>CAXIVR010000007.1:89426313-90708840 GCA_964035755.1 Teleogryllus oceanicus
GGGGGCAGGGCCGGGGGGCCCCGGGGGGCGGGGGGCGGGCGGGCGGGGGGGCGGGGGGAGGGGCGGAGCGGGGCGGGGGGGCGGGGGGGGGCGGAGGGGCGGACCCAGGGGGGGGCGGGGCGGAGCGCAGCAAAAGGAGTGGAGCGGGGTGGTGTGTAGTGAGACGGGACGGAGCGGAGCAGGCCCGAGCAAGGTGGTGCAGGGTGAAGTGGGAAGGCAGCGGTTAGACGAGGAAGAAAGGGGAGAAGGCGAGGAGGAGAAGAGTGGCATTGAAATTCCGGGACGGCATGAAATTGCAGTAATGGCGCCGTACTGGACAAGGAGATTGGTACCGCAGATCGCATAGGGTGGTGATGAGGATTACGGAGTTGGGAAGTGAGACGCTGTATGGCAGGCCGGTGTTAATGGTGGAACACTGGAGGTGGGGATGACATGGGAATGATGTCGGAGGCGAGGGGAGGAGCAGTGGAGGCCAGTGTCCTGGTGACAAGGGAGGAGGAGGCGAGGGCGGGGCAAGCGCGGGCGGTGTAGATGGAGGAAGGGATTGCGTACGGGGGCAGAATGGGGTGTGAGTTACTACCAGAGCTGGTAACATCGGGGCGACCACCGAACCGCTTAGAGTGCGTTCGCTCACCGCCGTTTCAGTCACTGCTTATGGTGTTGCGGAACTCTGCCGGCGCTCTCTTGTTTGAGTCTTCCTTTTTCGTTGTCTATCGCCTATTCGTATTTATCCATTTTTCTTATTAACTTAATTTGTAAATTATCGTTCATTATATTCTTCCATTATGAACTCCCCATCTTAAGTTAGGAAAGTCCGGAAGAAGAAAATGCGGTTCGACAAGGATTAACAATAATTGATTAATTATACGTTTGGTAGATTAGCGGGTGGAGATGTTTTTGGCCAAATATGTGCTTGTTTTCCTCTGCAATATCATAGGTCCTTTTTCCGCGTCTCTGAGGCGTTGCACATACTATCTTGAATGAATATCAGTATTCGATAAGTTATGATATAATAGGCTGAAGATTGGCTTAAGGACTATTGGATTAAAGACTTTCGGCCGTGCTACATATTTTCATTTAATGTAGGTTATTTCACATAAACAAACCTAGTAAATAAAATAATCCCTCTCGGACCCAACTAGAGATAAATGCGCTACTGCTTTGGCGTTTGTTCAAATTATTTCAGTACATGCATTAGGAAATGTAAGAACTTCACATTCATCTTTAGACATTATTTATATGATTCTGCCACCTCAATTTCAATTCATTGCCGAGATATTTGTATATGACTCTTGAAATCATAATCTCAGGCTATTCGTTAGTCCTAATTCAAATAATTTGGATCACGCTTGAACGTTCTACGTATATTGCCACACTGTCGTTCAACGCGCTACTTTAATTTGTTTCCTCCCAGAAAATTTCGAATCTTCTTTTATTTCTACATCTTTTCTTATTTCACCTGAACCGCTGACGTGATTTACGAATTCTTAGTTGTTATTGGCACCCTAAACTCCATCATCTCTCCTTCATCTGGTTAACGACACTCTCCGCTCTCGCTGATTCTCGTTTGCCTTCCCTGTGAGCGTCGCTTTTGCCGTTGCCAGCGTCTATACCCCCACTCTCGGTGTCTTCGCTTCCCCACACTATTTCCCCACACCGACCTCACAACAGTCTTCCCCACCTCCAAGTTCGTCGTCGCCACACGTATTCCTTTTTCTTTTCCTACTTCTATTCCAACGTCTTCTCAATCTTTGCTGTTGTCTCTGATGAACACCTATGCCCCTGACAAACAGGCCACGGACCGGGCGTGAACCTTATCCTAACCTTACCCCTTTCTTACATGCATTTACACTAGTATGCACTACACTAGCACATAGTCGGGAGTCCAGTTGGTGGAGTTTAAAGCGAGTCCCGCAGGCGAGAGATACCGGTATAGGGAAAACCTCGCACACCGTCGTGAAGGTCGGCGCCTGATCTCGCCATCCCGCGGGGGAAGATCACCGCCACCACCCGCCATAAAGCGCACACTGCATTTATGGGACTAATGACCTTAGCAGGTACGCGCTCGGAAAACCAATGAATCAATTAATCCATCAATCAATCCTCAGCCCCCTCGGCCAACAGACGCCTCGTCCGCCTTCTTCCCCATCATTGTCCCCTCCTTCTCCTCCTCCGCCGTCACCACTCCGTGCTCCCTGGGCGCGGTTATCTCCGCCCCCGTCGCGCCGTCGCCAGCCCGGCGCACGATATTGCTTCTTTCCCGATTCGCCTGCCGCCGGGCGCCGTCTGCGCATTGGCATACCCCCCCTCGCCCTCCCGACCTTCTGCTCCGCCGCCAGCTCCATGCGCTCTCCGGCGGACGTCGTTTGTTGGCGGCGTTACGACGGCAGTGGGCCTTCACCACTTCAAGAGCGCTTACACCTCAGCAGTTCAGCAGGCGAAAAATATGTGCAAACAATGGCTCTGCTCCACTAGTTTCTTTCCTGGCGTTTGGCCACTTTTTTTTTAAGTTTTTGTGTCTGAATGTGAGTTGCTGCGCCAGTTTTATTTTATATACCGAATGATGCATTTTCTTTTTATGTCAAAAGCGGACATTGACCTATCAAAATTATCCTATTTTACGGTTTTATGAGTTACATTTCGTAAAGCAAAAATACTTTATTTTCTTTCACGCGATAAATTTATTATATATGATTCCAGAACATGTGAAAATGATGTAAAGACGGACTGAAATAAAATGGAGAAATGAAAAGTGGAGGAAGTGATAAAGTTTTAGAAAAAAATGTTGTCTACCTCAGATTTCATACGGAAAAATATAGACCACGTCTCCTAGGGATCTAAAGCAATCGCGTTGGTTTCCACACCACGGTTTCGCCTTTAAATGGATTTCGAGGTATAGCTTTTTGAGGTACGGTCACGCAGAAGCATCGCAGGAGATTACCCCCGACCGTCTTCGAGCTCGCTTATACGGCATTGGATGTCGTACGCTGAGCTGTACCTCATAAGTCGTATGTTCTTAGTATTGAATAAGTCCTACTACAGCGGGACTGCCACGAGTCGCATCTACCCGCAACATACGAAGAACCTCATTGTGCGACGAAGTACGAAGCTCAGATCTCTAAACATCTGGACCGGCTGACTTTAGCTCATAGCAACATTGCCGCTTTCTCTTCAGCGATGCTGACCGGGAGGGCCTAGGGCTCCAGTTCTGATGGCGACGGATTTTCGACACTATCCGCATTGCCAGGTCAAATTCAACCACTGTTTGAAACAGAATTCTAACGGCCAGTATTTCAGTGATTCTGACCGGTAGTTTTCCGTGGTTTCTCTAATGAATATCAGTCGAATGCGGCAGCAATACCCTAACAAACAAGATACGAGCCGCAGTTTTTTCCCGACGTTCTTATCCCGTCATATATTAAGACACATATGCCACGTAAATTCTCACTACGCTCACTTCACTACATTCTTCACACTTCCCGGAGACCAGTAGGAAAACGTTATAGGACAAGGCTTAGTTGGAGAAAGCTTAGTAGAGGAAAGTTAGTAGGAGAAAGCTTAGTAGGAGACAGTTTAGTAGGAAAGCCTGGAGACCAGCAGGAGGAGCTTATCGCGGCTGGTGTGGTGGACCGCTGGGGTACGTACCTAGAGAGGGGTATGCCTAGCAAACCGACGTGTACTTCGAAGCCGGATCACACCTTCCAGTGCTCTCTCAGCCTGAATCAGTGAAAAACCACTGATTGACAGTGACTATTCACTGATTGTGGTAGTTATAAATCTGCCACCGGGAATCAGTGAATTGAACTGAATGAATCAGTGAAAACGGGTCCACTTTTTGAATCGTGAAACTTCACTATTTGAATCAGTGAAACCTTCACTATTTGAATCAGTGAAACTTCACTATTTGGGAATCAGTAAATCTGTGACAACTAATTAAACCCAGGGGAAATTTAAATACTTTTGCAATCAGTGAAGTAAGGCTACTTATTTGAATCAGTGAAATATCTCATCGTTTCTCCAGTATTAATGCAAACCCAAAATCCTACTACTGAGAATCCTGTATCCTTTAAACAAATGCTTAAAAACATAAAATTTAATAAATACAATAAATATAATAATAATTTATATCTGTATTTGAAGTATTTTTCCTTGATATCTCAATAGTAGGTTTTTTGGGTTTGTAAATATATACAGGGTAGCGACATATAGTGTAAAGAAAGTAAAAGTTAATTAGGCACAAATTTTTTGGGAAAGATTTTATGGGAAAATGATCTTGAACAGCACTGTACATATTAACTACAAAACAAATACAATAGAAATATACATATTTAAAGATATTGAGTCAATATCTTAACTCAGAAAAATTGAAAATTGAGGTAATAACAGACCTGTATTCTATTTCTATGAGCAATCCATTTATCTGTTCTTTTATTGTCTTCAACATTATCACGTAGAAAAAATTGTCCAATGTTATGGTTAGTTCCTAGTCACATTATCCTTGGGGTAGGAAGAGTTTTGTTACATCATTTACTTACAAACAATTGGCTTTTCAATGAAAGGAATACTGGTAAAGAGATATGTTGGAATTAAGGTAATTTTAAAGGAGATACTCCCTTTTTTAAGTGAGATGGGAGAATACAAGTTTTTATTTAAACCAATGAAAACATACAACAGAAAGAAAACCAATGTTCAGGAACTTTCAAAACTCACTACAAAAAAAAATTGGCCTGCAGTTAACACTCTTCATTTTATGTACATATTATTGAAATTTGTGATAATACAAAAATTCTGAAAAGAAAGATGGAAGAAAGTAGTGAAAGAAAGGACTTTATAATTTAAATATATAAATACATTTTAATGGATTTTTATGAATTTTAGATAAAATAAATAAAGGACATTAAATTGTCAAATTTAAAGTAAAAATACAAATAAACATTTAGTATTATTACAAGTATGTGGCAAGTTTTAGGCAACTTAATCAGTTTCCCTTAATTATTATTCCATAATTAAAATCAGCAGCATTGCCAAGCTTAAAATTGGAAATGCTAACAGCACTCATGCCTTTGTTTCTATGTACATATATACATGTAACATGTATATATACACATATTGTATAAAAAAAACAAAGACTATTGTGTATTTTTTCCCTAAAATTTTCCCGAATCTGCCATGGTCCCAACAAATGACTGATACCTGACACCGCAATGGAGGCACCTGGCTACTGATTTCAAAGACAGGAATACAATTGATGAATGATGATCAAGAAGGCAAGTTCTAAGATATTAATTCACTTGAGGTAAAAATTTTAAATGGCTTACAGATGAACTCCAAAACACAAACTTCACAAGGAGCTAATTACAACACAAATATTTGGTAGGATAAGAAATACTTAAAAATAAATAAAAAAAAAAAAAAAGACATCAATTTGAAAAGTCTGGTTTTTATCAGAAAATCTATCAAAAGTATATTTATTTATTTATTTTACGTCAAAAACAGTTAAAACTGCGTATGACGTGCTATGGGAAAAGTGAATTGTGACATTTTCAAATTCTTGATCCCTACACTAAGTCATATACTACTTAAATTTTTGAATTTTAAAAGGGGAAAAAAACAAAAACCTCCCATGTAGTAAAATCTATTTTAAAAAATAAATAAGCAATAAATTTTGAATTTTTGAAAGGGAGAAAAAAAAACAAAAAACTCCCATGTAATAAAATCTATTTTCAAGGATAAATAAGCAATAAAATTTTGAATTTTAAAAGGGGAGAAAAAAAAAAAAAAAACTCCCATGTAATAAAATCTATTTTCAAGGATAAATAAGCAATAAATTTTCGCTCTATTAATTCCTCCCGACAACATGGAAACGATAATTTGAAAAATTGTTTTTCCCCACTGAATTTAGAAGACTGCACAGGAAATGAAGTTACATTTATGCCCAAAGAAGCAAACAAGGCCATCTCAGCATTTGCTCAATGGATCAGAAACTGGACGAAAAACCTGATCGAGATGGGGTCATTAGGAAGCTGTAGTAAAAGTTGATACAGGTTGTTTATACTCATTTATACAGTCCAAATTGTAAATAATGCATTATGTATCATTGGTAAAATTAATGTTACTTTTCTTGTGATGCTCAGTATAGTCTCTAATTGTATAGAAACAGTTATCAGCAGAAACGATTTCATGGGTTTAAACTTTTCTATTGAATTTAATCGTTTAATGTCATCTGGCAAAGTGTTGTAAAATAATGTACATGTATTGTTTTGTGAATTTTTTGTAATGAGCTTTATACTGTCACCTGATGAATATGATTTTAGTCGACTTTTAGTAATAGACTTGCATTTTCTGAAAATATTTTCCCCGCCCTTGAGTAAGTCATTTTACAAAACCACTGATTCGTAAATAAGAAGACACATATATTTGGATAAAGGGGAAAATTTGAATTTTACAACTACTACATAGAAGAGACTACAGAGGAAAAAGTTGAAAAATCTACCTGAGTACTTCAGATGAAAAATTGAGAAACTTTTAAAGAAAGTTTTAGAAGATAAGCAACAAATATCTGAAGTAAAAGATTTGAGAAAAATTCCAATGATTTTATTATCAATATATTTCAATGGATAAACTCAAACGCATGCCAATGGATAAATGATGTGAACGTGTTTTGTGGAAGAGAAATTTAAAATTTTCCCTTGACAGATTGGTACTCAAGTATGATTTTGAAAAGTACAGTAGAATCAGAATGGAACAATTGGAAAAGAACTCACGCATAAAGAAATCGGAGCTGTTCTAAAACAACGACAAAAAAGGGGATAATAAACCACGGCAAATTTTTTGAAAAATTGAGTGAAGCTACAAGGGAAAAAAAAAACAATTTACCTTGAGTGCTTGACAATAAAAAAGGTTGTGATATATTGGTAACATTGGCTACTTGGAAGAGAATTTTGACACTCCAATTATAAACTTTTAAAAAAATTTTAAAAATAAAAGCAAGAACACATTAGAACTGGTGATTTGAATACTATCTGTCCTATACAATTTTAAAGTTAAATATAATTGGAAAATTAAAAAAGAGGCAGACTGTTTAAACAGGCATCCAGTTCTAGAGCCTGATGAAAATTCAGATGACATATTAAAATTGTAAACCATGAAATTAGGAAGACATAAAAAAAAGGGTCAAAGAAGATGACAGAACTACAAAAAAATAAGAAAAAACTAATATTCTAAAATGAAATTTATTATAAAAATTGAAAAGAAAAAAAACTCTCATTATCAGAAGAATTTAGTAAAATATTACTAAAATATGTACACAATACTTATTGTTACCTGGGAAGAGCGTGGATGATAAATAAAGTAACACCATTCTTTACAGGCAAAATATAAACATAAACATAGAGAAGATTAGTGAAACTGTGACATCGGCAAAGAATAAATCATGAA
Organism: Teleogryllus oceanicus; assembly: GCA_964035755.1. Lineage (NCBI taxonomy): Eukaryota > Metazoa > Arthropoda > Insecta > Orthoptera > Gryllidae > Teleogryllus > Teleogryllus oceanicus. The sequence goes on from CAXIVR010000007.1 coordinate 89,433,751, forward strand.
GAAAATCAAAATTTGGATTAATGTCACACTAGGTCAAGCAACGTACCCTTTAAGATAGTTTCTATAGATACCATCAGAGGTTACGGAGGATCCCGTCAACAAAAAATACCCCCACCTACTGGTCGACCATTTCACAGATATGTTATATTTTTTAAAATCAAAAATCAAAACGCTGATTATTTTGTAAAACAACTAGGGAAATAACAAAAAACCATGATATCCAGATGGTACAACAGATCAATATCCAGGGAAAAAATTCAAAAGAATTAAACAATTCCAAATTAAAAAAATAGATTTTTACTGCCATAGATGCGGGAATGGTCTCAATGAAAGATTAAACCAGACTTTGGTGAATAAAATAAGATGTATTATGAATGAAACTGACAAAAAAGGGTGCTATTCCTATGGACAACTATTGTGAAAAAGCTGTGGGGAAATATGAGACAGAACATACAGTGACATAAGTCTCAAAAAAAATACTTTCTAGAGGGTAAAACATAATAACCTACCACATGAATTAAAAATAAAATGCACAGACGAAGATTTAGAGAGAGAGAAAAATAGCACTCAAGAATACAATAAAACCTCATAATGACAACAAAAATTCGACCTACACAGGAGACAAATTGAATTAAAGGGGATCTTTTGTACATAGAACTGAAAGTCGCCTGAATATGAAGAAATTAGATGAATTGAGAATTGGGCCATACTCGATATTGGGACAATCTTTAAGTCAATCTATGAAATCAATACCAGACACAGAACAAAAGAATCAAATTTCTATGATATAACAAAACTTAACTCCAATAGTAGAAGGTTGTGATAATTGAACAATTGAGAAGCATTGTTCATTTTCCCAGGAGGAGGGTTTATTACAGAAACCCAACTGAGTTTTTATTTCAAATTAAAAACTCAAAGGATATAATCATTATATACTGCTAAAAAAGAAAAAATTTAATGTTGAGTATGCCCAAAATTTTTTGTAAATATTAATTTAAAAAGTAAGTCAAATGCTGCCATGGGTGAAGGAAATTTTATTATTAAAAAGGGGGATGTTAAACCAACCATCACCCTGAACAAAACAAGAATATTTTTCTATCCTTTCACCCATATCAAATATTGCTGGACATTTTTCTTGAAGGTTTTTCTCCTTTCCAATTCCTCCAGATGCAAATTAGAGCCATCCTAAAACAGAAACATAGATAGGTCAAGAAGTTATGTGAGGAAAAAATGGTTACTTTATTTTCAGATTACATACAAAATCATACTAACTGGTAGAATTATGAGGTCTGGGTAGGAACCTCAGGAGTGGCAAAAAGGCTTTGATGTACCATCTGCACTCCCCTCTACTTTGCCAAACTAGCCTGCCATGTAAATGGGTAAAATATAATGTGTTTAGTGACTAGAAAGCAAGGAACACTGATCAAAATAAATCAGTATTACAGCAGTCTTTGGCAAATTAAAATACCTTTCAAAATATTCACAGTGTTATATCCCAGTAAGCTCCCCACTTTCTCTTTCACTTCTTCAAAACTCCATTCCTGGACTGGTGTCATTAAACTAAATTGGAAAAACCAAAGAAAGAGTTAATAGTTTGCTGGCTCTGCTGTGGGGTAATCGAGAGCATTTTGGACTTTTTTCAACTTATAAACGAAATTATACATTGCACGTCAGATATTTCACACTGTATCACCAATCAGTTACACTAAAACTCTTAAGTTACATAAGAAGTTTTAAGTTAATAAAAAACAAGTACGTGGTATTTACCACGTGTTCATAACCTATATCTTAGTTTGGCTAAATGTTCACTATAAAATAAAACGTCTCACATTATCAACAAGACGAGTCACAGAAAAGCGAAAAATACTTACCTAACGCAATTAAAACAATCTTCAGACTGGTCAGTTTCTCACAGAAACTTCTATTCCACTCGTGGGATTTTGCTTCACAACAGACTGTTGGACAGAGCACTTGGGCGATCAGTCGGGGGCGCCACTGACAATCAGTGAAAACTGGCGGGCATTATGAAAAGGTTCATATTCATTGATTGTCAGCGAAAAAGCCCTTTCGACTGAAGAAATCAGTGACTTTGCGCTCACTGATTGAATCAGCGACAATTTCACTGATTCAGATTCAGAGAGTGGGAGAAAATTAATCATCGCCACTTCCCGGGATAAAACATTCACTACGTAAACGGTAATACCAAACACCAAACTAAGCACAAAAACCCGTAAACATATATATATATAGTGACGTCACGGGATTATCACGAACCATGAACGCCACCATAAGCCAAGAAAGACCAGAAAACAGAGAAATAGGCTACGCGGCGGAGCGATGGTCCGAGAAGGCGACATCTACCCGCAGGTTTCGCACTCCGATGTCCAAAGTTAGCGGATAATATTTTCTTGAGAGGGCGCGAAGGAGGAGAAAATTCACCCCTCCAGAAATTTTTCCCCAGGCGGAGACGCATAAATACCGCGACGCACTTCGGAAGAGCTCTCTTACAACTGGACGCGACGGCGACTCAACTAAATTCTTCAGCGATAGTAATTGGTTAGTGCAGGAGTATAATTTTACTTGCTTAAGTAAAGCTGCTTTAAGAAACGCGGTAATAAGTGATAGAATTCAGAAGCAAAGTGCATGTACATTATTAGCACTAACATCACGCGAGAAAGCAAGCGATGTGATCGCTTCAACCTGAAATAGTTTCATAATCGAAGTAAATTCGCGCAGAAGGACTCTGAACGAAATCCAGTATTCAATTTTGTACGCCACGACCACGCACGCTCAAAGTGTGGTATGTCGGGCGAGTGCTAGAAGTAGTCAATTCAAGCACGTTAGTTATTTAAAACTGGTAGCGCGAGCAACGGGTACGTGGCAGGCGGCAGAAGGACGACTCCAACACTCAAGCGTAGGCAAGAAGGACTTGGACCAATCCGTGGATGGTACGAGCCCGAGATCGAGAGAAAGGTTTGGAATTTGGACGTGTGGCGGCATCCTGAGATCGAGCGAAAGAAGTGGTGTAACCGCGGGACATCGAACCAGTCAAGTGACGCGGCGAAGACTGCGAGCGACCGAACACCCCAAGGTCAACTGACGGCGTTCGGGAAGGAAATGTCGAGGTAAAGAACTGGCAACTTCTATGCGGCAATTTGTTGGGGAACCGTATAGCTTTAAACACCAGGCGAAGCGTCCTAAAATAGATGAAAGTTCCAAATAATTACTGGGAGAAATATTTCGAACGTATGAGCGGCAGTTTAGATTTCATTCGCTATACGCACCAGTAAATTCGTTTGAATGCCATACCTTGTACAACTTTTCTAAAGTAAATTATAATTTTTCATGTAATGTAAAAGTAATCTTATTTGAAAGTCATTGTTTACATTGTATGATGTCAGGGATAATCAGTTGCTATAATTTTGTAAAGGGTACGATTTAGTAACGTGTGTGTCACGTTTATTCTTGGGTTAGAGTTTAACAGCATTGTAATAAATGCGCAGCTTAAGGCTGACCTCTGAAGTCTATGATAGAATAATTGTAGAGAATCACTTAAGGGACCGTGCACGGAGAAAACTTAAGATTAACAAAAGCTAAATGAGGTACACGAAATAATTGAGAAAGAGGTAGAAGCCAAAGTATTGTGAATAATACTTATTGAAGTATTCAGGCAGTCAAGGTGACGCCTATACATTTTTTTGTGGTTGTGTTCTTTCTGTTGTTTTTGTTTCTGTTTTCTTTGCAGTGACCATCTACGCAAAGGGCATACTTTATTTATATTTGTGCCACTGTGTAATTTGTTTTACTGAATATATGCTCATTTTACCAGAATTTTACATAATTCATTGTGTCAAGGGTTCAGACCTTTCTCATACCCGAAAGATCCTGCTTCCTGAGAATTCAAAGCTCGCTTCACGAGCATTCATAGTTTCACGCTTCATCGCCACCGGCTGGAAGGTAGTAGGTGGGCGTTTATAATATATATATATATATATATATATATATATATATATATATATAAATTAATTAATTAATCTAAAAGTGTCTGAAACAATACAAAGCTTCACTCGTTGGCTTGTTTTTAAATGCATGTCGTTCGTCGGTGGCCTAACGAGGTGTCGCGCGCGCGTTAGGGAGCGTACGGACGAGCAATTTCGCGACCAACTCCGTCGCTGCTGAGCCGCCAGGCGACGAATCCTGACGAGCTCGTAAATGGATTCCTGTTATTACCTGTTTGCGTGCACGCTCGTCGTGATGCCGGCGGTGGCGGCGAAAAGAAAGAAGAGCCGATCCGCGCAGAGAGTGCTCCTGCGACTGAGAGAGGTGATTTTTCATCGCGGCAACGTGGACAAGCAGGCACTATTTCTCGCAAGGGCAATGATCTCTAAACGAATGGACATACTTCACTGGAGGACAAGTCTTTGTGGATGGAAGGAAATCCTTTATTTGGGCGATTACATCAATTATATCACGCCAGCAGAAATATATACTACAATTAATTTTTTTCATGAATGTCCGTCTAAAATCATACGTTACGAAACAATGATGTCAGTTTCGTAATAAGAGTTATCTAAATATAATGAAACAACTTTATTTGGACGACGTGGCACATCCAGAACAGAGTCCGTTCCAGCTGACAGTTAGCAGGCCATTAGTGCACGTGCGTGAGAGAGTAACGACGTGACAATCGTATGAGCAGGGAGCATTGCCTCATTCCTCACAGCAGTACGAATACAGCGAAAGGACGAGGTGGCTCTAAATCTGTCCCCTGCCACTTGCGACGTTCGGTTTATGAACATGACACCGATTGAAATTTTTCTATGAGGTTGAAAAGTTTTCTATAATTCGGAAACGAAAATATCCAGTTTTTTTTAATATTAATCTCTCGCTTTTTTAAATTTATTATTATTATTATTATTATTATTATTATTATTATTTATTACTAATATATTTTCACCTTTTAAAACTAAAAGTTAAATTGTTGGGAAGGGGTTCTGAAACTCAAGAAAGCGTGCGCAGATAATTTTTACCCCATACGTCACATACAGTTTTTGACTGTTTTTGACTAGATAAATAAATGGAAATCCAACTATGTGAAGTGCGTGGACTGAGCATCATGGCAGGTAGATGATCAGCATATTAATATAGAATTGACCGTTTAATGCATCCGAAGAAAGCAAAAGACGTTAATTGTCGATCGCATTGGTGACGCATTTTACCCTAAATTAAAAAAAAAAGTTTTGCACACAAATTAACAGCCAAAATAATGATTGATTGATTTTTTCGTGTTTCCGGACGCGTCAACTGCTTCGGTCATTAGTCCCGTAAAGTGTAGTGCATGTTTTTTCTCGGGAGATGGCGGTGATTTTCCCCTCGCTGGATGGCGAGATCCGGCACCGACCTACCGTCGGCTAGTGGGGTTTCCCCCTAACCAGGACTCTCCCACCAGCGAGTCACCGCCTCAGCCGGGACAAGCTCTAAAATCCCGACCGGTCTCCCGGGATATGTGGTAGTGTAGTGCATGTTAGTGTAAGTGTGTGTGTGCAAGGGGAGAGGATAGGACAAGGAAGAGGAAGGACAGATCGCGCGCGGTCCGGAGCCCGTTTGTTAGGGTACTGCTCCGGCATTCACTTGGTGTTGATCGGAGAAACCACGGAAAACTACCGATCAGAGCAGCCGGCCGCTAGAATTCTCCTCCAGACAGCGACTGAATTTGACCTAGCTGAGAAGCTAGTGTCGGAAATCCTGCCGCCGTTAGGACTCGAACCTAGGACCTCCCGGTCAGAGGCGCTGCAGTGGCATCAGTTGATGCACTGAGCTGCCAATACGCCAATAAATAAATATTTGTCGTTTCGAAGCGACTTGCAATGTCTGTAAACTTAAACTTCATCTAATTCGTAGATTTTCTCAGTGCATACCAAATTGCATCTAGCGATTGTCGTGTTGATGTGTTCATTGTAGAATCTGAATCATGGAACTGTTATATTCTTATAAAATGGAAAACTCATGTAATTCTGTGAATGTAAAATGATTTTCATATTGTGGATTTAACACTTAATCCTATTAAGGTTTTTTTTACTCTTTTGTGAGAAGTAGGTTAGCAAATAATAATTACCCATGTAACAACGTATAAAACGCAGATTTTTTCTGATTTTTATTTGACAGATGCCTATATAAAGTGGGTGTTATGTGCACCGATTCTCAATTGCTGAGGTGGTCTATGAAGATATGACTATGTGAAACACATTCTGGTTCTAAAAATGATCGATAAGTAGTATTATGTCAGGGATGGTGGTCCTTATTTAGGCATTATATATAAGAACTGTACTGCTTGTTTCTAATGCTTTCGATGAACTTGAATTACAATTTCTTCATGCAATTTATTAATGAACATGTTTGTACTTGAATAATTTAGAAAAGTACATTCTCAGAAGTTTAATTTTGCTGTTTTCTGCTGAAAAATGAGATCTAAAAACACAACGTACGACTGTAAAAGTGGTGCGACTTTTGCGCGAGCAATTGCGACATTAGCTCAGAACTGCTCCAATGCAAGTAATAAGATCAGGTCGTCTGTGATGGCCCGTTGTAAATGCCCGTGTGCCTCTCGCCTCATACTAGCCTAGTACCGACCTGACCCTCCTGTCTCCTTCCCGTTGGGCTGACCCAACCAACGGCAAGCCTCACCGGTGGTCCGGAGTTTAGAGCAAACCCAGAACACGCCAAGTGGATTGCCCCCTTGAGCAGCCCTGTCATATAACAATGGCAATGAATTGGGCCAGAATCAGCACTGATTTCGGCGACACTTAAGTCTATCACATTGCAAACTCCCATTCCCAGAGCTGCGGAAATTTAAGAATTGAAGCCAGGCTGTCCTCGATGACACGCTGCACTGACTTACATGCCACTCGCGCTTCTCTAGCCTAGAGCCGATTGGGTCCAAGCGCAAACTCTTCCCTTCTGTGACTCAATAAGCAGCAGGACGCTGTCGGTCCGCAGTAACGAGCTGCGCCGGGACACGCCATGTAGGCCACCCACTTGAGCAGCTTTGCTCTACTATGTGAGCATTGTAAGATTCTCTTAATGATTAATAAATAACGACGATAAAGACACAATATATGGTAGGTTATGTTTACATTCCGGGATGTTCGACTATGTCTTGCACCGTGCAGATACACAAGTTATCAAACCTATTTATTTCCACTGCCTGAAAGCACTTTCGAAGTTGACTCCGAGGCCTGTCGCATGGCATCTGCTCTCCATGAGGCGGGCGCGGGCGCGCAATGGGCGCGGCGCCGCGCCAATGGATTCCAAAAACGCCCCGCGCTAAACGCGCGGCGCGGGCGATGTCACGCGCTGCGGCTCAATGGAGATGTCACGTGTCACATCGGGAGCGGCGCGGCGCGGTCGCTGGAAGTGACGTTTCCGAAAATGCGCGCGCGGGCGGGCAGGCGGGCGGGCGGGACGGAATGGACGGGGCTGGATGGATAGGGGTTGTCGCAATGGATGGGATGGGGCAGGGCGGGCGGACTAGACGGGCGGGATGCGATGGGCTCGGTGGGCATGGGGTGGTAGACTGGGCGGGTGTTGACTGGTCTGACGGAGTGGAATGGCAATAGTAAGGCCGGATGGGTAACACCGGACGGGTAAGGCAGGGTGAGCAAAGCTGGGTGGGCAAGGCTGGGTGGGGAGCGGTGGAGACCTGGCCGGCTGGGATGAGACGGCGGGGTGGGTAAAGTAGTTTGGGCCGGCTGTCAGGGGTGATCTTGGCGGTAGTGTTACATGGAATGGCAGGAATGTGAAGATCTGGAGAGGGATAGGTTGGGGTAAGATGGGACGGAAGGGTTGGGTGGAGGTGGAGAAGGATGAAGTGGAGTGGAGCGGAGAGAGAGAATGTTGAGATCGGAAGGATTAGGGTGGGATTGGGGGGAAGGGGAGGGGGTGGAGGGGGGGTGGAACTGAGGGAGGGAGGGAGGAGTAGATGGGTTTAGGATATTTTTTTATTTGTGCATATTTTACATTTTTCTTCTCTCGGCCTATTGTTCTTGTAGAACTAAGCACTATTCCTACCTAGTACTTGGTCCTCTTATATTTAATAAAATTCACATCACGTTATTACATTATTCATAATTCTTTGTTTTGTGTGAGGGGAGGTGATAAGGAGAGGTGCGCTGGGCGGGACAGGTGAGCATAATGATCTTGGCTGTCCGGGTGACGCCGCGTCGAGGGCTGTGTTGCCGACGTTTCGACCTTCTTTCGTGGTCTCCTCAGAGCTGGTCACACCACCATCTTGTCGTGGTCTTCCTCAGAGCTAGTCACACCACCATCTTGTCGTGGTCTTCCTCAGAGTTAGTCACACCACCATCTTGTCGTGGTCTTCTCAGAGCTAGTCACACCACCATCTTGTCGTGGTCTGCCTCAGAGCTAGTCACACCACCATCTTGTCGTGGTCTTCTCAGAGCTGGTCTGCGCCGATGAGCGGAGCACAGTGAGCGTAGGGAGCGTAGCGAGGTCAGCGTAGGGAGCGTGGGGTGGACGCCGGCGCGCTCATCGCCAGTCTGCGCTCGGCGATTGCGCGACCGATTCTGCGCAGACTTCCGCCTTCGCGTTGTCGTCTTCGTGGTTTTATTGTGGGAAGAAGCATCCTTTGCTCGTTCCCCTCGCTCCTACACTCATCTCTTCTCACATCTACCATTGCACAATCGTTCTTTTCTCGCAAACATATTGCTCAGCTACATCATTCAAAGATCTTCATTCTTAAGACATATTATAAAACTTATTATCAGGCCAATGTTTTCACAGTTACACATTCGTATTTGCAAATTGGTAAAACACATAGCTTTTCGTAGAGAGGAACAAGAACAAGAACAAGTAGAAGTAAAAGTAGAAACAGAAGAAGAAAAATGAAAAATTGCATCAGGTAAACTAGTCAAATTTAACTGGAGAAGTGAAAATGAAAGTAAATCATCTTACATTTTCTGTCTCTCTCACTCTCTAAACTTCAAGCGCAATTTATTACACAAATTAATATAATTATCGTTGTCGCCTCTTTCTGTCTCTCTCCTCTCTAACCACCGAACGCGTTCGTGTTATTTGCCTAATAATTATCGTACTTCAGAGCTTTCCACTTTTGCCTACCGCAGCGCTGCATGTATTCCCTCGGTCCCGTATTAGCACGTAGTATGCATCGGACGCATTTCACTGCAGGCGTATCTTAACGAAGTTCCACAGGCCGCTCTTCCCGCGCCAAACGCAATTGGCGTCAGAATTGAACGAAATTAGCTGGCACTTCGCGTCAAAACGCAAACAGATTTCCACTTGTCCACGGAATAATAAATTAGCACTCGACGCGGCGCTAGAAATTCTCGCTCGGTCATAAGGCAAAAATTCCGCGCAGTAAACAACGTGCGGCGGGGATACCAACGTGCTTGTCTGCCACCAGGGCGCAGCACTCGAGCGGGCGCAATGGGCGAACCGAAAGCTGGAGGAAAAACGCGAAGGACCTAGCAATTCATCATCATCATTATTATTACTATTATTATCATTAGAAACGGTTTCTCAGGGGACGGAAGGGAGGAAATTTCTCATGTATTTTCTTCTTCTAGATGTAATTACAAAAAGAAATACACCGGTAGAGGGGGCTTAGGTTATCAATTGATGTAACTGCAGTGTCTCTGATCGGAAAGTCCTGGAGTTCGAGTTCCGATGGTGGCAGGATTTTCGGCACTAGCCAGCGAGCTACGTCGACTTCTGTCGCTGTAAGGAGGAGAATTCGGGCGGCTCTCGAACAGTGGTTTTACGATCATACCAGGCGAACACTTGCGGACTAATGATGTTAGCAGTTAACACGGCAATAATCATCAATCTAAAACTTAATAGAATACAGTCGATTATGGATATGGTTTCGTTTAGAGTGAAATGGTCGCTGGTCCTGTTCCATTTACACAACCAATTAGTGCCGCTAAAACAACGTAATTTCTCGCATCAGTAACTGTTGCATAAATTATAATACCGCTATTTCTGTCCATATTAACTCATCTTAGTCATCACCTGTAAAACTCATTGCCAATCGTAGTACATTAGATTGAACTACTAATAGTTTTCAAAAAATTGAACACGATTCTTTTCAAAAGCTGAATTTTTAGAACATATTTCATTTAACAAAAAATCCAATCCTCAGTATTGTACTTTTGCAATTTTTGGAAATAGAGTTCGCCAAACATGGTACTAGCACCATTTGTATGGTTCTTTGTTACATATGAGGGAATAAATTATATTAAAAAATTTGGAGACATTTTCGAGAAAAAGTTTTTTATATATTGCATTAATTTCAAACAAATTACGCGAAAACGTCTGTTTATTTTTCAAATAAAATGTGCATGACCTTTTCTAAAGATCCAATTTTTAAGAACAAATTTCATTTAGGATAAAAATATTATTCTTAAGTGAAATATAATTGTAATTTTGCATTGTTAATTTTTTCTAATTTTGAGACATACAGAGTTCTCCGAAAACGGGACATTGGTGGTGACATTGGTGGTGAACGAAAGGAACCCAGCCTTCCAAGAAATGGCTACAACTCATCCATGGCAGTTTTGATCAGAATGAAGACTTCACCGATGAGAACCGCATGATAAAAACTAGTGAATCAGATTAAGTTAGAATGTCGTGAATACGAAAAAAAATTTTCAGAGCAGAACACATAAAATTAAAAGAGAGCTCCAACGAAGCAAAAAGTATTGAAGGAAGTCAAGACTACAGTAAGATATTTTGATTTTTATGCAAAACAAGAAAGAAATCACTAATATATTGAATTTTTTATTTGTGGTGTTTGGGTATTTTAAAGTGCCCCCAAAATAGTAGAACAAATCTTAGTTGAAAAACTGCGCTGTATTGTGAAATCATTATGTATGGCGAATCTCTGATGTAGTGAACCAAAACCTAGAGATTACCAATGATTAAACTGTATTATGTTTGAATTTTGAAGAATAATGTTTATTTTTTGGGTGGGTCTTGTCGTTTTTTGGGTTTTTTTGGGTCGGTGTGGTCTTCCTCCTCGTGTGCAGTTCGTCACTCAGTACTCTTACACCAAGAGCAAACAAATATTTATGGTTTACGTCCCGGAAGTATGTGCTCCTCCCTTGTACTGCCTAGATTTACAACACGTACAGAGTGATGATGTTGAATGTTTTTTACTAATCCTAAAGGTGAGGTGATGCTCAAATGTACAAATTAATCTGTTAATGCAAGGACAACAAAATATTATGTCTAACACCTACTACTGATCTTAGTATGATAGTAGTCAATTAAGTGATTAAAGCCAATTAAGTATACTTGAGTTAAAAGAAAAGGAAAATCAGTATGATTGCCTAAAAATTATGTATAACACACGTGCTAATAGTGATTGTATTTTTCAATTAGTATTGGGTAAAACAACCTATCCTCTTCCCAAAATAAAATGCCACTTTTACCACTCTTATCGTAAACATCTATTACTGATCAAGAATGCATGATATTTTGTTTCCCGTTTTAATCACCTGGTGAAAAATGCCAAAAAATAAATTATGATTAATTTAACATTAATTTAGACACACAGGAATGTCGGTCTTAAAACACTAGCATTTAAAATACAAAAAAATTGAAGTTCACATCCGGAATTTTATTCCTAAAAAAGGCACACTGTGGCGACGCGACGGGCGACAGATGAATGGCGCTGTTGTAGCAGAGAAAGCAGCCAGTTCGTTTTCGGCCAGGAATTTTTCAGAATACCCCCAGCCTCGTTTATCTTTTTTGTGTGTGTTGAATTGCATCAGTTTGTATCAGACGTTTCCCTACACTTCCGAGTTTTACTTTTCAACCGCAGTCTCCACGTATCTCAGTATTTTCCATTCAAAATAATACCAAATGTATTATTTTCTTTTTCTTTTTCACTCGATAATAAACTACTTGCGTATATACCACGACTGTTCAACTATATATGAATCTGTTATTTTTTATTAACTGAAATTTTGCTTGTATCTGTGAATTTAGACACTAATATTTTACCTAATCTGATAATAAATTACACTGCGAATTAATATCGCAAATTATGCCTTTACCTCTAAATGTGGCTTATGAGCTATTGGTGCCAAGAGAACTGTTAAAATCACTGTATCAAAGGAAATTCTGATTGCAGTTGTTAGACCATTGTGTGAGGAAAAAGCAGCGTCGATGTTACAAATGAATTGTTTTGTTCCATTGTTTCATAACACAGTTTCTGTAAATTGTTAAGTACATAAACAAACTGTTCTATTACGGATTTAAAGAGAAGATTTGCAGTTAATCTATTCCCGAACAATTATTACTGAATACAAATGATTAAAATTATTGCATTTCTATTGAACAGATTATTTTCGCATTCACAGAAAGAAATACTACAAAACCTTTTTTGTCCAATCCTACCAATAATGAAATTATTATTCTGTTTCTAGCAACGAATGGCGATGTACAATGGTATTATCAGTAATATGAGTATTTTAAAATTAAAACCGTATTCTTTTTCCACATTTTTTCTTACAATTTTTAATTCTTTTGTACAGAAGAGCATGTAAAGCTTAGAGTAGAACTAGCTGAACCTTACATTGCACAAAAGAAAGAAGGGTATACAAGTTACAAGATGCAGATGATTTTCTCCCCCATACGTCACATAAAGTTTTGACAGTTTTGACTAAATAAATAAATAAATAAATAAATAAATAAATAAACAACAGAAACACATTACACATGCACTAAACACACAATCAAAACTTCAAAAATTTGGTTACATGTCTTTTCAATACTTGTCTTCAAAATTAATGAAATGCTTTAGAAATTCGGGAACAATACAATCCTATTCATTGTGGAAATAATGTTAAATATGTTTCTGAAAATGTGCCTACCACAAGCAATTTATGTACCTAGTACAAAAGGTGAAACTTTCGCCTAGGAATGAATTGCTAACGGACGAGAACAGTTGGGGGAGACAAAGCAGTTGAGTTGTTCATGCTGAAATGAGTTTGCCTAAGTAACTTTCCTATGAATTGCATATATTATCTTTAGTAGTAATTAATAGAAACTTTCAAACATGTTCCATTTAAACCCTTTTCAATGTGCGAGGGACAGACATGATGATGCATATCGCCTCAGTTTTTTGTTCACTTTGCAGTACTCAATAGTTTTTAAAATAACTTCTGTGAGATACGCGTACAGAAAATCGTCTTTGCCTTACGCGCAGTCCAAAGTTACATTCCCAATCAATAAACAGTGAAGGTAAGTACTATAGCTCATGATAAAGTGCTGAGAAATTCCCAGTATTATTCATCCCGTCGTTTCTCCGATCACCACTAGGCAAATGCCATACAGAACCCCACCAAATTGTGGTCTTTGCCTCTTCTTCCTTATCTTGTCCTCAAGCCATTCTTACACACACTTACATGCAATGCACTACCACATACACCGGGAGACCAGTTGGGAACTTGTTGGGAGTTTGTCAGTCTGAGGCGGTGTCCTGATGGTGAGGCACCTGGTGGAGAAAACCCAGCTAGCCGACGTCCATGTCAGCATCGGACGTCACCATTCAGAGAGATATCACCAGAAACACATGCACTATACTTACAGGAGAATTGCATTAATACTTCCCATACACAAAATTAGTAAACATCCAACGTCCCCAATAAATTACACACCTATTAGTATACTTCTCTCTTTCTCAAACATTTTTGGAAAAGCTTGATTAACACGAACCAACAAGACTATTAATAAAAATATTCTACTTCATGCACAATTTGGTTTCAGTGACAATCTTTCGACAATTCATCAATTATTAAGATTAATCAAACATATTATCACTAATTTTCATAATGCACAACAAAATTGGCCTTATTTTTGGTCATCGAAAAAGCCTTTGATAGAATGTGGCATACTGGCTTGCAATACAAAATGAGACAATATGGTTTTCTCATTTACTTACAGAAAATAATTAAAAGTTTTCTTACTAACAGAAGTTTTAAAGTTCAACTCAACACTGAAATATGAACAACTCGATTTATGACAACTGGAACTCCACAGGGATCTCCATTTTCTACAACTCTGTTTAATATTTTCATATCTGATATCCTTTCGCTAATAGATTCAGAAATTGCGTTATTTGCAGACGACACAGCAGTCTGTACATCGCATAAAGATCTACCTGCAGGCAGAAATAACCTACAGGATGATTTAAATATTCTTTCTGATTAGTTTAATAAATGGAACAATTATTAATCACTCTAAATCTCACGTCAAAATTTCACACCTTAAGAAAAACAAAATTAATCTATCCTCTAATTCTAAATGGTAAAGCAATTAAATGGCTCCCTACTTCACAACCTGCAAAATATTTAGGACTTTATTTTGATCGACGACTCACATGGAGAGATCATATTACAAATGTAGCAAAAAACACTTTTATCAAAATGATTCAATTATATCCACTTATTAACAAACTATCAAAATTAAACATAGAAACCTCCATATCAATATTTAGATATATATAATACGACCGTCATTGACATATGCTAGTCCATTTGAGGAGGTGCATATTACACATTCAAAAGTGCAAATTATACAAAATAAAGTTCTACGATGGTCAGTTAATACACCATGGTTTATAAGAAATGAACAGTTACACAAAGAACTCTCAATTGGAAACATAAAAACATGGATACTAAAAATCTCAAAACATTTCAACTCATCACTTGCCCACACTCCTGGCCCAGCCTGCAGACGATTTAAACTAAACATCTTCAACAAATTCCAGAAATTAAATTTAAATTTTCCAAAAGATTTACAATACTGCCACAAACATTGAAAATGCAGAAGAGAGGAAGTGCACCGTTTTCTTTTCAATTTATAGACAACAGTTATACGTTTTTAAAGTGGACGAGTGATGGGTACAAAGTGGACGCCGTAGATGGAGCACCGCGCCGGGTATGCTCCAGTCCTCCATAAGCCATCGTTGTTCCCCTCCTTCCTGCCCCCGGCAACCTGAGTGAAACGTATTGGCACTCCTCAAAATGGTGGCGCAAAGTTGAACCTGCAGGGCCAGGCAGATCGCAGAACAATGTGGTATTCGGAAATTCCAAACTAGAAGGGATACCCAAAATACGGGACAGCGCATTTTTGCGCGTGCCGCGTGCAAGAATTGCAGGAATCAGGGAAAGAGTGCAAAATGCCTGGCAACGCGACTAGCGCAGCGGGCCGTGTAAACAGTGACGTTTCAGGTCACGTGGGTGGAGCTATAGAGCGAACGACGCGGTGGGAGTTTGTCGAGCTGGTGGGCCCCTCGATGCGAACGCACAAAACTGCGCCCAGGGCGGCGCGGGCCGACGAGGCTCGTACCGCATATGTTGGGACGCCGGGGTGGGAATTTCCACAGGTGACTACGTCACGGAGCCACATCATGTGCATAAGGTTCGCTGAGGAGTGGCGCGGGCCACAGTGGTCATTTAGGATCGCTCACATTCAGGGAATCAGCGTTTTAGAGCTAAAGTAGCAAATATTTTATTATTTTGCCATTGTGATAAACCGTATTTATCCTTGAAACTCGTGTCTAATATTGTGTATTCCCGACGCACAGTGTAATTTTGACGTGAATGGAAGAAAAGTTAATAACTCCCTTCAGTAATTTCTCCTAGTTTTGAAGTCTGTTGTGTAAACAATGTACAAATAAACAAATTTACTTGCAGAACTTAAATTTTCATGAAATATTTTAAAATGTATTATTATATTTGAACTAATTAGATGCTTCATGATAGTATACGTTTATTAAAACGTTGCATTTTGTTGAATATTATGGACTGTATTTGAATTTTACAAAACATACTCTACCGCAGAACAATAAAATGAAGTGTACAAAGAATAAAAATTCGAAAATGTAAACATTACATAACAAAAAAATAAAATAAGAGGAATGTACAAAAATACTCAGAAATTAGTTTGAATCACTACTCGCGTGTTCTTTTGTTGATGATTCTTTTGAGTATATTTATTTTGCCTCATTCCTTTATTTTAATAACATTAAGAGTTCAGGTTTCACTTTTTGGGTGGGTTGCAGGTTTTAGCGCCTAGAAAACAAAGTGAATCATGGTTCAAGGTCTACCACTTGCTCATTTTTAACTGAGTTTATTCAATCTACAGTTTCTTTGGCAAAAATAGATTTAATTGGTCTGTAAGTCTTTGTTTGAAAAGGTGGTTTTAGTGTAGTTTTATCCATGACTCCATTTCATGTAAATTTGTATCTGGACCATTGAAATACTAAAAAAAACTTTCTGTCAGTGTTATTTAGCTAAATTTTTAGTTATATCTGTTTTGTTGAACCCATCATCCCCATGATTATCATTTCAAGATGTAGTTTTGATGAATGTAAATCTCTATCACTTTTTGAATTTTAAATGTCCGTGCAGTCCAATCAATGCTTGAAGAAATTTCAATGATTTTAAGTAACTTAACCAATTTCCGCTGGATAGCATAACAGTTTCGCTTTGCTTCATGTGATGAGATGAAAAAAAACAATTTGAGTCTTTTTGCTTGTTGGCGTATGCGAACATACTGGCGGAGTTGAATTGGTATCCACCATCAAAGTAAGTGCGTGATCAGCTTGAAACCAATGATGGCGGCTTTTGAAGAATGGATCTTGGGCTTTCTTGGTGTCGTTCCCCCTGTTTAGGAGGCTGAAGCTCATAACTATAGCGAATCTCTTTTGCCATCCTTCCTTAGTTTCATTTCAGCAGTGGCCATGGATAATTCTTCTGAACTTCAATCTAAAGAGGTTTAAATTTTAGGGCTTTAGCTTTATTCCCACAGCTTTTGAAGGGCTTATTAGGTCTTCCAGCTCTATTAATTTTTACATTAATTTGCGATGGGCCTGGGACTGCCTCTAAAATATAATCAGGAGGTGAAAGGGTTTCTGGAGCCAGGACAACGGGTGTATTTTAAGACGTTTCTGCTACTTCTAAGTTTTGCCATCTGGTTTTATTTTTACAAATACATCTAACACATGGCTTAATTTTATCCAACAATGCCTTTTCAGGTTCTATAATACCTAATTCACGCAAAAAACAGTTAATACACCTTCACATTTTTCAACAATTGATTTTTTACCCATGTATCAAATAACGACATACGCGTAACTGGAGAAGCCATTCTCTAAAAAAATTATATTCGTCAGATAAGCGAATTATACAACCAACTAGTGCTTTCTGATCAAGAACCTAAACGTACTAGTTTTAAAATGTACTATTGAAAGATTAATATAATGGTGTATAGCACACCTAAAACTCTAATTACATTTAGAAATTTGTGCATTACATTTTAATATAAATCACTCACCTTTTCGTTTAACGTTTTTAGAGAAGGCACAACAAAGTCAATAACTAAATAATATTCATAAAAATGATCGTAAAACTATGAAAATTACTTCTGGTTGCTTTAAATCCAGAATCAGTCAGAGGTGTATCACGACCAAGGAACTTTGCGTACTGAGATATTGGGCTGATTTTGCCAAGGCGGCGATGGACGTGTTTCAACATGCACCACGGGTTTCATGACCTTCAAGAAAACTAACAACGTTCCCACATAGCTGGGACATACTACCACACAGAAACTAACAATTTTACTGTTTCAATTCAGTCGAAAATTTAATTTTTTCCTGCTAGATGGCCAAAATTACACACTGTGCGACGTCACAGACGGGGAGACATAACTGGTGGCAGCGGTTATAAAGAAGCCCACGCGGGAGTATTTGCACCTACCAAATAGCATAATTGGTGAGCGGTTATACGAATTCCACGGGAATATCATTGCAATGCGCATAATTGGTGGATGCGGTTATAGAAATTCTACGAAGTGTTGCTCCAATTGCGTTAATTGGCAGCAATTAAAACATTCCCGCGCCGGAACGGCACGGCATTGTCGCCAGCATACTCATACGTGGTCACAATGTACGAACGGTGGGTGGAGCCCAGTGCGTGGAGTGTGTCGACGGGCGAGACCCTATTACGACGCACGGGAGCAGAGAGGGTCCGCTCTGCCGAACGCCACGTCTTCACGGCAACGCCGGAAGGAAGGAAGGAAGGACGGAGAAGGAAGAACGTCTCAAGGCCAACCGGCTTTGACAAAATCAAGAAGTCAGCAAGGATCTGGTGTAAGTATAGCTATCTGCATTGTAAGGTTTAGTTCAGGTTTCAGTTATGGCTTGCCACCGAAGATTCGGGAAGATTATTAGCCCAGTGCACGTGGCACAGGAGATTAGGACTCCAAATTACAGGTGGGAAACTTTTGGTGAGTACTAAAATTGACCAGAGAACATTATGATTGGGGAGAATTTGTGAAAGGGATAGCTCAGGCATATGGGATCAAAGGAATGAGCGCGAATCAGAGAAGGAACGTGCATTTCAGTTAGAAAAACTGAGAATAGAACAGGGCCAACTGGCGGGTAGGGCTAGTCCACAGTCCGAAGTAAATAGCAAAATGCACATTCGATTAAATCAAGTTATGAGCCGATTCAAAGGGGAGGACGACGACATAGCAGCATTTCAGATGTTTTGAGAGTCAGGCGGAACAATAAGAAATTCAGAGAAGAGTGAACAGCAAAAATGCCATGGGACTGCTCCCACGCAAATCAATGCATCGCTAACTTTAGAAGAGACAGGTAGAAGAACAGAATATGCCGATTTAAAGAATAGGTTATTAGAATGTATCGATTCAATGCCGAGTTTCGACAATTGTTCACGAAACATGTAAAAGCCGCGAAGATACTACCTGGAACGTATACGCGAAGAGCTGAAAAATTATTGCCAAAAGAATGGGTAAGCGGAATAGATATTCATACGTTCGAGGACTTAATGAATCTAATTGTAACCGATCAATTGAGCGTCGTATTGCTATTGATATTAAAAGCACTTTATTGATGAGTGGGAAATTTAAGATGCTAAGAACTAGCTCGTAAACTGAACAACTATGAGAACAATAGGGCAGGCTGGAAACGGTCTTCGTTTCAAGCCTTATAGAAATCAGGCTAATAGGGAACATGTTTGCAGAAGCTTTGAGCAAACCCGATGCCGATAGCACCAATTCAGGAAAATCGAGCGATAAGAAAACCAATGTTGAGCAACGTGCGAGAAGCCAGACAAGCGGAAATGCTACGGGTGTGGTGCCACAGACCACGTGGTCCGTGAATGCCCGCAGCGCCGCGTGGCTGAAAAAATGAATCATGTGGCAGACAAAACAGCTACGGAATTGTTTTCACCTTACGTGTTCGTTGGCAAAATTAACCAAATGCCAGGCCGATTTTTACGCGATTGTGGTGCCAGCTTCGATTTGTAAACGAGAAATTTATTAGCGACGAGGATTTAACGGGAGAAAGCGTGTGGATTTGCAGCCGCTTGATGCCTCACCACGAAAGCTCGGTAGCGAAATTCGCTATTGAAGACCATTCGGAAGTAGTAACTAAAGCCGCAGTCGTGCCTCGCGAATGCGACGGCGGATATTACTTATTAAGTAATAGAACAGCTGCTCTGTTGGAAGAAGTAAAGGCAGGATTTATTGAGCCACAATTAGTTGCCGCCGTAACGACACGGGCAAAAGCCGCTGGAACGGCACAGGAGTCGAGGGCCGGCTGAGCTGACGGGCCAGAAGGCATTGACGGACGAGCGGGTAAAGATCCTTAGGCAATTGAGGCGGGAGGGAAGCCGTTGAGTGAGAAAGAGAGCCAGTACAAGCGTACTAACGCCCGAAGTGAATGAACCATAAATGTTACCCCAGACTGAGTTCGCAGCTTCACAACAAAAGTGACCAGGAAATCAAAACATTATACGACGCGAATGAGCACAACGTACCGGAAGCAGGACGAGAGGTGTATTTCGTGAAAAATAGTATTTTGTATCGGTCAAGACACAGCATGCGCGGTGAAAATTTTGAGATGTTAGTGGTTCCTACTAAATATCAGGTAGCGTTCTCAAGGTGTGCCATGAAACAGCGAATGAGCACTTAGATTGTACTAAAAGCAAAGCCAGCATGTCGCGATACTTTTATTGGCCGCGTTGTTTCCTGGATATGGGAGACCTATGAAAACTTGCGATGTGTGTCAAAGGTTGGTGATAATGATCAGCACACCGTTAATGTTAGTACCGCCGATAACGAAGAGTCTTTGGTAAAATGAATATTATTACTTGCGGACCACTTCCTGAAAGCAAAAGAAGGCAACAGGTTTATTTGACAGCCATTTTGTTTAGCGTCTGGGTATCCGGAGCTATTCCAATCACCAGATTTGCAATCAACAACTATCATTAGTGCCTTGTTGAAGAATTATTCCAGTAGAATCAGTTTCCCTAAGGATTACAAACAGACCAGGGCACGTGCTTTACAAGCGCATTGACAGGGAATTTGCTAGAGGAAGTTTGGGATCAAACTGGTGAGAGGATTCGCTTCTACCGCAGTCAAATCCTATCGAACGCGTACATAGGACGATGAATCGATTAATCAAAGTGTTATGCTTGGAAGCAGGAACGGAGTGGGAGGACCAAATGCCCGCGATTTTATTTGCTTTGAGAACCACGGTGCACGAAAGCCTCGGATTCACTCCAGCTGAATTAGTCTATGGGAGGAACCTCAGAACTCCCATAACCTTATTATATGAACACCTTGCAGGCGAGGACGATGAGGAAGAAAATTCCGTCGTCGAATATGTGTTCAAATTAATAAATAGGCTTCAGAAATCTCGCGAATTAGCTCACGAGAAGCTTGTTAACGAGCAGAAGAGAAAAACTTGGTACGATCGGCGAGAGCCGTACACAGAGGAATTCGCCGGGCGACCGGTGCTGGTGTTGGCCCCAGATCGCACAAAAGTTATCTGTTCAATGGATAGGACCGGGAGAAGTAGTAGAAAAAATCGGACACGAACTCTCTGTCCAGATGCCTGGGAAAAAGGAAGAATTGTATACCCATTAACATGTTGAAAGCGTACGCAGCGTACCGAATATCTGAATTATGTGGCAGATCATTAGCTCAAACTTTGAAGTTGAGGAAGACGAGCTGGATAAGTACGCTATTAACCTTGATGGTGTCGGCTTGGATGACCTATGCTCGAGAAGGAACAGAAGTCGAAGACGAGTTCCGCGACAAACTAGTCAATTTAATTTGCAAAGTACAAGCATATATTTTCAGACAGACCAGGGTTGACGGATGTCGTCACCATGGACATTGGTCAGCAGACGAGTCGAAAAGATAAGAAGTGCGCCTTATCGAATGTCCTTACGTCAATCAAAAAGCTCACTGCGGGAAGAAATCGCGAAAGATGTTACGTGATAACATAATCGAAATAGGCGACTCTGATTATGCTTCCCCTATGATTCTTGTGAGGCGCCAGGACGAAAACCAAGACCGTGCGTAGATTATCATAAGCTAAATGGAGTATAAAATCAATTTTCCGTTGCAGACATGGAAAGGATAGAAACGATAGCGGCAGCTTTAAGATTATTACTACTTTGGATTTAGCAAATATTTATCATCAGATACCACTCACACCGAGCGCAAGATGTCACGGCGTTCTACCAGCACAGGTTTGGCACGTATAGACCATTAAGATTGCCCTCGGGCTAAACAATACACCTTTTCAGTGTGGTAGGATGATGGCCTTTATTGGCAGGATGTGCAGAATTTGCAGTCCATACTTGGATGACATCGCCATTTGCGACACATGTACAGAACACCTTGAGCATTTAGAGCGAGGTGTTTAATATTTAGAGTAAGCGAAGTTATGTGCAACCAAGCAAGTGTAAATACGCGCGGCCAGAATGTACAATACCCTAGGCTACATGGTTGGCCCAGTGGCATGATGCGGCCGGTGGAGGCCAAGTGAAAGTATTAAAGAGCATGCCTCAAACGAAAAAGCAGTGCCTTTCTCAGTTAACGGGTTACTATAGAAATTTATTCCCGATTATGCGGGTATATCAGCGCCATTAACGGACTTATTACGAGGTCGCGAACGGCAAGGCGGGGGTAACATGGACGCCAGCATGCGAGATGGCATTCGAGAAGTGAGGAACGCTCTATGTCCTTGAACCCGTCATGCGCCCGATTTTTAATAAGGACTTTATAGTCTGGTGTGATGCGTCAAAGGAATTATTAGCATCATTTTGGCTCAGTATAATGATAGAGGAGAAGAAAAACAAGTGTCATACTTGGTCGTAAATTCACAGATACGGAATTATTGCGATGCACAACAGAACAGGAGTGCACAGCCATAATATGACTTTACAGAAATTAAAGTACTATTTGGATGGAAATGCAAAAATTAAAGGTAAGTGAATACAACCCATTAGTATGGCTAAATAATTGTTCACGTAAGAGCCGAGATTGATGCGTTGGTCATTAATAGTCAAACATAAATTTGAATTATTCATAAAGGGTAAGGATCACGTAAATGCACTGATGCAGCAAACCGTATGTTTTACTGATACATGGAACCTGAACTGAACTACAGAATGCGGAGGGCTACACTGAACCGAATCCTTGATTGCATTGTATGGAAATCAAGACAAGAGAGAAAAATCACTATTATATATGTAACAAATTG
This sequence comes from Teleogryllus oceanicus, assembly GCA_964035755.1. Taxonomy (NCBI): domain Eukaryota; kingdom Metazoa; phylum Arthropoda; class Insecta; order Orthoptera; family Gryllidae; genus Teleogryllus; species Teleogryllus oceanicus. The sequence continues at coordinate 89,456,378 of CAXIVR010000007.1, forward strand.
TTAAAAGTGTATTGTTTGTGTATTCTGTTTGTTCATGTGTGTATTATGTATATTACAATTATGGGTTTTAAAGTGAAGCTCTGAAGACATTGTTGGTTCTGGGGGTATCAGGGAAAGTATCACATCATGATTGTGAATACTACGTATGTAATTGAAGCAGACTGTATCATCTCAGATGATTTTTGTAATTTAAGATTGTAGAAAATTGTATATAGTAGGATGAAAGGAGGGGTACATTGAGTAGAGTTAAGGCCAGAAGTTAGTATATAGGTTCTGTAGATAGGTTAGTTATTTATATTATCTAGATTTTTGATAAAAAATTATGTTGTAAATACAGAGTAGGTTAAAGAGATCAATGAGTGTGAGCCCAATGGCCAGGTAACGTGGTAGAATGATATCCAGATCCACAAATCGGATTGCGAGACAGATTTTTATTGTGGATACCTCCTGCATAAAAATTCAAAGAATGGGGTATGGAAGTATGCTGTGTTGTACGCGCTCCTCAAAATGGCAGCGCCAAGGGATTAGACATGAGGCCAGGCAGGATGTAAAGAACAATGTGCAGTATTGGGAGAATTCGAGCTAGGAAAGGGATGCCCAAAATACGGGACAGCACGCATTTTGCCGCGTGCCGCGATGCAAAGTAACAAAATCAGGGGAAGGGATGCCCAAAATGCCTGGCAACACGCGACTAGCGCAGGCCGTGTGAAAAACTTCAGTGGCGTTTCAGGTCACGTGGGTGGGAGCTATAAGAGCGAACGCAGGCGCGGGGTGGGGTTTGTCGAGCTGAGTGGAACCTCGTGCGAACGCACAAAACACGCCCAGAAGACGGCGCGGAGACCGAGGCGAGGCTCATTGCACAACCATGTGTTGGGACGCCGGGGTGGAGATTTTCAACGGGTGACCTACGTCACGGGAGCCACGTGCTGTGTGCATAAGGTTCGCTGAGGAGTGGCGCGGGCCACGAGTCAGATTACATTTTTAAGGATCGCTCCTGCGATCAGGGGAGTAAACGTCTTCCAAGAGCTAAAAGTAACTTAAATATTTATTGTACATATTGTGGGCCAAGCCTGTACATATTTATCGGCTGAAGCTCGTGTCTGTTTTATTATTATTCCCAGCGTACACTAGGACGCCGTTCCTCAGTCACATTCTCCGAGTGTGCTCCGCAGCTTTCACGAAAAGAAGGCGGACCGGACCGGATAACTTCCGAATAGCGCGTGTTTTGAAATAACATGTTTCGGGGTCTCTGAGAGGACTTGTATTCTCCTCTTGTTGAGATGTTTAAGAGAAATGGCACAATTAATTGCAGGTGTGCACATGCGAACGTGCGAATACCACGAGCCGCCACTGATTCCTGTGCACAGGAAGCACACTGAAAATGTGAGTTAATGATTGTACTCAATGGCAGGTGCACACGTTTTTAATAAACAATCAGAAAATTCATCTAAACCAGATGAATATTTTTTGGTTACTGACTATTCTGAGGATTTCGTTAGAAAAGAAGTTTCGTAAATAAACATAATGTCGAAATTTTTGGGAAGCATAAATTTTAAAAATTTATTTATTGTTTAGTTAAATTACAATGCCCTGGTTACAAGTGAAACTTTGCAATTATATGGTGATAATAATCTAATCAAATTAATCTGAAAGCCCCAAATTGTACTTATCAAACTTTAATAGGAGAGAGCAAATAGCACACATCAGGGAGATTGGGTGTTTGGAAATGTGTATGATGGAGGAAAGAACGGGTGGAAATCTGTTCTTTATCTGCTTTTATTATCTGGGATCTTTTCCGAGTCTGTAGTGAATTGATGCCTTTATGAAGGGTAAATTAGTGTAAAAGTTGTTTGATAGGTATGTTATTTGGGGAACTATTTCATTTATGTTTAAATCGTGATGTCGTTGTTTATTGCTAATAAACCATGGAGCTCTTGTTATTAATCTGAAATATTTGTTTTGAAATATTTGCATTTTCTTGAGACTGGTTTTGGCGACATTGGTCCAGATCAGACATGCGCATAACAGTGTTGGACGAATGAATGGTTTATATAGCGTTAGTGCATTTCACCGTGAGAGATGGTGTATGAGTTAATTTAAGGTCTTAATTGGATTAATTTGGTTTGACCTGATGTGCTTTTATTTCAACGTGTCGTTTTCCAAATGAGTTTAGTGTCTAAATTTAATCAAGATATTTTAAGATGTTTTCGTGATTGGAGCCCAATTTATAGCGTTATTATTTATAAGTAACGGGGATGGATGTGCAAAGGTTTTCAATGAAGATTTTTGCTGCTGATTTGAGGAATTTAATTTGATTTTCAGTTATTTGCCCAATTTCTTATTAGACTGCTGTTGGAGCTGGAATTGATGAATTTGTAGTGAAGTGCGGAGATGTATGAGCCAGTGTCATCGGCGAATTAGACGGTATTTATTTATTAAGGTAGAAATGTCTGCAATGTAAGATTAAAACAGGGTTGAGATAGCGGCGGCGAACCTGGGGGAACCCCAGCGGCTTAATTTGTCTGGGGTTAGATTAGTGACCTTCAACTGTAACTGAAAGGTTGCCAGCTATGAAACTTTTGATGATTTGATGGGAAGCATATGATGTGTTGATTTGTGGTTTATTCATTGAGAAAGGATCAACCGCAATTCTAGAAAAGTGTTGGTTGATGATATTCGCAACTTTTTCTGGATTACTTGTTTCTCTTTCATTTACCTTTAAAACAACATTCTTTACAAAACTCTTTACTTACGTGATGAGGTGGTCGTATTTTTTACGATGTTCCACATTGCTTTAGTTTTGTTTCTAGCGTTCAAATATCCTCATTATTTTTCATTATTTTTGCCTGTTTATTATTTTCATAAATTCTTTTACATTCTCGGAAGTAGTCATTGAAACCAGGTGATACGTTATGATGTTTTAGAAATAAAAAGTAGAGCGTACGTTTATTTTACACGATGCTCTAATTCATACGTGATCAAGTATGCCTTTTTTGCAATGTTTATTTTCTCTTTTAAGAGGAAAGCACGCGTTTAAGGGAAATGAAAGCTTTGAGAAAAATAAATTATATTTTTCGTTTGTGTCGACAACGTAAACTGCGACCCATGTTTCCTGCAACAAGTAGTCCATAAATAATATTATTTTACCTTTAGTAAATAATGTACACATGCGTGTATTAGTTGTTGTGTCATTATTCATATTATTATTAGTAATTGCAAGAATTTCTGCATCGTATGTAACTGTGACCTAGATTATTCGTTATTGTTCATATCTAGTTATTAGTTTTGTTAATTATAATTTGATCTATTGCTGTTTGTGATTTAAAGAGTATTCCGTGTAGGTACGTTCGTAATATCTAAATTAAAAAGAATGAATTAGAATTGAAACTGCTCTTTTTCGTGGGATTCGCTCGGAAAATCAATATTGAAATCTCCACATACAACAATGGATTTTAAAGAGAGATTACTAATTTTGTTCAGTTATCTCTAGATTTTCTAAGAAATTGAAATAATCTAAAGCTCGCTTTGTTGGAGGTCTGTAGATGCAAAGTAAGATAATTTTGAGCGTAGTAAGATGTACGACTGTTATTTCAAAAACTTTTCAATTGCATATAAATTGAATTCTGACAAGAAAGGTAGAATCAATATTTCACGTAAATACTCGAATCTCCGTAAGCAGTGCCATATTTGATTTCCTCGCTCTACAATAAGATCTTGCAAGGTAAAAACTAGGAATTTGGAGTGTGTTTAGATCATTATAAGGTAACCATTGTGCTGTAAACAAAGAACATCCCTATTTGACTGAGATCACACTCCTAATACTGCCTCGATAAATTCAATTTTATTTGAAAGAGATTGCACATTATGATGCATTATATGAATCTTTTGTATGTACCAACACGGATGCTTTTCTGCTGCATCTGGCTGTAGTTGCCATTTATTTATCTCATTTTTACCTCGAGTGCGTGGTCGAAGGAAGTATCGTGTCCCAGCAGTGTTAGGTGAGGAAGGAGGGATTACAGATGTAGGGGAATGAATAATGGGAGAGGTAGTATAAGGATTAGGTTCAGGGGATAAGGTAATTGGGTCCAACGGGGATGGAAGAGAACTAGGAGTTGTAGGTGGGGATGAGTCTTGGATACTGCTGAGGTGTAAGGATGTGTTTTGCCAAGTTCGTTACCGAGTGCATGTTTTCAGACAAAGGTTCAGTGAAGATCATGGGAAGTGTTTTCTGAGAGGTAAAGCTCAAATAACTTAACATGTGCCTCTCCAGATGCAGTTTTATTTGTTGTTTACGTGTCTAATTTCTTTTGCATAATGTTGGTTTGTTGGAAAAAGGAAGTGGATATGATAATGAACTACCCTATACATTTTCAAGATACTCAGTTTTTAACTTCCAACGTCTTATGGGCGAGAGGTCTATAGCATCTTAGAAACTGTTCAAACCTTTGAGTTTATGTGGTAACAAATACGCCAAAAACAATTACACAATTCACACAAACCAATTAAATTATTAAATGAAACTGCAGTACAGGTAACAGAAAGTACAATTGCAGCCGTGTGCCTGCGCACGTGGCATAGGAAAGCATGTGGTAGAAACCGTTGATCATGGAATCCCAGCCGCGTAACACGTAACAATCAAAGGACACCACTCACACATTAGATGTGCCACATGACACTGAACTATGGTAGCACAAATAAACTGTAACCGCGAAAAAACACTGTAAAACCAGCGGCTTACAAGGCCGCCATGCCTCTCCGTTAGCAACTACGTTGGAACTGTGTTCGGCGATACTTTCAGTGCGCTCTTGGAGGCACTGTTTCGCATTTACAGCCACCAGGATCGCTATGATTGACACATTAGCGACTAATATATAATAAAATAATTTGATAATAGATAATAAACTAAAATAATTTGGCACAGTCGCCACCAAACTGCCAGGCGTATCAGACATTGAACAACATTATTAGTTGCGTGAACAACTGCTAACCCGTTCCATTGTTTTAAGAACTCCTACAGTGACCAATACTTGGAATCTAAAATTGTTAAAACAATAACTAATTGAAATTATATAAATTAGTTCAATGTAATTCTTCAGCCTCAATGCAATTTATGATAAAAATTATTTCGTAATATTAAGCAAATCATATTACCAGCCAAATTATGTTTATAAACATACCTTCTTTTTTTCTTTTCAGTGAATATCTCTCAATTATTATTGATCAAACAGTTCCACTTATTTTTACATACAAGAATAAATGTATTTGGCGTATATTGTGCATGTACAATTTCCTAATGATGTTTCGGCTACCTTTTAGCCATCTTCCAGACCTTAAATTACAGTTGGAATCTTACTATACTAGCATATTTATTATTATTGTAAGCGTGCGTACTTCCGTTCACTGTTACTTCATTTCTTGAAGAAATAAAGAACTAGTGGGTAACTTTTTTAAAAAAGTTCTGGCAAGCCAACAACATTCAATTTTACTCCAAACTAGATCCTTTAATCAAGGTTTTCATTTGTTACAAACATTTCAATCATTTATACTAATAGAAATTTTAAAAAATTACCACATAAATAACCAGATATAAAAGTTTAAATGTCTATCATACATAGCCATAAATAGAAATTTTATAGTTGCACTAATTAAAAATCAAGCTTCAAGTATATTTAAAATGAAGAAATATTTTTATAGTATAATTAAAATTCTAGCTAAATCTCAAAATTAATTTCCCATTCAAAGTAAAAGATAATCCGTTCAATCATACACAAGCTAATTGTCATTTAAACCCTTCTAGCGTTCTACACACAGAGAATTATTATTTAAACTGTTCTCTTCCCAAAACTGGCATTCCATTTTTTTAAATTACAACGGGCAACATACCGCAAATCAGAAGGGCGTATATCTTTAAAATTTTTAAATCGAGTAAATCCGTTCTTTGAATACAGATATTGTATGCTTTAATCGTCCTTCCTCTTTAAATCATTAATATGTTCATCATTATTTACATACCACACCAATCATGAAGTATTATTTGGTCAACACAAAGGTCAAAGTAGAAACAGAACAATTTTAACCTTCAACATAAACTACAATAAATTTACTTCTTATTCAAACATTACACAAGGCAACAACAGCAAAAATAACTATACCCATTTAATAACCTGTATATGGAATAAAATATTTCGTTATTGCAACACTTGTAATCCCTGCGTCAAAGTTTTCTACCACATTTCATTAGAAATGGCTATTCATTTAAATAATATTTTTTTCTTAACTGCAATTCCAATGTAATTAAAATACAGAACATTTTACAACATTTTTAGATTTGTACGAAATTGATCGCCGCAGGGGGGGGGGGATCGGAGCCACGTAGGAGATCGCGATCCCTGGTGGAGAGTTGTTAAGGACCACGGACCCTAGGATTTCACGGTGCAACTCACATCGTTATCTTCAAGGCGGAGAAAGAGTGTAAGGAGTAAATGCCGGGCTTGCCAGGTAACGCACCTGTTAGTCCTAAAGGCAGTGCCCTTAAGCTGGATTGGGCCAAGGACTTTCGTATGAATGTTGCAGATCCCACATATAAAAGTCAAGACTGCATAAACAGTTAAGCTTGAGCGGCTCTGGCAGAAGCTTAGGCTCTGGAGATACTCAGATTAAACGCACATCCAAAGTACAGAGCAGTGAGGAGGCGAGGGAACCATAACATATATATATATATATATATATATATATATATATATATGTATATACCAGGATTTCAGTACAATTAATAATTAATCAATTTTAATGGAACAGTTCTCCTCACGATTCTAATAAATAAGTCGTTGGTTTGATGCATGGTATATGTAAATATTTCAGGTTTTCACAAATCTGAAGATAGACGATGCAGCCAGTCACTGCGTTTTCAAGTCAAATGACCCTTGGCCAATTGCACATTGATATCAAAATGTCTTCCTGTCTACTGAATTACTTAACACAATTGTGGAAACACAATCTTAACCATATTTCACTACCATAGACATGTTGTTGTTTGCTGTTGGAGGAAGCGACGTCAAACTTCGGGAGCGTTCGTGATGTATCAGAGAAGCGAAGGCAAACATACCGCCCCAGGAAAACGCACGCACGCGCGCACGCTGCTCCTGCAGGTGGGCGGCGGCGCGCTCAGCTGACCTCAACGCAAAGCCACGCCGCCTGGGCGACGCAACGCCGGCACAGTTGCCCCGGAAACACTCCGTGGATGGAAGTGCAGAGCAAGCACACGCGCTGCAGCGCGAATCCGCGCCGTTGTGCAGTAAGGACTTCAAATTTCTTCCCTTGAGCAGTGTAGAATTGGTGAAAGTGGTTTCTTTGGCACACATTTAAATAGAGACCTCCAAAAAACATTGTCTTTAGGAAATGGTGTATCAAATGAAGTGGCACTTTCTTTCTGACGTAATTAAGGAACAATATCATTCCAATTGGTCAATACGATGCTTTTCAAATAAGTCAATTACTATTTTTGTTAAGGACTACGACTGTATTATTACATACATGATATATCAGAAAGGAGATGATTAAAAATTACACAACAAGATAGTAATTGATAGGAATTGAATTTCTTGTGTATTTTCACATCCTTAAAACAAGTTCATCCATAACAATGATAGTTTTGTGGCAGAAATTTTCCTTGGACAGTCATAGGAAAGTCTCTTTCATGGAGTGAGTTACAAACGGAACTGAGAATTTAGCAACCCAGAAATTAAATAATAGTATTCATCAGTTACTTATGGAAACAAATATCCACAATAGTGAGGTTAACAGAACAATGAAGAGAGATAAAATTATGTGACACTGAAATTATCTGATATATACGATAAATCACTTTATTTTAAAATGCAGGATTTCTTACTTTCTATTCTTCTTCAGCATAAGAATATTCATAAAATATTTTTAAATTCAACGTAATCATGATATCAAATTAGTTTCTACTTCCTCCTAGTCATTGGTTGTTGTCGTAACCGAAATTTCTCTATTTCTCCCAAATATCTGACTCACAGAATATTGAGACTACAAAAAATGTTATGAAATGTCATATTTTAAGCCTAAAGAAAAAAGGATGAAATTTTCTTCTAGATATAATCAAACAACGAAGATATTGTCGTTTAGTTGACAGATTCCCTCGGATGGCTCGTTGGTTAGCGTTGTATTGCTTTCTACAGGGCAACCCCCTGGTTTTATAGTTTTAAGGATTTAAGTTTTTAGGTTAGAAGATAAAGTACACATACGATGAAGGATGTCTTCAGATGCTAGAAGAAATATTACAAAACCTTGATTACATAATGAACGTTTACTTGCATTGTTACATTAAAAGATCAATAAAGAAAAATAATCTGAGTCCCCCAAAGGGTTGTGCATCTGCAGTGGAAGAGCTGTTTTAAAGAGCATCGTTAAACGTGCTGTAACAGTTCACGAATTCACTTTCGTGAAATACTTCGCTGTCCACCCAAATCAAGATAACAACTGAAATGCACAGTGTTTGGCACCACCAGAACTATGCTGGTGGTGTAATGAAAAGATAGGCGTAGTAGGTTCGATATCTCGATCGACCTGAACGCGCCGCTTCAACAAATCACTGACGCTGATCCCCCATTTTATCAGAGGAATAACAATACGCCAAGGTGTAAAAAAAAATTGCAATGTAATAATCCAAGTCCCTAAAGAAGGAGGCGCCCGCTGAAAGAGATGAAATAAGAGGGAAGCTTGACGTGTAGCGACGGATGTCGTCCTCCAGCGAGGAATGAACACCGCCTCATTCCTCGATGCCAGCGTTCTGCCCACCGCTGACGAATCACTGAAACGGTTGCCGCCAGGAGAGAGCTTCATTCATTTCATCAGAAGGTGAAATGAAAAGAGGAATTCTCTAGGGCATGAGCACTTTAATAAGTCATGATTTTCAATGGCTCGTGCAGTGGATCCTATTTCCAGTAAATATCAAACCTGAAGCAGCACGACGATTTGGAAGTCTTATGTGTTGGTGTGGCTACAGGGTTTCGGCGGTTACTTTATTACACACCGCATGTATTATTCCTGAAGATCGTGTTACATGTAAGCACTATTTTCTGTTTCAGCTTTGTGCTACCTGCTAATAGCAGCTGCTGCTGCAGCTGCATGCTTCATTCTCTCTATGCAGCAATCCCTCCTGCACCCGACGAGGTAAATATCACAAAAGCAAAAGCAGAAGTTTCTTTTGCCCATTGCCTCACTTAACTTGTTCTAGTTTTCATTATTTTGTAGATAATCCGCGGATAAACTAAATTACGGATGTACTTCCGGTTCCAAAATTTGATCGCTCAGGTGACTCTTTTCGTTCTTTATGACGTACGTTTTTCCGCACTGATACCAATAATTCTGCTTTTAGTTGAAGCCGCGATCAAAATTAACAATAAGATCAAGTAAAGAACATCAGGGCTTCTTGATCAACACCCCAAAACATTCGTCGAACTGAAAATTGAATGACGATTACAATGCTATTCATAATTTTTCCACGAAGGCTATAAATTTTCTAAAATCATGAAAAAATTAAAAATAGGTTTGAAAGTTCGAATGTAGAAAGATTATTGTAATTTTTTCATGCAAATTTGAGCGTCGTAGGGCTAATAGTTAGGGAGATACATCCGTTTAAAGATTTTAGAATGTGTAAATGCTCTAAACTCCAGAAAACATTCGTCCTAACTAGAAATTGAATGACGATTACAATGCCATTCGTAATTTTTCCATCGGGGGCTATAAATTTACTAAAATCATGAAAAAATTTAAAAAATAGGTTTAAAGTTCGAATGTAGAAGAGATTATTGTTATTTTTCCATGCAAATTTCAGCGTCGTAGGGCTAATAGTTTGGGAGATACAGCCGTTTAAAGATTTTAGAATATGTAAATGCTCTAAACTCCTCAAAACATTCGTCCGAACTGGAAATTGAATGACGATTACAATGCTATTCATAATTTTTCCATCGAAGGCTATAAATTTCAAAATCATGAAAAATTTTAAAAATAGGTTTGAAAGTTCGAATGTGGAATAGATAATTGTTATTTTTCCATGCAAATTTCAGCGTCGTAAGGCTAATAGTTTGGGAGATACAACGTTTAAAGATTTTAGAATATGTAAATGCTCTAAACCTCTCAAAACATTCGTCCGAACTGGAAATTGAATGACGATTACAATGCTATTCATAATTTTTCCATCGAAGGCTATAAATTTTCTAAAATCATGAAAAAATTAAAAAAATAGGTTTGAAAGTTCGAATGTAGAATAGATTATTGTTATTTTTCCATGCAAATTTCAGCGTCGTAGGGCTAATAGTTTGGGAGATACATCCGTTTATAGATTTTATAATTTGTAAATGCTATAAACTCTTCAAAACATTCGTCCTAAGTGGAAATTGAATGACAATTACATTGCTATCCAAAATTTTTCCAACGAAGGCAATAAATTTTCTAAAATCATGAAAAATTTAAAAATATAGGTTTTAAAGTTCGAATGTAGAATAGATTATTGTTATTTTTCCATGCAAATTTCAGCGTCGTAGGGCTAATAGTTTGGGAGATACAGCCGTTTAAAGATTTTAGAATGTGTAAATGCTCTAAACTCCTTAAAATATTCGTCCTACCTGGAAATTGAATGACGATTACAATGCCATTCATAATTTTTCCATCGAAGGCTATAAATTTACTAAAATCATGATAAATTAAAAAATTTGGTTTAAAGTTCGAATGTAGAAGAGATTATTGTTATTTTTCCATGCAAATTTCAGCGTCGTAGGACTAATAGTGTGGGAGATACAGGCGTTTAAGTCTTTAGAATGTGCAAATGCTATAAACTCCTCAAAACATTCGTCCGAACTGAAATTGAATGACGAGTACAATGCTATTCATAATTTTTCCATCGAAGGCTATAAATTTTCTAAAATCATGAAAAAATTTAAAAAAATAGGTTTGAAAGTTCGAATGTAAAATAGATTATTGTTATTTTTCCATGCAAATTTCAGCGTCGTGGGCTAATAGTTTGGGAGATACATCCGTTTAAGATTTTATAATTTGTAAATGATTCAAACTCTAAAACATTCGTCCTAACTGGAAATTGAATGACGATTACAATGCCATTCTAATTTTCCATAGGGCTATAAATTTTCTAAAATCATGCAAAAATTAAAAAAATAGGTTTGAAACTTCGAATGTAAAGAGATTATTGTTATTTTCCATCAAATTTCAGCGTCGTAGGGCTAATAGTTTGGGAGATACAGCCGTTTAAAGATTTTAAATGTGTAAATGCTATAAACTCTTCAAAACATTCGTCTAAGTGGAAATTGAATGACGATTACATTGCTATCAAAAATTTTTCCAACGAAGGCATAAATTTTCTAAAATCATGAAAAATTTTAAAAATAGGTTTAAAGTTCGAATGTAGAAAGATTATTGTTATTTTTCCAAACAAATTTTAGCGTCGTAGGGCTAATAGTTTGGGAGATACAGCAGTTTAAAGATTTTAGCATGTGTAAATGCTGTAAACTCCTTAAAATATTCGTCCTACTTGGAAATTGAATGACGATTACAATGCCATTCATAATTTTTCCATCGAAGGCTATACATTTTCCAAAATGATGAAAAAATTAAAAAAAATAGGTTTGAAAGTTTGAATGTAGAAGAGAATATTGTTATTTGTCCGTGCAAATTTCAGCGTCCTAGGACTAATAGTTTGGGAGATACAGGCGTTTAATGCTTTCAGAATGTGTAAATGCTCTAAACTTTTGAAAACATTCGACCTAACTGGAAATTGAATAACGATTACAATGCTATCCATAATTTTTCCATCGAAGCCTATAAATTTCCTAAAATGAAAAATTTAAAAAATAGGTTTACAAGTTCGAATGTAGAAGATTATTGTCCATTTTTCATGCAAATTTCGGCGTCGTAGGCTAATAGATTGGGAGACACAGCCGTTTATAGACTTTAGAATTGTAAATGCTCTAAACTCCTCAAAACATTCGTCTAACTGAAATTGAATGTGATTACAATGCCATTCATAATTTTTCCATCGAAGGCTATAAATTTTCTAAAATGATGAAATAATTTAAAAAATAGGTTTGAAAGTTCGAATGTAGAAGAATATTGTTATTTGTCCAGCAAATTTCAGCGTCGTAGGGTAATAGTTTGGGAATACAGCCGTTTAAAGATTTTAAAATGTGTAAATGCTCTAAACTCCTGAAAACATTCGACCTAACTGGAAATTGAATGACGATTGCAATGCTATCCATAATTTTTCCATCGAAGGCTATAAATTTGCTAAAATCATGAAAAATTAAAAAAAGGTTTGAAAATTCGAATGTAGAATAGATTATTGTTATTTTCCATGCAAATTTCAGCGTTGAGGGCTAATAGTTTGGAGATACAGCCGTTTAAAGATTTTAGAATGTGTAAATGCTCTAAACTCCTAAAACATTGTCCTAACTGAAATTGAATGATCGATTACAATGCTATCCATAATTTTTCCATCAAGGCTGTAAATTTCTAAAATCATGAAAAATTTAAAAATAGGTTTGAAAGTTCAATGTAGAACAGATTATTGTTATTTTCCATGCAAATTTCAGCGTCGTAGGTCTGATAGTTTGGGAGATACAACTGTTTATATATTTTAGAATATGTAAATGCTCTAAACTCCTCAAAACATTCGTCCTAACTGAAATTGAATACGATTACAATGCCATTCATAATTTTTCCATCGAAGGCTATAAATTTCTGAAATCATGAAAAAATTTTAAAAAATAGGTTTGAAATTCTGAATGAAAAAAATAGGTTTGAAAGTTCGAATGGAGAATAGATTATTGTTCTTCATCACAAATTTCATCGTCGTAGGGCTAATAATTTGGGAGATACAGCCGTTTAAATATTTTAGAATGTGAAATGCTCCTAACTTTTGAAAACATTCGACCTAACTGGAAATTGAATGACGATTACATGGCTATCCATAATTTTTCCATCGAAGGCTATCAATTTACTAAAATCATGAAAAATTTAAAAAAATAGGTTTGAAAGTGCGAATCTAGAAGAGATTATTGTTATTTTCCAGTGGAAATTTCAGCGTCGAGGTTGGTAATTTAGGAGATTCAGCGTTTAAAGATTTCAGAATGTGGTAATGCTGTAAACTCCTCAAAACATTACGTCCTACCTGAAAATTGAATGCGATTACAATGACATTCATAATTTTTCCATTGGGGCTATAAATTTTCTAAAATCATGAAAAATTAAAAAAAAATAGGTTTGAGAGTTCGAATGTAGAAGAGATTATTGTTATTTTTCCATGCAAATTTCAGCGTCGTAGGACTAATAGTTTGGGAGATACAGCCGGGTAAAGCTTTCAGAATGTGCAAATGCTCTAAACTCCTGAAAACATTCGTCCTAACTGGAAATCGAATGACGATTACAATGCTATTCATAATTTTTCGATCGAGGGCTATAAATTTACTAAAATCATGAAGAAATTTTAAAAAAATTTCTTTGAAAGTTCGAATGTAGATTAGATTATTGTTATTTTTCCATGCAAATTTCAGCGTCGTAGGGCTAATAGTTTGGGAGAAACAGCCGTTTACAGATTTCAGAATGTTTAATTGCTATAAACTTCTAAAAAACATTCGTCCTAACTGGAAATTGAATGACGATTACAAAGGTATTCATAATTTTTCCATCGAAGGCTATAAATTTCCTAAAATCTAAAACAATTAAAAAAATTTTTTACCATCGTAGGGCTAATAGTTTAGAAGATACATTTGTTTAAAATTTCAGAATGTATAAATGCTATAAACGTCTGAAAACATGCGTCCCAACTTGAAATTGAATGACGATTACAAAGGTATTCATAATTTTTCCATCGAAGGCTATACATTATCTAAAATCTAGAACAAATTAAAAAAAATAGGTTGGAAAGTTCGAATGTAGAAGAGATTATTGTTATTTTTCCATGCAAATTTCAGCGTCCTAAGGCTAATAGTTTAGGAAATACAGCCGTTTACAGATTTCAGAATGGGTAAATGCTATACACTTCTGAAAACATTCGTCCTACCTGGAAATAGAATGACGAATTTAATTGTATTCAAATTTTTTCCATCGAAGGCTAGAAAATTTCTAAAATCATGAAAAATTTTAAAAAAATAGGCTGGAAAGAGTGAATGTAAAAGAGATATTGTTATTCTTCCATGCAAATTTTACCGACGTAGGGCTAATAGTTTAGGAGATACAGCTGTTTGAAATTTTAGAAAGTATTAATGCTATAAACTTCTGAAAACATGCGTCCTAACTGGAAATTGAATGACGATTACAATGGTATTCATAATTTTTCCATCAAAGGGAATAAATTTTCTAAAATCATGAAAAAATTAAAAAAAAATAGTTTTGAATGTTCGAAAGTATAAGAGATTAATATTATTTTTCTATACAAATTGTAGCGTCGTAGGGCTAATTGTTTAGGAGATACAGCTGTTTAAATAATTTCAAAATGTATAAATGCTATAAACTTCTGAAAACATTCGTCCTATCTGGAAATTGAATGACGATTACAATGCTATTCATAATTTTTCCATCAAGGCTAAAATCTAAAATCATGAAAAAAACTTAAAAAAATAGGTTGGAAAGTTTGAATGTAGAAGAGATTATTGTTATTTTTGCATGCAAATTTTAGCGTCGTAAGGCTAATAGTTTAGGAAATACAGCCGTTTAAAAATTTCAGAATGTATAAATGCTATAAACTTCTCAAAACATTCGTCCTAATTAGAGATTGAATGACGATATCAATGGTATTCATAATTTTTCCATCGAAGGCTATAAATTTTCTCAAATCATGAAAAAAAAAAATAGGTTTGAAAATTCGAAAGTAGGATAGATTATAGTTATTATGCAATGCAAATTTAAGCGTCGTGGGGCTAATAGTTTAGAAGATATAGCCGTTAAAAATTTCAGAATGTTTAAATGCTATAAAGTTCTGAAAACATTCGTCCTAACTGGAAATTGAATGATGATTACAATGGTATTCATAATTTTTCTATCTAAGGCTATAATATTTCTAAAATCATGAAAGAATAAAAAAATAAGGGTTTGAAAGTTCGAATATAGAAGAAATTATTGTTATTTTTCCACGCAAATTTCAGCGTCATTGGGCTAATAGTTTAGGAGATACAGCCGTTAAAAATTTTAGAATGTTTAAATGCTATAAACATCTGAAAACATTCGTCCTAACTGGAAATTGAATGACTATTACAATGGTATTCATAATTTTTCCATCTAAGGCTATAAAGTTTCTAAAATCATGAAAAAATTAAAAAAAAATAGGTTTGAAAGTTCGAATGTAGAAAGGCTTCTGAAAGAGGCTTTTTTTTTTTCGATTGAAGCATAACGAGCGTTGTTCTGAAAGCTGCCAATCTGCGGAAACCGGTGGTGCCTACAGAATTGCATGGATCGAAATAGTTTAGAAGATATGAGCATTTATAGATAATCCTGATTTCTGGCCGAAATGGCAAAATTTAATCGACCCCCTTCCTGTTAAATTTTTCAAATTTTGGCCGGAAATCGAATCTTATGAAAAGTAGCATCTTAACTCGAAATTTTATAAGGAATTCAATGGTAATGAAAATTTTTATATCCAAGTCTTCTTTCTCGGCAAATTTGCGAAAATGTTCGAAATATACGCCATTTTAGACCAAAATGCAGTCTATATTGTCGCCGTTTGTTTATGTACTCCGTGCTGAAAGTACCAATCATCAAAAACAAAACAAACAGAAAAGTACTCCTCATCTGCAGTTAAAATGTCAGCGTCGTAGAGCGAATAGTTTAGGAGATACAGCCAGTTAAAGATGACTGTGTAAAAATGTTGAAATAATATACCGAAACAGAAAGGCGTCTGGAAGCCGCATTTGTCGTCCGATTGAAGCAAACGACCGTTGTTCTGAAATGTGACAATCTGCAGAAACCGGTGTTGCCTTCCGAATCGCAAAATTCGAGCTGGTTTAGAAGATATGAGCATTTATAAATAATCCTGATTTCTGGCCGAAATTGCAAAATTTAATTGATTTTTTCAAAAGTAGCGTCCTATCTCGACATTTTATAAGGAATTCAATGGTAATGATAATTTTTCTATCCAAGTCTGCGTTTTCGGCAAATTTGCGAAAATGTTCGAAATATACGCCATTTTAGACCAAAATGCAGTCTATATTGTTGCCTTATATTTATATCCTCCGTGCTCAAAGTACCAGTAATCAGAAACAAAACAAAGAAAACAGTACTCCTCATCTGCAGTTAAAATGTCAGCGTCGTAGAGCGAATAGTTTAGGAGATACCGCCAGTTAAAAATGACAGTGAAAAATGTTGAAAAAATATACCGAAACAGAAAGGCGTCTCGATGCCGCATTTGTCGTCCGATTGAAGCATAACGAGCGTTGTTCTGAAAGCTGACAATCTGCGGAAACCGGTGGTGCCTTCAGAATTGAAAAAATTTAACTAGTTTAGAAGATATGAGCATTTAAAGATAATCCTGATTTCTGCCCGAAATCGCAAAATTTAATCGATTCTTTTGAAAAGTAGCGTCCTAACTCGAAAGTTTATAAGGAATTCAATGGTTGTGATAATTTTTCTATCCAAGTCTTCGTTTCCGGCAAATTTGCGAAAATGTTCGAATTATACGCCATTTTAGACCAAAATGCAGTCTATATTGTCGCCTTATATTTATATCCTCCGTGCTCAAAGTACCAGTAATCAGAAACAAAACAAAGAAAACAGTACTCCTCATCTGCAGTTAAAATGTCAGCGTCGTAGAGCGAATAGTTTAGGAGATACAGCTAGTCAAAAATGACAGTATTGTAAAATTGTTGAAAAAATATACCGAAACAAAAAGGCGTCTGGAAGCCGCATTTGTCGTCGGATTGATGCAAACGAACGTGGTTCTGAAAGCTGACAATCTGCGGAAACCGGTGGTGCCTTCATAATTGCAAAATTCGAATTAGTTAAGATTATATGAGCATTTATAGATAATCCTGATTTCTGGCCGAAATCACAAAATTTAATCGACCCCCTTCCTGTTGAATTTTTCAAATTTTGGCCGGAAATCGATTCTTTTGAAAAGTAGCGTCCTAACTCGAAATTTTATAAGGAATTCAATGGTAATGATAATTTTTCTATCCAAGCCTGCGTTTTCGGCAAATTTGCGAAAATGTTCGAAATATACGCCATTTTAGACCAAAATGCTGTCTATATTGTCGCCGTTTATATATGTCCTCTGTGCTCAAAGTATCAGTCATCAAAAACTTAGACTAAAGGAGATACAGCCAGTCAAAGAAATTAGTTAAATTAACTTATATTTCCAGTTCCGAAAATATAACACTAATTCATTAGCATGGAAATAATTAACATTAAAATATAAACTTTGCTACCTTCATTAAAAATAACGTTTTTAAAATAAATACCTCCATAAAACGACGTTCTTATAAATTACGTTAATTCCAAGAAGTTATTGAAAATGAAGATAAATATAATTTTCAACATCAGAAATGTATTAGTCTACATTATGAGAAAGCCTTGGTTATCCATCTTGTGACAGACCAATATGGGGACATTTTTTTATTACAGAATATTGTCATAAATGAGCGAAATGGTTAGGGCAAATAATAGGCAATATGGCGCCTTCGTAACGACGTCGTGGTTGTTGTAAGGATAAACAAACATTCATCTGATCGTGGAGGCGACTGATTATTAAAACGAAAGTTTGGGCATTTTGTCAAATAAAAGAAAGGCGAGGCATTGTGGGTTTTAAAAGGGAGGAAAAAATTCATTCGGTCGCATGTCGTGACGGTGAGCAGTTCGCTCGTGAATAGATTAATTTGTGCATGTTGGGACTTTGAAATATTTTCGTGGGTAGAGCAAGAATCGGACTTGAGGGACATATTCCGACTCTGAATATTTTCGTGGCAGAACCAGAAGTGAACTTGTGATACTTCTAAGATTTGGGGAACGTGTCGAGTTCCGAATATTTTGCTGTGCATCAAAATAAGACTTGGAGTTTTGTCGCGAGTGAACTCTTAATCATTCTTGAACAGATAAATGAATGCGGTTCACAAACGATACGGGACTTTGCCTATTTTCTTGCTATAAACGTAAGATAGAACTAAAAGATTTGTTTTGCGGTGTAATCATAAAAGCACGGGATATTTATACGGGGAGAACGGGCATCGGACATAATATAGTGGAGCTGGAACAAATATTTGAGTGGTGCGAAGCGGTGATTCGGCGGTGTTCGTTTTTAAAGAAAAGCAGATTCGGGGTAATTGGACTTCGGGATTTCGGAGCTTCAAAAAATGAGGGGAAGGCGTTTCTTCGAGAAACCACCAATCAAGAGCACGCGAAGACCAGAATCGCCGTATAAGGTTCGAACCAGGATATGACTAAGAAAGTTATCAATGTAAATTTTTCACATTTTAATTTGCTAAATTGATAGAAATAAACATTAAGTTTCTCTTGAAAGAAAGATAAAATGATTTTCATTGACCAATTCAAGCTAATAAGCTAGATCAAATCTCTGTTTTCAGATTCCTCGCCATTCTGTATAGATGGGAGATCGGGTAATCGGCTATTAATAGATAATAACGACTATTTCTGACATGACCCATTGACCCAGCTAGTGGGATAATATTCAGTTTTTTATCAGAGTAATAATAGTTAAAATATTATCGTAACCTTTTTCCTGGCGCCCATGTCATTAGAAATTTGGAAACGGGTTACGACGAATCGCCCAATAATTGTAGCAGTTAGGGGTATGTTTCAATCTGATAAAACACAGTACAGAAGTACTCAGTACAGAATGAGCTAAACACATATGTCATCATCAATTGCTTGGTTCAATATTGATGAATAGAAATTATGCCAAACATAAATAAAAACCACAAATCATGACTAAGTTTTATCATACTTTATTTTAAAAATACAAGCATCATAAAGAATTGCATACAGTTTGAATCTGCTTTGCCCATCTCTCATGAAAATTATACAATATTTATCAACACTCACTGAAACAACCATGATTGTAGACCAAAAATAAAAAGGGTAATACAAAGTTGTAGTTATTTACAGGCAACTATACACACTTTAAAAGTTCAACTGAGAACACAGTGTGTTTACAGCATTGAATCAAAACTTACAACTGCATAATGATTTATAATAACGCCCTTAAGCCCAACAACAACAAAAACTAACTTTAATTAACTGCTTATGTTGTTGATATGTTCAATAAAAAAACAAAACCCAGACCAGAACTTTCAACAAGTTGTTAATATTCACCTTTCCACAAGCTATTCATGTAAGCTAAAAGCATCTACCATGGATAAGGTTATTTTGGTAGCAATTGTACAGGACTGGGGGTAATTGATACAGGGTTTGCAACAAGGTTGTTACAATGAAAAGTTCAAATTTGAACATCAACACATTCTTACAAGCACATGCATGCAATTCAAATATTTCTCATCCAAGCAAATCCAGGCATACCTCAACCATGGATGACAAGCCGTATCTTTAAAAACTGAGGTGAAATGAATATGGCACTGCCAGTAGTTGATACAGTTGATCAAAAAGTGATATAAAAACAAATCTAATATATAAATTAATTCAATCAGTCCAAGAATTCTCTCTGATGTAATTTTTCTCCCTACACAACACAATATTCAAGTTAGTGTGAATATTTTTTAATTACTCTTATCAACTAATGAATAAGTCAGAAAAACACTGTCCGCTTTTCACAAGTTTTCAAGTACAAACAAAAGGAAATTAGAAAGAGTACTCAGTTCAATTCTGCATGAGCCAATAACAGCCAAAGATTGCTTCACTATCAAGGTATACATCTCTAACAATGTCCTATTGCCAATAATATTTCAAAAACTAAAGAAGAAAACCAACAATCAGTATCAAATTAATCATAAATTTAAGATTCAGTAAATTAAAAGCAAATTATTTCTTTTGTAAATTAAATATCGTATTTCCAGCATCAGCAGTAGCATCATTGTCAAATGAGCTTTGTTGCACAACCTTTGAAGATCAATGGCCAGGTGAGTTGCATTTACGCTGAAAATGCCCTTGGGCATAATTGAAAAAGAGTAGTTGATCCAAATGAAGTATTCTGCTATGAAGGGCTGCCTCCATTCTTTCCGTTTTGAAGAGGACTTTGACACGAAGCCTGTAAAATAAAGAAAAAACGCATATATATTAAAAGTATGAAAGCATAACTTTGAACTTTGGCTCAGTACTTTGCAAGAAATAATCATATTTTAATATTAAAATTGAAAAATCCATATCATTTTTGGAGACCTCTCATTCATAACTATCTAGTGTATGAAGATTGCATATTTTTTTACAGATCATACTTTTTTACAGAAAGCCACGGGCAGGATTTCGGATCTTTTATTGAGAGGGGGGGGGGAGAGGGTCCCCCCGCATACGACAGTAAAAAATCCCCTACACCATACGACATATGAGTAGTTACACTTCAAATATTTTCTTTAAATTTCTTGTAAAAATTGAGAAAAATACAGTTAAAAAAGTGGATCCTATTTTCATGGTCTATAAATTTCACTTTAACTCTGAATTTTCGAAAATTGCAAAAATTTGAATTTTTTCGGTGTCTTCCTACAACTACAAAATTGGAAATAGATATTTTTCCTTCAAATGAAATGTATTGTCCAGAAATAGTTCTTTCATTAAGTTCATGTATATTTTTTGAGAATTTTATGCAATATTTGCAATTTTAAAAAATTATAAAAACTATATTTTCTGAAAAAGGCTTCAAAACTTTTTTTTACACTTTTGGTAGGGATTGTGCTAAATGCACTCTATAAAATGAAATAAATGCCTTATTGCTCTATTCTTTTTTTTTTTTTTTTTACACTGATTACACTGATGAAAATGTTGTATTCAGAAACAATGTTTATAAAAACAATATTCACAAACTGAATAGTGGCATAGTGAAATCAAGAATGTTAAATTACTTCCTTTAGCAAGATATCTTTTTAACTAATAAATATGAAAAGAACTTTTCAAACACATAGTGACACCATTATCAAATTGATTATTGGGTTTTATGAAGTGTATAGAATTAGGGTATTTAAATAAATGATTAATGAAAAGTGTTGCTACTTATCCCAGTCTATAATCAAAATATTAAAGCCAAAATAACAGGACTTTCAGATTACAGCTATCCAAATATGAACTCTTGCTGCATATCATGTATTGCACACATTCGATTTCGCATTATTCATGTACTAGATTTCTTTAACTGGATTTTGTAACTAGAAATTCAGGAAAGTCCTAAGCTGACACCAGAGTAGTTTTTAATTAGCGTTTTTGCAAGGTTCATGCCAGTTACATAAATGTAACTTCATGTGCATGTCTTCTAGAGTTCAGTGGGAAATATAGTTATTCAAATTATCGTTATCCGTACAAGACATATATATATTCCTTCACGAAGAACATGATGAAGGATAAGAACTCAATCTATAGCTAATTTGCCTTTGAAAATAGACTTTATTATATCGGAGTGAAGATTTTGTTAACAATCCTTGCTAAAAATGCTCATTTCTTCTTGTCTTCAGAATTCAACTTATATATGGTTACCAGAATATGGATCCCAGAATTTAGAAAACATACACAGAATACACTTCTCCCCATAGCATGTCACACACAGTTTTTTAAACTGTTTTTGATGTAAAATAAAATAAAAAAATACAAAAGTAAGAAATTCTGGATCGGAAGAACTCAAAGAGGATTTTTGAGAAATTTCTTAAGAAGCACACAGATGTGTTTTCACTTTTGGGTGTTCAGAAAATCACAAAAATTAAGTTGAGAAGTACTATAATTAAAAAACAATGATAGATTGTTTACTATACTAATATACAATATGTTTTTTGGGGGGATAGTACATATGGAACTATTTATTATTAAACTGGAATGAAAATAATTTATTATTCATCAAGTAGGAATGAAAATCATTTCATGACTATATCAAAGGCCCCCTTCCCCTTCAACAAAAATTAATGCTTTCAAAATTTTACAAATAGTACTTAAAATAAAACAAATATTTGAAAAAGAAATTAATCAACAAACCAGAATACCATATTTCTTTGATATTAAGTCGGAGTAAATTATTAGTAAAGTTGTTATTATTAGTAAAGTTAGCATTTGCTGTTGAATGAAAGTCCCTTCTGGGCTTTTAGCTTGACTACATTTATGTATATGTGAGCAAGCTCGAGGTTGTAGCTTACTTTAGTTACCTTTTCGTTTCGACAGGTAAGCAGTGACTGCAGGTATGAGAGCTGCACTGGTTTGTGCATGGAGAGCTGCTCAAGGGCATCTTCTACGGTGAACCACTTACGCTTGCGGCCTACAAATTACACACATCAGTAACCAATAAACACACTTGCACAGAGATTTAATTTATTCAACTCAAATGAAATGCCAACAAACTTAATATTTAATTTGCCAAATTAACAATGTACAAAAAGTAAGCTAAGCCATTTCAATCAGATGAAATTTTATTAAAATTAAATGAATTAATAGCATGCTAGGTATTTACTTCCAATTTCACAAGACTCTTCTGTGTGACTATTGCATTCTTCTACTCTAATAAATGCTGACACCAACAGCAAGTGACCTCATGGGTTGTAATAGAAGTACGGTGAGGATTTTACACCATTAGGTGTCTAAGTGAGTTTGGGTACAAAATTTGAGTTGGGGCTCTCACGAGAAGTTTTTATTTTGGGATTTGCATGCACTTTGATGCATCGTCATTTTAATTTTGTAGGGATTCATTCTCAAATATGTTTGTGAAGGAGGTAAAAATTGTGTACATATAATTTTTACCTCAGCAAATAACGATCTGAATTGCATTCAGTGTCCCTTTATTCTTATGTTTTTCAACTTTGCTTTGTTGTTGTTTTTACAATTGCCAAGCATGCAGTCTACAGTTGTTTCATTTGTTCCTCAACTCGTGTAAAAATCTCTAGTTTGGAAGCTCATCCCGAATTTCGAGCCATATTGCCTACACACTTCTATCAGCCTTTTACCACTATCATTCACAGTTTCCTTGCCAACATCGTTATGGACTCCACTTCCTCTCCTTCTATTAAAATTTCCAGGCAAAGCAAAGTAATATTACTTGGAAATCTCATCTCAGACACTCTTCAACTGATTTAAAAAATACTACTTTCATTATTTCACAAGCATCATCATTTGAAGAATAAATACCTAAAATTACTTATTCCTTTTACTTTAAAATTCAATGTTAAAGTATTTTCTGATGCATGCCCAGCTATTAATGCTATTTTATATTTTTTTTTAAGCAATGAAAATTTCTCTGTTTGTTCTAATTTCTTTGTTCACACCTCCAAACAATGGATTTATGTAATTTGCTGTCCTAGGCAAATATTTTCAGATCCCCCACCCCAAGTTCATTTAATGAATTTTCATTTTTATGTTGCAAAGTAGAAAATATAGAATTATAATTACAAATAAATTCTATTGTGGCTTATTTTAAAACTATTTTTAATAATACATTAATAAGGTTTTATAAAATAACAAAATTACTTATTTAGATATTTATTTAGTAAAAAAAAGTAAAAAACTGTATGTGACACATGGAGGAGAAAAATCATCTGCACATGCTTTCTTGAGTTTCAGAATCCCTTCTCAACAATTTAATTATTAACAGTTGAAAAATTACAAATTAAAATAATAATAACAATAATTATAACAATAATAATAACAATAACAATAATTATAAGCAAGAAAAATTGTTGAAAGCACATTAACATTTCACAAACTATACTTCTTTGTTCCGGAGTTATACAAAACGTACTTTTAACAGTAACCAAACTGCAGATTTGATTTTTCTGTATTGCTAACAAAACAGTAACTCATCGTAAGCTCTACTACCACTACAAGCAAAAAGGAGAGCTCAACAAAAATTGCACATAGTGAAGCTACATTTACGTCCAGAAGCAAATCAAGAGGCCATCTCAGCATTTGCTCAATGGGTCAAGGAACCTGGATAAAACAACCCGATTGAGATGGGGGTCATTGATCTGGAAGCTGAAATACATTACTAGTTACAGACAATAAGTCTTTTATAAAAATTATACAATTCAAATGTAAACTAATTTATTATACTATATCATTGTTTTGTTAAAATAAACATTATGTTTCTTTTTGATGATCAGTATAGTCTCTAATTGTATAGAACAGTTACACAGCAGGAAAGATTTTACTTTTAACTTAAAAAATGTTTATAGATTTTAATTGTTTAATGTCGTCTGGCATTGGGTTGTAAAGTAACTTACATGTATTATATGCGCATTTCTTGAAGAAAGCTGTTGATACGGACACTTCATGAACATGATTTCTACGACGTGCCTGATAAATATCAGCATTACATGAAAATATGACCCCACCACTAAGTAAGTCAGTTTTGACAAATACTGCAGATTCATAAATAGGCAAGGCAAAGGCAAGATTCCAAGCTCAATGAAAAGACGCTTGCAGGGATCACTGGATGACATTTTTTCTTTATTTGTTTATTTTCTTTTGCGATTTAAAAATATTTGGTACTAAAGAAGGAGCTTCCCCAGAATATTATGCCACATCTCAGGCGGGAATGTACATTTGCAAAATACACACAAAGAGCTGCATAGAGGCGGCCATTATTAGAAAGAATTCTGAATGTGTAACATAATGAACTGAATTTAGTGTTTAATTCTGTTAAATGTACTTTCCATTTAAGGTTTGACTGAATTGAGAGACCTAGAAATTGTGTTACCTTAACATCAGCTAAGTGCATATTGTTCATTTTCAATGGAGAATGCAATTGCCGGTTTGAAATGCAAAAATGCATTGAAACAGTTTTTCTTCATTAAATTAATTTGTTAATACAAAACCAATTGGAAACTCCAGAAATTGTAGTATTTATTGTTTCTTTATTGCAAAGAACATTCGTGTCATCGGCAAACAGAACTGTTCTTTTATTTTTAATAGACGATGGCATATCCTTTACGTACAATAGAAAGAGGATTGGACCTAAGATAGGTATTTCTATTCTTTGAGATCGATGTTTAAGGTACGTTTGATGTTATGATGATAATGAACTGTAACATCCACTAAAAAATGTGAGTGAATAACTATCACAAGATTCATATTATAAACTTTGTTTTGTTTCTTGGCTATTCCATTTATATTATATATGTGACGTTTATTGAGACTGCATTATTAGCTGGATATAATATTCTTCGAAATGAACAAGAGGTGAAAAATGGAAAGAAGAGCGAGGACGGGAGAAGAGAGAGAAGCGAGGACGGGTGCGGAGAGAAGAGGAGACGGGTGGAGTGAATAACATAACCGAGACACATATAAACAGCGTGCGCGAATATTATATGGAGAGAGAGATATTAGCGATATAAACTCGAAGAAAAAGAAGTGGGGAGATGGGAAGAGAGAGAGCGAGGACGGAGTGCGAGAGAGAGAGAGCGAGGACGGAGTGAGAGAGAGAGAGCGAGGACGGAGTGAGAGAGAGAGAGCGAGGACGGAGTGAGAGAGAGAGAGCGAGGACGGAGTGAGAGAGAGAGAAGGACGGGTGAGAGAGAGAGCGAGGACGGGAGAGAGAGAGAGCGAGGAGGTGGAGAGAGAGAGCGAGACGGGTGAGAGAGAAAAGCGATGACGGTAGAGAGAGGACGATCGAGTGAGAGAGAAGGCGGACGGATGAGAGAGAGAAGCGATGACGGAGTGAGAGAGAGAGACGAGACGGGTGAGGAGAGAGAGGATGCGAGAGAAGCAGAGAGTGAGAGAGAGCGATGGACGGAGTGAGAGAGAGAGAGCGAGACGGGTGAGAGAGAGAGAGCGAGGAGAGGAGATGAGAGAGAGAGCGAGGACGGAGTGAGAGAGAGAGAGCGAGGACGGAGTGAGAGAGAGAGAGCGAGGACGGAGTGAGAGAGAGAGAGCGAGGACGGAGTGAGAGAGAGAGAGCGAGGACGGAGTGAGAGAGAGAGCGAGGACGGAGTGAGAGAGAGAGAGCGAGGACGGAGAGAGAGACGAGGCGAGGAGAGAGAGAGAGAGAGCGAGGACGGTGGAGAGACGGGAGAAGAGTGAGAGAGGAGCGAGGACGGAGTAGAGAGAGAGCAGACGTGGGAAGCGAGGACGGTGGAGAAGAGAGAGCGAGACGTGAGAGAGAGCGAGGACGGAGTGAGAGAGCGAGGACGGGTGAGAGGAGAGAGACGAGGACGGAGTGAGAGAGAGCGAGGACGAGGAGAGAGAGAGGAGGAGAGGAGAGGAAGTGGACGGAGGAGAGAAGAAGGAAGAAATGTACATGGTTCATGAAAAGAATACTTCTGGAGTGGAAAGAAAAACAATAGAAATGTTAAAAGTAAAACTATACAAGAAAGGATTGAGAAGAAAAAAGAAAGAAATGTACATGGTTCATGAAAAGAATACTTCTGGAGTGGAAAGAATAAAGACAAAACTACAGAAGAGAAAAGGAGAAAAGAATAAAGGAGAATAAATACAGGAGTAATGAACATGCTGAGTTTACCATTCCTATCTTAGTAATATGTTGAAGAGAAATATAAAACATTTCAGAGAATACTTCAATAAAATAAGACTCAACTCAGAGAACAAGGGAGAATAGAGAATAAAACAGGGATGAAAGGGATTAAGATTTGGTAATAGGATGAGGAATGAGAATAGAGGATGAGGCATGTCACCATCGCTTGACTCACTCGGCAGCTCCTCGGTGACGACCAGCACGAACACCGCCGTCCGGTGCTTCCTCTCGCTGTTCTGGAACACCAGCACACACGACCCGGGGAAAAAACGCATTGCAGTTCCAGGGACGGCCACTCGCCGGCGTCTCTGCTACTGCATGCACTAGCTACTCGACCACTACCACAGCGCATGCTCTTCGAGGAAGAAAAAAGCGTTTCTCACACGTCAGTTATAAGTTGGACACGTAGGTATGAAAGTATTTCTGTCTTGCCTATCTTTAGATCACAATGTTTATTGAAGATTAAATTAAATTAAAGTGACGAAAAGAATCCTATCTTTAATATATTCTCGCATATGTAATGCTGTAACTGTAATTCAACAATACTTTGGAAACTTGTTATATTATTTTGGGATATTAAACAATTTTAATGAATTTATAACAAAAAACAAGCGTGATGAATCTTAAATTTAAAAAAATGTTGTGCACGCTAACGAGTAATTTGTATTGACAGTTCATGCAAGAATTCATGCAAGTCCAGGCATAATTAAAAGTCCCCTGGAACTATGAGAAACCATTGCGTAAGAGAAGTTCGCAATGCACTCACATTTGAGAACTATACGCATGCAATTATTTGAATTAGAGAGTCAACTGTGCAAAGGAAGTTCCAAAAAAGGAAACTAGAACCTTTAGATTTCATTGCTGCCGCTACGTTCATGTGAACCATAGAGAAAACTACACTTATTTTATTAGTACGGAGCAAACCCAACATTAAACGCTTATGAAATATCCAATACATACATTTACCCAGGAAAGATATTCTTACTTTCATGTTCTTTAGCGGTTTAACTTCACGGAGCGAAGACTACAGCATCCTAGTCACATGCGCTGATAATCGAGTCCGATCAGTTAGCCTCTATCGACGCGGCACTTCTCCCCCCGAAAACCTCATTTGTGAGAGGCGGGTCCAACGGTCACAGACTGTTTTTAGAGACGAGCCACATCTACTCATTATTTCTGGAACTCGTTTGAAAAACGGGCACAAGTCGAATTTCGACGCACTAAGTTTTTTCTAACATCGCAAATAAATATTCCGTTTGACTTTTCATGGTACAAGAAATACGAGTCCTCTAAATTCTAACCCACATCAATCTTCTTGCAAACTCAGCGGGGAGGTCGGAAATCAAACATTGATTCAGCAACAGTCAGCTTTCAAAACCAGAGCACCTCCGCGTTCGTCCACGGGTACGGAAGGGCTTTAAGAGGCAGTGAAGAAACTACTCCGCTCTCGCAAGCAACTACTCTGATCATAATTATACAGAATTTCAAATCGAAGGAGAACCTCCATGGGGATCATCCATTTAAATGATCGGCCTACTCAGAAAGCTGATCCGTCAAATGTCCGTCCAAAGAGCTCATTATTTGGGTGTGTTAAGTTCTCTATACGGTATTTCTTGAGGCTGTATGTATATGAAACCCCGCATTTACGAGTTGCATTCAGTGGCGGCTCGTGCTTAGATTGCACGGTTGCGCAACCCCCAGAAAAAATCTCATATCATCTTAGAAATATACACTTTCCTTTTAATGACATTCAATTTTCAAGATATTGCAGAAATATCGATGTATAGGAAATCATTCTGATCCAAAGAGCGTCCAACTAGCGCTCTCTCCGATGTCTGGTGCCTTGCCAGGAATTGCGCCACGCTCCTGGCTGTTTTACTGGATTAATGCACTTACTCTTTGGCACTTCCACTTAACACGGGAAACATACGGCCTTTTGGTTGGGCAACCAGCTAATGGCGCTGTCGCGCTGCGCGGCGACGGAGTGAGTCTCAAGGAAATACTCATATTCTGGTCTTCGTCTGACTCGCTGCAATGTAGTTTTGTGAATTTGCTTGTTATTGAAAGTACACAAGTTCAGTCAATTATTGACGATATTCAATGCATTGTTTAAGATATTTGGAGATTTTTTTTCAATTGATATTAGGTTTGTTGAGTCAAAACGTACATTTGATGAGTTCTTTGTGTAATGGTGGCCGTTCTGGACGGAAGTCCCTTCGTGTCTCGCGGAAGCCAGGGTGGCTGCAGCTGGCCAGCGGTGGCCAGCGCATTATATAAATAGTGTTTCAATATAGACTTTTATTTCAGTTTTCATTGATTTAATTGCTTACATTTTTACTATGTATTCGTATTTTTAATTTTGGAAATTACATTTCAGTCATTCGATGGAGGTGCAACCTTCAGCCTATTGTGGCACCAGCCACCCACTGGTTGCGTTTCTTAACATCATTCCTGCAATAAAAACTATTCTCTCGACGAGTACTTTTTAAATACAACGAAACTGTACAGCGAATCAGGGCACAATGTAGCCACAAAGTGCCGACACATGCCACGATTGAAGTGAAAAATGTCTCGAGTTCTTAAATATTTCCGTATTTCTTCTACATCTCCAATTTCCCTGTGTCACGGCGATCTATACTAAAGCATTTCGTGTTTGCAGCACGATAGCGAAAGTCGTGTTGTAACAGCACGGCGCGTGTATCCCGTAATAAAACTGAACATGTCACAGTGAAGAAGGGTCTTGGCAAAGGTGGACGGTCAAAGGGGTGGTAGGTGACAATAGTTCCCAGATTTTCAATGACAGTCGCAATCCGACCGGATACACTTTAGTATTGCCATGTCAGGTGCCAACAACAGGAGAGAGGAAGGACATCTTTTCAGTGCGAGAAACTTTGCGCTAGTGGCGGAGAGAATCTACGAGTAACAAATGTTTTGTTTAACAAATGCCAACCCCTTGACTTCTTTCAGTGAGAGAAAGCTCGTGCTAGCGGGGGGAATTCGGGAAATGTTTTTATACAAATATCAACTCTGTGGCCTATAATATAACTAAAGCTGTCACAGGGAAGCGTGGACGGTCGAATAGCTAGAAAATGACAATAGCTCTCATATTTTCAATAAGAGACTGACGCGATCTGACCGGAAACACTTTAGTATTGCCATGTCCAGTGCTAACAACTTGAGAGAGGATGGGCATATTTTCAGTGCGGGAAAGCCCATACTAGCGGCAGAGAGAATACTTGGGCTTCTGATCCCCCTACTAAAATAAGAAGGTCTACCCAGTCGGATGTAGATATTTTTCCAAGCTGGATAACCGGCATACGCTTTGTACATGGCACAGAGTCTTGCCTTCACTCTCCTAATTTCTAGAGACTCCCATTCTACTTTCTTCCTATTGCTTCGGAAAGTTAATTTATACGCTCTTCTCTGAACTCAATTCAAATATTCCTTTTGGGAATTTCTATAAGGGTCCCAACAAACAGCCCCGTATTCCATTCATGAACGAACGAGAGATACATACGGTAATTCTCTCGCTTTCGCAGTACTTTTTCTTAGTATTCGCATAGTAAAATGCAAGGACCTCCAGGCTTTCCCTTCGACACAGTTTACCAGATTTTCCCAACTCAGTTTGCTATCAAAAATTATCCCCAGGCACGTACAAGACAAGACTCTTGGAATATTTTGTTACCTAAACGGTATTGAGTTTCATTATATTTGCGGCCCCTACCAAACGTGATGGTTTTGCTTTTCGAACTATTTATTGTCATGCCATTTTTCCACCCATAAATGTAATCTATCTAGATCACCCTGCAAAATATCCTCGTCTACTTTTTATTGAATAACTCGATATACTATACAGCCATCTGCAAATAGCCGTACCTTTGAATATAAATTGTCTGGCAGGTCATTCACAAACGCAAGAAACAGGAGAGGTCCAATAACGCTTCCTTGAGGGATCCCTGAAGTTACCTTTGATTGAGTCGAAAATTGTTGTCCAACTCGGACTTTCTGTTTCCTTTCTCGAAGAAGCTCATCAATCCACGCCACAACTCTAGTGTCAATACCCGATTGCATTAATTTATGAACCAGTTTATCTTGTGGAACAACATCAAATGCCTTCGCAAAATCTATTATTACGGCGTCCATTCTCCCACTATCATCTTCTTCTGCTATATCCTGAAACAATATACCCTACTCTCGCAACAGAATCCCTGAAATAGCCATTCTTTACTTTCCCATTCTTGTCTAATATAGCTACTTATCAAGTGTTGCATTGGCTTACATGCAACTGACGTGAGACTTACTAGTCTATAATTTGCTAATACAGTTCTATCACCACTCTTGAAAATCGGAACAACGGTAGCTACCTTCCAATCATCAGGCACGCTTGAATTGTTGATCGAAACCTGAATCTTGTTAAATACGGTAATATTGCCTCTCCACTTAGTTTAATTATGTCAGTTGAAATGACATTTGGACCCCGCGACTTTCCATTTTTCATATATATTTAATTCGTTTTCGCAATGTGTTTACGTCTACATTAAACTGATTTGGCACAGCCTCCCTCGATATCTGAGTGAGGTGAGATTTTGTTTTAAAAACGGAACTGAAGTAGACATTAAAATGCTTTGCTTTTTCCCGATCATCTGTTGGTAACCTATTTTTGGTATCTCTAACGATAGAAATTGTAGATACTTATATTTTCGGAAATTACATTACTCATATTTTCGGCCTTTGTAGGTTACATTATCATATCTCGGCTTAACCAATCTTTTTGGTCTTCTGGCTGACTGTTTTTCATGCTGTCTCTTACTAGTGGGCCTCTATTTGACTGCGAGTTTGGTTGCTTGCTTCGGCTGGCTAAGTTTGGAGATTCTGATCGTTAACTAGTCTCAGCGTTGACGTAAGATTTTTTCTGGGCATCTGTCATGAGCGTGAACTTCCTTCTGTACATCGTCAGGTCGTTGAGGTGCCATGATAAAAACAGTGCTCCGCCGACGTCAATATAAAGAGGCATTTTGGACATCGCTCGGGACGCCGCTGGAGCCCTGGGACGACGCAGGTGCGCCCGATCATGGCCGGGCGTAACTGCAACAAATGCGACTGAGAAGGACATCATCGCCTCGACATCGACGCATCAAGCTTGGTGAGAAGGCCGGATGGCCAAATTCTTTAGACTGACATCGTTCGGCAGTTTGTATAAACCGAAACTCAATAATTGTAGAACTGTCATCCGAGTAACTAAATGTAATATAGCCATCTTAGTAATTAAATGTAAAGTATCAACAAAAACTCTTTTACTGGTCGAAGGATCAAGAACTCCTGTTTGCCCGTCAGGATTTCAGGTACAAACAGCAACGACCCTCTCCGAGAGCAGCCGGGCAGCCGCTAATCGGAGGTAATCGCCTAATACGAAAGGGTAAGAGATTCGTAAGGAACTGAAGGATATACTGCAAAGGCATACTTATTCGTAAAGCCTCAGTTCTGAGTCACAAATATATCTGGTATATCTGAACAGCCATATTGTGGAGTCGTGGTAGCGAAATGACATCACAGATACGAGCTCTATATATAAATCTATTTATTTACAAGATTTACTTTATGTACAGCTGTGGTCACGATTGCAATCTACCTTGCTCGTGGCACATAGCGAAGTCGCTAGCCTTTCACCACTGAGGTCCGGGTTCGATTCCCGTCGAATCTCATGTGAAATTTGTTCCAACAAAACGAGTTTGGCTGCTTCACAAGGGCTAGTCCAACCCCTGTGAAGTGTCCTAAACCCCACCCCTATCCTTATTCCTTCCCAATTCTGGCCGCTGGGTAGTGACGCAGGAGGCGCGTAGTAGCAATGCGGAGATGCACCTGGCGGTCCTCTTGACAACTGACTGCGATGTGACGTGACATGACATATTTGTAATGGAGTATTACTCGGTAATAGCGCATATTAATGCAGGATTAATCCCCAGCGCAAACGCCCCTAAAGGGGCTTGGAGACGCGTTGCAAGTTATAGACGCAACAAATTAGAAGAAAAAAAAACCTCCGTGACTCCCACGCACACTGCTCCCCGTCAGTAGGCTATACTTGTTTTTTTCTAACGAGGTACTTGAGGGTAGTATCTCAAGATGGAATACGGCACGGTTGATTAATTCATTGATTTTTTTCGTGTTTCCGGGCGCGTCAACTGCTTTGGTCATTAGTCCCGTTAGTGTAGTGCATGCTTTTTTCTCGGGAGATGGCCGTGATCTTCCCCCGCTGGATGGTGAGATCCGGCGCCGACGTACCGTCGGCTAGTGGGGTTTCCCCCTAACCAGGACTCTCCCACCAGCGGGACACCGCCCTAGCCGGCACAAGCTCTAAGCTCCCGACCGGTCTTCCGGAATAAATGGTAGTGTAAGTGTGTTAGTGTAAGTGTACGCGTGTTAGTGTAAGTGGCGTGTTAGTGTAAGTGTACGCGTGTTAGTGTAAGTGTACGCGTGTTAGTCTAAGTGTACGCGTGTTAGTCTAAGTGTACGGCGTGTTAGTGTTAGTGTACGCGTGTTAGTGTTAGTGTACGCGTGTTAGTGTTAGTGTACGCGTGTTAGTGTTAGTGTACGCGTGTTAGTGTTAGTGTACGCGTGTTAGTGTTAGTGTACGCGTGTAGTGTTAGTGTACGCGTGTTAGGTGTTAGTGTACGCGTGTTAGTGTGTTAGTGTACGCGTGTTAGGTGTTAGTGTACGCGTGTTAGTGTAAGTGTGTTAGTGTAAGTGTGTTAGCGTAAGTGTGTTAGCGTAAGTGTGTTAGCGTAAGTGTGTTAGCGTAAGTGTGTTAGCGTAAGTGTGTTAGCGTAAGTGTGTTAGCGTAAGTGTGTTAGCGTAAGTGTGTTAGCGTAAGTGTGTTAGCGTAAGTTGTTAGTTGTTAGCGTAAGTGTGTTAGCGTAAGTGTGTTAGCGTAAGTGTGTTAGCGTAAGTGTGTTGTTAGCGTAAGTGTGTTAGCGTAAGTGTGTTAGCGTAAGTGTGTTAGCGTAAGTGTGTATGTGTAAGTGTGTATGTGTAAGGAGAGAGGATAGGACAAGGAAGAGGAAGGTCGCGATCCGTAGCCCGTTTGGTAGGGTACTGCTCCGGCATTCGCCTGGTGTTGATCGGAAAAAACACGGAAAACTACAGATCAGAGCAGCCAGCGACTAGAATTCTCCTCCAGACAGAGACTGAATTCGACCTAGCTGAAAAACTAGTGCCGAAAATCCTGCCGCCGTCAGGATTCGAACCTAGGACCTCCCGGTCAGAGGCGCTGCAGTGACATCAGTTCATGCACTGAGCTACCGCTCCCGGGGAATACGGCACGGTTTTTCGCGTCTTTCTCGGTCGTGCCGCTAGAGACGCTGGATCTGTATTACTGCTTGATACGGTCGCGATCATCCGCCATCTTTCGGCAGGACCGAGAAAGACGCAAAAAGCCATTTTCCATCTTGGAGATACTACAGTCAGATATCGTTAAAAAAAGTATGGTACATCCTCCACCCAGACGCTTCACCGCGCCGGTGCCCTGACACCCAGTGCCACGCACTCACAGTATCACGAGGAACACACATCCGCCTCCAGGGGCAGTAGTGTCCACACGCTTGGCAATCAAAAAACGTACTCCCTCGCTTCTCTCCGCTAACTTATCTTGGCGGTCACATGGTTTCTGATGTGTGCCTGTGGCTTCTGGGACCACATGGTGGGGGTGGTAGAGTGTGTGTGTAAGGGAGAGGGGCAGAAAGGGACGCAGAGAGGTGGAAAGAGAGAGAGAGAGAGAAGGAGAGGGGGAGAGAGAGAGGGAAGGAGAGGGGGAGAGAGAGGGAAGGAGAGGGGGAGAGAGAGGGAAGGAGAGGGGGAGAGAGAGGGAAGGAGAGGGGGAGAGAGAGAGGGATGGAGAGAGAAGGGGAATGAGATAGGGACGAGGAATAGAGACCGTGCCCAGGCTTAGTCAAGACATTTAATTTCCGCCGTCACTGGCCACCCGCCGTGCAACCCTCATCCGCTTATTTTTCATTTACTCTCAATTACGCCTGGCAGCTCGTGCCTCCTGGGCGCCGATTCCACCTCAATTTATCCCCTTCCCTCCCGCCGGCCAAAACACAAGCGAGTGCGTCTACCCGAGTCTGCCGCACGACTCGACAACTAGCATATCACATGGGGAAGAGACATGACTTACGTTTCCCGATGCAATTAGAATAACAATTGTAGTTTAACAAACGTGTTAATTCAGTTCGTGGTTTCTGATAATTTTCTATAGTAGTTTGCTGAAACTAGTACAAAAGTAATACATGAAGCTCCGCGCAGCAAGAATTTTTGGAAAACTAAAATTCTTTCCCTCAAATGGCAATTGTCGGATTTCCCTCAAACGGAATTTGTCGAGTTAAAATTTCTCAGATTGCCAAACTCGTAAGACTTTTTATTTGGTTTTATTGTAAATTCAATCAGCCTTTTGCGTATACCATAATTTCGTATTAACATTTAAAACGAGACTGTCCACGAGAACGTCTTCGTTTTTAGCCGTATCTAATAAACATGGATTAATCATTTTTGAAAACGTCGTGCTTTACAATATCTTAAATTTCTCAAATCATGATGAACATCATAATTTCACAGAAAGAAAATCTTGGATTGTACATAAAAATTTCCAAAAAAGAGCATCAGTCAGCACGAATAAACTACCGCCAAGGGCTGCGAGGACGTTACACGAAGAAGAGAGATCTTTCGGGACCATGTCCGCCCCATCGCCTGGATTGCGAGCCACGTACATCGCAGCGCAATGACAGTGGAAGACAATCAGACAAGGGTCAGATCACGAACAAAAAGTCGGGCCGTCGCGGCGGGGGCCACCCGAGGATCAGTGCCAAGTTCTGGCAATGGACGGAAAACCTCCTTCGGGCGCCAGCTCCATCCGCAACGCGTCAGCGCTGCACTCGCCACTTCCTGGCGCGAGGCTGCATCAACCAAACTGACGTATCACACCAGTCACCGGCTCTTACACTGCGAGTTTTACAGAGCTGCATGTGAAATAAAACAGCTTTTACGATATCACCCTATTGGAAGGCTGAACGCCACCATTATGACGTAACTGTAGTGCCGTGTAAAGTCCCAATTGGACGGCACCGTAACAGCTGATCAAATGTCAAAC
This sequence comes from Teleogryllus oceanicus, assembly GCA_964035755.1. Lineage (NCBI taxonomy): Eukaryota > Metazoa > Arthropoda > Insecta > Orthoptera > Gryllidae > Teleogryllus > Teleogryllus oceanicus. The sequence goes on from CAXIVR010000007.1 coordinate 89,492,161, forward strand.
GCAGCAATGTAAAAATCGCAGTATAGCGTTATGGCCTGGCTTTCGATTCCCAAGCCGGAACTAGATAACTTATTTTTTAATTCATTTTTGAGGGGAAAGAAGTTTATTTTTGTAAGGTCAAAATACCTTACAGAAGTGAGAAACAAATGCATTAATGGAGTGGAAACTTCCCAAAATCATTCTAGTGACTTTATCGGTTAGTACTATATGTACGAAATTTTCAGTTTAATAAGATTGGTGCTGGTTTACACTTAGGAAAAAGCGAGCAAGTACATTCTTTGGATATTGGGAATTTCTTGTTGTGATTTGTTTTAAGAGGATTTGAATACATCTTCGGAGAATCGTTGATTTGATTCTGTTTAGGGTGCTTTTGGTTGTTGACCTAATAATCACTGGTTATTTCAATGACGTATCGCGCGCAAATGGACTTCAATATGAATGCAAGGTTCATTTTTCCTTTGATGAAATATTATTTAGATAAAAAGTAATTTGATTTAAATCCCCAGGAAGAATTACACAGATTTTTTTTTTAAATACAGGCTACCTCACATCAACCTGCAAAAATCCTTCTTATGGGAAACTGGAGTAGTTTTCATAGCGTTCATGTCTACTGCTAATTTACTTTCTCGTTTACTACTACTACTACTACTACTACTACTACTACTACTACTACTTCTACTACTACTACTATTACGCAGTACAGAGCAAGTATTGTAATGTTGCAGCGAAAAGTGCCGATTTTTCAACTAACTTGGTTTGCGGGTCCAAAAAATGGATATTTCTTGCCAATTTATAAAGTAAATTACTTTTTCTAATACATTGTGTGGACAGTAGGTCATTGTTTATCATAGTTATCCACTTATTTAGAGAAGTTTAGTTTATTATTGGTCTGCAACATACAACGCTATTTTAGATACAGTACCTCGCATGACTTCACAACAGGGTAACGAGGCCCTTTCAAGACAGAAGACGAGCACTGGACACGTGTAACATACGTAAGTGACCATGCCAATTATTAGAAACAGCGACTTAACAGCATTCCGACACAGCTGCCAAGCTGCAAGCCTCATCCGGACATCTCCCGACCGCAGGCGCAGTGGGCACCGACAACGCGCAGAGAAGGAAATGGAAAGAGAACAAGAAAGAGCGTATACTCCCGTTTTTAATGACTGTTCCATCCGTATGGCTGCCTGCAAGGATTATTGTTTTTACCACCAATGTACGAATAGCTTGTAAATTGCATTAAAAATTAAGAGTACTTTGTTTCTACTAAGTTTACAACTTGCAAACTTAATTGAGAATTAAGTCAATTACGAAGGTTTTATGCTCTTCCGAGATTGCCGGTAATGCAGTTTCATGAGAAAAGTACTTTTGCTTTTGCAGATTTATTATCTACGTTTTAACATCATTTGAAGAACCACCGCCCAGTTAAAATTACTCTTGTCACAAAATTGTCGCGAAAACATAAATAAAAGATCAAAGGTCGTTTCTGAGAATTCAGCCAACATGTTCAGCATTGGCGAAAGTAAAGACCTACCTACTTTATAGAATGATGGAAAAATTCGCATTATAAGAAAGTACAAGACATAAAAAATATCGTCAGGTACCGCACTGACACCAAACTCGTCTTTCGAGAAGTTATTTGAACTATTTCTCACTTCAAGTTTGAAGTCCCTGTGATGGCAATTCGCATCAACCCTATTTCGCCACCCGAAATGAACATTTCAATCTCTTAAACGTCAATTTCCGTCTCCGCAACATAGTGCGTTTTGAGAGTTTTTACCCAGAGTTTAGTTGTCTCCCAGAGCGCGTTTTTTTGGCTCGTTTCGGGCGGGCGGGCGCGACGCCACCGCGCTCAGCTGTCCGCCACCGGCTGCCGTCCTGGGACCGAGTCCAAGGGCCAGGAGACAGGGCAAAGGAGGAAAGAGAAAACGGAATTGCAGAAGCATGAGCAGGGGGTCCGCGCTCAAGCCGGGTCCATCAGCGCGCTTGTGCTTTCTCGAAGCACCGGAGTCGCTATTTCAATCCCGACTTCAGATACTGGTTTTCTCAGGAGGGGAAAATCTGTTTCCCTTACGATGAAGAAGAAGAAGAAGAAGAAGAAGAAAGATAAAGATAAAAAAGCATTACGCAAACGGTAAAAATTCAATTGAAACAATTATCAAATCAAAATCTCAATAGTTTTCTAATTTCCTCTTCGTCCAATTGTTACAAAAGTTAATTTTTCATCGGTAACTAATTATAATTAAGTAGACGAGATACGCAAACTCTTGGGAATACTACATTTATAAATATAGTAATAATTTGTAGGTAGTATTTCTCTTGATTGATGCCAATTTCGAATTATGAGTACTTTTTCCGTTTTCCTGCAAGTTCAAATTCAGGTTCAACCACATTGCTTCAATGGGCTAAGAAGACGGAAGAAAATCTTAAGAAACTACAGAATTATTAGACGATTATAGGTAATTCACGATTATACATGAGTAAATCATATATTTAGAGAAGATGTTACGCTTCACCACTCAACTCCAAAGACTCAGATAGCACCGACATACCGCAATCTTTCGTAGTGATTTAACAATTTATCCCAAAAGGGAAGTCAATGTGATTTTTACTTTTTCCTTACGGAGTAGAGTGAAAGTTATAGATGCTGGTCGAAAATACTGCAAATTTGGGGCAGAAAAACTATTACAGGGCCCAGGTAACGAAAAAGTGGATAAATTCAGTGGCTATATTTAATTAAAAATATGTTCCTTAAAGATAGATTTTGAAGTACGGTTATGTACAATTTTTCGAAAATTTCAGTATTTTCCGCGTAATTTTGCCTGTAAATACTGGGGAGAAAATACTAATTTTTGTATGTGAAACGAACAAATGTCACGGCAAGAGGAGTAAATTTCAGAATCAAGCCACGAATAAAATCAACCCACACCTGAGACATTTCACGCTCGTAAGTTAGTCAAGCACAAATTCTGTTTTAGCGACGCACATCTGGACCACTTCAACAGTACATTTGCATTTTCAATTAAGTTCGGAAGCACAGTTAATGTTGCATGATCTTACTACAGCCAATATTGTGCTCATTATCATTGGCGAAAACATTAAATATTCAATATTACACGCGGAAGAAAGATGACCATAGACTCGCAAACAATTGTAGCATCAAAATTACTCGAAATGTGATCTCGCCGAAGTTCACTACTCATTGAATTGAAAAGCGGAGACAATCTTTGCTCTTAAGAAAATATTCAATGTTATTGTGTTCGAACTTCTTAGCAACAAGAAACGATACTTTTGCGGTAAAAGGTCTCAATATCGAAAACACGTTGATGCCAATTTTCTTGAATCTATTTGATTTCACACATCTTCACAACGATTTTCTTCAAACTACTGCACAAGACATGCCAGGATTCGGATTGGAACATATTTGGAACGTCAATAAAAACTAAAGGCAAGCAACCTATATAATTCATAAACCATGCTTTTATCGAATGCGTGGGAAATAATTTTTCCTCCTCACGAAGGAAAAATTGGGAAAAATTCAAAGATGCGACGTTGAAGAGACAACGAAATAAAATAGGAAGCTGACAATTAAAAACAACAACAAAAAACTTCTGAAACGCCATTTATTTAATTTTGTTTAACGTTATTAGTTTCGACCTCTCATACCACAACTACTCTCGGATAAATCACTGAATAACAACGAAAATTCTACCTATTGGGGCCCAAGAACAATCCGTCTATTTTTAGGTAGGCCGCTTAATTGATATATCCTTCAGATATTCTGGTGAGTAAATAATTAGAAGGCTCGATCCTTTCCACCACAAATCCGCACTAGGTCCACTTGCCGACATTCGCAGACCTACACTTTCGCCCAGAAGCTCGATCAGCCGCTGGTCGTCCAACTGTCACAGGGGCGGACCAGGGACATTTATCCGGACTCGAAGAGGGACGAGGCGCACCAACGTCAGTCACGCTGCTAGTCCTTGCGCAGTGCACACGAATCGTACGCCCAGGCGAAAAGTCACAGTTTATTTTGCGAGTAGGAAATGTTGATATACGACGCTTTTATAATTCAAGTATACAAATCACTAAATGTCACATTAAGGTCGATGATACGGTCAGATGAAAGTATTTATTTATTTTTGCTGTTTTCACAGTATTATCTGAACATTGAGTATTGGCTCACTTTTTGCACTAGAGCTGAAAATTTAACTTTAACAACAAACTTAATTAAAAATTAACACTACGCTTGTCTTGGCAGAACCGCTTTCACTAGTGGCTGTCTAAAAATAAAATTTAAAAAAAAATGCATGCAAGGAAACTAAAGTTTAGGAGGTATGTGGATATTTATTTCCTTCTAAATAAGTTTGCACCTGAGGTGCCCAACTAATTTCTGTTCCATTCAAGATCAAACAACAGATTTTACCAATTGCAGCAAAACGATATACAGTCGACTCCGGTTATAGTGAACTTCTGGGGACTCACATGTTTGGTTCACTATATCCGATGTCAAAATAAATAGAATTTCTCCACAATGATTGCTTTTATTAATATAGAGATACACCAAACTTCATTAACAGTACAAACTGAAATTTTCAGTATCTTCATTTGTCCTAAAAAATCAATTATTTTCAATTGTTTGCTTCGTACACTTCATTCGTAGTTTCTCTAGATCCTTCTGTAGTCAGTTCGAGCTCCGTCTACCTTTGATTCTGCATTGTCCTCTGTTTCTAAGCATCGTAATGCGGTCTTGACAACTTTCAATGCCTCTTCCACTGATGGAATACCGTCCCACTCTCCGAAGGCCCTTTTCCTCGCCTAATAACATCCGAGACCCAATTAACTTCCAGGACGTATTTCGTACGTTCACTATAGCTGAGGTTCATGTTGTGCTTCAGGTGTAGCTGTGCCGCCGACGACAATAACAAGAAATGTATTCAGTTGAGCGACTACAAATCGCTTAGCCGCCGAAACCGTACTAAGTACGCCCCTGGCGCTTCAGGGCGTAGACAACGTCCATGGCGGTGACAGTCTTGCGCTTGGCGTGTTCGGTGTAGGTGACGGCGTCGCGGATCACGTTCTCGAGGAATACCTTGAGCACACTGCGGATCTCTTCGTAAATGTGACGTTTCACACCTCCACGGCGAGCCAAACGACGAATAGCTGGCTTAGTGATGTTGTCCCGAAGAACCTTCCTGTGGCGCTTGGCTCCTCCTTTGCCCAATCCCTTGCTGCCTTTGCCGCGTCCGGTCATGATGAGAGGCAAAGTGACGGAAAAAACGAACGCAGATCTTCACTGAACGGGAGCCAAATCTTATGCTTATTTGCAATGCAAGTGAAACAGGACCAGTGACAAATTCACTACACCAGTTTCTCTATAACCGAAGTCGACTGTATGTACCAATTACGTGCTTCTATTTTGGGGTGTCAGACCTGAAAAGCAGATGGACGAATGTTCGGAAAGGGTGGAGAGGTTCGCGAGCATGACCCTAGCCACGCCCTTCCCAAACCTCTGACATGTGGAAGAGCCCGCCACAAGTGGCCGCCGCCCGGCCGCTGCCTCGGCCTGCGCTCTAGCGGCGGCCCGGCACAGCCAGCGGCGAGGTGCCGCGCGCGCGCTCTGTCGGCATGCGGCGGCAACTACACGCGCCACTCGTTTATGGAAAGCGGAGGGCGGGGCGGCCTCCACCGCCCCCATGGGCCCGAAGAAAGACGCCTCGCCGCCTACCCCCTACCACTCCCTCGACAGGACTGCTCCCGAAGGCACTAGGGATGGCGAGGAAGGCTGGTCGGTCAAGGTGTTTCCCCTTCGGCTCGAAATGCCGTAAGGCGGAGTGCACGGTTGAAGTCAAAGGTATTAGGATGGGTGGGCGAAACAATCAATACTTCATGATAGAACCATCTCGATCCTAGTTACTGTTGGTGGAATAGGCGCGGTGGCTTGTCGAAAGAAGTGATAGGTGGTGGATGGGGGCAGGATGGTTGTGGCGGTGATGTCGGAATGTAAGGGTAAATGTGGTTGGTATACTTCGGTACACGTCCTGCGTTATAAAATGAATATGTTTAATTAAATCGCAAATGGCCTTCTCGACGGGACGCGTGGCTTCAGAAATAAGCTTCCCACTGTTAAAAATATTTACTTTATAGGGGGTGGGGTCGGTAAGGGAAGAATAGTGACGAGGGGCCGGCACCTCGGCCCTTCTGCCCGGCCGAGCAGCGCGTGGCGACGCGGCGCCGCGCAGTACAAAGTCGCTTTGTCGGCTAGACGACGTGCCCATACGGGGCGCTGCGTCTGACGAGGGCCACACTGTCCGGCAAAGCGAACAAGAGAACTACACTGGCGCAGCTGTGAAATTTAAAAGATACCGTCTTCCAAACAGTTGATCATCGCCGAAAAACAAGAAGCTCCGTTAAATACATTTTTTCCGCTGGCTAGAGAAGTTGATTTTAGAGGACGCCGACAATTTACTAATTTATCAAAAGGAAATGACTGCTCAATTTATCATCGAATATATTTAAAAAAAATTATCACCGAGCATTTTAGTATTATGTTTCAATTTGTATTAAGTTGTCGGAGAAAATGAGAGAAACCAGCATACTGAACTTCAGATACGACGACTCACATTTAATGTATATTTTCTTTATCTGAATGATTTTATCACCTTAATTTAGGTATTATTAACTGTGGGACTGAGTAATTTACCATTATGTACAATCAATGGTAGAATATTTATCGGCTGTTCCCCATACCCTATCATACAGGATTTCATGAAGAATCGATGCCTCAATCGTGTTTTTAGATCAGACAACGAAAGGAAGCGTTCTTTGGAATGCCACGTCGCGTGTGGTATAGTACGAACGCCAGCACAATGGAATGCTCGGAATCCTCATTCATCACCTTCCTTGTGGAGACGGCACAGCAGCCGTCGTGCTACGGACAAGACGCGCTAAAATTATTATCGCGCATTCTCCTCCTGCATTCACACACATGTGCTTTATAGTTTGTGTTGTTTCTTCGACGTATATTTTAAGAAAACTCTCGAAGAGCATGAGCAGATCCAAGGTCTAATGACTCCCCTCTCGTGAATAGCTAAATATACAGCTATTAAATATAATCTATTAATTTTTTTTTTTTTCAGAACTAACACTTGCAAGTCAATTATGTATTCACTAATATTAAGGAAGCGGCGAAATTTCGAACAACACACAAGGACACCGACAACTTACAATAAGAAGCTGCACAAATCGACAATTACACACAAGGACACCGACAACTCGCAACATGTAGCTACACTAACCGACAATTGTATCATCTAAGTGCGATAACAGATAACCCAATCTAGTTGCCCTTAGATAAGTGTGAACTTGAATTCCAAGAACAGCGCAGAAAACTTCTGTGTTTACAAAGAAGTATCCAACTTAAGCACGAGGAATTATAGACACAGCTGGAAGAAAGCCAACGCGCGCCCGCCAAACTAAGTTTAAACAAATGTAGCAGAATCACTGGTTAATTCAGCAGCAATGCACGGAGGATCGCTCGTTTATCTTATCTCGCTCATCCGCAGCCTGAGAAATGCACCGCCCGCCCCCACACGCCCGGGGGCGTCGGCGCATTCGATGCGACGCGCAAAGCGATGAACAATATTCACTTTTCTACAGCGTTCTTCACTTTTGAATGCGAGCTCAAAACAAACGTTACACAAGATGCAATGACGTTTTGGTGGCTCACACAATGGCCCCTCTCAAAATTGCTGGATTGTCGGCTAAATCTTAGTTAGGATTTCCATGTATTGATTGATGTTCCCGGGCAAGTCAACTACTATGGCCATTAGCCCCGTTGATGTTTTTATCGCGGGAGGGGGTTCTTCGCCCTCTGGATGGTGAGACCCGGCGCCGACCTACCTGCCGACGTGCGGGCAAATTGCCCTTCAAATATCTCCTCCAATAGTGTGTATGTACATAGACTAAAGAGGTAGAAATCTTTACTCTATGGTACGTAAATGTAAGTGTAAAGGGAAAAGATAGGACAAGGAAGAGGAAGGAAAGATCGAGCGCAGTTCATGGCCCATTTGGTAGGGTACCACTTCGGCATTCGCCGGGTATTGATCGAAAAAATACAAGGAAACTACCAATCAGAGCAGCTAAAATTCGACCTAGAGTAGAAACTCCGCCACCATAGGAACTCGAAACTAGGTCCACCCGTTTACAGTCGTGAAGAAACAGTGACAATGCTGGATGTGAGTTAAATTCAATACATGTGTGTGTGTGTGTGTGTGTGTGTGTGTGTGTGTGTGTGTGTGTGTGTGTGTGTGTGTGCGCGCGCGCGCGCGTGTGCGTGCGAGTTTAAATGACGAATTCATTGTGAAGGTGTAGGCATTCATTAACCCAACACAATTTTTACATTAATTTTAGATATACTTATACGACGCCTTTTAATATCTTTGTTATCAGGTGCGTGGAACTAGTTCCTCCCCAGAGCTTAAACCAAAGTGCGAGCGCGGGGCCTTGCGCACGCGTCCCCGTCTTGAGGGGCAGTGGGCGCGCCTGCCGGCCGCCGCACGAAGCGTGCTGCCACGCGCCGCACGGGAGGGCCAAGGCAAAGACGACGCGTGTATGTGAAGGGGGGGCGCATTTCGCGACGAGGCAGAAAATGAGAAGGGGCAGATGGGCAGCGGGAAGTGGGTGAGAAGAGATGAGAGGCTACTGGCGGGCGTACGGCCGGGGACGGTGAACGAGCGGTGATGGGGGGGATGGAGAGGAGGATTGGCGATGGAGTGCACGGGGGGGAGGGATGGTGGAGGAGGAAGAGTGGTGGTGTAGGGGCGGTGGGGCGGCAGGACGGCGGCGGGTAGGAGGGGCGGACGCGAACACAAGAGCAAGCATATGGCTCATTAGCAAACACATGCACTGCCAATGACGGCCCCTTCCGAGAACTGTGACTGAAGCCAAAAGCGATTTTCCTTGTCCAAAAGGGTCATCTATCTCAACGCCCAAAACAAATGCGTTTCTCTGCCAATTCGACATGAACAAATATCGCGGTTCAGACAAAGTACATTCAACGTAGAAACACTCGGGTAAATCATGTTGGGCGATAAAAAAATCACACGAGAATTTTTTTCATCATATGAAATAGAATGCAGATAATGCTTTATTTCTTTACAGATTATGATGCTGTGGATATTTTGAACAATAAATGGATGCCAGGAAATGAAATGAATAGATCACAAATACAATAATAACTAAATAGTAATATATGAGTACAATAGTGATCAGCTCTTTTTATTTGCAATTTCGTTGTGAAAATATACTTTTAAGTGCAAGCAAAGACGTGCATACTCTTATTATAAAATAATCCTGAGATTCACCACAATTATTTTCTAGAAATGATTGAGAATTTTCATTTAGAAGCCCTGACGCAGACTGTGTTCTGGGACTAATTAATGTAAGAACATTCGCCCTGTGCTCAGGCATCGGGAGCGAGGGTTGGGCGCGTAAGGGAGGAGGCGGGGTGAGAGTGAGGGGGAGTGGGAGTGGGCGTGGGCGTGGGCGACGGCGAGGCCAAGATCAGTGCAAGAGCGGTGGGCGCTTCGCAGGAAGACGTTTGCGGGGGCGGAGCGCGCGGCTCCACACACGGGATGCTCCCTGGCCTTTCTGCCTCCGCCTCGCCAGCGCGGCTCTGCCCAAGTACAAGAGACAGGTGCGAGCTGCTAAAAAGAAAGACATCACAGGGCCAAGCCAATCGTTCTCGTGCGTTTCATTAATTTAGCAATGAACCCTTCATTCCCGCCGTCACACACTATTCTAACATAACAGACCCCGGCGGAACGGCGCGATCTTCAGTTGTTTTATTCTCCTCCCTGGGCTACTTGAGTATGCTTTTCTCATCTTTTCCTCAGTCTGACACACTCCATGAACCTCTAGCTTCGGCCCAGCCGCGGGCTGCTTCTCGTGAAAAGACATGCCACTCAATGCCAAAAGACAAACCGCAAAAACGGCTAATTCATTACAGCACATCCTTTTTCTCATAGTTATTGTTTTAGACAAGAAGAAGATACTATCCGCGAGCCACCGGGAGCCCTCGTCGACCATTGGGTCATCGCAGTTAGGTCACGCTGCAAGCACCGCGAAGAGCTGGAATCATTGTAGGCACGCGTGAGGCTGCATAAAACATTTCTGGATTTGGCAAAACAAGGCACCGGGAGTAGCAGATATGCGGACCAAAAATCCGGCGGGCACCGGAGAGGGCCTAGTGGTGAAGCCCACTAGCACGCGATGTAGTCACGTGACAGAAAACACAAGGGTCGTCTGAGACAACTCGTGGGCTAGTACGAAGGACACGGGCAGGAGGAGGCGGCCAGTCATGAAATGCCGCGGAATTCACATATTGCAATCTCCGCGCTTAGGCACCATGTTCGCGCAAGGAGCTGTGAATCCAACCGCTTCGATGATGAGGGCGTGGTAACTCAGCAATGTAGCTTTGAACACCATGTCAGGAGACGGTTTGTCTTCACGATGGGAAGATTCGGCTGAATCGTTAAAGGTGGTAGAGGTGGGTTGCGGCAAGCAGTCTGGGACAAATTGCTTCGAAATATGCATTACAAAATACGTACTTAAACGTCTTATACCTACATAAATTCTCTGAAGTGGCTGTAGATCGATTTATTTTCTATCACCATGTGTTCAGGAAAAATGCACTCTAGTCACACTGCAAAATCAATTATACTAATAAGAACCTAAATCGTTACTTATACACCAAGGGCCATGCACCATGTAAAGTTTCTAGTGATCGAGCGGCAAGAAAAAGCTCGAAGACCTTTGGCCTGAGGGTTTTTTTGTCGACCGACATCATTGGAACCAGTTAATCCCCGTGATATATACATGATGTTCATTCTTTACCTAATTTTACTGATTCATATTTACTAATTAACTAGATGTTAACTTGACTCTGTTTTCGTATTTCCCTCTCAAAATTCCCTTTCATAATTCTCTCCATAAGAAAACATGTAGCATCATTCAACTGTTTCCATTTCTCTCTCGTCCCCACGATCCTCTCGACCCACATTAGTTATGCAGTGTATAGCTCCCTCCCTCTACAAGGCAATAACAAGTACTAACGCATCAGTAAAAAATAAATACATTTTATGTATGAAGAGAGCAGACTTTCTTAGTATACATTTATTGCAGATTGCTTTAAGAGATTCCGTAATTCCTGTTGATCAAAATAGACTGAACGTGTTAAGTGAGTGAATTCGTTCTACTTCCAATCATATCGCGCTACTGGACAGCACAGCGAATTCTGGAACGTCGCCGTGGAGCCAATGGCCCAGTTTTTCAAGGTCCGAGACTAACAGAATTTTATTCTTATTCTTATATTGTACTTATAGAAGTAATCCGTTTCAATATTTTTAGAAAAAAAAAACCCACCAAAAGTATACACAAAGCTGTTGGAAGGATTGTTCCCAGTTTATGCGCAACACACAAATGCCCGTGCCCTACGTGACTTCATGAGGCCTCTCTCTTTCACATCAGCACATGCCAGACAGCAGATCACTGCGGAATTGCATAGCGCTAGGAAAATCGAAGCCGATCGTCAGCGTTGCGACCGGTGCGTTAAATAAAAAATCCAATATTTTGAAACAAGTATCTTATTTATTCAAGAGTACGGCTCGCGTGCTTCAACAGCGCAGCACCTGGAGCACTACCGCCCGTCATCCCACCACCTTCCATCGAAACACCGGCACGAAGATCCGTCTTGCAGCACTCGTGCGCACTTGGTGTCGTCATTGTGTCACGATATTAATACTACAGTGGAAAGCGTTGAAGCCAATTAAAAACAAACAAAAAACATTCCTCCTGCTCCTGCTTATTTGAGGCTTTGCATCGATATTTCGATTTTTTTTTTATAATTTACTCATTGTTTCGTAATAAAAAGGGTGGGGACGTCGATCCTTGGAATGAAAATAATTATGCAATTGGAAAATATAATACAGACAAGCCTTACAAACGACAACAGATAGACAAATCGTACAAACAGTGCCATGAATAAATTTCACAACGAACAAACAAGTTAAACGTTGTAGCGTATGACACTGAATGAATGGAAGAAGGTATACTTCATGTACGCAAGAGATATGATCATGGGTCATTAAACACTAATCGTACCTTATCTTTCCTTCCTAAGTATGTTCGATTGACTCCGACTTGAAAATGCCACTTGTGTGGTTTCAAAATTAAAGGGCCGGCCTCTTCGTACCATCAACTCCCTGCATTATCATTATCAATGAACATTTATTATTATTATTATTATTATTATTATTATTATTATTATTATTATTAATATCATTATTATTAATATCATTATTATTATTATTAATATTATTATTATTATTAATATTATTATTATTATTATTATTATTATTATTAATTATTATTATACACTTGAGCACCTAGTCACAACTGTACGTCCAAGAATTGCGTAGGAATATTTTCCCGTTTCGCAATTGCGTTGCAAACGCACACGCTGATAGGTACTTAAGACTTCTTTAACAAGTCAGAACATTATTAGTGTTCTTGCTAGTACGTAAAGAGCGTAGAAGAAGAGAGAAGTGGCTAAGCGAGTGCGCAGGGCTGCGGGGCGCGGATCGATACCGGAAGCGGCCGCAGGCGGTGGCGGCGGCGGCGGCGGCTGCGCCAGACGGGCGAGGGAGGGAGGGAGGCCGCGCGCGAGGCGTTGTGTGTGGCGTCGTGTGTGGCGCCGCGCCGCGCGGGCGACGACCTGCTGCCGCCCGAGTCCCGGGTTCGCTCTCCGCTAGGGCCGAGTCGCGTCTCCTCAACGCACGCTCGCAAGCCGCCAAGAAACGCGAAGCATTGGCACCAACTTTCTCAACACGAAATATTGCAGCTTCATCTACTTCCAGCGGCTTGTTTCTCACGCGTGTAGGAAAAGGAAACGCTTACGGTCGCTCATTATGATGCCTCCATTCCAATGGCCGCGCATTGTTCGTTTATCTGCCGCCATGCCAAGAGCAATCGCCGCCTCCGAATGGAGTGTTCACACGCGGACTCCCCCGCCCACACAGCTCACCGGACGCACTGTGCCAATGCAATGGCACCGTAAATGCCCCAGTGGCCATGGCACCCAGGGTGATAATGAAGTGAACAGGTTCTTTAACAGCATATTACTGACCATTAAGAAGCCACTTTAACCATATGAATAAAAACGAATATTTTTTTGTCGCAGTCTACTGGAGCACATGGGACCAGTTTGCGTGTCGAGGGAGCGAGTTCCACATAGGCCCAAAAAATACCAAACTAGTGGTGCTACAGAATGGCACAGACTATCTTAATAAAGTTTTCTAATTTCCTTGGTGTGGACTGGCTTTACGGTCTTGCTCATCCTCTTCGCATCTCCCATCATTAGTCGCCCAAGGAACAATTCTTTTGTCATTTTCTCCACTTTTCGGTTTCTTAATAGCAGAACCGAAATATCACTTCAAGAATAATAAAGAAGAGTAAAACCTCGTCCCAAATAGAAATTTACGGTGAAAAATCTGAAGCCGGCTTTGAGGAAATGGCGATTAAACATTACGCACTGTAAATGCCAAAATTGAAGCTCTTTTTCATAGGAATCTTTGGGTTTCCGAAAAACTTTATTGAAAGTCATTTGAAGTGCTTCCACCCACAAATGCAATAATGTATACAAATTGATGGTAAAGTGCATATTAACGTCGTGAGTGATTTAAAAGTTTATATTCCTGTAATTTCTGAAAAATCAAAAGAATACAATAAATGATCTTTACATGATATTAAACAGTGCAATTAGCACTGTTGGAAACTACTGGGAACGTTTGAAGAAAAAATTTGGAGCAATTTTTTAGAAAATGTTTCTGAAAATGCGATAATTCGCGAAATGCGAAAACGTCAGACCCAAAGACTTGACGCATGTTTCTCTATGAATTATCCACGCCCTGAATCCGAATCTGAAGCCAGAATTGTGCCACTACCCTCCAGTTGTTTGTTTGTTTTTTTGTTTTTTTTTTTTCATTCGCGAAAAACTACGGTGAAATTGTATTTTTTGTTTTCAGGGGATGTTGTCAGATCCAAAGACTTAACACGTTTCTCTATACATGTTGACGCGCCGAACCCGAATGTAAAGCCAGAATTGCGCCATCACCCTCCGATCGCTTTTTTATCGCAAAAAAAAACAAAAAAACAAGAAATTGTACATTTCACGGTGTTTTTCGCGATTTAAAACAACTAGAAAGTGGAACCGCAATTCTGGCTTCGGATTCAGCGTGTCAACATGCATAGAGAAACCTGTGCCAAGGCCTCGGGTCTGACAACTTTTTTTTATTGTGTGTGCCTATATCATGTGTTCCGGCGGCACTGTGTGCAAGTTCTCGCTCACGACACGGAGGCTCGAGTCGGGGTCGGCGCCGCTACCGCCAGCGGCGGGGCGGTCTTCCCGGCCACTCCTCCTCCCCTTGCCACGCGCGCGCGTTTAGGCCCATCTCGAAGGCGCAGCGGCACGAGGTCCGGCGCACGGTGACGTCATCGCCGCGGCACGCGTCGCGCTACACTATGGCCCTGGCTGGGAAAAGCGAGAACAAAAATCTTTCATAAAAAGGAAAGGATCTCTGACACTGCTTGGATTGGGGTTCCACGTGTCAGCTTCTCTGAGTCTCCATGGTCTACCCGGCGGATGTCGGTGTTGTGCCTGAAACAGGCACCCGCCTTCCAACCTCATACCTTGCCTTAACACAGAACTCTTCATTAAACGTTCCATTCGAAGTTACATATTCGCTGGAGTTCGGAATGAAAACTCCACGAACATCTCTTTTTCTCATCTGAGCCTTTCTAGTACACGTCTATTGTGTGTATTTTTTGTAAGTAAGAAACGTTGATGTAATATTGCTTAGAAAGCTCCGATAAAAATATTTACTACAAAAATAAAAAGAACTAGTTGGCCAAATGATATATAAGACTTGAACAGGGTTTTTATAATTTTTTGTCAAAATACTGTTTGTTTAGGATGTAGTATCAACAAACCTGGACAATAGGTATGTGTCAATTTGTTTTATTATTAATACGGTTCAATAATCTCAATGCACCGCTTTATTACACGTTTTACTGTTCTACTGATTCTCCATCAGTTGAATATAACTTTGATTATATTTTTTTTATATTTTTGAAAAATACCCCAAATACGGTCGAAAGTCAAAAAAGAAATAAATTGTTAAAAAATATTACCGTCTTTTATTAAGGTAAAAAACATTGCAATAAAATAAACGTGTGTAGTTAAAAACGAGTAAGTAAATAATTCAATTTTACATTAAGAAACCAACTTAGAAACGTGAACCTCCCAATCCGGAGAGTAAATTTATAACCGTCCGACGTCTTGTGACGTGCTTGATTTCGGCGCGTGCGTGGGCGCAGCCCGAACGGAGCGCGCGCGTGCTTCGTGACGACACAGATCCCCCCCCCCGGGCCGCCCAGCACATGCCCCGCCCACAGGCAACTGAATGCCTACCATCCCTACTAGGTCAAGGAACCAATCATTTTACTCATTAAAGGCCACAATCCTCGCTGTCGGTACACATTTCTGGACAACTCTTATTTGCTCCTCCTGCGATTTTATTTTGTGAAAATTATTTCTTCAGAAGACGGAGACCTCCTAAAAGAAACATGTCAGTAAGTTTTGGCATTCTTGAATGATGATTTGGCTGAGATCGCTAAAGCATTGTACGCTCCTGGCTATACTGCTGTTTCTACAAAGCTGCAAGCTAATTAAAACAACTGTTATGGTGTCATCATATCTGAATGAATGAATGAATGAATGAATGAATGAATGAATGCGTTATTTTACGTGGCGAGACTCAGGCCATGAGGCCTGCTCTTCCGTCTGACCACGCTAATTTCGTTGCGCTCCTTTCATCTACTAGGGGAGAAAGAAGGTATTACTTGCGCGACGAAACAGGCAGTTTGAATTTTGCTCAGAGGCTTCGTTTAGGCTTGAGGATCTTTTACATGCAGTAAATCTACTAACATGGGACAGCCGGCTTTACTGTCCCTCCGAAGGAAGACGTACGAAGGATTTTTTCGCCTTTAAAAATCCACGGCTTCGATCGAGTTTGAACCCGCGAACTTGGGTATAACAGCCCCATACGCTAACCGTTACAACATCGCCACCTGAATGTTGAACGCCACAATAGTGACGTCACTGTAGTGACGTGTAAGGTCCCGATTGGACGGCACCGTAACAGCTGATCAAATGTCAAACGCAGAAATGTAAAAATTGCAGTATAGGATGCCTTGCGTCAGAATCTTCTTAAGCCGTGCTTAGCTGCCGTATGCCTATGGTGAAGTAGACGAGCGGGGCCGGTGTTAAGACAGCGGTGGACCACGCCGAAGTTGATGAGACCTATGCAGCTAAGGAATTGGGGTTTAATAACTACTACTAGAAACAAATTGCCTTTTTAGTGAAACATTATGAATCCTCGTCGTTTTTGTCAGTTGCTCAAACGTATTCGCAAAAACTTTGTAAGAAACTGTCGACTGGTTCACAATCTTTATCACAGAGATCTTTACTTCAGAGACCCAAATAAAATAGTTTTCGCGAGATGCACCAAAGAAGTGGACATACAAATATCTCTATATTACAAACCGTATATAAAACAACCCGTACCTCATCTAATGCAAATCTTGTAATACGCGCGTACTATTTTGTAAACGTCTGACAAGTAAGCCCACTCCTACACCCAGGGAGAAAATAAAACGACATAAATCAGCAATCGGGCTTCAGCCTCGCGTAACTCTCGAGGACCGAAGGCGTCCTCTGACGGCGAAGGGCAATCGCACGTGTGTATCACTCGGGGAAAGCAAGCGCAATGCGCCCGTGCACCGCGATCGATAGATGCACGGCATCGTGACCGACATACGGACAGGCCGCGGACGCAACATTCCAGACCTGTCGCACACAATCTGTGCTATCAACATTTCGGTATGAAAACTCACCTCAATCTTCACGTAATACCATTTTCTCATGTTTTGGATTGCAGAATGAACTTATCCACGTACACCTATAGCTTCGACATCAAAGCGATAATTTTATTGGATGAGTAATATAAGGAGTAGTCAAAAAGAAACGAGCCGGAGTCCTAGGAACCAAAATCAATACCTGCAGGTCAGAAGTACCTGGCCCTGGCGGTTGAGGCACTGTGCAATAGTGCTGTGACTGTTGACGCCTTGCATTGTCGTGGAGCAGTATGACCTCATGGGTAGGCCTGCCTGGTCATTTCTTGCAGAAATTCAAGTGGGAGGTTCTCTGTCACCCTCCATACAGTCCAGACCTCTTCCTGCGATTACGCCATTTTTGGTCCCCGAAAAAGGCTCTGAGCGGCAAACAATTCACCTCGGACGACAGCATCCGTCAGGCAGTACGAGTGAAGTGATTCACAACGCAGCCCCGAGAATTTTACGAGACACCCATTCACCGCCTGTGTCGCAGTGGGACAAGTGCCTCGCAGCCAGGGCCAAGTACTTCTGACCTGCAAGGACTAGTTTTTGTTTCTAGCCTCCGGCTCGTTTCTCTTTGAATGCTCTTCATAAATGTGTCTGCCACTTACTGTTTGCTGGTGCGAAAACAAGCAAATGTTTGTTCAAACGTCATTTAGTATTTTTTTTAACCGAGCTACTGCAATCCTAATTTTTCAATGGCATCAAACGGCGATAGCAAAACATCTCAAACTTTCCAAACTAAATTATAGTTCTTAAAATATAGTAAACCAACTACCTACACAATTTCACAGGTCATCAACGTCCATACTCACCGCTACAAGTTTTGAAAGCAACGAACTAGAATTCTGGCAACTAACCAGTACTGACTAACGACAATTTATTACGCATTTTTCTATTAAAAATACCCGATAGCAAGGCAACGTGTTTATTTCATTTGACTGAGAATCAATAAACATGAATTTACACCAAACGACCGTCCGGCAGCATTCAAACTATCAACGGCTGCGCTCACATCAGGCATAGGAGAGCGTCCA
The DNA here is from genome assembly GCA_964035755.1 of Teleogryllus oceanicus. Classification (NCBI taxonomy): domain Eukaryota; kingdom Metazoa; phylum Arthropoda; class Insecta; order Orthoptera; family Gryllidae; genus Teleogryllus; species Teleogryllus oceanicus. Next base: position 89,510,214 of record CAXIVR010000007.1, read on the forward strand.
GCTGTTGCAAGGCAGCACATAAGGACACCGCGGAGCGGGCCGGCGAACGAGGCTCCCAGTCCCGGGAGGCTGCGAGGCCAGGGCGGGGCCGCGACAGCTACGAGTACAAGAAACAACGGCCACCTCCGCGACGACTGCATGTACTAGCTCGTGAGACTGTGCGCTGGACCCTGTCCAAAGCCGGTGAATTCGTCGGGAGATAAGAATTTCTACCCCGGCATCTTCCTGGAGAAGCCGATCGGCTCTATGGGAGTTGCATAGATGGAAAAATTGCTCTCGGTAACGTTCTTACCAAAGCATATTGTTGTACGAGTGTACGAGACGCAGTGTTTTGTGAGTTGGTTGTTTGGGGGCGGAAAAGGCAATTTCACGATATGCCACTTTATTTGCAAATATACTTGTATAGTTGAAGATAAATAAGAAAAATATATCATTACGCCAGCAAAATATCTTTATACATGTTTAATGCCTAGGCGATTTGGGCTCAAATGCGCAACTTTAATTGGAGCTGTATGTCTTGCAGAGTATTTCCTGAAAGTTTTCCTTCGTCCTGGTACGTTTACTTTGCGTGCTCTAGATCTGAACACCCTTGAATTAGCCCCGCAGCATCCGGCCACTGAAAGACAAGAAAGCACTCGCCCGAGTCAAGAACACGTGTTTCTTTGAAACCCAAGCACCACGACGCTACCCGGAGACGGCTTCGGCACCTCCGCCCCGAGATGGCTCTACACTACGCGATCTGCGCAAGTGGATGAGGGTCTGGCGACGGGGTGGCGTCATGGATGGAAAGGCGGCGGCGGTGGGCTAGTGCTGGTGGTGAGAGGATGGAAGTGGCGCCAGGATCGCGGTGCGGCAAGATGGCGGCGGGGTGGAAGTGGTGATGGCGGAGGCGGGAGCGCTGAGATGAAGGCGTTGGCGGTTGCAGAGGCAGCAGCAACAAGGCGTTGTACGGATGCCCTGCCCGCGTCTGCGAGTGGTGCAAAGAGATACACCTCCTGGAGAGATGTCGAGACCGCTCAGTAAAGACTTGCGGAATTATGAAGAAGCTTTTATGAAAATTAATTCCAAAATTTCATTAATACTACAAGGAAAGAAATGGGTTATCAGTGCATAAATATGTAAGTTTATCAATATTTTATATATATATATATATATATATATATATATATATATCAGGAAAAAGGTTACGATAATATTTTAACTATTATTACTCTGACAAAAACTAAATATTACCCCGCTAGCTGGGTCGATGGGTCACGTCAGAAATAATCGCTATTTTCTATTAATAGCCTATTACCCGATCTGCCATCTATACAGAATGAGGAGGAATCTGAAAACAGATTATCTTCTCTAGCTACTTATTAGCTTGAATTGGTCAATGAAAATCATTTATCTTTCTTTCAAAAGAAACTTAATGTTTATTTCTTATTAAAATGTAAAAATTTATAATGAGAAATTTTCTTTAGTCATGACCTGGTTCGAACCTTATACGGTGATTCTGGTCTTCGCGCGCTCTAGCTCGATGCCACCTCGAAGCAACGCCTTCCCTTCTTTCTTGAGGTTCCAAAGTCCCGAAGTCCAATTACCACGAATCCTCGTCTCTTATTTAAATACGAAACTGCCGATTCACCTTTCGCACTACTTAAATATTTGTTCTAGCTCCTTTTACAGAAAAAAAAGAACTGTATACATTTATAAGTTCAAGAATGATTAGAGTTCACTCGCGAAAAATTTCCAAGTCTTATTTTGATGCACAGCAAAATATTCAGAACTCGACACGTTCCACAAATCTTAGAAAGTATCACATGTTCACTTCGAAAATATTCAGAGTCCGAATATGTCCCTCAAGTCCGATTCTTGCTCTACCACACGAAAATATTTTAATGTCTGAACACGTACTGTAGACCCCCGAAATTTTTACAAGTCCTAACATGCACAAATTAATCTATTCGCGAGCGAACTGCTCACCGTCACGACATGCGACAGAATGAATTTTATCGTCCCTTTTAAAACCCACAATGCCTCGCCTTCTATCTTGTTTCGACAAAATGCCCCAAACTTCCGTTTTAATAACCAGTCGACGCTTCTTCAACCAATCCACAAAATCTCTTATATTTCCTCCAACTCACTCCGTCACCTCCACGGTGACATGAATGTTTGTTTTTCCTGACAACAACCACGACGTCGTTACTAAGGCGCCATATTGATTATTATTTGCCCTAACCATTTCGCCCATTTACGACAAATATTATGTAATAAAACATGTCCCCATATTGGTATGTCACAATATATATCCTTATTTTACAATTTTAGATTATTCTATTAGTGATATTAACAAAAAAGGGGCCACCATTTAATTACTTTTCTATACACTAAAAGTTCCAAATGAATCGTTTACGAAATAAACATTTACTAACAATAGTTCCACAGAAACCGAATGTTTCAATAATTTTCGGTTTCAACCATTAACATACGACGCCTCCTAATCCCATTCATAACTCCACTTAGACGTGTAAACCGATTCACTACTCATGAGCTATTCCGGTCATGTAAGTCACTTGGGGCGCAGTGCAAACGGGTGCTTGTGGCCAGGGACCGAAAAGGTATTGAATACCGGTAAAAAATACCGGTATAATACCGGTATTTTTCCATACCTTTTTCAAATACCTTTATTCATTTATACCGGTAAAATACCTCTATAGGACGTCTATACCGGTATGGACGTCCATAAAGGTTATACCGGTATTATACCGGTATTTTCAATGAAGAAATATAGCTTTCCATTCATACATGTTGACAAAATAGGTTGCTTTAGTTAATAATATCTCACAAAATGTTTATTAATCAAATATCATTTCATAACTGATATTTATTGTTTAAATTATTATTTTGTATATATATATATATATATATATATATATATATATATATATATATATTAAACAACTGTATTCAATTCTATTCTTATTATTGTAAATGTTTTGTGTTCGGGCGTTTACGTTTTGCATACGTTGTATGTATTGGAAACCTCCCTTAATTTAAACTTCGGAAAAGTTGAAATATGAAATAATAATTATTGGTTCCATTGAAGAGAACCTTTTCTTAGTGTCCTTCATCGAGCTATTTCCCATCTGACCTGAGAGATGACGTAAGTCTGTCTTTGTATTTCGCACATGGAGATGCTGTCAACGTATGCGCCGTGCCGTAGGCGTACTACTGTTTCTTCCCTCCCCGACCCCTCCTTCGGCGAACTGAGGAAGCGTTGACACCTTGAGATAATCACGAACGCTCAGGCTTTCAGGCCCAGTTTTGTTTTTGTTAAAAAATGATTTCCTTTTACTTCATTTCACAATTAAATCTTAATTATACATTAATAAATAGGGCTAAAATAAAATGTTATTTTCCTAGTTTATATTAAGGGTTTAATATATTTTGACATTAACTGCAAATATTGAGAAATTTGTAATAAAAGTAAATTATTATGTTATTGTATTATTATTATTATTATTATTATTATTATTATTATTATTACTTTTATTACTATTATTATTAGCTATTAACATTGCATGTGGGCAAGGGTTCCCTTCTACATGGTAGCTTACATTGTAAAATGCATCTGGAGGAGCCCACTTCGAGAAGAGTGTTTCTTCCTTAATAATAAGAAATATATACTAACATTATTAATTAATGAAAAAGAGTTTATTAATATTAACATTTTTACTTTTCAATTAAAATTAACATTTAATTGAATTAAATTTATAAATTAACAAACAAAAAAATGGGTGTAAATTAAACATGCTTCAATCATTAATTTTGAATTAAACATAACGCATGTTTCCTTGTGTAAAGATAGTTAATATGTCTATTAGCGTTCAATGTCAATTTCTAATATTGTTTTAGTTATAATTATGGTGCAGAATAAGGAAACTGGGCCAACTGAAAAAATTATTTTCGGGAATGTTAGTGATACGATCAAATTTAAGCAAATAATCGTATTTAGTGATAAACACAGTCGTGCATGAAGGAAGTTTGGTATGCGTGGGAAGACTCATTTATGGATAAGAAGACATGTTTCTCCATTTTTTATCGCTACTAGAAAGGACAAGATTTATACGGAGAAATTCCATAAATTTTCAACACTATCACGTATCGCCAAGCTCTGCGCCCGGACGTGAGGCCAAGGTCAGCGAACGAGCTCGTGTTGACGTCTGCGAAAGACCGTTGGCTGGTCCCTCCGTCTGACGACATAACTCGACTACCCAGTCAACGGCAGAACTCGACCTAGCTATAATAAGTGACGAAAATCCGCCACCCTCGGGACTCGAACCCTAGGACCTCCCGGTCAGAAACTCAGCCGTGTGTAGTTGTTTCCTCTGAGTCATTTCAGCGGAAAATATCACAATGAATTTCCCCCAAATACCTGTATGATTCTACTGAAATACCGGTATTTGACGTCTTATACCGGTATTTTTAAAGGTATTTTGAATAAAGGTATAATAGAGGTAAAGGTATTTGTATACCGGTATAAATACCTTTACCGCTATTATTTCGGTATTCGGTCCCTGCTTGTGGCGCGACTCGCTGGTGCCTTGGCAGCTTATCAGCTAACAGAAACGGACTCCAGTCATCAAGAACAGGCCCACGCTCTCCCTGTGACACAGTGGCTTCGCGCATCTTCTGGTGACCCACGCTTCAGCACGAATGGGATGTGACCCGAGCTTATATAATCCCCACGGTCCCCTGGGAACCCCGTTCTTTGAGCTCTCCACACACACACACATAGACACACACTCAGACAGACACATAGACACACAGACACACACACAGCCAGACAACAGACAGACACAGACACACACACAGACAGACACAGACACACAGACAACACACACAGACAGACACAGACACACACAGACACACACACAGACAGACACAGACACACACAGACACAGACACACACACAGACAGACACAGACACACACACAGACAGACACAGACACACACACAGACAGACACAGACACACACACAGACACACACACAGACAGACACAGACACACAGACACAGACAGACACACACACACAGACACATACACACAGACACATACACACAGACACATACACACAGACACACACCAGCATCAGGGTGGAGAAAGTACATTACGGTTTAACTTTTCTTAGGACCTTCACTTCCAATTATGTGGCCAAGTGTGCTGCACATACTTAATGTTATAATAAATAGGTTACGTTGAGCGTGTGCCTCTCAATTAAATGCCTAGACCAAGACTCCCCCCCACTTCTCTCACTAGCGAGTAGCCCAGCTCCCAATCGATTAGGTAACAATTAGCCAGACTTGTGGCATGCGAATGAAACTGAAGGCAATCAAATACAGGAAACGCGATACGGATACAAATAAAGAGCAACTGGAAGACGAGTATCCGAAGGCAATATAACAGACTTACTCAAAGGAATGACAGGATAACGACTGGAGAGTGTAGTAAAAGAAATATACCTCGTGTAAGAGCGAAGTACACAATGTGAACGATGTGGGAAACGGCGAAGAGTAAGGAAGAAGGCGGCAAGCCAGAGAACGAGAAGTTTGAGCCCAGTAACCTCTTGGGCAGCCGAGACGCACCGACGCGCGTCGCCAAGCAGCGACTGCGGCACCCGAACAATGGACCTGCGCACCGGAAGAACGAGGGGAGCAGCGGGTCGCGGGGACGGGTTGGGAGAGGGGCGGGGCCAGCAGAAGCCGCGCCGCTAATCTGATTTATTCATTTATGCGCGGAACCAGAAGGCCTTGCCTGACGTCACATAGAGCGCTTCCTCCTGCGCCGCCGCGCGCGTAATTAAAGGCAGCGAGGTGAGGCGAGGCGCCGGTGGCGCGCGGTGATCGCCCGGCCCAGACGCTGCTGCCGCCGCCGGCTGACGCATCGCCCACGCACACACGCGCGCCCGCAACGCACGCTGCCAGCTGGCGAGCCACGGCTGCGCTGACAGCTGAAGGAGTCGCTAAATACAGATGTTCACATGATATTTTCACATGTCGATTGAACAGTGACGAAAAACGATCGCTACTACATTATTCTACTACTTCCCTCCTAATTTAAAGAATTCGGGTCTGGATATGAATACTTTTTCATAAACTATCTGTACATCCAATCATTAAAAAAAATTCATGAAACACCAACTGCAATTTGACGAGAGTGAATTCGAAACAGGTGAAATATTCGTTTTCTTGATTCAAAGGTCAACGAATTATTTCCAAAACATCCAAACATTCATACGAACATATCCAAACTATTCACTGAAAGTTTCAAATGTTTTATCGAAAAGGGGCGTACGCATCCTAAAACAAGACAAAGGGAACTACATTTCACGATCTCTCTGAGCCCCTTTCCTATTAAATTTCATTTACACACGATGTTTTTCTGGTCACCAAGTAAAACATTCTACAAGGAGAATGAAATAATACATTTAATTATTCAATTAACAACTGCAATTAAATTTATGTTCAACCATTTACAAGCTTGCCAGATGGTTTGTAGAACTTTTTTCCCCAATATAGTCTGCCGTTTGTCCGAAGTATCAGGTAAAAAAAAGGAATAAATTCGGAATTTATCATATTTACAATAAAATGCATCATTATTTGTGACTATGGAGTCCCTTTCGAGAGTTTGAGGGACCGCAGCTCCCCTGGTCCCTCCTGTACGCATCCCTACGATCAGAAAGAAGAATATCTTAGTGCTTTAGAACCCACGTGAATTACGAAAGCAGAACGAAAAAAAAGTAACAAATGTTTCCCTCTGAACTCCATTTCGCGGGAGCCTCCCATCTATAACACGAAGCCCGCGACACGACGACACCTCCATCGCTGCCTTGACGTACGACACAATGGAGCTGTCATAACGCAACAGCAGCTACCCGCACAAAACCTCTAGTTCAATGGATTCGGTCTCGATTCTCCTGGATAATGGCGTCCGGAGAAAACAAAAGGGTCTCAAGCCGCGTGCGGCCGCGTAACAAGTTCTGGCAGCGCCCCGCGCGCTTCCGATGAGAAACGCACGTGTGTTGGTCGCCGGACACATTCAATACGGACTGAAGGACAATGCTCGGTCGACAGCCTTCCCAGGAACTTATTTATCGCACCATTGGAGGACGATGGGAAAGCTGATTCGTTCCACCGGATTCGCTTTTAATGGTTAAACGAAACGGAAAAATCCGCATTTTTCCCTGCACCATAATTCCTTTGTTCTATGTAGAAAAACAAACAAACGGAGAAACAAAATGTGTTGCTTCTCTCTCAATTGTAAATTAAAGAAATGCTCCTCGTAGTAATTGTTTCCAACTTTCAAGTAAAATTAAAAAATTGCGATTCCCATGATTCATAAAAATATCTTTAAGAGATGTGAACAATTGAAGGACTGAGCTCTAGAAAGTCCTATGTCACATTTTCGACAAAAATAAAATCACTAACATTCCCCCAAATCGATTACTATAACATTTCTTGCGAGTATTTCGGTGCTAATGTAACAAATGACGCTAAACCAAAGAAACACTTCCTTACTCTCGGGCAAGGCATGTTCGATTGAACCTTCCAACGCCCTATTTCTCAGAATGAATTCGATGTGGCATTGGACAAGAGCCAAGCTCTTCAATTAAAATATTATTCACCTCTATCTAAGAACATTGTTTCTAGCTTAATTCTTTGCCGTGGATTCTAAGATGTAAAAATAACAAATTCTTGCAAATCCATGCTTAAAGGAACGAGTCCATTTGCCCCTTCCGGGTGGATATCACGGGAGTAGAATGAGATCGCGACGCCTCCACCCCCTCAGCGCCGTCCACGTGTCACGCGCTCGCCCCGCGCGGCCTGGCTGCGCCCGGGACAAGGGTGAACGAACGCCCTCCGCCCCGCCCCAAGGCCTCCCACACTCTCCTCCCACCCTCGCTTCTTCTGTGTGCCTCCGACTCTTCCTACCATGCGATAGCGGCGCCTTGAGAAAATTCGCACCCACATCATTTCAACGCCCTTCTTTTACACCATCTGCACTCCTTCACAACGACCTTACAAAACGCCTTTAAAGGTGTATCCTTGACAAGGCGTAGACAAACAACCGTCAGGAACATTAGGAATTTTGTTTTTCTGAGTACTAATGTATTAATGATTGCCGACCTTCGTGGTCGTACTATTACATGAGTAGTTTATGTTCGTCGGCCTCACCAAAACAGGTGGAAACACTCCTGTTTCATGCGGTCTCCCTACAACTTATGTCTTCGCAGTATGCAATGACCACTACTCGGTTTATTCTGAAATCTCTCTAGCCTTTTCGTATCAACGCTCGGTTGCTCCAACGTTTCCCCCAACGTAGGCATACATTAGACTTAAGTTTTACTTTTTTTTTTTTTTTTTTACGTTAGGGAGATTTTGCACGGCGAAGCGTTATAGCAATCGTCAGCACTATCGTTCTGCGCATGCGCAGTTCGAGTTTCGCATCGCTTTTGTGGATCCGCACATGCGCAGAAGATCGAGATTGTAGTCGATTGCTCTTCGCTATGCCCTGCAAAAACGCGCCATTCGTATTTCTCAACGATTCTGTTTACCCACGATTCAGCAGAGATCTGCCGTGACGTTTTCCAAACGCAGTTCCGGCAGTTGAGCGTGCTTGCAGAGGAGCTCTCCTCCGAGAGACGATCGCGCCGGCAACGGGGGCGTCGCCCTGGCTGCACAGAGAATGCGGGCGCGGCCGAAAGGTCAATGCGGCAGGCTCCGATGGCCCCACGAAGCGACCTGCGCTAAGCTATGGGGCATTCATTACTTATGTAGGCATTGCCTTTTCGCGTTCATTTTTATGCATTTTCACGGAAAGAATAACTAATTTTGCGTTAGTTACGCAACCTTCAGTACATGCAAAAATGCAAAATAGAAAATAAATGGCAATACACATTTATTGTGGCATACTGTGTTGCTTTTCAGAAAGAAAAACATAGTAGGACAATCAATTAACGTAATCTCGGTGCAATATTTGTGCAGCTCAAATCAAAACGCATTCTTTTTGCTTCTACGAATACAAAAACAAGGAGACAGACCATTTCCAACATATTTTTCGTGGATTTTGCAGTAAGTTCAGGTTTTAAAAACATTTTTATCGTGAAAACATTATTGAATTTAGAATTCATTGAACTAATTTCCTATTAACTGCAAGGATTTCAATTATTAGTTATGTTTCTAGAGAAAGGTTCTTGTAAATGGGTACACATGTTTTCTGAGAATAAAATGAACTACATCACCTTTGGCACTGCTAAGAAGGGTACTTGCAGCAGCAGACATTACCTTTCCAAATACAAACAGCTACGAGTATTTTACACAATATTGTGCGTTTATGTCTACTCATTTTAGATAACTAGTCATTAGAACAAAGATTAAGTCCCCACGTGTGAGAGAAATTAAAACATGAAGTAATAGTACAGCTAATGCTCTCATTAATCTGGCGGTGGCGAGAAATGCTATTACAAGTGCGCTGTCACATTTGCTGGAACGCGGCCAATGTCCTGTGGAATGTGGCCGCCAAGTAAACAAGCGAGCGCATTCTCCCGCGGCGCCTCCTCTTCTCTATGCGCACGCGCTGGCGAGGGGGCGTGGCGGGCGGAGCGGAGGGCAGAGGGGCAGGACGGCGTGTGGGGGCTGGGGAGTGAGGAATGAGGGTGGGCGGAACGTGGAGAAGGGGCAACGTGTGCGGAGAGATAGTGGATAGTGGGCATGGGCGAGGGCCGTGCTGTGGGGGTGGAGGGGAAGCTGCTGCGGTCAGCGCCTCCAGAGGCGCCGCCACATCGCGTGTGGCTAGGCGGCGTTCCGCCCCCGCGCCACGCTAATTGGATAGAGCGGCAGAGGACGTGGGTGGTGACTGTGCATTGGGGATCGACAGAGAGTTCATGTCCATTCCGATCGGCAACTCCGTGCTGCACGAACGCAGATATCAAAGTCCCTTTCAACTGATACATTACAACTGGGCGCGGTTCCAGAGACGAAGACCATTGTCCGTAAGAGGTTTGTTTTATGGCAATTTCTCTCTCGCAATACAAAAATTATGAAAGAAAGTGAACGTTTCTGAATGAGGCTTGAAAACGACATCAAGCGGAATGCCCATGAATGAGTACATAGCTCTTCCTGTACTGTAATTAAGAGTGAAATCTTTCTTTCTGCAGACATACGAACAAGGGAGGCGATATCGATGTCAATGTTTTAAACATCGATATATTAAAGCCGATGTCAGTTTTAATAGGTTTTTACGTTTTCGATGTTTCCGTTATGAACAAAAAATTCCCCAAATCACAATACTGTAAAAGTTAAAATATGAAATAATAACTGATGGGAACAGGGTTTGTGTTCGAAGCAAACGCTGTTCACACTACTTTTATCGAGCAAACTATCTTTCGCCCGATGTCCCGGCATTTCCTACTTTTTCTTCGTATTGCGCACATGGAGACGTGCATAAGCTGTGGATGAGGAGGATCTGTCACTTCTTTCCGAACCGGTATTCAGCGAATGTTATTGGTCACATTAACATCCATGTTTCGTAGCATCGATGTCGCATCACTAGTACGAATAACTAATTTTGTACATGGAATATGATCATTGGTAGTCGCGTAATCATTATAATAATGTTCACTAGTCATCAGAGGTCGTTTGGAGTCTTCGGGCACTGAACCGTGTTCTGCGAAGCACAGCGCATGACATCGGGCCGGACATTTGCCGTACTAGTCGTAGTAAAACGTGTGTATCAATCTTTTCACAGAAATCGCATCTTTATACGCGATTGACACGTCAGAAAAGGCTGCATTTAGAAGTACAAAAATAAATAAAATATTGTATTAAGTTTATTATTTAATAGCTTTGTAGTTTATACATTTGCTACTTATACTAGAATCAATATTTTACGCATTTTCTTCTGGGCGTTAAAATTCAAACATTTAATGTGTTCGTGCTTCTAAATGAATTTCATTATGTAAGGAAATAGAGTAATAAACATCCAGACTAGTGTGAAATGAAAGAGTAATACATGTTGAAGTATTCAGGCCCCGAAGGTGGAGGGGTCGGTGCTCTCTACCTTAACCCACTCCTGATTATAAGCAGTTGCAGCAGAATCTTCCTTATTACAAGAGATTTCCGGGCAGTCGACTCACAATAGCGTCTTCAATGAAGAAACATTTCTGTCTGAAGCTACCCGTTCACTGTGATAATGTTCAAGGACTCTGGTATAGTTGTGTCACTAGATGTAACCATTGCCCAATTCAAGGTATCATCTAGTTAGTGTTGTTCCTACCATTTGATTTCATAAATATGGCAGTTTTCATTTTTTTCAATTTCATTACATAACATTTTATATTGTAATTATACCCATCACTTTAATTTTCAACTTCGTCTGAGTTAAATTTTGCCTATTAGAGAATCATTTAAATGGGCCCCGTTATAATTCTTAGTTTCTCGAAATAAAATACTAACAATTACCGTTCTCTTGGTCCTGTTTGATAATTATATACATAACTACACGAAACGAAATCGTGACCCACGTCTTCTTACCGCGTTTGCATGCTCCGCTGCTTTTCACCTTGGGGGAAACAATGAAGCACTGTGCTCCGTCGCGCCCTTTGAAAGGCGCGAGAAAAAGCAGACGAATTTAGTTGTCGGGGAATCCCACACTTCGATTTGCGACGTCCAGAGCACGGCATTCGAATCCGGGACCAATTGGAATTGTCGTTTGGAAGGTCAGACTACACGCAACCAAGTGCAAATTGCGGGTTTGACTGCGATCGTATGTTGGGTGTGGCGAAAGGGGGGGGGGCGAGGAGGGCATCTACGGAGTAAATCTCGACCCGCACGGAACAAACCTGAATTAAGAAATGCTTTTTCAAAAGATCCAGCATAACCAGTGTTCGCGGAGATTTCTGACATCAGCACAGTAAGTGTACAGCTTGTAGATGCAAATATAATATAGAAATGAGCTAACCTAACAGCTTATGTGTGTATTCTCCGCTTAAAGAGGTTGAATGTTGAAAAGCCAGGAGTTCATACCATCCGTGGGGTCAGTTAATGTACACGTTTAAGATAGCTCAATTACTATAATAACTACTATAATAAAGGAAAATTAAAATAATCGAAGAAAACAATCCTCTGTTGGTAAGAAAGGTAATTTAATTAATATTAAATAATTCTAACACTAATGAAGTCTACTACTTAAATTGAAATCAAATGTCCGTAAGACTACAATTAACAACGAAATTACATAGAAATGAGTTTTCAATAGTACAGAACTTTGGAGTTTCAATATAATAAATATTTCAATCAAGGATTACGGTTACCCACTGTATGATTTACATTTATTTCCAAGTAATTCCCTCGTCTCTCACCTTTAAAATTAGTATTGGGTTCGAAAGGCTCGGGAGTAGATCCCAAAGACGTTTATGACCGCAACTACCTGGACGCCTTCATTTATATAGCAATCGCGGAATTTGGTATTTTATGTACCTGTTCGACACAGTATTTATAATAAGTAAATTTTGTTCTTAACGTGTAAATCGCTAATAACAAATAACAGTTAGAGGAAATAAACCACACAAATTTGTATTTTCTTTAATACAAACGCCACATGCTCTTTACGCAAATACTAAACAAATAATATTTTCTTGAAAAGTTTTCTACTAGTGATTCGTAAATCATCTGGCGGTATGTAGTACCTCCGCACAACTTTTTACTCGACGACGGGAGTTACACATTAAAACTAAACTCAAGACTGATTTACACCGTGAACGAGAAATACGGGCAAACTCTTTCTAATCCAGTCTCGCATATCTAATAGTGCGGACTTATCCAAGACGTCCCAAGAGAATGTCAAAATCGAACACAAAAGAAATCGAGCTCCGGTCAACGATGTCTTCAGGGAAAGGATTATAATAAAAAACACATACAAAGTAGAAAAAGAACGAAATCCAAACAACATCGAAACGTTCCGCTGCTGCAGTGTTGCGGAGGGGGCCAGGGCCGTCACACCGTCGCCACGCGGTCGTCACGCCGCCTCCCACGCACGCACGTGCGCCCGCGCCCGTCACTCATGCGGGTCGCTCGAAGGCTGAATTGCACACGCCTTCCCGCGAAACCAAAAACAACACCCCTGGATGCGTCACAGGTGCTTTCGTGGTGCTCGAGCGCAATGTTGGTAGACACCACACTGAGCTTGCCACAGTGAAAAAACCTAAAAGGGGCTATTTACACCGTTACACTTTTTGCGAGGCAGCGAATTGGACATAGGTCTTTATTTAAATAATTCACTGAGATTCGTAACAGTGAGTAAATATAACGAAAAATGAACCTTCAAGAGGCGGCAGCTTCTAATAATTTACTTTCATTAGCTAAAGAAAAATGTCCATATCTATAATTTTACCTTCGATCGATTGATTAACGGGTGCGTCATCTAAGATCACTCCCGTAAGTGTGGTGCATATTTTTACCGCGGGAGGTGGCGGTGATCTCCCCCCGGTGGCTGGCGACCTACAAGTCGACTAGCAGGATTTTTCCTCACTCCGGTATCTCAAGCCAGGACAAGCTCTATGCTCCCGACTAGTCTCCCAACAAGTGTGGTAGTGCATGTATGTATGTGTGTGTGGGTGTGTGTGTGTAAGTAAGGCGCGAGGATGGGACAAGGAAGAGGAAGGAAAGAGCGCGCTCGAACCGTAGCCCGTTTGGTAGGGTACTGCTCCAGTTTTCGCCTGGTGTCGAAGGAGAAACGATGAAAAACTCTCCAGACAGCGGCTGAATTGGACATAGCTATCTAGCTGGAGTCGAAAATCCTGGCATCGCGGAGGACAAATTCTAGCCCCTCGCGGTCAAAGACTCAAGTGAGTCTCTTGATGCCCTGTCCCACCTTTGCCGGTTTCGTACCTTCGAATTTCTTATGGGTAAATAAGCTTAACACAAATACTTTGAAATTTACAAATTGCAGTGTAATTGTATCTCTCTTCATGAACGTCAGTAATTGGAAGTTGGCTATAATTTTGATTTTTCTTTCCAGCAATACCTACAGGGTTGTATCTTGACATGATTCACACGCGCGCGCGTGGACTAGGACAAGACGAAGGCTCTGCGTGGGTTCAAACAAGCTCGTCCCTCGCGTCTTACAATCATTCTCATAGCAGAAAACTGCTCGAAATCCATAGAAACAAGTAAAACGAATTTCCTGCCAAGTGTTGCTAATTATACCTACTAAAAATGTAGATATACGTTAACAGTTATCTATTTTTAATATATCAGAGAGAGTTCAAAAACTGAAACAAAACTGATACTGCCATACACTACGAATGGATGAGGATAGACTACCTGAACAAATTACCAAATTACTTACCAGCCGTCAGAAGAAAAGGTCAGACGACTTTGACATCGAGAACGGAATAATCTGCAGGCCTAATCCTTGCCATTGAAGAAAAAGAAAACGTAATTTAAGATCTTCAAAAAACTTCACTTTCCGAAGTCATCAAGTTCTAATTTCATATGTTACTTAAATGACGCATGAATTATGTCAAATTTGAAATTTAAGTGAATAATTCTATGTACGGACATACAGTCGCCGCGGCCGGCAGGCGGGTGCAAACTGGCAGAGGCTCATCAAGGGCGACTACTCCCCAGGACGCGCAAGAATGTCGTAAAACCAAGGTGTGAGGACGCGAGGAACAGTTGACAAGATTACATGGAGAAGAACAAAAAATACTCATTGATAACACGCGTTTGCCGTTTCACCCTTTTGTTCTGTTGCAGATTTCACGAAATATACGAGCTGTGCGAACAACAGCGCAATTATTCTCTGGAAAAGATGCACAAATATGCATCAATCTGGGAGAGCTGACACTCATTATTCCTCGAATTACTATGGTTAAAACACCGTGCTTGGATGTAACTATATTTCACTGGACCAGCACCTGCACAATTCGACCATTAATGTCTGAAAATAATTTGGATTTGGGAAGTACCTATAGTACGGTAATAGGAAGACAACGATATCGTTTCAAGTGGTCCAAGAACATCTTTCTCAGATCATAAAATTTCAACTACATACTATCAGCTTCGCTTACCCGCAGCAGCGCTTTCAATAAAAGTGGGCGTTACGAATAACTATGTAAGATGTAAGAGGTAGCGTCCGGGTGATATTTGTCTTTTTATTGCATTAAGATTTTAGTCAAGAGTAGAAAACAAAGACGAAATGAGAAATTAAAAGAAACTTCGGATGCTGAGGTCCTCGACTAACCATCCACTTGGAATCCCGTTTGTAAATACTACACCTTTTTACTGTTACTGACAATACCATACAACCTCTGCTTCTTAACTGCGCAATTTCCCACACTGAGGGAACTGCGTGGCTCTTACCTGATGAAACTTGATGCAAAACAATCGCAACTTCAATCCTTGGGTGCCATCGTACACCTCGTCTGAATCGTTAGGTTACACAACAGTTCCGCCCGTCCACGCCTGTCCTGCGTGAAGGTTACGGTCATGCGGAGATAACATGCGTCACTTCGTACTCGCTGCACGCGAGACGCCTCTTTCACGAAGTTAACTCGGCAACAGAGCAACAGGAAAGGAGCGCGGAGGTTGTTGCCCCGGCCACAAAGTTTATTAGAAAGAAAGAAAGAAAGAAAGAAAGAAAGAAAGAAAGAAAGACAAAAAATAATAAAAAGGAAAAAAAAGTAAACAAAGAAGAAAAAGTAAGAAAACAAAGAGTTTAATGAATTTGCTCATACATCTCTTTTTATACTACCCACCCACTTTTTTCGTATTCACTTTGAGCCATTTCTAAGTTCATTCTCTTCGTAAATTCAAATTAACTATGCAATCTATATAAACCAGATTGTAATCGGCTACGTTGGCAATTGTTTAATAGCGCTAAATTGAAGAGAAGCAAGAGTTCATTGCCCGAGCCACATACGTACTCTAACGCATACAGTGAGAAGAAATATCCTTTGCGATATATTCAATTCAATCGAGTTTGGAATGTGGAACTGAGAAGGGGAATTAAATATTACAAAGAGGAAATCGTTCATCTCACGCACTCTGCGTTCTCTCTCTAGGTGAACTCTTTGGAGCAAAAATTGAAAACTCTGCGCATCCCACCAAAGAGAAGTGAAATTTGGTGAATCGCGATTGATCTCTTATGTAGAACGGAAAATCTTCACTTCTAGTTTCCATTTTTAAAAAGAGAATAACATCAAGAGAAGATCTTGCCCCAAAAATACATCTCCCCCCTCACAAGTAGTAAAATATTTTTGATAAGTAAATTATTACGTCAGTCACCAACATCACTTTTAGATAAACAAAAACTCACCGGTTTCTATTAATAATGAATTATCTGAACAAATAAAGTTTAATTATAACTTTACGAAAATGTGGGCAAACATTTCCTTTTAAATTTACTTTTCATTGAAGAGCAAATTAACGCCTTAAAATAAAAATATCAAAAAAGATAAATTAGTACCCCGGAGTGAGATATGGAACACTTATGAAATGAGATTCTATTACACAAGTGACCACGTCTCAATATTATATGTGCGAAGAGACCATAAAGAACGATAAGAGCTGATTTTCCTTCCAGTACGGAGATACAAACTAATGATAAATACCATTAGCTTACTTGTTTTCAATATGAATACTAGTATTATCACTATCGTTTGATTAAGTGAACAATTTGCTATTAGTATATACCAGCTCAAAGAAAACGTAATTTCTTTTCAATGACGAAGAAGGCAACAACTAAAGAACTGCAAGTATAGTTCAGAAATCCACATTCAGTACAGTGCAATAATTTTGCGCAATACGCAATTTCTGCAATTCATTTTCTTGTCAAGAATTGCACAAGACGACAGCGTGACTTTGAAAGATCTTATCTACTTGTAGGAAGTGGAATGATTTGTATGAAATTGTAGCAGACGGCTGTTCAAACAAACCCAAAATGATATATAGCGTCTTGAATTGAAGTACAATGTTGAGCGCTCTTGGTCCTGCTTGGAGTCTTCCCGACGACTGCTTTGCTCTAACCCCTGATGACATTTTACGTGCCTTTCAATAACGCATGTTGTGTTTTGCTTTGGATCAATCTCTGCATTCACTTCAGTCGCTGACAGTTTCCGCCACCAACTAATTAACTTATTTTTATCCATATATTCAACATCAGTAATGAATCAAAAATCAACTTGAAGTTTCGCTGTGAAGAGGGAAGTTCAAAGCTCATTGGATTAAGAAGAAAACTCGGATGAGATGGAGGACACGAACCGCGAAGAATTCTTCAATATTTGTTACTGTCATTAAGATGTTAACAAACACTTCTCTGAATCTTCTCTTTCAAATCAAATTTTCACTTTTTATTCTGAGGATTTAGTGAATTAATTTTAAAAGTCTTGAGATTCTTTCATTTTTACCCTTCTCTATGATTCGGATTTCACGGCAATCCAGTCAGGTCTTGAGCGCGTGTACAACTGTACATACCTTGAGAAAGATAGCCAAGCAATAATGCTCGAGTACTGTATACGAAGGTAAGTCATTATTAAAGTAAGGAAAAAATAGCCAATTACTGTCTGAAAAGTGACAGTTATCGACTTTTGAAGTATGCGTACGTATTCATTTAGATCTGCAAATAGGGAGTAAAGGATTGTTCAAGGAACATACGGTCCACAAAAGACGAACAATTATTACACTTGCAGTCTGAGCAGAATCGAATGGAACAATGATCAAGAATAACAATTTAAAACAACGGGTAGCCAAATAGGAGTACATAGTCATCCTACCGCAAAGGAAGGCATAACTAATATACTAATCAGAATGCGAGGATGATTGTTTTTCACGGAGTTATGAAACACTTCAAAGTTAATGCAACGAAAAAAGATCCATTTCGTCATTCGAATGTTTTGATAACTTGACATGAAGAGAGAAAGGTACTTTGTGGGGAAGGAAAGGACCTTCGTGTCGACATTCTGCTGAAGCCCGGTTCCCGAACATTCCACAGCAGATACACGAAAAGGAATGCCATTAGCCTACATTTGGAAAGCGATAGGCGATGCCACTGAATAGACTGCACGATTTGGGAGGAAAAGCACAAAACATGCTTCCTTCTCGGAAAAAAAAAAAAATTAATGGGAGTTTCTTCTCTCTCTTATTCAATTCTCCACTCACCTAATAGTGAAAGAGTTACATAAAATAATATATCCATGTAAGACTATCATTTTGACAGATTTATCACTAGACACAGGATTTCCATGCAAAGGCATGTTTTTATATAAGCTTCGTACAGATCTCAAACTTTGTAACTATATGTTTCATGAAAACCTCGTTTAAAAAATGCATACTTCTTCCGTGCAAGTTTGCTTGTTATGGTAGTTTTTTGGAGAATCATACATAATGCATGTTTGGACTTTTTTAAATTAATACTGCGTATTTAGACTTCTATCGAGTATATTAAGTATTTTCATATTATTTCTCTACATAATTTGTGAATATTAAAACTGACGCATATTCTCTATAAATAGTGTATGGATCTTAGATCGT
Source organism: Teleogryllus oceanicus (assembly GCA_964035755.1). Classification (NCBI taxonomy): domain Eukaryota; kingdom Metazoa; phylum Arthropoda; class Insecta; order Orthoptera; family Gryllidae; genus Teleogryllus; species Teleogryllus oceanicus. Next base: position 89,528,789 of record CAXIVR010000007.1, read on the forward strand.
GATAGCACGCCGATGTCTTCTGTGCTCTTTGTTGTACTACACATTTTAAGCTGCCGGTACATTACTTGGGCTTGCGACGCGACTACACGCGTAGGGAGCAACGATCGCGAAATAAATTATTAACGCTATATGATACGTCGCAAAGGATACGAAGCCAAAATTCAATTTCCTTTGATAACTGACCATGGGAGAGGAAAACAATCAAGACCAGACCCTCAGTCTGCTTGCGAGCAACAAGTTTCCTAACTGTTAAATGAAGTATAAAATTGCATATTCTAAAGCTTTGAGTGCAACACATCTCAAAGGATTGGAAACCACGATTGTCTGGAGGATGGAAATATAATTAATTGCAATAAAGAAGTAAGTAGGCTACACTTGAAAATTGATCAATTAAAAAAATATATTTACTGATGATCGTAGTGGAAATGTTTAGTGCTCAAGTCTAAGGTTGCTGCAGCAATTATATAATTTGAAATACTGATACTCAGAAAAGGATAAAACAATGTCAATGAAATAATGACAAGAAAGGAAAAACAATGTCAATGAAAAACAAAACTTTAATTTTTATTGTAGTGAAAATAATTATTGTCGGACTCTGAATAATTTTCTTGCAGTTTTTGAGGTTTTTTTCTGAGGTTCAAGAAATTGTTTTGTAGAAACTATTCGGCGCATTATTTCTAAATAATTATTGTATGCGGTAGATTGCATATTCCTTCCAAACATTTTTCGTAAGTTTCAGAATTTTACTATTATTTCCAATGTTATTGAAAAAATGTAAATCGTGGAGTATTTCATATTTTTTTCTTTGAATTTCGTTTGAAGTACTAGTAGCACCGCTGTATCTGTAAAAAGAATAATTTCATCAAGAGAAAGTAATGCGACGAAGTCAGTGATTTCTACAACAAAATCTCAAATTCGAACCTATATAATTTCTGCCTAGATAGTTTGAAAAGTTTAGTAAAGTACGCTTGTCTTAAATTAAATCTGCGATTAATTTGCGTCAAAATTTGAGTACAATTTGTTTCAAAATATGTTAATTTGTAGCAAAATTCTAATACTCCTTTAGAAATATGTAGTCTATAAATTTGAATTTATTTATCCAGATTGAGTGTTTTAAAATGTTTCAAGAGGACGATCACCTTGCAATTACTTCTCATAGTGACAAATCTAGAGAAAGAAAAGAAACTATGTCACACTTAGAGCACACGTTTGATATTGAAGGTATATTGAAGCCTGTAACAAATCCATTTTTAATGAAAATATGTGATGCTTTAGTAGGGGGCACATATACCGTTCGAAACTGTAGCAAATCCAACGTTTCAAGGAATTCTCGAGAAATATAAAAAAACAGGACATACCGAATCCAAATGTAGAAATCCAAATGAAGAAAAAATTATCATTCCTATCTTCAGAAATTAGAAGCAGTAGGTCTTCCTCTAGTGGAGTCATTAAAAATTGAAGACATTCAGTGTCTGGAATTAATGTTTGAAGATGTGGGTGAGATTATTATTTTTCTGCTTTCAAAACCAGTTTTTCTGGCATAAGAATGAATTTGATATAGAACTGTTCAGAAAATTTATTAATTGCTTACTTTTATAACAAGACAATATAACTAAAAAATCAAGTAAAATAAAACTTGATTGTGTATGTTTGTATGCATATTTTAGCATTTGATAGTGCATGAAAATCCTGTCTCTATTTATCAGTGTCCGCATTTTACTTTTACCGTTTTCACATAACGGAAAACCCGCAATATTACTAGCTGAAAGCAATGAATTATTCATGAAAGAAAATACTATAATGAATAAAGAGTGCAGAAAGAAAATATAGTGACCAGCTAACTAGGTGAAACACAAAACAGTCGCATACAGTTTTTACTGTTTTTTTGACTAAATAAATAAAATAAATAAACGTGAATGAGAAGTATCCCTTTAATCCCTTGTATGTTACAGGTTAAAATTAAACTTAGTTTTTAGAGTCTCTTCAATTTGAACATGAAAAATATATTGGACTTGTGTTCACTCCGAAAACGGGAATTGCAGGTCATCCTACAGGATCTAACTTGTGGACGTTGTCTCGTGACTGAAGTTTTTGTTTGCGAGTCGGAAGCCGAAGATTCTTTACAGGAAAATAGTTACAAAGTTGCAATTGTCTTCTTCTCGCTTACTGCACAAATAAAACGGGCAAAAACACGCTGACAGCCGAGCGAGCGACCTGTAACAGATTGCTCGATCCGAAAGTGAAGTTAAGATTGTTCCCGCAATTTGTTGAGACGCAAACCTCGCATCGTCTACACTAACTTTCTTAGTGCAATGTCTGACCTCCAGAAACCCTTGCTTGACCCCTTAATTACGCGAAGAAATAATGGAAGTCATCTCCGTCAACTAAACATATTTATTTAGAGAGCCGGCTTTTGACGCCCTTGCCGTCATCATCAGTCTCGCTGTGAGTGGCTAAAATCGAGAGATTGAGAGTCGTCGAATTACGTCAACAATATCGCATCAGAATTCCCACAATTCCCCTATTTCTGACCAACCATTACGCTAAGAAAGGTAATTTCAGGGTTGTACACTTTTGTTGTAATTTGTACATGATCGTGTTAAGTTACCAGCACGTGTTCATTTTCTTGAAACCATCGTCTAATCAATACACATTTAATAATTGAGTCATACGTCATCTAATCAATAAATATTTCATCAACTTTCTTTTCCAGATATACGAATAATTTTGATGGAAGTATCGTCGTGTACTGATGTTTTTCAGTAATTTTAGATGCTGAACGCCACAATTTCAAAATGATGTTTTCTGATTTGAACGCAAATCGAAAACTCTGAAGTAATTAGATTCGTAAAGAAACGCTCTTTATAAATGTTTGTTTCAGAACACTTTGATATTTACTGAAAAATCAGGTTCGCATTACGAGTGAATATAGAGGACAGCATTATCAAGTAAATTTCTCTTGATGGTCATTGCCTAATTATCTTCAACTATATGGATTTCAAGGGAAACGTAGTGGGCGTAGCACATTTCCAATGGACTGGTGTAACGAAACGAGGGAACCTACGACACAAAATGAGGTCCAATGTTTCCTTCTTTTCTCTGACACAGACATCTCTTGTAACGTGTGGAGTTTTCTTAGGTAAGCATTCAATAATTATGCGAGTTTAATAATCACGTAAAAAATATTCAATAACGAATCTTTCAGAATTAACAATCTAGCATTTACCTTTACTTTTACCTTTACAATACAAAATATCGGAAAACATTTACAGCGATTAATTTCGATTCTAAGGCGGCCCCACACACACTGTATTCGTCGACTGGCGACCAACCACTCCCAGAATTTCGAGTAGTGTGGATGGCTGGCTTGCTCTTCACCGAGTCTGTCTTTTGGACACCACAAAGGAAACGAACATTCGCCGAACACATCAGCTGTTCGGGATTGGCCGGGCAGGTTCTCGCTTCTACGAATGCCGAATGTGTGGAGCCGCCTTTAGACATTCGTTGGTTGTTTTGTACATGTAAACAGTGCAGCGCGCTGAAAAACGCAACGCCCCTTTCAACTTCGTCCATGGAACTGTGATTTACGATCGCCAACAAAATATCGATGTTTTAAAAACTGGATTAGTGACCATTGAATTAAGTTCACACGGGAGGGATATATTTGAAAGCGGCCTCGTTTATTTTTTAATTGAAGTTTAACTGACAAAAGAAAGTAAAATAATAATCAGGACAATTTTAAAAAAATAATAAAAAATATAGGCTTCTTTTTTGAGTAACCTATTTTATTACTTTTTCATCCTTCGTCACTTTGGTCTAAAGAATATTCAATTTACGGATATATGGTAATTATTATAGAATTTTGTTGTGATAGACTTTTTTTTTTAAATATTGACCACGTAAAAAAATCGAATATATAACATCGATGTTAATAAAACATCAGCATAAAAATCTATGTTAAATACATCGATGATTGTTTTGTAAGCACTGCATCGATGCCGCAACCCTACTGTGTTGGCGTGGTAGGAGCAAGACTCATCTTGCGCCACGTGCGTGCACCCACCTCATATGATTAATTAGTGATTCCAGGCGCGTCAAAGGATAATGCAATTAGTCCCATAAGTGTAGTGTATGTTTCGGGAAGAGACGTTATCTTCCCCATGGATGAAGAGATTCGGCGCCGACCTACCCGTCGGCTTATGGAGTTTTCCCCAATCTACCAGCGGGACACCGCCTTAGCAGAAACAAGGTGTAAGCTCCCAACTGATCTCCCGACATGTGTAGAGTAGTGTAGTGTCTCTGACTATCACTATCTGCTCCGGCATTCGCCTGGAGTAGATCGGAAAAACTATGAAAAACTACCGATTAGAGCACAAGGTCGCTAGAACTTTCCTCCAGTCAGGGGCTGAATTGGACCTATTTATCTATCTAGCTAGAGTCGAAAATCCTGCCATCGGCGGGAGAGGGCCTCCCGGGCAGAGGCACTGCTGTAAGATCGGTAGATGCCCTGAGCCACCCTTGTCGGTGTCGCCTGATAGGCGGAAGGGCGCGGCTCCTTATCGGGCGAAGTGTTCGGCCGCTGTATCACAACAGCTGCGGCGTCGCGCCCTCATGGAAGGCATCGGATGCCACTCGTGGAGAGATACTACTGGAAGGGGCGGCTTTCACAGCTACCACTGGTGGCAACATAATTGCATGTTATGTCCATGCACTCATTTTGTTAGTGTGTTTGTTTACAGTTAGCTCATTTGAAAATGGCTTTATCACTATCTCTTGCAATGTCATCGCCCTGCAAAACGTTCGATTGTTTTCCAACCTGTCAAAGTGTACGCTTCTTGTGTTCGAGTAATTCCTCTACATCTGCTGGCAATTGATGCTATTCGACTCTAAGGCCGACCCCATTGACCTTGCCATCAACCTCCGCGGAAGGAGCGGGACATCACTAGTTTCGATTGATTATTGGCAGAGCTTAATTTCTGGCGGAACGGGAAGGAAAGGTGTTCTGGTACTCCGGGAATAATTATCAAATTATATTATAAATATAAAAATGTTTCTATTAAATTAATAATTAATTTGGGGCGCGTTCCGGGATCTAAACTTTTAGAAATCAACACTGATTATTGGTGTTTATAGTTTGGATGATTATTTTGTGTTTCCGGACGCGTCAATTACTATAGCTTCAGTTCCGTAAGTGTGGTGCATGCGAGATCACATGTGTTCTCCCCATCTGGTAGGCACTACTACAGCCCGGAAGATTAAGAACCATTGACTCAATATTTTCTTTGAATTTTCCTTCATGCTTCACAATGCCTTCGTATTTCCTGCTCCCCTACGACACTGACTATTCGTTTCCAAAAAGCTTGTTTACCAAAATGCATCCCTAATCAATCTCATTTTTCCAACACACATCCTTTTCTCTCAAATATCTTGGGCGAACTTACCAAGAACGTATTGTCGTTTGTTTTACATCTAAATGTATTCGCGAACCGTCGTTTTGTTTCGGGTTATTGCGAAACATGTCCACCACGCGACTTGCTCAATACAGTGGCTACTATGACATCAATGACTCAACCTTATCGGCTATATCTGACCCCAACATTTCCTCACGTGCGTTCACCCTGCCACTGCAATCAGATATGTTAATGTGGAATACGTGACAAGTTTCGAATGCGCCAGCTACTTGTCACTTTGCCAATCAATCCTCGCCATTGACAAGAGTAAAGGAGACTTGAGGGGTTTTCGTAAGATCTCTAATTCACGGAACGCGGCATTTTTATTACCAGAAGATTATCGTTTAATTAAGTCGCAAGAAACCTGAAGGTTATATAAAACATTCATGGGTCCATTATAAAACCATCAACTGCTGAAATCTTTTAAAATTGCAGAGTACTACCCCACTTTGGATATCAATGTAACATGATCGGTTCAGTCAAGCAACCGAAAGCAATTTGATGCATCCTACACGATAATTTTCAAATGACAGTAATGGAATAATACGAACAATAATACATAGAGTGGGAAAAAAATGCAAAACATCGATCCAGCGGCAATTTTTGTTCTTGGGGGACGACTAACTTTATAGAAAATCATGAAGTCTACGGTGAAAATTACAACGCTCATTTTTTGCGCCTGGATGATTAATAACCGTTGATCTCTGTTAATATTATATTATAATATAAACTATAATATAACTAAACTATTTCGTCGCTGTTCACGACGAAATAGCCTAACTCGTTGACCAATTTCCTGCAGGAATTATTAAATCCATATGCCTTAGACCGTAGAATATTTATACTCGGGATTTAAAAAAAAATATTTGCCACTTAAAAAACGTATATCCTCCTATGCTCTAATGAGACCGATTGTTAAAATTGAGTACTTGGGACAATGCATTTGATGACGGGAGGAATCCAAGTTCACAGTGAAAACCTTCCTATCTGCCTCGTGTCAAAGGCATTGTGTCATACGTAATGAGCGGATAACTCGGGCGCCGATAGAGCGACCTCGACGTTGCACATTCCCGCTCCGGTTTCCGAAGCGCGTTATATACGCAGCACCGGAAGCGCAGGTGAGGACGCGGCTGGAGACGCTCCGCGTGAGAAACTGCCGAGGAAGCCGGGCTGCCAACAGCAAGGAGCATGCGCCAACGAGTGTGCTCCTTCTGCTTGCTTTCCATCGCGCTTTTACTTTCTCGCTACGGAAGAGAGAGGTAAGAAATGGAGAGGGAAGGTAAGGAATGCAGCGAAAAAACGGCGAATTTTAGGCAGAAAACTTTTATTATACGGCCCTGGTACGGAAAAGGGGGATAAATCCAATTGCTAAATTTAGAATAAAAATTCTCTAACACGCGGTGTAGCCAGTATCCCTACATTGTGGGTCCTTGATAGCGAAAAATCGAATGACGGCAAAACGTCCGTCCATCTAACAACGCTAGTGGCTAAACCGTTCAGCCGATTTTCTCCAAAATTTTCTCCAATCAATTTGGCTGATGTCGGACATATCTTTCCTTGAATTTGAAACCGTTATTTTAATTTTCGAAGGTACTTTTCACGAAGCCCCTGGGACATTTTCAAAGCTTTCAAAAACATGGCTTCATCGATTTTGATTAATTTCTGATGTTGAATAATGTGAAGGACGTTGAAGAGAATGATCTCATTTTCGTTGAAAATTCTGATTTTCAAAATTTCAAAACTATTTCCAGTTATCCTACATCTACAATTATGAAGATAAAGATTTTTCCGTTAATTAAATCTGTTCCTTAAATATAGAATTTGGATTGAGATTATGTACAATTTTTCGAGTAATTTTGCGTGAAAGTACGTGCTGTTTTAGCACCACTAGTTATTTCTTGAGGCCTATGGCGGAAAGACCTATGGCGGACACCCACTCCCATGATCTTCTTGGCCGGTGACATTCTTATGAACATCCTCAAATTTTTTATTTCTCTTAATCGCCAGGAAAGTGAATTTTTATGGCATGTCCTCATTTCAATCGCAAAATGTTATAGAATGTAAACTCACCGAAAAAAAACGTTGATTTTTGTTTGTTTGTTTGTTTGTTTGTTTCTTGTTCTGGAAATAATGTTTTCGAAGAGAAATCGCACATCTGTAGTTACGAGAAAATGTTCAGTACGAAATTAACTGACAGATCTGTAATAACTATTGCATTGGTATTTGTATAGGCTTTTTTTAACAAAAGTGCGATATCCACCGTATTTTCTGTTTCTGTTTTAATTGCAAGACAGAACGCACCAGGAAAAGAAGTACATGTCAACCACATCATTGTCAGGTCCGTGTCATTGTTCAGGGCAATAACTCGTTTGGTCTCTAATATTTATGACGTAAGGATTAACTTGTTAACGTCGTTATTAGCTCACATCCCACGCGGTGGCGATGTCGCCCCCTCTCCACCCACAAGCAAGTACGAGGCAACGCCCCCGCCGCCAAAAGACCTGCGCTCCCCAATCGTCTCCAGGCGTCTTTGGAAGGAGTTCATGCATGCGGAAGCGCGTGGTGTCTGTAAAGGAAGAGGTTCGGGTACTGCTCCGGCATTCGCCTGGAATTGATCAGAGACCGCTAGCATTTTCCGTTCCAAGCGAGTGACTTGGATGCAGCTGGCGTCGCAAACCCACCACGGCCGGGGAACGCACCCTAGGGCGCGAGCGGCGAGTGGGTTCCGCCAGCTGCGCGGGGCGGCGTGGAACAGTAGGTGGCGCGGCGAGGCAGAGGATGGCGTGTGTGGGAGGCGGGGAGGAGGAGGGGGCAGCGGAGAGGCGACGCCGAAGGCAGCTGTGGGGGTCGCGTGGCGGGGCAGCCGGGGCGGTGGCACAAGCGGAGGGTCGCAGGGCTGTGGCGGCCGAGCCGATCGCTTGGCTTGCGCTGTGCGGCGCGGGCGCGGGCGCGGGCGGCGCCATCAGATCTAAGGATAGCCGCATCGCCGCCATCGGCCGCGTCCACCCTGTGCGGGGCGGCGGGGTGCGGGCTGAGCGTTCTCTCTCTGAGCACGCTGCAGCTGTGCCAAGCACAGGCTGCACCCCTTCCAGCAGCGGACGACTGCTCTTAAACGCCTTCAGGAATTTTGGTCGGTCCTCAAATCATCCCGTACGAGTCTTTACATCAATAGAACACTTGAAAAAACATGCGTTTTAGCGTGCCGTACATATCTCCACGTCGAGTAGTTAAAGGTTTTCACGAGAGTTCGAAGCCTCTCGTAATTCGCCTGGTTGAACAACCCACAGGGCACGACTTCTACCTCTACTCTTCGTGGGACGTGATCTGATTTACGACTAGCAGCGTCACACCACTGCGCGAAAGCAGCACTGTTACGCTTTTGTTGACAGGCGTCCTAGCACGTTTAACGCGAGAGAATGGGGATATGCACCATGTTGTTTTTTGTAGCTGCACACTGTAATTAATCTTGTACGAGAATAGCCTTAGAAAAACTTGGCACGCTCGTGTTGTTCTTTTCTCGCCCGTCATGTGTCGTTCCGCCGCAACATCGGGGTGGAATGGACACCAGAATTGCGACCTCCAGCAAGTCATTCTGAAACGAAGCACAGCATTCGCAGGGTCAGTTGTTTTTAGACACTTTCCGGTATCGTAATTCACGGGTTACTCGAGAGGTTTATTGAAAACTAATTTGAGCTGTGCTTTTACACACTGGTTCAAGTGTGTTCTCGAATTCTACGAGCTCCAACAGCATATACTATGACTTATCTGAAAAAAAAAAAAACAACTAAGAGGTACATACTCTCGTCAGAACCAACTACAGTAACATTTCTTTAGAAATCTTTTGCTTTGTTTTTACTTTTATACCAGGAAAATGCCGGAGCAGTACCCAAACAAACGAGACAACAGACCGAGCACAATCTTGCATTCCACCTCTCGCCTTACACAGACATTCAGTTAGATGCACCACAGCACTGCACATATCGAACAGTCGCGAACTTGGGGCGGTGCCTCGCTGAAGGAGATACCTGGTTAGAGAAACCCCCCGCACGCCCACCTGACAATCGACGTTGGATTTCATTAGTAAGCAGGCGAGAAGCGGCTCCTTTTCCCCGCTAGAACTTGCACTACACACACGGGACTAACATACGTTGATGACGCCCCGGAAACACGAAATAATCACTCTCTTTATACAATTTCCACAATTCCCTCATCCCCAAAGCACGAAACGCACACAATAACTGAAGACGTTTGGTTTGAATATCGCACTGTATCAACGGACTTTGGCTTCAGCCCGAAGAGCGGGTTCGAGGGCCGGGAATCGCTCAGCTGGCGCGCAGGTGGCGCCCTCCGGCGGGCGCGAGGGCTGCGCCCCGAAGGAACATTTCGCTGCCCGCTCATTTAATATTTCAATTCAAAAAATTAAATATACAAGCTTGAACAAAGTAGCAGTTAGTCAAACATACAATTACATAAATAAAAAAACTAAATGAAATATTTAATACATAGTCGAATGTATATTTACAAGAACAACAGTACCTTCCTGCTTCAATTCAATACATTTAGGCACTAATATTATATAATATATTGTGATGTACCAGATTTAGGTTCCAAAATTACGTTACAAGGGGGGACACGCGTTCTTCCTTCTCGGTGATTGCAAAATGGGTAACAGGTGTTCTCGTGCGATTGCACAAACATGGAAAACACATATTATAGAAGATTAATACTTTATTACAGGTGGTTTCTACGAAACAATATTAACAAAAATGAGGTATTTAGTGATTGATAATATCTGAAATATTATAAACCTTGGTAAGCTGACTATTAACTTTGAAGAATGTCATTATTACTTCGGTCTTTTTTTATGCCTTATGGGACCTCCCTTTCTATTCTGAATCGTAAACATCCTTATAAATGTAACATTTACTCGTTATTTTTACAAGATAACACATACCCTCCCAAAATACACCTTCTGCCTCCCCACATGAATTTACTTTATCTATTACTACAAAAATACATTATATTTCATACAAATTCGTCTACTCCCTCTCAACGCTCAATTACGTAATAATAATAATTCCCGCTTGGAAACAGTCTTACGATTTCGTTGCGAACCAGATTTCTCCCCGTTTACCGGCTCCGGGCCGGCCCGCGTGATGGGAGGCGTCGGCTTCGCTTCGTCTCGTGGTCTTGATTTCAGCACATGTGGCCCCTCTAGTCGTCAGCTAGATTCCCACGGTGCCTCGAGTAGCAAGGCGATGCCCGTCGCCGCCGATTCATCATGGGATATTTCACATGGAATGGTTTCTGTCAGTTTTACAAAGTTTACCTTCCGTGTACGAAATGTTTCTTTTCAGACTACTGCACTATGCTCCATAGCCGGGTTACGCACGTTGTTTATCTGTTCACATATTACAGGGCGGATTTCTCACATACCATCAATACTGAGAGCATTGTATCTGCACATTATGTCTCTCGGTATAGTTTTTCAACATCTCAAAATTTGTTTATCAGACGCTCCGATGATGTATCGCAGCGTTTCCTTCACTCGTAGATACGCTGTCGCACGCGTGTTCACATATTCTCCCTTTTCTCCGGCCCACACAGCTATACAGTTCGTCAAATCAATATTGTTTTTCACTTAACTCAATCACACGTATTAGCATTGCTTTCTACAGTTTTTGTCTCGATTTAAAGATCGATGCGGTGGATTCATTTTCACTCCGATCTCCCTCTGCCAATGTTGTTCAATGTGGTGTGTGTGTGTGTGTGTGTGTGTGTGTGTGTGTGTGTATATATATATATATATATATATATATATACACACATACATACATATATGAGACGAACTCTAATATGTGCCCCGACCACGGATCAGACCCGAAACAGAAATTCCCAAAATATCGTCTCGGGCGGTCCGCCAGTTCAAACGTGGCGCGCAGGCAACGTCATCGCCTGAAGTCTGCAGCGGCCAGGTCGAGCGGAACGCGCTCCGACCAACGAGAAAATACGAAGATAAAAGCAGGAACCAAACCTTGTCATTGGCTCCTGTAGAAAAACCAAGGGAAGTCTCAACTAGAATTTTTTTTCGTTAGAACAACGGGAGTATATTTGAAATCTCAGAGGGACGGTTCACTGAAAGTCGCGTAACGAGAGTCCACTTGAAATCTTCGCGAGTGACAGTTTGTTTAAAGTTGCGCATGATACGTTTAGTGCAAAATTTTGGGCGAGACGGATCGGTAAAATTCACGTAGAGAGTACGGACAATGATTATGTTTTGATACCGAACGACGGTTGAGAAACGTGCTGTAATGGAGGAGAATCTCAGTAGTTTCCAATGAGAGATTAAGTGCTCATTTCGGCATACCACGGACAAATTCTACGCAGCCGCTACGTCATATCGCTTAGGCGAGAATCCTGGGCGATCTCCCGTCGCCAACGCGGCCAGGGAAGCCTTCGTGTTGAGAACGGGAAACGTGCGTAGGGGCGAGGCCGCTTTGCTTTATCGGCCGAGCAGAGTTGGACTTGATCGTGAACGGACGGAGGCAACGGAACCGGAGGTCTGGGCGCAACCGAGAAGGGCGAGCGCTCCGCAGGGTTTACCCGAGGCCGCGCAGACTTCGTCCCTACCTTTGCTGCCCGCACGCGTCACCGAGGCCAACGCCGCGTCGCGCCAAAGTGCCACCGCGGAACGAGGTCGCTGCCTTCATAGTACTCGCCAAGGTTGGTCTACAAGCCTCCCATTGCAGAAACATGAGTACCCGTGCGTGAAAAAGGCATCAAAGACAAAACAGAAAAGTTTAATTAATTTAAAATCATAATTGTAATTTAAACCCCATTGAATAATCTATTTTTCAAGCAAGATCTTGGAATGAATGCAAGTAAATTAACGCTTGAACAAGAAACTATTTAACTGATTTGAATTTTAAATTGTTTAAACGACTCATACAACTGATTAATGTATAAGAAATGTAAATAGTGTAGTGTAGTAAAATTATAACTTTGTGTTTATTTTGCAATCAGGGGCGAGGGTATTCTGACACCAGCTGGTTCAATACGAAAATGTTATCAAATCAATCTTAAATAAGGGTATGTTTAAAAGAATAATTAAACTTGTGCAAATCAAAAAAGGGTGAAGTTGTAATTGCATTTAACGCTCAGTTACGAACGCAAAGCTAGTGTTCAAGTGTAGATCTTTAGAAAGAGTAATCATTTTTATTGTATTTGTTTGTTTTCTTTAATTAAGAATATATGATTTTGTGTACCAGAGCCACAATGTTTTCTTGAGCGCAAACTGGCCTGTATCCTTCCTAATATCAGCCTACTGAAGGCAATTAAGTTAGAACAACTCGACAGGTCTGACGTCGGGACGGCAGTGAACTGTCGAACGGCGCCGGTAGCGCCCACGCGGGGCAGAACTCCTTTAGGGCTAACGACACCTGATCAGTACAGAGTTGCAATATGCACAGCGCGTCGTATGTTCCGTTGCAATATATAACACACAACACACACACGATTAAATTAATGTGGATTGGACGACTGACAATCCATCATTGAAACTTTCTCTGAATTGTCGAAGCATCACTTAGGGATTTTCCTGAAAGGACTTATCCAAACTGCAATCTAACGTGCATGTGTTATTAAAAGATATTGAACACTATTCTTTATATGATAGAAGTCATTCTCGTGAATGTCAGTCCCAAACAATCCAGCACGAAATAAAGTACGGGTAATCCTTACAAGTCAGTACAGACTGTGTTGCCAGTCGCTACGAGTAAGATGTCATTCATTTGAAGAAGTCGCCTCAGAATAAGTAATCAAAGATTCTGTGGTCATTTCAATCGGTCCGAATCGCGACAAAAATATGAAATTAAATAGTTCAAAATTTTACAATATATATTGTTATTATTATTAATTGCCGCCCCTACCGCCCCCACTACACTACGCCACTGGATGCGTAACGCACATGTTAGGCGGTTGCCGATACCCGCCTGAGCGAACTTCTAGATTTTTCCGGGCGCGCAAATTGCATTTGTCATTCGTCCCTGGAGAGAAGTGCATCGAGGAGGAGCTAGTGGTGCCCCCGCTCGAACGTCAGGTCCGGCGCCGATGAACACGTCGGCTGGATCCCAACCCCCAGAGGGGCACTGACCACGACTGTCCTCTTCGAAACGTTCGACCCAATTATTTCTAGCCGGAAAAATTCAGAATTTGTTAAAATATCTAAGAGGATGGCAAATCACCCCAGGAAAAGGAGACTTAAGTTACACATTCTTAAACATTCTCATTTCGAGCCACGCCCCGTTGCGCATTCCCGGCTGCAGCAGTCAGCCGTAGCCACTTGGAAACAAGTCCCGAGGTTACGCGGTCATTCAGTCGCGTGGGACAGCTCCTAGGAATCATCATGCCTTACCCTCGCATTCTTGTGGAGTTACAGAGTGGATCACCCACGTGGGTTCTCGCATAATATGCAACTTGCTCTCCTACCTGATTACAGTGATGGCTAACTACCTGTTGAGTTGTGGAAACACCTTTCTCACAAACATCAATACTTTGAAATACCAACGCAGTCGAATGCGTGAAACTTTGAATTCTCATGCTTTCTAGAGATATACAATAAACGATGCACAAAATCTGCAAGGCTGTAAGAAAGCCCTATGTGTATTCATAAAAATATTAACAATAGAACAATTGACGTATGAGGCATAAAAAAAGCATGTTTCGTGGCAAAGTATACACACTAGCGCATGCGAACTCTGCTGTGTAGAGGCTTCAGTAACGTGTTCTACTTTGTTTATAACAGCATTGCATCAACCTAAAGTACCAAATGAATATTACCTGGACGTTTGCAGTACTATTCAAAATGTCATGTCGGTTATGACATTTCCGAAAACCGAGAAGAAAGCTAGATATACTTGCTTCGAATAACAGTCAACTGAATAAACATAAATCATGGATGTTTATTGAATCTAAATCGGAGTTGGAATCAGTCTCCGAGAAATCTTTTCGACTCGGCAAATCACAGTGCTTAAAGTAGGGAATAAATACTTATTAAGATCCGTAAAAGTCTAGACGGGATTTCAGACAGCCAAGGAAAATGCTCTGATGGATATCTACCGGTGCACTACCAGGTACCGCTCCCTGTGACCCTACGCGACTCACTTCTAACGAGCTTTTATTTACGACGAAGGGCGGCTGCGAGGGCATATCAAGGCGCACGCCACCGCAACCGCCACCGCTCCCCCCCCCGCGTGCTCGCGAATCGTTTTCAAATCGCGATGGCATCGCCACCCGCCGCACAACGAAAGAACCTTCCGTAAATTCGTAATAGCTTGGCAATGCAGAAATAAACGAGAATTTACAGCCACAAATGGAACACGTGAAAAACGCTTGTGGAAACTAAAAAATAGTTCTGACATACACAAACTTATTTTTATGAAGTGATTGATAAATTATTGAAGTAGATTCTTGCTTCGGAGAAAACTTTATAAGTTAGAAAAATCTGCAATCGTTTTTGCTTCTCTTTAGACAATTTACAAGACAAAAAAATTAATGCATGATGATGGAAGAATGACGAAATGGACGAATTTGTAGGAAATGTGAGAGTAAAAATCTCTATTTACTGGAGGAGCCATAAACTAAATAATTCCATCTTCGTGGCTTTAGCCGAGATCTTGTGGTAATTCATATTACAGAAGAATGATTAGAGGAAATCAGACTACAATGAATGAAGTTCAAAAAGTGTATTTAACATATATTACACCAAACTAGTTTTGAGGGAATTTTCCTATCTTCAGTGGTAAAAAAGAAGGAACATTATTTAAAACCTGAATTATAATGAATACAATGCATTTAAACAACATATATAAATGATAGTGAAGACAATAGTTTGGTGTAAGCTACATACACAATTTGAACTCCATTCATTGTGATCTGATAATCTCTAATCATTCACGTGTAACAAATTCTAAACGTACATTGAGAATTACATGTAATATTAAAGATCCATATTTCTTGTGCAACGAACATCACAAGTCAATTGCCATTTGGAAATAAACTAAATATTCAATGAATGGACAATTCCAATTCAAGAAATTGAGAAATGCTCTTCAGAAGTAACTGCTACGTGTTCACATGTGACGTTTTAATAGCACATGACGCTAGATCTCATTAAAAATCGCCAGTGTTTTTCATTCAATGTCTCCCACCTCTCCGACGAACGAGACATGCGACCGGAGGACGACCAGGCCACAGCGATCGCCGCGAAGAAAATTAATGACGTTTGCGCCTTGCTCGGGTTCAACACTCCCTCGAATTAGTCGTCGCTGTCAATGTGACGGCCTTTGAAGTCGAGAGAAGACATCGCCGCACCCTCAGTTACTCATCCCTTTGAAGTAGATTTTGTATATTTCAGCTCTTTTTCCTCGTTTTCGAGTCTTCACAATTTCTGAGCCGACGTTGAAAATTAACTACAATTTTCTAGAATGAAAGAATTTCATTGTAGAATTTTTAGAATTATTTCTAGAATTCTAGAAAGCAATTTTCTAGAATGAAGAGTCCTAAGAGGATCTCTAATCCGCCGACGTCTTTCGGGTTCACCAAAGGGGGTAGCGGAAGGCAGCCAAAACTATGCCCGAGCATAATTTGTGTTTTTTGAAAATCGTAATTGAAGTGTAGAAAAAAGAAGTTTTTCGTCGGATTTAAATCTGTTAATCCTGAGTACTTCATACAAATAAAAAAAAAAATGAAAAAAAAAGAAACTCCTCGTGTAAGTTTAATTTTTTAACCACATTATGCCTATGAATATTGGACTTTAATCATTCTCGCTATTTTCTGGAGATGATAAAGATGTTTTGAGAACTTTTTCAAGCGTTTATTTTCGATTTCGACCCTCACAATCAACAAAAAAAAATGGAAAATTAGAAGAAAAATGGTTTTTTCCTTCGTTTTTCAAAACTACTACATGTAGCTGTCCGCCGCCCAAAGTAGGTTTCATTTTTTAAAACTTTTCTCAATTTATCGTTGTCCTAATGGTAGAAAGGAAACCTGACTTTAAGCATATTATTGAAGGCAGGTTAACGGGGCTTGGCCTTAAGTAAATACAAACTACAAGTTGGTTGTTTGCCGAACGATTGACACGACAGTTACACTCATACCTTCATAATCAGTTCATTTTAGTATTTGTTTTGACTTTCAAGTATAACAGTTGACTACGATGAGGCACAAAGCTTTCAGTGCTTCAAACAATGCGGTAGTTCTATATTTAGAAGATAAATGGGCGTTATAAAACATCAATTGTGTGAAGAATTGCAAAAGTGATGCTAAATAGGGCGTGCTGGTGCGAGGTATTTAAACGCCGGGTCATGTAAAACCGACTCCTGTGACGTCATTGTGCTATGAATATGCAATATATTATATGCTTCTAAAGCAGAAGGATTGTAGATTTCTTGGAGACAAAATTTCAAATATCGACATTTTCTTCAATTTTAACCAAAAACTCAGACATGGGTCCCCTTAAACCAATTCATATTTACACGAGTAGTACTTTTGAACTTTTGTACTCACTCCCGCAGGGAGTAACCACAGATGATTTGATTGAAAAGCGCTTGCCATGATTTCGGGTAGGTGGAGGCAGTGTGTAAGCGATGCTAAACTCGTGATCGCCGGGCTTGCTCGGCAACACACCAGTTGGGCCGCTGGCGCGTCAACCTTTGGGCAGAATTGGGTGAAGGAGATTGCTGGGAATGCACAGGAACGTAGGAAAGTCCGACGGGAAACTGATATATACCGTCAGGTTGCCCAGGTTTTGGAGATACTCACGTCGTTAGCCTCAAGGTGTAGACAGTGAAGAGACGGAATGGGGGCTTCGTGCCGCTCGAACCTTAGTTCGGGTGGCCCCCAGTTGGGTTCCCGGCTTCGTTGTGGCAGTGGCCCCAATCTGGGCCAAGAGGGGGGACTTGTTCCCGGCGCAAGTGAGTAGCGCACTGTTTTGACTCCGGTACTAGACTGGAGAGCTACGAGTTCTGAGCTGGCAGGGAGGCCCGAGCGGGGCATTGTATGAGGGGGTTACCGTGAGGGTCAACTGCGTTCTGGCGGACCCAGATACCAGCTCAAGGGCGTACTTTTACGACTGCGGGGGTGCGGATAGGGAATAACGCCCTGGTGTCAAATCCGGGGTGAATTCTCCCTGGTAAATGTAAGTGTGAGGTAAGCGCACAACCAACATTTCAATGCCCTCTCCTTACGGATGGAAAAAAAATCCATGTTTTTAAAACATCTATATTTTAGAGCAGAAACATCGATATATTAACGTCGACGTTTTCTTAGGATCGATATTCTTGTCCAGAAACATCCATGTTTTACAAAAATTCTCATGATATAATAAAATTACCAGTATATAATTTTTTTGTGGATCGCTCGCAATCAACAGCAAGTGATATTTATTAGTCACTGCTGTCAACCCTCAGGTGGCACAAAACCGTTAGCTATTCGTAATCTTTCTCAAGTGAGATGACTGTCAAATCTAAGGCAAAATTTACTTCAAAGTAATATTCATGAGTTATGTATCACATTAGAACTAGGACTTTTACTTTAATGGTATATGAATGAAAGTGAATAAATGAAAAAAAAAAAAAAGCAAAAGACGATGTCCTTTATTTTCGTTTTTTACATTCGATAAATAGTATCATTAATATATTTCTTGTACGTGACCAAGACTCTCTTAAAGAAATACAATTTGTTTAACTAAATATTACAATGCAAACGGATGGGAAAATACCATCTGTTTCATGATATTTAAAACATTGATATTTTAAAAATCGGTGTTTTCATCGACATCGAAAACCTTTTGGTGATACTATAGCGAAGTATCGAAATGCTAAAATTTGCCATCACTACCCATCCCCCTCGTCATTTGGGCTGCCCTCCCACGATATTCGGGCTCGGCTCCGTCCCCTCGGCATTGAAGCAACCGACCTTACCGACGTTACTCCTGCCGCCCCCGCACCGTCACCCGCCGCCTCTCCAACCGTCGCAACGCGGCGTCCTCGGTGGTCGAGGATAATCGAGGCGGTTGTTCCGCCGCCGCTTTATTGCTGGACGCCGCCCAAATTTCCCGCCCATACAATTCTGCGCGCGAGGCGCTGTTAAATATAGGCCGAGGCTCGGAGGCAGGGAGCCCTTGCAGTGCAACACGCAAGTGGCGGAAGTTCCCTTCAGCAATACATCGCGGTACGGTATCAATCACGGTAGATTGGGAAAAACTTTCATCAAATTTAAAATATTGGATACTTTTTTTCATGTGCGTTCATATTATCCCCTATTACTTCTCTGTACCTCCTTGTCATCGCTGTAAGAAAATGAAGTTCGAATTTTATGAGCCGTGGACGCAACGTTACCGAGTCAAACGCGACGCTAGTGTGTCGCGGATTGCACTCCCCCCTGACAATTTCTTCGTACCGTAATATATAAAATTCCACTTTTTTCGTCTTAAATGTGTTTGATGCACCCTGCAGAGAACACATCAATAGGGTTTAGCAACTATCATTTTATACAAGTACAAAATCATATTGATTCAGTGGTGAGGTGTAGTTGACATTTACATAATTGGAATGATTGAAGGCGTTGTCATTGTCAACAATATTGTTGACAATGACAACGCCTTCAATCATTCCAATTACAAAATCATAGTTTTCCTCAAAGATTGAATCTACATAAAAGTCATTTTTTATAATGGTCACCTTGCCCGTCACCTTGTTGGATGCACGTACGCTCGGAGAATATGTTCCGCAGACGCACAGCTATCCAAATTGTGACCATGTTACTGAGTAACAATACATTTTAACTAATTTTAACTCTTTGAACTAATTTAATTATTAAAAGTCATTTTGTTAACATTACAATTTTATTCTCTAATAAATGTTAAACGTTTTTTAAATAAAGAGAGATAAAATGGGACGCGTGATTGTACAGCTTAAAATAGTATGTTTAAGTAAATGAAATGCATCGTAGAATTACCATTAACTGGTAGCTAAGTACCAATTAGCCGGTCAGTGTTGGCAACGGATATCGAATATACAGCAATTTCCGGTATGTCAACAACCCTCATTTAAAATATACCTTCAAGTCATCTAGTTCAAATTGACCTACTGGATACTAAAAGAGAGGAAAGCAGCTTCAAATAATTCAGTTTAAAATACTGGCTGATTAATAGGTTAAATAAATTTAATGAAACAAAGTGATTATGCAGTTAAATGCCTGCCTCTTGTGAAAGGTACAAACGTTCCGGCCAAAGAGCGCGAAGGTCAACGTTCTTGGGTCGCACTCAACTGTCCTTTCAGCGGCGCCAGAGGGAGATGCCAATAGCAGATAAAATGTCCGAGAACAATGCACTGCACACTGTTTGAATGAAGTTTCTTCCTCGAGTCATCTGTTTCGACGCCCTCTTCACTTCAATGTGAAAGGGTAGTGCGTATTTCCTTTTCAGAAGGTTGGTGCCGCTGTATTTCTACTTAGTCGCAGGTCGCCAAGAACATAGACCTGTTCTCTCTGCTAAGTCTCGACAGCAGTAATTTAACAGGAGAGGGGGATGTGTTCTGCGAGTGCGTTCTTCGAATCGTCGACTACTGACTGCCAAAAGCCTCGCCTGGTCATCGGACTGGCGAAGCTCTTAATGAACATAGCAACACTGCAACAACTCTTAATGAACATAGCAACAGACACAAGTTTATCACTAATTTTAAAGTCGCAAGGCTGATTACGAAACGAAACCAGTCAGGTGCAATAATTACGAAAAGTCTACTCTAAATAACTTTTCTTGAAATTATAGGTAATTTATGTATATTTGGAGTATTTAATCCATCTTTTTTCAATTTCCCAAGTCTCATTTAGAAATATTTTAATTAGAAACAGATTATTCTTTGCAACTATACTGGAAACAGAAAAATACAGCTGAGAATCGCCAGCGAAAGGACAGAAACGGGATTAAATAAGCTTGAGATCATTTTACGAGAAGAGCAGGTGATGCAAATGTAATTCATTCTCGAATTCCCAAGTGACTTTGCGGCACATCGCAGCCTCAAACCCGAATAGCGTTCCCAGTGACGTCACGAGGCGCAGTAAACGGTCTCTTCAATTTCAGATCAGATGACTTTCAAAGGCAACCCATTCCAAGTGTCATAAAAGCGCTGTTGTGAGTGTTATGGTGCGTCCCAAAAATGCAAATTGCGACGAGATACATCAATATTAACGGGCGGCTACAATGTCACTTTATGATGGAAAGACTGCCAGTTCAGTACATCATCATGCGTTAGAATAATGATAATGAGAGCCGATCGCGTTTCGAATTACATGTTTATTGTAGTTTCTACCGGTTATCAATGTAATCGAATGTTCAATGTGTTTCAGATCTCTCATTTGCAGGAGCAACGTTAATATTAAACTACTTATTTGAATTATCAGATAACTGAAGGAGAGGTGTGGTACAAATTCAATTTACCTTCTAAAATTTAGTAACGTGAAAATAATGAAATTCACTCAACTTTATTTCCCTGGAGTTACAATTCAATCGACAAAATCGGCGCGATCTGAATACCAGGTACTTAGAATTCCTTCAAATGTCGCAATAAAGGCTAACATTTGCGTCATTAATGGACTGTACAATCATGAAATGATCTTTATAACAGTATTTTTCTTTTCATTTCTCGATGTGTTTATACAGAAAAAACTCATTGCAATATTGCAAATCATGAAAAACTTTCGCAGTTTAAAATTAAACGTTTTCAATAAAAGTAATTCCAAATTAGAACTCTTATAATTAGGTCTCAGAACGTTCATTAATTTCACTGCACAGCTACATCTCTGTTATTCACGCAATATTTAAATCTTGAGACTTTTGCTTCAAGCTCATTGCTGATATGCTTTTTCAAGTCTAAAACTTAAATCTCACAACTTATTTTTAGTGTTTCCCCTGTGTGTCGCTACCTCAAACAACCAGTAAGTAAATGCACATTCTGATATGTATTTGACAATGCATTTCATACACGGATTGCCATAATGATACATCGGCATTACACAGAAAATCCCCCTCCTCAGTCCCTAATCGAAAAAATCCGTACCCGAAGAGCAGGAGTAGAAACCAATGCATTCGACTCCAGCCCGAAGACGCCGCTTGCATAACCTAGTGCACGAGGACAACTCTGGCGAGCGGCCCGGAAGGCACGGGGCGGCGCGGGGCACGGCGGGGCAGAGGCGGGGGCGGGGACGACAAGACTTCCTCCTTGGCGGCGCCGGTGAACGCACGAAAAGAAAAAAAAAGAAACGAAAAAAAAAATGCCGGCTTCACGCGCCACTAGCAGGAGCCCCACCCCGGCTCCTACAACCACAGCTCCCCCTTCGCGCAAAACCATGGGAGTGACTGTGTCAACATGCGCACGCCAGCACCAACAGCTCTCATTAACGTGGTACGAGCATTTCCCTTCAAAGTCCGCCAGACGTGTCAAAACCTTCCATAATAATACACTAGTGTTTATTTTTGTACCATCAAGCAGGTAATTTTCTACATTAAATGGCATTACAGTACTTCACTTCACAAAAATCAAAACGGAAATATGAAGCCTAACATTCCTACTGTATTCTACATTGAAGGTACCCCATTGCATGTCACAGCGACTGGACTTGGCTCGAAGATTTGGAAATCGATCGTCGTTTCATCTGGTAAAGCGAGCTGTACGATCTAAGCGACTACATTGAAAATAGAAGAATATTTTCCGCTTCGAAGATGAAGAAATTTTTTTTTCCTAGCGAAAGTTGCGAGTCGGCGCTCATCGGAGCGCAGCGGCCACGCCCCCTCCCTCCCGCGGCGAGCGCTCTATTTCCGCGCGGGGACGTAAACAAAGGCCAGCGCCCGCTGCCCGTTCGGAGGCGCTTCCGACTATTTTCGCGCTGGCAGCCCGCGGCGACAGCCGGCCTACAGGGCGCATGGGGCGTGATAGGTAAAGACGGGTGAGGTGAGATGAGAGCAGCGTGATAATGTGAGGTGGGTGAGGGGTGTGAGGAGTACGGGGTGCGAGATGGGAGTGGGGGGGTGAAGTGGCAGAGCGGGTGTTAGAAGGTGGGAGTGGAGGTGGGAGGTGTGAGCGAGGGGTAGGAGTAAGAGCCAGGAGTAGGTAGGAGCGGGGGGTAGGAGATGGCAGCGAGGAGAGGTGGGAGCGGGGAAGGTGTGGGAGGTGAGGTGGGAGCGGAGCAGGGTGACGTCACAGCGGATCGACAGTTCGCCACCGCTATTCGCGGTACCCCTAGCTGTAGAGGACCGCACCCAATCATCATAGGGGCAACCCCTGCGGTCGATGGACGATCCTCCAACTAGTCACTGAGAGCGTTGCCGTCGCTGAGGTTGGGCCGAGCAGCTGAATTCTCCGGAAAAACGAAAATAATGTAGCAATCTCTCACATCTAAAAGCTGCTGAGTAACGAAATTTTCACCTAGGGATCTGCAGGGATAATTATTTATTTTTCTTCTTCTTGCAATGTTGACATAAAAGATACGCGAAACTCAGGGAGGATTCTGCTAAATAGGAAATCATCGTATGGCGCCAGGAGAAGGCAAAGCATTTCTATGTAAGAAAATTCTCTCGGAATAAGAAACAATGCTATTTCATGGATCTATTATAAACCCAGCACGTACAGATTGTCGTATTCGTTGTCATTTAACAAATCCAAAAGGTTCGATAAATTCTTAGGAAGTGTCCAAACTATCGGATTCATCGTACCGCTGAGATTAACGCGTAAGATATACAGTGGTAGTCTTTCCTCGATTTTACGAGAGCTACACAGATACTGAAAATCCAGCGAGTGACTAGTTAACATTTTCATTGGCGGGTATTGGCATATTTTAAACACGATGTAGTCGCATCACTTGCAGCAAAATAAACGTATTTCTGTGTAAATCTGCTTGCCTAGATAAATCTCCATTTCACAACATATTTTCTTTACGCTTTCTAAAAATATTTCTAGTCTCATTCGTGTGTGCAGGATAAATGGGCAGTAAATTTGGGCGAGAAACGTTTTATTTTAGAAGATATGGCGCTCCGAATACAAATGTCCGCATCCCGACATGTATCACGTTTAGTCCCCCAAAACAAGTTTCATTTATTTTACTGCTTTACTTTACACCCTAATAATTCTTACAATTAGCGCGGGGTGGTGTTAAGGGGTGGTGTTAAAGGGTGGTGTTAATGGTGTTAAAGGGCGAAAGCCAATCCTGAGTTTCTTTGGAGATTAGGAAACCTTGTATGGAAGATTGCATTAGCACACGGGGACGAGTATGAAAATCTTTTTTAAAAAAATATTTTTTTGAATATCGTTCTGCTAGACGTCTCAAAAATATCGTATTTCATAATTTTTTGTTATTTGATTCCTTTATTTTTCCCCTTTCTTAATAAAAACGACTCCCAAGAACTAATAGTTGAAGCGATGAAGTCGCAAGCAGACCGAGCCAGGAGACGTGGCTTCCTTCCCAGAGCGCGCGCGCCCACGTGCTCACTGCGTGCCCGCCCCCCCCCCGCCCTCGACGCGGGACCAACGTGTCTGAGCTGGGATAGAGAGGGACAGGGCTGGGGCGTGGCGGGACGGAGTGAGAGCCAGACGGCCAAGGGGCAAGGCGGGGAGGGGCGGGGCCAGTGCACGCGCGGCAGGTGGTCCGCCTGAGAAGCAGGGCGCGACGTCGCTATTTAAAGGCGCGCACTCGAGGGCGTGAGAGCGTCATAGAGGGAGCGGGCGCGATGGACGAGTGCGGGAGGAAACACGCCACACGATTTCTTGCGAGGAGGTAATTGAGACCCCGGGGCCTGGACCTGCTGCACGGCGATGGCCCAGGCGGAGGAGAGCGCTGCGCAGTTTTTGTAGTACTTTGGCGCCGGTGCGAGAAGCGCGAGTGCAAAATACAAAACTCGTCAAACAATGCTTAAAGATCAAGAGAACTGCTTCAAAACACTTTCGGGCTCCGTAGTGTCATAAGAAATGACGGACAACAACTCACGGCATCTCTAAATATATAAGTGAATTATACTCTACTTGATACATGATTAGGTAGGCAAATTAAATATTTTCAAGAGGCTGGCTGCATCGGCGTCACTATGAGAGATAGTATACGGAATGAGGAAATTCGAAACTATCTATGAATTTATACGGAAAAGCTTGGAGAGGTCACGTCGAAAGAATGGAGAACACCCAGATACCAGCGCAGAGCACGTGTAAGCCGAAGGGGAAAAGGAATATTGGAAGGCAAAAGAGAAGATGGATGGTTCGATAATGAGACGCAACGGAACGAAAGTTCTAATGCTTGAGGTAGAAGGCGAAATGTAATTAATTATTAATTTAATAAGTTCATTATTGAAATGACGCCATACGTTTTATTTTAAACTTAAGAAGAATTAGTGAGAACCCGTCCAAATTTGACGGTGAGATCTGAGATAAATGTAAAATACTGTGCCCAGTCTAATGTTCACAATACGTTGCATTGTTTGGATCTTCAGGGTATAAAGAAGATGTTGTGGAGTGCGATGTGTTGTGGAGTTCCCAAAATTTTGAACACGTATGGCCCATGACCAGGTGGCAATGCAATATCGGCACCAAAAGACACAAAAGAAAGAGCACTATTATATTGACGGATATTATTTCTTAAGTTTTTTTGTGTCATCATCTCCTATAAACAACTTTGATTTCTTTTGGCATATTGCTCGAAGGAAAACTTATTTTCCCATTTAAGCAACACAGAGTAAACTAGTTTGCAGAATTTCTTTCACATAGGAAGTACAAAGCAGAACAAAACTGACATTTCATAGACAACGAACCAACAGAAAACGAAATGACCTCACTAACACGACGCCTACGTTGACTTTCCCTGGGTCCACTTCATGTACATTTGCGTCTTTTGGGGCGCGTGGGCAACGATTCGGAAATCGACATAACCTGTGAACACCTGTGAACAACTTCACTACTTCAGTACAACGGAGCAAAACCCACAGTCTGAATGTTCTCTACAAAATACACCACAACAGTTAATACATGTAAACGTCAACGCCACAATGCAATTATTACACTGAAGCAAAACCTTGACGAATTGTAAACAAATCTCAACAATCAAAACAAAACATCAAGCAGTGCCACCATGAATCAGCGTGCACTCACATATATCGCCTCATATATATTGAATTTGAAACAGCCACCTCTTGAAGAAAATAATTGACTATTGATAAGCGTACTATCAAAGAATGATTTAATTAATTAATTTACACCGTAAATGTTGGTGAATCAACACAAACAATGTCTGAAACACACCTAGCGATCACATTCTTTCATTTAAAGGAAAAAATACTACAATCGGTTTAGTAGAAGCTCTAAACGAAGCCATGGCAGAATACCTTATTTTTTTAAATGTATAGATTATTGGTAGAGAAGTAAAAAGGGGTGTAAGAATGAAACCACGAGACGTGTTTTGTTAATTTTCGGGGGCATTTATTTCCCTCTGCGTAGGTTAGAAACGAGCAGAAAAAATATCTTCGTAAGGAACTGTTTCGTCATTAACCAATTTTCTAATGCAATGGAAGACGCAGCGACATCCTGTCCTCAGGAACCTGCTCTTTCGTCCACATGCGTCCATTAACCTGGCGGTTGTTCAACAGCGCCTTAAATGTCCTTCGCCGTAAGACAAGGGGCCATAAACAAGCGTGACAGCACGGTGTCCACGCACGAACGGTCGAAGCGCGAACAAGATTGCTGAACTCTAAAGGTCCGCAAGGAGTCAGAGTAGGCGTAGGCTACACGTGAAAAGTCAATGCCTTTCGTAGGAGAGAGTACTTGCCACGAGGCGCCGATGCTATTGTTTTTCCTGCTATCGGCCACACATGTGGAATTAAAACCGTATGTATCTACGTGACAGTAAAGAATTTCGAGCTTTTTCTCTATCACGGCAACAGATAGAAAAGACAGCTGAATTTTACAAACATTATTGTTCAAGACGAAATCAATCTTGGCGGTTACAGTCAATAGTTTACGATTCTCTTGGACCAAAAGTTAAAGCTCTCTTACTTGACTTAATAATAATAATAATAATAATAATAATAATAATAATAATAATAATAATAATAATAACAACAACAACAACAACAACAACAGCCGATACTCCTCTACGAGATCAAGTATTAAAATTTTAAAAATTTCTTAAAATATTTCCTACCGATATTCTCCCCTGAGTCGTCAAACGAATTGGAAAATGGAATGGCCGGACTTCTTGGAAGGGCTCAAGGAAGAACACAAGATTAAGTTTTGCATTTAAACTGATCGATTAAAAAGGGGGAAAATGCCAATTGCTAATGATCACAGGTAATAAAAGGAACTCATTAAGTATGCACATTATAGTCTCAATGTAAAACGAATTAAAAGATAACCTACAATCTACGAGTCTTACCGACTGCTTGTTTTGGACGACTTAAGAGGTACAAATACACGTATTTAACTTGTTTAAATGTTAGATAATAATAGGACTCCGCAGTGTGGAAACATCAAAAAGAGACACGAACTCGAATAAGTCAATTTCACGCTCTATTACTGGTGCACAACTGCATATTAAAAAAACTGAGGTTGCTTCTGATGTTTTTCCTTCTATGAGGATGGGGCAAATCTTCATGGCATACATATTTTCATTATGGATCTTCTCGAAAGCACTAGCAAAAAAGCTGTTGGAATTCCTGCGATCTTCACACTGCATCGCAGAGGTGCTTGGAACAATTCGTCAGCTTTTCTACTGAAGAGTTCTCTCCTAGAATGATGAGTTTGACTTTTGACTGTAAGGGATACTCGGATGAAAAGAAATTCGTGTTTAGTTAAAGTAAGTACCAAGAGCTGCAACACAACATGACATGACATTATATCGACTTACAGACTACATGTTCATTATGGAACGTAAAGCAGTTCAGCCATACCTTTATCGTTGCCTTTAACTCGCAAATACGACTAAATTTCATGTGGTGACTTCTTCACCAATTTTAGAGCATACTAGACGCAAAATGTTTACTACCTTTGGCTATAAGAAAAATATACTGAATTCTACTCAGGCAATATAACCAGATCTCCGGCACACTGTCACCGGTAGCGATGGCTCAGGATTACAATTGTTGGCGCAACAGTGCCTGTCAGGGAGGTCGTAGGATTCGCGTACCACCGGTGGAGAATTTTATACATTAACTGAATACTCTACTGTCAGAAATTACATTACATTTAATGTAGATTTAATGTACGACTGTACATGAATTTTCGTGTACCTCGTACATGAAAGAGATTAATGTACCTGTAAATTAAATTTAATGTTTAAATTTAAATTAATGTAAATTTAATATACGACTGTTACCTTAACTTGTCTATTTAATGTATAAATTTAACGTATGTGTACAATTAAATTTAATGTACACTTACATTAAAGTTCCTGTACCTGTACATTAAATTTAATGTGCGTACATGATCATTATTTTAATGTACTTTACATTAAAACTAATGCAGACATTTCTGAGAGTGCAGCTAAGTCGAATTCCGGCGCTGTCTGGACAATTCGAGCGGCCAGCTCCTGTCATCGGCAATATTCCGAAGTTTCTCGTGTCAATATCACGGAAATGCCAGAACAGCATCTTAACAAACGTGTTACCGCGCGATCATTCCCCTCCTCATCCTTATACGCTTCTCTTCCTTTACACACAATCACACGGACCTCATCAACGGGGAGGAACTCCGCCCGGGATTTTAACATACCCTTCACTTTTAAAGGGCTGCCACCACAGCAACTGTGCAATTGTTCGCACTCGCACAGCTCCGTTTCCTCCGTGCCCGCGGGGCGAGCGCGAATCGGGAGCGGCGTTATCGCGGCGCGCGCCAATCCACGCAAGCCGGCGCCGGGATGCGCTTCAAATAGCTAGCCGGGTGAACGCACGGAGCGCGAGCGAAAGGCCTGGCCGCCGTTCAACGCCTGTCGGAAACCGAGACCGTTCCGTGGCGGTCGCTGCTGCTGCTGCTGCTGCTGCTGGGGCACGCCGTCCGTCCGGAGGAGCCCAACCACCGCGGTGGCTTCACACGAGAGGAACTTGTCAATCACTGGGCCGCCCAGCTGCACCGTCTGCCGGGACGAGCCTTTTTTTCTAAGCGCTACTCAGCAGTTGGCGATGCAAACCCGAAGACTGCCAATCACATTTCATGTTGAGAACCACAAGCGAAAATGCAAAATTATAAAAAAAAAAAAATTGAAGAGTTAAGATCACATGCAGTGGCACATCCAAAAGGGGGATGGGGGCTCGTAAGCCACAGCCAAAAATATGCATTTAAAAATATAGCTTTTACTAATTTTCTAACATTAACAGCTTAACAAATATTAGCCATAAGTTATCAAATAAAATATAGTTTATATTCTGCATAATTGAAAAATTCTTCAAAAGAAAACGACTAGTGGACAGGACACTATACCCGTGTCCTCCTCCAGAGATACTCTTGGGCGTGCATCTCATGAAATGGCACATAAAATAATCCATTTTCACGAGCCCAAGAGACGCACTCACATTTCTGCTTCGAGAACTGTTGAGGCGACTTTTTGTTGTCTACTTGAATATAGAAACTCGTAAAAGTCCTGTATAACTTTCGAAAGTTTTTCCAAAATTTGAATTTCGTACATACGCCACTATGGTTTTCAACAGGCAACGTACAGAAGGCGCAGATTAACTCACGTTTACGAGCTGTAGTTCACATGCTTGACCACTGCGTGCACCCATATATTATACAGTTCAAAATAACGAAACATTTATACTGAAAAATAGTGAGACATGTGTGCAGTCTGACAGCAAATCTTATATTTTGTAAAGGATAAATATTTATCTCGGTACTTTCAGTGATCCCCTTCTTGAGAATTCTTGAAAACTTTTTCTATTTCATATTATGACACTAAGATGGACGTCAAAAAACGTCGAAGCAATAGACTGACGTTTTTTGACAAAATATATTGACAAGGACATAAGAAGTTGAAATGACTTGAGCATCAAAACACGAGAACCTTAGGAAAAAAACACGCGCATTTCGAACGTAAGATGGCATGTGCAATTGTCATCGTGTCACCGTCATCTCCTTCACATTGGCAAACAAACGGCACGCCCACACAGTTTAACACTTCCATAAGTGCCAAGAGGTGGGAGAAAAACTGGTAGATAGTTGGAGTGAGGTCACAGAAGATAAAGTAACTGCTACGTGGCGTACGATTTACACAAGGAAGCGCAGACTATGCATGTGTTATATATAACAACAAAAAAAGTTTTTTTTCGCCTTTCATACATTCGTAGGCTGACAGGTACACCTGCTTAGGAAGCAGATGGAGATAGAAGTTTTTTCTTTGGTCTTTTCGGCATGTGTCAACGACCCGGCGCGTATCTAGTTTACGAACACTATTTAAAATATACTTTGACTTAATACTTCAATTACTTAATTTAATTAATACATTAATTGAATTTAACCCATTAGAAGGTCAATTTAACTTGGCCTACTACCATGCCATTAGTAGTTTTATCTGATAATTGGGATCATCAGGTGTAGGTTCTGGTCTGGCTCTGAACGAGCCGTTACAATCACTATTAGAAGTCCCCAATCCACAGGCATCCACGGGCCCACTATGTGGCATAAGCGCGTGCTTGTTTGGTATAGTAATACAAACGCCTACTATTACACTTTACAACAATCATAGTGTACATCCACGTACATTATGTACATCAATGTCGAGTATTTGTGAACAAAATAGTTTCAATTGTATAAAACAGTTTTAATATTTCAAATACAACAATATTTTTCGGTTTACGTTTTTCCATTTTTTTTCTGTTCTCAAACGCCATCTATTTATAACAGATAATAATTGACGAATTAGTAATTTAACACTAGTAGCAATCAAAAGAAAATTTGGACACGTACATATTACAGTAGGGAAGTTTCTATTAAAATCCATACGATCGAGATAAGCACAGAAGATTAAACTGGAGCCAACAACCCTGAGCTTAACTAGGCCAAGAGAAGTCCACGCATGCCACTGTGGGAAAAGCAGGTGTAGACGCGCGTGCTGGAGAGCGCGTCTCGAAACTCGTCTCCACAGCACCTGCTCCCGGGCGAACGGCGTTCCGGACCGCCCCGCGAGCTTCGCCCACGGAGCCCGCGCCACGCACCACGCCCTCGGGAACAAGTTGGCCGCTTCCGGCACAGGCAACCGCGGGGGAGGCTGCTGCTCCATTGCATCGGGTTTGGCCCCGCTCTTCGTGAACAAGCCTTCGATACGTCAAAGGCATCTCTCCGCACAGGGAGCTTGTATCCGTGATCCCAAGTGGAGGTGGAAGCAAGCTGTTGTGACCATCGAGCCGCACAATGCGACGGGGCGGGGGAGGGGTTACCCCAGTCAGCTAGCGCACGGGGGATGATGTGTGGTGACAGCCTACGACTACAGCTTCAGCGAGCCCTGTTCTGCGCCCGGGCCCAAACTCGGTGATGAGATGAGGCGGGGCGGGGTGTTACGTGATTCCTCGCGGGAGAGGCTGGTGTAGGAATGTGCCGGGGATATTAGAGTTTCATACGAATCACGGACCGTAGGCACTTGTCGCCTGTGAGGCTGTGATCGCAAGCCATGGTCTCCGATAACACCCTCATTGGCCGGGGGCGGCGCAAAGATTTAGCACGCTAGGGTACTCTGTATGAGGCTGGGGCGCGTTACCTCAGAATTTGCAGTTCTTGGAAACAGAAATTTCATAGTAAAAGTCAATGAAACATTATCAACCCCTCGGAACATATCAGCAGGATTATCTCAGGGATCAGTACTCTCTCCAACTTTATTTAACATTTACACCTCAGATATCCCACGAATGCCAGATACCAAATTAGCTGATGACACAGCCTTATTCACTGCTCACGAAGACATTTTCATAGCCCAAGATCGAATACAAAATAACCTTGATGAACTAATATCGTGGACAGGTCAGCGGAGAATAAAAATCAATCCAGAAAAATGCCAAGCCAAAATATTCACACTCCGTACACCAAAAACTCCCCCCAACTTAACAATCAACTGCAGCCCAATTCAATGGAATAATGGTCCAATTAAATATCTTTGTGTGCTTTTCGATAAAAGATTAACGTGGAAATCCCACTTCCATGCGTTAGTAAATAAAGCCCAAGGGAAAATATCAAAATTATACCCACTTATAAACAGATAATCCTCATTAAAAATTGAATGTCAGCTGACTATATTTAAATCAATCATTTTATCCACCTTAACATATGCTTGTCCTGTTTGGGGAAGCGCAGCACTCTCATCGATAGAGAAACTTCAGACGGTACAAAACAAATGTCTTAGAAAAATTAAACAAGCACCGTGGTTTACACCCAATACTCATATCCATACGGAACTACGTATGGATTTAATAAAAAATCACATCGTTCAGTTTCAAAAATTTTCTATACTACACTAAACACCTCTCACTTAACAAATAAATTCAACCTAGGACGAAATGCTATCCAACCTTGCCGAATTCAATCCAAATTCCCAAAAGACAAGTTTCGCCCCCATAAGAATATATATATATATATATATATATATATATATATATATATATATATGTTAAAAAAGTCAAATAGATAGCCTAATATTCAACCTAATAAATTTTAAATAAACTCCTAACCAAGTCCAGCCAAAATCAAACACCTAACAAACGGAGTAGCGATGTAAAGCGATGTCAAGGATGCCCATTCCTAATCATGATAATATTGATGTATTCAAGCCCTTCAAAGGCCTCATGGCCGAACAAGAAGAAAATAAATGAAAAAAAAATTGCAGTGCTGTGGAGGGCAGCGGTAGTTTCCATAGGAGTGTAAATATTGTACAGTTAATGTAAATAATCTGTTCATAAAAATTCCGTGTCTCAGTCACATCAAGGCGACGTCACACTGCACCATTCGCGACGCTTCTTTTTTTTACCGAAAGTCTATCTTTGAAAAAGGCGTAGTTCTCTCCTGTTGAGCGGGACCTCCAAGGGACAACGCCACGAGCTCCTAGTTTTGTTTGCTTTGCTGTTCGCGGGTCCCATATTCGCAATACAATTCGGTAACTGTCAGGAAATCGCCTCATCAAAACCTAAGGCTCTTAGAACATCGACTGATCTCAACCTTTGATCTTGGCAGTGGTTCCTCTGTAATGCAATGGTCACCCGTCTCCCCGCGTCTTGGGACGGACAACCGAGATAAGCTTCACATTTCCGGCTAAGCAAGTGATTTCTCAATTACCACGCCTCTCCCAAAACACCAGGGTGATCGATGGGTGCCCTTCATCCTAACCCTGTATTGGTCGTCCTGGCAAAGGTCTTAGTGAGTGGACGTGTCAACACTGGGCTATGCGCCATATTCCATTACCAAGGCTCTAAAGTGATTAGGCAAAAGCACTAGATGTAAGAAACAATTAAATGATGTGGAATATTTAAGACAAGTATCTTACGCGCTTTATGGGGAATGTAAAATGTAAAAGGAAACCGAGAGGATTAGAGATTTAAGCAGGCAGAACCGTCGCGGTCCTGTATCACAAATTATTATAACTGAATAAAGATCATTTCCACGTCGAAGACTGATGTGCAGGGTGGAAAGCGAAACTCAAGGTGAACAGAAGCATGAATGCAACCAATATGCCCAAAACTTTGCAGCTCTCCGTTCAGGAGCTCAGTTGGCATGAATTTGAAAAGTTATTGAGACCGGAGACATCAGTTTTCGTCGTGAATAAATGACATGGCACACAAGGGGACATATTCACGTATAAAACCGCAGTACCTAGGTAAAGTGACGCTGAAAAAGGGTAGAGAAAATAATCAACGTTCTTGTCCA
Source organism: Teleogryllus oceanicus (assembly GCA_964035755.1). Classification (NCBI taxonomy): domain Eukaryota; kingdom Metazoa; phylum Arthropoda; class Insecta; order Orthoptera; family Gryllidae; genus Teleogryllus; species Teleogryllus oceanicus. The sequence goes on from CAXIVR010000007.1 coordinate 89,562,165, forward strand.
CACACCACGAGACAATCTCGCGGAGGAAAAATAATTGAATGGGTGAAGGCTGAGCATCAGAAAATAAGATTATTTTTCTCCGTTTTTCCAAAACAGTATACAATTTAAGTTGTACAAAGGCTACGGAAATCCTGAACTAACTTCGTCTCAGAATTCTGATATTTTTTTTTAAATCTGGCCGAGTGCGGATGAGAAACAAACGGAACCGAAAACGCCACGACATTTAGCAATCATCTAATTGCGATGATGAAACATTCGATTTTACGCAAGCGGTGATACGTGAAGGTTAGTCATTCAAACTACAATATACAACGACATATACAAACTTAAACCACCATTCGCTTCGTGTATTCATTTAATATTCGCAGGGGAGAACAGATATGAACTTCGTTGTTACGAAAGTGATACGTATGTTACTACGAATGCTCCCGCATCGTATGCTTAAAAATACTATACCAATATCTGCCTTACTAAGGAATTAAGGTACTTTTACTTGAGCATGACAATCTCCATGAGAAGGCTTTAAATTGCTGACAAATTGGTAATTTTGAAATGGAAAGTGTAAATTAACGAATTAAGTTTCAGTGGTTACCCAGCAAAGGGAAGCACCGTTGCGTCTACCACTATTTCATGAAATAACAGGAGATTCAAGAGACCAACTGCAATACTATGAGAATGTACCTTAAGAAACTTCGCAGAATACTACGCTCAACGAAATGACAATCGCGTAGTGGAAAAGAGTGCCACAGCCGCTAAGCAAGCACGGTCTGCTTGTGGCCCGCGCTCGATGTACCGCCCGTGTGGTTGTTTTCGTTTCGGGTGGGCGGGGTGGTCCTCAACTGCGCCGCACCTCGCCGCCCAAGGCCGCTGGGCGCCGGCGGAATGCGGCTGCGGGCGCACCGAGGCGAGGCGAGGCAAGGACGCAGCCACCGGGAGGCTCGCCCGGGGCCGCCCAACCGGCGCCCGCGCGCGCGAGGGCGGGGACGCGACGCCCGCTCTCCCACTCGGCTCTGCTGCGCAGGCGTCGGCGGAGCGCACTTTCAAGTGCTAGGAGTCACAAAGCCACTTTTTTTTGCGGCGGTGGAGGAGGGGGTAGTGCAAGGTGTTTTCGAACAAACCTACACGAGTTCTTAACAGACTGCACCAGCGCAGGAGGATGTGGCGTGAAAAGCGGTGGAGTGTTATTTTTTTTTATCATGGCAGCGTACGTACTTGCAACAACAGGTTTATTCTATATACTCCGGAAAGGCTCGGACACAACGATTTCGAATGTCGCAGATATCTAACAGAAATCTCGTACGATGCCCCCAAAACGAGTTTTCCGCAGTTTTTAGGCTCCACGTTTGCCTGTCAATTTGAGTCACATTCTTCGACAAAGACATCACATCTACTTAAAATATCCGGGACATAAGAGGTATCAACTACAATAGTAGGCTATATAAATTTATTTTGAAGAAAATTCAGCTATACACGTGTTTCGGGATTCCCCATCATCAGTGGCTCCAAGTAACATGCATTAAACACACTAACACCATGGTGAACTGTCCTAGCATGGTGCGATTTTGTGGTCTGTGGTTCTGATGATGGAAAAAATATTCCTAACACGTGTATGGCTGAATTTTCTGCAAAATAAATTTGTATAGCCTACCATTGTAGTTGACACCTCTTATAGCCAGGATATTTGATCATGGATTACTACAAGATATCTGCCTCTTCTACAGAACCTTTTATTCAAAATTTTTCCAACATTTCTAATTAATTTTTTTTAAACCACAATTTTTTATACAACATTAAATTTCTAGTAGATACACGGGAGAAAAGGTTAACAGAGTAATATTATTGGTACAATTCATTATTTGAAATAAATGACCTTCGCACACAAATTCAATTTTAACCAGTGGTTCGCATAAAAAATATTTTCTGCGTCGTTGAATTGCAAAATACGACTTTAAATCATTATTATACACCGATCATATCTTCTAAATCTAGGAAGCTTTCATCGCACAATTTCTTATTATTTTATTTCAGTAGACATCTCTGCTCGTGGGTCAATGACGCTTGCACAGCTGGCGTTGGCTCAATTTCTCCAAATATTCCGAGATGGACCTTTCTGTCTCCCACAACATTCAATTTAGAAATCTGCTTCCTTCACAATACATCATCATCATCATTATATTATTATTATTATTATTATTATTATTATTATTAAGCAAATATTAAATTATTTAACAGATTTTCACCTAGCGACAGCAGCTATTTACAAAATAATACCTGCATAAACACGAGAAAAACGTGATAAATTTTCACAAATTATACAAAAAATAAAGAAATAAAACTTCGGTATTTTAATGAATCAATTCACAGTTACTCCTTGATGCAAGCAAAACGGCGTCCTTTTTGAAAGCTGATAGTCCTCGAAATCTTCCATTTTGCTTTCCAAACTCAACCGAATCACTCCTCCAAATTAAGGCACAGGATGTGTCGAAGGAATATTCCTAAGGTGCAGGAGGACAGAAAACGTAATGAGATGCAAATGTATTTTTAACGTACCTACAAAATTTTGATATGCGAAACAACGGAGTCAGTAATTAATTTCTTTTCAATACATATCTGTATCTCATTGATACCCATGTTTGCTCACATTGTTTCGTAGGTATAATCAATATAAACATTTTCACATTTTCGGAAATTATACTTTATGATGTTTCTATTTTGAAAGAAAATCAGTGTAATCCAAAATGTTCATGTTCGCATTTCTTCTAATGCCCCTACCTTGTGATTTCTTTATGCCCGTCTTCCTACGCCCATTTATCCGTCACATCTCATCCCAAGTCCATAACACAATCATTTCCGCATTAAGAAATCTTAAGATCCCACACTGTACTAGGCTGTTGAAAGTATGCGATTCAAACTTGAGTCGCAGTGGCAAAGGCACGAGAAACACCTCGAATGGGCGCGAAGCCCTGCCTACAGTTCCTCGAACGATAGTTTTGGGCAAACGCCGTCACCAAGCTGCGGTCCTTTGTTCTTACTAGATGGTGGTTTCTTGCTAGACAAAATTATTTCGACATTTTTCCTGATTCAGAATTCCTACTTGCACCAGTCTTGCTAGTATTTCCTGAACTCACTTCATTGGTGATCATCTTGTTTCTTCTATTTGATTGGTAATGAATATTTTCAAGTAACCTCTTCCCTACCCTTGTACTAGCATGCTCCTTCCAAACACACGCTCTTTGCATTCAAAGATGTGGATAAAAAACTTTTTATATTGTCAGTAATTTGTCTGACTTCATTTGTAGGGCAAGAAGAATGACTAGAACGATTACATTATATCAAGATTTTGATTGATTCGTTCGTGTTTTCGGGTGCGTCAATTGCTGTAGTCATTTGTCCCGTGTGTGTTCCTGGGAGGAGCCGGCGATCCAATTCGGTGGCGGTGAGAACCGACGCCGACCTAAACGAGGGCCTCCCAAGATTGCCCCCTTCCAGGTATCTCCTTCCGGCGGGGCAAGCTCTCAACTGGTCTTCCGACACGTGCTTGCAAGCGTGTGCCTGTGCAAGAGGTGAGAAATATCGCGCGCTGTCCATGGCCGGTTTGTTAGGAAACGTCTCCCGCATTCGCCTGGTATTGATGGGAGAAACCACGGAAAACTAACGGTCGGAGCAGCGGCTGAATTCCATCTAGCTCGTGCAGCTCGAGTCGAAAACCTTGCCACCGTCGGGACTCTGCACGTTTCGGACTTTCCGGTCGCAAGACATCGTGCGTCGCCTCAATGGAGCCCTTGTGCAGCGCTTTCGCAAACGCCGCGCGCAGATAAGCGGCGACGTCACGCGCCGCGCTCAGACGGAGGTGCGACCCCACGCTCCATGCCACTTCAGCACAGCACAAGCTGCACATCGGTCGGCATTTCTAGCTAACACGAAAAAGCGCTCATAGTAAACTTCTTCAAAAGAGAACGCAGTCGTTACGCTAATACGCAGAATACTATTTCAACGAAACACTATTACTATTAATACTATTATTACTATTATTATTATATATTACTATATTATATATTACTATATTATTATATATTACTATATTATTATATATTACTATATTATTATATATTACTATATTATTATTATTATTATTATTATTATTATTTTTTTTTTTTAAACGCAGCTAGTAAATGACTAAGATGAAAATTCCTGAATGTACAAAATGAAATCGAAACATTCTCAGAAGGTAGCTTCATGTAGAACTACGACTATTGCACTAACTCCTGCAAATAAAATTTTTATGTCTGCGTAAGAATGACCATCGTATAACCAAGCTCTGACAATGACTATTATCACTGTAAAATGTCTAGTACAGCAGGCAGATTTTAGATATTAAAAAAAATTATTAACAGTCAAAACATGCTTGTGCCGTACTATGGAGATCCCTGCCCTGACCCACATACAAGATTAATTCTGAAAACAGAAGGAAATTAGCAATTTTGACAATAATTAATAAAATATTCGCACCGTTGTAATAAAAACTATTTGCAAATGCAAACGGCTACAGGTTTGAACTATTATCCCTCAGCGTGTTAGGTTGTAACCTTTCAACAATTCACAAGTGAGCGCAAATAGCCTTTTCGCACGTAGCCGTTCCGCAGGCGATCAATGAACTCCCTCCGTATGTTTATGGAGCATGAGAGGCAACGCCGTGCAGGCAGTGGCTCCGGCAGGGCGTTCGTCGACTTCAAGGCGACTCATCTTGGAGCTGCGTAGTTTACAGAGCTCTCGGGATGAAACGGAAGCCTGTGGCCTCGGGCCGAAGTGTGGAGATATTATTATAAGTGCTAAATAGACCAGACGATGAGATTAGAGGGTGAATCACGCGCCCGCTCTCAGAACTAGCACGAAACCAGAACTTTTCTTCAATCGTAATCTTGAAGACACACATGCAGCAAAAGCCTTAATACAAGCATTAGTCATGCATTTACTGTGAACATGGTGCATGCAGTAAGAAGTGAATGACAAAGCTCCAAAATTTAAGGACAAAGGGCATCGTGACATAGGAATCATACTTTTACTGTATTTTCTGAGAGCTGTCTTTACATCTCCAATACAAAAGGTCTACAAGGACCTCTATCTACTTCACAGATTTCACAATCCAAATTTGAAACTTATTTGTCCTTTTCACGATACGGATACATCGAGACATTCAAGCAATAAAGAATAGAGGATCACAGTCCCTTCGCATTTCACTGTAACTAGACTTTTCCCAACGACTCCCTTACTATGAAAATCAGCTCATACAATAATTTACCGAAAATTACATTTTTTGATAAGTTTTGGGTAGTTACGAAGGTCTCCCTAAGGAATATAGTTCAAATCCAGATTATTCCCATCTACAATGCGGCAAGAACATATCATATGTGTACACAATTAGGTGAGAACAAAAGAAGATTAATGCTTATCCCATAAAAATCCAGGCGAATTGAATGAGCGGATTTTGATATCAAACCTCTCAAATGGGTAAGTCCTTTGGACAATAACACAATAAGCGGTCGTCTCCCAATCATGTGCATTTGGATGCCCTGCCTCGGAGATCGACTTACCTCGAAGACGCCGAGGCAGCGGCCGAGCTTCCCGCACACGCCGGCCTCCTCCAGCACCTCGCGGATGGCCGTGACGCTGGGCTCCTCCTCGGGCTCCACGCCGCCGCCCGGCACGATCCAGTGGTCGGGGCGCCGCGACGACGTCACCAGCAGCACCTGACACAAGCAAACCAACAATAAGCCCTGGCTGCCACTGCACGAAGAACAGCGAAGACAGGCGGAATTTGCTCGTTACGGAGAAGGGAATACGTCATATTCGCCACATGTCTCTATTAACCCCCAAGATTTAAAACATGCTCGGGGGACATGGTCAGTTATAAACTTTCTGACTACTTCCTTTCATAGAATATCTATCAAGATGCGGTATAGTGTGATTGTGTGCATGGACAACATCATCTTCTAATTATAACTGGCCACTGTTTAAATAATATATTTATTTATTTCAATTATGCCTGATGAAGAAAACAAATAATTTCCGAAACGTTGCGCAAAGTATTATGTAATAAATATTAATATGATAATTTAAAAATCAAAGACCAAAAATATTACAGTACACTTCCTCATTTGATGAAAATTTCTGCCCACCAAGCAAAAATTTAAAGTTGAGAAATACAAAGACGACACTCAGGTCAAGATCCGGTGAGTACGCTAAATGAGGAACTAATTCAAATCCCAACCAATTGTTGCACTTTGTCATGGAGATTGCTGCTGTGTAGTCGGTGCGTGGTCTCGACGGAACAGCAATTTCTTGTAGGCCGTGTTTCACACATTTTTCGAGCGCAGAACAGGAAAAGTGATGACCACTGTTTTTTGGCATTTTCAGGGTATAATCCTTATAAATTATTTGAGAAACGGGAGAAATATTTCTATTTATAACAATCTAATAATAACGCATTATAAAGCCCAGTTATTCTTCTCCCGTTTCTCAAATAATTTATAAGGATTATACCCTGAAAATCCCAAAACCCAGTGGTCATCACTTTTCCTGTTCTGCGCTCGAAAAATGTTTATGTAATACATTTTAAACACTAATGAATTTTATTTTACATATTTTCTATTCTTTCTTACATACATATTTTGCTTTTTTATTATAATGAATTCCGTTCCTTGGTCATGAGGTTGACTTCCACCACTACCAGACACTGCACAAACGAATGCCATGGGACATTCCTTGCATTCACTTGATTCTGCCACCAACAACTACAGTTGCCACTGTAAAGTACGAATATATGGTAATGCAGAGGCAGTTATTTTAAGAAAAAGCATAATAAAGCACCACTTATACACTGCGCCAAAACGTTCATTAGTCTGTCCATTTACTTCCGGCATGATGAAGTATTAAAATAAACGGCCTTCCCTGAGTGAAGGAGGTCGGCGAATGTCGTTTGTTTTCTCTGCAAACTAACAAGAAGAGAGAAAATTAATTTGAAATTTTTCGTAGTATACAAAAACGAGCAAATGTAAGTAAAATGACGGCGAAAAGAATCGATAAGCCGAGGCTTTCACAAATACACGAGAACGCACACAAACAGAATGAAAGCTTCCAGAATGTACACAACTGAGGGTAAAGTTCATTTCCCTTGGAAGAAATTCCTTAAAATCTCCAGCTTTTACTGGCAAGGCAATGCACTTTGAAGTCTTTAAATCCGAACTTGGCAATAAATCCTAGGGAAAAAATCTTTTCTATAAGGACAAACTTTGCAGGCAATCGACATAAAAAGGAAAGAGGAAAACTAAGAGCAAATACGCACGAACAGTGTCCCGCGAAGAGAACAACGAGCACCACTCAGAGAATGAGCGGAAAGAAAATACATTTTGCAGCAGGGAGCAAAAACTCTGGCAGTGGGCGGGGCTTTGGTTCGCCTCCAAACGCCGAGTAGCCCCGCTCCGCCGGTCCTCGGGCGACGCCCCCGGGAGGTCAAGGTCAGAGGGCGCGGGCGGGATGCGGAGGGTGCCGCTTGGGGGAGGTGGATGACACGGGGGGTTGTTGGCGGAGAGGGGTGGGCGGCAAGGAGGAGAATGGGAAGACAGAAGATGACAGAGCAGTGGGAAGGGAGACGCGTAGGGATACAGCGGGTGACCGCGATTATTGTAAATCGTTTAAAAAAAATAACTTCCAATGTTAAGACAATAAATGAGACAAAAGATGCCTCAAAATAAACGTGATTATGTGAATTAGTCAAATACGGGGAAAAAACTAAGCAAGAAAAAATTAGTAGGAACTTTGATTAGTTGAACCTGATTAGTTTATTACATTTCCAGATACGAGAGAACACTTCGAAAAAAAAAAAAAGAAAAATTGTCAGTATTTTATCGAAAAATGTGCCATGTAAGAAATTATAGATAAATACAGTTGGATGGTGGAGATGCATAAAGTGAAATATAAAATATTTTACTAAGTAAGACACTTAATTATTTGCAATGGTTCACTTCATAAGGACATTAGGAGGATGAGCAAGCCGAACTTAATAAAGAGCACTGTTTGGGGAATGACGAAAGAGAAAGTTTTGAGAACTTTTAATAAGAGCAGAAAATGCAGTAGTTGATGTGGGAGAAATATGTTATAAAGAAAAATGCAAAGAAAAGTAAACTGGAAGAAATACATCGCGCGATGTTAAGACTAGCATGCAAGATTGACATTTTCTTTCTATTTATTTCGAACTGCGTACACAAAAACAAGAGTCAAGCAGTGCTATGAGAGGCAAATATGCAAAGGGACTAACAATAATTCATTGTCAAAAAAGTAGAATAACGGTGTAAACACGTACGTAAAAGCCCCACATTCAAGCGTCGTTGACGGTCAAATCCCCTTGAACCTTCAAACAAATGGTTCCAACAACTATCTTGATGCGTTTATCGTCTCGACATACGCGCATTGCACTGCACAATATGCATTTGCATGGAGAGGTCAAATGAGCAATCAACAACATAAACAAACGCTATTTCATTATGAAAACATTTCAATTCAGAGCCTTGTCAGGAATTAGTGCAATCTCATTATGAAATACAAATTTTAAACACTAATTGTTCTTCATGAGCCCGAGGTGTAAGAAGTAGTCTGCAAATCGCCCGGGAACTACAAGTTACAGGCATTCCTACATTGCCACCACTAAAAATGTTTTATTAAATTTTTATAAACTTGATAGAATATCGGGGGGGGGGGGACACCCATTTCAAAACTTCCACTATCGCCTTTGCTCTCTTCTCTCTCTTCAATCATCTGAAGCTCGATCGATTGACTGTGGTTTCGGGCGCATCAACTGCTAAAATCATTAGTCCCGTACGGATAGTGCATGCTTTTTCCCCTCGTGAGATGGCGATCTTCCCCCGCTGGATGGCGAGATCCGGCGCCAACCTACCGTCGGCAGGCGAAGTTTTCCCCAACCAGGTGTCTCCCACCAGTGGGGCACCGCCCCAGCCGGGACAAGCTCTAAGCTCCCAACCGGTCTCCCGGCATGTGTGGTAGTGTAGTCCATGTTAGTGTATGTGTAACTAAGGGATGAGAGATAGGAGAAGGAAGAGGAAGGAAAGATCGCGAACGGTCCGCGGCCCGTTTGTTAGGATACTGCTGTGCCATTCGCCTAGTGTTAATTAGAGAAACCAAGAAAAACTACCGATCAGAGCAGCCGGCCGCTAGAATTCTCCTCCAGACAGCGACCGAACTCGACCTAGCTGAAAAGCTAGTGTCGACAATCCTATCACCGTCGGGACTGGAACCTCAGACCTCCCGGTCAGAGTCACTTGGGTTGATGCCCTGTGCCACCTCTCCCCGTCATCTGAAGCCCTACGTCGAAATGTACTTGCGCAATCGCACAAGCAGCGCGGAAGGCGAGTCGCGTGGCGGAGCAGCCACCTGTTCGTGCGAACAAGCGCGCGCACTTGCTGGGATTCCGCTCGGCGGGCGCGAGGTCGTCACGAGCACGGCTTCGCATCGCTCTCCGCACGATGCGAATTGGCGCGCGACGACGCGGGCGCCGGGAGGGGCTCCACTCCAGCCAACACGCAGCTCGCGCTGCTCACGTCCGGCCATCGGGGTAAATATTTCGTTCCACCCTCATCTCGATCTGATACATTATCATTCATCCCCCAACATCATAATCGTCTTGCAACCCATCATAACCCTGTTGCAAATCATTGATTCGTAGAGGTAAGGTATTTATCTGTCATTTTTACTCAATTCATCAATGGCACTACACATCTCTGTGTTTACATCCAAGGCACATGCCCATTCCATCGGAGCGGCCGGCTTTTCAAGAACAAATTCACATTCTAAAAAACATTTTTAATGAAATTACGGAGAGACGAGATTCGAACTGAATTCTCTTTCCGAGCGGCCGGCGAAGGGCGAAGGCGAAGGCGAAGGCGAGGGCGAGGGCGAGGGCGAGGGCGAGGGCGAGGGCGAGGGCGAGGGCGAGGGCGAGGGCGAGGGCGAGGGCGAGGGCGAGGGCGAGGGCGAGGGCGAGGGCGAGGCGAGGGCGAGGGCGAGGGCGAGGGCGAGGGCGAGGGCGAGGGCGAGGGCGAGGGCGAGGGCAGTGCAAGGCCGTATGAGGCAGCGGCTGGGTCGATGCGGCGCGGGCGCTGAGCGCTGCCGCCGCCGCGGCCCGACGTGCACCGGCCTTGGCCCAGGTCAGGCGCCGCCGCCTACGCCCACCGCCTCGCCAGAGCGCTCCCGGCGCCACGACGCGCGGCCCGAAAGCCTCACTCCTTCCCTTCCGTCACACAGGTTGGGCACGTCGTCGCCCACTCGCGGCCTCCAATACCACACATTTAAAATGTAACGCAGGTCCCGATTGGACGACTGTGTCCCCCGCTCCGCTCAGCTTCTCACCTTCTAGTGCCACTGTGATAAAATCGGAGTTAAGAGGTATAGTTGGTGAGATCGCTCGCTTTTCATTTCTGGGTACCGAGGTTAAATGCTAGTTTGATGCTTATGAAATTTGCGGTGGATTAACGCGGGTTTGCGAAGATTTTCTCGGCGTTCACCGGTTTCCGCTGCCAGTCGTTCTACTACTGCTCCATCATTCACTTCACGTCATTACTGTTTGAAGAACGGCTATTATGGTTCTGTGTTACTTAATCGATAATTTCGTGATACCGATATTGCAGAAACGTTAACCCCGTGTTATACATTCCTGAGCTACAGAATCGATATCGAAGGAATTACACTGGCTTTAGAAAAAGTCAATTGTTCCAATCAAACAATCACCCGCGGAGCAGGTGGAGCGGGGAGGGAAGGTGACGACTTAATTTTTTTTGTATTGGATGACAGTCTCTCAGTCTCCTGTCAGCTCGTGACCTTGAAAGGACTTTGCATTTTAATTTAACTATGTTCGTAGTTTATGTTAAAAACTTTACTGGCTACGTTGCTTTTCTGAATGTTCACTTGCTCAAAACTAACAGAAATATGACTAAAAAATTCCTGAATGTTATACTATTATACGCGACATCAACCCAAGTTTCATCGAAGAAGACACTTCAACTAATAAACTCATTGGGGACCATGAGTAAGGATACAGAGAGTAATGATAACTACAAATGATGCCGAAATGGTGGAATGAGAAAGAATAAGTGGGAAACTACAGAGAAAACCTGCCGAGAGCTTGTTACGGGGCCGCACAAATTTGCTTAAGAGGACAGGGATCAAAGTTGCGCGCTAGCGACGGAATGCGTGTGTGTGTGTGTGTGTGTGTGTGTGTGTGTGTGCGCGTGTGTGTGGTGCGCGTGTGTGTGCGCGTGTGTGTGTGCGTGCGTGTGTGTGTGCGCGTGTGTGTGTGCGCGCGTGTGTGTGCGCGCGTGTGTGTGCGCGTGTGTGTGTGTGTGCGCGCGTGTGTGTGTGGCGCGCGTGTGTGTGTGCGCGCGTGTGTGCGCGCGTGTGTGTGTGGCGCGCGTGCGTGTGTGCGCGCGTGCGTGTGTGCGCGCGTGCGTGTGCGCGCGGTGCGTGGCGCGTGTGCGTGTGCGCGCGTGTGCGCGCGTGTGCGCGCGGTGTGCGCGTGTGTGTGTGCGTGCGTGTGCGCGCGCTTGTGTGCGTGTATGTGTTTCCTTACATGTAGTATGTCATTAGTCATGACCAGCGTTCGAGAGTTAATGAAAAGTCCTATTTAATTTTTTTTTTAACTTAACGGTGAATTTTACATTTTGTGCACGAATCCAGATAGTGTAGTGTAGAAAAAAGTAAGTTTAGTAAGCATCTAAAATCGTGTAGTGAAACCTGATTTACACGGTTAGACAGCTTAATATAGGTTAAGAGGTAACTGGAAGCGTAAATCAAATGCAATTGTGCCAATTGCTGAAATAAATTACGATCGTTTGAACCTTTTTACTGACTACAAATGCCAAAATATAGCTTTTCACCCCAGCTCAGTCAAACAAACAACGAACCTTTGCAGCAGGGGCATCTGACGAAGGAGTTAACGCATGTTCTTCGGATCGGATTCTCGCACGCGGCGTGCTCGAAGTGCATACGACATTTCCGCAGAAGGGATGCCGCTATGCTGTTTCGTTAAACGATAACCCTCCTGCGATAGAAGCGACTCTGGACGTCATTATTCGAAGCAAACAGACAATGCGTCCCGTCGAAGAAAGATATTAAATCAACAGTAATCATTATCACTTTCCAACTGCATGTCATAAAACAGTACAAAATCACTTGAGGTGATCGCTTAAAATAAATCAAGGTATGAAACGTCCCTGGCCGGTGACAGCAAAGGTAGGTGGCCGCTTAAGAGAGAATTTTATTCATATCCGAAGGGGGGGGGATCAAATGATTCCATGAAAAAATGGCCGTTGGACAGTTTAATCGAGATGGTCCTTTGAGAATGTTTCACTGCATTTACGGCTTTCTTAGTGCAAAGTATTTCGATGAACTTTTGTCATAAATGCATATATTTGTCATTTTTATGGACAAAAGAAAACATTAAAATGTGCTCGTATTACTATGTTTGAAGTGATAGTAACAAATAAGCAATAGTTACATTACAAAGCTTTATTTTTTAAAACGTAAACAAGTAGCGAAACTTTTTACTCTGTTTCTCGACGTAACCCACAATACAGAGAGATTACATTTGCATAGGACTCGTACGATTGAAGGTGGTATGTATGTTTCAATGATTATGTCAATGACAGTGAGGTTGGGTGCAACACAGACCGGAAACCTACCGAATACAAAAGACTATCATCTTTTAGTAAAGTACAAATCTACAAACCAGTGTTATATGATCATAGCTTATTAACGCTCCATTCCATGGATCTCCCGCCATTCCCGCGGTCGCCGATGCGTACAATCAATACTCCTTATGTAAACACTAAGTACAGGACGAAACAATATATATATATATATATATATATATATATATATATATATATATAATTGCGATTGGAATAACATAGAGAGGGGCGTTACCCTTACACCCTTATATGTAACCGAGACCACTGCGGCGTCGCAATAATCCACGTATAGTTAGCAGAAATTTTAGAGAGCTAATATCTTTGTGGACTACGAAATTGCAAAGGGAAGCAACTATGCACTAGAATCGTCCATCTAGCCAAATGTGTTCCTACATTCTGCAGAACTGAATAGAATGAGATCGAGTCTTGCCAAGTGCACAGTCACGTTTGCGGCATTCTGCAGTATTCCACTGCGGAATCATTGACTCCCTGTTCAAGCGACTGGACAGGCGCCATACTGCAACAGAGCCATTCTACGTCAAATCGCGCTGGAAGTGACAGGACGTGTCTTTTCAGGATATGATTTTTTAAAATCTGGACATTAAAAGGACATGTGTTTATTTACCTGAAAGTTGGTTATGTGTCGTTACGCCTATTTTAAACTATGGAATTTACGCATACTTCGCAAAATATTGATTGATGCTCTTGACTGTACTCCTGACTGAAGTGCTGAATACAAAAATTCCTGTTTTCATTTAATGCTTTGAAATGTGGATTTTGTTCCTCTATAAGTTACTTTTACTAAAAATTAGTATTTCTTAAAAAAATTGAAATTATTTAAAAAATGAAAATTTCATTATAGACTTGACCAGATAAAAATGTGAAAAAAATATAGGTTTATTTGTTGTTCAATTTTCTATAAAACACAATAAGAAAAGTGGGCACTGTACATGAACAAGTCGAAAAAATCGATTGTAAGTGTGTGAGCGCGCGCTTCCTGTCTTTGAACTGCACTAACGAATTGCGTTTGGTCAGACTTTGATATAAGTGCCGAAGATCTATAAAAAGAATGACCGTCTGCTTGACTAGCGTGTCAAGAAATATTATAGTATCTTATATGTTTACTCTTTCGCTGCCACCCATTCTTGGGAAAACAAATTCTACTAATGCTTTCCCTAGAGTGGGAGAAACGAATTTTACTTCTGAGGCCCTTGGCGTCCTCGAGATGGGGCGCCCTCCTGATCTTGTCGAAAAAATACAACAGACCACTTGTCAAGGGTCACGAGTAAAATTGTCTGAACATCATTCCGAATACGCACCTTATAAAGAGAAAAGTGCTTAAGTTGTTCTGTGAATCGTGTACACACAGCAACATAGTGTCAATCACAGAATATGCGATTCTTGTCGGAAAAAAGTGAGTCGGCTTCCAAAAATTGTTAGTGCTCGAGATCAGAGCTCCCATGGCATTAACGAAAGAAGCGAAACATCCAGGGAATATAACGAAAATAGTGGAAATAAGGAAATAATAATTTAAGCTCTTCAAATAGTTCAAGTGTCTGCGAAATGAATGTAGAGGAGGTAAACAAGAGATTAATTGCAATCGGAGAAACCCCCATCAAGAAGAGAAAATTACAACAAAAACGGTTTCCCCTTGAGAAATTTCAGAATGTACAAAGTGCTATCGCAGATAAAAATTTTCACATTGAAGATTCTTCGGCTTCCTTTGAAGAATCAGACAATGAAGACATTATGAAGAAACTAATTGATTCCTTCCACTCAACAGATGACAAGTTGAAAATTCAAATTTTGACAATTTTTGAAATATGGACATACAATAAAATTAAACGACACTTCGCAGCAACCGACCACACGATAAGAGTGGCTAAAAAGTTGCCTGAAGAAAATGAAATTTTGTCCAGATCTCAAAGTACTCTCGTTAATCCATTAGGACTATGCATTGCGACGGAAGTTGAAGAATTCTAAAGTAAATGAGTATATCTGAAGTGAGTTGTGAAGGACCAGACTATTTCATATTGTTAGTAAAAACGTGAGAACCGTCACTGAATAACCAAATAAAATCGTGAAGTTGCACTACCCTAAGAACTATTTAAATTACCGTTTCATCCAAAGGAACTGCCGGCCAGCAAGGCAAGAAACGCGTCTGTTGCAACAATCTACTACATACATAAATGGAACATTTGATCCCACAAGGAACCAACCCGGAAACCTATCTTATCCTGATAGAAGTTGTTTAATATTGTTCTCATCGTAAGGCATTGTTTAGAGCTAGATACTAGGATAAATACGATAACAACCCAAGAGAGTCCCTGTTTGACTTCCACTTACAATGGTGTGGTGAGTGAGATCCGACTATGTAAACCGGAGGCGGTGCACGCCAATGTCATCAGCTCAACACAAAGCCAGACAGTTGACACTGGACAGTCGCCGTCACAAATCCTCTCCCTCTCCCTTCGAAGGTGAAGCCACCCAGCGGCCCTGCCGCCGGACTCGCAGGGCGAGATTCTCAAACCATCGAATCAACAACTTTTCAAAGCAGCTAATGTCTTCAACGCAGGCTATTGCGTATTAGGAACTAGAGGAATGCGTTTTTCGTTGGTGCAATAAGTCACAAAAACTAAATTAAAGCAATGCTTTGATTTCTTGCGGAATGTCACAGAATTCGATATTTTTTCGCTAATTTTCGCGACGAAGTGTCCGAAAAGATAAACTAGCGTATATTCCAGACAACTGCGAAACTCTTGTGAAATTCATTCCGAAAAAAACTTAAAAGTTTTTACGTGAAGAAGAAACAAGGGAGAATCTAACACTAACTAATGACCTTAGCTGTTGACGCGTCCGAAATCACCAATCAATCAATTACAACGTTGTCTTCAGCGAAGCAAATTTGTTCACGACAGTCAGAAAACGGAGCAAACTAGTTTTAAAAACACACATTCTTACACGCATTATAATTGGATTTATTTACAGCTGCCTCTGACGTAAATCAGCTGTTACGGTGTCATCCTATCGGAGGTTGAAGGTCACTGTAGTGACGTGTAAGCTATCTACACCGTAACAGGTGATCAGAGTGTACAAGGGGTGCGTTAAGAGTCCGCAGGAGCTTCGGTGTGAGGTTTGGAAACGCAAATATTTGTCCTGTAGTTGTACAAATATTGCTCCGGGCATTCTCATCTTTCCGAAAAACCCCTCCAGGTTCATATCACCATTTGCCGCTATTAATAACGCTGTAATAGAGGCTTATTGTGACAAAATGGATAGACAGAAGAGCAGGCCTAACTTGAGCTTCCTCGCTAATAAAAATATTAAGTTTTGATATTTATCACAGATTATCAAAAGAGAAAAAAAAGCAAATTTAACGCACAATAAGAGTATCTTCTTCTCGAAATTAAAGAATCACGAAAAAAATAATACCTCCAATAATATTACCCAAGCTATTTAGGACAACGTACACAGCAGATAAGAGCCATCTCTTTTCATATCTGCCCTATGATCCTGAGAAATACTACCATTTCTAGGTCTCGAAACAAGTTTTTTTGAATATTACAATTTAACTCTTAAATACTTAGTAATTAGCCCAATCACGCTGCATTTTTACTCCATGAGAAAAAAAAAGCACTTCCTTGAGAGCCAACAAGACTGATCCTGATCACCTAATTGCCGATGAAGTCTTGACGGGGTCCGTACTTGACTGTGACTCCTGGAGCCATTCATCATTTCGAGGGGCAAGACATCGTTAGTAGGAACTACACTCAATTCACAGAGATAAAGCGAGAATAAGTAACGATGTTTTTCATTCGCTATTACTAGCTTCTAAACCTGTTCTGGACAAGTTCATGTTATAATATTTTACAAGGTTACTACGGACTGCCTTGTAGGTATATTAATTTACGTCTTGCGTTGTTGGTATACTCACAGTACAGAGTACGTGATAAATATTCTTGTCAAGAAAAAAACCTTCCGATCCGGTGGCCGAGATCGCTAAGGCAGTAGTGTCGTAGCGATTTCGGACCTAAGGATCGGGGGTTGGAGTCCCGCCTCGGGCATGGTTGTATGTGTGTTCGTCCTCTCACCCCTTATCACCATATCGCTCCATCTTCACAGTTACAATAACGTTAACTCCCATAGTGGGCGCTAATGACCTAGATGTTGATGCGACCTTAAATAACAAAAAATCTATTTCATTCAGGAGAATTCAATTAATCATTAAGTACTTTTAATTAATCCCTAGTTGGACAGATTTTAATAAGATCTCATTTATGCAGTTAAACTTTAATTATTATTGAGTAAGAACGTTCCGTCGTCCATTTTAATTTCTATCGTTTCATGTACATCTTCGGGACATTCACGCGTCTCCGATTGAGTCTTTAGTATCAAGCACAACTTCGAAAGAGCATTCGGGAGCTATAAATCAAGTCTAACTGTGCGGGTCTCTTGGGAGAATAAATTTTAAGATGAAGAGCTATTTAAGAACTTCATTAAATTACAATAATGTTTTGGGGAACTCAGTTGCTAAGTACATACAATTTTCATTTTGTCATTCAGTCTTCCGTCATTCAGTTTTTAACCTATCCAGTTATTCCATCATTGCTCCGAGATAAATCTTGAATTTTTGCAATAATTTCCACCAAAACTATGTATTGCACGATTCATTACAATCTATATTGAAAACAGATTTCTTTAATATTGTTTTGCATTATAAAATGTGAAAATTACACATTTTTTAAACATAATTTTTCAGTTACTCCACCGAACTTCAGAAACCACTTCCCGTCTAATCATCAATATTTTCTTAGTTGCAGAAAGGTCCAGAAATGCTAAGAATTTGTTTGTTCAGTTGGTTGGTTGTATACCCGACTGGAGGTTTAGCCACTTTTATTTAGGAATGTAGAAAACGTAACTTGCACCTGTACATATTTATCCTTGTAACATATTATTAGATAAATTGAAGAAAATTGATTGAAATGGAAATTAAGGACGAGACCTGTCAATGCCTGGATGGCAATTTCTGGAGACAGCAATACTTTAACGGCGGGTCTCACAAGCCATCTTCTTTTTCTTGCTTCTCACTCCTCTCATTATGGTTGAGGCGATGGTTTGATCTGTCATTCTCTTGATCTACAAATGACTGCGGCAGTTCTGTAAGTACTGCAGGCCAATGCGGGTTACGGCGCCAAAGTAAGATGAATACGAAGACAAGTAACAATGTTATGGAAACTAGTTCCGTTCTCTCGAAATCTATTGACAATCCAGTTGGATTGCTGTGCATGGAGAGTAAAGCAACGCGACGTACATAGTGCTCTAAAGGAGGCCAGTCCACTCACCGTAGAAAAGTCTAGTGCCTCTGTGCCACCGCCTCCGCCTCCGCCGCTCGGCGCAGCGGCCAACTGCGCTGACGAGTGCAAGGTGGCGCCAGGGGGGGCATTTCAATATAATGGCGACACAGTGAGCAGAAACCACTCCCACCCACAGGTCAGTTATTTTATGTTCATTAGAAATTCATTTCTGTTCTGGAGAGATGGGGAAAGGAGTTGAATTTTAAGGAAGTTTTGGCAGCCAATTCTAAGGCCAATTTCAAATTGAAAAAAAAAAAACCTTTTTAAACGGATTTTCGACGTGATTACGTTCGAGTACTGTCTCATTTTCTTATCAAAGAACATATTTTTTCCGATTTTTAAACAATGTGGACGATAGTAGAAAAAAAATCAAAACCAGTTTTATCAGTTCAAAAATTTGAAATACGCGCCAAAATGTGATAGGGAAAAACGCCTTTTCTAATATTTAAGCAGATATTCAATCACGACACATGAGCTCGAAATCTTATGTGTCTTATATATGTTATCATTAATGAACCAAACTCAAATCGGACTGTCCATGTTGGAAAGAGATGGGTGGGTTCTCGCGCAACCCACTTTAGCCAATGAGATTCAAGCAACAGTTCGCGTCATATTAGCGTGAAATTTAAATGCCAAAATTATCACAATTGCAAGTCATTGAAATAGAAACAGATAAGCACTTTTTCTTTTTTTTTTTTCAAATATTCCATCTTTTATTTCAATTACACCTTCATCCTATTATTTTTGGTTGGTCACCCTCGAAAATTGTCACTTTTCACCACTCAAAATGTTTCTCACCACTTCTTGCTCTTCGTGTAACTTTGCGGCCAATGTCTGGTTTCGCTTTGCAACCGTGTTTTGGTCACGTGGTTCGTAACGCAAACCGGTGCTACGCAAAACGAGCAAAAATCGGTGCACCAGAGGTGCCGACCTCTCTCTTTCCACCTAAGGAAAATCGGTGAAATGAAATGATTGTGAACGTGCGTTCGGAAGTTGCAGCTTGAGATGCTGCGATCATTTATTATTTGGCACACGCTCGTTACTTGGCGCGAATTGTTAAACCGTCAGTTTATACATAATGGTAAGCGTGATCCAAGTTATTGGAGAAGACAGTGACAATGATTGTAATAGTATAATTGTAATAATTTAAATAAAGTGAGTAATTTGATTTTTAAATTTTGATACAAAAATTAATTATTGAATACCTTTTTATATTAAACAATACATAAATCTAAAAACAAAAGGGGTTTGATGATTTTATTTCGATAATATAAATACTTTCCACATAAAGACAAACATTTATCAGCACAAATTTGTAAATCATACTTTTATCAGCGAGAGTTTGCAATAATTTAAACAAATTGTGTAAACATGGCTGAACAATTTTCTATTACATTTGGGCGCGAATTTCACATTTTTGAACTGATAAAAAAAATCTTCTTAATTTTTTTCACTATGGTCTACATTGTTTAATAATCTGAAAAAAAAATCTCTTATAGAATATTATACGGCGAATTCTAGAGTGACAAACTGTAACAATACTCCAATGTAATCACGTCAAAAATCCATTTTAACAAATATTTATTGCTTTTTTCTTTTTGAATTTGACCTTAGAATTGGTTGCCAAAAATACCTTAAAATTCAACTACTTTTCCCCGTCTCTTCCACTTGTTTCAGACTGATACATGGAATAGAAGCGGAAAAAAAAACATGAAAAATACGTTTCTCGTATCTGTACAACAGATAGCCCTAGGAGGCTGCTTTTTTTCTGAATCTACAGCATTTCTTCTCTCTTTCGTATGAGCATCGCGATTATCGATTTGGTTTGGAGAAACTTTTTATCCCCTTATTCGGCTATACCCTTTCTCTACGCTTCTTCCACCCTCTGGTGGAGAAAGAAGGCATCACTCGGGCGACGAAACAGGCGAATTTAAATTTTGCTCAGAGGCTTCTTCAGTCAATCTACATCGGTCAGCCGGCTTAACTTATTCTCCAAAATATTTTTTCGCCTTTAGAAATTCACAGCTTCGATCGGCTTTGAACCCGCGAACTTGGGTAACACAGATTGATACACATACCACAAAAACACACCGTTAACACCGATTATGATTTTTTACGACTTGACAGCTCTTTCTCTCCTCCATATCACTGGACTTCCAGCAGGTAGCTTTAATTTCCCTCCAGTGTTCATAAACGAGGTGTCACCACGCATTCGGTGTCGGTGACAGTTCATGCTTAGAGAACAGGATGGCCCAGACGCTCTTGCACCACTTCACGAAGTCACCAATTCGGTCACCATCTTCGAGCGGAGAGTAGACATCCACGCCAGGCGAAAACCACCTTCAACGAATTTTGTTTAGAACGGCTCATCTAAAGCAACATTAGCAGGTTAATGTGCACAAAGAATCCGAGAATGGATACTAAACCATCCTGCAAACGTAAGAGTTATTGCAATTATGGTATTTTGTAGTATGTGATGGTTGGCGTTTGCTTTCCCAGCTAAAATCAAAGGTCTCAATCAAAAATCAATATCTCACGCATACACACATTACTCTAATGCAGAGCTGTGCTTCCACTTTTGTTGCTATTCAACCAACAACCATCACACAGAATTTCAAAATACAGTCACCAAGATATTATCTTTATTTTTTTTTCTTCAATGTTTCGTGCAGTGGTCTCAGATTTTAAACGCCCCATACATTACTGTTTTTCTTTTACAAAAGAAGTACACTACAATGCATTAGCTCAGTTTTAGTAGTGACTTGCACGTACTACATCATCCACTTAAGGACAGTTTTATTTTAATTGTCGCATTAAGATTCCACAAGCTGCAACGACAGTTTAAAAATCGTGAAACGCAATTTAGGCGCATTAATTGTTTAATTCTAATCGCAAGTTTCTCGAATTTTGGCTGCGCATCTTCCTCCGTTCGGCCCAGTGGGCGGGGCGGAGCAGGACGGCGCGTGACGCGGGGGCGGGTTCATTTTGGGCGGGCGCGTAAACAAGCCCTTGCCGTTGCCGCCGCCGCCGCCGCCGCCGCCGCCGCCGCCGAGTCGCCCGTCGACACCCTGGCACGCGCTGGGGCACCGCCGACGTTTCTCTTCCACGAAGCGCTAGAATGGGCGTTGGTACTGCCGGGGCTTCCACAGGCTCCAGAGTCTAGACAATCGACAACCCACCTCTAGAGCCTCAGGTGCTTCGGTTTCTCCGCTCAGTCTAAGGCAGTGAACATTCACAACACTGTAGTCTGCAAAGTTAAAAAAAAGCTACAGGGCGTGTCCCTCAATTCAATACGCTACAGTAATTCAAAACCCTCCCATTTCATTATTCATTTTTAATTTTTCGTTTACGGACCTCAATACGAGTTGGCATATGTAATATGTTTAAGGAAAGTTAAGTGAAAATCGATTTCAAGAACGTCGGCAGATGTAGACGTTTTAAGGCCCCCTGGTAAGATTTCTTTTAATTTTGGTGATTTTTTCCGAATTGAATACTCCCCGGTCGATTTGATTCCACTCGAAGATCTGCTTTTTTTAACATTCATTAAATTTTGGGACTACTTTGTAGGACGCTCCTGACACATTTTAAAATTGTTTTCGGAAATGGCTTCAAATGACGCTTTAAATTTCTTATAAGAATATAGAAAAACATTTGTGAGGATGGTAGAGGTAACTAAATTTACGAAAATTATAAAACTACAAGTATGAACTTTTTGAATCCCTTTATACACCTAGATGATTCAAGATGCAGATTTTCTTGAAATACAGCACAATTTGTTTGAAAATATTAGTAGTGAACTTTTAGGCTACAAGATATCGTCGTGGTTACCGCAATAGGTCGCATGTCAAAAAATTCACTTTTTGGTTTATTATATAATTGAGTTCAATATACAGAACTACAGCAGTTGCAATATATCCTAAGACAGACTAGTGAAAAACCGAATATCATGATTTTACGTTTGTTAAAGCAACTGTTAAGACAGTGAGAGGTAGAGAAGGTTTTTCGTTCCTTCTGAAATCTTCGGTAGATTTGACATACGATCCATTGTTTTTATCAATGTTTTTAATGTTTCTGAGTAACTCTCAAGTTTTCTGAAAATGGCCCGTTTTCAGGAACACTTAAGAACAGATGCGGGAAGGTGCGGGGTGTGGAGGTCCTGGGGGAGTGGGACGCACCGAGGCGATGCGTGAAGAAGCGGGGCGGGGCGAGCAGAAGCGGGGAGGGGCGAGCAGGAGCGGGGCGGGGCGAGCAGGAGCGGGGCGGGGCGGGGCGAGCAGGAGCGGGGCGGGCGGAGGGCGGGGGGAGGGGCAGGCGAGGAGGACCGGAGCGGGGCGGGAGGGGAGGGGCAGGCGGAGCGGGGCAGACGGGGCGGAGGGCGGGGCGCAATGGACGCTGAGCCCACGAACTGCTGGGGCGGATGGGCTGTCGTGACTTCGGGCGCCCGCGCATTTTAATGACGATTACCTCACGGGCGGTAACAGCGCCGATTCGGCGGGTTAAGAATGCACCGGGCTATTTCGAACGCGTGGCGGCACGCCAGCCGCTGTCAGATGCGCACTCCCCTCAGTCCACAAGCGAGATGAGGGCAAAGGGACCGCCGCCGTCTCCGCTATCATCAACATAGCTATCCGGCGTGCTCACTCCGTCACAAACTTTCCAAGCTGAACGAAACAATCTAACGAGCGCTGTTGGGCTACAAGTTAAACTTTCCTTTTTGGAACCTCGTAATCGCTTTCAATACTAACAATTACGAATGTTATTTATGAAACAAAGCAACACTACTTGTGACAATTATGGAACTGTGTTCTTCGTTGTAATTGCATTTTTATAAATTTAATTTTTTTTATATTAAAAAAGTAATTACATTATAACAAGATAGAGGAATGGATATGCTCACATTCTTATTTAATGTTTAAACTAACATTCCTTTTCCTCCTGTACTTATCTTATTGGAGAATAAACAGACGCTGAATTTTTAACATTGATTATATCTAGATAATCATATCTTGTCTAATTCGTACTGATGATTCAATGATTTCAATTGCTTTTTCATGTTTCCGGGCACGTCCACTGCTTTGGTCATTAGTCCCGTTAGTGTAGTGCATGTTTTTTCTCGAGATATGCGCGGTGATATTTCCCCGCTGAATGGCGAGATCCGGCGCCGACCTACCGACGGCTAGTGGGGTTTCCCCTTAACCAGGACTCTCCCACCAGCGGGGCACCGCCCCAGCTGGGACAAGCTCTAAGCTCCCGACCGGCCTCCCGAATATGTGGTAGTGTAGTGCATGTTAGTGTGAGTGTGTAAGGGGGACAGGATAGGACAAGGAAGGGGAAAGATATATCGCGCGCGGTCCGTGGCCCGTTTGGTAGGGTACTGCTCCGGCATTCGCCTGACGTTGATCGGAGAAACCACGGAAAACTACCGATCAGAGCAGCCGGCCGCTAGAATTCTCCTCCAGACAGCGACTGAATCTGATGATTCAATCTGAGGGCTTAGTTGGCGAGTTCATTTTAAACGAAATGGATCTGCAAAAACAAGGTCTTTACGACTTCTCGACTTTCACATGCTTCTGACGACGTCTGCCGAAGTCTTACGACGAACACTGTCAACAAAGGTTTCTCGCAAACGCGTGATTCACTACCCCAAAGAGCATTTCGTCAGCGTCCAGCTGCGAATCGCATTTCTTGGGCGGCGGCTTCGCTCGGGCCGGCAACAAGGCGATTACGGGACTTGATCACGTCTCCAACCGCCGTCCCACTCATGGCATACGTTGCGCTGTCCATATAAAGGCGGATTCAGTAAAATGGAATGTCATAAAAGATCATTTCAAGATAAAATTTTTTCCAATCATCACTTCTTCCCTTTCTTATATAATCGATAATTCACCAATTCTCTTCACCGGACTGTAAAGAACAACCGTTGATTGCAATACAACTTGAATTCCTTTTTTCCACCTGAAGGGCAGTTTCTCCCATTCTAAATATGAGGATTTTTTCTTATCTAATTTTGAGCACAACTTGTTCAAAATATTTCTAAGCAATTTGTAGCTCAGTGGGCGGGGCGAAGGTCGGATTGGCGTGGATCTGCTCGGGAGCGCCCAGGCGGGGCCGAGCGCTGACCCGGCCTCGCGTGCTGGCGGGGGCGCGGCCTTGCGGCGTTAAGGGCCAGCCGGCGCCTTTACGGGGCGCATCTCCGGCGAAACGGCCCCCGTAAACTGGGCCACATCTCCGCTGCCAATTCGCTCTTTATTACGAGCTATCCGTTTGCACTACAGAAGCAGCTCTCGCGCACGCTTTTCAGGTAGGGCGAATGCAGACGACGTAACGCATTAGCGATTATTCACCTGCATGCTATGGATATCAGCAAGACCTCTAGAGTGGGCACTGGTACACGTTTTCATCTGATCTACAACCAAACAATGTAAATCCAGAAAGACTTGCAGTATTTATGTTTCATCATCGGAGAAGAAGTTCAACCACATCACCGTACCCCAAGATCGATTTGACTCTGATGAACATGGGCGCATCAACTGTTAAGGAAATTAGTCCTGTAAGTGTAGTGCACGTTTATCGGGAGGTAGAGGTGATCGTCCCCCGCCGGATGGCGAGATTGGCGCCGACCTACCGAGACTAGCTCCAAACTCTCGACCGGTCTCCCGGCATGTGTGGTAATGTATTGCATGTACGTGTGTGTAGAGGCGAGGTGACGCGAGTGAGGTGAGAGAGGCGAGGCGAGTGAGTGAGGTGAGGCGAGGCGAGTAAGGCGAGGCAGTAAGGCGAGTGAGGCGAGCGAGTGAGGCAGTAAGGCGAGTGAGGTGAGCAGTGAGGTGAGTGAGGCGAGGCGAGTGAGGCGAGTGAGGTGGTGAGCGAGTGAGGTGAGGTGTGAGAGGTGAGGCGAGTGAGCGAGGTGAGCAGTGAGCGAGGTGAGAGCGAGTGAGCGAGGGGAGCGAGTGAGCGAGGTGAGCGAGGTGAGGCGAGTGAGCAAGAGCGCGCGAGAGAGCAAGAGCGCGCGAGAGAGCAAGAGCGCGCGAGAGAGCAAGAGCGCGCGAGAGAGCAAGAGCGCGCGAGAGCAAGAGCAGACGCGGAAAGCAAGACGCGCGAGAGAGCAAGACGCGCGAGAGCAAGAGCGCGAAGAGCAAGAGAGCGCGAAGAGGCAGAGAGCGCGAGAGCAAGAGGCGCGAGGCAAGAGCGCGAGAAGAGCGCGGAGAAGGCGCGGAGAAGCGCGGAGAGAGCGCGAGAGAGCTGAGAGAGCGCTGAAGAGAGGCGTAGAGAGAAGAGCGTAGAGAGAGCATGAGAGAGAGCGTAGAAGCAGAGCGAAGAGGCGTGAGAAGCGAGAGAAGCTAAGAGGAGAAGAGAGCAGAAGAAGCGAAGAGAAGCAGCGAGAGAAGAGCGAGAGCGAGAGAGAGCGAGAGTGTGTGTGAGTGAGTGTGTGAGTAAGTGAGAGTGTGAGAGAGATAGTGTGAGAGAGATAGTGTGAGAGAGATAGTGTGAGAGAGATAGTGTGAGAGAGATAGTGTGAGAGAGATGGTGTGAGAGAGATGGTGAGAGTGAGTGAGTGAGTGTGTGTGAGAGTGTGAGAGTGAGTGTGAGGTGAGGGGGTGGTGAGGTGGGTGGGAGGTGGGTGGAGGTGGTGGAGGTGGTGGGAGGTGGTGGAGGTGGTGGATGGTGGAGGTGGTGAGGGTGGTGGAGGTGGTGGGAGGTGGTGAGAGTGGTGGGAGGGGAGTGGAGGTGAGTGAGAGGTGGGTGAGAGGTGGTGAGAGGTGGTGGGAGGTGGTGAGAGGTGGGTGAGAGGTGAGGTGGGAGAGTGGGTGGGAGGTGAGGTGAGGAGGTGGTGAGAGGTGGTGAGAGAGGTGAGAGGTGGAGAGGTGAGAGAGTGAGAGAGGGTGAGGGGAGGAGTGAGAGAGGAGTGAGGAGAGGTGAGGAGAGGTGAGGGGAGGTGAGAGGTGGGTGAGGAGTGAGGAGAGTGGGCGAGGTGAGTGAGTGAGGAGAGTGGTGGAGTGGTGAGAGAGTGGAGTGGGAGAGGTGGAGAGGAGTGAGAGGTGGTGGAGAGGTGAGAGTGGTGAGGAGAGTGAGAGGTGGAGAGTGGAGTGGAGTGAGAGAGTGGGAGAGTGGTGAGGAGGAGTGGAGGAGGTGAGGAGGTGGTGAGAGGTGGAGAGAGTGAGTGAGAGAGTGAGTGTGAGGAGGTGAGTGGGAGGTGAGTGTGGGAGGTGAGTGAGTGAGTGGTGAGTGGTGGAGGTGGTGGGCGGCGAGGGGAGTGAGCGAGCAGGTGACGAGCGAGGTGGTGAGCGAGGTGAGTGAGCAGGTGAGTGAGCGAGTGAGTGAGCGAGTGAGTGAGGAGCGAGGGAGTGAGCGAGCGAGTGAGTGAGGAGCGAGTGAGTGAGCGAGCGAGTGAGGGAGCGAGCGAGCGAGTAAGTGAGCGAGCGAGTAGTGAGCGAGCAGAGTGAGTGACGAGCGAGCGAGTGAGTAGTAGTGGTGGTGTGAGTGAGTGGCGAGCGAGTGAGTGAGCGAGCAGGCAGAGTGAGTGAGCGAGTGGTGAGCGAGCGAGTAGAGTGAGCGAGCGAGTGGTGAGCGAGTAAGTGAAGCGAGCGAGGTAAGTGAGCGAGCGAGTGAAACGAGAGAGTGCGAGAGGCGAGCGAGAGCGAGGCGAGTGAGAGGCGAGGTGAGAGGCGAGGTGAGAGCGAGGTGAGAGGCGAGGTGAGAGGCGGGGTGAGAGGCGAGGTGAGAGGCGAGGTGAGAGGCGAGAGAGGCGAGGTGAGAGGCGAGGGTGAGAGGCGAGGTGAGAGGCGAGGTGAGAGGCGAGTGAGAGGCGAGTGGAGAGTGAGAATGAGAGTGAGAGAGTGAGAGTGAGTGTAAGGGGTGAATATGGGACAAGGACGGAAAAATCGTTTGCGGTCCGTGCCAGTTTGTTAGGGTATTGATCCGGCATTCGCCTGGTACTGATTGACGAAACTACAGAAAAACTACCGATCAGACTAGCCGGCCTCTAGAATTCTCCTCCAGACTGCGGTAAGTACTTCACATGCATGTCTAGTCGCATTGAAACAACCGTTGTTGGTTGCAATGTATCTGAAAAGATGTATTTGCTGAAATACATAAATATTATGAAGAAACTATGAATACATACATATAAATACATAAATATTATGAAGAAATCCTATTCAATTCACTTTCGGGGTATTTCTTTAGCTCGTCTGAATGGATTCCCAGAATATAAATGATAGTTATTAGGAAATCCTCGGAACTATCTTGTTAATTTATGTCTTGTAAGGTGCCCATCATTTCTTTCAATCAATTACGCGGAGAAATTCGTACACTTTCGTTCATAATTCAATATGTATGGAAATTCAATGGTAATATATTATGCATGGAACAATATGCAACTACTTTAATTATACTTTATTGCACAAGTAATTGTTTTAAAAATGAGCGACGCTAAAGAGCGGGTTTTCAAATTTGTTCCGATGTAATTAAGCAACATGATAAACGAGTTGCAAACATAATTATTTTGTGTAACAGCATTACGAATTAGTAAAAGAAACCAAATTAATTTTGGAAATAAACTTGAAAAGCAGTTTTGCAGCAGGCAACATACTAGATGTTGGTATTGAGACGTCACGAAGAGAGGCCGTGGCAGTGCCATAGAATGCTACCTTATGAACTATTTCTTGCTACGGAAAAGGTAGTTTATAATGCTGGTATAAAAAAAAAGAAATATATTTTACGCCCTTCAATTACCTTCACTAGAAAAGAATTTAAAATCATGGAATACCGTCCTCAATTCTTTTAATTTTTCGTCTATATTCCCGAAACGAATTTCGAAGTTGCTCTCAACTAACAGGGTTAAAATTAAATTATGAATTAATATATGAAAATTAAATTGACCCAATTCCGGCGAAGTGTCAACACACCAGAAATATAATAAGCCGAAAAATTAGTAATGTTGCATGTATAGAACTGCTAGAAGAAAATTGAAATGTATGATTTGCACCACTAGGGCGGCTTATGTCTGCCCGATGAGTGACGTTTGCGTGGTCGGAACAAGAGAAGAGAGAAAGAATTTACTGGGTATGATTATGTTGGGATGATTCTGCTCCCAAACGAAAGGAAATAAAATTTTAAAAAAGTGGAAGAAAAAAACCTCTCCGGATTTTCGTCACTACATCAGAAGTGGAGCTCCAGTTTCACCAAACTTATCAACACGAATTGTGGGAATTCTGATGTGGTGTTGTTGACGTTCTTATGAGAACTGTTATGACCTCTTATTACTTCTCTTATCCAACACCAATATGCATCCATCTGGACATTGTTCCTGTTAATTTCGCATCTCTCAAAGTTCTATTTCAATACGTGCATAATGGATCAAGCACTATTTCAATTCTTTTTCTACCAATTTGGCATGTCTTACAAAGGGTCATACCAAAATGGGAGCCATTTCGAGATTCTAGAAGTACTCTCCATGTATGCCCTAATATGCAATAAGAAGTGGTAGGAATTTTACCATCAAGTTACAGTTTAATAATTAGTTTGTAAA
Organism: Teleogryllus oceanicus; assembly: GCA_964035755.1. Classification (NCBI taxonomy): domain Eukaryota; kingdom Metazoa; phylum Arthropoda; class Insecta; order Orthoptera; family Gryllidae; genus Teleogryllus; species Teleogryllus oceanicus. Next base: position 89,590,805 of record CAXIVR010000007.1, read on the forward strand.
GTGTGTAAGTGATAAAGCTGGTTATTTCAATTAAATTATTTCTTACATAACAGATCAAAAATGTTGAAAACTTGAAGGATAAACACTAACAGTGTATTCTGGTAGTAACTCCACTACTTTACAATCAAACAAATAGCATAATCTAACATATCCACGATAACCATTTCTAACAAAAACATCCGTACATGAACCTTCTCTGGACATCCGCCAGAAGTGGAGGCACTGGTGATGGCTTTCGAACACCAACGTGGGAGCCAAAACAAGTGTGCTTCCTGATACGAAACGTCTCCCTCTACTCGTTTGACTTCCTGGAAGCCCCATAATCTTTACTACCCATGCTCCACTGCAAGTGCAGACATGAAAAAGTCAGTTGGTTTTCTTACTACAATAATTTTAGGTGAGAGTTAAAGAACGCTCAGTCAGATATTTTGTCATATAGAACTGAAGCTTTCGGGCCCAATAATGGAATGTGTTCTTCAAGAAATAATTAGATAATAAAAAGAAGGAAGATTACTGTACACTTTGTGGACTTTGTAATATCAATATCCAACAAAGCAGTACAGCTTTAAACCAATTGTTAGGCCACACGTAGGAATATAATATCAATGTTTCAAGGTACCAGAACACAAATGTAAGTCGATGGAACAAATAAAAGGGCACTACTGTTCAAAATGTCATGAAACACAGGCGCTACACAGCCGGATTCTGTTATTTGTATATTTATGGCGACTTAATGTTTTCCAGAACAGCAGTACGAAAGAAAGGCCTTCTGCTGAACCACTCCTGGACGTGTATACTACAAGGTAAGCGATCTGTGTGGTGCTGAACTATTTTAGACCCACTGTTCTTCAAATACAGTCCACTTGATGCCTAACAGACCACAGAGTTTGTATTCCATCCAGGAACACGTTTCGCTCGGCTGTCTCCCACTGCGCTTTTCTGGCAAAGCAAGCAAGCAGCGTCAGGAAGCCTGGAGACACAATAGAAACTTTGAGGTCGTCATCAAGACCATGCCACCTAGGCGAAAAAAGAAATTAAAACATACCGGCGATATCCTCTAAGGAAGGTAAAGAAACCCTAGCTTCATGTAAAGAGAGAGCGTTACACCAATCTTTTTTTTTTTTTTTTTTTTTGCCGGTATGGATCCTGACTCGAGCAGGAAAAGGTCGCAGAAAAAGGTCGCAGAAAAAAAGGGTGATCGTGGACAGACTTTCCCCCTTCATCTCATTCATCATCATCATCATCATCATTATGGAATTATTTACAATGAATCCAGCAATAACGCCATTTAATATGAAATAACGTTTGTGCCGGTAACAAATAATAAGTGCAATAATGCGCTCACACGCTGCGCACACGCTTGTGTGAATAAGCGATAAAAATATGTCATATTAGAGTTGAATGCCTTTTTTTGAAAACCTTTCCGACACTTCTATCAAAAAAAAAAAAAAAAAAAAAAAAATGAAACGACATACATTTGCACCATAACTGTTGAAGTTTGTTGAATCCTACTGTATATTGAAACTTTGAAACCCTCTATTTTCAACTGCACACTCCGTCTAACAATAAGCAGCTACAAACCCGTTTCCCCCTCCCCACGCGTCCTTCCGGTGCACGTCGGCCGAAGCGCACCCTCACCCCGTGCGGCGCGAAAGAGCTCGCAGCTGCAGCCCCTTGCACTCCTCTCGAATCTCGGCGCCCATAAATTATTCGCGGAAGGGCCACTGGAGTTCTCAACGACGGCCTCGTAAACGGGAGATAAGCCCGGCCGGCTGGGCACACCGCCAGCTCGAGGCCGACACAGGAAGGGAGGGGGCGGTCCCTGCCGCCAAGCAGGACCTCCCACATACCTCCATTACTCAATAAATAACATTTATAATTATTAGAAATGATGAAGAGCGGAACAAAAGTTAACATTAAATACTTCTGCAAACTGTTCAAAAATTAAGACTGAAATCTCGTGAATGACACCAATTTTTTTCCCGAGAGAGTACCGTTTGACATTAAGCATCGTTGAAAATCTACAGAATTGACAGCATTCATTAAGCTAAGCATTAATCATTTACAAATTTGTGATTTAATAACTAAACTTAAGTCGATTTAGAGATCAGGAGGAAGAGCAGGCCTTTTGGCCGGATACACGTCAAAAATAAGGACAATTTTATTGTTAATATTATTTTTATTATATTAATTATATTTTTACTACTCACCCCTATACAGTATTTGAGTAAATTCCGAGCGTGCGGATGAGTCGTTCCGTCACTGTAGGCGAGACCACTTCCCGGGCACCAATCGAAAGGTATTGTGACGTGATGGCATTCGGCGCGTCGCGGTCTCCTGATGGAGAACTGATAATGGGTTTTCGGATCCCGCCAGAAGATCCAAGGAAATTTCCAAAAACATTCTTTTTAGTGTTTTGGCGCTGCGATCTTCGTGCGATGTGTCGGGAATTAAACCAACGCCACCTCAATACATCTATGTAGGTGGCGTTGATTAAATTCCCGTACGCGTAGACATTCTCCGTTCAATATGCCATAATTTTCTTTCACGACGATGGAAACACTGATGTTGACGTCTTTAAGTGAATAAGTGAAGTTAATTTGAACAAGTGAATCGCACGGCATATTTCATTTTCATTTTTAAGCGTTTATCCGTATGCTATTACCATAAAAACAAATTTGCAAAAACTTACGGACGGTATTGCTTATTAAATTTGAAGATTTGAAGTGAATATGGAGACAACAAAACTGTGAGCAATGCTAGAGAATGAATGAACGTTCATAAGAACGTTCGACTTCTCTCTTTTACGTTCTTAAGTGTGCAAATACCGATTTTCAAATGAAAGTGACCTAGAAATTATTCTCATTAAACTTAACACCTTATTCACATGGACATACAAAACAGTAGCCTTTTAAAGTTTATATAGATTCGCATTCAAAACGATTAATAGAACAATTGCAGAAGTAAAAGTGAACACAAATTAGACTGTTTTAATCTTTTCCAATATTAGGGCAGAAACATACGCAAGTGTTAAGCCAATACGGGGAAGAATCAAATGTAGTTGCAGAAGATTTAGCTACAGAATTTTTGGAACTAACGGAGGAACTTGTATTAGGATTGGAGAATAAACCAGAAGAACAGCTTACAGGTGATTGTGCATAATTGAGCATATCGACAAAAATCCTAAAAACATTTAGCTGAACTAAACTAACTATTCACATAATCAATACCTGTATTTTCTACGGCAATTATAATTTTGAAATTGCATTTTTACCACTTCATCTCAGGCACGGCCATTGGATGTTGGGAATTTTTGAAGGGGAGTATAGCATTATCAGCTACTACGATTCATTCGTAAGTTCAAAGCCAGATAGTGTAAGAGCACATTTGAACGAAGCTACGCATGAAAGCAATGAAGTATGAAAGAAATTTTGATCAAATGAAAATTCTCTTTAAACAGTTTACAGCGTCGGCAATGCCACATTCAACTATTATTATTATTATTATTATTATTATTATTATTATTATTAATATTATTATTATTATTTATATTATTATTATTATTTATATTATTATTATTATTTATATTATTATTATTATTTATATTATTATTATTATTATTTATATTATTATTATTATTATTATTATATGCGTACCTTGCGGCCTAGATATATTTAGCACAGGTTCGGATCACGCATGCTCATTGAAGTTTGCACTTTGTATTTCGTGAGCGTGCGCGTGTGTATGAGAATCGCTGCGAGTGTCGCACGTTGCTACCTCAGATACGTGGAATCTGCTAGTGTGTTAGAGACCATAACAGGATTCGAGATACACCTGTGCACTCCAAACAACTACGAAAAAGTGATGTTTTAATCTCAACACTATAAAAGAAAACATAATCAATGACTTACCACGGAGATCCAATGTGTGAAACTGAATAGTATGATGCACAACTTTTACCATTAATATCTAATAGTTTCCTTAATTAGATGAATTGATTGGTTTCTACATCTCATCCCTACATAAATAACTCAATCATGAATTGAAAAATATAATGGAATCCACAAAATCTTAAATATGACCCATGCGAGTCGGAAATGAATATTAGAACTACGAACCAGAAGAGTTCTCACTGATTTCAACATAACTGTCCAGCATGTTGAAATAAAACGGAGTAAAACAGAATTGCATGTAATCGATACCTGGCAGAGTCGTTAAACTACCGGTCTGCAGAAGAGTCACATCCAGTTCACTCACGTAAAATATGTAGAGAACAAGAATGCCTATCCCGTTAGGGATCTCCGATGTTCACTGTCATTTTTTCACAACAAAATTTTGCTGCTACACCATTCACACTTCCCATCATGATGAGTACTCATTTACATTCGAATATGTTCAAATGTTATTGAATTAAGGGACGCATCTCATGGTTTAAGACCGCGTTCGTAGATAGAGGACTTTTTTTATGTCGCAATGTACGGAATGCTACGAATGCTCACCATTTCATAACGCCGTTGTGTTTAATTTCTCTATTGCCTAATAACTTCAGATTTAACTATTAAATTTAGTGCGAACCATTCTAATAATATGCTTTTACAGCTTTCTCAACACTTCGTCTTGACGATAAATGTCTGAAAACCATTTTCTAGTCCACTTAAAAAAAGACCGAGTTTGTGTCCCGAAGCGGCAGAATACAACGGAATAGGTTGTATCGACCGAGAGCCAAGTTGCTGGCTGAAATGCTTAACCGCGGTGCTGCGTTCGGAAGATAAGAGTTGCGTGTCGGCGGCGCCGGCGGGGCGCCACTCCCACCGCCAGGACACGCACAGCGAGGCGGCGCGCAGTGACGCCAACGCCTCAGCTAAAGCCACCGCCTGTCTTCATCTTTGCCGCGGCTGTCCTCACCTGCACAGCAATCACCATTCCCTCCTCCACCGCCAACACCGTCCTCGCCTACACAGCACCGTCGCGGCACTGCGCCGGCGCCAATACAAGCCTTCTCCACTGTCTGCTCCGCACCCCGTTGCTTTCCGTGCCGGGACTGTCCCTGCCTCCATCAACGACGCTGTGACCGTCCTCTCATCAACATCTGCACTGCTAGCCTCCAACGCAACCGCCTCTGCCACCGTCGCCCACGCCCACGCGACTTTCCCTACTGCCTCCTCCCTCCCATGCGTCTCCTGTACAGTTGCCGTACATGTGTCCAGTCCTGTACATGTGGAGGCCGGAGGTCATTTTCCGAATGGAACACAGCGCCACTGTCTTGTGGCTTCAGTAGCTGAGAGGGCTTTGTCAAGTACACTAGTTAAAACTAAGTGAACTCTAGCTCAAATCCAGTGATATTACAACGGTAATATCTTTGGCCTAATTTGAAGCACACGTATTTCTTCCTTAATTTGAAGTAAATGTATTATTTATGACTAGCGTAAGCATGATAGAACTCGCGTGTGTAAATCCCACTCTCTACCATTTCAAACCATATCCCACTCTCTGCCATACCAAAGCATCTGCATACTAAAGAATGGAACCCTTTTGATATGGCGACGAATGGAAAGGGTTTCACCTACTTAGCAGATTCCCACGTTCGGTGTTGGTAACACTAAATCTCAATCACAACTTCACCATACAGCGGGGGAAGACCACCGCCATCAATCGAGCAAAAAAAAAGAAACTAATGACCATCTCTAACGCCCGGAATCACTAACAATCAATCAACCACAACACTTTGGATGATTATTCTGCCGAGTAAACTTGGCTGAGGAGCCCAAGTGGATTCCAACGGTTCTTTTAGATCACATGTAATCATCAAACCGGTAGGTAATGTTTCCGCACCCGAAAAATCCATCACTTTCCATCGGGGAATCGAACCCTCGAACTTGGAAACAATAGACAACTCGACTTGAACGCGACATAGATCACCATCTTCACGTACAGCGCCAGCAGTACAAATCAAATGTAAGAACTACGGCCCTTAAAAGTGTTCTCGGTCTTCCTAAAGAAACACTTCATTTCCCTGGGACAAAGCTGTCTTTTCGTAAGAGACAGCAAATGCCTACAACTTGCTATTATTGGAAAAGAGAGCCTTTTACTCCGTAGTGTCAGCTTAATCAATAGTGTCGATTCTACTGCAGCGCACAAACTTTCCCGTACTAGTTAGGAAGAATTAAAACAATTATAAACATTTCTAACAATTGTTGGTAGCTGCACGTATAGTTTGTTTTTTCACGAAGGTCGCGGATAAATGTGAAATGATAAACCAGAACGTTTCATACTAAAACTGTTGCATTTCAGCTTTATAAGTCTGGTTTTTGCCACAGGAACAAAGTAACAAGTTGATTTTACACTTCTCATACAACTGACTTCTGCAAGAACTCCGACAAATTATTTTATTCACTCTAATTAGAGCTGTTCATTTCATTAATTCTTAACAATTTCAAACAAGTCACATCAAATTACAAACGTGATGCTGAAATCGCTGACAAGAAATCTTTCGCTACACGATAACCACAAGAAACGCGTCTTCAAAACCTGTTTGAAGCTAGTGGTTCGCGCTAGAGAGTCGACCCAAATGAGACGTTTCGTGTTGCTTTAGCGACTACCACTGTGTTAGTACCAGAGGCGTGGGGTGTGTGTGTAATGTCTTTCACGGGAAGTGCAATCGAGCCTCGCCCTCTGACTGATTTCGAGGAAACCAACTCCTCCACCTTTTCGGCCCAAATATTCGAGATCCTGCAAGAACCTTTAAAGAATGCCGGCGGCGCTAGCCGAATTCGTTTACTACGCTCCGCGAAGTCACGAAGCGAGGCCGCGAATTCGAGACTCGCGGGTTCGTGGTTGGGTGACCCACCAGGAACCCCGGGATCTAACTGCGTCGAGCCACTGGCCGAAGGGATAAAAGGCACTGACTGTGACGTGACGAGACTTGACAAATATAGTAACGAAGGATTACTCCAAAATAAAAAGCACATTAATGGAGGATTACTCCCCAGTGCAAAGCGCTCAACGCCCCTTAAGGGCTTGGAGACGCGTTGCATCAAGGTGTAGACGAAAAAAAAAAATATCCAGGTGTGGAAATAATTATTCGAACTTTCTAATTGTCCCCATGGAGATTGTTTTAACTTACTCAAATATCTGAATTCAAAACGCACTACACAACTCTTCAGAATTCGTTTTTGGAATATATTTCATCATTCACTTGTTCGCAATTTCTGCCCTTAGACATGCATCTTCGCCACAGAACATGAAATTTTCAATTCCAACTAATTGGCTTAGAAATTGTCTTAATATTGCATCACTAGCTTAGTGTGGTGTTTATTTTTAAAGTTTCTGGCGACAGTTCTTAAAGTATTTTCATCTTTATTAAGATAAGTTTTTTTTAATTACAATAGAACGACACAAAAATCTCACATCTCTACCAGCAGCCCTAGATGAGTAGATTGACCTCTGGCTTGCCTCTAACGATGGTCAGGAACATCTAGCCGTGAGTCCAGGAGCGGTAGCTCAGCGCATCAACTGATGCCACTGCAGCCCTTTTTACCGGGAGGTCCTAGGTTCGAGTCCTGACTGCGGCAGGATTTTAGACACTAGCTTTTCAGCTAGATCGAATTCAGTCGCTGTCTGGAGGAGAATTCTAGCGGCCGGCCGCTCTGATCGGTAGTTTTCCGACCAACGCCAGGCGAATGCCGGAGCAGTACCCTACCAAACGGGCCACGGACCGCGCGCGATCTGTCCTTCCCCTTCCTTGTCCTATCCTGTCCCCCTTACACACTCACACTAACATGCACTACACTACCACATATTCCGGGAGACCGGTCGTGAGCTTAGAGCTTGTCCCGGCTGGGACGGTGCCCCGCTGGTGGGAGAGTCCTGGTTAGGGGGAAACCCCACTAGCCGACGGTAGGTCGGTGCCGGATCTCGCCATCCAGGGAGGGGAAAATCATCGCCATCTCCCGAGAAAAAGCATGCACTACACTAACGGGACTAATGACCGAAGCAGTTGACGCACTCGGAAACACAAAAAGTCAATCAATCTAGCCGTGAGCGGCGGATGGATAAACACATGCCTGATACTCGATTAAGAATGATAGAGCAAAGCAAAACAGAAAAAAATACAGTCATACCTCGATATCTCGAAGCGTCTCCGGAATGAATTTCTTTGGCTTATCAAGAATTCGAGATATCAAAATAATACTTTCTTTAAAAAACATTAACTGTTTTAAATAGATGCGGTTAAATATAATCATTAACTCATAAAATTGACGTTCATTACTTATATAATAAGCATTTATTCTCAGATACAAAATTTTGTGAAACAAATAATAAAGATAATCAATGATTTTAAAAATTACTTTATTTAAATCAGCCCTACCTGGGTACTGCTGAGGTTTTGAATTCAAGAATTTAGAGACCAAAAGTTAGTATTTTTCTTCTGTTTGTTTTGCATTAGTCTGTGCTCCACAAAAATTTCTAGTAAATTCACTGCACTAAAAATGCCCTCGCTTACTGAAATCGGACCCTGAACATATTGCTGAAAAGTGTCCAAGCCCTTCAGAAGCTTGTGAAGCAGGTGGTGGTTTAGAATCATGGAATCCTACGCCCCTCCTATTTCTTCTTCCTCTGACAATCCTCATATTCTATTACTCTCGTGGAAACTAAAATTTCTGTCTGTATGACGGTCAGATACCGTGATACGGTGATTCTGCGTACAGATTAATGAAAATGTAGTCGTCTTTGCATCATACCAAATTTCTAAACTCTTGCCACTCGTCAGGGGTAGAAATTCTCTTCTTCACGCTGCAAGTCACGTAGACAAAAACCGGCTTTTCGGGAAACAGTTTGCGATGGTTTCTGATTTCACGTCTGACCACGATTTATGCAGCAACATAGTGTTATGTAAATTTAAATTTACTTCTCCGTATTCTTTCGAGACAGCTTTTCCTGTAGAAATGCTTCAGGTTTTCAAGGACATCCTGATCTACAGGCTGCAGTTTTGAAGACACATTTGGTGGGAAGTGAATAAGTCGAACTGTTTTTAAGTACTCAGTGTATTTGGGGTGGGCGGAATTTTTTGTCCACACTCATTAGCCAAGATTCAAAAATATAACTTTTTTTTCACGACTTCTTGTCGTGATTGTATTCTAGCAGCAGATATTTCACTCCTGAAATCATCTACGCTTTGCTGATTCACCGATCACCCAGAGCTTCAACTTTTCAGTTTCTGTCGTATTCCTGAAACGATCACTGTTATCGTATCTTTACTTCTCTTATCACCTTGACATTTTTCACCCTTAAACGTTAATGCTTTCTCAAGCAAGCATTTGAAAATTACTTCGGTTTCGTCAGCATTAAACACATCTTCTGATTTGTAGGTCTCTAGCAATCCAGGCTGGATATGTCGTTGATAGTTTTCGCAGTCACTTGCAACCTCACCAGTTATAATTTTCTGAACAATTCCATGCCCGTGTGTAAAATTTTTTAGCCAACCTGTACTGGCTAGAAAAGACATCTTCTTAATTAATGAACCCTGAATTGGAATGTTCTTGTCCCTAGCTTACTTCACCCTCAGCAATAACACTTCTTCCACCTGCAGGTAACTTGAACATTTCGTTCTTTTTCTTTGGGATTCAAAACTTGATTTCTCGACTGCATGGCGAATTTTGTTTTTAAAATGATTGAAAGCGTACTTGCAACAATGTCAAATTCATCTGCAATATATTTTTCCTTTCTCACCGCTTACTCCACTGCACATATTTTTTATTTAAAGTTACTGATTAGAGCACACATTTGTCCATCTCCTTGATACGTTGCACTAGCAAGATACTGCGGCAGGCGTAGCACGTCGACAAAAGATACTGCTTCCCAAAGAGGGTAGCACGCGACTGCGCGGGGCTGCTGAGTCGGCCTTGGGAGCAATACGAAATTCTCTTGTCCAGGCATTCAGAGCAGACGGCAAGAGCACACAAGCTGTGAGTGAGGAAGGTCAGTGTTCCCTTGGTAATGTCTCGGAGGGCCCGGATTTCGAGACGTGAAAACAATGTTCGTCAGTTTCATGGGATTAAAAGTATGCTTATTTCACTTAGGGGAAGATATTTTTTCGAGTTAACGAGAAATTCCAGGAATCAAATTTCGACTTAACGAGACAGTCTTACATTTAAATATGTATAAAGCGACCGGGAATGGAAAATTTCTTCGACACCAAAACTTCGAGTAATGGAGGTTTGGCGGTATATGTTCAGACAGTAGTGGAGGTCCTAATTTATAATTCGGGGTGAAATTTGAAAATATGCTCATGAATTAAAAATGTAATGAAAGTTGTTGTTTTTTAAAGCAGATCATGATTTTTTTAGAACAAACTGTATATAACAGTGATGGTCAAGGAAATGCATAACAATAGATAGCTTTCTTCATTGGCTATTGTTTGAATGGTCTTCGAACTTTTACGAGTAAAGTCACATTTGAAAAGCCTCTTACTATATCTGAACAATGAAATATAATACAATTCAGTTTCGTCAAAAGTACACGACCGAATGTTTATCACTGGGTCATTAAATCCGTCAAGCTCTAGTAGGATGTTAAAACTTAAACAAAAAGTCGATCCCAATACGCCGGCTAAAAAGTGAAAAAAAAAGTTCAATCCACCTTTCTATCAGCCCCCAATCATGCAGGCCTTTCTGATCAATCTGAACTGCACTGTTTGCGGGGCAAAGACGTTATATAGCCATGTGAGTCAGCGGGTGATGCACGCAGTCGCAGCGAGCGGGGGCAGAGAGGCTGAGAAGGAACTGAGCGCGGGTCCCGACGGCGGCAAACCGGAAAAACCTGCCCGACCGGCCGCGCCGCTCCGCGCCGCGCCGGGGCTCGACGCCCGGACATCCCGGATAGCCGCGCGCGACCGCAGCAGCAGCAGCTGCAGCAGCCATCCCGAAATAGCCTCCGCGCCGCAAAAACAAAAGCGGCCGCAGCGGCCCGTGAATGAAGGTGAGCGAGGGCGGCCGCGCGCTGGAGTTCCTCAAGGTGGCCTCGCGGCGCCGCCACGCGAAACCGACAACACGGGGCCATGGGCGCCCGCGCAGGCCCGGTGGGAGGGGGACCGTGGCCCCCCTGAACATTTCAAGAGGGGCCCCTTAGTCCAACGGAATAAAACATTTTATTTCCGTAAACATGATTTTTCCTTCTTTTTAAGCAGACTATTTCGTGAACTGATGTATGACATTTGAGGAGAAAATTCTCCAAACCATCTATAATCATGGAAATAATTCAACACAAAATCCATTTTATTAATATGTCGTTAAATTTCTATCTTTCTCCTTACATGATATTATTTATTTACTAGTAAAATAATTTGGATTAACAATGACTTAATAGAAAAAAGGATCAAGCGGGGACAGAGGGCTCCAGAAATGTAGATACCTTTTAGACTGCGCACACCTATGCTCCAGTACAGATTTACAAGTTGGAACACACTTTCAATTTCCTCATTAAGTTTCGTCCTCCGTTTCACCAGGTATTAATTGGGCTTACTTTAAAGTGAGTAAAGAGTTGTTTTTTTTTTCGAAGTAACTTATTTTCATTTCTGTTTTCTCTATCAACGTCGTCTTAAAACGTTTCTCCATCATGCTACCAAATTTTGTGTAAAAAATGACGTTTCTCCGATATGAAGTGGGATCTCAAAACCATTCAATCTTCATCTTGAGATATAAAGCTAAATGTTAATAGTTTCCCTTCCTTAAAAAAAAACTATGCCGGTTACAATGACGTTGTGGTTAACCTACATTCTTTTCATACTTAGCAATTCTCACTACCTTCGTGAAGCTGTGAACACAAATTATTAAGACAACGCACAAACGCACGCACACGCACACGCACACACACATGCACGCATGCACATACGCACACATACAGAAACAAGGGATACCTAGTTGTCAGTACACCAAGTTCACGCATTCCATTTAGGTCCGAATTTCAAGAAGTGTTTATTAGCATAGTCCACTGATTAAAGAAAATATTGGGAATCAGCTATATCTTAAAAAGAAAGTATGGCAATCGCAAAGAATCGTTTTTACAGCAATTTTTATATTTTACAACATTCTTCCAGTTTTCCCCTCCCGCGATTACGAAACGAGCGGTGAAGCGGAAGATCAAGCCTGATGTCTGGAGACTCCGCTATTAATAAGTGAAGCACCCGCCGTTCTATTCAGAATTCGGGTTGGTCGCGTGACGGAAGCCTGGCAGGCGTCAGGCGTCCGACAGCTGTCCGCGCCGCACATGCACCCAGCGCGTGGCGGCGTGGCGCGGCGCGGCGAGCAGGGCCAAGGTCGCAAAGGAGCACACACGTCGCCCGCCCGGCCAACGGGGCAGCCCGAGAAAGGCCTAAAAACAATCGTATCGAAGATTTTTTTGAACGGAAAATTCGCCGCTTGTTTACGTTAAAACGGTTTGTCGTACGTGAAAAATGAATAGAACCTATTTTGCAGATAATTACGTGAATTTTATTTCTTGTATTAACCGCAATTAACCTCTGAGACCTAAAAAACGAGATTTTTGCAAAAAAGTTATTTTTGTGACCTTTCACCTTCAATAATTTTTTGGCCGGCCCGCTAACGCTCTCTATTTTTAATGTGTTGTTTAAAGCGACAAAATACAGCGACTAAAATAAGAAAATCTTAAATACCATTATTTTAGAACTAACAACCTATAATGACTGGGCTAGGAGGCGCAGACGAGGACTGTGCGCCACACAGCCAGGACGAGAGGTGAATTTCCCTCGTCAACGTCCGAGGCCTACGGTAACACTGTACCGGTTGAGTTGAGTTCAGAGGCAGTATTGTCGCCCTCTGCAGCCACACTTCACACGGAGGTGCTATGTTCGAGTCTCGGCGTTGGCGTATTATCGACTCTAGCTACATAGCTCGGTCGAATTCAAGCGCAGTCTGGAGGAGAATTCCAGCGGCCAGCTCCTCTGAACAGTGGTTTTCCCCTGATTCCATGTGCGGCGCGGTGAGCTAATGTTTCCAGTTTTCCGTAGTTGCGTGGGCATGTTTGGAGAAACAAAACCAGGCGACTGCCGCAGTACCTTAACGAACAGGTCGCAGATCGCGCGCGATCTTTCCTTCCTCTCCCTTGTCTTATACTCTCCCCTTACACACACGTACACTTGCATGCCCTACATTATCACATGTCGAGATATCAGTCGGGAGCTTACACCTTGTCTCGGCTGGGGAGGTGCCCCACTCAAGGAGATTCCTCGCAATCCGACGTGTAGGTTGGCTCCGGAACTCACCATCCTACAGTGGAAAAATACCGCTACATCACGCCGACTAAACATTCATTACCCCAAAGGCTGTGGATTAATGGCCACATCAGTTGACTTGCTGGGAAACATCAATCAACCGAAAACTGCTTGACATATGGTCCGGACGTTAGTTTCCTGAGAGAACTGAGAACCTAAAATTCCCCTTTGAAGAAGGTCCCTGATACAACAACGTACTGAGCACATTCTCCTCCTTTTGGAACACTCGAGAAGTCCATATGCTCTGGAAACCAAGTACTATTTACACTAAAGTAATTTAAATACTCTGCATAATAAATAAGGGGAGCAGCAACAAAATACAAAACTTCGCACTTTTCTTTCACAAAATGCGACCACTCCTCTCAATGTAGACTAGTTGTCCTGGAAATCGAGCCACTCCAGCAAGGATCATAGACTTATGGCAGAAGATTTTTTTTTCTAAGCGGACCCAACATCCCCGCAGGCCTGTTTAGATTCAATATTCTCGGCTGCAACGTTTTAACAATCCAACACTTCGATTATCATTTAGTATCAGGTGAAAAATCGTCCTCACCACCAGAAAAAAAGCCCTCACTACCTTGCCTCCGTGTTTGCGTTTTCACGTCGCCATCGCCGTCGCTAGTAGTTGCAACTGGTACTTTAAGCACCTGACGCTAACCTGCAGAACTACTGCCATTGACGTCGCAGCCGAACAAATCCACACACGTATAGGAGGAAGCAGAGGCGGAAAAAGGTGGGCGGTGACGGTGGTGATCGGTGGTGATCGGTGGTGATCGGTGGTGATCGGTGGTGATCGGTGGTGATCGGTGGTGATCGGTGGTGACGGTGGTGACGGTGGTGATGGTGGTGATGGTGGTGATGGCGGCGGATGGATAGTGTTGTCGGGGATGGAGAAAGGAAGATGTAATGGAGATATGCAGGTGACGGTGGAACGGGAAGGCGGCGTTGGAAACGGCAGAGGTGGGATTCGAAGAATTGATGTGGTGATGGCGTCTCGCGGTGGTGGCGATGGATGGCGCAGGTCTATTCGCGTCCTCGGGCCCGCGTTCATCAGTTGGGCTGGTTGCCGAGGGAGGCGTTCGCGGCGCTGGCGACTGACCCTTTACTCCTGCCCCCCCCCCCTCTGTGATTAATTTGACCGACGCCCCAATTACACGGCCTTTAAGTGGCTGGATAACGCGACAACCAAGAAAGCAATGAAGTGTACAAACACCTTCGGCTCTCCACAGCACGTGCCCCGGCGCTCCCTCCGCGCCGAAGCTGACGGCTTAACAACCTGCAATTAGGGACATCGAGTAGACGTTTGTAAATACGATGACTGCTTTACGTCACTGTTTAGATAACACTGACCAAGAAATGCAGTAAAACGCTTTTTCTATATTCAACATATTTGCATCGTGCGATATATTACATATATATTACCAGCATTATCTTTAGGAATTCTAGATTTGCATTTGAATAGTATTTATCCTATTAAGGGTCGTGAGAAATTACACAAACACACGAAAAACGTAGAAATAGGAATTATTTCATCATAAGATTACTTTTCTGCACTATTATAAATATTCCAATAAATATACTATGTATGTACGTAATTGATTAGACAAGAGTGAATTTGAATCTTTTACCTATATATTTATGAAAATGAATGAGTTATCGTCCAGATTCAATATCTTTCAAAACTAGTAAACAATTTTATAACGAGTTTTTTAAATGAAATCATTAGTCCTTAAAGGAAACAGATTTTGAACACAAGAACAAGACCCAGCTAGTAACGTTACAAATTAAAAAGAGCTGGTAAGAGAGGGGAACGATTATCTTTAAAGGGCAGAAGCGAAGTGCTGATATGTTCGAGAGAAAACGGGAGTAGATTGAGATGAAACAAGTAATTTGCTCCCATGAACATGGAGTGGAAAGGGCTTAATTACAGAGGAGTAACTTTAGAAACAGTCGACCTTCGACCTTTCAACAAGGGCAGTTGAAGGGCAATCAGATTTAGGCTTTACTCTGTCGTCTTTCTTACTCTAAAGAAATTTGAAGTATCTATGACGATACGCAGAGCATTATAGCAAGATGCGTAAATTAACATATGACTGGAAACTGCTGAAATATTGGTGACCACCTCGTTCATGTCTCATATTATGCCGTAGTTACGGCCTGACATACGTTGTTGGATACCTACAGGATTAATCGTATGAATATAGAGACGGTCATCGATGACGACTTCGATTTTATAATCTACTGCACGAAGAACCTGGCAAGGCATCTTTTCAACCATTCTCCGCAAAGTAAAATTATTATTTTGAGGTATTTATTACGGTAGTAATCCTTACCTCGTTAAGAAAATGAGGCATTTTCATTTTAGAAGAAGATCAAATACTCTTTTTTTAATGGTCAATTAATATAATAATCAATTTAATGGTCAATGAAAAATATGAAAAAGATACAAGGGGAGATGTTGAAAAATTAGTACAAAGGGTATCATGACCCTATGCACGAAACAAGAAATCTAAATTAAAGAGACACCTTAGAAAGATAGCGCCACGCCTTCAGAGAAACCAGAAATATCAGTTACTTTATATATAAAGTATTCTATACAGTTACAGGTATTAACTTTTACGATAACTTTCTTTCCTCCTTCGCTGACCTTCCCATTGTGACTACGTCTTGAAGACTGCACGACAAGTTAGAAATAGCTCTTGCACAAAATTACGACCAGCAAAATTTGGCAACAGCATCACGCAGATTGCCTTTTGCATGCCGATGTCACGAATGTTCCACCTGCATTCAGCATTAGCCTTGGCCGAGAGTGGAGAGACCAATTACGTTCAAGGTCATTCATAACGATCTCTATTGTAACTTCTAAAGTGCAGACTAGATTTCTATCATACACAACTAACTAAAACGTTGACGGCATCGTCATTTTAGAAAGAGATATTGATATTAAGTATCTTTTTTAAGTAATTTGCGTAGAAGAGGCAGTGGGACTTGGCGGGGCGGGACGGGACGGGGGCGGGGCGGGGCGGGGCAGGGCGGGGCGGGGCGGGACGGGACGGACGGGACGGGACGGACAGGGACGGACGGACGGACAGGACGAGGACGGGACAGGAGGGCAGGACAGGGACGGGACGGGCGAGGACAGGGCGGAGGGGAGGCAGGGGCAGGACAGGGCGGGACAGGACGGGACGGGGCGGGACAGGAGCGGACGAGGGCGAGGACAGGGCGGGACGGGACGGGGCGGGACAGGGCGGACAGGGGCGGACAGGAGGGCGGACAGGGCGGACGGCAGGACAGGGCAGGACAGGGCGGGACAGGGGCAGGACAGGGCGGGACAGGGCGGACAGGGCGGACAGGGCGGACGGGGCAGGACAGGGCGGACAGGGGCGGACAGGGCGGACAGGGGGACGGGACAGGGCGGGACAGGGCGGACGGGCAGGACAGGGCAGGACAGGGCGGGACGGGCGGACAGGGCGGACGGGCGGACGGGCGGACGGGGCGGACAGGGCGGACAGGGCGGACAGGGCGGACAGGGCAGGACGGGCGGACGGGGCGGGACAGGGCGGGACGGGCGGGACGGGGCGGGACGGGCGGACAGGGCGGGACAGGGCGGGACAGGGGCAGGACAGGGCGGGACAGGGCGGACGGGGCGGGACAGGGCGGACGGGGCGGACGGGCGGGACGGGCGGACGGGGCGGACGGGGCGGGACGGGCGGCGGGGACGGGCGGGACGGGGCGGACGGGCAGGACGGGCGGGACGGCGGGACGGGCGGAGGACGGGCGGGACGGGAGTACCGAGCGTTAGTGTGGAGGGGGCAGGGCGGGGCGAGTGCTGATAAACTCCGCCGCTGACTGCCGCGTTTATTTGCGCCGGCCGCTGCTTCCCCGCGGCGCGCGAAAATAGCGTTCGCGAATACCATTCACACCTCGCCCTCGAAATACTCCCGACTAAACGACACTGACGGCGAAGCAGGCGGTAGAGATACTGCGGAAGAATGTAGTGGTTGCGTGGGCCGCAGAAAGACGTCTGACGCACCAACTCTCTCACACAAAGAACAAGAAAGTGGAAACAGGGGAATGATTAACAAAGTCGTGATGACTAACGAAGGACGAAATGCGGAGGAAATTAAAAAAGAAACAACTAATAATCATTGCGAGTGTAACCGAATTAAGTTACGAGGTACCAACTAGAGAAATGTCCAAGGCCGAATCTTTCAATTCACTCGCATTGATCTCGAAAACTAAGAGTTTTAATGAGATATGTCTAAAGAACATTTCTCAGATATCTTCTCACGGATACATTTAGTATATAATTCCGACAATAAATTGTTGAATCTATACTAAAAAATTTTAGAATATTTCTCGAGATGTATGATTACGATTTTTGTGTCTGAACATTTTATTAACAATTTAATATATTACAACATTGTGTTTTTCTAAGGTCCTTTAGACGGTGACGTCGCTGGTGGTGCCGTTTATGACGACTGCCGTTCCTCACGTAGTTGCAACCTCACTCTTAAAAGTGTAGTCCCTGAAGACCACTCTCAAAAGAGATACTCCATGCAACTATGGCAAATGTTCCTTTTTTTATTTATACCCCCTCATTGTATAGGTAATACAACGTATTATGGTGTTAACGCAACCAAACAGGAAGGAAAAGCCAATCCCATTGGCCGGCCGTCAAGAACAATCGCCGCAAATGCTCAGTAGGGAAGGGCTGCGTGTGAAAATATCCAAGAAATTATTTCTTATTTATATGATTTTTTCTGATAAGACGGAATGACGAAAAGTATTTAACGAGGCACGGCTAATAACACAAATAAGAGACTTAATTAAACCTCTGCTACCTCCTCGGTTTATGAAGTTCTATCGGAGTAACGGTGGACCATTCCTGAAACAAATTTACCTGACATTTCCCGGTTTTTCAGAAGGTTTTTTTTCCACTTAAAATCCGTAAAGTATTTCACACTATCTAAAAATATATTGAAGAACGCCTGATACTAATTACTCAGGTCTCCGATTTCAGCGTCATAAAGAACACTAACACAACTAATAAAAATTGAGTCACTACTATTTGTTGGGCAATTTTTTTTAAGGAATAAAATCTATAACAGTACCAATGTTTTCCCTAACTTAAAAAACGATTATTCTACACATTCCCTGATTTTTCAGAGCACTGAAATCCCTGACTTTTACAAGTTTTCCTTTTTTCCCAGAAAGTGGCTACCCTGACTGTACATTGATCCCATGACGTTAATAACTGTATCATAGATCCTTTTTCCTCCATCGAAGAAAATCTGATCAGGTCCATCTCCTCTCTTTACATTTTACTTGTTTTTAATAAAAATTGATAAAGAATTAAAGCTCAATAATACTTTGAGGAAGTAAAATCCCATTTTCAAAGGGACTCTCACTGGCGTAACTTTTTCTATCTTCCAATTTTTTAAACAAATCTTCAACATATTTCAATAAATATCCGTTTCCTCTTCTAAATCTGTAGACCTACCCTTAACTCTAAAACATTTTATTCTAAATCTCTAATCTGACCTCAAGGTGTCTAAACGATTCGTACTGTAGTAAATGAACAATATTCCGAAAACAATTCATCGATCAACTAGAATTGCTACAGAATGGCACAGACTTTCTCGTAGTGAAGTTCTCTTATTTCTTTGAAGTGGACTGGCTTTAGGCACTTGCCCAATCCTCTTACTAGCACCCATCTATCGTCGTCCAAAGTAGTTTTCTTTTTTGACATTTTCCTACATTTTCGGTTTTCTAATATTGGAACCGAAATATTATTTTAAGAATATTAAAGAAGTGTAAAACTTCGTAATAAATGGCAATTGTGATTCACAAATTTGGAACTGTTTCTAAGAAAATGGGCTCTAAGCGTTATTGTAAGTGCCGAATTTGAAGCTCTATTTGACAGGAATCTATTGAGTTTTCGAAAAACTTCATTTGAAGTCACTGGAAGCACTTTCACTCACAAATGCAATAATGTATTCAAATCGATGGAAATGTGCATATTAACAATGTGAGATATCGTTAAAAAATACATTTGCATACATAGTTTTGTAAAACAAAATAAACTTTACGTCATATTAAACAGTGCAATTAGCACGATCCATTAGAAGAATTGGAAGAAAAAATTTGGAATCTTTTGAGAAAATGGCGTTTGGGCCTTTCTGAAAATGCGGAATTTCGAGCTAATTTTAACAGAAAATAGTTGAGTTTTTCTAAAACTTTATATGACATTATTTAAAGTATATTTACTCATAAATATAATGAGTAGAAATCACCTCTAATGTAAATATTATCGACGTGAGAGACAAGCAAAAGAAAATATTTGTAATTTTTGAAAAAAACAAAAGAATAGAGCTATGTGGCGTTTATGTGATAGTACAGCGTTCGTTTGGAACTAACCCTACCAAAACTTGAAAGAAAAAATTGGAGCCGTTTCTGAGAAAATCTTGTTTTAATTTTTTAAAATTGCAAATATCGCTCGCATTACTGCACGAAAACTACTAAATTTTTCACAAAAGTCTACATCACCTTTATGAAAGAACTAGTTATCAACAGCACATTTCATTTGAAGGAAAAATCTTTATCTTCAACTTTATCATTGTGGGCAGACTCTGAACAAAATTCACACTTTTGCAATTTTCGAAAATTCAGAGTTAACCGTGAAATTCGGACATATGCCACCTATATAAGTGTATTTTACTCTATTCTTACAAGAAATTGCAAGAAATATTTACGAGCCGTTTTGGAGAAAATTTTAAAACTGTCCGGGGCCTTCGTGTAAAGTACCCCCAAATTTCAAAGCTTCAACTAGAGACAGACAGTGAGACAGACGAACAAACTGACTCATAAGATTTTTAGTCGTGATTTACAGGAATAAAAATTAAAGCAATAATAACAATAACCAGAACAAGAATATTATTATTAATAACAATAGTAAAAATAACAATAATAAAAATAACAACAATAGTAAAAATAACAACAATAATAATAGTAAACAATAACAATAGGAAGAATAACAATAGTAATAAACACAATAATAATAACAATAATAAAAAATAAAATCTCTTAATTATTTTCCATTTACCTTTCTCTTCACACAAAATTTTCGATAAATTATACTTTCTTTCATTATACGCCAAGACGGAAGAACCCTTACAAGCTATCTTTCAAGATGTTCGAACTAAAGTTAATAAACAAATGAAAGAATACATAACAAATAGAAAAATAAATAACCTGATTACGTGCATGACGCATGAAAGCTGTCGAAGATCTGAATATCGACAGATAGCAGCCCATTCTTATGGCACAAATCAACTTAAGATTGCGTGCTCATAACTCATTCCAATTGACTGAAGTGAATAATACGAAACTCTGACAGCCATTGATGTGTAGGATTCACACACCCGAAGGATATCGCTGATACGAATTCGCTAGAAGCAGGCTCACGCCCCGCGACTGCGCCCTCTGCTGGCGAATCGCCGCCACGCGACTTCCTCAGCGCACGCGGACCGACTGCCCCCGCCGCTGCTCTCAGCGCCACGCGCGGGTCCTCTGCGGCGCCCGCTCTTCCCCGAGTTGCCCCCGCGCCCGACACTAGGGACAGGGGCGCATACGGGCGAGATAAAAAGAAAAGGAATACCGATTTGAAGTTGATTCCAACAATTCGTTAAAAGCGAAGGAAAGAAAACTCTGAGCCTAAAACAGTTGTGATAGAACACGGCTCCGCGAAGGAAAACGCGCAGTGAAAGGCTATCGAGCGGGGGAGGGTCGTGCGGAGACGGAACAGACTTGGTGGTCCGAGCGCGAGCGCCGTTCCTTAGGCCGGCCTCCCTCTCTGACGGGGCAAAAATTGCACAGAACCCCAGCACGCCGTGAAGAGGGCCCGAGGGAAGAAAAAGAGGTGGAGAGCGCGTGCCAGCGCCCTGGCTCACCCAGGCACTTGGCCACCGGCGATTTATTTACAGGCGACGAGGGGAGTATCGCCACTGCACCGCGAAATGCACCGGCGCCCTACTTACGAGAGCACCCGACCCAGATCGTGGCCAGCGCGTCTCACAGCACAGACACACTTTAAAAATAGTGAAGATAATGAGAACCCAAACAGGAAACATTTTCTTGATCTGACGAATATATTCTTCCACAGAAAGGGTTCAAAGCATTCAAATTGATACAACGAAAATGAAAATTCTCACTCATTATTCCGTTCTATTACTACTTCTTACAGTAATTATTATTTTTATTACAAACGGTATGTACTTTCGATAGTCTCATTGACTTTACGTCGAATGAATTTTTTTCGCATGTTTTTGAGTACATATCATAAAATTGGATTATAAGCTTTACATTAATTCGCCTTACCCACCAAATTGATTCAGTGGTGAGGTGTAGTTGACATTTACATAATTGAAATGATTGAAGGCGTTGTCATCGTCAACAATAGTATTTATTTCACAAATAGCAGCTTTCGATGGCTTAGCCATCATCAGTTTTCTGCTGTCTGGGAGCCACAAAAACGACTATTGTGGACAATGACATAAATACTATTGTTGACAATGACAACGCCTTCAATCATTTCAATTACCCACCAAAACCTCACTGAATCAAAACACTGTATGAAAGCTGGATATTTAAAGTGATAAAAGATCATCTCCGTGCACAAACCAGATGCTTCTGAGGTAAGGAATTGAACGAACAACATTCCTCGGGCCCTCACATTGCACAAATCAACGGAAATTAACATATTCAGTGATACATTATTTTACAGGAAAACTGAAGTTCAAGCGCACGAACTCATTTCTTCAAACATTTTCCCCTCAAACTAATAAAAAAACCAACAACGAGATTTGTACCTTCCTTTCAGAAACAAACTTCTCAACATTTAATTCGTTTGCAGCACTCTTCGAACGAATTATGTATACGAAAATTTTACTGTTGCTATAGAAACGAGTTATTGACAAACTAATGGGAGTCTTCAATATACACAGAACCAAATCACAAACGATGCAAAAATACATATCAAAATTCTTTTAATTTCGAGAGAAATATTCGCGATAGTAGATAAAAATAAAAGCCCACTTCTGAATTACTACTACACTTATATCAAACGCTGCGCACTGTTTCCGATTTTTTTAATATCAACCACACCAAGCTTAACACTAGTAACAGAAAACATAACTAGAAGAAAATGCATCTAAAACAGCATTAAAAACAGTTATTTCTTCAGGAAATGAAGAAAATATCGTACTCTTTAAATCGACAGGCCATCACTTGAAATAAATGGAATAGTGAAAAATTGCATAATTATAATAAAAAGAACTAGTAGCAGTCTCTCGCCGAATGCACATCTTCTGGCTAGAACGACTGTCGAATGTGCGAATGCAATGGGAAGAGAGGAACGGGCAAGGCGCCTTGGCATGCGTGGACGCAGGAAAGGAGTCATAATCGTCCACTTCCACACATTATCAACAATGTAGAAATCGCTACATAAAAACCATTATGCTAAAGTGCATTTACCAAGAAACTTGAAATTCGGGGAAATGAAAATTAGGGGTTTCGGAAAATACAGAAAGGAAGGAAGGAACGAGCAGTGAACACGATACCAGTTCTATCAACTGCAATTACATAAATTTATTAGGTTTAAAAAATCCACCCGCATTCTACTGTATTGTAACTTAAGTTACCTTATAAGACGAAATTCCACATTGTAGGCTTCACGATCATAACTCTGGAATAATTTGAAATGATTACCCTGGACCCTCACTTGTAATCGATTAAAAAAACAGAAACCTCAGTTGATTCAAAAATACAAATATGAAAGGAAGAAATGAGGTTCCATAACCAATTTTTCTACATATCAAGTTTCGAGTTATTCTGAGAAATAAAGAGTTTGAAATTTAGTGTAGGCAATACACTGATGATATACTTTCCGACCAACCTCACTTAATTACTGTAATTGTAAACACTAATACAATAATAAATTTAACAAAGCTAATAAATTGCCGTATATGTACATGCATAAAACTTGGTTATACGTTGAAGTTACTCTTTATAATTCTCTGGAATGTTCCTAGAACAATCACACCGTTGATGTGCGTGAAGCTATATATTTCATATAGGTCAGAATTTTCAGACTTTGCACATTTATTCACGGGACCTTTCGTACTCATTTATTTTACGTCAAAAACAGTTATAAACTGTGTGTGGCGAGCTACGGGGAGAAGTGTAGTCTATACAAGTTTTCTTAATTCTGGGATCCCTACCCTAAACCATATTATACAACTTGAACACTGAATACAGAAAGAAATGAGCGTTTTGGGCAAGAACTGTTAATAAAGTATTCGCTCCGATGTAATAAAATCTATTTTCAAGGGCCAATCAACTACAAAATTTGGGCTCATATCCCCCATACGATTTTCTCCCCCATACGTCACCTACAGTTTTGTTTACTGTTTTTGACTAAATAAATAAATAAATAAATAAATAAATAAATCCCTCATGTCCTTCATGAAGGAATATATATGTCATGCCGGGACAACATGGAGAACGATAATTTGAATAACTATATTTCCTTCTGAACTCTTAGAAGACGTGCATAGATAATGAGGTTACATTTACGTCCAGAAGCAAATCAAGTGACCATCTGAGCATTCGCACAAAGGATCAGGGAAACTGGAAGAAAAAGCTGAGCGAGTTGGGGGTCATTGACCCAGAAGCTGAGGTACAATACTTATTACGGGTTGTTAATAATAACACAGTCCAAATGGTAAATAATACATTAAATATCAATGTTAAAATTAATATTACTTTCCTTTTTCTGGTGCTCGGTATAGTCTCTAATTGTACACAAACTGATATGCAGCGGAAAGAATTTACTTGGGACTTAAATTTTTGTATCGATTTTAATCGATTAATGTCATCTGACAAAGTGTTGTAAAATCATGCTCCTGTATTGTTTGTGACATTTTTTAGTGGGCTGTTGATACTGTCGTCTGATGAATATGATACTACATCGAGTTTTATTTTTAAAGATTGAGAAAAATATATTCCCGTCCGTGAGTAAGTCATTTTGACAAAAACCACAGATTCGTAAATTAAGAGACAAGGTAAATAGTAAAATTCCTAGATTAATAGACTTACAAGGATCACGAGGGTGGAATTTGCCAATTCGTTTTTGTAATCTAAATGTCGGGGAGCTATGTGATGTGTTTCCCCACAATTTTATGCCCTATCTCAGGCGGGAATTTACAACTCGCGAAATGTACACAACGATCATTATGAAGGTTGACTATTTGAAAGAATTCTGAACGCGTACCATACTGAACTTAATTCTGGGTTCAATTCATTTAAATAGTCGTTCCTTTTGAGATTTTACCGAAAGGAGAGACCTAAAAATGTTGTTACCTTAACATCCGTCTATGGCACACAGTTCATTTTCAATGGAGTACAGAAATGTTTCCGAAATTTTTGGAAACACTGACAAAAGAGCAATTGGCCGATAATTTTTAATTTCATTTTCAGAGCCCTTCTTGATGAGCGGCTTAATCTTAGTTGTTTTGAACGAATTTGGAAAAATTTCGGTGGATAAGGATGCATTAAACATGTGGTTAACAGATGTATAATGGCACGAGCACAAGTCTTAACAATCCGGAAATGCATCTATTACGGCCGAATATTTGTTTTTTAGTTAAACGATTATTTTGTAAAATTCATAGGAAAAAATATCGGAAACGAAAATCTTGTGTAAAATTTTTGGGAAAAAGTCTTTTGTTGAATTTTGCTGCTGAAAACCCGTAGTAGCAATTCTCGACAATATTGTTTGAAGAGACTAGCCACTGATGCCGGATCATTCCCATTTCTATCGTCATGTTTTAAAACATTCTCTACAAGGTTGTGCATTACTATTTTTTATATTTTTTTACTATTGTGTACAATTTAGCACGCATATTTTGTCAATGTGCACAGGTAATGAAATAATTAGGGTTTCAGATCACAAACAATTGTTGTGGCGCTTCTTGAATCCCACCGTCACGATTAAGAAAAAAAGAATCAAAACTAGAACATGACCATTAACACAGGCCTGCACGATCCATGAAACAAGCATTTTAGGTTATGGGAAACTGTAAAATTTTTTGTTTACTTATTTTGGTAGGCTAATTTCAAATGTAAGCTCAGAGCCCATAGGGCACGGACGTACAGGCACTCTCATTAAAATCAAAGGCTTAAGTTATATTGGCAATAGAGTTCAGAAGTGAACAACAATGGAACTGCAGTTTCACAATAATGGTTTCATCACAGTCATTTTTATTGAATAATTATATGCCCTTGCACAGTTAGGCTCTTGGCAGCAGACGTGAAAATCTAATATTAGATATAGAAAATGAGTAGCTATAAAAATGCAGCCCATGCATCATAAAAAACAACACTATTTCGTGTGCTTAAATAAGATTCGAAAGGAGGTTTTGGAGGGTCGAAGAATTGTCCGGGTAATTTGCGTTTTAGTCTGTTACGATGCATTACAGTTACTTACAGACTGTGTTAAATGTGTTACATGTGATGTTACAGACTGTGTTACATGTGATGACAAAAGTATACTGATTCTGCAAACCATACAAATAAAATACCGATTTTTGCCATAATGGTAAGTGATGAATTTAGAACCCCAAAATCTAGAAAGCAGATGTTACTTTGTGGTCAAAAAATCAGATATAGGTAGATGCAATTAGAAAACAAATCAAATACTACAATGAATACTAAGGGAAGAAAATTTGGGAGAGCGACTATTGATAGTATTTATCAATCCAAATAATGGATTTTTCTCATATTCTGACATACTTGTCAACTTTCTCTATGATTCAAATTGATAGCATATCCCCTGTGAAGTAAGGGGACTACAAAAATTGCACTCGACACAAGAAGTGAGGGATGCGATAGAGTTTCATTTGTTAGGTGTCAGCAACAATGCCCTCCCATACGGTCATTGGACATTTTGCTCCCCTAGACAAGGATTACCGACTTCGTCTGTGGCCGTTTAGGTATTGATTTTGAGTCTTCACTGGTGTTACACGACCCATAACGGATTTAATGCCTTAACTTTTTTATTTTAAAAACTTCATAAATTTGGAACTATATTATAATTATATTTATTTCTTACCGCTTAATAATAAATTAAGCAGTGAGCATTTGCTTCAGGTAACATAATTTAAAGCATTATAACTTTATCACGATCTGGCACAGTGCTGCGGCCAAGCGGCGAAATCGAGCAACTACACAGTACGAAGGGAAATTTATGTGTCGGAACGAAAACGGAATTTCGAGAACTAAGGATGCTGATTATTACATAAGCATTCACAGAGCGTCATGAAGCGCAATCTCTTTGCCTAATGACATTAACATATTTTATCACCCTGACATTACATTCAATACATTATTAAAAACTTTCACCATAAATACCTTAAAAGCAAATTCATTCGAACTATTACACTCAAACACTTCGTTGGTCCGAAACAAATTTTCTTTTTCGTTTCCCCAATACCAATGAAATCTGCAGAGCAATTTGCCAATGAACTTCGGAAATGATATGTAAGTTGGGATTTGATAAAAGAGCTTTCGATTGATTATAAAGTGTTTCCGAGATTATCAACTGCTATGGGCACTAGCCCCGTAAAAGGTAAGATCCGTGGTGGTGGCGGTGTTGCTCTCCCACAGGGAAACGACACCGAGCGATTCATTGGTTTGCGGAGTTTTCCCTCTCCAGAACCTCCCCAGCTGGGCACCGCCTAGCCGGGACAAGCTCTCGGGAGTTCCCGACTGGTCTCTCAAGTGCGGTAGTACACTTTACAACTGCACAGTGTTTTTCTATATAAGGGGAGAGGAAGGGGCGAGATTTAGGAAGGAATATTCGCACGCGGTTCGAGGACCCATTTGTTAAGGATACTGCTCCAGAATCCGCCTGATGAAACCATCAGAGCAGGCGGTCGCTCGGATCCTACATATGGTTGTATACGAGCGTCGGGGCTCGACTCGTAGGAGGCCATGGCATTGGCAATGCTGTCACTGCGCGAGCTGTAAGAAAGCTCTGGCATTGTGGACAGAAAGGACGCTGAGGCAGTGTAGTGTGGAAAGAAAACGAGGCGGAGAAAAGAAAATCGATATGGCTTATGCTCTACAGGATAATAATTATTTCCTGAAAAATTCATTTAGATGTGCATCTTCATGTGATCAAGTGAGGAGAGGATAATTCTTTTTGTTCTTTTGGTTCGAATGGAAACAAGAGTTCCATTGCAAAAACTCTGTATTCGGTGAAATGTGTCCTGAAATCCTCACGATTAAGTTCTTTTATTATTAAAATTGCCTCCGCCAATTCTTTGATACTTGACAACGCAGTCTCATCGCACATACTTCAAAATTTAGGAAAGCGGAACTTTAGAAGCGGTAAATTCCTCGTAGAATCAATCTAGCGTACACATGAGCACGTGCGGGAACTCCTGTATACGCACACACAAACATTTCTTTCTCGCAAGCAATGTCAGATTCTTACAAATATGTATCAGATGTATATGGAAATTACACAAATTTTCTGTTCATTTGCATACGTTCATTTACTGCTAATTTCCACAAGTTCTGCTTGTCGACAACCAGTAATAAACCTTACGTTCACGATTTCAACACTAGCTTTACTGGCGGGAAAAGAGCCGTGCAGCAACACGAATAATTAGCGTGCCGGGGCTACCTGGTTAGAGACGGACCGCGCAGGCACGTTCAGCATCTTGCCTTGGCCTGCGCCGCCGGGGACCCACGTCACCACCCAAGCGGTTCAGAGTATTCGCGGTTTGGCCAGCGACTACTCGCTTTCGAGAACCGTTGGGAAGGCAAGGCGTCAATTTTGCTATTAATAACGTGGGATGAATTTCGCATCCCGGAGTGTCTCTATGGAGTACACATACTAAGGTGACCATATTTTGAAATCATAAAAACGGGACATTTTAGTTTTTGTCAGAATGATAAAAGAGGCAAAACAAACTTTTAACACTATTTTACATAAATATTTAGGTTTGAATTGATTTAGGTTTGTAAATTATAATTAAATAAATGAATAAATTACGTATATGTATAAGTTTACGTATACATAAAATACTTACACGTATAAAATACGTGTAAGTTTCATGATGCCGTTGCATTGAATTCCGGCCAACCAAAGAATCCCTTAGAAAGGTCCATTAGATGTAAAAAATATTACGCATTTGTTTAATTTGCACTGGATTACGAAGTAGGTCAGTATATCTCAATTAACACTGCATGCTAACATTACATACAGCAACTCAAAAGCAGAAGTATCTGATTCTCGGATTTCTCCATAACGATATCGCTATACATACCGCATTGACAAGTTGAAATGACGCTAAAGAAGTAATTTCTCTTCGTAGAAACCACAACCGACTCTCTAAACAGTCTACTAGCACAATACTTTGTCACACTTCATTTTTAATAAACAAATGCGAAGCAAACGTAATATATTACGATAAATATTGTTGCAGGCATTTTATGCTGACATTGTCACAAAAAAGGGACATTTTAGTGTCCCGTTTTCCTGCCAAAAAATATGGATCAGTGTCTCAAAATAAGGGACTGTTCCAGTTAATACGGGATGTCCGGTCACTGTAATTAAAACTGCCATCATATTTTTGTCATGTTTTCATGTTTTGTCGAAGAGCTCGCTTTATATCTTCATGTGTTCGCTAAAATTTGAATCGGAATCCCATGTGAACCTTTAATTTAAGAAAATTCAGCAATGTTTTTAAAATACATTTCTTGAAGAAATTATTGAAAAATTTTCTGTAGCTAATGTAAGAAAATAGCTATTTGACACAGCTGCAATCTATACAATTCTGCCAAATTACTTACAGAAGGCACAGATCGTTTCTCATCAGAGTATTAAGTAGATGTCTCGTTTCCTTACCTGAAACAATGAGAATTATGAACATTAAAAATCTGGTTGACATTCACAAGCGTTTGATATTGTAAAACTGAAGTAACACTTACGACAAAATTCTAAAATACGAGAAGTAACACGCATTCACAAAATTCAGACTCTCTACAAAAACGTGAACAGGAAACAGAAATCGAAAAAAAAAAAAAAAAATAATAATAATAATAATAATAATAATAATAATAATAATAATAATAATTTACAGAATTTTGCGCAGAACAATAGTTGGATATACAAATAAATTCGTTTACTAAGATGACAGACTAAGACATTCTGAATTTCATGAGCTAATTTTAGCGTCAACTGGTCTAAACCAGGTAGTCCTAGAACATCCCTGACGAAATGGATACAGTCACAGATCACCGAATCAGAGAGCGATTTACTACCTTTATCAGAAACACGCGTTATGTCGTTAATAATCGATCGCACAGATAAATGCATCCGATGCGCCCTTCCCGCACAAGCTTATTACTCTTGCAGCACGCGTGAAAGCAGGTGTTCGGCTCGGTGCATCACGCGAGCTATAACACGTACTATCTTATCTCTCGACATCGCATCCGCACTCTGCATACTTGTACACCGGCAACAGGGAAACATCCATGACCGTTAAGAAGACCACTAAATCGATCTCCACCTGGTCTCCTGCGGAGGAGCGTTCCCTGCTTCACGAGGAGACGCAAGGCGGACGTGGAATCTCCCTCCCCACAGGTCCAGAGCTCAGAGCCACTCGCGACACCACAGATGGCAACGACTCAGCACTTCTCCTTTTTCACCACAATATTAATTTATTCTCATTTACAAAATTTGTTTCGATGCATTGCAATATATCCGAAATCCTCACAGAATTTTCTATGTAATCGCTTTGAAACGGGTATTTCGTCAAAACGTACAAGCATTTATTTCTTGTCAAAATCGTTATACCCGGAGGTGATTGTGGTGGTAGTAGTAATAATGGAAATATTGTGATGGCGGTAACGATGGTAACGATGGTAACGGCGGCACTCGTGCGGGAAGCGGTGATGGTGGTGGTTAAGGAGCCTATGGAGGTGGTGATCGTGGTGGAAATAGAGGTGATTGCGGAGGTGGTAGGATGATGGTGAATTGATTATTTCTCGGACACTTTAACTGCTATGGTCATTACAGCCGTAACGTTAGCGCATGTTCTATCCCAGGCAGCGGTTGTGTCATTCCTTAGCTGGATGGTGAGATCCGGCGCCGACCTACACGCACGTCGGCTTGCGAGGTATCCCCCATCACGTACCGCCCCAACCGGAAAAAGCTCGAAGCTCCCGACTGCTTTCCCGAAATAGGAAAGAGGAAGGCACCAGTTGATGTTCTGAGCCTCAGCGTGTGAAGCGATGGTGATGCAAATAGGCGTGGTAAAGTGGTGGTGGCTACGACGATGATTGTGCTACACAGCAGAGAATGAGGCGTCAGCACAAGGAAAGGGAGTTGGGGACGACTGAGTAGAGCTGTGGAGCTGGAGCCGGGCCCCGATTCACATGTGGGAAGTGCGAAATTCGCATTAGCTGGCGCGGGGATGGGGAGCTCTGCACTGCGACAGCGTTATTGCGCGCAAAGCTGTAAGCCGCCACCCGTAAAGCGCGCGCAAACGCTGCAGGCTCCCAGCGCGCCCGCCCCCGCCCTTAATTAAGCCGAGCGCCGCCCACGCTCCGTGCCACTGCCGCTACGCCCACGCGCCCCGCCCCGCGCCGCCCCGCCCACGAACCAAGGCCGCAGGCAGTGCACATTCTCATCCAATGAGAACTGAATTCACTTCGCTTTACTGAAAATGGGTTGACACGAAATGCAAATAGTTCGTCCTAGCGGGATTCGAGCCCGGGAGCAATTCACTCCATCTCGGTCATCTTCATCCTTGATGCCCTCTGCACCGACACGTTACATTATTTTTGTCATCCATTACTCTCACAATGACATCGTGAATTTGTTGGAAATAAACTGCAAAATTCAACAAAATATACTAGCGAAGAAAATGTGAGAAGTGAATTTCACTTCCGTAGTAACAACTTTTTCTTCTAACAGCAAGGGAAGATTTTTTTTCTTCTAACAGCCATTGCGTGTTCCACTAATTGCAAAATTACAATGTACAAGTACAAAGAAGCTATTTTTCCTTACACCGCAATTGAACTTTCAACTAAAAGGGTTTTGTAAGCTCTAACCGCTCACCATTCCCACTTCCTCTGCGCGCAGCGCCCGTGGCTGCTCGCGTTTCATTCTGTAAATCTCCCGCACGGCATACGGCAATCGCATTGTCTCTAATCCCTTTAACGATATAATTTATGAGACGGCTGCCAACCGACCTGCTAGGGCTCATGATATCACGAGATAAGCTCACTTTCATAACATCAACTCAAATAATAAACTACAATTGCATGGAACATTCACACACATTAAATTTTCTGGCTTTATATTAAAAAACTAACCGTCACTCGTATGTGCTTGCTCCTCGCACCACTATTTTGTACTGTAGCTGCTAACATTGAAAGTACGAATAGGAATACTCGCATAATATTGTCGACGTCCAATCGATTTCTATCCCCAAAGACAGAGAAAACTTCTAATAACTACCTTTCCTGACTGGAGATTTTATAATTTCTAATAATTATCTGAAGTTCGAACTCTCATTTCACAAATCTTAAAAATATATTACAATAGTTCTAATGAAATTAACATTCGCAAATTATAATTTACACACAATTCATTTTCTTATTACATATGAATATGTATTTGTTTGACAAACGCCTAACTACACTAAATTTACAGCATTTTCATTCCACACACACAAAAGGTTTAGGGTGGAACAGGGGTGTTCAACTTGGAATGCCCCACGGGCCACAACTAAAACCTATGGTTGCGGGCCATTTTTTAATTACTCGGGCAATCCACACTTGGCTTTCCAGTATTGACGATCACTTTGCCCGCCTGCTCTGAAAGGGGGGAAGGGGGGTCAGCCCCATGCGTGATATCAGTCCATACCAAGCCCAACGCAATGAAACATATTGGGATGATTTAGAATTTATGGATTTACTAAAAAATAATTCTTTAAATTTAACTTTCTTTTACATTAAAAGCAGCTTTAATCCCCGAAGAGCGCGTGCGCTAGGCGCACAATGTTCTCGTCCGGCATGGATAGTAGTAATAATAATAATAATATAATAATAATAATAATAATATAATAATAATAATATAATAATAATAATATAATAATAATATAATAATAATAATATAATAATAATATAATAATAATATAATAATAATAATCATAATAATAATAATAATAATAATAATAATAATAATAATAATAATAAACAACTTCAACTGTTGACTAATACCCTTTCGCGAGGCACAATGAATGGCACAGTGGGCCAACCCTGGGGTAGAAGGCAGGGTGATCAATGCCTCTAAGCTTCCCGTTGAGCATTTTCTGCTCCTCGCCCCCGTCCCGCGCGCCGCTCATCCTCACTGTCCGTGAGCGCAGCGCTTCACTTCTCCCGACACTTGGCTCGCCGCCTCGCGCGTCGCCTTCACTCCCCTGTAGGGAGAAGCGGGTTATCACAATTGGACATGAGCTGTGAAGACCAGTTCCATCGGGATCATTCAAGGCGGAGTCTGGTGTCCTCTCTCTCCCTTTCTTCTCGATTCCCTGTCTGGGTTGTGGCCAGCCGCTTCTCAACCTCTCATCGCCTTCGCCTTGTTATTCGTGATAGATCGTACCCCACTCATTCCACACATATAGCCATCAGACGAAACTCAACTTCAGTAACTGCGAGTTCACGCTAATGTAGTCAAATCAAGTTAACAGCAGAGGTGAAGCTAGCAGAGCTGGGTGATGCCTCTCTCGAAGGGATTGCTGCATAAAATAACTTTAAACAACTGCTAATAAAAAAATATATAGGAAAACAAGTCTCTCCATTTTCCGATTTCGCAGTCCTCGTACAATTGTCGCCATACCTCACAAGTTTCCTTGAATATATTGAAATGAATTGAAAATAATATGAAACCTGTGATTTCAGTACCAATGATTTAAGTCAATTGTTTTATATCAATACTTTTTTGTGAAGATAACAGATTTAAATCAAGCACACTTTTTTAATTTTCATTATCTCAGCTTGTTCTTTTTTATGGCCAGTCATCATTATAATTAGTAAAATACACGAATTAAATATGTACGAAAATGCCTAATAGTTAGTAGCACTTATTTGAACATTTGAATATTCAAGTAAGCAGCCGAGTTCATAACCAGACAAAACAAGATTAAAAAATTAACAATTTTTTTAAAATAAAAAAATGCCGCATACAGAATAACACATGACCGTTTCAAAACATAATACCGGTACAATACATAATTCAGAGATTTTTTTTTAATTTCCGAGACACCGAACAGATGCATATATTACTCTATCCAGGCAACGCCACTGATTACCAGAAATTGTGAAGTATCAACTTCAACTAGTTATGAGGAAAAAGGAGACTTCTTAGCCATTCACAAATTAGACTAGGTAAACGAAGAAAGATTATTTAGCAGGAAACGCTTGGAAAGTATCGTTTTTACCTGTAGTACGAAAACACTCGTTAATCATTGTCATAATAAGGATTTCGCATTCTCCGTTATGATAAATGATACGAAGAATTCACAACCAGGAAACTATTATTAACCAGGAAAGTACGATTGCTGCAGTA
Organism: Teleogryllus oceanicus; assembly: GCA_964035755.1. NCBI lineage: Eukaryota > Metazoa > Arthropoda > Insecta > Orthoptera > Gryllidae > Teleogryllus > Teleogryllus oceanicus. Next base: position 89,624,800 of record CAXIVR010000007.1, read on the forward strand.
CATGTTTCAACAAAATGCTCAATCTGAGGGCTGTACTTGTAAGAGTCTCGCACGAATTAAAAAAGTGTACCCCACAAAAAAAAACTCAGTACGCAAAGTAAGTAAATTATTAGGAGACCGGCGGCTCTTCTGAGCAACTCACCAAGCTTTTCTCGCAACATGGGCGCCCTAAAGGGGAAGTGACGGACGGGGACTTGTCCCAGGCCTCGAATTAATCGAAACGTTTTTCATTCAAAATAAATAAATATATTTATTTCTAATTCAAATTAATTGGTAAAAGTGATTTCTGCTGTATGGAGAAGAGGAAATTTTGTCTGCAATAAATGACGCCCGCGGCTCCACTCCCCGAGGTAGTAACCTCCCGTGGTCCCCTGTTTTCCCTGGGCGCACCTGCCTCGCATCATAAGTGGAGGAAATGCGAGTATTCTCCGGTAATCACAAAAGGCAATAGGTGTCTGAAGGAAACTAATTTAGCGGAAAACGTAAAGAAATTATATGTTGGTCTTCATCACCACGGGGAGAACTCGATACAAATTTTCATAATTAGAATGTCGCATTGTGCGATACGATAAAGCGACGTGGACAAATAATAATAATTACAAACGAGGAAAACACTTTTTAATGCACACAACATGACGAAAGAAGAAAAAAAAATTGAAACGGAAGCTCCCCCGAGTGGCAGCGCGGGCTCCTCCCGATTGCATCACGCGGGCAACGTCTGCGAAGCATTTTCCCTATCTTCTCAGAAGGCAGACGGCGAAAGGTGGCTCAAATGGTGTCACTGGAGTGCCTCTGACCCCGAAGATCCGACGGTGGCGTAAATTATGGATCGACTACCCGCCCTTTCGGGTAAAAGCGCAAGGTGACGCCCCAGGCGGCAACATTTCACAATAAAAAATAATAATAATAATGAATCTTGTAAAATTTTAAACCATTTCATTTCATTTCATTTCATATTTTGTCACACCTACGATTCAGACAGATTGAAGTGAGCACGGAAACTTTCATTACTTATTCCGCCTTCTTTAAATTAATGTATCTTAATGACATATTCTTCGTTGCAGCGACTGAAAAACACAGTCTATACTCACTTGTAGGAATTCCCCGTTTTTTGATTTTGTGTTTGGATATTTTGTTACTAATATTCAAGGAGAATGACTCCTATCGAATAAAGAACAGTGTTCAATATTGGATTAAAAAACCTGCAAATTAGATTACAGTACGGATAAGTCCCTTTAGGGAAGTCCGCGAATGATGCTTCCATAATTCAAAGAAAGTTTAATTGATGAATCATCAATCGTCTAATTCACATTAATTCAACCGTATACGAGTATACGTATGTGCTTTCCAAACTGATTTTAGGGCTCATAAGCACTTGTAGTGATTGTTAAGTTATTGAACTTTGTTGAAAAATTATATTGTTCGTGTACGTATGCATTCGACTACGTGATTATTAAAAAATAGACGAATAGTTTTAGTTAAAGACAAGGTTTGTTTTTAATTCTAACAATTATATTTATTATTAATTATTATTTTTTAATCAAAATATAAAAGGTAACTATCTAGTTTTCATTGGAAATTGATTTGTGTTTTATATTCAATTCGCTAATAACCGATTCTTGTCAATCGTCAAAAGGTAATCAGAAATAGGTAGTGGATTTTTATAACCTAAAACATCGCCAAAAATTATCAATAAAAGGCGCATAAAATGTTATAAAATACCCTAAAAGCAAAGAAAAGTGACTTAAAAATGTGATCAAAACCAGTTCACATGAACAACTCGAGCCGCTGGATAAGATACCGATATAATCGAGGTTTCTATTCTTTCTAGTGAACTCAGCTTTTAAACTTTCGATTTGGACTGTTCCTTACCTGGCATTGTCTGTCTTTAGTCATCCCGAAATTGGCTGATCCGACAATGGCGCTGATAGGCCTCACAGGAACCTTAAATTACACACAATTCTCTCTCTCTTCTCTTCCATTTCTATACATTAATGCTGTTCGGCCCTAAGCCGCCATCCTGATTCAGGTTTTCTGGGTTTACTCAATCGCTTAAGGCGTATGCTGGGATGGTTCCTAGTTTTGCACTCCCAGATGTAAATGCACAGATTGCCCTCCCCTCTCATATGTTACTACCCTTTTTCAATGTCGACTCAGTGGTTAGACGGAACAACAGGCCCTATGGCCTGAGCCTCAATAATAATAATAATAATAATAATAATAATAATAATAATAATAATAATAATAATAATAATAATGCCATTAATAAAGACATTATTATTATCATCATCATACTCTCAACTGCTGAGATTACAATTTCTGAGCGAAGAAATCGCATAGGTTTCTCGTGAAATCTGAAGAACATTTGTTGCACCTCGTAAATATTATTAAAAGCACGTACCATTAAAAAGATCTTAAAATCGCTGAAACTAGCGAAAAATACGAGTACATTAAAAATGGGAAAATATTAAAAAATAACCTATTAGTGGAAATCGCCAAAAATGAAGAAAAAAACCTATAAAAATTGGTAATTTTTATCATAACATAAAATTGAATTCTATACTACACGGCATTTTTCTTGAGTTTTGAACAAGTTCTATCAATGTAAAGCGCATTGATATGAAGGGAAAGGCACAAGGAAATGCCGGACAGCAGCACGACGGCGGCGGCCCTACCTGCATTTCCTTTTCCTCAGACCGTTTCCTCACACGAGATGGTTTGGTCCGCAATTTACATACAGGATTAGAAAGTAAGGTTCACGAGATAAGATGAAGAGATTATTTGGTCCGCAATTTACATTCGTCCCGTTTTTCTTGAGTACAAGAAAGAAAAAAAACAAATTCTGAAAGGCACTTTTGGGAAAAAGGTCAAAATACTTTCCAAGATTACTTTGTAAGATAACTATATCTAATTTAATTCGAATTCTAATTCTCCACATAGTGCACTATCATTCGTACACACTTAGTATCTTGCACAATAACTATCCCTTTTTTATTTCATTTCATTTATTTCATTAATGAATATATTGACATTTTGAAATTAACTGCGTTTGGATATTTTACTGAACCTCTGATATGACAAAATCGTACATCGAGGAGGAACTACTTATTTTCGCATTCTCGGAACCAATAATGTTAGTCACTAGAGGTTCACTCGAAACGGAGTGGATTGAATAAATAAAAGTTTGTTTTTTTATATTACAAAAAAAGCAGTTTACACCTAGGGAGGGGGAAGTGCTTCCCTGTCCACGGAGATCATTAAATCTGTGAATGGCTCTTCACATTTTCTTTCAAGATTAAGCGAAATTTTCATCAACGCGACCGGTAGCGGTAGCTCACTGCATCAACTGATGTCACTGCAGCGCTTCTGTCCGGGAGGTCCTAGGTTCGAGTCCTGACGGCGGCAGGATTTTCGATACTAGCTCTTCAGCTAGGTCGAATTCAGTCGCTGTCTGGAGGAGAATTCTAGCGGCCGGCTGCTCTGGTCGGTAGTTTTCGTGGTTTCTCCGATCAACGCCAAGTGAATGCCGGAGCAGTACCCTACCAAACGGGCCACGGACCGTGCACGATCTTTCCTTCCTCTTCCTTGTCCTATCCTCTCTTACACACACCTTACACTAACATGCACCACACTACCACACATTCCGGGAGACCGGTCGGGAAGCTTAGAGCTTGACCCGACTGGGGCGGTGCCCCGCTGGTGAGAGAGTCCTGGTTAGGAGGAAATCCCATTAACCGACGGTAGGTCGGCGCCGGATCTGCCATCCGCCATCTCCGAGAAAAACATGCACTACACTAACGGGACTAATGACCGAAGCAGTTTACGCGCCCGGAAACACGAAAAAATCAATCAATCAATTCATCAACGCGTATTTTGATTCCTAACGAGACACGGTATTTAAAAAAAAAGTGATAAAATTCATTTTATCTGAGGAATGTGATTAGGGAAAAATGAAGACAAACTTATGTCATAACTCTCATTTAACGATGATTTCTCCAAAACCAGTACTTTCTTTCAAGCATCAGTGGTCTCAGCTAAATGTGTTCAAGCATATAATTATGCCTACGTCGTGGCGTGTTGCACTAACCACCTGATCATATTATGGCTATAAAATGAACTCTCGTAAAAGTGAGCGGAAATATACACACCATATTAGAGCGAGGTTGAAAAAAGAATCTGATAATCACAGCCAATAATCATTAAAATTTATTTTCAAAACAGCTGCCTTTTATTTCCACGCATTCACAAGGATATGCACATCAAGAGCCATGCTTCATCTTTCATCATCATTTACAAATGCCCTATTTGTCTCTTAATGACTCGTTTACAGAATATCAATTTTTTTTAAAAATCTAAACTTGCAAAAATTCAGTAATTAACTAAAGGATTATCATGTTACATTGTTTGCACACACAAAAACTCAATATTTTCAAGCAAATATCAACGCAAATTTAACATGCCAAATTACCTTCATGTGGAATTCGTGGTATTGATCTAGATTGGTTATGTTCTGTACCAAACAACGATCTCAGAGAATTGAAATACCTTACTGGAATGATGGAACATTACGTACGCACCTTTCCGACTCTTTGCCCGTTGCATGTGGAGTTCCTCAAGGATCGATTTTAGGCCCTGTTCTGTTCCTACTTTACGTAAACGATATGCCCTCGACGATTCGAAACGGAAGAACGGTTCTCTTTGCGGATGATACGAACATCCTTTGCAATAAAGAAACCGTAAATAGTACAATATCAGATGTTTCAAATTGGTTCCGAAATAACAAATTAATAGTAAACGAAAAGAAAACGGTTTTAATGCAGTTTTCCATTTCAAATAAACAATTCTGTGCTCCATTGAAAATGAACAGTGTACCAATGACTGATATTAAGGCAACAAAATTTTAGGTCTCTCAATTCAGTCAAACCTTAAATGGAACGTCCATTTAAATGAATTGAACACAAAATTAAGTTCATTATGCTACGCGTTCAGAATTCTTGCAAATTCAGTCAGCCTTCATACTGCTCGTTGTGTATACTTCGAGAATGTTCATTCCCGCCTGAGATATGGCATAATATTCTGGAAAAATACATCTTATAGCGCCCAGACTTTTAGATTACAAAACGAATTGTACGAATAATAACCAAATCCACCCACGTGATTCATGTAGCCTCTCTTCATTAATCTAGGAATTCTACCATTACCGTTTCTTTTATTTACGAATCAGTGGTTTTGTAAAAAAATTGCTCAAGGGCGAATATTTTTTCAGAAAATGCCAATTATTACTATAACACTCGACGTAGAAATCATATTCACATACAATACATGTACATTATTTTACAACACTTTGCCAGATGACATTAAACGATTAAATTCAATAGAAAAGTTTAAATCCCAAGTGAAATCGTTTCTGCTGCATAACTGTTTCTATACAATTAGAGACTATACTGAGCATCACAAGAAAAGTAACATTAATTTTAACAATGATACATAATGCATTATTTACCATTTGGACTGTATAAATGAGTATAAACAACCTGTAACAACTATTGTACTACAGCTTCCGGGTCAATGACCCCATCTCGATCAGGTTTTTCGTCCAGTTTCCCTGATCCATTGAGCAAATGCTGAGATAGCCCTTGTTTTGCTTCTGGACATAAATGTAACTTCATTTTCTGAACGTCTTCTAGAATTCAGTGGGAAATACAATTATTCAAATTATCGTTTTCATGTTGTCGCGGCAGGAAGTAATAAGAGGCAAAAATTTATTTCTTATTTATCTTTAAAAATAGATTTTATTACATGGGAGTTTTTTCTTTTCTTTCTCCCTTTTAAAAATTCAAAATTTATAGCTATTTATCCTTGAAAATGGATTTTATTACATGGGAGTTTTGTTGTTGTTTTCTCCCTTTCAAAATTCAAATTTTTTTGCTTGTTTATCCTTGAAAATAGATTTTATTACATGGAGTTTTTGTTGGTTTTTTCCCTTTCAAAAGTTCAAAATTTAAGTAGGATATGACTTAGTGTAGGGATCACAGAATTTTGAAAATGTGCACACAATTCACTTTTCCCATAGCACGTCATACGCAGTTTTTAACTGTTTTGACGTAAAATAAATAAAAGAACAATTATAACTGCTTCATACAGCTGCATGTCACAACAATTACACTAATTCCCAGAATCTCAGCTGCGGATTCGCGACGCACAATGTCATTGTTGTATTCCACTCTGATATTCCCTGAAGGCTTTCTATTTCATACATTTCATATATTTTCTGAAGGATTAATGTGCAAATGTATAACAAAAGGTCGAATATAAGGAAGAAAGAAATATGAAATATTATGCAAAGCCTAACTTACGAAGCAACCAACAGCCTGGAATTAGGTTCACAAAGCCCAGTAAATTCTGAGCGGGCGATTTTGTCGTCAAATTTTACAAAAAAAATCTCATATTTTCCAAAAATTCAACTTGGCCTTATTTGAAGATGCTTTTGGTAAACACATTTTATTAAGAAAAAAAATATGTTCACAATAGTAGTACTAAGACGCCGATTTTTTTTCTATTTTCTTAAATTATCGCAAAATTATGCATTTTAACTAACATGAGACCCGCACCATTTTATTAACCGTTCTTACTCGCTAAGGTCTAAATTCAATAAAATGTTGAGCCGTTTTTAAGAAAAATTGTTTAGAGAAAACAAAAATTGCATGTTTGACAAAATTTCGCAAAAAACACTCAGTTTTTGAAAATTGAACGGGCTTGTTTTTGACCGTTTTTCATGAACACATTTAATTAAGAAAAAAATGTTTATCTTCATAATTATAGTTGTAAGAAGACGCCCAAATAAATTTCAATTTTTGCAATTTTCGAAAAATCACAGTTTTCATTGTGTGACCTGCTCCAGTCTCTTAAACGTCTTTCACACAATCCAACAACAAAATTTAATAAAAAACATTGAAGCAATTTTGTTTTAAATTTTGAAAATGTTCCAGAGGATTCAGGTAATGTACCCCCCCCAAATTAAAATATCGTTTTCAAATTCAAGGGGTTGCAACATCAGCCAGATTGATTGAGGAATATGAATTTTGGAGAAAATTCGCCTAACGTTTTAGCCCCTAGCGTTTTCACTAACTGGTGGAGGGATTTTTGATATCAAGGACCCGCAAAACATGGATTCTGTCTACACCGCGGGTTAGAGGATTTTTTCTAAATTTAGTATACGGATTTATCCACTTCTTCGAAGCCAGGGTCCTGTAATAAGAGCTTTTCTGCCGAACGCTCTCTACCACGGTAGCGAGGAAGTGAAAAAGAGTTACAGGGGGGTGTCCTCGCTCGCGATGGGAAGGTTGCGGAGCGCACGCCTGGGCCAGCGGCCGAAAAGAATTAAAGCAAACGGCGGAATGGACCGCGCGGCAGCGCTGGGGCAGTGTGCCAGCGGAGCAGCGACCGCGATCGGGGTCGCCCCTGCCCGGCCCCCCCCCCGTTTACACGCCCGCGGAGAGCGACCGCTTATCTCGCACAGCGCAGCGGCGAGTCAGGCCGGGCGGTCATCTCGCTTCTCCGCGATCCCCACGGCTCCGAGCGTTATGACGTGCTACCTATTCTACTGCTCACACAGCGTTTGAAGATTACTACCAAGATCAAACTCGAGTTCTCTGAGCGCCTGGAGAGTTTTGTTATCTGTGAAGCATTGTTGCGGCGAAAATCCTAGCAATCCGCAGCGAAGCTAAATTTATTTATTTATTTATTGCTGCAAACTATGAGATATACTTTGGGAAGAAGTGTAATTTGTGCACGGTTCCTTAATGGTTTGTAGTTAAATGACTCGAAAAAATGCCAACAAAGAAAACAAATTGGAAAAGTTGCCAGGTCCTCTGATCCACACAATGTCAGTCCGGCAATTCAATTTACAATGCTCTTCTATGCTTGGGAAGGTACCGTCCAATCGTAATTTAATAAACGAGCCATGAACATTGCCTATGCCAGCTAGCCAAGACATTCTGGCATATACAAGTATAGTCTTCTAATATTTGCATCAATAGAAATAACTCTGCAATATGATTCATTGTGTTGGCGCTTATTCATTGTCCAGGATATGAATATGGTATTGCCTATAACTAGGGAATATTTTATAATGAATAAAACCGTATTTGTTTGTGATGAAAGAACGGCCGCCTCCAAGAACAGCTTTCATATTAACAAGCTACGTACAGGCGTGAGAAATAGAACAGTTATCCTTGACATATGACAACATACTCGTACAAAGCCATTCAATTCGCATTAAACCTCAGATTCCTGATATACGTGTGCGCAACAGATTAACCGCAACAAAGTACCTTATCCCTGTCAACATCACATGGAACCGAAGCAATACTTCTCTTCGAGATCGCGGGCGTAACGCATGAAGCGATCCTTCCTCTCTCGTCCGAAGGGGAGTGAGAGCGGGGGGGGGGGGGGCGCCGGGGCCTTAAAATAAAACCGAGGCGGAGGGGGCGGGGCGGTGTCAGGCCACGTCGCGTCGCGTCTCCGAGGGGCGGGAGCCATTGTCCGCCCTCCCAGCCCCGCCCCGCCCGGCGTTCGCCCGCGAGGCGATACAACGCGCCGCGTAAAAATAAACGCGCCCGCCCGAACGCGCGTCTGCCACGCCGCAGGGGCTAACGGCGCGCAGTTTGCGCCGGGCAGGGAGAGAGTGCCTCGACCCACCCCGCTCCATTCGCCGCCCGACGACGAGGCAACAATCGAAGGAGAGGGAGCGCGAAGGAGGATCGAAGGATGGACAGGAGGGTGGAGAGGGAAGGAGGCAAAGGAGGGGTACCACGAAATACAACTGATCAAGGTTGCGATCGAAACATCTGTCGAGAATAGCCTGGAACAAAATACGAGTAAAAACAAACAAACAAAAACTAGGCCTTATGCTCCGAATCGTCGAAAACAAATCATTCGTTGTCTTGTGAAATTGTAGCTAGTTACTGTCAAACCATTAACTTCACTGGAAATAGAACCCCAAAAATTAATTAGGGAATTGCCCATCTGTGATCCAGAGGAAAAAAGACTTAAAACCACACATTCCTAGAAGAAGCAGAGCATTCCTAGGACGGATTTTCCACGCAAAGGTATCTTTTTCATCCAGTAGGAAAATACGGCATTCACGTAGCACGAAAACAATCTCGCTTCCAGAAATCCTCTCGGCACCAAAAGGCCTCATGAAGTAAATTAAAATGTGTTCTTTTTTGCGGGTCTGGCCTCTGACATTGCCCCTAAATATTTAATGGAACACATGATAAAAACTTCTGAATTTTGTTTGTTTTTTTACATATGAAGGAAACTTTTATTCACCAGTAGAATCCAATCTGCATTGCACAATTCGTCCCTAACGAGTTTCTAAACACTGGTGTGTGTGTGTGTGTGTGTGTGTGTGTGTGTGTGTGCGTGCGTGCGCGTGTGCGTGTGTGCGCGCGTGTGTGCTTATGTGTGTGTCGCGACGTCCACTTCCGGGTGGAGCTCTCCAGTATACTTAACTCGGCATTGAAAACACAAAATGAGTTCATTAAATTTCACGATAACAACATTTGCTCACATCGACCCAGCGATTCAGCGACAATCTCGTTGCGTTGGCCACATATCGTTTACCAAATATTTTATGTGTGATAGGTATTGTCGCGAGGCAGCTACATAAACTATTAGGAAATAGGAACACGTGCGCTGGGCAATGACCATCGCTAAGACAAAGATCTTAAGGAAGATCCGACCACGGACGGGCGCGGCGATCGTGAAGGATAGAATTCGCTCGCTTTGCATCGTTCTGCTGTCCTCAAAAGGACGTACGCACTCGGCCAGAAGTTATAGTAAACCAGAGTATCATAATGCCTTTGTCGGGAAGGAAGAGTCGGTGTGGAGATGTGACATTTCACTTGGCTTAGACACCACCCTTGCCTTGAACACATCGCCATTTAATTCTTTTTAAATCGTTTCTGAAAAACAATTACGGACAGTTCCATGGCATCGTTCAAATTCCGTTGACTAAGCATATTCCACCCCTTCGTTGAGATCTCAGCCTAAAGCAGAGGGCGTGTAGAAGCGCGACGTTGGGAGATCCGAGGTGTCATTTGTTAAGTAGTTCCGTGGTACCAAAATCTACACTATAGTTTACTTCCGTCATTTCGTGATAGAAGTCGGCAAGCGTCCCCAAGTTACACGGGAGAGCGAGATAGATCTGCATGAACTGACCGGTGCGCTGGAAGCCAAGGAATGGTGTGCGACTTCTTGAGAGCTCCGCACCGGAGTCACAAATCGAGTAATCCCCACCCGCCTGGGGCAGGGGATGCTACATGCCGGGGAGCGTAAGTAACGACCCTACCTAAGCAGCCCCCAGGCAAAAAAAAAAACAACAATAAAAACCTGTTTTGAAAAGGCATTTGTAAATTTTAATACAGCAAAACCCCACCATTCCGAACCTGGCAAACCCGAAATTTCGGATAATCCGAATAAAATTGGGGATGGAGGGAAAAAAAGCTTAATAGTAGTTAATTAAAAATGGATTTTATATATAATGTATAACTGAACTACTAAAGTTGTTGAAATTAAACGTTTGTTGCACTGGTAACTACGGTGTATATGATGTATGTTTATGTATGTGTATGTTTATGTAGCAGTATTTTCACTTAGAGGAGCTTGCAAAATCGGTAATCTTTTGCCTTAAGGAACTGCATCACCTTAATGATGCGATTGCTACGTTATGTTGTCATTTTCTTACATCGCACGCTACAATGCATTTTGCCTGGTAATCCTATAGATGTATTTGTATAAGTACGGTACATTTTTTCGAATAATCCATTGCTGAATCTGAACAGACCACACCCCCAATTAGTTCGGAATACAGAGTTTCTAATTCAGGTAATAGTAATTTGAATGCACCGTACAGTGGTGCGATGCAGGCAAAAGAAACCTTCAGTAAATGCAATTTTAAGTCAACTTAGTCTTGGCTTCTCATTTATATAGATAAATTACAGGCACTTCCTGCTTACCAGTCCTGAAATGTATTTTTTAGGGTCATACAATTCAGAGGTAAATAGCCTTCGCGATAGTACAAATATAAGTGAGAAATTTAAAATACAAAACGTCAGATAAAATGAAGAAAACACACATTCAGAACATTTGAAGATTAAAAGATTGATTTAAGTAGCAAGAGTCTCACCGATTTTATGAGGAAAAGAGCATTTATTATTTTAAACACCGAACTTTTAACAATCCCTAACAATACGTCTATTATCTTTGAATATTTCAATTTAAAATATATACTCTCTATACAGTGTCTTGAAGGTTCAAGGATCTTTGCGCTCATGCAAGCGAGTTAATGACCGAATTAAACTCGCTGCGTTCAGTACAACCAATCTTTCCAATGTGGCGATTCAAAAACTTGCACACGAAGTTATTTGGGTACCCGTCAATCACAGATCAAAGGGGAGTCTAGAAGAAAAGTTAAGATGAAAAAATGCTAATGAGAAGCCTTTTTGCACGGTGGTTTTCGTGCAGATTGGTCTCGCAGAAAGCGTGCGGCTCAGGCTGCGTGATTTTTGCCTCGAAATGTTTGAGCATGTTCAAGACTCCTCCTGACAGTGACTGAATTCGACCGAGCTGAGAAGCTCGTGGGATTTTGAAGCTTCTGTATGAAAATCTGTACGAAAACCACAGCGCAAAAGTATAAAAAAGGCCTAAAGACACTACGTATGCTTTGTACCGGAGTATCAAGATTGACGAGTGTGAATAAAAGAGAGAATCACGAAAACAACAAACAAAACTATACAACATTCTTCGAAAAGTTTCGGTAGATCAACACAAACGCAGGAAACGCAGTTGCGTGGCGCAACCGCAGCGAAGTCTCGTTCTGCTGCTGAAACGCGTCCGTCCCTTTCGCTGAAAGCTTCGAAATAGGAGGAAGCGGCCCAGTGAAAGGAAAAACCGGTCAGGTAGCGTTCTTCGCAAGCACTTCCACTCACTGACGCACAAGGTGCTGAGAATTGTTTTGCGAGTAGTCGCGTTCCTCCGGGAGAAGAATGCGGTCGCTTCATTTTGAAAGACGCGACACACCTTATTTCCATTTACGACTCAGAAGGGGCAATCCAACTAATATTTGCTGAAACATTGGGACGTAATACTGCAGGGACTTCCTGGTAGATACAAACTATTTCAACATTTATTGAATTTTTGAAAGAAAAAGCAAGCGAACACTTCCTGTATTGTTACTCTGCCCAGATCGATTTTTTCCACATTTCAGATCATTTTTCCCTGTAGATTCCGAACTTGAAGCAACCATTAGGACTAAATATCGAATATTTTTCGATCTTAACACGCAATTAAACCATAAACACGTTGACTTATTTTCTTTATATTTTCCAGAAACGCCCAGGGTGAAAATGAGATCTAATCAATAAAACAGAAAACGCATTTATTATTCTTTGTCGGGAGAAGCCTATCGATTTAAAACTTATAACTCTGCAAATAAAGTTATGAACAAATAAAACATTTTCAGATCTAATCAGGAAGTATCCAACTCGAAAGAGGAGAGGTGGGCGATTCGGGTGAAGTAGAGTGGATCGAAATGAAGTGGAGCCAAGGCGGGCGGGGTGAGGAGCGAAAGAGGAATCAAAGCAGGAGCAGATCTGAAGACGTCGCGGCGCCACGGACGCCTGAGTAAAGACGGCGCCGTGGCGTAAAAATTAGTGTATATAGTGTAAATAGTGTAGTGAAGTGCTGTGCCGTGTGGTATGAATGAGTGTGTGAAAGGTTTGTACATATAGATTAAGAATGAGTGAGTGAATGAAATAAATCTAAAAAACAAGAAGATAAAACATTCAACTAAAAGAACTTTATTGGAAAATTTAATCACTGCATGTAAAAACTTAAATAGCCCAAAGAGGCTGTTGTGTTAGTTTTTAAGTTTAGATATAAGTTAGTCTCTCTAAGATATAGCCCTCCCCTGCGCTCCAAAACCTGAAAAGCTGGAGCTTTTTGTATCCGTACATGCAAATAAACTCCCGCCTCGCCAAGGGTATTGGCGAGGGGAAAAAAAAAGCAGGAGCAGAGACAGAGCGGGTGTGGGAAGGAGTGAGGCGTAGTGAGGCGGGCCGGGCCCGAGGGGTAGGGCGGCGGCAAATGCGGCCGACGCCAGCGATTGTGTCGCCCACCCGCGGCGCCCCAGCCAATTTGCCGGCACGCGCCGCGCCGCCCTCCCCGCTCCATCGCACTGCGCGAAATCCTTCGATGACGCTAGTCAACACTTGTTTCCCGGTATAAAAACTAGTGCTACAACAGCACTTACTTTCTCACGGAATTGTTAATGGTTATGGAATACTATCATACACTTCAGCTATCACTTAAGGAATTCTGAAACAAACGAAGCGCGAAAAATACTTTTTTTCTAATTTAGACGTTGAAACGAAAACAGCTCGATAACTTCGCGTTATTATCAAGTAATAATTTTATTTATGGCTAAAATACGCATCGATCACACAAATTATTGGGTTGGGTGGTTTTTCTTATTAACAACAGGCAGTCACTAACAATAAGGTTAATATAAAAGCCTCTTATCCCTTCATAATTTATTTTTATTCTTGAAGAACACACATTATGCGACGTTCTGGGAGTTCAATTTTTACTCTAAGGAAGCACTACACACTTTAAACAAAAACTCTATTTACATGCAAATCCTGTCTCTACTCATTACATCTTAAAACATTAGGTACGAAAAATAATTCTTTTAAAGCAAATATAAACACAAATTCGACAATTAAACTGGCATTTCATTCAACTATATCATGTCCCATCAGCGAGGAGTAGTTCTCGGAAAATCCAACTGCCTCCAAGCTCATTTCAAATTACATTCACAGAGTGTCAGTGCCTCAAACGAAGCGTGCGAATTTACCATTACAATTTTCGAAAATACAGCGAGTGCGCCGAAAATGGGATCAGCACCAATTTCTTTACCGTTCTTGGCTACATATGTGAAAAATATTTTTAAAAAATTGGAATTGTTTCTGATAAAATAATAGCTTACGATTTAATAACTGCCCGTTTCACGCAAAATTATGCAAAAATTACTCATCTTTCCGAAAAATTTAACATGGTCCTATTTGAAGATCGTTTTTGATGAACACATTTCATTACGAAGAGAGCATTCATGATCGTTATTATAATCGTAGGAACACGCCGAAAAAATTTTCAATTTTTAAAAAGCTTGAAAATTCTGGGATTTCAGCGAAAATGAGAACAGCACCATTCTCTTGAACGCCTTTCGCACTGTTGAATGACAAAGTTTAATAACAATTTTGGAGCAATTGTTTTGAAATATTTAGATTGTGATTCCGGGCACGTCAACTCCTGAGGTCATTCGTTTCGTTAGTGTAGAACATGCTTTTTCATTGAGAGGTGGCGGTGACCTTCCCCCATTGGTTGGCGAGACCCGGCGCCGACCTACCGTCGACTAGCGCGATTTTTCCAAACCAGGTGTCTCCCATCAGCGTGGCACCGCTCCGAGAACAGTTCAAAGTCTAAGTGTGTGTGTGTGTGTGTGTGTAAGGGGGTGAGAATAGGACAAGCAAGAGGAAAGGAAGATCGCGCGCGGTCCGTGGCCCGTTTGTTAGGGTACTGCTCCGGCATTCACCTGGTGTTGATCGGAAAACTACTGATCAGAGCAGCCACCCGCTAGAATTCTCCAGACAGCGAGTAAATTCGACCTAGCTGAAAAGCTAGTGGCGAAAATCCTGCCGTCATCGGCACTCGAAACTAGGACCTTCCGGTCAGAGGCACTGCAGTGACATCAGTTCATACACTGAGCCACCGCTCCCGGTGAAAATTTCGAAAATTTCCCAAATTTCCCAGGAACTACATGTAAAGTATCTCCAAAATTAAAATATCGGTTTCAAATTCAAGTGGCCGCGACATCAGATCGATTGGTGGAATCAATTTTGGAGAAAATCCTGCTTACAGTGTAGCTGCGGGTGTTCACAGACGAATAACAAGATAGACAGGCAGATGTTTTGCCGTCAATTAATTTTTCGGTATCAGGGACCCACAAAAAATGGATGATGACTATTCAATGTGTTAGAGGAAGTAACTGACTGTATATAGGGACACGATTTATCCACGTTTTCGTTACCAGGGCCCGGTAATAAGTATTTTCGGTCCAAAATTCGCGTTCCCCCCCCCCCAGTAGCATTACAATATTTTCTCCATACTGCCTAAGCAGTAGCGAGCGGAATACATAAAATATGGATTATAATAAGAGTTCATCAAATATAGAGAAGTTACAATAATATACCTACGACCAATGCTGATAAAATTCACGTTGTTCAGTTCGTATTGAGATTTTAAAAATTGACAAACCTGGTTCTCGCGAAAAGGTTGCTACCTACGAAGAGGGTAGTAAAAAAACTGATCTGCATAAATGATAAAATGTGACAGACGATCGTTCTTTCGTTAAGAACGTGTAAGGTTAGAATGAAAATAGGTGAAGCTTATTGACAGCCTGAGTTGCATGTTGGTTTCTCAAGGCGTAAATGTGCGCTGCTTTGTGTGTTATGATTCATAAAGCTTTTCCAAGTACAAACGCTGCAATGAAGCAATAGTAGTAATTCAGTACAATGAGACCTCAACGATATGCATAACACTTATTCCTTTCCGTAGTTCAATACGTTGTTCTGTATCGAAGCTCAATGCACTCGTACAAAGAGTTTATAACAGCAGTGTCCAAATTTCAAGGCCTCAAGGGCCACAACTAAAACCTTTAATATGGTTGCAGAAAATAGTTTCATTACTCGGGCGATCCACACTTGACTTTCCCGCATTACTGATCTCGGCACTTTGTCTGGCCTCTCCGAAACGGGAGGGGAGTGGAACCACGCGTGATACCATGCATAACGCAGTGAAACACATCGGGATGATTTTAAATGTCTGAGTTTTCCAGAAGAATGTTCCTTAAATCTAAACCTCAGCTCTATTTACATTGGAAGGGGTTGGTTGGCCCCGACCCGGCGCGTGCGTTAGGCGTACAATGTTATCCCTCGACATGGATGAAGGGACTTGCATATAGACTAATAACTTTTTGCGCGCTGCGACCCCAGTTGGGCAACCCTGGTCTAAAACACTGCGTCCCCAATAGGTCGGGTCGGACGAAAACGATCTCAGCCCCGTTCGTTCTCGGCGGCGAGGCCAGGCGCGCCGATACTGCTGCTTCCGATAATTCCAGTTCCGACTGCCATTATCGAGAACCATACCGAGACTTGGCCTGTTATCGGGCTGACCTGACCGCATTGCTGACGCTGTAGACGTCACCGGATCTCTCACCGCCGAACTCCAGGCGGACAGGCGGCATTTGTGGGTTGACCAATACATAAGCAATCTGGCGTCACCTGTAGTTTTGGATAGCCTCAATATATTTGGGTAAACCGACAAGTCTTTAATAATAAAACTTTCGAAAACTTTAATTTTCACAATTGCTTTCTCCTCTTTAATTTGAAATTATTATCTTCATTTTAAACGCGGGTTCCTGCTAGAATATGAATTGGTGAGCCTGGTTACTCGAGCTCAGCGCACTCGCACAATATTTGCAAGTATTTTCTCCTGGATATAGAAATATTGCCTTTCCATTGGGGATCTAATTCATTAACTCCTTTAATGTATACACACTACAGTGAAGCCAGGAAAGACTCTTTGAGTGGCATCTTGGTAAGGGTGTTACCAACAGAAATTTTGTAGGTAGCACGAGCTGCAGTTTGTAACAAACGAAAATATAAATTGCGTACAATCGTAACAGATGCAGCTAGTGTTGTCCCATTCACTTGTTTCCAAGTGATCTCGTTGACGAACTTAAATGAAATTTATAATACGAAGCCCTGCGGAGAGACCTTTCGGTCGCACGTTATTTTTAGTGTGGCAAATGCCATGAGACCTTTAAACTCCTTCAACACAATTTATTACTCTTTCACTGGCTAGGTATGATCTATGACGAAAACAAATAAAATTCGAGCGCACAACGCACTGCAAATCTCTGGATGGTTGTGCAATTAAAACTGCGAGCGCTCACAAGGGATGCCATTTTTAAAGTTTAATTGTTTCGGAAACGCAATATTTGAGAGAACATTTCAATTCACTTTCAACTAGTATCATAATTTGTACTTACACTATGAGAAAACATTTCATAAACAAAAAAATTGAATTTATTACCTGTCACAGAAATACGAATATGGAGTTACAAAAGAATACGCTACATAAAATGATTTCTTTTTTAAAATAATTTTAAGAAATGAAATTAAATTCTAAGCTAACTAAACTAAACCAAAAAATTACTAACTTACTACACTAAAAACTTAAAGTAATGAAGAAGTCCTTGAAATTTATTTTCATTTCCTATTTTTCTATTGTAAATCGTGAAGAGATCATTCAATGATCGGGATCGATGGAACTTCTTAGAACCGTTACGATCCATTCTCTACTAAAATTTCTTTCACTCGCCGCACTACTAGCGGTGATGCAAAGTACTTGTTTTGCTACTTTTGCTAACTTTGGCATCTAAGAAGCATGCTTCTTCCACCAGAGTAGCAAATTTTCATTTTCTGCAGCTCCATCCATGTGCAAGTACTTTTCAACATCATCTCTCAGCAGATTGGAAGAACGACATTTTTTTAACTTTTTGGCTAGGGAGTGTTTAGAAACTTCCGACTGAACTGGAATATTTACTTTCTCATACATTTGACGAACAAATTGATGTATTTCACATCTCTTTTCTGGGTCCAGTACGAGAGGCTCCTTGAATGATGGGTACAGGAAAGTGGCTGCATAATGAAAGTCTCGCAGTATATTCTAAACTTTTTCCCTGAGAAAGTCCTCTGTCGTATTTTTAATCTTTATCAAGGGCTGTAAAAACTCCAAAATGTTGATAAAAATATAAGAATGCTAGGAACAAGCAATTCTATATCAAAACTGGTCTTTAAATGTACGCGTTAAAAATTTTAACAGTAAACATTTTTTAAAGTTATATCTAGGGAACAATTTATTTTAATTAAAAAACATATTTCAAAAATATCGATTAAGCACGAAAAATATACAACATAAAATAAAAATTATCATTTGTTTAAAATTGCTCGATGAATAAGAATTTCAAACTTTCGAACACCCAACATCGCCGATCAGGCCCAAAAATGGATTCGCAGCGACTAACATTCGTAGTTTCTACATTTAGAGAATTGGTCTGTGGGTTCCATCTCTCTATAGGAATTTTATGAGTAATGCCCCGCCCTAAATCCAATGCTTTTTTGTAATTCAACTCGATTTAAATGAAAAATATCAAGTTTTGATCGCATTCAATTCCAAAAAGCTATTGTAGTTTATCAAATCAGAGCGGACGGCATTTCACGAATAGGTTCTAAATGCTGCATCCCTAGTATATCGAATGTTTCTAGGATGGGCGTAGGAAGCGCGATAAGATTCTATAAGAAATTTTTGTCAGATCTTTTTCGAGTTTGAATAGCACACGTAGTATGGTGGTTTGGAATTTGAAAACTTTGGATCAAAGTTGGCACAAATGCGCAATCGTAGTGTACTTCTACAAAGTAAACCTAACTGAGTTTATATGGCAGTAATTTGAGACAATCGCTAGGAAGAAGAAACTTTGAAAGTACTTTCGACGATGTTCCGAGCATGTAAAACAATTCTCTCCTCGTTATGAATTGAATAAGAAACAAGCTTGTAAATAACCAAGATAATTAAAGATTTCGAAAATGGAATCTTTAATGAATAAATACCATTATGAGCGCATCAAACCATTCGAAATGTTAGATTCATATTGCAAAGTCTTAAAAACCTGTTTATTTCGAGTGTATACTTAAATTAGTAAAATAAACATTACCTAAAAATCCGATATTTTTTCACCAATGATAACTGCTCAGGATTCGAGCAGTAGTCTGCATTCGTTGAATAAAAGATGAAAGAAACGCTATTAGCGATTGTGTTAAGAGCAAAAGAAGACTATAAGGGAACTGTAAAGCAGGCTACAACTTTTGGTCATTATCTGAGCATTGTCATTGGTTGTTCATGAGGATACGCCTTCGGCGATAGGGTTTGACTATCTACATTGCATTGTTTTTATTCACACGCGTGTTGCTTTAATATCTAATGCCAACATTGATTGGAAAACAATTGTGGTGGTGGTGGTGGTTTCTATCACGCTACACAAAAGCGGCACTACTCTCATAACTAAACACAGCAAAAAGATGCAAGCAAAAGCAGACCTCAACACGCAGAACACGTACTGATACAGCATCCATTGGCAAGAAATGGCAAAACGTACAACCCATTTATATCTTTTATACTGAGAAAAGTAATTCTTCACAATAAATGTCTGAATTATCATGTTACGACTTCAAAATCATCAAACTTGAAAACTGGTCGATGTGCACAGTCATCTATTGAATTGAAACTGGGCACCAAATAACGTGTTTGGGATATCCCTGGAATGCCTCTCCCTTCAAGTACTAGCTCTCGCGATTGCGCTATCTCGAGTAAATGATTGTGTGGGAAAATCTGAGGCGATAAAAAGCCCGCTACTCGGCTAAGATAATCGCATTCACGAACACTCGAAATGATAAAGTAAAGGGCTACAAAACCAATCATTCGAGTGTGTGAAGACTTTCTAGCTATTATGTTCATTCCTCCATTTCCATTCAGAATCGACGAGGGATGCTCGCTGAAGTTTAATTTTGTTCAACTACCTACGTATGAAACCATGAGAGTACTCATACTCCGTACGCACACACAAACCCTTTGCGCTTTGAACATTTTTAATAACCAAATAGTTTAAATAAAAAGAGACTGAATTTGAGTCAATTTCGTATACCTTTGTACATTTTCACGTCATTTTATCATTTTAAACGAGATTTTCGTCACACAAATTTTGTTTCTTGAATGTTTTATTCCCCCAAAAGGACAATGCAATGTAACCTAGAAAAGGTAGCAAGAAGAAAATTAATGAATCTAGACCACTCAGAATTTGTGATGGAAAGATGAAAAAAGCGTTCATTCATACCACTGAGATTTTATGATGGAAAGATGAAAAAAAAGTTAATTTATTACTTTTTTTTAGCAAGGTGGTCAATTTACCCATTGCATAACTTCATATACCACCTTCTTTTCGACAGACTAGTGGCTAAATAAAAGTGAACAAAATCAATTATTGCGTAAGGATTGAAATTTCACGCTTTATTTGCCGTAATGACCGAATATTTCCCCCTTGTGTAGCAGCAATTCCCCCAATTTACACATCAAGTAGTCACTCCGAAATATCGCTGGAAGGGTACACCGTCACCCACTGCATCTAATCTGTCAAACGCGTATTTGGCAGACTCCTGCACCTATTACTACCTCCCCCACCACTCTCAGCGCGGCCCTCTCGCAGACATCGGGCTCGTAAGACGAAAACGACCCACTTCCCAAAACTCCATTCCGCGGAGACTCGTTAAACGGGGCCACCGCGCAGGCGATAGGGCGGCGTGACATCGCCCAGCGCACGTGCTCGCCCGCGCCCCAAAACATCTGGACCTCCTACACATCGCTATCGATTGCGTGCAACGCCAACCGTAGGCGTCTTGGATTCCTTGCTATTGCGACTATTGGCGGATAAAAGGGATGGGCAGCATGTGCATCACTCGATCCCCACCTCCAGAAAGAAGGCATCCACAGCAGCCGCATCTGCCAATGCGACTTCATTTATCGAAGAGCTCGCTCGGTTCAATACAGGTCCCAAGCCCCATTTGCCATTACACCGCTGATTGTTATGGCAGCTGCACTTTAAGTTTTAAGATAGCGTGAATCAACTTTCCCAACCACTGGAATTGAAATCATTTCGTATAGAGCGTTGCCAGGCGTCTCATCCGAAAACGGGCAGTTTTACCCCACCTGCCAGTTAAAAAACGTAACTTCGAAACCACGTCTTCAATATAATGAAGACATTTTCAAAACTTGATTAATCCAATATTAATACCCATATCATTATTCGTTGTACACTAAATACATTGGTTCGTTTGTTTCCTCACTCACTGCGCCCTCGGTCTTGAAACGGGCATTTCCACAGTGACATCTCCGTAAAACTTTTTTTAAAGGAAGGTATTCACATTAAAACTTAACAGCTGAAGATAGAATTCAATGTTATTCGGATACCGTTTAACACACGAGAGTCGTAATTTTTGAACACAACACTTGGCATGAAGGTGGAGAAAGGTTCTAAGAATGAATACACTAGCGCAAAGTACCGAAGCGCATGACGCCAGTGTATCTAAACGCGGCCTGCAAATACGCGAGGGGAAGGGCGTGTGCCACGTCCGTTGCATGCAGCCGATGGCAGCGAGTGAAGGATACTCCATCTCACTCTGGGGGTCCACTCAACCGTGTCAGCTCTGTAGAGTAGCGGCGGCCTTGTCGGCGGTAAACATCCGATAAAAATAAATGAAAGCTGGGCCATTTTTGCGTTGCGAGTGCGTTTCAAAATGTGCTTCAATATTAAATAATATCTTAAAGTTGAAACTGCAAATCATGCACATCTGTTTATCTTATCGTTCACTTCTGACATCAAAATTTTAGGAAAGAATTTTCAATATACTACCATTAAGAATTTCTTTTCTCCAAGTAGTTTCACCTCAATTTAAAATTTGTGCACAAAAATTCCTCGGTTGATACGTGTTCGCGATACTATTCATTCAAATCTTGTGTCGGATTATAGCCTGTGCATCGTGCTTTTGAAGATCTGAACTTTTAGTTTTGTCACAAAGAGACAAGATGATACACACATCAAGCTAAAAGATATTTTATACGCAACAACAGTGATCAGCGAAATTAACATTAGCCCGCAGCCACAACCAAGATGGCGAACTTTTCTCCCCTTGACGTCCGGACGCAAACATTACATGGACTTATTCCGGATTTTTTTTTCCAAATTTTAGACAGACTATTACGAATTCCTTCTGATGTTTTAACGCGCAATTGTGAAGCTGACATTTGTTTACAAAATCATCTCCCAGCGAAGTGATGGTTCTGGTGACATAAGATAGTGACTCTTCTGAAATCAATAATATGATTTGAAAGTGGATGAAATACCGCCAAACATCTTTTCCGCAAACAAATTCTTTTACTGAACTTGATTTATATTCATCTCATTATTCCATCTGTCCTGATTTTTCCCCACAAGTTCTTAATAGTATAAATCCATCCAAGGGACTGTTCGGGGAACAACTTCAAAATCCACCGACAGACCTCAGGTGAGTTTCTTCTTCGATAAGTGAATGTGTAGGTATTTCTTGTTTCTGTCCAAGTCAACTACATTGCATATTAGTCCCGTGAGTGTAGTGCATGTTACAGCCTAGAGACGGGAGTATTCGAGGTTCCGTGCTCACCTACACGTTGGCTTTCATGTTTTCCGCGCCAGGTTTTCTCTCCTAGTGGGAAAACCTCTAAGCGCCCGTCATGCGTGGTAGTGTGGTGAATGACAATGCAAGGGGAAGGGAGAGGAGAGACATAAGTAAAGATCACGCGCGGTCACTGGCCATTTTGCTAAGGCATTCACGTGGTATGGACTGGAGAAACCACAGAAACGTACCGATCAGAGCAGCTGATGGCTAGAATTCTTCTCGAGACCGCGGCTGAATTCGACTCATCTGCGACCGTTGAGACTACTCCTAGGATCTCGCGGTTGGTTGTTCCACAGAGCAACGTCCGAGAGAAGAGACTAACCCCAGGACCTCCCGGTCAGTGATTGTGTTGGCCGAGATCTGTTCCCCGGAGCTGGGCGGCGCCGGAAGCCATGAGCATGCATCACACGCGCTGGCGACGTCTGGCGCTAGGGGTGTCGCGATGTGGCCGCCAAGCCGTCTGGCAGGAGACGCCGTCACTGCAGCGCTGGAGCAGGCCGACGCGTCGGGATGGCGCAGCCTGCGCTCGCCGCTGGGCTGAGGGGGCTGTTGGTCGACGGAAGCAGAACGCGCCCACACCAAGGGAAGAATCAGATCATTCGGAAGAAGAGACTGGACAGACAGGAACGAGAAAGAGGGATGAAGCGTGAGGGAGGAGAGGGATGAAGCGGGTGGGAGGAGAGAGGGATGAAGCGGGTGGGAGGAGAGAGGAATGAAGCGGGTGGGAGGAGAGAGGAATGAAGCGGGTGGGAGGAGAGAGGAATGAAGCGGGTGGGAGGAGAGGGAGGAAGGGGGGGGAGGAGAGATGAAGGGGGTGGGAGGAGACAGATGAAGGGGGTGGGAGGAGACATGAAGGGGGAGACATGAAGGGGGTGGGAGGAGACAGATGAAGGGGGTGGGAGGAGACAGATGAAGGGGGGGTGGGAGGAGATCACCCAACACAGAAATAAAATGTGATAGACGTTGGCAATAGGGCACTAAACAAAAAATAAACGAATCAAGTAAACAATCGACGACCTGCGATGAAATGGATAAGGATTGGGCGGGGGCAGGTGGCTTAACACTGCCAGAAGGCGAAACGTCGTTACACAAGGTTAAGGTAATCTGGCGAAGGAACAACATTACTTTCTTGCGACATCTCTGCAAGAAATTACCCAGCTAATTCTGAGAAACGTCGAAGAACATTTTTTTTTTGTTTTCGCTGCAGCCTCAGGCGCAACGGCGCGGCGGTGCGAGACAACCCAAAGCGCAGGCCCGGTGGGCGGGCGGGCGACCCAGTTCGTCGGATGGGGTGGGAGCGCCACCTGCTTGGACGGCGGCCAGCAGCGCAGCACCTTCAGTAGCTGCTAATCCAGTGCGCCCAAGCGGGCGCCGACCCCAATACCCTCACAATACTCAACACACTAATCAACGAATACACTACAATACTAATAAACTACATGACAGTAAATTAAACAGGTGTCTCAGAAGAAACGTAACAACTTGTAGGCAATGTACAGGGGTAAAAATGATCACATTTTGCCAATTCATGTGGTGAGAATTTACAAATTTATTTTTATGAGCACATATACTTGTGGCGTTTTTCTCTAATTGTTAGGCAATCCTATACGCACAGATGTTCGGCAGGTACATGAAATCGCCTTGATTGCATAAGAACCAGATTGCCTAATAGTCACAGGAAACTCACTGTAAATGAGTTATGTATTTTCTAATGCGTGATCATTACTAAAAAGTAATCATTTTCGACCTCTGCACATGCCCCAGAATGTTGTAACATTTATTTTGGGACACATTGTATAGTGCGGAATCCAAAGTCTATATTTGAAGTGCGTGTTTCTATATTTAAAGTGAGCAATTCTTTCTTAGTGTCAAATGAGCGGCCAATGAGGGAGGTTGCTCGCTCTTTGAAGTGTTCCTCATTCAGCCTCCTGTCATTGGTTTAAGTTATGTCCTTTGCAGTGCTCGCCTCGAGTATGGAAAACTACGATCATTTCGCACAATATGTTGCTTTCCCCATTTTCTTGACTCTCGCTGTGAATTCTGCCCCTACTGTAAGTTTATATAGGAATAAAATTCAATAAATATTTTCAAAAATTGTATGTGCTAATGGTCAATACGGATGATGCTTCATTGTTTTATTTGTTTTAAGGTTCTGTTGATTCTCCTGAAAACTCTTCTCTGACACCTGACATCCGCGTTCCTTCTGCTCCGCCGGAATATTTCTACGTCGTGGATGATGAACCATGTGGGGATGGGAATGAAGACAATGCCGGTAGTCGAGAGCTCATTCTTTACGATACTGCTTCAGCACGCGCCTAGAACGACGGAACGAGCCGACAAGGGAGCCTACTTCTAGAATTCTGACGGGACATATTCCGGCAGAATTCCGATTGGGGGAGGGATCGCACTTAAATCAAGGTCATTAGTGACCGACTAACAAAAAATGTTTGTTAATCCTTAAACGATTAAATTATTCCTAGTTACCTTCCGTATATTTAACCTGTCTTTTCGCTTCTTTTAAATACTGTTATCAAATAAATGAAATTAGATGCTTTCTGGGCGACTATTCAGTCGTGTGTACTTGAATATTAGCTATTTCGAGTAAATGCCTATAACTAGGAAACGGATTTCCATGTAATTACAAGTTTTTACAGGAACTAGATACTCGCATTCAATTATATTTTCTACAGTTTACAAGACATTCTGAATGAATGAACTATTTGTATTTTACATCTTTTCACATATTTCACATATTACGACACATTTATTACATATTTCGCTACATTTTAATACATTTATACGTCGAAAGGAAACATTCCTGATGCGCGTTAGCAATATTTGTTACGGAATCATCTTTCTTACAAATCAAATGTAATGCTGCTGCACTTTTATTTCCACCATATCTCCATCATAAATTATTAAACTTACCTCCCCCCCGCGTATTGCGTACCGCGAGTCAAGGATGAGCGGATTTTTATGAACAAAATTTCAACCACGTGCTAGCTCATGTTTCAAACAGCAAATTCGTTACTCGATTGAAAACTGACAAATACTTTTTTATAGAAAATTGTCTTACCACGTTGTTGAATTTGGAGGATGGAATATCATTAACCCCCTTGCCCGAGATCCATCACTCGCTACACGGTACTACAATTCACTTGTACATCGGCTCCTCGTAAACATTGTAATATATACTATGAACGTATTTTATATTTCGGTTAAAATTCTTATATGTGGTGAAGTCAAGTGTGCAATCGCTTCAGCAGAGATAAAATCTATTCCAGCCACTCCAAATCCTTGTTAAGAACTGTTCGGCGACGTTCTATTGACAGAAAATGCTTGTAGAGAACAATTTTAAAAACAATAATGAATTTTTATTTTACATATTTTCTATTTTTTCTAACACGTTTTGGGAAAAAAATAGTACATATATATGTACATATTTTGCATTTTTTATTACAATAAATTCCGTTCCCTACCTATAACTAACGGAAACTTGTTGTGCTTGACAATCGTTCGCTTTCTATTTCAAATGGCTATTGCTTAACGATCGATACGCCTTCAATTTGTCTCGCGAGATTTCTCGTGTCAACATTTTCCGACAGAAGTGAGCGTGATTCGGCGTTAGTCAGAACTAGGAAGAGCGTGGTCAACAGAGAGCCTTACGAAATGTTTTGTTTCGTATCGACGTTATCTTTCTCTATTTGGCTACAGTCGTCAATGTATCTTCTCCCCTTGTTAAGTCACCTCATCACCCAATTCTCTAGAACATCGTAATCCACAAACCAGATACAGCAGTACTTTTAACACTTTCTTACGAAAGAAGGACCTTCTTTTTGAAGATCAATATTCACGCGGATCACTTAAAGACTAATGTAAATATAGGTTATATAATCGGTACCTCCCATAATTAGACGTTGCTAATTTTCTATCATTTTTTATTTATCCAAAACTTGCATTAACATAAAATTGCAATTGAGTAGTACAAAACATAGAAAAATACAAAATATATTTAACTATAACTTGCAAATCAAAGGTGCAAACAGTATCTTATAATTTAGCTCTGACAAAACACCGCACAGCCTTCCCACATTACAATAGTAAACGACGCGATTACTGGAGATCTTCGCTAAAATTTCCCAAGGTATAATTAAAATCCGTACTCCCTCCTGGAGAGCAATGAGACCACTTCGAGTATTACTGGCTTACAACAGTTAAAGAAGGGTGATGAACAATGAAAGTGGCCGTCACATCAAATTCTAGCCACACAGCAAATCAAAATCAGTATCAAGAAAAATAAAAAGCCCCCCAAAAGATACAGCAAACTAACAGAAAATTAATACATCACTCAATCGCCCGTCACGAATTACTTGAGTCGAAGGATTTGTTCCTTCAGGAGCAGGTGCAATACGCGTGCGACTCGTTCCCTCTCGTTGGACGAAGTGGCGAACTCTTCCTGAACAGGGCAACCCACACCGCGCGCCCAACCGGCCGCTTTAGCAACGGCGCTCTCGCTCGCTTTCAGCGGTCGAGAAGGCTGTTTAGAAGATGCGATCGTCGCTGATAGGTTCATTAAACAGAATTTCTTTCATTGCAACTAGCAGTTTTTAGCGACATCGTATACGTGCCAAGTCACCGCAAACAATGCGTCAACACAACTGCGTTTCAAAGCGCACATTGACCTCTAGTACCTATGGAAAGTAAGACAATTACACAATAGCTATTATTGCAGTAACAACAATTTCAGAATCTTGCCAAGAAAATGCGAAAGTATGGACTTGTCCCGCCGCGCTTACGACATAGGGGTGGAAAAAGCTTTGAGCTTGCAAGAGCCTTATCGTACCTCGAAATCTCACTAAGTCCGCCCCGATGCTTCGTTTCACTTGTTAGTGCTTCGTACTCGCGGGACGTTTCTAGTATGGTGCGACGTTTTGCCACACTAATTCGAGTTTGTTTAATATAGAGAGTTTATACAACCATTCTTGAAATAATTATAATCGTTAATAATGTGACTTTTCGAAACAAGAATATCCTCGGTTTCTAGATTATGTTATATATTTTATTTCATACTATATGACTTTTCACATGTATAAGTTTCTGGTGGCAGATCAAGAAGGCTATAATTTACTGGCAACTGCACCGTAACGAATTCTCATATCAACGTTCGAACTTCCAAATTCGACACCAATTTACAAATGCCTTGTTTTATACCATGTACAAACCAAACAACAGAATGAAATAAAACTTACTATGTCACACGGTCTCTCAGTGTTTATTGCACCACTCGTTCCGAAATTTCGGACTCCTTACGTAATCATACCCTTCTTGGCCACCTATTGTAATAGAATTAATAAATAATGGACATAAATGTAACTTCATTTTCTGTGCACGACTTCTAGAATTCAGTGGGAAATACAATTATTCAAATTATCGTTTCCATGTTGTCGCGGAAGGAAGTAATAAGAGCCAAAATGTACTTATTGCTTATTTATCTTTGAAAATAGATTTTATTACATGGGAGTTTTTTTCTCCCCCTTTCAAAATTCAAAATTTATTGCTTATTTATCCTTGAAAATAGATTTTATTACATGGGAGTTTTTTTGTTTTTTTCTCCCTTACAAAATTCAAAATTTATTGCTTAATTATCCTTGAAAATCGATTTTATTACATGGGAGTTTTTGTTTTTTTTTCTCCCTTCAAAAATTCAAAATTTAAGTAGTATATGACTTAGTGTAGGGATCACAGAATTTTGAAAATGTGCACACAATTCACTTTTCCCCATAGCACGTCATACGCAGTTTTTAACTGTTTTTTTACGTAAAATAAATAAAAAAAATATTTTCATATAAATTAAACTGAATTATTATTCGTATTATGCATGTCACTGACGACTTTATTGTAAGGTCAAGGCTGCATGGAAGATTGATTCCTCTTCCCATCCACAGGCCTGCTGGGAACCGGTGAAAACTTATTTCCCTTCTCACAATGTAGGCAGAGCTCTCTCTTACCTTACGCCCTACGAGGAAATAAATCACACAAATCTAAGATCTCCGCAGACTCCTACACGAAGTTTCTTACGATACTATCGGGGTGTCGCGTGCCAAATTTTGAAAGGGCAAGAGCAGAAATACTCGTACTATTCTTCAGACCTATAAAAATAAAGTCAACATTAAAGAACACATCGCAATTGAAAATAGGCGCCAGAACAGCTGCGGATTAAAATCTGAAGTAAAGTAAAATCGCGAAAAATAACTCTTTTACGTAGTTAAAGTTTCTTTACCATTCGAAAGTTCATCAGTTCAAATCGTTTCAATTCATACGGTCACAATTCAAATTTACATCAGCACAAACAAGCACAATTTGCAGAATTCAAATTTGCAGTCTCCGTATTCGGAAACCTAATCACACAGCAAATTCGTTTCATTTAATACGGATTTTTATTTTTCTGCCTGGTAATGTATTTGACTTGGTCACCAGAAACCATTTACTCTGGAGAGTTGTGGGTAATGAGGCCTCTGGAAAAAAAAGACAAGTGTGTCTCACGGTCTCCGTAATTCCGGATGTTCTATTTTTGAATTTTTTCTTTATTCTCCAAATGATACGACATGCGTTTAATATAAAATCTGTTAAGCTTCTTGAATTACATCTTTGTTCCTTGCTAGAGTATTGCAACTGAAATAATGGAAAAAACGATTAAATCAGTTTTCACTTACCTACATGATAATAAACAATCGGCGTGAAAAGATATAACATAAATAGAAATATGAAAGTATAATCGACTAAAAATAAACGACAAAGGTAGCGAACTTCAGAATTCAGTGCTTCGAAGTACTGGGAGCACCAACTAACGGAATTGCACGCTTAATACAAAAAATACGTTCATTATTAAATATATCATTTTTTTTGCTGCTTTCTCACAGTACAAAACATATCACATTCTCGTGAATAACTTGTTGACAAGCAACACTATATCGTACAATGACGTCTGTCAATCGTAATGATAAGTGAACATTAACTAACCTAGAGGTTATCGGAGGAGGATGCTGATTACTGAACCATTAAAACTTATGAATAAATATTGTTCACAAGCGTTCCCCGCCAATTATTCTTATTTGCCACCAAAATCATCCACAGACAGCATGACTAGTCTGACGTTATTCAGATAGTTATTTTTTAAGAAGGTACGGTCAAGTCATACTTCACGCTTCAATGTCTACAAGATTGTCTTGAGCTCCTCATGACTTCGTGTCACTAATAAGCTTTCGCTTCCCTACTAATCCAAAGTAAGGGGTGTGAAGTCAAGGTGAAGAGTAAGGGGAAGCAGAACATTTCAAGAAGTCAGGGTGAAGAGTAAGGGGAAGCAGAACATTTCAAGAAGTCAGGGTGAAGAGTAAGGGGAAGCAGAACATTTCAAGAAGTCAGGGTGAAGAGAAGGGAAGCAGAACATTCAAGAAGTCAGGGTGAAGAGAAGTCAGGGTGAAGAGTAACGGGAAGCAGAACATGTCAAGAAGTCAGGGTGAAGAGTAACGGGAAGCAGAACATGTCAAGAAGTCAGGGTGAAGAGTAACGGGAAGCAGAACATGTCAAGAAGTCAGGGTGAAGAGTAAGGGGAAGCGAGAACATTTCAAGAATAGCTCAACGTTGAGTAGTGATAGGCACGAGCATTAAAACAAATAAACCTATCATATTATCACAAGTTTGTAAGTGTAAGAACTGCTAATGATGAGTTGTACATACGTTATGATTTACACAAGTTCTTATTTAATTAATGCAAGTTTTTAACAGCTTAGCAAATTAAAATGCCAATTAAAATTATTCCGGCTGCTGCCAGCAGTAACTGCAAAAAGTCATTGCTTTGCGATAATAAGATTAACTTCAGCATTAAATACAGAACTAAATCTTAGAGGTGAGCAAAAAATACCCATTGCCAAATAATTTGCTCAACAATCCAATAATTCCAATATTTTTACCAACAACTAAAGCGGTAAAATCCCGATTATATAGTTGTTACGACAAATACTACGAACTATGACACGATGTATTTAATGCGAAGCAGTCAATTCATCGTGTATCACAATTCGAAGTACGTTAAGAAGTAATGAAATTAATTAAATAACTTAGGAATTATAAAGAATCCACCAACAAACTTTGATGTTTCACGAAACTAAATGTAATTCGAAACTTAAAAATTTCACTGTTGCAAGGGCATTTCCCCCACCTTTCTTTGTTTCAATAACACGACTATCACTTATGTTTCCATTTGCGCTATATATTTAGCATTTCTCAAGTCGTAAGCAAGGGCTAGACAACTAGAATAAAAAAAATACATTACAATCTCTAATTTGTCACGGAAATTGCATTTATTCCAAAAAATTTATATTCTTGAGATATCATATACATCCTTTAAAATTATGTCTATGACAAAATAGGTTTCGTAGAGCTAAACGTTTCTTAATCTAAATCGTTTCTTAAGCCGTTTCATTTCCCACTACTTTTTGCTTTTTCACCTTTACTTCATATGAAAAGAACGTACTGAAATTGTGCGCCAGAAAACTGGTATCTTTCAACAGAAAAACTCTTATTGCTAGAACCTGGTAACGAGAAAATTGATAAATCCTGTTTTTAAAGCAAATAATTACTCTTTCCCTTCTCGAGATAAGTAATTAAATATAAAATATAATAAACCAATTGCTTGAAAGTCAATGTTCTAGAGTGGTAAAACACCCTTCAACCTCTCATTCTTACGACAGGATTGGAAAACATGGAAAACAAAATATTTGTATTTTTTACTGATACGTTATATCTTGTTATTGTTTTCGATACTTAACTTACCTGGATCGAAGGGATCGTGGTTACGAGAGAATTATGAAAACAGTTAAATGATGCCACATGTTCTCTTACGAAGGGAATCATGAAAGGAATTCTAGGAGGGAACAACGATAAGACAAACCGAGTCAAGTGAACATCTAGTTAATTGGTAAACAAGTAAATCCGAATCGGGTAAAAAGTAAAAGCATGTACGTACTACGGGCGTTAACTGGTTGTAATGATCTGGAGCGCAAAAAGCCCTTGGGCCAAAGGCCTCTGGCATTTTGTCGCCGCTCGATCATTAGAACCCGTCTAGCGCCGTCGGTGCAGAAATATCTGCAATGCATTCCCAGCGGTTGGACCAGAAATACCGCACTTTAGGGTATGCGCCCTGCGCGTGGGCGGGCGGAGTGGGGCAGTGTGCCGCGGGTGCGCGGCGGCGGAGGCGGTTATCGCTGATTTAGCGACAGCCCTGGCCGCCCGCCAACCCCCGTCGCCGCCGCCGCCGAGATTAGCGGCCGCGTAAACAACACGCGCGGAGGTGGACAACCTGCCACACATGGCGACGACTCGCGACAGGAAGACCAAGGCTGTTTCAGCTCGGGGCAAGCGCGAGATACTTGTTCTCTTCACGTTAGCCAACCCAAGACGGAAGCGCGTCTGCTACTTTAATCAGTTCACCGCCTTCTCCATACTCTCTAGGCATGTCTGTTTTCGGAACACGAAGTATTCTTTGTAAATTATTAGGAAAGGAATAAATTCATAAGATCTCTGCTCGTAGAAGAAATATAATAACAACAATAACAACAAATAATAATAATAATAATAATAATAATAATAATAAATTTATCATCAAAACTTTAAAAATTGTGAGATGTGGAGGAGAAGTATGATGCGCTCGCATTCGTGGACTACGATCTCTTCACCTCTTTTACAAAACAGTTGAATAATAAAGGTACCAACGAACGAGGTTAGCAATTTTTGAAACATAGAATTTAGTTGTTTTTTTTTGTCTCCTTAAACGAACCGCAAATTCGATATAGTGTTGCTGGCAAAATGACACCCCCAGCCCTATTCCTCCCGCAATCAGAAGAACAAAACTTCAACAAACTTCCGGTCAGTGAAGTTACATTTATGTTCAGAAACAAAACAAGGAGCCACCACAGCATTTCCTAAATGGATCAAGGGTTACTACACGAAATCCTGATCGAGATGGGCGTCACTGACCCACAAGCTCAAGTTGATAAGATTTCGCACCACATGTTCATTGGGAAAAAGTGATCTTCGATTCTCCAGATGGTAATGTTTATTTTCCGACATCTTGTAGAGATAGTTAGAAATCAATCCTGACCGATGGTAACTCTCAGAAGTAAAATAATATAAAAAGGTTCAGTTCCTCCCCATTTCCTTTTCATTCCTACCTTTTATTGACTCCCCAAAAATGCAGAAAATTAGAGAGGAGTAAAAGTGTTCCACTCCTCCTGTATCGACCAACACAAGTCTCACCCTCTGAGATCATACCCTTTCACGTATAAGGAAATCCCAGAACATTGAACTTTCATTTGACATTCCACTGAACAATGAAGGCCAGTTGTACACTAACTAGCAAATTCAAACTCCTGCGGAGACGTTCCCTTCCGGTAGCTGCGAAACAGCGATGAGCAACTTGACTCGGCGGCGAACCGTCGCGACGCGTCGCGCGGGCGAAGCCTTAGGGGCTTCAGTCGCGGCTTCGGCGCCTAATCCCTGCACGCGCACGAAACGCGAACTAGAGCGTAGGACCGGGCGAACGGATCAGGTAAGATATGCCACTACAGGAGAAATAGCAAACAAGTAAAAATATGTTTTTCGAAAAGTCTAAATCCACGGTGAGGGTATTTTTTAGAAAATAAATATGCCCTTGATTTGACATTTCATACATTCTTAAAGATTTAAGTATGAACCACTAGCAGCATCAGTAAATTTTTGTCGATTATCAAAAATTAACTCTGATTCCCGGAGAAAAAACTCATGTTATCAACAAAAATGGGCACTTCATGTCCATTCAGGAACTCTGCATGGCAGAAACTCTTTCCTCACTGTAAATAAATATATAATCAAGAATCCGTCACCAAGTGGGTATACACCTGTCTGGGTATATTATCATAAACTCAATGTCTGGTCCAAACCGGGATGTGTTATCTCACATTATTGTCTGGATTGTCTGGTTCACTTCTACAGATAATACAATGATAATCTTATGATATTCAGACTGCACTTCAACTGTCTTTTCAGATAACGTGGCACGCTTCTACATCTTAACTGCTCTTTAGTTAATATAATTTGAACCATATTTTGACCTTATGAATGTCCTAAAAATGATTCTTCAAAACCTTGGATAATTATTTTGAGAAACTTTTAAAGTTCATATTTTCTATTAACAAATTTTATTAACCGTCAGTAAGGGTCAGTAGTACTCCAATGGTATAAATTCAAATTTGAGTAATCCAAACTTAGTATCTCTCACAACTTCTGACTCCGTACGCACTAAAACATAGGCGCGCATAAAGAGGAGCAGGAGGCGGGTGGACCACCTGAAAAGTTTGAAAGGGAGCCAGTAGCCGCAGGCAGCAAAACATTTACGCCCTTAAATATGTTCAATCCTTGACTTAGCCTTCTTTAATCTGACAATTTTGTGATTTGATGATGAAATTCGTGAAAGACACTCTCCTCGCTATGTGTTAACCCTGTAAATGGATCCATGTTAAGTCAATTGTATTCATTAATTGTATTAGTAAACTTGTAATTTCATTCTCGTTTATTTTATATAATAATAATACATTGTGTTAGATGTAAGTAAAACGTTTAATGGAGAAAGGGGAACTCGAAACGGAAGTTGACCCCTCTCGTTTTAAGCAGCGCACGTCTATGCACTGGTATAACGCTACATCTGGTAGAATGTTCATGGGCTGTTCTAGTTTCGTTTACGAGAAGTCTCGACATGGCAGCGCAAAGGATTTCGTTCTTTCATACTATATTCAAAGAAGTTCTACAATCAGGTGACTGGATTAAACAAATGCGACAAGAAATTACTAATGGTCTCGAACAAACGTATTTACATTACATCTTCTAAAACCGGGAGCGGTAGCTTAGTGCATCACCTGATGTCACTGCAGCGTCTCTGACCGGGAGGTCTTAGGTTCGAGTGCTGACGGCGGCAGGATTTTCGACACTAGCTTTTCAGCTAGGTCGAATTCAGTCGCTGTCTGGAAGAGAATTCAAGCGGCCGGCTGCTCTGATCGGTAGTTTTCCGTGATTTCTCCGATCAACACCAGGCGAATGGCGGAGCAGTACCCTTTCAAACGGACCACGGACCTTCCTGTTCCTTCCCATTCCTTGTCCTATCCTCTCCCCTTACACACACACTTACACTAACATGCACTACATTACAACATATCCCGGGAGACCGGTCGGGAGCTTATAGCTCGTCCCGGCTGGGGCGGTGCCCCTCTGGTGGGAGAGTCCTGGTGAGGGGGAAACCCCACTAGCCGACGGTAAGTCGGCGCCTGATCTCGCCATCCAGCGGGGGA
The DNA here is from genome assembly GCA_964035755.1 of Teleogryllus oceanicus. NCBI lineage: Eukaryota > Metazoa > Arthropoda > Insecta > Orthoptera > Gryllidae > Teleogryllus > Teleogryllus oceanicus. The sequence continues at coordinate 89,659,625 of CAXIVR010000007.1, forward strand.
AGATCACCGCCATCTCCCGAGGAAAAGAACAAACATGCACTACTAATGACCAGAGGAGTTGACGCGGAAACACGAATAAAAAATCAATCAAACATCAGTAAATTAATCATTTTCTAGCTTAGTGAAAAGGATGTCGTCCAAGTTAGAACTTTCTTTTGACACAATTTGTTCTATACACAACTGCTGTATTTATCCCTCATTCGTCCAATATTCATTATCATCTACATTGATGCATGTTGATTTAATTGTGTTGACCGTATTAATTCTTATGTTAATTATATTGGGAGAAGTATCTCATAGCTGCAAAACTAACATATTCGACATAAATCCATTGGACCTACGCTGACACCTGCCAAACCTCAGGGTCGAACGCCAGCCAACACACAATCGATTTCCCTTCAAATATCTCACGAAATAAAAACCGAACCGCTTGTACTAGAATTTATGGAATAATTCGAAGCTAGTTAAAACTTGCCAAATGAATAAATACTGTAGGAATTATAAACACTTTGTGCTGTCATGGTTTCAATTCCCGATCTCCTTTATTTGCTATAATTATTTTCCCCTACTCTCGCAGATATTAATGCATACAAAAATGTACGAGCAGTATTGTTACTGAACGGGGGCAATCTGTCGCAAATTTTCAGGGGACTCTGAAATTTCACGGTACTTTTTCTACTAATTTTAAAATATATCAGAAGCAAGTAAAGAATACTACTGTACTTTTATTTGCCCACGGGTAAATGCAATGTTAGATTGTACGAAATTCTAAATCAATCTATAAAATAGTCATACTTCAGAAGACACTAAACTCCACTTTTCAACCACATGCGTTTGATTTAGGAAAAGCTCATACGGATCTAAGCTATTTTCTGCTCCACTTGACGTTTCCGTGTAAAAAAAAACTATGTCCGGAAGTGGGAGACGATAAGATATGTCACCAAGGAAGGGCGCGACACTGAAATAACGTAACGTACAGTTGATGACACCGTTGTGGACAAGGAAAGCGATTGGAAAGCGGAAGATGAAGACAGGAATGCAACTGGTAGCGAATAAACAGCGAGCTGAAATATGGAAGGTACTGGGAGAGGGCGAGGAGCTTTCTTACGTAGAAGTACAATATATTGAAGAGAATATATATTGTTGAAGAAAAAAAAATACTTCTGTAATATATGCACGAAGACAGCTTACGGTGGTAAGCTTCCACAATTCCATTACATCCGTAGCCTTGGATTTCCGAATATCGCCGCGTCTTATAATTGTTTTACCTTACAATGAGTTAAGCTCATAAAAGTACTAAAGTGCTGAAGATCTGCAAGCCATCATATTTCGAAATTATCCTCCACAATTAATTAAACGTAACGCAGAAAGGGAATACATTACAGGTTCACGTACTCTACTGGGCGGTTACCAATATTAATCCCTCTTCCAAACTATGCTATTAAAAACATGTCGATTTAATTAAAATGCAACTGTTTTCTTTCTTCGCATGTACATTACACAATTGCTTTCATATAAAAAGGTGATGCTATCACTAATGACATTCCCGAAATACTCAGTTTTTGATAGTATCGGTATTAACTAGAGGCATATTTTCATCATTTTTACCCCCTCTTTTAGAAAAAAATTATATTTTATTTAATTAAATAGTCCCAATTTATAAAAAAGTCCTGATCATCTCGTTCAAACGTCCCTCAGGTAATTAAATTGTAACAGTTCGAAAGGATTTATTCAAAGCTTCATACTACTGGCCTTTAGCAATAGATTTATTTAAAATCTATTGCTAAAACTTCAATACATACACTATATAGGAACATCATACCAAGAAAAAATAAAATTCCTTTCTCTCAAAATGTATATATTTTGTTTTAAAAATCGATAAAATACCATTACATCAATCCTTTAAAAATGGGCGCACCTAGAAATATTTTCCGCTGGATTTCTGTTCCTCATTGTGAAATTAAAAGGTCACTACGAAAACAGCTCAGGGGTGACAAATGTTACAGAACATTAACATTTCCAGTGTCAAGAAAGTCTCGCACCAACCACGTGTAGAGCAAGCGTTTATAAATCTATCACATCAGAGACCAATGCTTTAAAAATAATCACGAAGTGAATAATGACCTTTGCGTCAAAATTTGAGGAAAAAGTGCAAAAACTACTATTTAAAATGTCTTAGAGCTAGCTAGAGTGAATATGAGTACCCTACGTTGCAAAGAGATTTCATTCCCATCTAGGGGAGCGAATCAGTTGAAGAGCAAGTGTCACAGCGTCGCACAACCACCAGTGCGGTTTCAGTAGGGCAATGCGGGCGAAAGGAGTACGCCACCGAGCGGCAGTATTAAAAAGCAGAGGATTTGGCAAAACGGGAGGGTGATCTGCGTACGGACGCCCCATCCGATAGAGACCGCTTCATCCGCATCGTCCACCACAGCGGGCGGGGCGGGGCGGAGAAGCGTAAGCGCCGCATGTATTATTCAGCCATCCCTGCCGCGCCACCCGCGCTTCCGCGTCCGGCCGCTGCGGCGCGTGCCGGCCCCCCATCCACCCCCCCCGCGACCCGTCACCGCGCCGCGCAAACACCACCGGCCGCGTTCACGAACGCTCCCCTGCGGCGCAGGCCCAACTTCAAAGCAGGTCGCTGATTACGATCTTTAAAGTACACACAACTGCGTACAACACATCCCAGTCTATACGAAAATGTTTTGCTTAGGGCAAACTTCTGTGGTCAGTTCCCTCTGCCACAAGATTGAGGTGGTGCTGAGGTAATGATTGTAATGTGTGCCTATTGTTTATCCTCATCTTGATAAACAACTTCTGTGGTAAAGTGATTGTCGATATCTATCTACTGAGTCGCAATCGCGAGTTGAAAGTCTCCAACCATTACGAAGACTGCGAACCCAGGTGGTAGGTTGTAAGTGGAACAAATGCTGCCATAACTAATTTTGACATTTCGCTCTCTTGTAAATCGACATTTTCATAATTATTGAAAAAGATAATGCTCATCAATCCGCAGAAACACTATATTCAAAAGCACACATTTTCAAACTTGAGACATGTCCCATTCAAAATAGATGCACACCTCTTGTTTCAACCAAAACCACCACAATTCACAAATGATAAAAAAAGGCAAACATTTTGCTGATATTCACAACTAAATAATTCTCAGAAATGACAAGAAACAATACGTTGGATCGTAAAATAATATTCTAGGACTTTCCTAAATGAGTAAGTCTGATTATCAGGTGTGAAATTAAGTCACACTCACGTAACATGTAAATAGTAGGCTTATCTCTTAGTTACAAAATAGGTCAATGAAAATCTTACGGAGCGGTAAAAGTATGCTCCCCTTATTTATATTCATCGACGATCAACTATTATGTTTTTCAAATTCATTTTTTAGATTCTATCAATCCTGCGTTTGCATATACTATACGCAAATGTAGGATTGATATAATTCTAAGTAGGAATTTGATGTGTATTAATAGAAATTCACTAAAACTATCGAATTTATTACAAAGTAATTTCAATGAAGTTACAATTAGAAACAAAATGAGTACGTTTGTGTATCGATTTCCCAACGCAACCCGTACTAGCGGAATGTCCGAGAATCCAACGACTTTCACAATTTGCAACACATTAAAAAGCCAACTTTGCCTTCCCAAAAGGGTTACCGGCTGGAAAAAGCACTTGTTGGTCATCCGTGGCCGAAGAGAAAATCTTGCAGCCGCGCTGCACGTGGCCGCTTCTTGGTGGACAATCCGCGCCGGCTGTCGGCCACGGCGAACGTGGGGGCGGGGACGAGGATGGAGTACAGGGTGAGAGCGGGGGCGGATCACGAGGCGATGGCGAGGCGAGGGATGGCGAGGCGAGGAGGCGATGGGAGGCGAGGCGATGGCGATGGCGAGGCGAGGCGATGGCGAGGGCGAGGGAGGGAGGCGAGGAGGCGATGGCGAGGCAGGGCGAGGCGAGGCGGCGATGGGCGAGGGCGAGGCGAGGCGAGGGCGAGGCGAGGGCGAGGCGAGGCGAGGGCGAGGGCGATGGCGAGAGGGCGATGGCGATGGCGATGGCGAGGGAGGCGAGGGGCGAGGCGAGGATGGGCGATGGCAGATGGCGATGGCGATGGCGATGGCGATGGCGATGGCGATGGCGATGGCGAGGAGCGATGGCGAGGGAGCGATGGCGATGGCGATGGATGGCGAGGGATGGCGATGGCGATGGCAGAGAGGCGAGGGAGAGGCGGGAGAGGCGATGGCGATGGCGATGGGAGCGAGGGCGATGGCGAGGGCGAGGGGGCGAGGGCGATGGCGAGGGCGAGGGGCGATGGCGATGGCGATGGCGATGGCGAGGGCGAGGGCGAGGGCGAGGGCGAGGGCGATGGCGAGGGCGAGGGCGAGGGCGAGGGCGTAGGCACGAGCGCGGGGGGTGGGGGTGGAAACAAGGGCGACGGGGAGGTCGTGTAACGAGAATATCGCCCACCACGCGCCGCTGGCCTCTCGCACCTCTCGTTGGGCGATCGATTACGGCGCGCCGGCACATCCTCACCCTCCGCCGAGCCTGGGACTGACGTTGCGCCCGAGCACTGCTACGAAGTACTACTTCCAGCCAACGCACAAGATGAAAATGTAAATAGACGACTTTCTAGTAAGGAAATTATTAAATAAAAAAATTATCGCATTGCGGATTTGTAAAAATACGAGAAATAATTCAAAACAGTGAACAATAACAGAAATTGAAGAACATTTTAAATAGCATTGCCTTTTCGTAGGTACTATGAATCCTTTCATAATATCGAAAATAAGCACAACAGAATAATAAAGCAAAGCAAATTTGGCTCTTCGGAAAGTCCCAATTTACGCTTCTCTTAATATAATAAGCTGTGAATGTGCCGCGTGCAGCTGCAAGGGTGAGCGTGCGCGCTTCGCCTTCTCGCAACAGGCGGCGGGAGCCCCTCCGCGCCCACTGCCACAGCCGGTTGGCCAAATACCATTAAAGCAGGGCACTTTGGACCTTCCTCGTACTATCAACGGAAAACCGCACTAGCGAACCTCTTGACGTGACCGGGAAAATCTGCCTCCAATTTCAATACAACATATACATTTTGGAGTTCAGTGCTCTCTAATGAACCTATTATTTACATTATTATTACTACAATTATTTTTTTCCTTTTATTTTTACATATTAAATTGTGTATGTTTGTAATATAAATGTAAATTACTACAAGCAATATAAAACTAATTCAATTATTTAATATCTGTACTTCATTGGAGAATGGTAAGCACATAATGATGCACCTACTAAGTCCCATCACGAGAAAATAAAAAAATATATTCTTCCGAATTCTTTTATAATTTGTGCAACCAAATACAGCACACGCCTTCCCAGTCACATTAAAAAGTTACTAACGACCAAAGGAAAATATTTTAATCACTCTGCTAAACGAAAGTAAAAGTAATCGCGAAGTAAACTAAACAATCTATGAAACGCGCACACTTCGTACTTATGGTTATAACAAGTCGGGTCACTAGGGGCGGTGGCTTCGAATGTCTCCCGTTTTATCGCAGTGTCACGTATTGTGTCTATAGTATTTATGTTAGGTGGTAAAAGAAAACGCCTGACGTTCCGGAAACTGGATGGCCGTCGCTCGCCACCTTTGAAACCCCAACTCAAGGCGACTCAGCACTGGGGAGTCAGCGAGTGCCGAGTGACAGGTCGCCGAATCCCGAGACGGAGACCCGGTTGCAGGTTGTCTTTTGGGCGCATCGAAGGAAGAGACCATTCGCTGCTCAACGGACGCCGACAGCGCGAACAGAAGGGGATCACTCCATTGTATCCTGCGTTTTCCTCTTTCCTCCACCTGCATTCCAACCTCCTCCCTTTCACTTTTGGCCACCACTTCACCCCGACCGGTGGTGCGGGAGGGAGGATATTATGTAGAGACTATTTAAGTTAACACAAATACAAGTTTCCGCAACTGTCGAGAAAAATTTCGATCACAAATATTGCATTATCTTTGCAACTCTCTGTATTGAAGACTTGTCTCTGAAGAATATTTCACACACTTTTAATTGGCGCTTTTGAACGTGCTTAGTACTCCACAAGGGCATGTAAATGCATTGCGCTAACCAAATGGGATGTAATCCGGGTATCTCGTTACGAAACTCCGATATCTGGGATGCAAAAAGAAACGAGAAACAATTACTCGTAAATATCTTCGAAAGCTAACAGCCAATAAACGCTCATATAAATTGGCAATTTTAATTTCGCTCATTGTAACGTATTCTATTTCATTAAATTCCGGTAGTTTACAACCCACGTTTCAACAAAACAGAAGAAATAGAATGAATTGTCTTCCGAAGAAAAGGAAACACCGTCGGATTTCATTGGACAAAATGAAAGACATGAAATCATATCTTGCCATTTCCTGGTTTGAGCTGGATGAAAAAAAACAAGCGCACAAGGTGACACTGCCGATTCTTGATTCCCAGCTGCGAATGCGATTGGGAACGTGCAATTCGTGTGCATACAGGGGGGGGGGGAACCAGAGGGGAAAAGGTCGCCCAGAAAATACCGAAAAGGGACCCGTGGCCTTACGCAATGAAACATATTTCTGTAAATATGATTTAATTTTCTGATTTTCTTCTTTTAACCTAATAATTTTGGAAATCGTTACACAAGCTCTCTAACCTTCTTCATAAAATGAATTTCATTTTATTAACTGTATCATTAAACTTAGAATTTAATTGTCATTTTATTTATTTTCTAATAAAACATATCGTATGCAATAAAACAAGTTGAATGAAAAAGCGAGGGCCAGACATGAAGCTGCTCCCTGTGCACTCAATGGCGAGCGTTGCGTGGGCGAGGGCGTTGGACTTCGGCGTGAGGCAGGCATGTGGGCGGCGGCGAGGCGAAGACTAGTCACTACGAGGCACACTACGCTCCCTACCGTTCACGAAGACTGACGCGGAGCGCACGCCGTCACAAATTCTCTATATTCATTTCTTTTTTTCAGTCCATTGCAGGCCTTATTTATCGAAATGATAATACTGGGATGGATACATATTGGAATATATAATATTGGGAAAGGGGGGCATACGCTGGTAATGTAAGATACGGCTAAACAGGAAGAAGTACCTTTTTGTTGGATACTTAATCATATATGCACACGAAAAATAATATACACACCTGTTCACCCATCCCAATTTACAATGAAACTTTGAGCAGATTTGATTACCAAAATGATGGATTATTTATCTTGCAAATTGATTCATAAAAAATGATTTCATTGTGATTAATCTTAATATTAACAATGAATTTTGAAAATTCATATTTTCTCGGAGAAATTAACACGGTTATACAAATTTCATCGAAGCTCATAATATTTGAGAAACGTGCAAGGATGTAATGATAAAATGCTAAAGTGCATTGAAATCTGTCGTTTATGAAAAAAATGTTTTAGCTCACTCCAAAACTCTTCAATGGCTCAACCTTATACTTCCCTTAAATTCTACTACGAAGATTACTAGTCACCGTAATCAACATGGTACTTGACACTTTGACCTTTAACACGCAGTATTAGCAAAGTAACTGCAAATGACGCAATTATACGTCAAATCACGTCTCACGTGAACCTGTCGTGTGTCTGGCACAACGCAGCCTACGAACAGCTTAACAGACATTTTATATCACGATATTACCATACTGTAGAAGGTTCAAATCCCAGTCAATCTTCATTTCAGATCGCTATTCTTCTCAATACAAGAGCTGATACCACAAAGAATAGTTTTATAAAATAAGAGTGTCACATATATCTCTAGTTTAAATCTGTTAATACTACGAACTATCTCTGCACATGTGTTCTCGTATTGTCATTCTGATATTATCTCTTCAAGAACGTTTCACACAAAGTACATTTCTAATGGACCATTCAAGTAGAAGGTGAATAGCATTCCCAAATATACATACATATGGATTGCAGTCCAGAAATCATGTACATATGCGAATACACGCTTTGGGGAATAATGAATTTCAGATCCATTGTCAATAACGAAGTCAAAAAACACGGAAAAGGAAAAATGATAATAAAAAATCTAAATATCTAAAGAAAACTCGTGAGTAAGTGGTCGCCTCCTTGTTCCGCGTCCGCCTGAATGCAATCGCCCGACTACCCCAGTGGCATCGCAGCGTTCGATCGGCCAGTATCCTCTCTCTGTGTCCAGAAATCGAACGGCGGCGCCGCCGTCGCGGCCGCGCAACGCCACACACGAGGCTCGTGGCTTCCCACATTCTCGCGCGGCGCCGGAGTGTGTGTGTGTCATACACGAGGCTAGTTTTAACTTTGGGTCGCGTGCTAATAGACGCAGGTGATCGAGGCCGGCCAGTCGGGCGCTACCAGAGCCGTCGCAATTAAAGCGGTGCGCGGGGGAGGGGGGGCGGCGGGGGCGGCGGTGGGGGGCCCGGCGTGGCGCTTATCGATCCCCGACCGGCGCGGCGCGGCAGGACGGGGCGGGCGGCGGGCGGGGCGGGGCGGGCGGGCGGCGCGGGCGGCGCGGGCGGCGCGGGGCGGCGCGGGGCGGCGCGGGCGGCGCGGGCGGCGCGGGGCGGCGCGGGCGGCGCGGGGCGGCGCGGGCGGCGCGGGGCGGCGCGGGGCGGCGCGGGGCGGCGCGGGGCGGCGCGGGGCGGCGCGGGCGGCGCGGGCGGCGCGGGCGGCGCGGGGCGGCGCGGGCGGCGCGGGCGGGCGGCGCGGGCGGGGCAGGCGGCGCGGGGCGCGGCGCGGCGGGGGCGCGGGCGGCAAGGCAAAGCGCCGGCGGCGCGCGGTCGGAGACGGTGACCGGCGGGCAGGGTAGAGTGGTAGGCAGAGTTCAGGGCAGGAAGTAGCGGTGACGGGAAACGTCGCGGCGGTGCAGGTTGGATGGCAGAAACCGGCGTGGCGGAGCAGGTTGTGGGGGCGAAAAACGGCGTGGGGAGGTTGGGGGCGGAAACCGGGGCAGAGGGCAGGGGGCTAGAGGGGCGCTAGCTGGGTTGCGGGTGGTGCGAGATGGAGCTTTGCAGGTTCCATGACCGAACGTCCGTGTCCTAGCACGTGGCGCTGCCAGCGGTCGAACGCCGCAACGTGCACTCTCAGGCCCGAGTTTCTCTTTGTTTCCCGCAGAGATATTGTTTTGCCCCTCCGCCAGAGAAATACTTTGTCCATCTGTTTGCGCCCTTAAATCCCGCTTGATAAAAGCCGCGGAAAATTCTCAGATATTACTGTTAGGAAATACAATTTTTTATTCATGTTTTCCAGTGACAAGTCTCACATTGACAGTCTGAATGTGACAAATTTGAATTTTTTTAAAACTGTTTATGAACCCTCGTGATTTCATCTGAAATGACTTTTTCTTCCAAAGATATTATTTGACGAAGAATAAGTGAACGATATCCTTTTTTTTTCGGCTATGAATCCTCATAAGATGAACCCTTTCCGAAAGCTATTTGAGATGTACTTTTATATTTCTATTAGTCACGAAAAGTCAAAGGGCTTCGGCTCGGCTCAGCGTGTACGATCGTTTATGTAACAAAAGAACCACTGACATTGACCTAAAAGTTGAACAGATAGTTATTTTTTATTCGTAAGGAAATCGATCTCTAAGATGTACAACTAGGAATTCATCCATTCGTTCAAAACATCTCAATCGTATGGCGTCCAGAATTTAATCTATCGCTTTAAAAACGAGTAGTTTCCAATATTACTGTGCATTTTCTATTCTAAAAAAATTTAGCAAGGATATACGTATTCCGAATACTTACTAAAACAAATTTTTACACAGCACAATAAGTCACTTTCGAGTGAATTATACTTCATATTGATTATTGATAATCAATTTGGCACAAACGTTTTGATTTAATTTGAGATTTATGCTCTGTAGTAGAACTTTATGTTACAGTACATACATTCATATTCCATTTTAGCACAGTTGTATGATGTATCTTTACCCTCCCGTAGTTTCAACTAACGCCTGAAGGGGGGATAAATGATTGAGATAACAATTGAACTAAAGGAGAACCCTTAGAAAATCCACAGTGATCCCAAAAGCTTTGTGATTAAGCCCAAACGACCAGCTAGTGTACTAGCATTGCGCTAAAGTATGGCACAAATAGTTTTGTTCTTTGATGCAAACACATGGGATCTTACTTGCAGCTTACGAGTGAGTACAGGCTTGTTGCTCATGACCTTGCAAATTAGTTGCTATTTCACCTCAGTAACTGGCAGTAACATGACGAGATCCAACATTTTCTCTTGGGAACAATTCGAATGCCACGTTTCGTCGTACAACTTTCAGAAGTCATTACCACAGGCGACTTAAAATGGTTTCCTTCCGTACTGGTTCCTTCTTCGAATTCACGATAATGGCCAGTAACGACACACTATTGATGTGAATTGTGTGATTATTACATAGTATATTTTTTCTATTGTTTGTACCATTCCATCTTTTCTACTATTTGTGCCATACTTACCCCGACGAAGATCCAAAGTGAGACTGAACGACGACATATAGTAGGGTAAAATAATAATGAATGAGATTCCAAAAGAAGATTTGGAACAGTTAATGTACATTTAATGTTCTTCCAAAGAAATTGTATTATTTCGCACCGTACGCTGCACTCGCCCTTCATAAACGCCTACTCAAAGAGCGAGATACCGAAGGTACTGAAGAACGAAGTTTAGATATTTTTCTGCTAGTATTCGTAAATTATGTTTTCCCTACAGAATTATACGTTCAGAAACACTCTTCCGATGTGCGTACATGAGCGCCTTTCAGAGTCATCGATGACAAATGCACTTCCGGGAAACTAGCGACCACTTTTGGCTCTGGCGGCTGAAGACGCCTTCCGCAGACCGGTTCCTGGGCACCCAGCGCACTGCTCCCAAACGGGCAGCGGGCGCGTAGGAAAACGAATGGAATCTAGGAATGCTCCAGGATGGCACAAACACCTTCGCAGAGAGGGTTAACGCTATGTAAAATTATACAAATTGCATCCACATGACGCAATACTCATACACTGCAATTTATTTTCATAAAATAATCTGAGCAGCTTGAATTACGATACGCAATATCCATGCACATGTTCTAAGATCCTCGGAATATTCATGTTCATTTAAGGATCTGATATCAGATTACTGTTTCTACATTTAACTAAAATATTTAGAACCATTTTTGAGAAAATTTACAAAATATGGTGTAAGTTCAGGACTACCGGCATTAAAAATGACTCTTCCAATCCATAGGGCTTCAAATAATAATAATAATAATAATAATAATAATAATAATAATAATAATAATAAAAAATAATAATAATAATAATAATAAAAATAATAAAAATAATAAAAATAATAATAATAATAATAATAATAATAATAATAGGGAGATCGGTAGTACAGCAAATATTATAATAATATCGAATGGCAAGGTTCAGTTTGCTTTTAAGAAAAGAAAATATATATTAATTTGAATACGTTAAAACATATTCCAGAATTTGAAAATTCCTTCAGTATTACATGGGCCGTTCAGAGTTCATTGGCACAAGAATTATTTGTGTTCACAGCCATTTACTGAACGAATACAGATTATATTACAGGTTATTTACTTGGCAAGGAGTTCGTCATAGGTGATGAAGTTCTTACCCGCATGACCTTCTTCATTGGGTCAATTTTTTCATCGTCTTTAGGAGCAAGATTCGGCGATTATGGAGATGTGGAGTGTCATGGAAGAGCCGTGACCAGACGCCGAAAGAACTCCGATGGATCTGTTTGATCAACTGTTGGCACATCTGCATCTGCACTCGCTTCTGCGCAATGGCGAGAGTATGGGGGCTTCCGATGTGCACACACACCATGGATGACGGTGATAGACATGTTTTCTTCACTCGTTCATCAAACGTGATTCGCCTGTTCGTTATTACCAAGTCATTGATGCGCTCGGCAATGGTTGGCGTGCAGTTGCTGGACGCCAAATGTTTTGGGGGGTTTCAGCATTTTCAGTAACATTTCTGCAATGTTGCCATGAGATGCCTCCTCGCATATGGCTACTGTAGATGTCAGATGCAGTCAATTCTTCCCTCCGGAGAAACCCCATGGTCCAACGTTGCCCATACTTGTCTGTTTCCATGCTATCCTATCGATGATCTCGATCTTTCTGGCAAGTCGGGAAATTTGCTGCTGCAATGAGCTACCAATGGGAAGCAGCAATATCACTTGCTGGCTGTAGAGTATCTGTACTACAGTCTATCGTCCTGCATACATCGGCACTTATTTGAAACAGCTACTTTGCAGAAATTATAAGGGAAGTGCCAATCAATATTGAACTATATATTTTGTGCTACCACGTTTGGATAAATTTATTATTATTATTATTATTATTATTATTATTATTATTATTATTATTATCGTATTGGCCGTTTGTGACCACGCTACACGGTTTCTTCCGAGACCCAGTCATATTATATCCCAGAGAAATATGAACGTGTGCCATATTAGGGATCAGCTTTTCGGCTATATCCCTTGGTAAGACAAGATTGTTAAGCCTCGAAATCGGAATCATGGGGTGATGATGAGAGGTGATCGTGGCCATTTTGAACCATCCCTGCATTCGCCTATATGAGTGAGGGGGACCACGAAAAGCCTGGTCAGGATGTCCGGCCCGGGAATCGAACACGGCCCTCTACACCCTGAACCACTTCGTTCAGTATTATTATTATTATTATTATTATTATTATTATTAACATTACAATAGATTGAAAAAGCGATACGTTGGTTGCATTTTCATGTATAGTCCATCCCAAAGTAGTCTGCTGAAATGCGCGATCGCTGCGGCGATTGGTTGGAGGTGGAGCAGCTATCTGTTGCACTCGCCATTAGCATGCGCCGCGCGGCCTGCAGCTCCGAGTGAATCCGACTCCCTTCCGGGCCACCCCAGATGCTCTCCGGGCCACAGCGGCGCCGCGTTCAGCCTGAACAAGCTGCATTCGCACAGAACCAGGATTAAGCAAGGAGCGGGCGGAGCGGCCCCGACATGTGTGGTGGTGAAGTGCAAGTTAGTGGAAGTAAGGGGTGGCGATAGGACAAGGAAGAGGAACATTGCGCTCGCAATTCGTGGCCCGTTTGTTTGGGTACTGCTCCGACATTCGTCTGGTGTTGATCGGAGAAACCACGGAAAACTACCGATCAGAGCCTTTGGCCGCTAGAGTTCTTCTACAGACAGAGGCTGAATGCGACCAAGCTGTGTCGAAATCTTCCCGCTTTCGGCACTCGAACCCCACGTTCCCCTGGTCAGAGGCACAGCAGTGACATCAATTGATGCCCTGAGCCACCCAAACCGGTACGATCCTCTGAAATAATGGTCGTTCTGGCTTATGAATTTTGATGTGTAGATATCATGAAGACACATTAAGAGCTGAATGAAAGGTTGTCAGGCGAACGACTGAATATTAGGGAACCCACCACGCAACAGAATGCTCTACTGTACGAGTCGGGACTCCACATTAACAGCAAAAACCTTCTGCCGAAGTACAAAATTAATTAAAGTGTTTGGTTGGGGACGACTTTCTCATGTTCCGTGTGTCGTCTTCAATTAGCATTAATATTGCCGGTTCTACTGCAGATACATCAAGGACTATTCATTTTAATAAATTTCTGTACCTGTACACTTTACCATCGAGTAATAATGCTTTGCGATTAATATTTAATGCATAATAAGAAATCAACAAGTATTTGGCTGATTGATGGCTTAGATCGCTGCATTGTCTTCTGTCCTAGCCACCCATTGCTGGTAACTAAAGACAGGATTTTTAGGTACTGCAACCTAAAGACAAAGTTTATTGGGAGCTTTCATTTTTTTTTTTTCTAACATGTTATGTAACTCAATTGCAAGCATTTCAGTAATTTACCTTGAACCTAAATCCCCCCACTGTGCACAGAGTACAATTTGTGTACGGTGCAAATGTACTGTGTTTTACACGAAAAAAGGGTAACTTTCACGCGCGCAGAGTGAAAATGTGCACTCTGTGCACCTTTTCAAAATCTTAAATCTCCACTCTAAGCCATATACCGCTTGAAATTTGAATACGGAAAGAAAATGAGCGTGTTTTGCGAGGATTGTTAATAAAATATTCGCTTCGATGAAATAAAATCTATTTTCAAGAATAAGAACTACCCTACCTTTTTTTTTTACCGGATATCTTGCCGATGCCAAAGGTGCTTCGAAGGGAACACAGTTGAGTTCTGATGAATTTAGTATGTTGGTATTTTACGTCTAACATTTGCGCACTTCTGATGGCAAGTCTGGTGCTTTCTCAACAATACTTCAACTAAGAGCTTGACAACATGTAGTACCCACTCATTGGTAACTCAAATACGTATTTTAGACATATCCTATAGTCCATCTCAGGTTACCCCGCCCCTCACATCTCACCTCAGGGACTCCGGCCCTTCACGAAGGGCCGCAAAACGCACGTCAGAAGAGAGGTTTGCGCTGTGGGCAGTGTTCATTGTTATTAAATTAACGGAAAGGTGTCTCGAAAAACGTTTGCCTATGTAGTAAATATTCTGCATTTTTTATTACAATATATTCCGTTCCCTAGTGATATCAATGATGCGAATCTGTAATAAAAATGTAGTTCTATGTAACTTACCTGTTTACCTTCAACATTTCTTGTGGATTTATCATGTTATGGTATAAACTTTATGCTATAAAATCATGTAATATATTTGTACTTGGTAAACATGCAAAATTTGTTTTGCATCTAACATGCACCTAGTTTCATTATTTTAACACCTAAATTAGGAAATATTTGCCCCTAAAAGTCCGGCCTCTACTGAGATATACAAAATTTCTCTACATTAATATCTGGCAAAGATCTTAGCGTCCGGCTTGCTGGGTCAATGGGTCACGATATATTATAATCCTTATTACCTTTATAATGGATAATAGGATCCGCAGACTATACAGCGCAGCTGGGAATCTGAAATAGGATGATTCTATTCCTAGTTCATTACTGTTTGGATTGACTAAATGAAAGATCACTTTCTTTTCTAAAGAACAAAATTTAACAAAGCTTATTGTTACCTTTTTAGCAAACAATTTAGTAAATTTAATAAAAGGATTTGATGTTATGCCTTTGATCAAGATATCTTTGAATTTACAATTTTATACCGCGGTTAACTTATCTATTCTTCGTTGATGTCTCTCGTAGACTTCTCAGTCGAAATATCTTGCGAGCTTGCCGTAGTCCAAAGTCCCACGAAATCCTCTTCTGCCCCTATCCAAGCTGGTCTCAAACTATCAAAATTATCAGTCCCGATTACGTCTTATGACATAGTCCCGAAATCTATTACACGATTACCACTCCCGACAAAGTCCCAATTTATGCATCAATATTACTTCCACATGCAATATCTGCAATATCACTTACTGTCCTTAAAATTTCACGATCTGATAACCCGATTCTGACTATCTGTATTATACTCGTTCCCTCTCACGAACCTACGATCAATTCAGAAACGCGATGCCGGTCAGAATGAAATCTTGCTGCATGATTCACCCTCGAAGACTTCGTATTAAACTACCTTCCTCTTTTTTCATAACATTTGACCGTCCTCCTCTCACCCAGCCAATCCATACGCTCGTTATATTTTGGTGTAGCTGACCTTTCGATCGTCTAAACTTCTTCGCCCAATCCCAAATTTTCTATTTTCGGAATTCAGCCACCTCTTAATGCATTTACAAAAAACAAAAACTACATTGTTTATTCACGGTCGTTGCTAAGCCCTGGCTCTCGTGATATTTCCTAATGCACGTTCCACCATATAGTCTACAAATAAATGTTAGTTTATTTTCATGTGACATATCGTATGTCACACTACTGATAACGGAAGAGGTGTGGAGAGCCGGTCCTTATAAGACGTTGTCAACGTGATGTCCATTCTTCCATCCAGAAATAATGCCTACAAGATTCCATCAGCATTCCCACAATACAAAGTATCAGGACCAAGTATCAAGTGCTTAACAACGACACATTCGGCACCATCAAGATAATCGAACAAAAATTGCGCGGGTCGACAACAATACTTGCAAAAGAGATCTCCCGCAGCCATATGGGGAGAAGTGAACACGTGTTCATCATTTTAAGCGCTGACGTCGCAGACAAGATGAGAGATAGACACACACTGCGCCGCCACGAAGCCTCCCGCAGATCGCGCACAGCAGAAGTTGGAATAAAGACAGGTTTGACTTGTCTAGAAATCTCTCCGCTACTTGTGATATATTAAAGACATATTTACACACCGTTATTCATATCTGTAGGCATTTAAAAGTGGAAACAACATCGAACACGGAGAGGCAACGATACGAAAAAAACAGGTTAAGGGGAAGGAAGGAAATATGGGGAATAAGAACGCTTACTCTACGTGAATCTGAATGAATTATACAGAAGAGGATGGATAACAGATTGAAGAGAATGAAAGCAAAGGTTAAGAAAAAGTTATCACGGAGGAAAAGAATGAGAACGGAAAAGATGAAAGACAGGTAAAAACTCAGAATAAAATGAAAAAAATAGAAAATTACAATAAAAAACTAGTTATAAAAGCAACGCCACACCTGATGTATACCACAGTCTGGATAAGATTTCTAGACGCTTATAGGTCTAATCTTGTAGGTTATTTCCCCGATTTGTTCCGCAAGCCGGAGAATCACCTTCCGAAACGATCCACGGGCCCTACTCTACGCGCCAGAAACCTCCCGAATGTAAAGCAGCAGCAGCAAAAGAAGAAATCCGCGCACAGTCGCCAAGGAGGTAGAGGAGCGAAGAACGTTCGCTTTCAATACCTCTCTTCCCCTACTCGATCCGCCCCGGTCACAGAGCGTCGGGGGAACAAGAGATTGGAGATGAGGGGCGGAGCGCCGGCTGAGGTCCGCGCTCGAGCCCCGCCGCAGTGCGCAGGTGGCGCGGGCCGGGCCAACGACCCCGCCGCCCGACACATCCGGGAGCGCAGCCAGGTCCACCTCCCTCGCAATTTTCACTTGGCTGTCACCATAGCTTCTTAAGCGGAGCGCGGCAATAAGGAATATCGAAGCAAACTTTTTAAAGGTTGAGTTAATTTAAGGTACACACCTAATTTATAATTGAAATTGCAATATTTTTATTTATATTCGATGAAATTGTTTTTATTCAATTTATATATTATACGAAGTAATTTACATATGAAATGTAACTATATTTTTACAAATCTTTCTATTAGTACTACTTTTTCTACTAGAGAAGTTCGATTTTAAATTGGAAGACAAAATTTAGAATTTAATTTTATTAACTGTTAATTTCTAATACTTATTGATATAATTTTGAATGATTTGATTTGCCTGTATATAATTGTTTTTCAATTTGATTTCGGGGGTTTTTTTTAAAAAAAAAATTTTGGTTTCATCAGAGCCTCATCTAATGACGAATTTAAAGGTGAAGGATTTTTATATACATAAATTTATTACTTGACACAGACTAAACTCAGTTCAAACTGCGATAATATTTTATTCGTGTTATGATTATCCGAAAATATTTGTTTGAAAGTGACGTGACAAGTTAAAAGTAATAGTTACTGAATTTGTGTGTGTGGTGGTGGGGGCTGGTATTTCTCGTATGTCTTTCCCCGTGGATCCACGCCTGGTTTAAGAATGTTCCAAAAATGAGAGCTTATTGTAATATTTCATTTCATATCACATTCATTACGAATTCTTATCGTTTTCATTACATCTTTATGTATGTATTTTGCCATTTCATAGTAGATATTTTCACGTACTCTCATTATCGTGCTTGATTTATATAATGCACCTTGCTTAGATCGAATATCGTTATCGAATCGTCGAATCGAATTCTGGGATAGGTTTCACTGCAATAAAAAGAGTTACGTAATGTACAAATTATCTAAAGAAAGTAATATTAAGAATAATACAACTGGAAAATTCTAAAGTTTAGAATAAAACGCTGAGAATATAGACATTTGCGAACAATACGATTTGAAGAATTCCTTAAGATTTGAAGATTAAATGACGAAAGAAAGAAATCGTATACATTCGAGATATGAAATAATGAAAGGTTCTGTTTGTAAATGATGTAAATGTTACATTCACAAAGAAAAGTATTCTTACATTAGACATGTTACATATTTTCACCTTTTAATCTTTATCTTTTATCTACCACACTTTCGTATTTTCTTCCTTAATCCCACCAGCAACTTGCGAGTCTGCGTATCTAGAATCCTTTAGGCCGCCATGATATTTCATTTTTGACGACTTTTCTTCTAGAGGCTCCGAGATGGCCCTGGAGCTAAAGCCCAGACCTTTATCTATCTTAAAACATCCTACAGCTGGAGATATTATTTTTTCGGAATTGCCTCGAGTAGGCTGAATAAGAGGTGAAATTGGAGTACTAGTATGAGCAATGTATACAAATGGCTACGCATGATAAGAGTAAGAAGTGAATAAATGTGTAAACGGATAGAGGTTATCAGTTGTGTTTGAAGAAAACACTCAATGGCGTGGATAAGCGCGCAGAATGTCTCAATAATAATGGCAAGATATTTTTTAATGGAAGAAGAAGAAGAAGCATTCCGAACAAAATAAGTGTAAAAACAAACACTCCCAAGGAGCTTTGCAGTTCAAATATAACACCTACTTACAGAAAACAGGACCACGCGTTCCGGCATACCAATCTCCAAAAGAGGAATCTCCAAAGGAAAACTTTTGGTTAAACATTCTAATTCAGGGTTTGCCATTACATGCATATTTATTTTACACTCCAGCCAACTACAAAGTAGGCAAGAAATTCTCAATGACCGGGAAAGTACTTCGAAACAAGCTTTCAAACGGGAAAGCGAAACTTGCAGAAACCCGTCTCCCAGATCCATAATTTTGTCGGAGTACCCTGAACTTGAACAAATGCACTATCCCAGCCCGACGCGCGGGGTTTCATAAATACGGGCGCAATTTTACGTCAGACTGGGCCTCCTTCCAAGAACAACGTCCTCTCACGAGCGCACCGGCTCCACGCGTTAGCCTGCCTGCTGTATGCAGCGATGCGATTCATTCTCTCGGGGCGGTCAGCGTCCTCCCGACCGACGCCCACAAGACGCCGAGGAGAAAACTGAGGTTTAGTGCAAAGAGCGGTGTTATGCACCAAGCGTCACCTGACGAACCTTGAAGCCGTAACGTATCTTAGGCCTAAAGCACGACCTTGTACCTTCATAAATAGGAGCGACATGGTCACCTCACAAACGGCGAAATGGCAAAGTACAAGCGGGAAATATTGCGTTTTTCCAACTCTCATAAAATTATTTTTGTACTTGAGTCGGTTATCATAAATCTTACCAACGTCTACAACTCTGGCACGAATTAACAGAATGTTGGAAAGGTGACATAACAAACTAACAACGTTTTCACGACTTTCTTATGTTCATAACGAACGCTGTTATTCCCTACATTCTCAAGGAAAGTCGTAACAAAATCCAAGACTGCAAACTCAGACGAGGATCAGAAAATCTAAAACTTCATTATTAGAGTTTTTTTTTTCTCTTTGAACTTATCGTAGTTCAAGTGTCTTACTACTTGTCTACACTTTTCGATGTAGTATCCATCTTCTCTTGAAATGCTTTTGTCGCAATTACCGAAGCTTCTTACGACCATTTTAACGTCAGTCATAAAATAAAAAAAGTTGAAGGATGTCTCCTTACGCTGAACTCCCTAATAGTCTTCGTATTCTCGCGGGAACGTCGCGATTCGCTATCATCCACCTATCACATGGTTCACTTGCTCGTGAATAAAAATGAAAAAAAATCACCAATAGTAAATAAGTATACTGCGTAAACAAACTCACTTCACCCACATTTTTGTTCTGAAAGGAGAGATGCAGTTTTTAGTAACAATATTAAAAGGTAAATAAATTATATTTCCTTTGCACGATATTTAGACTTGAAATTAATGGTAAGCAGGAAACTGGAAAAAAATCCAGGGTTCGCTACATATTCCCAATTAAAAATCTCTGTTTTTGAAATAGAAAACCTGACAAAACCATTTAAATATTTTAAAATTATTTCAAAGAAAATGAACGTACATTTTAATTCACTTATTTAAGGTCATATAGCGACTTCTGTAAGCAACATTGGAGGTAATGGCAATGGTGTACGGACACACAAACATCTAAGCCCCAGGCGGGATTCGAAACTGCAACCCATCAGGCACGAGGTTAGCTCGGCTTCGGCTCTTCAGCCTCAGCGACCTCGGCTATCCGGGCCGGCACTTACAACTCACAACAGCCTCATACAATCAAGAAGGAAAAAAAAAACAAGTACAAAATAAAAGTAAACAGACAATAAAATACGAACTTCATCTGCTAGTACTGGCAACTGCCCTTCTTTCAGAACAAAGAAAATGATCTGTACAGTAAAATGCAAATTATTTTATAACTTTGCTACAAGTTACGTATTTGATACTGTTACGCAAACAATACAATTAAAGGAAGATTTTGTTCCCAGTAATGATTATGAGTTTGAAATATTAAAAACTTTAGGGCAGGGAGAGGGGTGAATCATTGGACGCACCATTCATGTAGTTGGCAATACTGAATATAATTTATTTATTTATTTAGTCAAAAACTGTATGTGACGTATGGGGGAGACGTATGGCGTTTGTTAAACTTTTTTTCAACGTTGAAAAAATCTTATTAGAAAAGAGTTATAATGAATGTATGATGGGTAGTCGTATTTTGTCCTGTGTGCCCTAAGGACGATCCGCGAAATTGGCTGTATGGGAGGGAGGTCTTCGTAGCTCTGAAGCAATGACCAGCAAAGCCAACTTAACTGTTGCGAGTTTACTTGAGGGCATCAGGGCCTCCCGTTCAGCTGCATTCCAGAACGACGTTCGTGTTTCATTATCACGCAATCGAGCTATCGACCCCCTTTTACATCGGCGCACACAGGCACAGTTCGATCACGCCCTCGATCTAATGGAACATACGACATAATGTTCCGAAAACCTGAAATCTTCTATTATCCAGAGGTTAATTGAATGTATTATGAATTGAATGTATACAGAAAGAATGAATTGAATGTATAGAGAGAGATTATGACAGGCAGGGCAGAGATCCTATTGCCCGTTTCTGGTGTTTAACATCGCGCATAAATGGACATTCTAAACACGAAGATCGGCACCCGTTGCGTCTATGTCATAGAAATTAAGGAATTAACAGGACTTGTTATTATCTTTGTAATCTTATCCACCGTACCGCGTACAAAACGCGATCACTTACTTTTTATGGGCCTATTTGCAGCTGCATTGTCATTCTAAGCGCTCAATTCTACTCATCCAACCAAAATCTATTCTAATGAACTGGAGTTGTGACTTTTAGGAGGGGATGGGAGAGGAGATGAAGGGAGTGGAAGCGCTGGCTGCCGTGCAGCCTGCCATCACGCGAGGGCGGCCCCCAGCACCACCCTGCGGCCGAGCGGTCGGGCGGCGCCAGGCGGCCGCAGGCCTCTACCACGCCCCGCGCGCCCTGGCCTCTAAGCCTGCCGGCCCGGCCCGGCCCGGCCCGGCCCGGCCCGCCTGCACCATCGCCATATTTGTTCGATTCATTGCTTAGGGTTGCCGGATGCGTCTTCTGCCACGGACGTTAGCCCCGTAAGCGCAACGCATGTCATCTCGGGAGGTGGCGGGGTTCTTTCCCGCTAGAACACGCGATTCGGTGCCGACCGATGGGTTGCGGAGCCCCCCCCCCCCTCTCGGATATGTCCTCCAGCGGGGGCACCACAAGCTCAAGATTCCGACTGGTCCCTCGACACGCAAGAGGTAGTATAGTGCTTGTAAGTGCATGTATGCGAGTGAAGGAGATGAAGGAAAGATCGCGCACCGTTTGTTAGGGTCCAGCTGCGGCATTCACTAGGAATTGATCGGAGAAACTTCAGACAGCAATCCATCGGAGTGGCTGACCGCTACAATTCTCCTCCCGTAAGCGGCTGCAATCTACCTAGTTCAGTAGCTATAGCTACAGCCTATAGGCTCCAAAATCCGCTATCGTCGGGGCGGAGTGAAGAGGCACTAGCATAAGAAACACAGTATCACCGCGATATTTATCGCAACAACCTCTTTGATAGGAAAAGCAATGAATAGACAATAGATTTAAGTGTGAAATGGAAGCAATTTGACTTTGGTCTCCGCCATGCCTCACTACGCCCTCGCCCGACTACGACCTCGACAGCACCGCAATCCGTAACTACATTGTAGATTGTTTTAAACAAACAAAAATAAACTATATGAAATGTATTAACTAAAAAGCTTTCTTCGTGCTTACAGCAGTACATATTCCAAATTCACGTTTCTAGCTGCAGTATTATTGGCTCTGCGTATAATTCAGTCCACCGAAACATTCCAGATTTTTTCTAATCTGTTCGATATTTTTTTAGGGGGTGGGGTGGGGGGTGGATGAGCTGAATTCGAATTGAAGGCTTGCCTTGCTGGGCAAATGCCACAGCTTCACACAGAAAATTGCAAAAAATCTACAAATTTTGCAGTTTCTTCAGTTTTCCGACATCTATGCGTTTGATCGTATGGTCTGGTTCATACAAAAATCTTATCTACGTCAGCGACTGGCTTAAAATAGTAATTGATCTTTGGGAAAATAATGGCAAATCACATTCCTTCAAAAACTAGATGATAAGAGTTGGCAATGTCCGGCGAATCCTTACCGTCTTATCACCTTGTTTAGTTATGGTGCTGCATTTTTTATTCTACAACTTACTTTACAATATTTAGGAATTTAAATTCTGATCATTTCACATTGCAAACAATTTATTCATCACATTCGTTTTCAAGCATATGTGATGAAACCCAAGCGCCACTGCGAGATACAGCGGGAGATTTACTCCCGCGTCAAATACTCGCCGTTTTTCAACGCGCTCTAGCACCTAAAAGAATTGTTGAAACTTAAAAAAGTGAATGCATTTCTTATATGAAGGTTATAAAGCGCATAGATGTCAAGATATAAGCGGTAAACTGAAAATGTTTAGTTTTTTACGATTAACTGATTACGATAAACTGAAAAAGCGAAATGTTTAGTTTTTTACGATTTTCTTTGTGGAGCTGACATTTCTTGAGGTGGCAAACCGGAAATTCGAATTTACCTCCCCCCCCCCAAAAAAAAAGAATTGGAGAGGAAAAAATCTCTTTTTTCCTGAATCGATCTTTCTCCAGGAAACTGGAAGTATTGCAAACTGTTGTATTACCGATCTGGTACTTGGGTCAGTCGACTGGTACATGCCTGCCTCTGTGACGTTGCAGAAGTCTGCGGCAGCGTCCAATTAAGTGGCGATTAAGGTTGCGGATTCGAATCCTGCGAAAAGCACGTGTGTCCACACCATGTGCTTTCGGCATAGTCCGTTTTTCGTTCCACGACCTATCCCATGAGAACACTCCTCCTCTCTTCATATCCACCCCTTACTAATCACCCTCAGAGCATGCCGAAGGCAAACCACTACACTGGCCACCGGAGCAGAAAAGGCGAGGACAAAGTCTTCTGTCTCCTTCACCGTTCTGTAATTGAACGCGACCAACCCCAACATTTGGTAAATATTCGTCCGTTAAATCCAACAAACACATCAATAACAATGATCAGAGATCTCAAAACAAGGTCAGGATATACGCAAGTAAAACTAATCATTTTCTTGTCGCCCTACAGAAAACACATGTTCCTTCGCACTTTTGAATTATGGACAAATTTCCTTCGATATTCGAATTATTCTCAATCCCTCCCTCGCATAATTAAACAGGTGCATTATACTGACACTAGATTATAGAAAGTTATTACCTGGAGATTAAAGAAAATTATTTTCACTTTTTCCTGCCCATCAACTGTACAAAATTGATTTCCCTCCGTCGCAAATTCTGAAAAACACTTTCTGAATTTCCTCGGAGAGAATCCTCGTTTTTACATTACGTTTAAATACTGGGTGATTCAGTCCTCGTTCATACAAGCCACTGGGATATAGTACACCAGGTTATTCACGTACGCAAAGAGAAAGTATAAATCCTAGTAAACTATTTGAAAAAGCTTTTTGTCATTGGTCACTTTTTACATAAAGGTAGCCCAAATTATACAAAAATTATCGTTCCTTGTTGCTATTCTAACCTACATATCTGACGACAATGAAAGAGAGAAAACGCTACTTTTATATGTTATTTAGGATAGTCTAATATTATTTGAGTGTACAGCCAAGATTTAGCACTTCGGCCTCGTGTAACAAAGGCTCTGCAAGTGTTCAATATCGCTTCCTTTTGCTTGAGCGCAAGGTAGGCATCTGCGCCGCATAGCCTCCGCGACGCGCACAACTCTGCCGCGTTGACTTTCTGCGGCAACGCTTCCAGTGCGCCGAAGAACGTTATCACTAGGGGGCGGATTTTGATGTACTAAAACATCGTCCAAAATGATGAATAAAATGCTCATAAAATGTTTTTAGAATGCCCTAAAAAGCAAAGAAAAATTACATGATGATAGATGAAGAACAAACTGCTGTATAATTACTGATGTAATCGAGCCTTCTCCCATTCCTTCAAATGAACTCATCTTTCAAACTTCTGGTTTGGACTGTTCTTTACCATAAAATCTCTGTCTTTAGTTCTCCCGAAATCTGTTGAACCGCCAATGGCACTGACAGGCGTCACAAGAATCTTACATTACATACAATGGCTGACATTGCAACTTTTGAGCGAAGAAATTGAATAGGCTACCAGGTATAGGTACTCAGGAATCCTGTGGAGAACATTGTATCATCCCATAAATATCATTTGCAGCAAGTACCATCAAAATGATATTACAATCTATGAAATCAGCGAAATAAGCATTAAAAAGACGGAAAAGGGTAAAAAAATGACAGTCGAAATCGACGAAAAATACAAAAAAATTTAAAAAATTGACGTATAAAAATGGATCACTTCGTTTTGTCATAAACATAAAATGAATTTCTATATTAAACAGCATTTTTTCTAAAGCGAAAAGAAAAAATCCTCCCATTAGTTATCACGATCCGTGACTTCTGTAGCATAAACCCGGTCTCATTAATCAGAAGAAGAAGAAGAAGAAAAACAACTAGTCCAACGAATTCAAATCCGGAGACCGGGGTGGCCATGCTTACTGTTCTTCCTCGTCTTATCCACGTAAATGGAAATTGCATGTACTCTATGTTCGTACAGTCAACGGGACATCCTTCAAAAGGGAGGACCTGACTTATAAATTCACATCCTGAACGCCTCCCAAACGCACGGGTAAGAAGTGAGGAGCGACAAATCCATCCACAACTACAACCCACATATTTACATAGAGTCGTTCTTGGTGCGCCACACCACGTGCAACATGAGGATTTTTCTCGACCCCAGACACGCCTTCTGATTGTGCCACATCTTGTAAAATGGTCTTCAATGGTTCAAAGACCGTGTTTCATTGGTTTTCATTGCAACTTTCGCACTGCACTTGCGCAGGAAATGGAAAGGTCGCAATCTCTCCGCGTGAATTGTTCGCCAGGCGAGGACTGATCACGCGCTATTTGCCTACTGCTCGCTTCTGGGGCTTCGCAGATAGTATTAATAATTGACTTTTCCAGAGAAGTGTCGCACCTTCTGTTCACCGTGTGCGAGGACCTTTGAACACATCCTAAAAATCATTTTAAAAATAACGCCGCGCCGCTGCAAACGCACGAGCTTCCCATAGCCTCCAGCTCGGTATCCTTTACTAGATTTGCGCGCTTTTCCATTGTAGAAACCATAGACAAAAATGATGTCCCCCATATTCGGCATTCGTGAACGTCGCCATTTCGTGAACAGCCTGGGAGTGGCGAGCCCTAACGAGGTGAAAACGATCGCTCACTTGCCGTACCCCGAATCACATGGCAAAAAGTTGAACTTACTTATTTACAAAACTAAACAACGAAGAGTATCGACTTTTGGCAAATTCAGTCTGTACATTACATATAGAATAAGGTCCCGGTATATTAACAGCCAGGACTGAATCATTCTGTAATAGAAATAGAATACTACATGCCGATTTCCTGATGAGATCTACTTTATTATTAAGTAGTATTTGACACTATTATTCTTATAATGTATATTGTAATCACCTTCACGAGAAATCGCTTCCTATTCAATTACTTCGACAAATTCTGTAAATAACGTTAGCACATTTCTATTTCACTCTTTTGATCATCACCTCACTATTCAGAAAGAATAAGTTTGAAGTGAATTATCGTGTTGATTTGAGAAAAAGCGAACAATAAATTGTAGACTCAACGGCAATCTACAAACTACGCATAAGCAAATTTTATCAGATATATCAACAAGCGAATGGAAATCGTAATTTTTACTTTATAAAATACCTGGCTGACACGACAAAACTTAATTCAACATGACAGAATACACTAAATCATTTACACCCTAAAATCAAGCTACTGTGGCAGTTCGTGCGACAAAGTGACGTCATGCTTACGCACTTAAGCCACTTGTAAATCTAAATGTAGCCCTGCCTACATGACCTCCTTCCAGAAAATTCTCGTACTCCACAACTCATTCTCCCTTCAGAAATCCCCGCCCACAAATCCCAAACGGCTTCCAAACAAAATAATAAATTCGTAATAATCCGCCAGTAAATTTACGGGCATTTACGAATATTTCAAAGAATTCCACATTTTCTGGGTAATTTCTAAAATAAAATTTAAAAAAAATAAGAACATACTGCACGCAATAACGTAATATTATGTATCATTAATGTATCAAGTTCTTTTCAAAATCAAGAATTTGTCATACCATAAATAGAACCACACAATGTTTGAACTTTCAACCTATAAACGTTTCATGCGGGATTGTAAATTAATATATTAGTAGGAACACAATCTACAGATTCAGTTTGCGCTACCATAGCAGCCATCACAAATGTTCCAAACGATGAGACTTCGCGTAACAGAAATCATGAATTTCTTTACTTGAACACCATGTTCCCAAAACTCCAGCAATAAGCCAATCTCGACAGATCGACGACGGACTACGTACACTAGAAGACGATCGTACGTACGATCGACGTACACTAGAAGAATTGCCAGTAAATAAAAATATCATTCGAAGGTGAAAAAGTTTAATATATGAAAATTATTTCGTTATCCTCACTGGCATAACATTATTAAATTCTCAACATTTAAGTTATCACACAGATTTTAAATACCACTGCAGCTAGTCTTTGTGCAGTCTGATAAAATCCATACCTACAAGATTCAGAAAAGAAATAATCAACCCCCTTCTACGAGAAAAAAAAAGAAAGAAAGAAAGAAAAGAGGAGAAAAAACCAACCACTGCAGGTAATATGCTGTAGGCTCAACAAAATCCTTCGCTTTCTTGACACGAATTGAAGTTTTGTTTTGTCGGAAGTCCGTTCCCAGATTTCTCCAACCCGGGCGATTGCCTTGTTTGCCTAGACGAAGGCTAGACCTTGGCCGCGTGGTCGGGGTGGGGTGGGGGAGGGGGTGCGAAGGCCGCGCGCGCCCCACCGCCGTGGCATCTGCAAGTCAAAAGCGATCGCGCGCCGGGGATCGACCCACGGCCTCCGAACGTATCGCGTCGTAATAGAATTACTTTATGGATTCCGAACAGCGCCCCGCGCCCCGCCCACCTGGCTGCATGCGAGGCTTCCTGGCGCGCCGCCGCCCGCCGCGCTTCCAGCAAACGCACGCGCGCAGAACCCGCCAATAGGACGACACGCGCCCCTTTCGCTAGGGCCGTTTTCACCATTACTCTGCTCCTAGACCCCGATGACAACGCGAGCCCCCCCCCCCCATTTTTATTATTTCATTCTGGGCCTATTCATTGAGTCGCTATTGGTTAGGGCGAAATTCCCTGAGGCCTGGTGGGGTACTACTGAAAACGTCCATTGAACGAGTATGATACCCCAAAAAGGCAAACGCGAATTTGTACATCATTTATTCGCTATATCCCAACTAATTTCTACTAATTTAATCAACTAATTTTCCGTACCAACAAATGACATTCGATACATCAATTGACTGTAAATGAAAAATTCTTTTTAAGAAAACATCAAGTCGTAGAACTCCCCCCCCCACACACACACACACACATAGAATAATCCTGGGTGTGCGCGCCTTTGACAATAGCATATGACTTTGCATTTAAATAAAATTTTCGACTGACATTTATGAGTTTCAAACCTTCGGAGGCAGACCGGCAAGATGAAAATAGCATGAACTTCACATCACGTGAAGTACTATTCTCCCATACATACATACTAAGAGGATAGGAACATTGTACCGAAAGGAAGGGAATTAATGATAAGGTCGCTGATGATAATGCTGAAGGATTATATATCCAATAATGGGAGGCATGCTTTTACAAAATGAAAGACACCTTTAGGCTATATTAAAATGAAACTACTGGTAATAGCGTTTACTAATAAAGTAGTTGTCAATTTAATACTAATAATAATATTTTAATTTGCCATCATTCTCAGGCCATTGCACAGATTCTTGGACAAGTACCTTTTCAACAATGTTTGTTTTCTAGTCTCGATATTTTTAATTGCAATACATGGGAAACCACTCTCAAAAATTGGGAGGGCGAAAGGCCTACTACGCAAACTCGAATCATAAGATGAATTTCAAAGAATACAGAGAAAGAAATACGTAGTTCCAAGTGAATCAAGAAAATAAGATAATAGCAGTGTTAATTTGTTTCTTCAGCGTATAATCGTTTTCAAAGTTTAAAGTACGTCAATTTCGTGCATATTCATGTTAGAATGTCAACAAATGTGACCTGAAAATTCCCGACTTTTTCCATCTGAAAAATAACCGGTCTAAACAAATCTCTCAATGGATGAAGTAAACATGTTTACTTTTTTTTTTTACTAAATATCTCAAATTTAATGAAAATATTCACGAATGACTTCACTACCAATAAAAACAAGATTATTACAACTGTTACACAATATTAACCTTTTGTGCAAACAGCGTGATGTTGGCGGGGGTTATTTTACTTTTTTCAGAACTATTTTTAAAACTTTTCAAGAACTATAGAACTCATCGAGTAGCGACTAACAAGTTTCTTGATTTTCAAAAAACAAGCTTCGGACGGTCGGAAGAAAATTCAGGACAACCATTTCTCGGGAGTTCGTAGTCTCCAACATGAAGAGGCAATAAAACACTGTACACAAAATTCACTCGCGCCAACAAAAAATTCAAATTAAATAATGGAATTCTACAAAATTTGTAAATTAAACTATAAATCTAAAATTTCCAAATAATTTATATTTTAAAATGTAACATTAGCATGTCATTTCTCTCCGAATTAACCCCTAAATCGAAACTTTTTTCAGGTTTGACAGGGCATCTGACCTGCAGCACTAGGCTGATATCTCAACTCAAAAATCAATTAACAATGTGCCATCAACGTAATGAGATGAGTCTCTCTAGGTTGCGGTTCATTATTTTTTTTAATACGGGCCCGTTATTTTTTCTTTTGGCAGTATGGCCACAAGACACCCGTCAAGTAAGAAAATATTCTGTTATAATACTGGAGGTCAAAGGTCTTGACTTTGGAATCTAAGCGGTATTTTTAGTGCGAGTAAAATAAAGGAAAAGTTGCGATAATACTACCAACATTCTGACTTTGTGATCAGAGCACGCAAAAAAATCGAAACTATCAATATATTAAAATTCTTAAACTTTTTATCATTTCAACATGAATACTATTTTTCTGCTTCAAAACTCATTTTAAAAGAAATTTTATTCTCCACGACTTCTACTGTGAGGATATTGCAGCGAAAAGGATTACTGAAGTACGAAAGGTAAATTTTGTCGAAAAACGTGAGACAAATCACGCCTTTTGAAAATTTTCGATTTTCGCTACCAAAGCATTCTAAATCCGAAGAGAATATACGAAAACTCAAAAATTCGTAAAATTCTAAAACAAACTTTCTCAATAGGACTGGCGGTTGGTGTTAAGTCCGAGTGGGTAATTGATCCCGTGGGGGGTTCCCCCTCCCCTCCATTTCCCCCGAACATGCATATAAAGGGATAAAACAAAACTTGTAAACAACAAAACAGTCATCCATAGCAATGGATATTACACTAATGAAGGTCTGTTTTGCTACAAGTTTTCTCTTGCTTCCCCCATTGAATACTTGTATGAAATAAGTAACAATACTGGTATGTACTTTTTAAATTTTAGATTTTCGTTCTCATGAGGACCAAAAACATGATCGTAAAGTCAACTGTTTAAATAAATATTTTGTCTGATAAATTTTAAAATTTGTTATATTTTACTTCTATTTCATATCCAGATTTGCATATCTTTTTGTGCTACATTACATAATATTATTAAAATATTATTTGATATTACGTTATATTATTAGATTATGTGATGGTATTACCCACTCGGAATTTGTCGTGTGGATACAGCTGCCCACCCTACCCTTATTGTCCGCAGGGCCTGATTCTAATCGGCAATTTTGTCCGCTTGTTCTTCGAATGTAGTAAGGTTTTGCGCTAGGTTGCGCCGATTTCGATGGAGGTTTAGGCAAAATAATTTTTACGTCAAAGCTGTTAGGAGCGGATAGGAAAGGATTTCAAAATGTAGAAGTCCCCGGACCGACAAGTAAAAGACGAGTAATTTTAAGCGTCCCGATAAAGTTTGTCGGGATTATGTCTGGGCTTGCAAAATAAAAAAGAACGGGATGAGTAATTTTCATCTTCACTGTAATGTATACGAACCCTAGTATAAAGAAAAATTGCATGAAAAGACAGAAACCGTATTAAGGTGCCTAAACCACCGCTTTTTCTGCTTCACCATGCGCCACCCGGAAAAAACGCCAGGACTGCTTCTTCTCATTTACACGGTGCACGATTTTTGGCGCATTAAGACAAGGGTGCCTAATAAAAAAAAATTAGATGTCTACAATCTATCATTTATGAGATTCGAAAAGAAAGTTACACTCATTCAAGTTCTATCGAGCTTTTAGTATTCTCTTGGGTGAGATATTTTTCAATTATATCTTCAGCGAGGTGATTTTCTCCCGGGCATGTAACTCCTAGAAACGTTTCTATAAATGTGATACATGGATTAAAATCAAACGTCCGTACAGTATTTCTGAAGCTTTCTTTAATTTGGTCACCCAACTAAAACGAAATATATACCGTATGCATTATGTAATTCCTATTTACTTATATTATTTTTATTATAACTTCCTCCTTCCCTTACTTACTCCCTTAGAAATGTTGGTTACGAACTGCGTTTTAATGTGATTAGACAAGAATAAATATACAAGTACATCCTGGCAAATTTACGAGGATACGCAACCAGAATTCAACCAATCGTTCAGGTCTTTTGATAAACAGCGACTGTTTGGAAGTCGCGTGTAAAAAAGCTTCCACGACGTTCCGTCAAATTTTCAAAACGCATTTCTGTTTCAATCTGGCGACTCCTCTTCTCATTGTTGATATTTCTTTCCGTAGAATACCAATTCAAAAATTTATGTAGTGTCATATTGTGCTTACTGTCCAGGCTTTTACATCATTATTCAACAATTTGAAACGGTTTTGCAATATTAATCGATTTTGTTCGGCTCGCTAGCGCATACGAAATATTACTTCGATATATACTGTATGATAGTTCATGGTACACTGCCATTTTATAAACAATTTCGAATAAATTCCCCTTCGAAAATAATCAACACCGTGATGAACGCTCGCGTGTGAGTCCTTGTCATCTAATTACAAAATTTAGTCATCTTAACTGCAAAAGCGAACGCACAACTGACCTACACGCAACTACAAATAACAAGTCTTAATAAGAACTGAGGAAGAGCGTGGTTAACAGAACACGAACTGTTTAAAAACAAAGCTCGCAACGCCTCGGTTATAGAAAGGAATAGCAGAGATCTTAGGCGTGCGCATACAAAAACAAGAAGGGCCAAGGGGGGCTACATTTCTGCCCCCCCTCTTCCATTCAACTTTATTTACCCATGACATTTTACTACGAAATAATGAAACACACTACAAAAAATGGAATTGTAACTTAAATGACATACATTAATAAGTATAATTGATTTTATTTTGAACCATTTATTCAATATTCAGTTGATTTTGTGGTTGAGCGATGGTGCTAAATGGTTTGGAGAGCCTCTTCCCCAAATGCTGTATCACTTCTCCAAATTGTCAGCTTAAAACGGAGGAAAATGAGGATCATAATTTACATTTACGGAAATTAATATTTTGCTAGGTAGGGCTATGGGGCCCCTTTCGAAATTTTTAAAGGGCCAGCCCCCCCCCCCTACCTCGCGCACGACCA
Source organism: Teleogryllus oceanicus (assembly GCA_964035755.1). Lineage (NCBI taxonomy): Eukaryota > Metazoa > Arthropoda > Insecta > Orthoptera > Gryllidae > Teleogryllus > Teleogryllus oceanicus. The sequence continues at coordinate 89,692,036 of CAXIVR010000007.1, forward strand.
TAGAGCTGTGATAGTAAGACCTGGCGGACACGGATGTCAGCCAAATCATTTCATTAATGGCAATACTTCCCGTGAATGTGAAATGAAGGGAAGGCTATTGCCATTAAGCACCCGAATTACCTTCAATGGGAGCTGAAAATAGACAAGAGGATACCTGCTTAAATACATTGTGAAATATGGGTAAGGAACTAACTCTACTAAATATAAAAGCAAACCAGACCATGGCGAGGAAAAGATAAAATAAAGGAAAACAATAGTAAAATAAATAAACGCCGAGAATTAATTTCGGTCTGATGGTTAATCGTTATACTTGAGATAACATTTTCCTTTCAATTAACATTCAGCAGCTTCAACAAGAATCTAGTTATCTTTGCCCTGCAAAGATACAAGAAAAACATTCCATAAGCATCAGCGAAAAAGAACGCAAACGGAAAGTAAAGTAACGTTCCGGTAATTCAACTGCTGTCAAAACCATATGGTGCGCGGTGCCGGTAGCAAGTTTATGGGCGGGAACTGACAGAGATGCGGTGCAAAAGCAAGGCGTGCCACAGCCAAGCCGGTCGGCCTGCTGCGAGTAGCTCACAACCCTTCAGCTGGCGGGAAACACGCCAATCCCCAGCCCGATAAAGATCATTTGACGGTATTAACGTCCCGTACCCGCGCGATCTCTCTGGCAATCCACCACGCGCCGACGCAGCCTTTCGAAACAAGGTCAACACACTTAAAACCAAACACACAAAAACTCGCAGTCTACACATTTTGAAGAGTTCTATTTAATCCCAAACACCAGAGCTCTGGAATCCAGATTCTGCATTAACGTCGCAGCATTTCCTTTTTATTTAATTTGGCAAAGAAAATTCTCTATAAACGGAAGGCTACCATAATAAACGACTCCCACCTACCACGAGATTAAACTAGGCAAACCACGAACTATTTTTCAATGTTAATTAACTTCAGCGAATTGCAACACAAGCTCCGAAACAAGCTTTCAAAACGTAAACAACACAGCATCTCCGGACCAAAGGAGCTGAGCGGCACCATGTGTCATGCTTGTTCGGGCACGCCGATCAATGATCTACTGCAGAATGTACCGGCATTTCTGTTTCACAAACTCATGTGCAGTAAGAAAATATTATTCACTAACGCTCATACAAATTATAAAGTATTAGAAAATAATTAAAAACTAAAAATACCTCTTTTTCCAGTTCGCTCCTTACGCAGATACAAGCGGCTCGTCTTCGAAAACCATCTTCATCGTATATCCGGGTAGAGTTGGGCTTTTCCTTCACCATGGTGACAGAAATGTTGGGTCTTTTGTTAAAATAAAACTGTAAATGAACTAATTCAACTTGACAGACACTAAAATACGGCTAATCTTCGGTAAAAATTTCACCGTTGTAACACCTTGCCACCCTCCATAATACAACACTTAAAGGCCTACGTTCCGTTGACTAAACGCCATTAATTCTAATTAACTCGAAATCACAGATATGATAAACCAAAATATTGGTGTTACAAAACACGAGCACTGACACCAGCACCCTTTCCCCAAAGACTACGAAGTTACAACAACAGCGTCCATGTTGGTTGCTCGCTGGTTGTGAATGAAATGAGCAGTCGATCAGCTGTGAGGTTCGCATGGAACAAACCGAGTCGCGTATAAGTCTTAATTCATTTACATATACGTGAAGATAACACTTTTGCGGGACTACAAAACTACAATGTTCCTTTTTAAAAGGACATTGATTTTTATTGTGTTAACGTATGCCATGATACTTTTGTAAATAATATGGGCGCTTGACAAGATACGTATTTGTAGATCTTTCATTGGATGCCGTATTACGGTGTAGTTTTACGGTAAATTCCAAGTTGAAGTTTCGTACTTAATCACGGTGCATTTTGTTTACAATTATATTGCGTCCAACAGCAAATAAAATGATACACTGCAGGTCTCACATTTTATAAACAAAATATTAATGAAAAGTTATATGGGTGTGTTCAAAAGAAACATAGCACGCCCACTATTGATTTTTCAGCTCTCCAATAGCCAACCACTCACAACCACTTAACACTTGAGAGCTCCTTGATTTCTGTCGAGTACATTTAAATAGACTGACCGCAATTGTGTGATTGGGATATTTTATCCCATGAATTTTATAGCGTAATAGCTGATGGAAGAATCTTCACAAACCGAATATGTACATGTAAGTAACATGCAGAGTGCATGATATTGGGTTGTCACAGTTTTGAAGAGAAATAATCAAATGTGATAAAATGGTTATAAAAGATAAACTCCATGTAAGATAGAATTTAATACTTGCAGTTGGAACCCTTTATTCATCAAGTTGGAGGTCATTCATCTATGCTGTGCCTGGATGAAGCCACTGTGTGTAAACCATTGGTGCCCAGAGAGCTGAAATTTTATCAGACGTTGCCTGAACCTGTCCAAAAATTTGTTCCAAAGTTTTATGGTGTCATTCAGGTACAAGTTGTGCAGGAGGATGGAGGTTATGTTACTCTTATTGCTAATCCCCCCGATTGTTACAAGCCTAAAACATCTAATAATAAAAGGTATGTTTTTGAATGCTCACAAGTAAGAAATAAGGGACAGCACAAACTTAGGAGTACAGAAAAGTACTACTGAACACTTACCAAGAATGTCTCCTCACAGGTATGCTAAACAAGAATACTTTGAAGCAGATTTTCAAGCATCACCAGTTACATCTGCCATGGACATGACTCTTGTAATGTAACCTGTAAGGCAACATTCATGGTAAGTGTTGTAGTGGTGATGTTTCATAGCTGCACTTTCCACTTTGTTAAATAAATGTCCCCATTATTTTCATGATTACTAATCTTTGCAATTGAAACTTTTATTGATATTTGTATTTGATAAATTGTACAGCCGTGTGAGAATTCGTCGGTCTGGAAGTATTGAAATTGATGGAGAAGCTATTGAATTATTTGATGGCGAACAACTGACTGCAAGTGAAGACTGTGGTTCTTCAGAAAAAGGGTCAACATCAACCGGTGTTGCTTTGAATCCATGGGTGTTGAAATGTCACCGCACACAACTCCAAAACCTGATTGCAGATATAGACTCAGAAAACAATGCTCCAAGTATCCTTTTCACTGATATTTCAAGTTCATCAACAATTTGTTTTAACAAGAAAATTCACTGATAATTATCTTAATTGTATTGCACTGTGGGTAAGGCCCTGCTTTCAGTGGTAAATGTAATGCAGAAGAATTCCTCAGTTTTAACAATCTTCCTTTGAGACACCTTGTGCGAGAACTAAATGACATTCATAATCTAATTGGAAAGTTTGGTATTAGACATCTCTATAAATGGATCATTTACCACAGTGTCAAAGGTTGTTAATTTTGGGAAGCTTACTGTATTTTATTGTGGATAATTGAATCTTTAATTTCACTCAACTTGATTGAAAACAATGGAAGTTCCTTGTAATGAAACAATCGCAAACATAATTTAATAATTATATACCTTGAAACTTTTTAGTCATAGAATCCACAGTAAATAGACTTCAATGACAACTTGTTAACCTGTTAAGACTTAATTCTTTGACAATTCTTAATGACTTTTACCTTTATCAACCAACAGATTTTATATTACTTGAGAACCTGACATGGAAATTTACTTTTCCTTGTATATTAGACCTCAAGATGGGTACTCGTCAATATGGAGATACTGCTAGCCTTCCAAAAAAGCAAAGTAAAATGTACAAAGTAGTGAGCACAACTTCAGGAAAATTGGGAGCACGTATTGGAGGAATGCAGGTACATTGATGGTATTACATTTTATAGTGAGTGCTTTTGGTTGTTTATTTTATTGGATTTGATTCATTATTATTATTAAAGACAAAATATTTACTTTCTTTTAAGGTCTATCAAGTAACGACTCGTCGCTTTCTCTGCAGAAATAAGTTTTATGGACGAAGTCTCTCTGTCTCTGGTTTCCAGCAAGCATTACGTCAGTTTCTACATAATGGGTCTCGTTTGCGCTCTGATGTGTTGTCACCGTTGATACGACGCTTGGAAGAGTTAGTTGTGGTTCTTGCTAGGCAGGATGCTGTCAGATTCTACACAACATCATTGCTCTTACTCTATGAAGGAGATGAGTCTTGCACAAATCCAGCACCTGAAGCCACCAGTTTTGACTTTAAGCAATGTGAACTTAGTCGAATGGGAAGTGAAGAACGAATAGCTGGGCTGGGTCGTCGCAGTTCAAGTGTTGAGACTCTGTCTCCATTATTAGATAGATCATTTGAAAAGCTATTGAGTGAAGAACCAACCATAGTAGCTAGTCATCATCGACGTTGCAGTAGCAGTACTGTGATGTACGAAGATGCTCATAGCTCAAATAGCTCGCCACGAGAATCATCTTTATCTACTCCTTTATCACCACTGCCGAAAACTGCCACTCCTGAACCATTAGTCGATGTACGAATGATCGACTTCGCCCATTCAACCCACAAGGAGTTGGATGATCCTGTTGTCTACACAGGACCTGACCAAGGGTTCCTCTTTGGCCTTGAAAATATGATTGCTCTGCTCAAAGGCATAGAAAGGGACCATGGTTAAATTTGATAATGTGGGCTCACTAATCTACCTGGTACATTGAAACTGGCACTACCTTTCTTCCATAAACATGAGAACTTGTTAGCACAAGTTACTAGGTTTTCAAAGTATTTTTTAACCACTGCTACAAAAAGTAATGAAATTTGTATGAAAAAGTTGTTGGTTAGACATAGGAACTGGATGCCAACTACATTTAATAATTTTGGAGAAATGACCACCACGTTATTGCTGTTTACGAGCAATTTGTAAAATGTTGAAAATTATATTGTTACACAAAATCGTTAAAATGTTACAGTTTAGATGAGATAGGAATCTGAAATTTCTAATATCTCTTAGTTTTAATATTCACTAGTCATGGCTCAGGTTGTGGTCTGCCTGCAAGGTTCAAGTAATAGAACTGAAAACTTCAGTCAAACTTCAGTTGAAACTGAAGAGAGAAAAGTATATAAATTTAACATTAATTTGTCCAGAACCATGGACAAAAGGTTAATTATTCATGAAAGCCTAAATGTCCCAGAAAAATGAGGAGGAAAGTTGTTAATTCCTGATCCTTTGTGATTCAATGTTGATGTAAAATTTCATTGTCTGTTAGCATTTGTTGTAAATTTGAAGAGTGAAACGGATGCTAGTCATTTAGAGTGAAATGTTATTGATTTTCCTATATAGTTTAATTATGTTATTCCCAAGAGACTCTTTTCATATTATAGATTTAAACAGTGATAATTTTAATGCGTAGTTCACTTAATTTGAATTTTTCATCTCAAAATTCATTGAATGTGTATGCAATAAGAAGGAAGTACAAGTTGAGGCAGCTTTTAATAGTACAGTATTCATCACCAAAAATTTTGGACCTACTATGGACCAAATATCTTAACTTGTGATAGTGTTTTCTTGCCTTTTGTCCATTCCTAGCTGACTGTGTCAGTAATAAATGCTTCTTCTAGACACTTTATACTGCACTTGAAGATTGCTCGGGTACAAGCCACGTTAATATTCTTCTTGCTCTTCTAAAACTTTGTTTGAATATTGTAAGAACACAGTAGAAGGAAACAGTGGGAAGAAGAATCCAAAGAAAGTAGAAAGACTTACTTCTTGCAATTGAAATATATATCTAGATGCAGCTCTTTGCGCCTAATGTGAATTATACTAAAATATTACATACATGTTTCTATTCCTAGTACAGAGCACCAACTTCCAAGTCATCACAGACAAGTATTTCTTGTCTTTACTGTTTCAATAAAAGATTGTTTAACTGCATGTTTGCATTGACTGAATTTGGTAAGATAATATAATATTCATAGTAATGTGCTATATTGAATTGCCCAGAATAATTTTGTACATATTTGGTGTATTTTAGTTGTTCACGGTTAGGTAAGTAATTGTTTTTGCGGGAGTGTCTAGTGCAGCTTAGGTATAAAGAAATAAAATTTATATAAAATAATTTTATTATCTGATATGCATGTATAATATAAATAATGAAGTTTGCTATTGCAGAATGATATCAATTTATGCACAAGTCATGCAGTGTAAATAAAAAATTTCTCACCCTTTCTGTTATTTTCTTTGTACACCCATCACTCCCAATACAAGTTGGAAGGTATTCATTTTCAAACATGACCATAGCATTTAAATATTGTTTAAGTCTGTCTTGTAAAATTTGCAGGAAGAAAATCACTGTCTTTTTCTTGTGCAAGATGATTCTAATGGATTGAAAGGATCCTAAAAATATATTAGAGGAATATATAGTCCAATAATATCCTTACAATTTAAGAACCCAGAGGGCAGTATAACAAAATTAATAAAGGAAGACAGAACACACACACACACACATATACAAATGAAAAGAAAAAAAATTACACTACTAAGTCTTGATGCATCCCTTGGTAAACAAGTCACAATTAAAAGAACTGTAATCTCTTTCATTGGAAGAAATGTGAAAAATATTAATGTTACGATTCCTATGGCAGTAATATATTTTTAGTTAAGTCATTTTGGTGATTTTTTTATTGAAATCTTGAGGGTTGAAAAAATTGACTACTTTTGAACATTTTTATTTCTTCTCTTACTTTCTAAGTATCTAAATAGTTAAACTGGAAATGTCCAAATTTCTGACACCATTTTAGAATGAACAAGATCATTGATTCATTAGTAACTATGATTTGCAACATGTTTAGCAACAACCTATATTGCTCAATGAAATGAATTTTTTTTAATATCTAATTAATTTGGTGATCCATTTCATTAAACAAATTTCTTGCATCTTTGTCATAACTATACATTACATACATAGTTAACACTATATTTATTAACGGCGTCTCATGAGGGATGCAACATAAATCCAAACAGACAGAACATTATTGGGATATGGGTGAATGTAGACAGCTAGAGCAAATTCTACCTCTGGACTCTCAATGTAATAAACACCAGTTGATCTTACACTCTCTGTTAATGCAGCCATATTAGTATATGGCATATTGATGGGAAAACCACACATCTACAAGAGAAAAAGAAGATTTGACAATTACTGTCAACAATTCTTGAAATAGAACAGTCTAATAACTTTGTAATAGTTGCTAACCTTGTGAGAGCCAAGAATGTGTTGCAGTTCATGAATATGATCCACCTGCCCAGCTGAATCCAATTTCCATGTCTCTCTTTCAAGGGCTGGAAGTAATTTTCGAAGAATGGCTACACAATAGCGATTCCAATACGTCCTGTAATAAAAGCAAAAAGGTTTCGGAGAAATGAAGTGGTTATGTTTTGGTTAGGAGGTTCCACTTCTCTTTTCAGCAAATGTGTTCATGCTAATGAATCTTGAAATCTAAGTGGATTAATGTCACACAGTCTCAATATAATTAAATTTGTATAAACTGTATTGTTATTTTAAATAAATATAATATCAGTCTTGATATAGTTTTCGCGTTTGACATTTCTACAACAAATATTAACAAAATATGCAAAGAATTTGAATAGCACCTGTAAACATGAAAGTGAAAGATGCAGCAACAATTTTTACTACAGTTAAAAGGATTTTAAGGCGTAATAAAATTTATTTTTCGATTCAAACAAATGTTGAATACCATAATCACACAAAATTATTCTTAATTCCAAATATATTGACTTCTAAGATTCCAAAAGCCAATAGAAAGATTAACTAATTATAAGATATGAAATGTGTATATCAGCATGCTGCTGCTGCTGCTGCTGCAGTAAATAAAAAGGCTTAAATATTCCAATGAGTGAAATTTGTTTTCATAAAAGATATAATAAACTGAGAGCATTAATTTAATGTACCTTGCAGTCCTTCTCCATTTGACTAAGCTGTCTCGTAGATGTTTCTCTATTTTATCTTGTAAAAACTGTACAGCAGCTGGAGATGTGTTATTGTATTCGAGAACTTGAGGTTGAATGCTGGTAGTTGGAGATCCAATTCCTCTTCCAAACGCTGGCCACCAGTCAGAACGTCTGTTTACATCAAACTTAGTGTGCTGAGGTAGTTCAACATTTTGAACATTTGCCCAAATCTGCAATCGAAGAATAATTAACAATAATAAAACATAAACATAAAAAGGAATGAAAGGTGAGAAGTGATCAACCCAATACACCCAGTACATCCAATTTAAATCTTAAGCATACATATAAACAAATGAGACTTAATTTACCAAATTCATGAGCTATTTTCATCCAGAGGAAAATGGAAATCTCTATTTACTTAGATTATTAGTTTCAAGTGTCGAGTTGCATTCAGCTTTTAAAAATACATGTTAGAAATGTTGCTGTTGGGGTAAATTAATTCATAAATGCAAATGATCAATGTTATTTTGTTGACAAATATGCTTTTAGAAGAAAACAAACAAGATGAGACATCGGGGAATAACTCCTTTACAGTTTACTACATAATAAACGAAAATTTAAAAATTAAAAGTTTAATTTGAACTTAATGCAAATGATATTAAAAAATATTGAAGTCAAAGAGTTGCATAAAAAAGTGAATTTGTAAAACCTTTTTATTTAAGAGTCATTTTAATAAAAAATTGAAGATCATTAAATCAAGCACTTGATTAATTACATGGATACATAATTATTAATGAAATACTGAACAAGAAATAAAATCTTCAAAATGTCTTAAGTCTTCAGGAAACATTATTAATTTTTAGAATTCAATTTGCACCTTCAATAAAATATTATGCTGAGTATTATTGAATTATTTAAAAAAATAGATGTTGACATATTTCAAAATTAATATACCCTGCTAATTCCCATTTCCCAAAGCGGTAGGAGTGTTCTAGATTTGTCTTACATTTTCATCGTTAATGAGGCAGAAAACTTTACGTAGAGGGCAGAAGCTGCTGAGTACATCAAAGAACTGGCCAGAGGCTGGGTCCCAGAGACAATACTCTCCTTCACTTCGCTTTTCTAGGACATACGCAGTGGGCCCATGGGGGATGCCTGTGCCCAACAACACCCATGCTCTACGCCCCATGTACAGGAGGTAACAGCACAGAAGCACAGCATGGTCTTCTGAATCTCCAGAGAGAAGTCTCAGGACTTGCTGTAGCAACAAAATTCATTTTCAACAACTGTAATAACAATTCCAAAATACAAATAAATCCAAAACACTTACATCACTTGAAAGCCAGATATCAAAAAGTCCAGGAAAAAGTACACTGCCTGCTACACTGGGTATCATTGACACAAATCGAGCAGCCATGTGAGCATTCGTTGCTTCTCCTTCCAAGATCTCTAAAGGTGTAAAAGTGGTCACAGAGAAATATTAATGAAGAAGGCATTTTTTTTTCATTTCTGGAATTAATTTTATAGAATGCATTATTATTTGAAATTTATTTGAAACTATAACTTGTTTTTATATTTGTACAGAAAGAACAATACATTTTCAAAAGCTTTTAATCTAAGAATCAATTACTTATTAACCAATTACATCTTAATAATTTCAATATGCAATAAAAATACCTGGAGGAGCAATGGCTCGAATGAATCTTGTTACACACATTGATTTGCCACTAATGTCTACCACCAGAGTTTTGGGTTTTCGATGTGGATATAATGCCAATACTTCTTGCTCCCAGTTCTGCAAGTGTTCTTGTAGATATGAAGGTTCTCCACACTCCAGTTGTTCCTTGAAATCATTGAGGATCCAATAAGACTTGGAAAATATTGACACAAAGGGTCTCTTACTATACTTCTAGCCTTTATATATCACCATTTCATGCATATGTTTTGATGAGCTCTCTTTTTGTGGAAGAAAAATGGAAGGGGAGAATATTTCAACAACAATTCTATAAAATAAATTTTGTACTTCATTTGACAAATTGTTGTTCTTTATTACTTGATGGTAAAACTTTTGAATGTTGCCGATCACGCTTCTTTGTACTTTTATTCACATTTCAACTAAGTGAAGGAAAAGATAGGGATAAGAATTTTGGCGTTCAAAAAAAAATTAAGTAGATTATAATTCTTCTCCATACACCACAAGCAATTTTCACTTTTTTTAATAATATTTTAATTAAGCAACACAATATATGAAAAAACCTACGTTAAATGGTTCAGGTGGATTGAGTGCAGGTTGAACTGATATGAAAATTGTAAGAAATGTTGAATCTTGGTGTGAAAACGAGGAATGACTGTCATTTACATAACCACTGAACTGGCGATGTGGAGGTTCACGTTCATAACCCAGTAACACAGGGGGAGAATACAGCTTGAATGTTCCTTCAATCTGAAATTCAAACACAAATCATACAGGGGAACTTTTTAGCATCGTGCCTAATGCATTTACCATATTAATTTCTTTTTACCCGAGCATTGTGGTAAAGTGTGATAAAGGGAATAGACAGGCTGCCCAACCAGTGACGCTCTAAACGCTGATGAATATTGGTATCGCGCATACGATCATCTTCTAGGAGATCAACCACTATTTCATCAAAAAGATGAAGGTGGAGAGTGTCTTGCATCTCTTGCAAATTACCAGGGGTGAAATCTCCACTAGGTGGTCTAGGAATAAGACAAAACACTCTGATCCTTGAAGCACATACAAATTATTGACTTTCAAACAGACTGGATATGTGGTTACTTAATATTTAGAATTTAATACTTGTTTTATATAATCAATTCATTCAATGTATTATTACATTTGTAATACAACATCTACAACTGGAATGTTAAAAAAGTGTTATGATCTTTTTTTGCTTTCTTTGATCTTTTGACATTAACTCATTCTGTTTCACCTCATTGGCAACTGCAGATCCTGATTCCACGTTGGATTGTTGCCAAGAGCAGTTGTGGTTCTCTTAGATACCCCCTGAAAAGTCACTTCAACAAATGGACGGACTGGAACAGTTGAAAATTTTTGACTCTGGTGAAATGCACTAGAAGAGGATTGCTGAATTGTGTCAATATCCTTGCGCACAGGAACATCAAAAGCTCGAACAACATTTATGATTAATCGAACATCCTGTCCACCCAAACCTTGTACTGTTACTTTTTTACGTTCTTTACGAGCTGGTTTGAGAGGACGTTTGGGCTGAAGCCACTGCATAAATGTGAGTCCAAGAGTGCTAGAAACCAATAAAAAATAAGTTTGGTTTTTATCATGTACTTTCATAAAAAGTCCAAATACTCAAAACTTAAAGTGAGATTCATTTTCATAGCTTTTGCTAAAAAAAATTAGAAGCAAATAAAAATAAATAATTACCCAATGTCAGGAACTTGATCTTCTGTTACAATATCTTCAAGTTTTCTATACTGTTGAGCCTGACGACACTGCTTCAAAATTCTTTGTCTAATTTCCTGTAAAAATCTTTTGCCCCATGCTCGGTGGATATCTAAAGGATCAGCAGAAATAGTCCCAATTTCAATCTGAGGACTAGCCAATCGTTTTTCATAGGCCTGTGACATGAAATTGTCTTAGATGTAATATATTTCACAGAATAACTACTACAATTACAATATTAAAATCAAGAAATATAAATGCTAAATTACTCTATATACTGTACCTTAAACACATCCTCAGAAATTTCCTTCTCTCTAATAGGAACTTGTCTCAACCCTCTGAATTCTGGTTCTCCTCGATCCCTTAGATATAAAAGACGCAGACGAGGATTGTTAATAATATCTTCGATTCTACAGAAATCAAATTCTGTTTGCAATGGATCCAGACGGAAGTATGTAGGTTCTGTAGTGAGTCCCATACTAGCATTCTGTCAGAATAAAAACCAATTATAAACTCACATTTCCTTTCGGAAACCTTTATTAAAAACTCAAAATAATTTATAAAAAAGTTCACATACTTTCAAGCAGTAAAAGAAGGAAGAATTACTTGGATCATTAGGGTCAAGTGGGGAACTTTCCGCCCATTTTCTCAATTTTTCCATATCAACTGTGCCCTCAGGTAGATTGACCATATCCATTAGATCAGCACTATCACTGCCAAAGAAAAATAATCAGGTAATACAACTAAATGAGTAAGATATTTTAAAATAAAAACTATTCTTACCTCTTATGAGAACCGCAGTACTTCTCTGGAGGGGAGAGAATTTTGCCACTGGATTTTTCAGTGGCCCATCCTGCGCAACACATGATAACTCCTGTTGTATATAAACAGGGAATATTTTTGCTGGATGGAAGAACACTTGAATAGGTGCCACTGCCAACGCCAGCATGGCTGAAAGTGATTACTTGAGTATTGCTGAATTCATATGGTTCACTTTGTACAGCTTCCAAAGTAGTATTACTGAAGGAGAAAACAAATTACATTGCAACTTGCAACAATTCACCAACAAACAAATTATTTAAAATGCAAGAGCAATTCATTAAGATTTTAATGAAGATGTTAGCAATATTAATAGAGCATAATTACATAATAAAACAAATAATGAAAATACAGAAAAATATCTATGTAGCTTTTATTTTTTAACATTAAATCATGTAATTCATCCTTTTTTTAGGTAGGTGCTTATAACAATATTAACACCTGTATTTAATTTTTTAAAGCTCACAAACTTTTCTTAGAATCTGTAGAATTATGAAAAAAGTTTTAAACCATGAAACTTTTTACTTACTGACTGGGAATTGGAATAAAGACTTCAGCTACAACATGTCGTCCAAACGAGCCACCTTCTTCATGTAGCTCCACTTTTAGGCTCTCTGGCCACTCTGCTATCCGCATTGCAACTTTATCTTTTAAGATCACTTCAAATTGTGCAGTTAAAGGTTGATTCTTTGTCCGACATACTTCTTGACCATTGTACAACAAACGAAGGAAGAGAGAGCATCGCTTCACTGCTGCTCTCCTCTGTTGTTCCCTAGAATCAAATAAAACCAAAATATTGATTATTATAAAATATTTCACTGCATCAAAGAGTGGAAAACTGGTACACAAATAAGGAAGAGAATGGCAGGCAATCATTGTGTGTATCTAAGATTTTCCATAAGACAAATAGCACTTGTAACATATTATTTTACAAACTTAGAGTAGTGGAAGAAATAAAAGAAAATCAAAAGAAATGGTTCAAACATGTAAAGAGAACAGACCTAAGGACTAAGGAAAACAGACCTAAGGACCAAAGAGATGTCGGAAGACATCTGGAGGTATAAACCACCACATCTAATGCCCAATCAGGACAATTAGGTGATAGAGCTAACATCTTGTAGATCAAGATGATGATGAACGATATATGGTAGTAAATGGCAAAGAAGAAGCAACCAATTAATAAATTAGTATTTGATTTTACAGAAATTACTTGAAATTAAATTATAACATAAATTTTAAAGGCAGATAATAAAAATTGAACTTAAGTCTGTACATTTATTATTAAATAAATAAAGTAATTAAAGTTGAATAAATGTTTACTTGAATAATACCTAATTAATGAAAACAATATACACATAATTTTATATATATATATAAAATATATATATATAAAAATTTTATATATATATATATATATATATATATATATATATATATATAAAATTCTTCTAGTTCTCAAGTTACTTGTTTCATGAATTTGTTTTTAGATGAGAGAGATCATCACATAATCCTTTGCACAAGTTTAAACTAAACAACCACATGAATATTATTATAATATTTCAAAATGTGTAGATTTTAGTCTGAATCACAGATATAGATCAGTCATGACTGATATTGCTGTACTGGTTACTTAATTCCTCTATGTAAAAATGAAAGTAATAATATTTGACAGCAAATCTCTCCTGGGCAGCTCAACCAATTTCAGTTATTTTTGAGACATAGATAGATCATGGCCCATCTAAGGTTCTCATCATGTCACTTCAATAATTGGCTATCAATTTGTTGTGATAATTATCATATACATAGAAATATAAATACATCAACAAAGCATTAACATTTGCCCTTCTCCATAAGGAATGTAAGCTATTAACTATTCATGAATTAAAATTGGCAGATTGTCCTGACTGCCTGTATTGGTGTTGGGTGCTCATATTCTGATAGAATTAACTAGTCTGTAAAAGAGGTCGAAAGAGCTCCTCTGAAAACATGGATCTCAAAAATGAAAATAGTTATGAACATTCTACTTAGGAGAGAGTCCACCCTTTTGGGAATATATCTCCCTAAAAAGTTCTCAGATTGGGATAGAATTTATAAGAAAAAGATATCTTTAAAATGAGGTATGTTTAAAACTCAGATTTCACAAAACACAGTATTATTGAGAACAGGCTACTGAGAAGAGATAAACACGTTTTGAGAGTTATCTCCTGAACAAATGTTATCATGTTGATGTAGTTAAGGACAATACTTGTGTATCAAAAAGGTTAGATGAGTTCATTTTCAAATACTGATCACAAAAAGCAAAATAGCTATGAAAATTTTACTCAGGAAAGTCTAGGTCTAATACCAACCATGTTTTAATAGATTTTTTTAGATTCATACCACTGAAGTGGGCATGTGGTGCTAATCACAAATTAAGGAATACCTTGGATTTTCTGTATCAATTGTAATAGTGGCTGATTGTGTAAGTTCCAAGAAAAGTTTAGGTTCTCCTGGAGGTCGGAAGCAGTCCTTGAGCTGACTTTCCAATTCATTTCTCAGGGAAGACCAATCAATTGGATTAGGGGGCTTGGGTTCCTTCCCCATTGGCACCTCTTCTTCGCTGTCTTCATCTTTTGTAGACTCCTCCTCCATCTCAATTGACTCTTCCTTCTCTGTTTGTTGTTGTCTTCGTGTCTTCTGCTAAAATTGTTTACAGATCTGTTGATTTGGACACTTTCACAATAGAAATATACAACTTAATGATATATCTTATAGAAACAGAAACCATACACATATCCAACACTATTTGCATACCTTTTGCCTTCGTTTTTTCTTCCATTGAGCAAGTACCTTCTTATACTCTCTCTTTTGTTTTGTGAACTCTTCTGTCTTCTCTTCCTTGAAATCTTCCCACTCAGCCTGGACAAGTTTCTCCCATTCTTCTTGTTCAGCTACAGCCTCCTCTCTGCTTATTTGCTGTGCATGGATTCGCAACTGATAGGGTGTATTAATGTACTGCTGAAGCTCACGAACTTCTTTCAAATCTCTCCAAGCTTGTAATACACTACTGAGTAATTGTCGATCACGACGGCATTCTGACATGTGCATTTGACGCACTTCTCGAATTTCTGTGTTGTATCTGAAGAAGAAGCAGAAAAATATTGCAAATAAAAAAATTGTAATGAACAAAACATACCGCTTTTTTATTGTTTACTAGTATGTTGATTGTCTGTTAGTTTTTCTATAGTATTTCTATAAAATATAATTAACCGATTATTAAAAAATATTTCACTGATTGAGAAGAAACAAAAGAGGTCATCTTCATCAACATATTACTTTATTAACATAGCCAGCTTTCGATGGCTTTGCCGTCATCGTCAGTTTTGCTGCTTTCGGCAAAAGTCGGTAGACTGTGCAGTCTACCGACTTTTGCCAAAAGCAGCGAGACTGACGATGATGGCAAAGCCGTCGAAAGCCGGCTATCTTAATAAAAATAATATGTTGACAAAGATGACCTCTTTTATTTCTTCTCATAAGTACATCAACAACACCACATCAGAATTCCCACAATTTAACTGATTATCTTAAAATTTAAGATACTGAAAATCAACACAACATAGTTCTATTTACTATTATTTTTAATTACTTTTTTAAACGTTCTTTCTGTTCTTGACTAGTATCTGCGGATTTCTCCAAGGAAACCCGCAAAGCATTTCGTGCTCTTCTAAGTGCTTGCAAACGACCTCCCAATCTATCCTCATTCTTCAATGATACTCTGCGACAATGTTTCTCATACAAATCTTTAAGTCTTTTAGCTAGAATGTGTTCGCGACTGAACAATGGGTGGTGAGTGAAAACTATAGAATGTATTTCTATTCCAAGTAAATACATTGTGTTGAGGTCAATGGGCTGCATAACACTATGCTTATCCAAATCCAACGGAACAGCCTAAAACATTGAAAAGATTGTAAAATTCTTGTATTAAAAAAATGTACACACATCACACTCAAAAAAAAACATTCAAAAATCATGTTTTTTCTCAGACATCTTTCATCGTCAACCATCTTCAACCATTTACCAAATTAGTTTTTTTACTGAACTAAAGAGGTTTATCCCTCAAAGATATTGCAAACTCAGAAAAGTGATATGTGAGAGCAAAGTATGATTTAAGTTTTGACATCAACTTTTCACAAAATTTCTTTTCTTAAGCAAAAATGGAGGAAAAATAATTACTTGGAAAACAATCTCAAATTGTCAAGTAATAAATCAACAAATTGTCAAATAAAAAACAACTCACATCTTTGTATTGTGTTTCCAACAGAGGACTGACATCATCAAAT
Source organism: Teleogryllus oceanicus (assembly GCA_964035755.1). NCBI lineage: Eukaryota > Metazoa > Arthropoda > Insecta > Orthoptera > Gryllidae > Teleogryllus > Teleogryllus oceanicus. The sequence goes on from CAXIVR010000007.1 coordinate 89,708,503, forward strand.
AAAGGAGGTTTGTAATACATTGTGCTACGTGGATCTGGTATTGATATGATTTCACCATCATCCCCAAACCATTTTCTGCACAAATAATCAGTAGGACTAAGATGCAAGCTGTACATCATCTATAAAATCTTGCAAGCTGTACATCGTCTACCTTTCAAAATAAGGTTTTGAACACCAACATTCCAATAAAAAAAAAAAAAGTTTTATTTACATTTTAACATTAACACAAATTATGACTTTAACTTGTTTTCTAATGCATAGGATGGTACTTAGACTTGCAAACAGATATATTGCAAATGATATACTATTCACGATATTTTTAAATAAGATACTCTTAATTAGCCACCCAGCTATTTCTCTTACAATGTGCTTTTGATTACATATTTTATAAACCTTTTCTTCCAAACTGAACTTCTCAACTTTTACGAACACTATATGACCAAACACGAAATTCTGGTAAACTCTTTCTGACTAATTATTTGCAAAAACAATACTATAAAGTAACTAAGAATTTAAATTTTAATGTACATCCTTCCTTATGTATTTCCTGTATATAACTTTGTAATAATTACAATCTTTACAGACTGTGGTTAGCTATGCAAACCACATATTTTCCAAGTGCAGCAAAATATGTTTGCACAAGCAGCAGCCTTCTTTAACATTTTGCAGAATGAAATTGCAGCTCTGAACATCACAAGCAGTGACATCTAGTAAGACCACTGAACAAAAATGTGTTTACCAGTGCTAATCCCTGCCTACAAACTGTGGAATAATTGTTCATGTTCATGGTTAGTGATGTTATTCACTGTACTTAAAAACGATTAGCAATGAACCCACAAGTTGCACTTGAAGTAGTTAAAATTTTCAAAAATGAAAGAAAAAGAGAGTTGAAGGACAAGTGAAGTTAAACCTAAATTATTATGTTTGATCTATAATAAAGTAAGATCGCAAGTTCTTAATTTTGTAGGTAATATTTACGCCATTATCCTAAACACATGAGTATGTGAAATTAAGAACATCATATTGTTCTTGATACAGAAACACATCCCTTTATGAGGGTTTTTTTTCAGAAAGTGATAGTTTTCAAAAGCAGTCCCTGGAATCATGCAACTGCAAATCTGCATACATACAATTCACCAGAAACTAAAATTCTTTGCTCCACTCGGCATCTATTTCGTCCAGAAATAGGCAGCTGAGTTCCTATATACAAGCCTTCTGCTTCAGGGTAGCGAGGCTCTTGGTTTGGAGGCAATTTGGCTTCAACGGGCACTGAAACATTAAATTGTAAAACATAATTATTTCTTAATCTTTGAAAGATAGGTTTCTGAAACATATTTTCTTCTTAATGCCAAAACAATTCATCATGTTTTCTTCAGTAAAGAACTGGCGACTTCATAAAATTTAGTGCTATTAGTACCAACTACCAATATTTGTCTTACAATTCATATTACTTTGGCAACATACAAATGACTGAGTGTGACTGTCACCTTTAGGACATTTTTTAAAGTGAATTAAATGGATCTTATTGTGCACATACCTAATTTGGAATCAGGATAAAAGTAAAGATTTTTTTCCCTTTCATGCACTTCTTCTACATTTAAACATGTGGGAATAGTATCCTCAACAATATCCCATTCATCTTGCAATCCAAGATATTCAGATGTGATAAGTTTAGTTTGATCTCCACTTTCATGCTCAATCTCTTCAGTTTCTTCAACAAAAAAAAACAAAAAACAATCATCTTAGAAATTAGTAATGCCAGTATGTTAAAAATGTAATGTTTTTTTTTGTGTATTTTAAAATTAAATGAAACTTGGCATACAAATCACTTACAAGAGGGAAAAGAATATTAAGAGGGTAAGGAGCCATTAGAGGAGGGGTGGCATGTACAAACCAAATATTTATTTAATTCACAATTCCTCTAATGCAGACAGAGTGGAAGAGGTGGTTTAAGTAGATGGGGAGCAGGATGGTTGGCAGAGCAAAGTAGGTGGGGCAGTAAGGTCTGTTTAAAGCATGATTGTAGTACACAAGCAACATTGGGTAATTAACTAGTTTTTATAAGCCACATATGCTTGTATATAGATATTCCCAAGTTTTTATGAAAATGTTCTTAAATTATTTGTGTTTTTAACTGATGTTGATTTCTTGTTGGGGGGGGGGAGGTCGCGACTCTCTGAAAATTTTTAAAGAGGCCCAGTAGCCCTATGCAATAAAACATTTTTTAGACTGCCATTAGAAAACGTGGTTACTTCTAAAAAGACATGCTAAAAATTCAATTTTTAGCACAAGTGTTATAAGCAAGTCAACACTCAAACATTCAGATAAAACAGGTAGATTCAACAAAGAAAATGTTCTTTTGTCCGACTGACCTTAATAAAACATAGTTCACAATTATATTATTTGTGTACTTGAATTAAAATAAAATGAAAGTCAATAATGTTGTCTAAAACATCATGTATGACACACATGGTAAAGGGGATTTTATTCTGCTTGTAGGATTGCGCCACTCAGCCTAACGGCGTCAGGAACAATGAAATGTCACTTTTACCTCTCATATCATAAATAACTATGGGTAAATCTGATCAATTCCTTATCTGTCTTTAAGCTGTCTACTTTGAAACTGGTATCATACTTGCAGGGAAAAGGCTCCCTCAATTACCTGGCAATCCCATAAATGGTTCTACAAAATCAATAGTATCTATTAATCGTATCATTAAAGTTACAATTTCATTTTCTTTGTTTTATTTACTTCGAGTTAAAATGTCATATGTAAACAAACACATTTGATAGAAAAGAGGGACCAGAGGGTCCTGGAAAAGAGGGACCAGAGGGTCCTGGTCCCCTTTCTTGCTTTAGGCAGCACACGCCTATTAGCCTCTGCCCTCTGCAAAGCATTACTTCTCACTTTCATTTCTCAGACACTGGGTCCATCTTTCATTATTCTTCAAATAATATTGTCATGTTAATTATATCAATCATAATGCAATAGAGAAATATTAGGAACTACCTTGAGCTGAAGCTGGAGTATCAGGTTCAGTTTCCTCTGTTTCAGAATCCCATACTTGGGTAAAGAAATCATAACACTCCTGTTCAGTTGGTAACTGTTGAAATGAATTTTCAAATTACTTGAAAAAGCACTTGCTTGACACATATGTACTTTTATCAATGAGAAAATTACAATTGCTATACTCCAGTGTAAGAGAATAGGCATGTCAACTCCTAATCGGAAACTGAAATGTTTTAATGTTTTGAGGTTAGTTCACACAATTCTCATTTATTCACAATTCTCTTATGCCGTGGCTCTACTTTTGTACTGAGATTAAAACAGTGAAATATAATGAAATTTTCTCTCATAAGCTTTAATACTCTCTTAGAAACAAAACATTCATTGAAATAAACAGTTCTTACATAAACGATCCATCGATACAATATACAGAACTGTTCTCCAATGAAAGACATTTCAAAATACCTTCTGAACATTTTCAGCAGCATTTTTCCATTTTGAACGAGTTGTTTCGTGCTTCTGTAGGGCCTCTTCTATTTGTCTTTCTTCTTTCTGTAACTGCAGAAAACTGTTTTCAAAACTCTGGAATACTTGAAACTGAAACATAAAACTAATGCAATATCACATTCTTCTTTTTCACTTACTATCAAATCAAAGCGAGAGGTTGTAGGCTTAGCAAGGAGTCTCTGTTTCAGACGTGACCGTTGCTGAGCTTGCACAATCCCAGATGCTGCTTTATCCTTCAATATAAAAGTTAGAAGAAGTTATTGGAATTATACATATCCAGCCTGATAGGAAATAAAAAAAAATTATATAACTGAATTTAAATAAATTTTGTGTAAAAAATATTATTCCATAAAGTAAACAAGCTAAAATATTGATTAATGAGGACACAAACAAACAAAATATTTGGCAAAATGTTGCTTCGTTTCACAGCTTTTTTCAACGCAATAGCCAGATCTCTTCAACCATTTCAATCTGTGTAACTTCTAAAACTTACTCTTCAATGTCATTCCAAACTTTTAAAATATGTTTTCATGCATGAACTTAACATGTTAAACTACATTTTTCACTCAACACATCAAATCATTTTTCTCCATTTACCAGAAATGTAGAACACATTTTTAGTATGTTTTAACTGTGAATAAATGTTTTTAATACAACAATTATATATCATATAACACATAAGTATTTTATTATTTAATTTATGCCTCTACAAGAAAAAATATTTTATGCCCTTCCTCTTTTCAGGCAAATAATTCCCTTAAGTTTCCACTTTGTACATATTGAAGTGAACAGTTTAAAATAACGTACCCTCTCAGATCGCACACGATCTCTTATTCTCTCTCGATATGATCTGGTATCAGACTGTGATGTCAAACTCCTACTACCGTCTAAGGATGTTTCGCCGACAGAAGGATGCTGACTACTTATACTTGCTGGAGTATCTGCTCTCGGAGGAAGACTAGAGGGTCCTGAATCCTACATTGGGAATGAATAAAAAATGGTTTTAAAAAATTCTAAATAAAAATTAATGTTTTGTAATAAAAGTTAAAATTGGTCATGTATTTGTTCCTAAATGACAAATAAATTGCTCTTTAGTACTTTTCAATTAACACTAATAATTATTTTCCAGTAAGTTCATTAACAGTAATAAAACAGTATGTTATAATTAGAGAATGGATTCCTTTGTAATTACATTTTTACAGGAACTAGATGTTTGGATTCAATAATATTTTTTGGAGTTTACAACACATTTTGAATGAATTACAACAATTTTTATTTTATATATTTTTACATATTTTGATATAATTACATATTCTACCTATTACTATATATTTTGTACTTTTTAATAAACTTCAAAATATACTTTATTCGTTGAAACGGAACATTTTAGATGCATGTTTGCAAAAGGGCTACAGAATCAACTTGCTTGTAAATCATTGTAATGCTGCTTCGTTTCTATGACCACCATTACTTTGCCATGAATTGTCAAACTTACCACCCCCTCCCACTTACTGCATACTTGGAGTCCAGGATGAGTGGATTTTTGTGAACAAAAGTAATTTCAACCAGGGGTTTGCTCATATTTCAAACAGCACATTCGTTACTCGATCGAAAACTAACAAATATTTTTTTACAGAAAATTGTCTTACCGGGTTGTTTGATTTTGGGAGAGGGGTGATATTCTCTTTAACCCCCTTCCCCAGGATCCATTACTCGCCAAACGGTATTACTATTCACTTGAGAACCAACTCCTCGTAAACATTGTAATAAATATTATGAATGTATTTTATATTTAGAATATAATTGTGAAGTATGGTGAAGATAAATACAGTTACTCCTTAGAGGTAAAACCTACTTTCAACCACTTCGAATCCATGTTAAGAACTGATCTGCAACGTTTTAAGCTCAGAAAATGCTTGCAGAGAACAATTTTAAACATATTAATGAATTTTTATTTTACATATTTTCTATTTTTTCTTACATGTTTTGGAAAATATAAATACATATATATTTACATATTTTGCATTTTTTGTTACAATAAATTTCGTTCCCTAGTTATTATATTTGCAATGCAGTTAAAAAACTGATATACATTTCTCACATGTCAAAGCTAGCAGGCTAATAGAAAAAATGTAGACAATGTACCTTTTCTTCTCCTCTGCCTCTGCTACTAACAGATGACCTTCCTGGAGAATGCACAAGAACACGTTCAGAGCCTGAAGTCTTGGAAACTGGACTCGCTAATTCTTGGGGAGGAGAAAAAAGTTTTTGTTTTCTCCTTGAAGGAACTGGTTTCTTAAATGAATGAACTGGGGAAAACGTTGCCAGTTGAGCTGGATTATCAAATGATGTCTCTGCAATCCCTTCTTGAGGCCTGAAGGCTATTGTTCTTACTTCAACAGAATCATCATCATCTGCTTCAGAAATTCCCTAAGAAGAACAAAAAAAATATTTATTACCATTACTCCAAATTTTCCTGGAATATTATATATGAAAGTGAGCAAAAAAAGTATTTCAATAAATTTCAGTTAAACAATAAATTGTATGCAACATAACTTCATTTTTATAACTTACAAATCCTTATGAATGAATTTTATTAAGTAAGGCTGCCCACATAATTTTCAACACATCTTACATCAAAAAAACTGAGGAATGAGGATTTTAGATCCCATCTGAAATTGGTGTGGAATTCTTCTGACAAACATATAGGCCTAACACAAGCATTCATTATTTTGAATTTATCACTTTAAAATATATTACTAAATAATTGTATAAGTGTTTCTGGAGTATTCAAATTCTCTGAAAAAGATTTCAATATATATGAGTTCTTCAATATTTTTTAAAAACAATAAAACAGATTAGCGGTTGTTATCTGACTGGACGCAATTTCAAGATAATTCTCAACTAAAGAGAAACAACAATTTTTTTCTTCAATGAGATGAAACACTTTATATACACCATGAAAGGATCTAAATTACTTCAGAATCATTAATAAAAGATGTTCAATTATTTATACCCAACACTCATAAGTTGTTAAGAGTAGATCTCATAAATTGTTAGTTGATTGCCAACAATTTCTTCAAAAATGTTTTTAAATTCATCATTTGTGAGATAAAATTAATCTTTGATCTTATGAAATTAGAAGAATAATTTTTCAGAACATGGAGTGGCTCATATTAGTATGGTACATTTCAGTCATGGAACACGGAGTGCTAATATCAGTTCTCCAATACTTAACAGACAGAAATAAAATGTATGAGCTTAATTTTGACATATACACACCTTTTCTTCTAATCTGTTACTACTGGCAGCAGATGATCTTCCTGGAGAAAGTACAAATCCTGAATCAGATGCTGATGGCTTTGACACAGGGCTTTCAAGATCTCTAGGAGAAAGGATAACTTCCTTTTGTTTCCTCCTTCTGGGCATTGGTTTTCTAAGCGGTGGTAAAGCATCAACAGTTGATGAAGTTTCCGAAACAGGTAGATTAAATGGAGTTTCTACTACAGTTTCTAAACGTTTCCGAGGCTTGGGTTTTATGATAGAAGTTTCATCTGCCTCAGTAATTCCCTAAATACAGAAAAGAGAAGCATTTCAAACAAACTGTTATAATTTATGACATGATGACACATTAATTCAATGAAAGAGTTTTATGTTTATTTATACTCATTTTTTAACAACATTCTAAAACATAATTAGGGATGGAAGATATTTCAGAATAAGTTTCACAAATAATAAAAATACAAAAAATTTGTACCAACTATAATACATATAAAAAATAATTTATATTATTATTTTCAAAATGTCATGATAGTTCTACAATTCAAAACTAATTCAAGGTAAAATTTTGAAAAATTATAAGACATTATACCCAGGCATAATTCATTTCTTTCTTAGAACTTGAATGTAATTCTACTAATTCTGTATCACTCATTTTAACAAGTTGGTGTAATAAAAAATATAATTATATTATGATATCACAGATAAAAATACATTGGAGCACATTTAAGTGGACGGACTAGGTTACAAACAAGTGCATTTATAAACTGCTAGCACTCCATTTTGACGCTTCAGAGCTGCCAACGTTATCCATGCAACATTCTCCAATATGTACACTCTTTGCAAATACAAATTTCCATTACTTTTCCCAACATGCTGGAGAGTAATACACACATAATTTATAAAATCTCCATTATTAGGAGGAAGATTAAGATTCCATTAACCGGATGCAGGCTTACTTTTTTAAGACCTCCTAGAAGACTAAGACCTCATTGACGGGAAGTAGTTTTTTTTTCAACAAATGTTTACATTTAAAAGAAAATGGTGCGCCATTGTGAAAGATATTTTCACTGTTTATCCCGATTGACAGATAATAAAAAAAAAACCATTGGTAAATACGACTCGAAGCAAAATAATGTTCTTTTTCAATGCTTTCCTCAAACTCATTAAAGAAACAAGGAATATGGTCCCAAATCAGTTTAGAAATTTATCTAAACCGGCCGAATATTTATTTTTGAGTTTACCGATTATTTTGAGAATTTCATAGGAAGAAGTTTCGGAAACGAACATCGTGTCAAAAATTTTTGGGGAAATGTCTGATATTGAATTTTGTGGGAAAGTTCATAGTAATATCGGCAGCAATTCTCGAAAAGTATTGGTTAAAGAGACCAGCCACAGTTGCCGGGTCGGTCACATTTCTATAATTATATTTTAAAACATTCTCTACAAGCTTTCTAGTTGATTTGGTCGTATTTTTTATTATATTCCACATTGCTTTTGCTTTGTTATTTGATAAAATATCCTGATCATGTTTCATGATTTTAGCCTGCCTTATGACTTTTCCTAACAATGATTTGTATTTTTTAAAGGAGAGGAGGAAATCTTGAGAAACGTTATAATGTTTAGAAATTAAAGAAAGAATTCGCTTGTTTTTACATGATGTCATAATCCCGTGTGTTATCCAAGAGTGGCTTTTCCGTGAAGTATTTAATTTTCTTTTTTGAAGAGGAAAGCATGTATTAAACCCTCTTTTAGTCGCGTCACGGAGGTTTCCTCCAGATCTCTTTTTATTTGCTTGCCATTTTGTTGCAAAACAGAGAATGGTCGCACTGTTCTCAGTTTCTTTCTGCAAACATTTTTCAAGTCGATGGGGAGATGCGCAGCAGTGTGTGTGAAATCCTCGACCGGTGACAGCGTATTTCTCAGCCCCGTGCGCTGACCCGGAGGTTATTTCCGTGACGCGACCGTTGCCGTGTTCGATGTCTCGTTCGAATGCATTGTGCTACTTGAAGCACCACTTTTTGTTTCTTCAGATATTTTTATCATACAATATCATCGATAAAGACGAACAATTTAGGAAAATGGTTTTGGATGTGCTAGATGAAGCTACTGATTTTTAAATTGGTGATGAATCCGACAGAGCGGAAGAAGATTATCTGCAAGATTGGGATCGTAATTCGTCTTCGGAAGAATCAGGTGATGACGCTTTGAAACCCGCTTTTCATCTGCAACTAATTCCATCAAATAATCAATTAATTTAATTTTACTTTTAGTAAACAATCTACTCATATGTGTATTATTTATTGCGTCAGTGTTCGCATTTCTTATAATGGTGAGAATTCGTGCATCGTGATCACTGTTCAATCTTTTGTTTCATCTTCATATCGGGTAGTAGTTTTGTTTCTTAAAATTTGATCGATTGCCTTCATTGAATTTAGTGTGATTCGTGTAGGTATATTTATTGTAATATTTAAACCGAAATAATTAAATTTAGAAATTGTTCTTTCTCGCAAGATTCGACCAGAAAATCAATGTTGAAATCTCCGCATACAACAATGGATTCAAAAGAGCGATTGCTGATTTTATTAAGTGTTATCTCTAGTTTTTCTAAGAACAAAATATAATCTGCATCTCTCTTTCTTGGAGGCCTGTAGATACAAAGTAATATTTTTAGCGAAGGAAGATGTACAACAGAAATTTCGAAAACCTTTTCAACGGAATACACATTTAATTCTGTCAAGGAGATAGAATTAATATTATTTCTAACGTAAATACAAGAACCCTCATGTATAGGATCTTTATACGATTCCCTCTCTCTCTACAATAAAAGCTTACGGGGTAAAAGGTTGGAATTTGGAAAATGTTAAGTCATTAAGCGATAACCAATAGCTAAGAATATCCATTTGATTTAAATCGCTCTGTAGAGCTGCCTCGAGAAACTCAGTTTTATTTGAAAGGGATAGAACATTATAGTGCATTATGTTTATCTTTTGTAAGTACCTACATGGATGATTTTCTGTTGCATCTGACTATAGTTGGTATATATTTACTCCATTTTTACCTCGAGTGCGTGATTAAAGGTTGTAATGTGTCCCAGCAGTGACAGGTTGTGAGGAAATTGGGGCATAATGTGGAGATGAATTGGTAGTGGGAATGGGAGAAACGGGGGAAGGATCAGGGGGGGAAGGAAGGGGGTGGTGGAGAACGTAGGGAAGGTGAAAGGGATGGATATTTGGCAGAAGACTGCGTAGGACTGGAGTTGATGATGTATTGTGCAAGCTTGTTACCGACTGCAAGTTTTTCCCGCAGGGTTCAAGTGAAGACCATGCCGGTTGAAGTTTTTTGATTTTATTTATTTATTTTACGTATTTGATTTTATTTATTTATTTATTTTATTTATATTTCGTTTACGTTATTTGATGAGAGGACATTAACTTAAAAAACTGTGACATATGTTTCTTTCAGTTGCAGTTTTAATAGTTGGTTTGCGTGCTTAATCTCGCTGCATAGTGTTGGTCTGTTGTACCAAAAGGGCGGGGTCAAGACTAGAGAGTTAGTATTTTGGGTGGCACGTTATAATTTGTTTACATGTTGTTCAGGTGTAAAGTTACCGCCCAATTTAATGTCATTCTACCCTCCTATGATAACGTCTGTGTCCTGATTGGTCAGTATCTTCGTATGGGTGTCCAACTCTGCAGTCACATCTGCAAACCTCCTGTTAGGTTTAAAAATAGATTTATTTATTTATTTTATTTAAAAATAGACGAGACTGAGAAGTTGGAGGGTAACTTCCTATGAGAATGGTGGAAAGATAGCGTCCATGGCTGTCAGCTAAAATAAATACCTGTTTTTTATGCTCAGTAGAAATGTCATAGTTTTCGAGTGAACTTGGATGCTCAGCTTACGTGTTTTGGTTTTGACGCGCTTCCTAGCATGTTTGCGTTGGTTTGTGCATGGATTTGTCGATGGTAGAGAAGAGTCATGAGGATCAGGAAGGCGAGGAAAATCTGTTTCATAATTTAAAACACTAAATTTGTTTTTAGTTGCGACAGGATGTGGTGTCTGTCTTCTGTGCAGTCACGGGTGCACGGTTGATCAAATTCGCGGTGTTGCTTACTTGTACCCAACCGTCTGTGTAGAGAACGACATCTTTCAATCATCGGAAGTGTTGATGTAAATTATTGTTTATGTGTGTGAAGACTTTCAGAAGATCGGCTTTGAGAGTGGAGAAATCAAAACAAAAATAGAACGAGCCATAGTCATGTCAAGAATGCGTTTTAATGTACGTGATACATTTTTAATATACAAAACAGAACAACAATTTTTACTTTTTCGCTACGAAGTAGAGAGTAAGTTATGTAATGCTACGTGAAACATTGGCGAATTTTCGACAGAAAAACTATTACAGGGCCCTGGTTTCGAAAAAGTGGATAAATACAGTTGCTAAATTTAGAAAAAAATGTTGGGTTTTGAGGGTCCTTGATACTAAAAACTCGAATGACGGCAAAACATTTGTCTGTTTGTCCGGCTGTCCCTCCGTCCGTCCATTTGTGAACAACGCTAGCGACTAAACCGTTCTGCCGATTTTCTCCAAAATTGATATTTCTCAATCGGTCTGGCTGATGTCACGGCTCCTTAAATTTAAAACCGATATTTTAATTTTGAGGGGTTCTTTACATGAAGCCCGTGGGATATTTTCCAAATTTAAAAAATGGCTCCATCGTTTTTTATTACATTTTGTTGTTGGACAGTGTGAAGGACATTTAAGAGAATGGTGCCGGTCTTATGTTCGTTGAATAATTCGAAAATTGCAAAAGTTAGAACATTTTTCGGTGTCTTCCTACAACTAAAATATTGAATACGGTTTTTTAATGAAATATTTTTATTAAAGATAGATTTTGAAATACGTTAATGTATAATTTTTCGAAAATATGAGTACTTTTCGCGTAGTTTGGTGTGAAAATATGGGGGAGAAAGTACGTGTAGGACCACGTTTCCATACCAAGAATATAAAAAAGTTGCTGTTCCACAACGCAACACGTGAATAGTGAATATTTAATGGTGGTCGACCCCTTCCTTGAACCCTAGTAGTCGCATGATATGAGCTACCCTAAGCAGTGACACACTAAGAAAATTCTGTAGGTACGCGAAGCACGAGAATATGGGAAATAACACAATCCAATATTTGCATTTTCAGTAAAATACAAACTGTTGTACTGTTTTTTTAGTCACTGGGTATCTAAAGAAACCACAAACACCTCTTACATGGCCAGAGACTGCAAAGTTTTCTTTCAATTTCTAAGCACATTGAACATTTGTAATAGAAATATATGATTCTTCATGTTTTTTACACGGTAATCTTAAATGTAACTTTTGTACAATATTGTGTGCCATTGTTTCCGTTATCAAAAGTTCTATATAGTAAATATATATCGTGTTGTAAGTCTAATGGTTTATTGTACTGAAATAGTCTAATGTTATAACTGAATTGTTAGAAGTGTAACATCACAGACTTTAAAAGCAATATTTAAATGTTTTGGAAATATTTTTGCGTCGTCTCAAAAAGGAAATGAAAAAGAAAGAAAAAAGTTGTCAAAAGCGCTTATTACGAAGCAAAGGAGTAGGAATACAGAAGAAAACGTTTGAGGAATGTTGATTCGCTAGGTCGCTCATGCTACTGCCTGTATTTTTTAATTTATTTTTATTTATTTTACGTCAAAAAAGCAGTTAAAAACTGCGTATGACGTGCTATGGGGAAAAGTGAATTGTGTGCACATTTTCAAAATTCTGTGATTCCTACACTAAGTCATATACTACTTAAAATTGAAAGAAGAAGAAGAAAAAAAAAGCTCCCATGTAATAAAATCTATTTTCAAGTATAAAAAGGCAATAAATTTTGGCTCTTATCCATGTTGTCTTCGGAATAATACTTCCTGCCGCGACAACATGGAAACGATAATTTGAATAATTGTATTTCCCACTGAATTCTAGAAGACGTGCACAGAAAATGAATTTACATTTATGTCCAGAAGCAAAACAAGGGGCCATCTCAGCACTTGCTAAATGGATCAGGGAAACTGGACGAAAAACCTGATCGAGATGGGGGTCATTGACCCGGAGGCTGCAATACAATACTTGTTACATGTTGTTTATACACATTTAAACACTTCAAATGTTAAATAATGCATTATGTATTGTAATGATTTACACGATCCCCGATAGTATGCGTTTGGATAATAAACAATTTGAAAACATTTACAGCAAAGGCACCATAATAAAAAAAAAACCGATTGGGGAAGAAAATAAAGTGAACCCGATACTTGTGCAAGTTTTGACCATAGACATTAGATCCGGCTTTAATTTAGGAACATTTTAAAAGTTATCCCAGTAAAATCGCGTCAGGCAATAAGAAGTGATTGAAAATTTCGTATTTCGTATATTTGTGTTAAGGAGAATATTAATGGAGTCCATTGTTGGAGCGATGAAACGCTTATAAAGAAGAGGGTTTTTCGAATAATGCAAGAGAACGCGATAAGATATCAAATTCAGACTTTCGGGGGGGAAAAGAAGAAAATTAGCGGCATCATGCAAAATTTATCCCATTTAAATATCTTGACGGGAAGTATCAAAATTTTAATAAAACAAATAAATTAATTCAAGCAAAGGTTTAGCAAGAAGAAGCGATTAGCGAACAATTGCAGTGCGTTCCGTTTCACATCCAAAAACGGAAAATAGGGAAAATAAAAGGAATTTGACCAAAGGAAAACATCGAATTTTAGGAAATTGCCGGGAGAATTTTATTTAAACAAAACGGAAAAATTGAGAGAACGTGCCTAGACTTGGTGAATTTGGGAAAAAAAATTAAATATTTTGTGAGAACCAAAGTGACGCGATCGTCAGTTATCAAGCGATCGGGAAAAGTGCTGAAGCAAACATAACAATGCTAAGTTGAAAAAAAAATTGAGAGAACGTGCCTAGACTTGGTGAAGGCAAGACGTGTATTCGCGTAGGCGATGTTTGGAATTTTTTTTTAAAGTGCGGAAGTAATGGACAGAATTTGCAATAGTAACTGGGAATACTTCATGTAAATTATTTAATATTTCGTGAAAAGGAATTTCATAAAAAAAGGGGGTTTTCGGAATTACTGTGAAATTCGGCAACGCCCGTTGGACTCGCAAGAGCAAACGATAATGAGCATGGCCGTATGAGAAATTTTGCAACGGTGGGGAGCGCGACGTTGCATTTACGATTAGTGGCGCGGGATTCAATTCGGGACTCAGAGATTTTCAAATAACTTGGAATATTTATGAAAAAAGGTGGCAGCGTGAATTCCGACATGTTACGTGAACAGTGATGCGTACGCGAGTGTGTTCCGGAACTGGTGGCGACAACGGAGGCGCTGTTGTGCGTGGATAATCGCACAAAACACCCGGATTTTTCGCGGAAGCAGCATCATACGTGAGCAAGTATTTTGACATTTGTTTTTTTTTACGAAGTGAAGAACGCTCTGTCGAAGATCAAGTTATGTGATTAATATTTTTAATACGTAAATTTCGACAGAATGCATTCTGGGGTTTTAATCATATGTGTGAATGGCATTTGTTTTTTGTTTGTTGTAAATAATCTGTGTGAATGAGAAAGTATATGTCCATGTTTCGTGTATTGTGGGAAGAGAATTATCTATTTGTTGTTGTTTCTTTGTTGCTGGGTTATGTCGATGTGTGCCGTCAGAGGCACCAGTGCTATTACAGCACTAGATATTGTGAATTGAAGGAAAATACGAGAAAAGAGGGAATTTGAATAAATTTCATGGCCACCTTTGGGGTCATGATTTGTAAAATCGATATGTGTTCGTAGTCATTCACGTAGCACTAGAACTGATCCACGCACGTGAGCGCAGTACCTTGCTCGCGTCTGTACAGACGCACCGCAGACCACGCCCAGGTGAGTCAAAAGGCCAGGTAAGCTAGCAGACGGGCAATTGTGAGTAGGAGAACGGGATGATTATTATATGTGGCAACCCAACGCGAGGCTAGTGTTTGTTTGTTTGTTTATAAGAAGGGCTAGAGCAGGGCAATCTATTACAAGTAGCAGTTTAACGTGCCGGGCTTGTGGAAAGTATTACAAGTGGCCGCACAACGGTGGGCTCGGGCTAGGCCGGTGTACGGACACGCCGCCGCCGGCACCCGTTACAGTATAATTGATAAAATTAATGTTACTTTTCTTCTGATGCTCAGTATAGTCTCTAATTGTATAGAAACAGTTATGCAGCAAAAACGATTTCACTTGGGATTTAAACTTTTCTATCGAATTTAATCTTTTAATGTCATCTGGCAAAGTGTTGTAAAATAATGTACATGTATTGTATGTGAATTTTTTGTAATGAGCTGTTGATACTGTCACCTGATGAATATGATTTTTACGTCGAGTAGTTATTGTAATAGACATCGGCATTTTTTGAAAATATATTCCCGCCCTTAAGCAAGTCATTTTTGACAAAAACCACTGATTCGTAAATAAACAGACAAGGTAATGGTAAAATTCCTAGATTAATGAATAGAGGCTTACATGAATCACGTGGGTGGGATTTGGTTATTATTCGTACAATTCGTTTTTGTAATCTAAAAGTCTGGGAGCTATAAGATGTATTTTCCCAGAATATTATGCCATATCTCAGGCGGGAATGAACATTCGCGAAATATACACAACGAGCAGTACGAAGGCTGACCGAATTTGCAAGAATTCTGAACGCGTAGCATAATGAACTTAATTTTGTGTTCAATTCAAGTGGACGTTCCATTTAAGGTTTGACTGAATTGAGAGACCTAAAAATTTTGTTGCCTTAACATCAGTCAATGGTAATATCGTTCATTTTCAATGGAGCACAGAATTGTTTATTTGAAATGGAAAACTGCATCAAAACCGTTTTCTTTTCGCTTACTATTAATTTATTTCGGAATCAATTAGAAACATCTGATATTATACTATTTACGGTTTCTTTATTGCAAAGGATGTTCGTATCATCTGCAAAGAGAACCGTTCTTCCGTTTCGAATCGTCGAGGGCATATCGTTTACGTAAAGTAGGAACAAATAGGGCCTAAAATCATCCTTGAGGAACTCCAAGTGCAATGGGCAAAGAGTCGAAAGGTGGTATAATGTTCCATCATTCCAGTAAGGTATTTCACTCTCTGAGATCGTTGTTTAAGGTACGAACATAACCAATCTAGAGCAATACCACGGATTCCATATGAAGGTAATTTGGAAAGTAAAATGTCATGATCAATGATGTCAAAAGCTTTTGAAAGATCTAAAAATAATCCAATAGGTGTCTCGTTTTGATCCAAATTTTGAGCCGACATCCTTAAGAAAAGAAAATATAGCTGTTTCAGTTGATTTTGATTTTCTAAATCCATGTTGGCAATCTGAAAGCGAGTCGTGTTTACTGAGAAAGGTTTCCATTCGTACGTAAAAAAGTCTCTCTAATATCTTTTAAAAAACTGATAGAATAGAAATGGGCCGATAATTTTGAAATTCATTTTTGTTTCCTTTTTTGAAAAGCGGCTTAATTTGAGCTATTTTGAAAACATCTGGAAACGTTCCGGTGCATAACGATGAATTAAATATGTGAGTTAACGGGTGTATAATGGCATACGCACAAGTCTTTAACAAAGAATCCGGGAATTCATCTAAACCGGACGAATATTTATTTTTTAGATTACCGATTATTTTGAGAATTTCATAGGAAGACGTTTCGGAAACGAACATCGTGTCTCAAATTTTGGGTGAACTGTTTGTTTTTGAATTTCGTGGCTGAAGACCCTTAGTGAGATCGGCAGCAATTCTCGAAAAGTATTGGTTAAAGAGACTAGCCACTGTTGCCGGATCGTTCACATTTATATCGTTATATTTTAAAACAACATTCTCTACAGGGTTTCTAGTTGATTTAGTCGTATTTTTTATTATATTCCACATTGCTTTCGTTTTGTTATTTGATTTGAAAATATCCTGATGCTTTTTCATAATTTTAGCCTGCCTTATAACTTTTCGTAACAATGATTTGTATTTTTTAAAGTAGGTAAGGAAATTTTGAGATACGTATATTAACGGTATATTAACGTATATTAACGGTTCGCAATTACCTCGCTGCCGCAGGTTTAGAACAGGTATTGGCAATTCCCGTTATTTAATTGCCAACTCGTTTTTACCAGCAACCCGTGAAATTCGTTCATCAATGTTACTGAAGCATCGACCGATGAACTACAGTTTTCAAAGATACGTTCGCTTCTCTTCTCTCATTTCTAACTCATTTTACTCTCGGATTTACTCGAAACACACAAAGGAAAACACGTACACGATTCATTATAAAACAGTTTTTCAATGCAAGAACACATTAATTTTCTGCTGATATAACGAAGAAAGAAAATTAAGCCATCAGGAGAGATTGTGTAGTCGGCGCCTCGACAGCATCGTAATTGCTTTCACATACACATTTTCATTAGCAGTTATTCAATTTCGGTATTCCACAGCATACAGTACGCAGAGGTCCTATTCGAGTTATTACTATCCTCGTGATTCTGACGCATTTTTCAAATAGTCAGTTACGCTGGCATAATGGATTACGGTGTTCAGCCCGGGTGCTGTATATTGCTAATAAACTCGTCAATGTGGCGAGCCTGTTCAAATATTGTACGTGCTGTGCAACAAATGAATTATGCATACATGCGCACGGTACACTTGCGGATGATGTTACGCGAATGTAACATTTCAGCATCGCATGTCGACACGGCTTCGATGGACAGCAGAGCTGGATACGGCAGGTCGCATCAACTGCCCGTCACTCTCTTTTCCTCTCCGCCACCGCCACCGCCTCCGCCTCCGCCAGCGCCTCCGCCACCGCTTCCAAGAACGTCCGACAGGATTCCGCTGGGGAGTCTGGCAGCCCTATCTAACCTATGTTAAAATGAGTATATTTCTGACCCTTCACCTTAGAAACTACTTTACTTAGAAATTTGAAATTATTACAGTATATTTTGTAATTATTCATTATACCTAACCAGAATTATTTGAATAGGATATCATAAAACCATTTTACAGAATTTTAGAAAATAATAGATAATACTTATAAAAATTAAGACACATGTTAATCCGTAATTGTAATAATTTTGCAATTTGCTTTATTGTTTTTGTTAAGTAGCACAGTCATGTTTACATAAAGCTAATCTGAAAATTTCATCTTTTTATGTTTAATAGTTTCTGAGAAATGGGTCACATGTACAAAAAAGGAGATATTTTTCAAGAACAAATGCTAAAGTTAATTTAACTATTAAGTACATTTTTTCACATTTTTCCTAGTGGCAACCTGTATTATATGATGGAAAACCTTCCTTCTCTTCATTATTAACTAAAACTGCCCTCATTTACTTAACTTTTCCATCTCCAATCGACATTTTTCTAACAAACAAGGTGCACTCCTTTAGAAAACCGTACTTCTACCCTCACGAACACAGAACAGATGTAAACAAACCAATGTCACAAAACTACTACAATGAAGAAGTAACAATTGTGACAGTTTCGTCAACGTGAAGAACAGAACCTCTTCTAAGATTCTATACAAGTTACAGACATTAAGATAATTAGGTTGGCCGAATAAAAAAAAATCAAGAGGGTCATATGACTCCAACTTGCTACAGAGAGAGATTTAAACATAAAGAAACCACTTTTATATCGAATTTTGCAATAAAATTCATATCACTGTGTTCAGGGAAGTCTAAATAATTTAAACCGGGAGCGGTAGCTTGGTGCATTAACTGATGTAGCTGCAGCGCCTCTGACCGGGAGGTCCTAGGTTCGAGTCCTGACGGCGGCAGGATTTTCGACAATAGCTTTCAGGCTAGGTCGAATTCAGTCGCTGTTTGGAGGAGAATTGTAGAGGCCAGCTGCTGTAATCTAGTAGCTAGATGATGTAGTTTTCCGCGGTTTCTCCGATCTCCAGTACCCTAACAAACGGGCCACGGTCCGCGCACGATCTTTCCTTCCACTTCCTTGTCCTATTCTTCCCCCTTACACACACGCACACACACTTACACTAACATGCACTACCGGTCGGGAGCTTAGAGCTTGTCCCGGCTGGGGCGGTGCCCTGCTGGTGGGCGAGTCCTGGTTAGGGGGAAACCCCACTAGCCGACGGTAGGTCGGCGCTGGATCTCGCCATTCAGCGGGGGAAGATCACCGCCATCTCCCGAGAAAAAATATGCATTACACTCACGGGACTTATGACCAAAGCAGTTGACGTGCCCGGAAACACTAAAAAATCAATCAATCTAAATAATTTAACTATCTTAATATTTGATGATGTCAAAATGTTAATATTTTCGCTGTTTAGACTCCCCTTGAACAACCAGAGTTAATCAATGACCTCAGCATTATAACTGCAATGCTTTGAAGTGCTGAATATCGTGACGACTGGCTGCAGTGAATGTCTACCTTCAGCGTTTCTTACGTGTTAAGTGTTTCTTGTGTGTTGTTAGTGATGCTTACAATCGTCTCTATCAAGGAACGCCTAAGTATTGCTTAGCATTCGGTTGTAAAGAACGCCAACAAATCGTAAACTAGATGCGAATGTTATTAGATGAGATATTATTTGGTAGTCATTACTTAATATATTTTTAGGTTTCCGACGACTGTTATTTACTGTAAGTTAATCTAACGAAATTATTAAAGATACGTCAACCAAGAAAAATCCCCTGCGTGAATGTTAAAAAAGTCTTCAAGAAACGAAAGACTGAATTTTATTAAAGTATTGTATGTAAATTGAAATTTCAACACAAAATATTGTTTACATTCAACTTTTTATTATGTTTTAATAAACATAAAAGATAATAAACTTTTAAAATTGGAATGAAACACTTTTCCCTACACTTCGGTTCTGAGATAACTAGGGCAGAATAAGATGTTAACCGTCATAACGGACTGTCACGATTTCTGAGTACAGTGTTGTCTCCCGTCTACACTACAGCTCATTGGAGTTGAATTAATAATTCAAAATAAAATATTTCAGGGAACCCAACAATGTTGTTTGCATATATTTAGTTATTAGCTTTTTAGTTACTTTTGTTTTTCATTTGTGGTCTTAGAATTTGTTTTTAAGTGATGCCTTTGCTTTTTTCCCCAAAAATCTTTCCAGACTGTCGCAATGAATTTTCGTCCGTTTTTCATTCGATTGGTTCTTTTTTGATATGTGTGGGTGATTTGAATGGTTGTAGATAATTTAGTACTCTAACTGTATGCAGTATACAGTACGAATGTTTCTGCAACATTCATTTATTCACATATATTAAAATTATTTACAAATATTAACAAACATGCTTAAGGGTCGTAAAACAATACAATACAATCATGTCCAGTGTACAAAACTATTAATATACTGTATTAATGCTGTAATTTTGTTGTTGTTTATAAATATTATCAAAGATGAATTCAAATATTTTTTGTGGTAGGCATACTTGGACAATTTTAATGTGATCGGAGAACTCAACCTCAATTTTGTATTATTATGAAATTAAAACCTGGAAATTTTATTCGATCATTTTAACAAAATTAACAAATTAAGATTATGAATGGTGATATGTAATGTGAATGATCCTGATATTCAATTTTATTCGAATCTCTACTTGGTATTAAAGGGCTCAGATTCGACAATTGTGTGGCTTTTAGTGAGTTCTTAATTGATTAGTGATTCTGTCCGTGTCAACTGCTAAGGTCATTAGACCCATTTTGCATTTACAGTAACGATTAAACGCCATTTTCTTAAAAACAGCTCTTAAATTTTCAATGAAAATTGCCAAGTAGCACAAGGTTTTCCTCTTCTTTAATATTCTTAAAGCAATATTTTGGTTCTACTATTGGGAAACCGAAAAGTTGAGAAATTAAAAAAAAAGTACTTTAGGCGGCGATAGATGGCAGCAGGCAAGAGATTGAGGCTAGACCTTAAATTCAGTCCACACCAAGGGAATTAGACCATTTTACTACAAGAAAGTGCGTGTCATTCTGTAGCACCACTAGTTTTATTTTGTTTTATGCATTTGATAATAGAACACAAAAGTTTCCAACATCTACTTAAGCACCCAGTTCAATAATTGACAATATTATTTTTGTTGTTTATCTCTTCACAGTCTTGAAAAAACGATGTTACGGGCGCGACAGCCAATATCATTATGAGAGACAGAAACTATGATATTCATGGAAGTGACAGAATGTGATATTATGATTGTGAGCTGTACATTGGAATAATGTAGGCTTAGGCATTATACTTATTTTATCCTTCCAGAGTATGGCTAAAACACCAGCAGAACGAGTTGCTTTCAACAGAAGAAGGCTTAAAGAAGACGATAGAACACGGGAAGAATATTTAGAGAAGGAAAAATTGATAAATAGATTTGGAAGGGAAGAAGCAAAGAGAAGAATGAGAGGTTCTTCAAAACGGCAGATTGAAGTATTCAAAGTTGAAAGAGAGGAAGATGCACAACGCCAGAACAGAAGGCGAAGACGTTTGATAGGCAAGCATGGTACTAATCAAACGATCTTCCCTATTGGTAGCTACAAGAACAAGTACAGTTTTGGACAGTCTTGCAAGTCTTGTCTTGCAAGTGCTTGGTCTTGCAAGAGTAAGGCGATCCTTACCAAAGAGCCCGAGAAAACGCTCTGCAGTTCTGAGGCACGCATCGCTGTAGATGAGTTTCCAGTGCTGTCATTAAGTGGAGAAAAAAATGAAAGAGCTTCCTGTAATTCAAGGGAACTGGAGAGAACGGAAACGTGTATAAACAGAAAATACATTTGATCGTTACTTAAAGAAGCTTACCAACTGGTCAAGAAACAGTATTCCGATCTGAAAATTGGAATATCAAAGTTTTGTAACATATTTTAATCTTCGCGAAGATGCCCCTCGAAGTGTGTATTTGCAAATATCACTACTATGTAGATCTCATATTAGAAGGTTTAAAGAAGAGCCCACAGACAGCTATACCAACAAGATCGAAGGATTTAATTGAAAAACTCGTATGTCACAGAAACTGTATGGAATGTATGTTTGGTGAATGCAACAATTGTGTCAACAATTTTGATGAAGTGACAAAAAAAGTACATAGTTCATTAAATCATCCCCTTTCATATGTTCAATGGTCAGAATAAGGGAGGATTTGCTAGGAAAAAAATGTAGGTACACTGCACCCATTAAGAGATCTGTTAAATTAAAAAAATAGATTAGAACTTGCAACATTCCGACACAAAATAAATTCAAACTGATTCATCTTGAACAGCTAAACCAATATTAAGAATGATGAAGTAATACTTCAGGTTGATTTCTCAGAGAATTATACAACCTTATATGAAGATGCGATTCAAGCAGCACATTGGGCTCACAATCAAATTACGCGTTTTACTGCAGTGCGTTGGCTGCCAGAAGAAGTGATTTGTTATTGTGAGCGATGAACTTGTTGGTACACTTTCTGTAAGAGTATATATTGAAGTACTCACGCTGTACCTAACTGAAAAATGCACTTCGTGGAGAGTTTCGTAAACATATTTTCGGACGGTTCAGCAGCACAATTCAACAAAAAATTCAATACCATGTATCTTGTATATTTAAAAAAATATGATATACCTGACGTCAAATGGAACTTTTTTGCCACATCTCATGATAAAGGTGCAGTGGATGGTGTGGATGATAAAGCGATCCGTCTGGAATGCAGGTAAGGCAAGGAGATACACTGTTAGAAATGTAGAAGAATTTTTGCAGTGTGCTCAGGATGTGGTTAAAATATTACATTCTTCTGGTCGACAAAAATGCAATTGAAACAAGTAAAACATTCCTTAATGAAAGATGGAAGAAAGCCATATCCATACCTGGAATAGAGAAATACCTTGTATTCAAACCTGTTTAACGATGCCATTTAAATTAAACTAACAGAGAAAATTCAAGGAAAATTAATGACATATCGAGAACAACAGTACCATTAAATATTAAATTATTGAAATAATTTTATTTTAAGCGTATATTGTTACAGCTAACTACTTTCAAAATTGCATTCTCAACTAAATATTAAATAACGTGAACAATTTAACATCTATTTTGATATAAAATTAGTTCGAAAACCTTATAAGCACACCATTTATTTACATTTATGGACTGTCACCAGTACTATTATTATTTTTTTACTGAAAATATTAATTTTAATTTATACAATCTACGTTTCAAGTTCACGAATCGGATTTGCCACGACTGTAACGTTCTGTCACGCCCCAAAGCTATTTTTGTGAATTTTACAAAACAGGTCATGCAATTGTGCAATGAATAACTAATATTCATTATTTGCACTGAAAAATTATTGTGCCAGAATGGTTGTGTAAAGAGAAGTTTTGGTTTCTGCAACATAAGATGAAAATAAAAGATTTTGTACTGTCACGACCGTAATGCCAGGTTCTTTGTAATTATTTCAAATGAAAAGTGACGGTGTTTTGCTTTTATATATTCCTATTCTACGTTATAATACGAAATATAAAAGTCTTATGTAAATAAACTAATTTAGATGTATTTTACCACACTTTATAGTTTGTCTCCACGTACGAGTCATGCCCGTAACGATGGAATCGTCCATAAATTATTAATTTAGGAGTAAGTGAGGAAGATAAGTTGGTCGCAATACGCCGGCGGAGGTTTTGAAATCATAACAAATCTTATATACAATATATTATATTATTAAAAAAACGTATTTACACTTTAATATGATTTATTTGGTTTGAATTAATGGTATGGTATTGTCATATTCTTAAATATCATATTAACACAAAATATATTTTCACAGCTCAACATCATTTATGTTTAAGATAAGGGCCAAATGACACGTCTTTCATCTCATTTACGGTGAAGTTCGTGACTTGAACACACATTTTCGCTGGAATGGATACAACTAATCCGCTGAGGCCTTGTACACTAGCTGTGTTCTTCTCTTGTCCCCTCATTCCTCACAGCCGAAACAGCAGAGCGTTGCGCGGCGAAGGCAACGGGAGGTCCGGGCCCACCAGCGCCCTCTCTCATCAGCCTCGCTCGGCTGCTCCTTTTTCCTCTCCTCCTCCTCTTCCTCCCCCTCCTCCTTTTTCTTCTCTTCTCGGTCGCCCACTTGGAGAAGCTCGTTTTCGGGAATAGTGGTCAAGCACAGTTGTACGTCCCTCATGGGCGTCGCTATTTCGCAAAGACAGCTTTGCGATTTGAAAGCCTCCTTCCCGCTTAATATTTCCATGTTTCTAATTCGAAACTCGGTTAAATATTTGTTTTTACATTCGTTATCTCGCGTCAGTGAACTGGCACTCTCCATTATCAGGCGGAAGGCTATATGGATATCTTGAATTTTGGTGTAGCGGCGTGGATATTCGCCACGCATTTCCCTAGCGTCGGGGCTCTCTGCGTGGATGCCTGGGATTCAAGAAGTGCACCTGAGGTTCAAAATACTCTAGAAGCATCCGGCGGGGGGTGGATAAGGCAGGACTTGCACTGGATCCACTGCTCAGTGGCACGGGAGTCCGACCGTGCTGGGCACAGAATGGAACCTCCTGCAGTTTCTGTGGTGACGTCTCTTTGGATAACAATGGTGACCCGTTTATTTTTCGAAATTAAAGAATAAGCTTTTTTGGCTCATGTCTAATTTTCGTGAAATTCTCTGAATTTTCGAAAAATGCCAAAGATATAATTTATGAGAAAAAGTATGTGCTGTTTTAGCACCACTAGTTTCATATATTTTGTAATTTTCACGAGAGTTTCTTCTTATCTCAATGGGTAATATCAGCAACTGTATTCTTATAATTGTACGAGTATATTCATATTAATATTTATAAAACGAGTTTATAATACTTATTGTTCTCAGTATTTTAAAGATGTAAGTAATGAGTTTAGTTTTGAAAACCCCTTGGAAGACTTCTCAGATCAAATGTGAATAAAGAAATGTTACAAAGGTGTCTCATAATAAATGTTACAAAATTTTAGAGCATGTAGAGGGGTCAAAGAGAATGACTTTTTGTCAAGGAACATATAGTGGGAAATTCAATATAATTGAGTAAAATACACGAAATATTTTCTTGATTGTCAGGCAGTTTCTAATGCACAAATGTCCTGCAGGAAGTGCTCTGACGCAAAAATATTTTGTGATATTTGTGCACGTGGGGTTGTATACCTAACAAGGGCGAATGCGACTTGTGTCTCAGCTGTATGAACATTTCAAAATAGTTCATTGTTAAAAAATGATCATTTTCATCCGTTAACATTCATTCCGTGACACAGTAGGAAAATAACATTACACGCTTGCAAGCAATTGTCAGGTTTATGTAGTTGGATAATTCTATTAATGTTTCATTTATTCCATTTCGTTCTTAATTTATTATACATTCTGACCCTCACATAGGAGTTATTACTGGATTGTTCAGTTTTCGTTTTCCTAAATAAAACAGGAAATTTTATTATTCTTGTAGCCTGTAAATATAGGGGGGTTTAAAATCATTTTTTAAGAATATGAAGTTGTTTGAAATTATACAATTGACAGTGACACTTATTGAAATGTGCTGTTTAATGTAGAACCAACACATATATTTAAGAGAAAAGATGCCTCTGCACAGCGTTAAACTGTTAATAATCTAGAATATAAAACAAAATAAGACTTTGGGAAAACGTAACAGTTTCTGATTTTTTCGTCGAAAATTCTAACACTACCATATACTTGTATGATCTCTTCTACAGACGATACCACTCAAATTGTTGTCACGATACCACAAAACAAAAATTGTCTTAACAAACCACCAGCGCAATCCGCATTTATGGAACAATTTAACAACGCATTTACACCAGCGCAACTTCTCACAGAAAGCCTTTTGCGAGCGATGTCCCGGAGATGGCGTCAAAGGAACAACAATTAGGCGGCGTCTTAATACGCCTCCTCTAGCGCGACGAGAAAGCAACTGAGGAAGCCGCTGGCAGAAACCAAAACGGCGCTAAATCCCCACAAAGTGCCGACCGATCGACGCCCTCAAGTGCCTCCCCGTCCTCGCCCGCTTTGCTCTCTTTCTCCTCTCATTTCCTCCTCAGCCTCCCGCGTGCGCTGAGGGTGGAGGTCGTGATTGTAAGAGCGGCAGGGCTTTGATGAGGATGGTAATGCGGGAGGGGGCAGTGTGGCGGAGAGAGCGGGGTGGGGGTCCACGCGAAGGTGCGGGAAGGGGAGGGCTGCGGCGGAATGAGGAGAAAAGGAGTAAAGAATGAGCTACGATGTCGGAGGGGAACGGAAGAGGGGGAGGAGGGAGGGCGGAGGGCGGGGATGGGGAGGTGAGTGGGTGGGCAGGATGGGGTGGAGTGTAGGTGGAGGAGGGCAAGGGAGGGTGAAGGGAGAGCGGAAGGCGAAGTGAGGGTGTAGAGTGGATGAGGGAGCGCGGAGAGGGAGATTAAGGGGGCGGAGAGTGGGTAGACGAAGGGGGTGAGAGGGAGGGAGGAGGAAGGTCCGTGACTGGGTGGCGGGCGGAGAGTGGGTGAGGAAGGGCCGTGGAGGGTGGAGGAGGCGGAAGGATGTCTAAAGGAGGGTGGAGAGTGGGTAGACGAAGGGGTGAGAGGAGGAGGGAGGAGGAAGGTCCGTGACTGGGTGGCGGGCGGAGGCGATTGGAGGGAGGAGGCGTTGCGCACCGTCTCACGACGCCGAGGGGCAGAAGCCGTTTCAAATTTATTTTAATTGGCAATCAGCCGTGCGCGGTGCGGGCGGGGGCAGATTGGAAGGGAAGGGGTCGGCGGCGAGGGTCTGAAAAAGGGCGCCCGGGGGCAGCGGCGGGTGGCGATATTTCACCGCGCCCGATGGCCAAGTAGGCTGCTACGGAGGGGGGGTGCAAAGAAGGCATAGGAGTGGCCAAAGTCGCAGGTAGTGGGGGGAGGGGGGTTGGGACGTTGAGGGTGACGGAAGCGAAGTCGGAGACGCTCAGTGGTGACCGTGGCGTTTGCCAAGTTAATGGCTGTAGTGGTAAAAGTGATTTAATACAGGTGATGATTAATAGGGGAGGTTCAGGAGAGGTCCTTTGCGTGCACAGGGTGGGTTTGGCACGTTCGGGATATTTTAAAAGTTGAATATTTTGTGTGCCGTGGCGTGCGTGCACTAGGCCGTCTCTGTGGGGTCGGGACGATCCACACCTTCCGCCGGTCGCAAAAGCTCCGAAGGAATGTTCTTCTGGACATTCCGACGTTCCTTTTCGTGTGTACTTGTCATCAGTAAGTGCAGATCGGTGCTGCATTTCCATTGTTACAGTGTGGATGTTAAATAAAGCGTATGGAGCGAACATTTGGTCTAATTCCATTATGTTCCTTCCCAACCTTCCCCTTTTCCAATTTTTTTGTTGTCTTCCTTTTCACTAGGGTCACGGCCCTAAGCCATCATCCTGATTGAGGTTTTCCTGGGTTTACTCAATCGCTTAAGGCGTATGCCGGGATGGTCCCTAGTCTTGCATCCCAGATATAAATGTAAAATATGCCCTCCTTTTTCACAATTGAGGCATTTGGCACAATTGAGGCATTGTTCACAATTGAGGTATTCGAGAATTTCTGACATTTTGCAAAAGTAAAATTATTGACATACCACGGCTCTCTAGTAAATAAGAAACATGGGTCTCTTTATATCATGTTAGTTTTAGAATCCAGAAAATTGACAATGAACATTCACATTTTATGTTTTATTAGTTCTGTGTAGCACACTAATACGGTCGTTGCAATATCGCAAGTAATGTGAAATGTCAGTTATCAGTATCTCCGCCGGAACGTCTCAATTATAATTATGTAAATGTAAATATTTAAGTGGTTAGGCGGAAGAGCAGGCCTTACCAGTAAAAAATACTTTATTATTATTATTATTATTATTATTATTATTATTATTATTATTATTATTATTATTATGTTGACCCACAATTATCTCGAATTGTACATGCTATCAAGTTTTATTTAGTGAATTACCCAACAATCGGAAGCGAAATTTAGTTGATTAGCTAAACTATCTGTATCAAGTATAATGTTTGCCATATTTAAAATATTATATATTTATAAGAAGTTGCGCAATATTAGTTAGACAGGGTACATTGGTGCACGACGAATAAAATGTACCATACTTTAGAATGATAAATTGCTGTATTATAATGTAAATAATTATTGTGTTTTATTTGCGTAAACACTTTTTCTTTCCTAAACCGATTCTTTTCTTAAGTTTCCAAATATATTAATACATTTCAGATTCTGTCCACTATTTCAACATAATTGTTTAAACTTAGAATAATATATAAATTTCTGAAGTATTGAAATAATTTTTCATTTTCCAGCAAGTCGGGATGTAATGAATTTCCAGTTTTGCAAATTTCGTTCTGTTTAGAAGAGAATATGGGCTCTTTGACTCCTTGCCTCATTTTCTTCTTCCGTTATTAAAAATGAACACATTGCGATTGTTTCTGTACTTAACATTATGAAGCCGTCGCGCCCAATGCGAGACACAGAGTAAGGAGCCAAACTTAATCAGAAACTACCCAAAGTGTCCGTTCCTTCCCGGCCTAGTGCGCACGATCCACACAAAAACTACCGTCCATCCCATCCCATCTCATTCCGTCCCGTCCCATCCCGTCCCTTGCCGCCCCGCCCCAACCGTCCCATCTCATTCCGTCCCGCCCCGTTCTGCCCGTCCCGTCCAATCCCGCCCCGTCCCATCCCGTCCTGCCCCTCCCCGTTCCGTCCCGTGCCGTCCCGTTCCACCCCGTTTCGCCCCGACACGCCCCCTCCCCGTCCCATCACGTCCCGTCCGTGACGTATTGGCCCAGAGCACATTTTGCCTAAGTCTGGAAAGACGAGGATGAATAAAATTGAAACTGACTGAAGTAATGTAGCAACTGTCAGAGGGCGTACATGTGAATATTTTACATTGACTGTAAAGAAAATAAGTTGCATTTCCTTATAATGCCATAAATTTCGTGAAGCAGGGCGGGGATGCGATGGTCCATTTCAACATTGAGGGTAGGCGCAATTTCGTGTTAGAGATCTCCACGTGCGCACATTACGGTCTGAGGTATACGAGTATATAACTTTGGACCGAGGGGGGAAAGTCTTAAGGGTTGAGTAATAAACCAACGCTGAGATCTGGAATGGACGTTGGAATCATAAAACGGGAAGAACGGATAACGCGCGATTCGAAACTCAAACACCAGAAGCATCGACTCGAAAACACAAAACGACGGAATCATCATTCAGCTGTTATCTAATAACACCAACCTCGGTTGAAGCTATTGCCTTTCGACAGACATAGTTGCAGCTGCGGCGCGTATTACTATTTGTTCCGATCCCAATCCGTTATCCGGAGGAGGCGGGGCAGAGAGGGAGTAAAGGTCAAAGAGCGTGCGACATTCGCTGGCGCGTGCGGAGGGGGAGGGTAGCACCGGTGGGTAAAGGGGACAGACTCTATCAAGGGGTTGTGACGGTTCGGGGACGGGGGTAGAGGGCGGTGCTGAAAAGGAGGCAGGGCGGGGCGATGGTGCGGGAGTCAGGGCAGCGATGGCTAGGGGGTGTCGACAGGAAAGTGGCAGGGTGATGGTGAAGACGGGGGCTGTGCGGTGGCGGGAAAGTCGTGACGCAGGGCGGGGTGACAGGCAAATTATAGGACGGTGGTAAGGGGGCGGTGCGAGGACAGGGTGAAGGCAGGAGTTGTTCGGTGGCGGGGGCGTGGAGGGGGCGGGGCAAGCGCGAGCGGGGACGCGTGCGCTGGAGGGCGCTGCCATTGTGAGCGCGGGACGTGCAAAGAAGGCCCTGTGCGCTGAACAAAGGCGACGCGGAAACAAGCTGTAGGCAAAGCGCCCTACCGTCTCCGACGCCCTCAGATCCTCAGCAGCCTCGATATCGACGTCCCGGGGGAGCTTTCACGTGTGTTTCCGCATCGGGGCAGACGTGCGCCAGAAGGCGATTGATGGAGTTGGACATGGGCCAAATGAAATACGCGCGACGAGGGAAGGGGAGGGGCGGAGTCGGAAGAGGACTATAACTGCGGGGAGAAGCAGCGTCACCAAATGGAGTTGGATAGAGAATTTGTGGTTTCGTTCTTCTGATGTCGTTTAAAATGGATGTACAGACAACGAAGCCTGAGCCAATGTTGGGGTAGTAATGGAACAATTATGATTTTAGATAAAAGAAAATGGATCATTTTGTCTCTATATAATTAACATGAATCACATGAGAAAGTCATCCAGTTCATGTTGGATGTTAGATACATGAGCTTCCAAATGAAGTAGAGTTGCTAACTTTACAATTTACATTCGCTACAAGAAATCATCTAATTTTTTTTATCAAAAGCAGTAAAATCTGCGCATACATAGTGCAGGTTTGTTTGAGCTCCCCAAACCTTTCTCCCCATTCTATTGCACACATTTGTTTAGATGCCAACAATCTTTGTTGACAACAAATATTTGATCGCAGTAATAGAAGGGGAGACAGTAATGCCCAGATTTGATTTTGATTTAGAAACACGAACTTGCATTGTGTTATTTACTTCCAAGTCGTTTCAGTTCATTGAAAATCTACAGATTCTGTGAACTGCTTTTCAAGTAGGTTCTGAAATCTTTGTTAACGTGGACTATAATAACGGTAAGAAGTTCCACATTGTGAGTAGTGAGATTCAATGAGGTAGGTTCGACTAGGAGTGAGGCGAACAGGAATTAAAATGTATTAGTAATGAGTAGTGGGTGCTGCTGTCAGTGGAATTTCGCAGGCGGAAATAATACTCGTGGTTACTCGGCGTGTTTTAGAGCGAGCGGATTGAGTGGGTAGGACTTGAAAGGGCGTTAGTGAGGGGTGATGCATATAGCGGATAGAGGGTTATAAGCAGTTGGCGGATGGTGGGTTAAAAACTTGGTGAGGCCCAGACAAATTCAGACAAGGAATTGTATTGTGAAATTGAAAGTCACTGTCTTTGGGTATACTGGTGAACTGTTATTGGCTACATTCCAGAAAAAAAGGAATTAGATTTAATATTTATCTTCTTTTAGGATCACTTCTCAGCGAAAACAGCAGTTAAAATAACGATGCCCTTGTATCCACTGAAGTGCTGGGTCTGCCACGCAATGCAACCCCAGAGCAGCACACGCCCTCACAGGAGGAGGGGACCTGCGCGAGGACCTTCGGACTCCAAAGCTGCACAAAACGAAACTACTCTTTTGGTATTGGTTGAGGGACGTTGTCATGGCAACAAGGGGGCGCGTCAGCTTCGGCCGCCAGTATCAGTATCCTGCAGGCACAAGCAGTTCTATTACTCGGTGGTGCTATGTGTAACGAATAGAACTGCTTGGCTCCATCTTCAATTGTAACTCAATGTTCCCAGCAAGAGAAACGACTTCTTTTAAATGATCACTCGCCAACCGTAAACATTTATGACAATTTTAGACAATGTTAATTGTAACCATTTTTAAGTTCAAAAAATGTTTCTTTTAGTGTTATTAATTAATTTTGTGAGGAGACCCGGCCTCCCTTGCCTCCTCTAAAAATCTGGCACCGGCTATCAAGGTAGGTTAGGGGAAAGAGATCTGAATAGCGTTCCTGAGCGTGCTCAGAGAACGGGGTGAGCGACCGAGTTTTTGAGTGAGATTAGAAGGCGGGCGATTTTGAGCGAGTAAGATTATCGGGCGAATTTGTGAGAGGATGAGCGGGGCGGGTTCGCGAGAGCGTCAACGAGGGGAATAGGGATTGGAGACAGCGGATGGGTAGTTATCAGGCGGAGTTAGCGGATGGTGTTGGGGAATAGGTTTAGCGAGTCGTATGAATGAGGAATAGTCACGATGGAAGGACAGCGGTTGAGCATGACGAATAGGAGTTAGCAGTGGTCAGATGTTCGCGTGTGGTTAGTGGATGGTATTAGAGAAATGGGATAGCAAGTGCTGCGGCTGAGGATAGCAGTTGAGCTTAGCGGGTGGAGAGTTGGCAGGCGGGGTTAGCAAACGGTGATCGAGAGTGGCGTTAGCGAGTGAGCAGCATTTGCTAAGGGGAACTGCAGTTGAGTGTGGCGAATGGACGTTAGCAGGCGAATGGTGTTAGAGAACGCTATTTGCAAGTGAGAAGAGTGAGAAGGCTTCGTCAGTCAGCTAACGGGATTCATTGATACCGTAAGAGAATGGATTTAACAAGTGGGATGAGTGATGAGGATTCGCAAAGGATTGATAAGTTATCAGTCGGGTTATCGCATGGCGTTAGAGAGTGAGAGTGTTTCAGCGAGCGGTGGCAGCAAGCGAATGTTTGCGCTGTTTCAGCGGGCGTGGTATGCGCACGAGGCTGGTGCGCGGGGTTGGAAGGCGGGGTGGGTGCGCGGGTTTTCGGGCGTCGTGGCGGGGCGGGGGGGGGGCGTGGCGGGGCGGGGGGGGCGGGCGAGGCGGGAGGGCGCGCTCGCTGTGGAGCTGGGTGCGTACGTGCCTCGGGCGCCTGATCCTGCGCCTGCTTCATTATTCATGGCCTCCGCAGGCCGCCGCTGCGCCGATGATGAGCAACGCCTGTGACGCGCTGCGCCCGTCCGCCTTCGCCGCGGGTGCCGCCGGCGTGGCGCGGGGGCCCCAACGGCGGTGGCGGCTCCAGGCAAAATTTTGAGATGGGGCACAAACTTCTTGCAACCCATATGCTATCGAACAGTGAAAACGGGAGCGGTAGCTCAGTGCAACTGATGTCACTGCAGCGCCTCTGACCGGGAGGTCCTAGGTTCCCACTCCCCACGGCGGCAGGATTTTCGACACTAGCTTTTCAGCTAGGTCGAATTCAGTCGCTGTACGGAGGAGAATTCTAGCGGACGGCTGCTCTGATCGGTAGTTTTCCGTGGTTTCTCCGATCAACACCAGGTGAATGCCGGAGCACAACCGTAACAAACGGGCCACGGACCGCGCGCGATATGTCCTTCCTCTTCCTTGTCCTATCCTATCCCCTTACACATACACTTACACTAACATGCACTATACTACCACATACTCCGGGAGATCGGTCGGGAGCTTAGAGCTTGTCCCGTCTGGGGCGGTGCCCCGTTGGTGGGAGAATCCTGGTTAGGGAGAAACCCCGCTAGCCGACGGTAGGTCGGTACCGGATCTCGTCATCCAGCGAGGGAAGATTACCGACATCTCCCGTGAAAAAATGCACTACACTAACGGGACTAATGACCAAAGCAGTTGACGCGCCCGGAAACACGAAAAAATCAATCAATCAACCTGAATTGTTAATCTCCCACGGGGAGAGACGAATAAAGGACGGTGTCTGAGTCGGGAATGAGACCTTGCTAAGGGACGCGCTGTTTGTACCTGCAGCGCTTGCAACGCAACGTCATGTCTTATTCTGGGTTGCAAGACGACGCTTGACTCGTGCGCTTACTCCGGCTTTTACTCAACACAGTAAAGAAAATCATCATTCTGTATGAATGACTGTTAAGGAATTATTCTTGAGGGTAGTATCGTGTTGCACAATTCAATTAAGCCATGATTTTTAGACTGGCGAAATACTGATCCTTCTTGGGCCTTATTATTGGGCCTTCTTAACTAAAAAAATGATCAAGAAACAGAAAAGTGTTGTGTGTCCACCATACGTTGAACCGGTTTCTGCATATCTTTGCACTCTTATTCGCCAGATACAATCGGTTTAGGTTATTACTCATTCCACATCACTTCTTTGGTTCCAGAAAACTGTATGTGCGAAGATGGTTTGGTGGAGTAATTAATGGGTCGCTGTTAGAATGAAGAGAAATCTTAGATAATGAGGTACGTTAAATGGAATGGTTATCTGTCTTATTAATACGATAGTTGTACACACAATATAAAAATAAAGAATGAAGTCTCTTTCATACACTAAGTAACAAATAGGTAATCACTACAAATGTAAATTGGCAAAAGGTGAATATAATTCTCGACCACTTTTCCCAAAATAATGAGATTCTGAAATAAGATGGTGTACACTATCACGACACTACTTAATTACTTTTTACATTATACTGATCCCAGTAAAAATGTAAAAGAAACAGTGAAATGTACAATCTTCCTTATTAATATGCAATAACATTATTCTTACGGGCGGTCTCCAGCTCAAACCAGGTGCCATTATCTACTCGCTCGTGAGGTGTATTTCAAATCATACGTTACACAATTACAGACTCTTACGAGCTCCTCCTATCTTGTGAGCGGGAGGCTCATGCGACACACACCAAAATACAGGAACACACATTAATAGCCGGGGCGAGATTCGAATCCGGAGGTCGCACTGAGACGAATAGATCTGGCCAATCGCCGATTATTCAATCGTACACACATGTAAGGCGCGTTGGTTGGATGGCGCGGGAAATCAAACAAGTCGAGAAAGCGATTTGGGGCCGAACTGTTGGGTGGATGAAACGACAGCGGTTGCACACTGCTGGCGCCCTTCCTGTCCTGGCAGACGCCGCTGACAAGAAGACGTTTAACGGGCGCAGCGCAGACAACGCATGCGCGGATTCCCGCCCCCAAGCGCCCCTGCCACGTTACCTCTGCAGCCCCTACCGCTCCCGCCGCCTCACGCTGCCGCAGCCGCCCCTGCCGCCGCCCTGCTGCCACCGCAACCACCGCCGACCACAACCAACGCCATCGCCGCCCCGCCGCCCCCGCCGCCCCCCCGCCCCCGCCGCCCCGCCGCCCCGCCGCCCCGCCGCCCGCCGCCCCGCCTCCCCGCCGCCCCCGCCGCCGCCTCGCCGCCCCGCCGCCCCGCCGCCCCGCCGCCCCCGCCGCCCTCGCCGCCCCGCCGCCCTTGCAGCCCCCCCTCCCGCCTTCGCCCCCGTCTGCAGATCCACCTGGCCACCCCCACCCACGAGCTCCACCCCGCGTCCGCTCGGCCTCCCTCCGGCGGGGCGCTGAGAATTTGCGCGTCTTCTCTTGCCGAGGAGTGTCACGCGACCCGACATATCTCTTAGCAAAGACGCTCCCGCGAAATAAACGGAGACGCTCTAACAGAACAAGCCCCGTTTAAAGCTGTACATACCTGTGAAAACGGCATGCGATGCCGCCCGCCAGCGAGGGCAGAGCATTACCGATGGGTTTTTATGTGAATGTGTTTTTAATACAAAAGCAGTGGAATCTACTGTTTTTGTACTGTATGTTTATGTTGTACGTACTGTCATGTGTAGTTTGTGTAAGAACAGTACGACCTATTGATTTTGTATATTTTATAGATATTCAAAATGTTTAAAGTTTAATTTTGTGTATTAATATGAAGACATACGTAATTAACCAAAAATATTCGAATACCCCTTCTGAATGTTTAACCGTGAACACAAGGTAAAGTTCTCTAGTGATTGACACATTCTGGTCTATATTTTTTTTTTGATCTCGTGGTCAGAGGTTTCTTTTTCATCATCATTATCATCAATCAGTGGTTGTCAATGTTTTGTAAGCATAGCTCAAAACAAAAACTGCTCTCATTACAGTGTATTTTTTCGGGAAAATATCCAAGAATAATAATGGTTTTAAATGAAAACAACAAAAGTGCAATGTCGAATGAATGAATTCATGTTTTATTGTGCATGTTGTAAAGGACTACGAAAAGGGATATTTACAAAAATGTACGATGTATATGAAGAGAAACGCATGCAAGAAAAACAGTTGAATTCGATTGTGTTGGCATTTACGTAGTAAGGATAATGTTTAACTTCATGATCAGGTAACATTTTACTCGTAGATTGTGGTTCTAACCCTTATCTTTCATTTTAACATATTACTTCGTTGCACTAATTTACTCGCGATTTTCATTCATGCTTACGTTTTTCTCTTCAAGTGCATTCACAAATCATCATCAATCCCTTCTATTATAAAACTACAACCTGACACTGATTGTGAAATGACACTAAATTCAAACCTACAGACAGTTTTAAGTAATTTGAATAAGCAGAGGGATACCACGCAAATCGGATTTTGCGACTGGCCATTTCACGTGTTATAGGAAACTACCCGAAGGGTAGTGACACAGTCAGATTCGTATATTCATATTAATAGCTGTAAATAAATATTACACGAATAAACACACGAGATATCGTTTGTATGACGCAAACCGTACAGCAATGATTAAATTTTGCTGGTCGAAGTGTTTCCAAACATTGTCGCAAGTCAACACGCCTTGAGGTCAATTATTTTGCGTATTTGCTCAATCACAAACAAATGAAATATTTACCCAATGTTAAAGAAGAGAGTCAGCAGGGACCGGGAGCCGATTAAACATCGGGAGCGCAATTTCCACGACCCATAAATAACCCGCACTCTCGCAGCCGGCTCCACGAGGACCGCCTCACGGGGGATTTAATCAAATAATTTTTTACTCAGGCGGGATTTTGGAATTTGCGCGGCGCTTGTAACATCTTTTATTCCTCGTGGACTTTCTTTCCTACTCCTCGGCGCAGCAATAAATCGTCGACGATTTATATTACATACATTATACATGAGACCATGCATTATTTTTAGCGCGTGGAGGGGGGTGGACTGGGTGAGTTGGGGGTTGGAGAAGAGGGGTTTAGTGATTACGAGCGCTAAGTTTATTAGTCCAGTAAATATAGTGCATGTTCGTACCGTGTAAGGTATCGGTGGTCTTCGCCCGCTCGATGGCGAGATCCGGCGCCGACCTACCCGCCAGCTTGCGGGTTTCCTTAACCAGGTATCTCCCACCAATGGGACATCGCCTCAATCGGGACAAGCGACTGTTCTCCTGGAATATGTGGTTGTGTAATATTTGTGTGTATGTAACAGATGAGGACAGGACAAGGAAGAGGACAGAAAGATCGCGTGCGGACCGTGGTCCGTTTATTGGGGATACTGCTACGACAGTCACCTGATGTTGATCTGACAAATCACGAGAAAATACGGATGAGAGCAGCCAGTCTCTACCATTCTCTCGATAGCGACTGAACTCAGCGATCTAGCTGTCTAGCTTGTGTCACAAATCCTGCTCCCGCCTGAAGTCGAAACCTAGGACCTCCCCGTCAGAGGCACTGCAATAACATTAATTGTTATCGTGATCCATCTGAGCCGGTCCCGTTTATTTGGATTGCGAGTGCGAAGAGCTTGGGGAAGGCCGTGATGCAAGCAATTGTCTTGTGATGCGAAACATCATGTAGTAATGCGTTGGGAGTTGACATAATGAATTAGAAGATGTAACGTAAAGAGTTGGGAGAGATTAGAGGGAAACGAAAGAGAATGGGGCAAGGGTTGGCAAACATGACAGACAGTATATGCTATATCTGGTACAATGTGAAATCATGAACAGTCTTTAACTCTAAACATTATTGAGTATTGTGCAATAGTACTGTGTAAAATGGCTTTAATTCAGTGATTGCGTGAAAGAATAAGTTAGGGACGTTGAAGATAGGCAAGCGATGATACGGAGGAAGTTTTTGGTGTTGCTCTTCCGCAGTATAAAGTATCTTTCAAATTACGAGCATCTCTGCCGTATACCTGCGATTCAGGGACCATGCTTGATAAGTCAGTGTTTGATTAGCATTTAATTGAAATATAAACTGTTTGACACAAAGATTACAAATGCCATTTCGTTTTGTTTTGTTGCTTTGGGTTAAGTTTAAAACTTATGGACTTACCTGGAAAGAATGAATGCTTTAATGAATAGGTGATTACGAAGAAATGATATAGATGATAATAGAGATGTGGTGGAATTAACGTATATGGAGCCGGAGAACCCCCCAAAAATGTGTCGCGAACACGCTTTACCCACCATTTTTCGACTGGAAATGTGGAATATGGATTTCTGAGTTGATGAATATTTTTAGGATGTGTAACAAATACAAAAATATTTCGATTTTATCAAGTGAAATACAACTAACAACAAATTTAAACTAATTCACATTATTGCTTAACATTCGATGTTACATGTGACTTGTTTAAAAATCAGTTGCTTCTTTTTCAATTATGTTAATGTCTCTTCGCAAATTAACTAATGAAGAAAATATGAAAGTAATGTGGTATTGAAGACTAAAATAACAGGGAGAGAGGATGTAATTCAGTCCATCTATATCTTTGAATCCTTACAGCGAACATTGCTTCGCTAGCGGTCGTCCTTTTACGCCAACTCTTTCATTACGCACCATTGTCCGCAAGACCCAGCGGCCACAAAGAATATTATGAGGGAGAGCCGCAGGGGCGACTTCTGGGAAGAGGAGCCGCGGGCCGCGAGGTGTAATTACGCGCACACACGTCGCACCTTGCGCCAGACCCGCCCATCTCCCCTTCTGCTTCCCCCTCCGCTTCCCCGCCCCTCCGCTTCCCCGCCCCTCCGCTTCCCCGCCCCTCCGCTTCCCCGCCCCTCCGCTTCCCCGCCCCTCCGCTTCCCCGCCCCTCCGCTCCCCGCCCCTCCGCATCCCCGCCCTCCGCATCCCCGTCCCTCCGCATCCCCGCCCCTCCGCATCCCCGCCCTCCGCATCCCCGCCCTCCGCATCCCCGCCCCTCCGCATCACCGCCCTCCCTTCCCCACCCCCGCATCCCCGTCCCTCCGCATCCCAGCCCTCCCCCCCCCCCCTTTCCCCCCACCCCTTTCCGCCTCGTACACCGCCCCCTCACGCTTCTCCCGCATCCCCCCAACCGTCACCATCCCCGTCGTATGGAAGCATCGCCTCAAACCGCGTGTGGACGATCTCCAAAGCCGAGGCCGACGTCGCACTCGCCAGCGCAGTCGTGTCAGATCGGGGTACAATTAGCGTCAGGGTGCGAGGGGCGTGTGTGTTGGGAGAGTGGGGATGCGGGGTAGCTGAGAAGGAAGGGGAGGGCGGAGGGTGAGGTGGTGTGGGTGGGAGGGGCGGGGCGCAGCGTGAGTCGTCGGCTGCATGATCAATGCCACGCGCCGGCGCCCGTTGCCAGGCAACGCAGCAGACGAGAAGACACGCGCCGCCTGCCCTCGCGTGCGCTGGGCGCAGCTTCCTCCCCCCACACCGCGAGCGATCCCTTTCGCACTTGCCCATTGCGACATTCGGCCTCGCTTGTTGCTCAGTGCACTCCTCTCCGTTCACTGCTCCGTCCACGACGCTCAACCTTCCACTGTCCAAGCTTCTGCCCTTCTCCGCTGCTATTAATGTGTCCGACCGGCTTAAGTGGCTCAGGGTATCAAATGATTGTTTCGTCTGGGGTGGTTCTCCACTGGTGAGAGGTGCATGTTTGGGCAAAACCCCTGCAAGACGAGTAGGCGGGTGCCACATCTCGACATCCAGCGGTGGAAAATACAGCCAATTCCCATGACAAAAATGCACTTCACTTACGGGAATAATGGCTATAGCTGTTGACGCGCCCAAAAACGCAAAATAATCAATCAATTAATGAAATGTTTTCGCCATATCCGACGCCTTTATTGCCTTACTTTCCTTTTCGACATGATGCCACGCATTTTCTACATCTGCAACTTCTAAAAATTTCTGCCTCAATTCCAATCTTTCTTGCAGCAGAGTCATTTCATTAATTCACATCTGTCTGGTTGTTTATACGTGTCACTCCTACTTGTCAATTGTTTTCTTTTTGTCCTTTAGCTATGCACCTTTTCCCTTTCTCGCTTCGGAATAGAGAGAAGATAATGCAATGCTGCGCGCGAAAAAACTGCGAATTTTCGAGAGAAAAAATCTTATTATAGGACCCTGGTAACCAAAAAGTGCATAAACTCAGTTGCTAGATTAATAAAAAATCCTTTAACACTTAGTGTAGCTAGAATCCATGTTTTGTGGGTCCTTGATACAGAAATATCGAAAAATAGAATCGCGGCAAAACGTGTGTCCGTCCGTCCGTCCGTCCGTTCGTTTCTCCGTCTGTGAACAGCAATAGCGGCTAAACCCATTTTCTCCAGAATTGATATTCTGCAATCAATATAACTGAAGACGCGCCCCTAGAATTTGAAATGGATATTTTAATTTTGGGACTATTTATTATGAAGCTCCTGGCATAATTTCCAAATAAAAAAATGACGCCATCGTTTTTTTCTTAATTTCTGTTGTTGAATAGTGTGAAGCACGTTTAAGAGAATGGTGCAGTTCTCATGTTCATTAAAAAAACGGACTTTTCGAAAATTGCAAAAGTTCAACATTTTTTCGGAGTCTTTCTACAACTAAAATATTAAAGATAAATATTTTTTCCATAATGATGTATGTTCCTTAAAGACAGATTTGGAAATAAGACCATACATCATTTTTCGAAAATTTGACTACTTTTCGCGTAATTTTGCGAGAAAATATGGGCGAGGAAGCACATACTGTCTTAGGATCACTGATTTTATTTTTTGCTGAACAACCTCTCTGTTCTGAATAGTTCTCCACACCTCTCACATGCATCAGTGCACCTTCCAGGCCACGCGCGGAGTTGCGGAATCTATTTGCATCCCATGACGCCTCCGGCGCGGCGTCGCCCCCACCTGCGCGCCCCCTCCGGCGCCTGTCACGGCCAGGGACGCGCTGTAGGCTAGTAGGTTACTGCGGCCGCCCCCGGCGCGGCGCGGTGCAGCTCTCGGCTCGCCCCACCACCCGCCCCCCGCCTCTACCTCCGCCCTCTGCCTCCGCCCCGGCCTCTCCGCCCCGGCCTCTCCGCCCCGGCCTCTCCGCCCCGGCCTCTCCGCCCCGGCCTCTCCGCCCCGGCCTCTCCGCCCCGGCCTCTCCGCCCCGGCCTCTCCGCCCCGGCCTCTCCGCCCCGCCTCTCCGCCCCGGCCTCTCGCCCCGGCCTCTCCGCCCCGGCCTCTCGCCCCGGCCTTCCGCCCGCCCCGCCTCTCGCCCCGGCCTCTCCGCCCGGCCTCTCCGCCCCGGCCTCTCCGCCCGGCCTCCCGCCCCGGCCTCTCCGCCCCGGCCTCTCCGCCCCGGCCTCTCCGCCCCGGCCCCTCCGCCCCGGCCTCTCCGCCCCGGCCTCTCCGCCCCGGCCTCTCCCGCCCCGGCCTCTCCGCCCCGGCCTCTCCGCCCCGGCCTCTCCGCCCCGGCCTCTCCGCCCCGGCCTCCGCCCCGGCCTCTCCGCCCCGGCCTCTCCGCCCCGGCCTCTCCGCCCCGGCCTCTCCGCCCCGGCCTCTCCGCCCCGGCCTCTCCGCCCCGGCCTCTCCGCCCCGGCCTCTCCGCCCCGGCCTCTCCGCCCCGGCCTCTCCGCCCCGGCCTCTCCGCCCCGGCCTCCGCCCCGGCCTCTCCGCCCCGGCCTCCGCCCCGGCCTCTCCGCCCCGGCCTCTCCGCCCCGGCCTCTCCGCCCCGGCCTCTCCGCCCCGGCCTCTCCGCCCCGGCCTCTCCGCCCGGCCTCTCCGCCCCGGCCTCTCCGCCCCGCCCCCCGCCCCCCGCCCGCCCAACATCATCGGCATCCGGGACAGCGCCCTTTTCACCGGCCCCGGCATCGCCCCCTTCCACTCGCCTCTCCCCTCCCTGCCCGATTCGCATCACCCGATTGCATCCCGCAGTTAGGTTTTCCTCACATTCGCTTCCCAGATAATTCCTTTCCACTTTTGCCTGAAAGGGCGTAGACATATTGCATCTCTGCCGATTTTAGGGCGTATGTTTATCGCTACCAGGAGTGTTAATGTATATTAATTTACCACACGCTGCTGTCGTTAAAATACATATATTCCTTTCAAGGTGTTCACTTGCCTAGACGTAGTTGTGTATATTTTGGCAAAATCTTGCAAGTTACTGATATTGAAGACTTGAATAGTGAATGAAATTTTTTTGCTTAATTAATTGAATTGTGAGTGATCATTCATTTACAATTGAAAATTATTTCTTTGTAACAATAATAAACAGGTTCAACTGGTCAATTTGTCTTTTTGAAAACATCCAACTTTTAAAAATTAATACTCAACCATTTTCGATTTTTTCTTGGTTGTTTCTTTTCACCAGGATTAAACTGTATTGGTTATCCAGTTTATTCTTCACTCCGCTTGCTGTCAATATATTCCGCCTCAGACATGTGTGTTAGTTCATTAGAAATTGTACTTCTGTGAAACAACGCGGGAGCTAGCTTGTGGCCGTGGCCTTCATTTAGCCGTCTACATCATGGCCATATACATGGAGCTATAAATATAGGGAGATGGCATGACGTCACAAACTTGAAGCCACCTCCGCCATATTGGTGAGTCCAGAAAATTTATTGCATAGACAAACTGCGTGTGAGTGCTCTGTGGCTGGTAGCTGTGCTCGTTTTCAGTTGTGTTGTTTGGCATCGTTTTTAATATTTAAAAGGCTTGTTCAGAATATATACTATTTTGTAATATTTCATTATGGTTACTTCTGTGGCTAACAGCTGTTTAAACCGTACGGGAAAATCGGAAATTACTTTCCACAAATAAGTAGTTACTCCATGTAATTTGGAACATTTAGTAACTTTGTAAGTTATTCGTTAACTTTCGTCATTTTTTCTTAAAGATTTCCAGCAGATCTAGAGCGGAGAGCATTGTGGATTAGAGCTGTACGAAGAAACAATTGGCAGCCTAGCAATTACATCAGGTTATGTTCGGATCATTTCCAAGAACACGATTTTGTTGATTTCTTTATTGTGCGTACGTTTGCGGGAATTCGGAGTTCCATCAAATTTTCCCCCCATTTCCACCACATCTAAGAGAAGTACGTTGTGGAGCAATATTTATTTATCGGTATGACAGACGTGGTTTTGACCCCCCACTATGGCGGACTGACTTCACTTGCTGAACAGCCTCAATTTCTTCCATTTTTTCTGTATCCATCTTGATTCCTTCACAAGATATTTTATATCCCAGAAATTTAATTTGTGGCACACAGAAATAGGATTTTTCAATGTTCAACACTAAGTTGTGGCTAAATAATAATTTAAATAATTTTTCCATTGCCTCTAAGTGTTGATCAAAAGTTTTGGAGGGCAATACGACATCATCCACGTACAATGTCGTATCTTCTATGCCTGCGTTATTCATAATTTCATCCAGGTACTGCACAAGTGCTACTCCACTGTTGCGAAGTCCGAACGGAACGCGTTGGAATACGTAGCTACGTCTTTGGTATACGAAGCCGGTGTATATTTGATCCCTCGGGTGAATTTTCATCTGGTGGTATGCTCGGCTGAAATCTGTTGACGAAAACCATTCCTTTCTTCCGAATTTCATTAATATTTCGTCAATTCTCGGTACGACCTCTCGATACGGAATTGTACGAGAGTCCAAATTTCTTGCGTCGAGACATATTCGCAATGAACCATTTTGCTTTTTAATGAATATGACAATGGGATTTACTTATGCAGTTGTGGCTCTTATAATTATGCCTTCTCTTAACATTTCTTCTATTTGATTTGTGACTTATTCCTGGTATGCTACCGGGATTGGATAGCTTCGTCCTTTGAATTGAGTCTCATCGGTTAATTGGATTCTAAATACATAGCCTTTTACCGGTTCAGGATTTTTCTCAAACACGCTTTGCATGCTGGTGAGTAGTTTCGATAATTTCGCCTTTTGTTCTTGATCGAGGATTGTTGCTTGATTGACTTTGTCATTAATGATTTGTGATACATTTTTATTTTCTGACAAACACTCATCAAGTTCATCAGTAATTTCATTTACGTATTCATCATTAATTTTTATTCGTGTGTCGATCATCGCGCTCCCACGACCAATAAGAATTTGCTCGGCTCTGGTATCAATTACTACATTTTCCACGAGAAAATCTATTCCGAGTATTATAGCTTGCTTTAATTCCTTCACTAACAGACAAGGTGTGTCATACACCTCCTTTCCGATCTTTAAAGGTGCGAATATCTGTCTTTTGATTTGACTTGACTTATTTCGCATAGTCGTTGTTATTCGCGTACTCTTGATGGGTAACTTCGGGATCTTCACTCCTGCGTCCGTTATTGCCTTGTAGGTTGTTTCCGCCATCAGGGTTGCCATGGATCCGGTGTCAATCAGAGCTTATACTGGCACGCCCCCGCAGTACACTTCTATCTCTAGGTAGTGGTACGGATAACTGCTGGTATTCGCCGAATTCTTCACGACGCCATCTGGCGTTTCACTCACAGCAATCATCGAAACCACGTCATAATCAGCGAAGTTCTTGTTCGATGCGGGATCTCTGCTCACATCGAACAGTGACCGTTTCCCGTTGTTATAGTTAAACGTTGGTCGTTATTCATTTGAAAACTTTCATCTTCTCTTACTTATTTATTCTTTTTCTTATTTTGACTGTAAGTCTTATTCATCTTTCCCTTTTCTTACACTTTGAATCTTGTTTCTTTTTGTCTGTTGTCATCTTGCATGCTTCTATTCCCCTTTTTCGTATCCGGTTCACCTTTCTTTATCAAAGATTTTTCCTCGCCTCCCCCGCATATTACGATCGCATTGGTAGACGGACTGAACTTAATGTTCTTCGTCATATAATCTGCCGTGATGTCATAATTGCTGAGCAAACATTGGAAAGATTCTATATCCTTAGGTGCAATACTTCTTATCAGATTTTGGATACCGTACGGAAAATGCCTTGTTAATAAACAAATTATTTCCATATCCCCATCGCCGGTGAGCATAGTTTCAACGCGGCAATTTTACTCGCTGCGTAGTCTCGCATGCTTCCTAGTGAAGGTT
Source organism: Teleogryllus oceanicus (assembly GCA_964035755.1). Taxonomy (NCBI): domain Eukaryota; kingdom Metazoa; phylum Arthropoda; class Insecta; order Orthoptera; family Gryllidae; genus Teleogryllus; species Teleogryllus oceanicus. Next base: position 89,752,909 of record CAXIVR010000007.1, read on the forward strand.
TATAAAAAGAATTCATAATAGTCACCTTATGATTCAACTGTATTTCTTCACTCCGGTACCGTTTTAAAAACTTTTCTTTAAATTCTTGGATAGTTTGCGGAAATGGGCACAAAGTATCCAACCAAGTTCTCGCGTGATTTTGCAAGATTGTGTACAGTAAATGTGTTTTGTACTGTTCCGACAATCTACTCAATGTCATGAAACTATCCAAAGATTTTAAAAATTAACACGGGTTTTCTCCTGGTGATCCCGAGAACTTGAGGGTTACTGGCCCATTTATGTTGAGTGGATGCATTTGACCTACATTCACCGGTAACGTTTTAACGGTTTCTTGCAATTCTTTGAGTCTCGCCTTTACTTCAACGTGACCTTGCGCTCTCTCCGTTACTCGGTTCGCTAGTACCTCTAACTCTTTGTTTACTTTTCGTTCGTGCTGGGTAACATGAGCTTCCATGAAGTCGATGACAGAATTGACTTTCGCGTTTAATTTATCGCATTGACTTTTTACGATCTTAATTTCTTCCTTTTGTTCTGCTAACTTTCCTTCGACCTCGCGCTGCAATTCGCGTGCCCAAACATCTTGCGCTTTCTGAATGGCTTCGACTTTGTCGTTTACCGCATCAATTTTCGATGTCAGTGTCGCAGCTAACATTTGGTTTTCTTGCTTTAATTGAATTGCTAAGGCTTGGTTTTCTTGTTTTACTTCCTGAATGTCATGCCGTATTTCTTGTTTTAATTTAGTAGCCAACGTGTCTTGCTGTTCCCTCAATTCTGCAGCTGAACATTGGTTCTGTTCTAAATGTTGCCTCTGAATGAGGTCTATCTTATTTGAGATGGTCGTACTGAAATTTCCTAACAGTGCTCGCATCAAATCGCGACAGGTGATTCGACGTCTTGCATTTCCGGTGAAAATTCCACATTTTCTGTCCCGCGAGCGGATTCTGTCGGCGTTCCATCTTCTGCTGGCCTTGTATCAGCTTCGCGGTCCTGTCCCCCTCGTCATGCTCCGAGCCACTGCTTGCCGCATCTGCCCCTACTAACCCCTAGCTTCCGTGAATCTATCAGCCATGATGCGAGGTCGAGTACCCGTTTACATAAATTATTTACCAAATAAATAGTTGCTGTACACGAAATACCCTAACACACAACACACTGAATACTTTCTACACTCATGAACAAAATAACTTACAAATTGGAAATATAACACTGTTGAAATAAAAGACCACAAACACAATACGTACACCACAAGAAAATTCAACACTGTAGCAAAACTTTTACAATATAACACTCAGTTGCACTGCTCAGCTTTGCATTTTTCTTTCTATTAGCTTTAATTTGTAGCTTTGTGTGGTTTCCTTTTCCCCTATTGCAATTCCCAATACTGAATTTCCTGCACGAGAATTTGGAACCATCAAAACCGTGAGCACAATATTTACAGCTTGATGAGCGGATAATATTCCCACAAGGAGTACATTCCTTGAATGTGCTCAGCGTGAGTAACAATCACACATTCATCAAGCATAATCGCTTATCGGTCCCCTGTTCGGGCGCCATTAAATGCAACGGAACACATCGTCTCCTGGGACGCGCCGACATTCATCAACTTATGAGGGGTAAGGGCGGTTATATCCCACGAGAAATATTCTAGCGTGGGTGTCACCAGCAACATGCGACGTCCGCTCCGCCGCTCCGTCGCTGGGCCCTACCAGTTGTTCACTCTTAGTATAAGTTTTTCTCTCCCAGGAAACCCTACTTGGAACGTGGCTTAGGAAACACACACATTCAATGATAGGCGATGTGCTTTGAAAAACAATTCATTAGGCAAATATTCAATGATACAAAATTTAATATGCAAACCTCTGCTTTGCACTATTATTTAAATGCCACAAGCATATTTTTCTTTCTTACAGGAAAATCTCAAATAGTCATACAATGCTTTTAACACTAATTAAGCGATCAGAATATAAGTCCTGACGTAACCAATTATTAATCTTAATTAAATAATCATACCATAAACTCCTACGCTACCAGCTGGCGCGGAATTAATAGTAACATTGGCTATCGCCACATTTTTACTCACTTCTTACAATCTTAACCTGTTTAATTTTATATTACATTTTCTTTCGTAAATTTAACATAGATCATGGGAGGCTAGGAATGCCTTTCCACACAAATTAAAATTTTAAGACAATTTCAAGATAAATGTTAAGAAAATTTCCTTTGATTCTAACTGAAAAACAAACTTTCTAACAGTTCTCGTTAATTTGACGGGTACTCACTCTCGTCAGGCGTATCTCGGTGGCGTGCAACTCGGGATTCAGCTTCTATTTCAGGCGGCGTGCTCGCAGGGTCGGAGTCGGAGTCGGAGTCGGAGTCGGAGTCGGTGTCGGTGTCGGTGTCGGTGTCGGTGTCGGTGTCGGTGTCGGTGTCGGTGTCGGTGTCGGTGTCGGTGTCGGGGTCGGTGTCGGGGTCGGGTCGGAGTCGGAGTCGGAGTCGGAGTCGGAGTCGGAGTCGGAGTCGGAGTCGGAGTCGGAGACGGTGTCGGAGTCGGAGACGGTGTCGGAGTCGGAGACGGTGTCGGTCGTGGTCGATGGCCTCACAGGTTCGCTCCGGGGCGAAAGGCAGCAATCCGTCTAGCTCGTACTGAAGCGACGGCGCCGGCGGTTGGCTCGTACGGCTCGCGGCGTTCCCCTGACGCTGCTCTCCTCCTCACGGTGCCCCAATTCTCATACTACCTTCTCGGATTCGAGTTCAACTCACGTTTGGATTGTCCGTGACAAATTATAACGTTGATCGACTTCTTCTTTCTTGAATGTATTCACAGACGGCATTTCTTGGCGGCGTGCGGTTTGTACTGGCGATCTGGCCGCTTTTTAGTGTGCAGCACACGTTTCCGCAATTATTAACAAACCGAGCGTCTTTCGAAAACGTGTTTTCTCTCCCCTCCGGCTCAAGCCTACTGAATGTAATATTCACTGTTAAGGTCGGCCTTCGTGCGACAATTACAGATAAACTCGTTGTAACGCACAAACATTTGACTGCACTGCTCTCGGGAAGACTAGTTATCTTCAAGAAATGCAAACCTTCCTCGCCACTTACGAATTCTGTAGCACTGTCTGGCTAGATTTTCTTAATAGAAAATTCTTCTCGCATACTCAGCTAATGAAAAGAATTCGTCCTACTTCAACGACTTTTGAAAGAGAAGTATCTGTCTTACTTCCTCGACGTTTGAAAGAGAAGTGTTCCATTCGCGAACCTTCGAGATAACCGTTTTCAGCCACCTCCTTTGATTGATGCCGACCAATGGCAATTTAGGGTCTTATCTGCCTTTGACTAATTGATTAACATCATACTGGTCACAGGTTTGGAAATAACCGTCGCTGCGCGTCATCCCCTGACGTTCCCCGCGCGCGGTCTTCAAATGTCATGATGGCTACACATAGGGTGTAGCCATCTCTCGGTTGACATATGCGGGAAATGGGCTACGTTCGTTTCGTCTCAATAACTTCATATTAAAAAGAAATTTAAAAAACAAGAAAATTGTGTAGCTCGTTTGCCCTAAGAAAGTGAGTGTTAAAAACTGTCGGTAGAATTCTTACAGAATGTTCCTGAAAGCTCCCTTTAAATATAAAGCTAATCGATTCGTCTTATTAAGAGCAAAGGAATAAGATCATGAATTGTACGTTGCTTTAAAACTCCCCCAAATGCGTTTTAGATGCTTAATTCGTCCCGTCCCCAAAACACGTCTTGTTATTGAATTCTTTCAGAATATTCTTGAAAGACTCGGCTAAAAGTAGAGCCAATTGCTTCTTGTCTTGTCGGAAGCCATCGAATGTGACCTCACTGTACGTGTCTTTAAAACTCCCTAAAATTCGTTTCAAGTGCTTACCTTCCCAACACTTTTCATTCGATAAATTCGTCAAAAAATTAGGTTTAATCAACGTCAATCTGATGAATCGAACCGTAACAATTCATGTAAAAGCCACAAAGGGGGTTAAGTAATTTACAATATTTTGCTAGTAATCTCGTAGGTGCATTGAAACCATAAAAACACGCATTTTCTAGAACTCTTCTAGAATAGAGATCGATACGAAACTAACAAAGAAAATTTGTGAATCAGTTTGTCTTGTGGAGTGGAATCGAATGAACAATTGATTACTCCGATAACTGCCGTTAGCTAACCAGGCGTTTTAGTGGTTTAACAGAAAAAAAGAGGTTATAAAAGTCCCGTTATAAAAGTCCATCCAGAATTTTCTAGATGGATCCGCAAGCAAATCGTGAGTACCACACCCAGAGCCCACGATGCGTCGAGTGACACCTCAGTTGTCTCGATTGGTGAACGGGAAGCGGCTCTAACTGTAAGTGACCGACAGACCGAAGGACGGACGATCGCTAGGTATACAATTACTATAGAAGCACATTTTAGGACGTTTTTAGTTTACGTGGTCTCGATAATGTTACGTTGTTTACAAATATTTAACTTTATTGTTATCACCGGTTCCATGAATCATATTCTTTGAATACGTTTACAGTGCAAAACTCTTCAGGATATTGAAGTCCTTCGATGAAAATGTGGAAATGCATGAACTAACAGAAAATGTGTAGACGTAAAGACGCAAAGAGAGCGTATCTCAGCTAGGTGGTACATACATGAAAAAAAAAATAACTAAAAACTGTGAAAGATAATTTTGCCCCGTAAAGTATTATCGAGGCGACTCTGGACAAGAACATTGTTTGTACTGTGTAAAGCGTGATGTTCCAGGCAAGGGAGCACATAAGCTAATGGAGATCGCTAGAGAAATAAAATATAAATGAACTCTTCCGGATAATTGTGATTTTTTTCCGCTACAAAGATCCTAAACCAACGTTTATTTCCATAGTGGATCATGTGACACTCGACTTGAAAACGCAGAAAAACCTGACTTGAACAGACCAGAAAAGGAGACTCGATTTGATCTGGGGTAAAGTGCTGTAGACTTTAACACCCGCGGGCCATTGGTCGGGGAGTGCTGGCGTAAAGCATCGTGTCTTCAGACCTCATTTTAAAAGTCTTTATCACCATCATTTCACGCATTGTAGTAGGATCTTTGACAGCGTTCGGCCCAATGTGCGGCGGGAACGAGCGGCAGAGACGGGAGACACTTCAGACGCACAGCCCCGAGACGGTGGCGCTCTGTGCGGCGAGTTGTGGAAGAGGGGCCGGGGGGGGGGGGGGGGCGGGAGGACGCTTAGGGGAAGGGGGGGGGAAATACGACGAGCAGATGTGAGGCCGAGATGTTGCGAGGACAAAAAGTGCGAGATGTTGGAAAGATGTAGGATTCGGGGAAACCGCACGAAGGAGGTGACGACTGGAATATATGAACGGGAGAGACGCAGCCTGGAGATACAGTGGGGGGGGGGGGAGATGCCCCAGGTCTGATTTGGCTTTGGGAGCGCGTAGCCGCATGTGGGAAAAGAGGGACAAATAAAGTGTCCGGAAAGGAATGCGGGAAAAAAGACTAGGATAAGAGATTTAACTCTCACCTACCTCTGGTCCATGGTCTCTGGTACCATGCGGTACTCTGAAACCCCAGACAGAAGTAAAGCTGCCTGACTTAAAAAACAGTTCGTTTTTCTCTGTTGGCAATTTCTGTATTGTCTCTTTGATATTAAACGTTCACCATACATACTAATTATTGTGTATTTCTTGATTCATTTTCGGTATTAGGTGGATGTTTCATACCAGAAGTCCAAATAGATTGCACAGTGATTCTCGTGAATATATTTAAAAAATATTTTTTCTCTTTGTATTACTTTCTTGGCCTTTGAAGCCTTACATTGCCATGAAACATTTCAAATGTGTATCATTCCATTAAAACGTGATGTAGAGCTATATTCAAAGCTTTGTAGTCGTGCACATCAATTGTAAGAAAATATGTCGCCGTAACGCTGATTTCGTGATGATGAGGTTCTGCTTATTGTGAGGTGAGGAGTTCATGTGAAGACAGATGACAGATGACAGACAGATGATGGTATTACGAATTGTGTAGTATGAAAAAGTGATAATGCCCAAAATAAGTACCAGTCTTGAACCACATTTTAACGGGGCCCAATCGAAACCCTTCGGTACACCTCACAGAAAATGAGTCACGATTCCACATAAGACTAAGGAAGGAATTAGAAGGTAGGAGATCAGTGAGGATTTGTGGGCGCGAAGCAGCTGTGAGTAGCGTCCCGCGCAAAGGGCCTCGCGCGTGTGGGCACTGTGCATCGCGAGGAGCTACGCGACGTCGGGAAGACGCGACGCAAACGGCGCGAAGGCTCTTGGCGGAAACAGCAGTTGGGGGCGTCATCGGTTGCGTCAGAGGCGGGAGCGGGGGTGGTGGGATGGGGCCGCGCAGGAAGCGCCGTCCCCGGAGCGGCCGGCAAAGCTCCGGCTCATGCATTATTCACGCGCCTCGACCGTGCGGCGGGGCCGGCCGGGGTGGGGCGGTTACGGGGGCGTGGCGCCGCGGGGGGGGGGGAGGGGAGGGGGGGGCGGGGGGGGGGGGGGGGGGGGGGGGGCCGGGCGGGTGGGGACTGTGGGGGTGGGGGCGTGGCGGGGATGCGCTGCGCTGGCGTCGAGCCGCAGAAACAACGCATTCGCCGACCGTGGCCGCAGCGGTGCGAAGCGGTGCAGGCCCGCCCAGCCAAAGTCCCTCACACCGCCAGGAAAGCCTCACCCGGGGTGCCAATTTCGACACGTGTCAATCCCGATACCTGCGGCCGCGCCCCACCTCCACCTTGTCTCTCCCCCTGCCTCCTGACCGCGTGCTGGGCGTCCCCGCACGGCCCCGGCGCTTCCAGAGGGGCGGCTTCAGAATAGCCCCTGATGCTTCAGAAAGGATGTGAATTGTTTGGGAGAATGGGAAGTACCAATAAGAATCAAAAGTAGAAGTGTTATTGAAAAATAGTGACGATAAATGGAGATGTGGCACATCCTCACTTTCTCAATCCGAAAAGATTCTCAGACCACTCAAATCTCTCAATACTTCAAGAAATTAGAGATCACTTAATGAGAAAACTTACTAAATAATGTAACCAACGAATAATTAAAAGGAAAAAGTCGAATTTCAAGTAAGTTAACTCTGAGATCAGAAAACTTGTCCTGACATGGCTGAGGATACTCAGGTAAAGAAGAAAGAGTACTGAACACGGAAGTAAACATGATTAAATCGTGATAAATTAACTTAAGTATTGCTCTCTATCATTTTCCTGATTATCTTGAAGTTTTGTTTTACATTTATGTTCTACTTTATTGGTGTACTATATTTGATTAATTTGTTTTATGTGTCCTCTTTGCATTGTCTTTATTTTTTCTTTTTCAATTGTGCATTAATAGTAGTTTATGCAATTAGTTTATAATGTTAAGCTTTATTGCATGAGTACATGTTTTGAAAACGAGCGACGTTAGGAGCGAGTTTTCAAATTTGTACGAATGCAATAAAGCAACATTATAAACGAGTTGCATACGCTATTTTTTGTATAACAGCATTATAAATTTACAAGAGAATCAAACTTAATTTCGCGAAACAATTTTCTTCTGACGTCTCGGGTGCTTGACATCCAACGCCCTCTGGAAATCAAATTCAAGATGGCATTGTTGACATCCGTGCGAGAAAACGGTGGTCGGCTGTTCCGTCTTCTTCTACCTCCCCACGATTCTCTCGCTACTATTGGCTGAATGTGTGATGACGTCATGTCGCGTTTAATAATGGCGATGACGTCATGTAGCGTGCGATAAAATACTGGATTATGCACGATTCAGGGTATCGAAAAGGGTCGTTTATAATGATGGTATACAAAAAAATTATTTTTTTACAACTGCATAAAAGAGGAGAATTCTGGGAACAGATATCCGCGTGTTAAGAAGATCATTTTTAATAACTGTTATGTTAAGAAAAAGCACTCACTTTCCAAACAACAAGTTTATTTACACAGTAACGGAAATATTTACATAGAAACGGTAATATTTACAATAGCGGTCAGAAAATCATTTTGCCTAATGCACACTCTACCAAATCCACTGTTTCTCCAATCGACATCTCCCGCTCAGTCTGCTCCGTCTCTGGCGGCGCTCCCTTATCAAGCAGCCGGCGCCGTAGCCTCGCTTCACGGCCACCGGCTCGCCGGCTAGCTGATTATGTCTCTTTGGCCGGGCGTCTTTGCCGGTCTGATGCCCAGCCGCCACCCGCCGCCGCTGCCACCTCGCGCCGCTTTAGGCGCGCTCTTCTACATTGTCACACAGCCGCAACAATAACCATTCAGAAAATACGATTGACCAGACAGCTGACATGTTACCGTAAAAGACGTACTTAATGCATGGACATAAAACGAAATAAGCAGACGTGTCCCTTAGTAATGCATAAGCATTCATGGATGTCCCTACATAATACACTGCCATTTTCCAAGATATCAAATGACTTTTTCAATACAAAATTACACACTTTTTCAAATGTAATTTTTGTAGAGTTGTAGATGACCTCCATGATTAAAACACTCATATCTCACATTTAACACGAACATCTTCTGAATTTACATCTGTCCTATCATTAATAGGCGGTATGAGATTTTTCTGTAATATTTACTGTAATTGGGTATTTGCCCAGTTGTGAGTAAATAAATGAATAAAATCACTTTACGGCACCACTTTAGCGAGTGTTAAAAATAACAGTATCACAGAATACAAAATTAAACAAATTCTGTTTTAATTCGAGAAATAATAAATTCTTCTAGAAAATGCAAAAGAAAAGATGTTATCCATCATTCAATGTACAATAATTTCTTTGACTTTTTTGCATTTTTATAAATATAAAATACTTATTCACAACTAATATAAAATATCTGGTGGCGTTTAAATATTGACAACTAGTTTTCTGCAGAATATGTAATCGTTGTAAAATTCCGACTATTTCTAGCTCAAAAACAATATTTCAAAGATCTTACATAATATTTTCACCAGCGCTTTAAAAAGTGATAAAATGAAAATGATTACGCAAGTTTTCTTTGATATTTTTTCTAAAATAATATTTTCTTTGCCTCGTGTGCGCAATGGAAAAAGTTAGATCCGCGCTGCGTACAGTTGCGTTTCGTGAGCAGTGCTATCGCGAGAGAAAACGGCCACTAACTGCAGCTTTTTTTACTTTGTCGCTACGCAGTAGAGAGAAAGTTATGTAATGCTGCGCGAAAACGGCAGAAAAAACTCTTATTACAGGGACCTAGCAACGAAAAAGTGGATAAATCAAGTTGCTAAATTAAAAAAACTCTAACACGTGGAGTTGCCAGAATCTATGTTTTTTGAGTCCTTGATACCGAAAAATTAAATGACGGCCAAATGTCTGGCCGTCCATCCGTCTGTGAACACGCTAGTGGCTGAATCATTCAGCGGATTTTCTCCAAAACTGATATTCCTCAATCGATCTGGCTGATGACGCGACCCCTTGAATTTAAAATCAATATTTTAATTGTGGAGGGAATTTTACATGAAGCTCATGGGGCATTTTCAAAATGTTCAACAAAGTATCTCCATCGTTTTTTGATTAATTTTTTTTGCTGGATGGGGTGAAAGACGTTTATGAGAATGGCGCAGGTCTCCTGTTCGTTAAAACAGTGAGTTTTCGAAAATTGCAAAAGTTCACAATTTTTTCGGTGTCTTCCTACAACTGAAATATAAATGATTTTACACCTAATGAAATCTATTCCTTAAAGATATATTTTGAAATAAGGTTACGTACATTTTTCCGAAATTTTGAGTACTTCTTCCGTAATTTGGGAGAAATTCGGAGATTTTAACTGGTACACTGGATTTACTTGGCCATTCGCAGGCCAATACGGGTCTCGATATAACCCTTGAGTATTTTTATAATTTCATATTTATATAACTTAACTACGGATGTTTAAATTTATTGTTTAGAAGTAGATGGAGAGTATTTGTGGGAAAAGGAGGCAAATGATTTTGTGAATGAGGGTGGACGAAAGATATCTTTGGGGAATCTGGATTTAATGCATGAAGGATAATGTGTTTTGACCGAGATTGCCAAATCGCTGACAGATGAGATTGTTTAGGTTTGTTTCTAAGTTTCACTCATTTGACCTCATTCTATTTTTTAAAAATTATTTGAATAGATTATCCCGCTTTATCATAAAAATTGCACAATTTAGTTTCGAGGTTTCCAGTCTTTAGTTCTTATATAATATCTTGTTCAGTGTTGCATGTCGAGATGTATTTTATTACAACTGATAACACTTTATTACTTGGATATTTATATATGTGATTTTCAATTTTGGTTTCTTCACAGTATTTTCTGAAGTCAATGATGTCACTTAAATTAACTTTAGTGTATTCGCCATTTTGTTTAGTTTGAATGTCATTTATTGCAGCTGAATTTAGGTGTTATGTTCAAGGTCATGTGTATTCATTGAAGGTCGTATGCACGAATATAGGAGTAACTTTAATATTGTTTACTTTCATATCTATTGACGTTTCCATTTCTTCATCTTCTTCTTCACCGGAAGAAGCGAACCTTGAGAAAGTTGCTACATGATATTGCACTGGGTTGTTAGTGTTCTCATTTGAACGTGTATTTTGATTATCCGAATGCTTTCGTTTTTTGTTTTCATTTCTCGGGATCAATGTTTCTTTACTGTTTTGCATTGGGCTGTGAGCTGCTGGCAGGCTTGATCTACCTTCATATTTATTTGAAGATGTTTGGTTGATAAGAGCGCTTTGCTGAAATGACACTTCTTGCATTGCCTGGGGTTCTTGCTGCTGAGCTGGTAGTTATAGGGCCTGTTGAGGTACTTGCAGCCAAACATATCCAGGTTGACTTAATTCTATCAATTGTGGTTGCTAATGTAATTGTTGCACTACAAGTTGCTGTTCAGGTGAATGAAACTCTCGTTGATGGAAAGTTTGAACTTCACTATTCTGAGCGCTGCATTCCTCTTAAAGCATTTAAGAACACGTTTTTTGCACGGGACTTCATTCACTGCACGACGCGTTATGAGTATGCATTGCATTAACGATGTGCTGCCTCGTGTCAGGGCAGACACTAACAGGTATTGCGCCATGTTTAGTTGTAAGCGAAATTGAACTTGGCACTCATTAGTAAATACTTGGCTGTCCCGGAGACATCGCTTCTGGAGTAATTTATCACTTAATACTTGACTTGATTCTTTCTTGGGATAAATAATATAATTAGTTCGATATTTTATTATGAATCAGAGAAATTTTAACATCAAAATCAGTCGCAGTGACAACTGATAGCCAAAAAAATGTTTTCAAAACCTCATTTCGAAATTACAGGTCTGGTATGGAATACTACAGTTCATTTAATAATTAAATTTTAAACTATTCAAGTGATGTTATGACTACTAATAAACCAATGAGTGATTTCAATGAGTGGTGGAGGGGATGAAGAGGGGAAACTAATTAGGTCGTATACTTTCTCTCTTTCTCCCTCTCTCTCCCTCTCTCTCTCTCTCTCTCTCTCTCTCTCTCTCTCTCTCTCATCTCTTCCCTTTTTTCTCTCTATATTTCTCCACACTCTTTCGTGAGTACGACAATGACTAAGTGTTTAAATCCATTGCCAGTTGATATTTCAAGTCGATATCCTACACTTTATACGACTCTAGGCAAATTCAAAAATATAAGTAATGTAGAATTGTATTTAAAATAAACCGGGTACCGAGTTTTTTAAGGATAAAGATTCTTAAAGGTTTTGACTAAAAGCGTTGGGTTTGTTCCTTCCAGACTTTCCTCCGTTCGTTTCCTTTCTGACAAACAAATTCGTCAAACTTAGTCACAAATCGGCCTAGCATTAGACAAGATCGAGACACAACAACCAACAGAAGCCAAACGCAGGCAGCCAAGCGCACGGCCATGCGCCCGGCTCGCTGTGACGCGCTGCAGCGACCACTTACTTTACACATTCGCCCTAATGCGCGTCTACAATTCCTCCATTAGAGCTGTCCCGTGCGGCGTTGGGGGAGGAAGCAGCCAGCGGCGGCGGCGGCGGGGACCGTGCACACTCAGCACTTGGGGCCCCCGCCACCCCCAACTGGCGTTCTCCGTCCTGCCCCGGCCCCAACAGCTGCGCCCAAGGCCCCAACCCCCCCGCCCGCTGCCAGCCTTCCGCTCCGCTGCCGCCGCCCGCGCCTGCCGCCCGTTCTACCCGCCGCCCGCTGCCCAAATGCCTTCACCCCCAAACCGCCCAGCATCCCAGCCTGCCCGTCCCACGCAACCCCCGCAAACTGCTACCCAACATGTCGCCCGCGTGTGACGGCGGGTGGCAGCGACGAGGGCGGAGCGGGTGGTGCCTGGCCGGTGGAGCTAGGAGCGAGGGTGGGGCAGGAGTGTGAGCGCGAGAATGTGTAGGTGGGGAATGTGGATGGCGGGGCCGAGGGGAGGGGGGGGGGGGCGTCGAGGCGGCGGGGTGGCGGCGGGGCGGCGGAAGCGGGGAGGGCGGGGGCGTGGGCGTCGGGCGTCGGGGCGTCGGGACGTCGGGGGCGTCGGGGGCGTCGGGGGCGGTGGGGGGTCGGGGGCGGTGGGTGGGGGGAGAGCGAGGTGTGGGGGCGAGAGCGAACGGGGCGGCAAAGGCAGAGACGGCCCCACGCACTAAGTGTGCGCTGGTGGCGCAGTACTAGCGTATTAACTGATACGAGATTGAATTAGACTACAATTAAACTAACTGTAATGTGTTAGGGCGAGCTGTGAACCAACTCCAGGGAGCTGTTTCGGACGCAGAGCTGTCTGGGGGCGGGCGAGGGCGGCGACTTAAGCAGTGCGAAGAGACAACCCGAGCAGGAGGTATCTTCAAGGCATCTCTCACATTTCCTTGCAACGCCTCAGGAAATGTCCCATTCACACACCGTTGAACGAGAGCTACAGAAATAAATATTTTGAAGTATTGGTAATTAATTGAGAGCAGCACATTTAAGTTCAACTTTGGAATGTGAGAATATTTCGAGAAATTTGAGATGCGGGAGAACTTGTTCATTGGCTCGATAGCTCGCTACGGTCCTTGGTCGACCAGCAATGGCCTCTCGGTCAGAGGATAAGGGGTTCGTGTAGTTAGCACGAAGACATCCTTTCCCTGTATAGAGTGGTCTTGATAACCTTAGGGTGGGTTTTCTCATCCCCACATAGCAATAGATACTGGAACATTTGTAAAGAAAGCGTAGAGATATAATTTGCCTCGGCCAGGAATCGAACCCGGGGATGAGCTGGAGAAAGCAAGCACGCCTACCAAGGAGCCACAGGAAGCAAAATAACCCTATAAACTCTAATAATAGTGATTCTAGTAACAGAAGTTTTGTAACAAGGGAAACTCGGTAACGATCACATAGGTTTTTTGTTTATAAATACGAAAGCATGATATGTGTGCTTAGAATGTAATATTGTTAGTTGACAGCATTTTGGCCAATACTGGAAGGTTAGAAAACGGCTTATATACGAAATTTTAGAAATCTAGCTTGCGCGATATTGTTACGGTTGTCTTGATCAAATAAAAAAACACAATTTGCTTCTTTGTACTCAATGTTATTTAGTTAATAAACATTTTATATCATTTAAGGAAATACTTTTTTCCGGTGTTCGTTTCCAATTTAAGTGAAAGTGCTGCAAAAACACCCAGGATACTATTCATTGAACTCTCGCAACTTGTAGCGTCGGAATGTTAAGTTTGTCGATAGGAAACGCAGCAAGATGTTAAAGCGGAGCGTGCCTAAGCCCTTCTGAAGGGAGGAGAAGATCCGCAATTCGCAAAATGCGGCTGAAATTAGTCAACCAATAGAATTTAATTAACGGAAGAATTTGCACCGTTAATGAGATAGGGGCGAAGCGCACACTTTCTGAGATGAGGTACTGCTGCTCACCGCTCCTGAAAGAACTCTGCTCCGCAAAGGTGGCAGGCCTGCATGTTCCACTCAAAGCATTTGCTACAGGAGACAAGAATGAGTTAGTACATTGGAAGATCTTCATTAATATATTGATTCATATTTTCAAACGCATCAACAGCTATGGTCACAGTCCCATAAGTGTAGTGCATGTTTATAAAACGGAAGGTGATGATATTCGAGGGATGATGAGAACTTACACGTCGACTTACGGCTTTTTCCCATCTCCAGGTATCTCCACCAGTGGCGCACTGCCTCCTCCCGGGAAAACTTGTAAGCTCCCGACTGGTCTCCCGGCATTTTAAGGTAGTGTAGTGAAGGTAGGTTTAAGTGGATGTAAGTAATGGATGAAGATAGGAACGTGAAGAGGAAAGAAAGATCTCGCGCGGTCGGTGGCCCGTTTGTCAAAGTACTACTCCGGCATACGCCTAGTATTGATCGAAAAAAAAAACACGGAGACTTCCGATTAGCACACAAAAAAAAACACGAAAAGCAGCCGACCGCTACAATTCTCCTCGGAATAACATCTAAATTCGATCTAGCACGTAGCTATTGTCAAAAATCCTGGCATCGACGGGACTCAAATCCTAGGACTTCTCGGTCAGAAGCACTGCAGTGCCACCAGTTGATGCCCTGAGCCACCTCAGAACAGGGCAAGAGTTGTGTGTGAATCCTACATCTTCTGACCCTAGTGCCTAATCAACGTATAGTCTCACATGCGTTTGAGATTTACTGGCTTCGCATCTTGAGTGACCCCCGCCCCCTAACCTAAAAAGACAGCCCTTTTGGAAGAATTAAGGAAGCTTCTCCATAAAAGTAGTCATTCCATAAATAAACTCATCCCTGAAGCCTTGCTCAATAGACTGAAATCACGAAAACCATCCATTAAATCGCCCGCGTTCTTAAACGAGAGCAATTTTCAAATCCGGGAGGAACGGGAGAGGTAGTAGACCAGAACGCACTCCTGCAATAACCCGTAATTTTCTTAACACCAGTCAAAAGCGTTCAGTATTTGATATGCTATGGAAGACAGCAAACCTTGTGTGTACTCGACATGGAAGATGTGCGGTTTCCTTCTTCAAATGGAGCGAATGTGGTATCTCTCAGGTTGTGCGTCATTTGGCGGAGGTGTGTGAACGGCCTGCTTACCGGGCGATCTGTCGGACATCCTGGCAATGATATCGATTGCCATCCAATGGAGTATGAAGCTAGATGAATCTCTTTAGTGATCCTAAATAATAATTATTTTATTGTTCTGATTATCCTTACTATTTATGAGAGTATTACTTGTATTTCAAACTGGGTACTGTACTTGCTGTAAGATAAATAAAACAACGTGCATTTGAGGAAACCAGACTTAGAGCATGTCTACATGTCGCTCACTCTAATTTCACAAATCGGAATTCATTTTTCAAACCATTTTTAAGCAAACGATATTGACACATTTTCATTGTTACAATAAAGAAAAAACACTTGTACGAACGCAGGCGTAGTAGCCATTTAACCCTCTGCAATATCTCCCTGGAAATAAATGCCGCCTTCTCGTCGCCCTTGTCGCGGTTCTGCTGCGCAGCCTGCGCTCCTCAGTTGTTCGTCGTGTCTCGCAAATGCGTCTCGCCCCCGCGCCCCGCCCCCCGCTCGTGATACGCGGGTGCGCCGCGCTGCTATGAGCGCAGTTTTTCCTCGGAGACAAATGATTAAATAATCAGGGCTCCGGCGCGGCGCGGCGCGCGCCCCCTGCGCCTGTTCCGCGAATTTTATCGCCGGCGGCGTCGCGCGGGAGGCGGAGCGGTGGCGGTGGCGGGGGTGGGAGCGGCATTGGAGGGGACGGTGTGGGTGGAGGAGCGGAGGCAGTGAGAAGGGACGAACGGTGTGGAATGAAAGAGGAGTGGAAGGAAAGGGCTGGCGTGTCAACAGAAGTGAAGGGGAACGGGTGACGGTGAAACGGGTGATGAGGAACGGTTTGGGGGACTGGTAATGAGGAATTGGTGACGGGGAACGAGAGATGGAAAGGATTGTATATTGGAGTGGGCAGGGAGAGAGAAAGGGGCGGGGCAGGGCTGGCTCGGGGTAGGACAACCAGGGGCCGGGGCAGAGTGGGACAGAACTGGCTCCGTTGGCAGCGGGGGGGGGGCGCGACTCCTGGCACGAGGCGGCGGGACGCTACATGGGCCACGCGGGGTGTTAGGAGGCGAAAGTGGGGCGGGGGGGGAACGTGCGCGGCACGCGGTGACCATCAAAAGCTCGTCCCCGGCGCAGCTGCAACGGCGCCCTCCATCGATGAGTGGCATAAACCTGTGCGCGCCCCGCCAAGCCCTCTCCTTCGTGCCCCTAGCACCCCGCGCCATGCACTCCCCGATTCTTTCCTATACAGCTCCAAGAGACCGCGAAATCCTGCGCCGCACCTGGTTCACTGTTGGTTGGTCTGCACTGCCCACGTGCCTTGCTCCTCATGTCTCTCCACAATACTTGTTTTTTCTGGCATTTCCCCTTCCGAAACTTTAACACGCGGCTTGTATTTTTCTTACACTGCCCCGCAAATTCGAAGCTCCTCTTTCGTGTCGTTGAATACCTTTGTTGTATCCGATGATTTGAAGCATCCGTACACAAGGCATCTCAGTAGACAATTCCGAATGCAACTTCCAGGAAATGTGATATACAATATACGAAAATTGCACATGCTACGTTTATCGCGCTTATTTAATGATAATACAAATTGCACTGAGATCGGAGTATTTGCCAGATTGAACGTAACGCGACTCGAGGCGACCGCGAGGCGCCCGCGAAGCGCCCGCGAGGCGCCCGCGAGGCGACCGCGAGGCGACCGCGAGGCGACCGCGAGGCGACCGCGAGGCGACCGCGAGGCGACCGCGAGGCGACCGCGAGGCGACCGCGAGGCGACCGCGAGGCGACCGCGAGGCGACCGCGAGGCGACCGCGAGGCGACCGCCAGGCGACCGCGAGGCGACCGCCATGCGACCGCGAGGCGACCGCGAGGCGACCGCGAGGCGACCGCGAGGCGACCGCGAGGCGACCGCGAGGCGACGCGAGACCTCCGCGAGGCGTATGCTAATGTCCTGCGCGGGTTCGGGAATATCTCTCATTATGCGCTTAGCGCTCGCCTCCATTAGCGCGCCGAATGATTATTATATCGTGGATTTGCAAATGCGGGCGCTGCGAGCCTCTGCGGCTTCCTCCGTGGCTGGCTGCGCTGCGCTGGCGAGCGGCGGGGGCGCCGGCACCTCTGGGGCCACCCCTTCCGCCCCTCAGGCGCCACGCGGTAGGAATATGCCTAGTTCGTCGCTTTACTTTGCAATTTCGATGTACAATTTATGTTAATGTCTAATGAAAGTTTGCGTAAAATAATAATAATAATAATAATAATAATAATAATAATAATAATAATAATAATAATAATAGTGATAATAATAATTAACCCGCCCCGTGGCGCAGACCCTTGCAGTAGCCGTCGTTGGTGGCGAGGAGGGTGCTGGGTCAAGTCCTGCGATCGTATTTGTAATTATCCCTTTACTTCTTGTCATGATTTCATCATTATCCTATCACCTTATACAGGATCAATCTTATCAATCAATCTTATCACCTTATGAGGGGTCTTATCAAGGGATAAATCCCCCAAAAAGCTGATCTACATAATTACACACGTTAGTCCCTCCAGGATACAAAACGACTGGGGCTGGGAAGAGAACGTGCAGCGTGGTCAGTTATGGTCGATACGCTAATAATGATGATAATAATAATAATAAGAAGAAGAACAATAATAATATTAATATAATTATTATTATCGATGTTTTTCTTCTTCTTCTTCTTCTTCTTCTTCTTCTTCTTATTATTATTATTATTATTAATAATAATAAATATAATAATAATAATAATAATAATAATAATAATAATAATAATAATCGTGAATGATTTTAGCAATGGCATCTGCATGAAGTTTGGTCTTGCAAAAATTAATTTAAACAGACAAAATGGCAACGTCAGAGAGCTTTATGGACATGTGATTCAAGATATTGAACCAGAGAAAACAAATATATGAGCATTGAAGAACAAGAGAACATCTCGCAAGACACAATGAAAGAGAGAATTCGCAAAGAGTATTACAGAAGAGTGAGTCGTGAGGTGCAGTCCGCTCTGAACTCCAGAAATCAAAGATCTTCAGTAGATAGTTTGGTGGTGCCTGTACTCGAGTTTAGTTTCGGACTAGGGAGCTGGACTGAGCAAGAAATTTTAATCATGGATCAAACAATCAGAAAATTGCTTTCCATGCATCATGTTGCCCACCCTCGGGCAGGTGTATATAAACTTTGGTGCAGATCAATAAAGATCAATCATTTAAGTGGCTTAAAAGGAGAAGAATGAAGCCAGAATCGAAATCAGTAGTAATTGTAGCCCAGGTTTAGGCGCTGGGAACACTATATTATGATAAAGCGGTTCTCAAAATTTCCCAAGATGATAACAGCCGCATTTGTCAGAAACAAGTAGAAAGCGTTGACCAATTCTAGCAAAAACCGAATAAGTGAAAAGACACGACCGGGTGTGTAGGTACCTTCGCCTGCAGATCTGTACCGTCCTCGAAGTTCCAAAGAATGCTCCAAGTCGTTCGAAGAATTACCAAAACCAGTGACATCCGTTGGATGGTGTACAGTATTGTGGGACCAACAAATTTAAACTGATCGCACGATAGCGGCAAACAAACCGGATATTTTTATCCGGGATTTGGAGGAAAAACATGACTACTTGTAGATGTGGCTGGGCCGATAAAGATGTTTCTGTGCCGAACAAGATAACCAAGGAGGCAGAGAAATGTCTTAAATACAAGAGTTTAGAAATTAAGATCAGCCGGATGTGGGGCGTCAATGCACAGGTGGGTCCGATAGTTACTGGAGCTCTGGGATTTGTGTAAGAACCCAGGAGATTCAAAAGACTGGGAATTGCAAAGCATTACTTTATTGGGAACAGCTCATATTTTGCAGAAAGTATTGTAGAGGTACGGAATGACCATAGATCTGCTCCTCAGGAAGATGGTTGCAACCCGGGGTAAACTTTATAATCAACATATAACACAACTCATCACATCTTTAGTTGTGAATAAGAGGAATAATAATAACAACAATAACTAGCTGAGCCATTGCGATTAAATTGCACAAAAGGAAAAGCTGTAGAAATGTTGTAATAGAAAAGTGTCACAGATGCACTGTAAAGGAAATCGAAATTCCCAAAATATAGTTTCATGTCGTTTAGTGGTTGTTCTCCGATACTAATGAAATGAGATCGGTTTAGAAACTCCGGAGCAATTTCTATTTTATTCACTGTGAACTTAATTAAACTCCTAAAACGCAATTAAAATGTTTTATATTACCAAGACCTGGACATATATGTTGTAAGGGACTGTAGTAGGGAATTTGGCAATCCCCCTCAGCTTAAAAATGTAATTTCTTACATATAATTATAAGCACTGAGATTTTCTTGTAAAGGAGCACATGTGTAAAAATAATTTCTGGAGATTACCGTTATAAAATCACACTAGCCTTTACATGTAAAAACACTCAATTTTCCAACTCAAAAAGCTCTCTATCTGGGCTTTGGTAACTATAACTTCACGACAGGTCAACTGCTACACAATGTGGTTAGTTTTGAAAACGACAAAATGACAAATAATGCCATAGTAGCGTTTGTCCTATTATTTGTAAACATTATTGAAATTAAGGTTTTCACTCCAAAACTGCTAATATAAGAAAGCACATCTACAACTCACTATCTTTCATTTAAAGATAAAATGAAGTACTTTCGTTGAGTAGAAAGCTTAAACCCCTAAATGAAAGCCCTTAGAGTTTTAGAAATACAAATAATAATAATAATAATAATAATAATAATAATAATAATAATAATAATAATAATAATAAATATTAATGATATCTAGATTCCCTTAATGGCGGGGCTAAAGGAATAACGCTTGCTATTATGTCTCAATGGATCATCAAATAATTGAAAAGTATAATGTCAATTCTCAGCTATTCGTACTGCTGACTTTTCCTTAAACCAGTATTTGTGATGTTGAAAATCTGTATTTTAAATTATAGACCTCTAAACTTATTTACTAAGGACATTTAACAGTAAATATTTTTATCTCAGATTACTGTTTCCTATTAACAATAGAATGCTTACAAATGCAAACAATAGTTAAGTAAAGGTACTATATTGTATTGGCATAATTTTTAAATTTAATTTATTATATAAATTAATGTGTTAAAATAATTTTCGTAACTAATTCTCCACAAATTCTCAAATCTCCTACGCTCTTCAGATATAGTTCGCTACAGAAAATTCAGAACAATCATATCAAACAGTGGAGTTTTGAAAGTTTGTTGTAGAAATCAGCTATGTAACCATTATGCTGTTTTAAACCTTCAGTTGCTTGGTGAAGAGTCGTTGATGCTGATAAGTATCGCTTGAAGGGCATCCAAAGTAATGTGACCAATCATGATTTAGTAATTATCAGAAAGAGTTTATTGAAAAATTATACCCTCGAGGTAAATATTTATATTAACATTTTTTTGTTTCTGTTGTATTTGTTGCAGGTCATTACCTATCCTCATATTACTGAAAATAAATAGTGTGAATCAGTTCTTACTATTGCTTTATTCGGAATCTCCATTATGCAAACACAGACGTTTATGATACCTAGAAAACTCGACGACCCCAGTTGGTATAGCAACGACCCCAGTTGGTATACATTTCAACTAAAATAGCGAACTAGCGTAGGAAATTAAAGAAAATAAATAATGGCGAACATCACTTGGTTCGACATTAAATTAAACGAACGTAGTTTAATTGTTGCATGTAGCTTGTTAATGACCTACGCCCACGTGCCCGAATAGTTGTTAGATCCTGTACAGGCCAGCCACAACCTCACACCCAGATTTTATGTGTAAATAAGAAAATATCGGAGGTTCTAATGGAGCAGCTAGTCGACGGGCAACCTTGGAGGTGGAAGCTGAGTATAACCAGGGCAATTGATAAGAGCGGGTTTTGGGTATTATATTGGCGTTGTAACGCCGGGCGGTTATAAAGATTTTAGTTGTATTATAAGAGGAGGATGGTTCATTACAATGTAAATAGAAAATATCTAGAAGTAAGTCATTTCATTGCGTGCAACAAATATTATCGACGGATACGTTTCATGTCCCATTCTCAGGATTTGTGTGTCCCAACACACAACTTCCATGTCTGCCACAATAATCCTCCAACTGAAACCAAAGAATATTGCTCTTTGTCTCCATACTGATAATGAAGGAAATGAGAGAGACGGCAATGTCACCTTCTGTTAATGATTGAAGATAAGCATAACTGTTTAATTTTCAAGTGGTTTGGTTCGTGTTGTAAGAGTAAGAAAATACTTATCTTACCAAGCTGTTTTTATCACTTGTCTCGTTTCCCCAACCTCTCATACCAACATTACACCATTATAAATCAAATTTTAACACCATCGATCCATTGAAACTATTCATCGTAGGTGTGGAAAAAATGGCTTAGTTATGTGACCATAAGAAATATATACTCTATTCGACGACAGGCAGTTAGGTGAAGAGAAGACAAAGAGTTGGTAGTAGAGGTTCATGCTTCGCCATTCAAGTTCACCTCTGGCACTTTTTCACGAATCTCAGCAGTGGCCAACCTGTGTTTGCGACAAACTGAGTTCTCCCACTGATTGGATGAGAATTTTAGAAACCGGTACCTTTGATCGGTAGTTGAATGCAGTTTCGTGAATCAATACCTAGAAAATGCAAGAGCTGTACCTTAAGAAACAGACTACGAACCGCACGCGACCTTCTTTTCCTTATTCTTGTCCCCAGTATTGCCAGACTTATCAGGATCCTGGAATTTATACCAGAATAATAATGAAGATACTATGAACCAGAATGAAGCCATCCTGATACATTTAAATACCTGGATTTTCAGTATACGGTAATTGATAATGTACGATTCGTGAAATATTTTTTTATTTAATAATTTAAAACTAACATCAATATAAATAACTATGATATTGGTGAAAATACTGCCGTAAAAACATTGAGGGTGACATAGGATGGTCTTCTTACTAGCACATGGTTTATTAGAAAAGGATAGAACATTTTAGTCTTCCATTTAGTTTACGATATAAAATGAATCGATTTCGAGTAAAGTTTAACGAACATCCTGTGCGCGTTAAAAACATACTTGAGTTATGAACAATTTCATAATTTAAATCAATTGTCATTGGCACCAGGAATTTTAGTAAAGTACCAGGGTTTTTGAAGGGATATATATTTAGTCATCTGGCAACGCATCTTGTTCCCTACTCTACCGACACACACACACACACACACACACACACACACACACACACACACACACGTACACTTAAATATAATATACGGTCAATATTCCGGGAGACTATTCTGAGTTAGAGCTTATCCCGGAGGCTAAAAAGATACCTAGTGGAGAGAAACCTCGGAAACAGACGTGTCGGTCGGCCCTGGATCTCATGTTCCAGCAGGAAAGGAGGGACACCTCGCTCGGTCGAAACGTATCTCTGGCACTGTGGGGAGCGCAGGCGCGAAGTGGGCCGTGGGAGGCCGCCTGCTACTGGCCCAGTTCCCGGCGCCGCCGCCGCCGCAATAAAGGTGCGCTTTATGAGGGGCTTCTCACAGGGTGCGCGGTTAACGAGCTGCTTTTATCTCCAATCACGCTGCTCCCTCCCACACGGCCGTCACACCTCTCACCTCTGCCTTCCACCCCACCCCCACCCCCCCCCCTGTCACCGCACCCCCCATCACGCCCACCCAACCTCACCGCTCACCTGTCCTCACTAACACCCCAGTCGTCTGCTCACAGCCTGCCTCACATCTGCCTCCCCCATCTCCTCAGCCTTCCCGACCCGAACAGATTTTGTCCTCTCATCGTCGCCTTCCCACGTTTCCATCCCAACAAATCAGATCCCCAACTCTGCCGTCCCCGTCCCACGCGTGTCCTCGCCGCCTCAGCCAACGCTGACTACCTCCTTGCCAACCAGCCGCCTCCGTCGCCCCCACGCTGTCACCCTACGTTCCCGCCTTGTTGCTGTTTCGTCTCGTCGTCGGCAGAGTTTTCGCGTCGAACGGTGTGGCTCTGCTTTCTGCCAACTTGCTACCCTCACGAGCCTCGCTGCCCCGCCCACCTCGGTCCGCCTCATTGCTGTTCCGCCTTCGCGCCAACTCAGCGCTACCACCACAAATCCCTCCCACTCGTCGGCCTGCTATCCCGCCTAATCCCGTCCGCCAACAGGCTTTGCCCCCTCGCCTTCCCGACTCCTAGCTGTCCCACCGCCCCCGATTCTGCCACCGGGAGAGATGGCTCAGGCTAGCGACTGATGTCACTGCAGTGCCTCTCACCGGGAGGTCCCTTGGTTCGAGTCCCGACGGGAGCAGAATTTTCAAACATGATTTACGAGGAGAATTCTAGGCATCGGCTGCTCTGATAGAAAGTTTTACGTGGTTTCTCCCAGGTGAATGCCGGAGCAGTGCCATAACAAACGGGTCACGGACTGCGCATGATCTTTCCTTCCTCTTCCTTGTTCTATTCTCACTCCTTACATTCACACACTTACACTAATATACATTTAACTATCACACATGCCGGGAGAACGATCGGGAGCTTAGAACTTGTCCAGGCTGGGGTAATCCTCCGCATGTGGGAGATACCTGGTTGGGGGAATCCCGTTAGCCGACGGTAGGTCGACGCCGGATCTCACCATCCAGCGGAGGAATATCACCGCCACCCCGCGAGGAAAACATATGCACTACATTTACGAGATTAACGATCCTAGTAGTTGATGTGCTAGGAATTACTAATCAATCAATCAATCCGGTTGTCTCTATTGACCAGTCTCTCTCGGTTTGGAATCCCTGGCGATGCCGTAACTTCCATACCGCCTCCCTGTTGCCCTGATCGTTCAACCGCCCGTCTATCTGTCCAACTCCTCCCCCGCAACGATTCTCTTCCTGGTCGCCTCCACCCTCGTTCATTCGACCCTTTCTTGCCGTACCTGTCGGCACACGACCCTTTCCTAGCGGTGAAACGATCGCTCTCTTTAATGCGCGGGCAGTTGCGTCGCTGCCGCTCTTTATCCACGACAGTTCTGCCTCCTTAGGTGCATCTTATGCTCCACTTAATCACTTCTGGCAGGTTGAATGACATTGCCGTTTTGCGAAAGCCTTTCACAAATATTCCATTTTCGAACATTCTTCGTGTCTATTGCTATGTAGTATTTAACCCTGCCGGATGTAAGCACTAGGAAAAGTGCCTCGAGCTCTAGCGGTAATCTCTTAGACGAATCATTTGAATTTTTGCTAATCTTGCTTCATAAATTGACTTTTGAGTGTTTCAGGCACAAACACACATTTACCAATATTGAAATTATGAAAATTTCTTAAAAAATATATTTTGCAAAAACAAGAACAAAACTACCTGTACTACCCGTTCCGACCTGCAATACGCTACGCTGCATACGGTTTGGTTGGGATTATTGGCAAGAACTGAAAGTTATGACATATAAAAACAATAATAGGGAGGTTCTGACAAGTACAGTGTTCTCAAAATTTGGTTCAGTGTTCTCAAAATTTGTCTCTCTATCAATGGAAGAACAACTCTGTCATTTGAGAGACTGATCGTGTGTGACGGAGGGTTAATATAGCTATTTTATTTTTTGCCTTATTTGCTGCATTTATAGCTTAGATTTTCTCCATGTTCAACTGACAGCAGGAACTGTAACTGTTACCATCCTATTATTTTTAATGTGGCTAATATTGTGTTAGTGCTATTTATGTGCATTTTACAATATCACTTCACTTTTATTTTTTCGTTTCCTTATCACTACAGACAAACCAGCAAACATACTCACCAAGTTCATTTTATTCATCCCTCTTTTCACTCTTTAATTCTTGAAATCACTTCAAGAAGATGTCAAACTTTTATAGTTATATAATAGAATTTGGAAATACTGAGACGAGAAAATGTTAACAAGTGCGAAAGTGTAAAATTAGTATTTTAGTCAAGATAATCCGCATGATGATGGTAACATATTGATAATGGTAATTAATCGTTTTATTGGAAGTGATCACTCTAAAGGCAGAGCGTGATGCCATTCATATGAATTATCTTCCTTCATGTTCATATATGTTTCGAAGAAAACAAACCTAAATGTGCATCATATTTTGCAAACTGTCTTTGATGACGAATTTTTGAATTTTCGCCTTTTCAAAATATACAGAATCGTTACAATATCTTAATGAATTTGAATGCGCAAAACTTAAACGTTTCAACAAAAGAATGCT
Organism: Teleogryllus oceanicus; assembly: GCA_964035755.1. Taxonomy (NCBI): domain Eukaryota; kingdom Metazoa; phylum Arthropoda; class Insecta; order Orthoptera; family Gryllidae; genus Teleogryllus; species Teleogryllus oceanicus. Next base: position 89,778,194 of record CAXIVR010000007.1, read on the forward strand.
CATTTTATTTAAATATTGAATACTTTAACAATGTTATGCTTATAACGAATAACTATTTAAATTCTTCGATTTTTTGAAAATATACTGTAATAATACCATATTAAGGATTTCATACCAAACGTTTCGATATGTGGTAAATGTGGTACTTAAAGAAAGAGAAGCAGAAACAGCCAGAGAATTATGGTTTTCATGAATGACCTTCAGTTGTGTATATTCCATTTTCGCGTGGTCTGATTTTATGTGAATAAAAAATGTGTCCATTCTGTACAAATTATCGTTATTTAGAAAGTAACGTGTATCTTCAAGTATGTTTCGGGGGATTACTTTCCCCTTTGCATAAATTACTCTGGAAAAATAATTTATAAAAGTCGGAAACGAATGGAGGGCATTACAACACATTTTAATCACATTAACAAGTTAAAAATTACTAGAAAGCAACGCACTGATATTGAAAATGTTGTAATGTTACATCCCTTGTTCAAGTATCATCGTTATCTATTTATTCGAAAAGCTTTCCCCCCTAATGGATTAATTTATCTGCTTATGACTCATCTGGCTGCCTGTCTCGCTTTCTTCCTCCGCTCGCCTGACAGTCTGCCCATCGACCTGCCAACCGTCCACTCACGCACCCGTCGGCCCTCCGTCCCTTGTCCATCCCCCACGCGCCCAATGCCGCCGCCACCGCCTCACGGCGCTTTCCGGCCGCGATAAATATTGCATCAATAATCTTCGTCCCGCCTCCGCCCACCGCCCACCGCCCACCGCCCACCGCCCGCGCCTGCCGCCGCGGATCGGGCGCTAAGAATAGCCCCCCCCCCCGCCGGCAGCGCGGTGGATAATGGGCGCGCCTGGAGGTAGAGCCGCCAACCAGCGAAGCCCTCCCACTACGTGATGAGGTAATTGGCGCAGGCCAAGAGGTTACGCTCAGATCCCAGAATATCACATTACCCTTTGGAGGAGGGGAAGGAAAGCTCTGTCAAAATGCATTTAAGATGATGATATGAGAAGGAATATACTACACGGAGTCGTTATGATTCTCCATGTTAAATGCAATTAATGCAAATGCGTAAGATCCAGTCTACCTCCGTTGTTAGATAGATAGATAGATATTTATTATTCTGCAGATAGGTATATACAACCTGGTGGCAGAACTCTACAATTAACATATTACTAATATTAACTTTAAATTACTTAACAACGTAACATTAAATTCTTTAAAGACATAATAATAATAATAATAATAATAATAATAATAATAATAATAATAATAATAATAATAATATGCTAACAATAATAGCATTAACTACATTTTATGGTTGACCTGCACAGTTATTTTAAACTATTAAATACAAGATTACACGACTTTTTAATTACACTTCACTTTCACTTCACTTCACTTCACTTCACTTCACTTCAAATCACTTCACTTCACTTCACTTCACATTTGAAATTCACTTCTCTTTCTACTTCTATATTTATGATTACTTCTATATTTATGATGTATTTATGATTTATATCATTTGTATTTAAAACTACGTGATTTTTACTTCTACGTATACTACCTCGCATACTACTTTACGTAGTATAGAGAAAATAGGGTAATCCGTAAGTTTTTGAGTTATTGAAAAATAAAAATGGCTTACTTTCGAAAACGTTCAAACCATATTTCATCAAAAACGTCCACAATTGTTTTTCTTGCAAATCTTCTTACTGGTTCACTTCTATTGAAAGCCTGATTTCAATTAAGATATTTTAGAACCGGATTTTTTTTTAAAAATTGGTGATTTTTTATCACCGGTTTTGTCATCAAGTATAAAAATATCGATTGTACAGAAACGTAAAGTAAACAGTAATTAATTAAAAAAAATTTTATATCATTTCTTGAAAAGTTGCAAGTATTATAAATGTTCGTGGATTCGTGAGCTTATAATTTCCACGGTGATATATCTAGAAATAAGATAACATGACAAGTTTGGTTAAATAATGTGTTTTACGAGATCAAGTAGAAGAAATAAATGGAAATAATAGCCATTGAAGAGCAAACGTTTTGCCCAAATTTGCATGATGAGGACAATTTTGCAATAATTATTTTCTCAAAAACGGATCCCATTTTTTTTTCATTTTTTGTTTAAAGCATAGTACGTTCATACAAATTGCGGAGGTCACATTTTCAGTGGTCTCTGTATTTTCGAAAATTGCAAAAAATTAACATTGCAAAACAACATTGTTGGTGATAGAGATTTTATATTTCGTAGCATCTGTTCTTCAAATTCATGTAGAGTTTTTTGAATATTTCAATAATTTTGCGTAATTTTTGCAAACCTTCGAATTTGCTATTCCGAATTTCTAGTGCTTCCTTTGCTTTTGACGAGATGTCTGGTCGCAATACTACAGTGGCAACGCCACCACAGGGCAGTTTGAAATTCTTAGAATTGTTCTCACTGTTGTAGAGTATATGGAAAGCAGTTTTGGGTGTTTAAATTTTGTTGATGTTTTAGCTTTAAAATAATTAGTTTTAGCACCTTATGCGGTACGATTGGTAATGCGGTTTACAAGTGATGGCTGAGATGTGTTAACATGGTCAGGACTTGACGTATTATAATATTATTATAATTAATAATATTAATTGCGGTATTATTATTAACCGTTATTTATGTGATAAAGTACGTGTTGTCGTAGAAATACTGGTTTAAAGAAGCGAGCGCGAGCAAAACCCACCCCCGATGTAACGAGGAAACTGGCGCCTGTGAGAGGATGAGATGAAACTCGAGAATATCACATGAACCCTTGGAAGTTGTTATGGGACACTTGTAAAAATTATTTTCATTTATGCGAGGAGTGATTAATTAAGAAGTATCTACATATGTTAATATAACTGATGGAGGTTGCGTTGCATCTGCCCTGCGTACATTTGTGTGAGAGTACGTTCTGATAACTTAAATGCAACTGGAATATTCTCTCTGCATTTCTTTGCACGATTTATATCATTTTTATTTGAAAAATTCTTGATATTATTTTATGAAATCGTGAGAGAGCAAAACACAGCCACAAGCTAATGTTGAAACAATGTAGTCGGCGCAAGCCTAAGGTTACCACATTACCACTTAGAGAGAACGCACATTTCCTCGGTTGAGTTTAAGCTACTACACGTCAAAATATTTTCGAAGTCGTGATGATGCAAAGAGTGATTAAATGTTATTTCTCCTGCATGCTAAATATACGAGTAACTTATGTAATGTATGGAATATGCTCTCTAATGTGATGTCCGTGATCTATCATTTGTATTTTAATCTACTTTGATTTTGTCTTCAAGAAAGCAATAAGAAGCACAAACTATCAAATACAATTATTAGATATTAAACACTCCGTCACTCGCACTGTTCGATAGAGTCTAACAGAAGTTTCTTTTCTAGTTAAGAAAGGAATGTTAGCCCTCCACGTATGAAAACAATGCTTCTATTCTTCTAACGGTATCTGAGAAGGGTCTCGCAAAACTTCTTATCTGTGTTATGCACTTTGTCGTCATACTCGGAAGTAAAATCGCTGTGCCTATTTGACAAAATCCAACATTAGAATACGGGTATATGGAACGGTGTTTTTGCATACTTAATCAAAATGAGATTTTTTCTGAAATATGAGAGTGTTTAATATTTCAAATGTTGTGTTGGTGCGTTTCTCTTGATTACTGTAAAAACGTAAATATTAGAAGATGTAGAAAACTAAATAATGCGGGCGTTGGACGTAGTCCAACGTGTTGCGAATGACCGTGCGAGTGACTGCAATATAATAAAACCTGCAATATGGTTTGTAATTAATTATTTACGTTTCTTTCCATGATGTATTCAATTACAATATAAGCACATATAAATAAGAAAAATGTACTAATGATGTTAATAAAGAAAATTAACTTCATAATGGGTGATGCGTTGGACATAGTCCAACCCGCGAGTACTCGTGTTACGAATGGCCGCGCGAGTGACGAACGTTAAGAATTATTATAACAATGAAACTACATTTTTCATTGTTTTTAACGAACTAAAATTCGAGTCAGACATTTCTTCACATTGGAAATATGTTTTGATGTGGATGTACAATGCGCATTTCTTACGAAACGAATAAATAAAAAAATATTAGAAGTTCCCATGATGGAGATTTTCTAAATAATATTGCCTTATAAAACTTCCCATAACTCTCCCCTTTAAAATTTATTTAAGCATAAAAGAAAATTACATTCATCTATTGTACAATTAACTTTTTGGTCTAAGTATAGAACCTTATATTTCATTTCCCTGTATTGGTTTACTACTTTATTTTACAAAAAATAAAAATAAAATAAAATAAAATAAAAAAACTAGATTTTCTCTCTCTCTAACCGAACTACATTTTCCCTCGGACGTAGAAATGATGAAAACCCACCTGGGCATAGTACGTAAACCTTGTGTCGAGAGAAGCCACGAAGCAAAAATTTAAGAGAGCGAATATCCTCGAATTTCATGTCTACCATGCTCTTCATCTTCCCTTTCTTTACACGAGTTTGACGACCGGTTCTTTCAAGACTTGATATTAAACAACCGGGAGGGTTCAGTGGGGAGATGAGCTCCGTCGCACGCAAAACATATTAAAACGGCGGGGCGGCTCTTGCTACGCGCGGCGCGCGCAAATCTCGTAAAGAGAACGCACTGAATTTTTATCGCCTATCGCCGCCCGGCGCCACGGGGAGCAGGCCGGGCGGCGTCGCGCCGCCCCCAGGGGGCCGTGGACGCCTCCAGCGCGCGCTGCGGCAGCTCTGCGCTCTACCTGCGCCAGCGCCGCGGAAGCCCCACAGCAGCGCGGCGTCACCTCAGTGCAAATGGAATGAGGTTTGTTGATTCAATTTGCTCAGTTTAGATCCAATCTTGTAACATTTAATACAAAATATCTGTGTTAGACATATGACATTTTCATTTAAGTGTTACATTGTAGGCTAGACTGATTATTTCGTGATTCAGGGTGAGTCAACTGCTAAGGTCATTAGACCCGTAAGTGTTTCTAACACGGAAGGTGGCGGTGATATTCCCAAACTGAATCGACTGATTGATGATTCCGGGCGCGTCTACTACTGAAGTCATTAGTCCCGCCTTGGCTTCGTGTTTTCGTGTTCAGCGGTGATATTCCCTCACTGGATGGCGAGATCCGGCGCCGACCTACAGTTGACTAGCATGGTTTTCCCCAAGCAGGTATACCGGGGGCGGTAGCTCAGTACATCAACTGATGTCGCTGCAGCGCCTCTGACCGGGAGGTCCTAGGTTCGAGTCCTGATGGCGGCAGGGTTTTCGACACTGGCTTTTCAGCTAGGTCGAATTCAGTCGCTGCCTGGAGTAAAATTCTAGCGGCCGGCTGCTCTGATCGGTAGTTTTCTGTGGTTTCTCCGATCAACACCAGGCGAATGCCGGAGCAGTACCCTACCAAACGGGCCACTGACCGCACGCGATCTGTCCTTCTTTCTTGTCCTATCCTCTCTCCGTACGCACGCACACTTACACTAACATGCACAACTCTATCACATATTCCGGGAGGCCGGTCGGGTGCTTAGAGCTTGTCCCGGCTGGGGCGGTGCCCCGCTGGTGGGAGAGTCCTGGTTAGGGAGAAACCCCACTAGCCGACGGTAGGTCGGCGCCGGATCTCGCCATCCAGCGGGGAAAGATCACCGCGCATATCCCGAGAAAAAACATGCACTACACTAATGGGACTAATGACCAAAGCAGTTGACGTGCCCGGAAACACGAAGAAACCAAATCAAATCAACTCAAGCAGGTATCTCCCACCAGCGAAGCACCGTCCCAGTTGGAGCTAGTTCTAAGTCCCCGACCAGTCTCCCGGTATGAATAGTAGTGTAGTACATGTTAGTGTAAGTGTGTGTATGTAAAGCGTTAGGAGAGGGCAAGGAAGAAGAAGGAAAAATCGCGCGCAGCCCGTGGTCCGTTTGTTAGGGTATTGCTCCGTCTGGTGTTGATCGGAGAAACCACGGAAAACCACCGATCAGAGCAGCCGGCCGCTAGAATTCTCCTCCAGACAGTCACTGAATTGGAGATAGTTGAAAAGCTAGTGTCAGCAAATCCTGCCGCCGTGGGGAGTGGGAACCTAGGACCTCCCGGTCGGAGTCCCTGAAGTGACATCAGTTGATGAACTAAGCCACCGTTCCCGTTCCCCCACTGGATGACGCAATTCGGCGCCGACCTACATGATGGCTGTAAGGTTTTCCCCCATCAGCGGGGCACCGCAGTTCTAAGCTCCAGACTGGTCTCCGAACAAGTGCGGTAGTGTAGTGCATGTATGAGTGGGTGTACATAAGGGGATCCAGGAAGAAGAAGGAAAGATCGTGCGCGGTGCGTTTGCCGTATATTAGGGTTCTGCTCCTGGATTCGCCTCGTGTTGGCCGAAAAAAACAGAAAACCCATTAGAGCAGTCCGGCATCACGTATCTTTATAACCTCATTCTATCTTTCCTGGAATGTGTGGGTAGTGTGGGAGTGGGAACATGATGGTTGAATCACCTGGGCGATGCTGTTCCTTAAATTCCTGTTTCCCCATCGCAAACCGTAACGTCACGACCTCCTGGCCAGAGCTGGCACTATCTAAGGGTACCCATGCGTCCCCATATCCCGCTCAAACTGGACCGAGCCGATAGGGGCCCGCGGGTTTCACTTGCACAACACGACAAGAACACACTGCGAGTGATATAAGGCGATGGACGATGCTCAAGGGGAGCTTTGTAACTCAGCAACAGCATCTGAAGGGTGAGCGGACTCCATCCTATGGGAGGAGCGTAGGAAATAATCACAGCAGAAAAGGTTTCCTGGAGAACTGTAGAGGTTAAGATGTATAGATTGATGTAGATAGACATTCAAACAAAGATATGAAAAATATACCCCCTTAAACAATTAAATAACCTAATGAAACCAGTTTTTATTTCAATATTCCTATTATTTGACTTATTCCATTATTGTTATTTTTTAATATCCAAATCTGTATCGGACATTCAGAAACTTACAAAGACTATTTTTCAAGGTAATTTATAAATGATTAAATACTTTTGGGTCCTGAAGACAAACGTACTTGTACTCCTGTAATATACATTTTTGGATATGGCAAGGTCGACTGGTACAGTGGTATGTGTTCTCTCTCAGAGGTAATTCAAAGAACGTTTCTCTCTGGAGACAGTAGCAATTCGTTTAGAGCGGTAAGATTCTTTTCAGATAAAAAAGTGAACCCTTTCTCATGGTTCATGTGGTTGTTCTCGACAGAGAGAGGACCGTTTGAAATATCTTCTTCTTCCTTGAATTGGACAAAAGATCCATGATCACCCGGTTGTGTTCTCAGGAATTCGGACTTCGAAGAAGGTAGAGTTGTCGACGATTGTTTTTTTCATTTTCTGCGCTCTCGACTTTTCTTCTCCCTCCTTGCTCAATAAATAATGGCAGTAAGTTAGTTAGATCTTGGAGCCGGATCGATGCAGTTTCTTTTCTCAAGTCTTGATTTTTGCATTCAAACGCGGCAGCTGAAGAAATGCTTCACCAGTTAGTGAATTTTTAAATCACTGGGAAAATGTGAGAAATTCAGCTCGAGGTTTTGAAATTTTAAAGAAAATTCATTGGTTTATTCCTGTTTTACTTCTTACGTGCTTTGGAATTATCCCATTACTGGAAGTTTAAATACAAGAAAGTATATCACAGGTGTTTCGGATCTTGCACCTGTGAAATACATTTAACGTAGAAAGTGTTTGGAAGTTCCAGAGTTTTTAGACGTCTGAGCCTTGACGATTTGTGCTAAGTGATCTGGTTCGGTCTTAAAATCACACATTAAAAATGAAATATATCTATATATATCTATATCTATCTATCTATCTATCTATCTATCTATCTATCTATCTATCTATCTATCTATCTATCTATCTATCTATCTATCTATATATATATATATATATATATATATATATATATATATATATATATATATATATATATGAGGCTACAAGGAAGTCAGCATGAAAACGTAACATACTCGTATATGGAAAGTACACGTCTGGAATTGTTAAATGAAAGAAATAATATTAAATGAGGGATTTTGACAGAAAAGTACTATTAAAATATTTCAAAATTTTGAAGCAAGCTCTAAATTCAAGTATAAAAATCATCAACAAACACTGCATGCAGATATATTTTTCTTCGTATCGTTCTTTCTTAATAATGATAAGTCTTTGCAGCAAATTCTCACCGTAATAAATGAGCTACACAAGATAATAAATTAATGTTTCGATTTAATTAAACTCTAGAAGGATGATGATATTGGTAAAATATTATGAACAAGATTTAATTACGAGTACTTTTATTATACTGTGTTATAATTATAAATATTAAGACGTAAAGCACGCATACGTATATTAAAACCTGTTTAATTATAATGGTGAATGTAAAGGTTTTATGAAACAACACGTTTCCACTCTGAATCGATCAGAATGACCAGGTCATAGTTGGAAAATGGTGAAAAACTTATGGTTCTCCTACGCGGGAGCGATCAGATTCACCGAAGTGCGATATCGCCATTTTGGGGCCGCAGGCGGAGGGGGGGGGGGAGATTGACTGTCATCTCTTGCGAATTTTCGTGAACGCGGCCTTCCGCACTGCACAGATTGGCCGCGCAAAAGAGGGCAGGCGCGGACGCACAGTGGGACTTATCCGAAAGGGTGGGCATAATTGCCCGTTGATTATTTTCTTTCAGGGAACGTCAACTGCTATGATCATTAGTCCCGTAAGTGGGAGACGGGAGGAGGCGGTGTTCTGACCCCGGTGGATGGCGATATCCGGCGCTGACTTAGTCGTCGACTTGCGGCGGTTTTTCGCCACGTACACCAGCGAGACACTGCAACTGCCGGGACAAGTTCTAAGCTGACGACTGGTCTCCTGACATGATGCGTCGTCGTGTAAGGCATGAAAAATGTAAGTGTGCGTAAGTAAGGGGCAAGGATAAAACAAGGAAGAGGAAGAAATGATCGCACTGTCCGCCTCTCGTTGATTAGGGTACTGCTCCGGCATTCGCCTCGTGTTGTTAGGAGAAACCACGGAAAACTTCCGATAAGAGCAGCCGACCGCGAGAATTTTCCTCCAGGTAGCTGCTGAATTTGACATAACTATCTGGCTAGTGTAGAAAATCCTGCCACCGTCTGAACTCGAGTCCTAGGACCTCCCGGAACGAGTTACTTCAGTGACTTCAGTATAGTTGACGCCCTGAGCTACTTCAGCAGTCGATTAAATTCCCGATGTCCAGGTATATCATTCATATCCAAAGTTCCACAAAGTGGAGTTGGTGCCATGGCAACTATTTCTGAATTGTTATTACTGGTAACCCTATCATAGATCGCTGGTCAGTAGATTCTACGGACCCTTCTTTCTGAGAGACGATAACGAACTGAGATAAGAACATGTTTTCAATTCATACCATGAGGTGGAGGACCGTACAGACACATCCTGCAAAATAATCCGAACAACCTGCTAAGCCCTCGTGTGTCGCATATTGCGACATGCAGGCGTACTCGACAGAGACCCTGCAGACGGACCACCCGCATATCTATTGCGCTCTGCGTATTGCGTCGTACAGGCGCTAGCGTGTTGAGTATTTCTTGCTAGGAAAACTAGTCCTTTGGCCGCCATGTGATATTTCAGAAGAATTCAATTTACTAAAAATATTTATACGTTCAACTATTCTTTGATCACACTGGGAGCCAGCGTGAAAATTGTCGTTCTTATGAAGTTCAAATGGTCATATTAGTTTCAGGACTGCGAAATCGAAAATATCTGAATTCCAGAGATTCTAGTCCAGTATAACCTATATTTAAAGTAAGAGTGGCAAAATCTGTAGATATTAAAATGATATTGCTGTTGTATTAAAAAGAACTTGAAAGGGGAAAATCCGTTCTAGCACGTTTTACCATGGTGGGTGCCGCTTTGCCAAAGGACAACGCTTAGTGCGACTACTGACTAGTCACACCCGAGTAGATTCCTACAGATTTAAAATGGCAATGGGAAGCCTTCCTATCGCCTTTGAGTTCTGACATTACTCATACAGTAAATACTTAAAGGGCTCCGTAGAACAATCGCTATCCCACATTTTTATGTGAAAATGAGTTATTGGTATTGTGCAAAACTTCAAATTTATTCTTTTAGTGTAATACAAGAATGTTATTTAAATGTAGTATGGAATTATATGGAAGTGTATTGTGTTTAAAAATTTTAAAAAATGTATTGAGTTATATGAGGGAAGTTCAGGTAAAACCCTCATTATCTCAGAGCTATGTCAATGTGGGATAACCCTTTGTTCTACTGAGCCCATCAATTCGAACCTCTCCCTTCGTCGCGAAAATTATTCCCTTGTGCTGCTAAGTGGCATTACATACCACCAACGCGTATGCGTGTGCAGAGGCCGCTATTATTTCTCGCTGGAACACGCAGGTGAGCCCGTGAGTCGGCGAATTATTTAGATATATCATGAACGGCTTTCATTTATTCTCCACTTATTAATGTCCAGGCTCCAAATTCATTTAGCGTTCGTCCGTGCGGGAAAATGTGGCTCCAAAACATTTCTCTGGTGTAATATTTTTCTTTTTCATTTTCTTATTATTTTATTCTTTCTTTTTCTTCTTCTTCGTCTTAAGCATGTAAGGTAGCGGATTGGCCTGTTTGTCAGGACGTCATCTCAGCGAATTCTCCAATATTTTCCATTTTTCATAAAACATCAACTTTTATAAGTTCAGTAGATTATCTTCTTGTCTTTATTTTTTCATATCTTCGCTTTGAGCCAATTTTTCTGAAAGTATTAATTTCTCCTGACTGGAATATTTGGGACATATTATCTGCTTTTACGGAGTATGTTAAAAGTTAGGTGTGGTTGCAGTTTTGTAAATTTGTATTGAAACCTACCATTGCCAAGGAACCAGTTGAATGGAAAATGAGCAGTACTCTCAGTCAAAAACTACATGTTATAAGGAAGGAAATGCCCTTTACTGAAACTACTGAAAAAATAATAATGGGACAACAATTTAATCGATTTCATCTATATGGATGGATATATAACCTATTTGGTCAAAGAAAGGAAATTAATAGATATTTTCGAAATGTGTGGTAAAACGATCTTATTAGTAGACATATATTTTTGAGAAAAATATTTAATTTACAGTTTTGAATTAAGTCTAGGCATTCGAAATAATTATAAAAACTTTCCACGACTTTAGGACATGACAGGAATTACATATCTATAGAGTCTAAAAAAAGATATTTTAGTATAGAGCCCATAAATTATTAATCGTCTATTAATAGTCTAATTTGAGAATGTTATAATTATCTTGGTTATTTAAAATTCTGTTTCGTTGTCAATTTTTTCCAAAAAGAGATAATTAAGTTATTTATGTGCGCGTAACTTCATCTCAAACAGTTTCATTGCATATTAACGCTAGCTTAATTTCTATACAGCTAATTCGGTCAGGTTTTATTTCTCAAAAATACTCTCGAATTTGTCACATATACTGACCTCGATCTGAGATTCCAGAAACTTTCATCAACCACTGTACGAATTTACATCTCCCTGCTGTCTTAATCTGCAAATCAGTTTTTTGAGAGTTTAAGTTGTAGGATGTGAAAAATCAAAATAATAATCGCAATATTATCACTTGTTAAGGAAGCAAGTTCGATTTTTTGTGAATGCACGGACGACCCATTTTTTGGTATCAAAGATTCAAACATGTAAGCAAACTTATTTTCATCATATTTGAGTAATATGTATAATTATTATCTAAACACTGAATTTCATCTCTGTGGTACGAACGACGATACAAAGTGAACTACATTGTAGTACTTAACGCTTCTCATTGCTTCCAGGGTTTGTGCCACAAAAAATGATATTTACATAATAATACCAATAAAGCATAATTTATTATTGCCGTCACAAACAGCTTGACAGTAAAATCAAATTTATTCTGAAGATGTATATTCATCTCAATTTATACAGTCTCTTTAAGAAATTATAGCGTATAATTTTGCCTACGAATTTTACACGCCTGAAATAAAGAAGTTTGGATACTAAAAATCGGAAATCTATTATCCGAGATTGGAACATTGCCAAAAGAGCCATCAGTCCGACAAATCGATTATTGAAAGAGGGTGTTAAGATATTGTACGATATTTTATCCATTTTTATGAACTTAGAATTATTCTCAAATGCCATACTCCACGTTGGTACACGAACATTTTCTATTCATATTACACGTATGATATTGTAAATCAATCCGTTAAGGAATAGGAATACACAATTCCATTGAATGACATTTCAAAGGGGATAAATGATTTGCCAATTCTTTTGTAAATAAGGAAATTAATATATTTAGCATAATATAAACAATTAAAATTAAATATAAACAAATCAATAGCATACAATTCTGCTTTAGAGCCAATAGCCGAAAAATCGCAAAAAGAGAGACTGAGTACAGCATTGTTAAAAATTGACGTGAAAAAATTATTAATTCCATTTCAAGCAAAAATGGTACCTAACTTCTGCTCTAGTAAAACTGATGTAGCAAAGAGCATTTTTAATATGAGAGGTTGTTCACCGAGGAGATGATAGATATATTTTTTTATTCATTTCTACATGGACATGGACAGCGGGCTAAAGGTGAGACAATACTCCAATACTCAAATGTTCAGATGTATTGTGAATGTAATGAAGAAAACAATATCTGTCCACATCAGCTACGACTGCCATTAATGGGACATCGTTTATAATGAAGTGATTATCAATTTGAAGTAAAATAAAATTAAAAGAGAAATACAGTCTAAATATAAGTGCATGACACACGCAGTAAAATGATTTCATTTTGCTGGGAGGATTGCGCCACTCGGTCTATTGGCCCCGTGTCGCAATCGCAAAGAGCCAGTATGAACCACTGTTATAAAAAAACATTTTAATTCACACGTGAATAAAAATATTGATTATGCTGCCAGAAACAAGGAGATAAATAACGGCTTAGACAACCGCCATGGATAAAAATGATTTAACTTCTCATAATTGCAGTTTTTAGTGCGGCGAATTTCTCCGGCTGCGCACTGTGCGAGTGGTCCGGGGGGAGGGGCGGCGTGGCGGGGTGAGGTGGGCCGGTGCGTCGGGCCCCACCCTCACGACCGCCTCCCGAGGGAGCGGTCCCCAGGCGTCGCGCTGCGTCGCCCCGCCCCGCCCCGCCCGCCCCGCCCCGCCCCGCCCCTCCCCGCCCCTCCCCGCCCCTCCCCGCCCCGCCCCGCCCCTTTTCCACCTGCTGTTAATTCGCGCCCCCTCGCAGCCCGGCGCGGGCCAATTTCCCGGCTGCGAACGAAGGCGAATACGTGCGGGCCCGTTCGCTCGCCGGTTCTTCCGGCGTTTGCTAGGAACGAACCCCAGTTAGGATCTGACCCAACCGGCTCAAGGCATCAATGGATGTCCCTGCAATGCCTCTGACCGGGAGGTTCTACGGTTCGAATCCCGACGGTGGCAGGATTTTCACACTAGCTGAATAGGTCGAATTCAGCGGCTGTCTGGAGGAGAATTCTAGCGGTCAGCTGCTGTGATCGGAAGTTTTTTTTGCCGTGGTTCACTAATCAACTCTACGCGAATGCCGGAGCAGTACTATAACATACGAGCCACGGGCCGTGCGCTATCTTCCCTTCCGTTTCTTTGTCCTTACTCTGTCTTTACTTCCACACTTACCTGCACTGCACCGCAATTCCGGTTGAGGCGGTGCCCCACTGTTTGGTTGGGGGAATCCGCGCTAGCCGACGTGTATGTCGGCGCCGAATCTCGCCATCCAGCGGAGAGGCTCACTCCACCTCCAGCTATAAAACATGCACTACACAGACGGGACTAATCTCAGCAGTTGACGCGCCCGTAAACGCTTATCAATCAATCCAACAAATAAAATCCAACACCAATGTTAAGCATAATTCCTTCAGGCAAGAACTATTGATCATGTACGTGTAAAAGGACAATGATTTACTTCGCGACGTGTTAAAGTTACTGACAGTCCGCTTCATGCTTAAATAATATTGTTTTTCTGCATCACATGTGTCTATGGTTTTTATTTTTAACATTTTATTTATACCTATGCACACGAACGTTAACATTTCTTTGAATAATACAATTGGGATACGAAACTTTCCCCTAAAATAAATACTAACTGGTTAGAATTTTGGGGTGTTATTAAATGGTACATGAATTTGATAAAACTTCCTTTGTTTGAAGTTTCTTTTTAATTTTTTCCAAGAAGGTAAAACTAAATAACAGCATTAACTAATTTTTAAATATATTTTTGCTTTTTGTGAAAGAATTGGAGGTGTGTAGTGAAGCTGTCATTTTCTTTACCCTTGTTCTAGGAGTACTGCAGATTTACCCTGTTTAGTGTTAGGAAAACTTTTCAGGCTGCCATTGTTTTATAAAATTAAATTAATATGTTTTTTCGCCAGAAAGTCACTCGTGATTATCTCCCCATCGTGTCGGTGGCAAGCTGATTTGTGCCCCCGCCCCTAGATGAGAGAGCAGGTGGTCCAGGCGGCTGGGGAGGCAGCCGTATTCGTCGAAGGAGGGGGCGGGGTCGCGCCCTGAGGCAAGGGTCGGCGCGAAGGGGCGGGGATCGAGACCCGGACACCGGACCTGCCACCCATCGACTCGCACTTACCCCTCGAGTACTCGCGTCGGCTACATGTGTACGCCAGTCATTTTGTTTTTCCTGGCGCGCAACCTCTTGTTAGTTGGGAAGGTGGGGAGTTCACTACTTTCAGATAACATGTTACTCTTACCGTCGAGTCTGCTTCCGAGCATTTAGTAGCACGTTATCCGATACTTCAAAATTGCTTGGCTTACAATTCTTTCACACATGAACAGTACTGTTCTGGGCGATACAATGGATGTTTACCTTGCAGGAAATCTGAAAGGCGATATATCATTGTCAGAGTCGTATACTATTTTCATACAATATAATGATATCCTTGTATCACGTATGTTGTATCTGCTGAGCGGCTCAAGATGAACTATCAATTTAAAAATAAAATATTTTGTTTGTTAATAGACTTTGATCTCTATTTTTCTTCCAGGAGACAACGCAGGTAGATTTTAAAGCCACATGTTTAAGCGTAATCATTTTCACATCACATTGAAAGAAAAATGTTGAGATAACTTGTTTTGTTGTAACGTTTTACAAAATTCATAAGGGTTAAAAAAATAATTTTTAATTAAATCCGTGTGTTTAACATGTAACCCATTTAACATGTAACTCGTGTGAAAACTAAAACTTAACTAGTGGTGTTACAACATCAGATACTTTTTCGCATTATTTCTGTCAAATTCGGGCCGATGTTTGTGATTATTTACGACATAAGTGTCGTAAAGCATCTGATTACAAAACGAGGTTGGAAAATGGCTAAACGAGGCCTTCAGACCGAGTTTGGTAACCAATTGAGTATTGCAATCAGATGTTACGACACGAATATCGTGCAACGTTTTATCCATTTGTAAAATAATTGTTAGATTTAATGTGAAACTTCGTCCTTTGCCTTCATTTATTTTCATATTTTCCCTCCTATAAGTGGCGACACTGTTCTCAACAAGGAGAACAATTCAAACACACTTGCTATATACTTTGCGACATGAGTAATTATAGTTATGATTCGGAAATAGAAACATCAGCAAATGCTTTTATACAGACATTGATACCACAGAAATCAAGAAAAAATATGAACGTGATTATTTAATTTTTAAAGATTGATGTAAAAAGTTTCATTGCATAACGAAAAAAATTTGATTGTTTACTTTTCTGGCAAGTCAGAGAAGGAGAAACCAAGTAATCTTTGGACCCACAATTCTATGTTAAATAGTAAAATATCACTAAATGACAATATTGATATCAGTAAGTTTACTCAGCTTTTTTAAAGAGGAAGAGTGAAGGATACAAGACAAAGAAGTCCAAAATTTCCGAAAGAAGAGTAGCAAAGTACGCCATTACTTTACCGCTCTAGTGTCGTGTAATGGTTCATTACCACTCTTAGGGGCGGTAAAGTATATCATTACGAAGCTGATTATAATGGTATAATGTTTGACTTTACCTAACGAAAGTAGATAAAAAATTTCATTATCTCAACCGAATATTTCCAATACGCAATTTTTGAAATTTTCGAAAATTTGGAAAGATTGTCACAAATGGGCCTTTGTTACAGTCTCTTCTCACAAACGAGAAAATTTAATGAACAAATTTGATGCGATTTTTGAGAATTTTTAAGAAAATGCATACATTTCAAACACAAATTACGCGACGTTTTTCAAAAAATTGTACATGACCTTTCTTAAAGAGCCAATTTTTAGGACAGACTTTAAGGTAAAATTCTTTATCTTCAATTTTTGTAGTTATGAAATGTTAACTTTTTGCAATTTTTGGAAATACGAAGAGAATGCATAAAATGGAACCAGGTTCGATCTTAGGTCCTATCCTCTTTCTGTTGTACGTAAATGATATGCCCTCATCTATTAAAAATGGAAGAACAGTTCTGTTTGCCGATGACACGAATGTTCTTTGCAAAAAAGAAACAATAAATAGTACAATTTCAGAAGTTTCAAATTGGTTTTGTAATAACAAATTAATAGTTAACGAAGGAAAAACTGTCTCAATGCAATTTTGCGTTTCAAATCGGCAATCCTATGCTACATTGAAAATGAACAATATGCAATTTGCTGATGTTAAGGTAACAAAATTTCTAGGTCTCTCAATTCAATCAAACCTCAAATGGAATGTACAAGTAGCAGAATTAAATACTAAATTAAGCTCATTATGTTATGAATTCTTTCTAATTCTGTCAGCTTTCTTGCAGCTCACTGCGTGTATTTTGCAAATGTACTACATTGTCGCCTGAGATATGGCATAATATTCTGGGGAAGCTCATCCTTTAGTGCCCAGACATTTAGATTCGAAAAGAAAATTATCCGAATAATGAAAAAAATCCCATCTACGTGATCCGTGCAAGCCTCTTTTCATTGAGCTTGAAATCTTACCATTGCCTCCTATTTATTTACGAATCTGTAGTATTTTTCAAAAATGACTTACTTAACGGGGGGAACATATTTGTATGTAATACTGTTATTTATAGTTACAACACTCGACGTAGAAATCATGTTCATGAAGGGTCAGTATCAACAGCTCTCTACAAGAAATCTACATACAATACATGTACTACGTTACTTAACAACGCATTGCCAGATGAAATTAAACAATTAAAATTGGTACACAAATTTAAGTTAAAAGTAAAATGTTTTCTGCTGCAAAACTGTTTCTATACAGTTAGAAACTATACTGATCGTCAAAAAGAATAATAATGTTTTACTTTAACAAAAAGAATGATATAGTACAATGAATTAGTTAACATTTGCATTGTATAATTTAAAAAAAAGACTCAATATATCTGTAACCAGTAATGTACTTCAACTTCCGG
The DNA here is from genome assembly GCA_964035755.1 of Teleogryllus oceanicus. Classification (NCBI taxonomy): domain Eukaryota; kingdom Metazoa; phylum Arthropoda; class Insecta; order Orthoptera; family Gryllidae; genus Teleogryllus; species Teleogryllus oceanicus. Next base: position 89,795,718 of record CAXIVR010000007.1, read on the forward strand.
GTCAATGACCTCCATCTCGATCGGGTTTTTGTCCAGTTTCCCTGATCCATTGAGAAAATGCTGAGATGGCCCCTTCATTTGCTTCTGGACGTAAATGTATCTTCACTATGCGCACGTTTTGTTGAACTTTCCTCTTGCTTCTAGTGGTAGTAGAGCTTAGGGTGAGTTTCTATTTCGTTAACAATACAGAAAAATCAAATCTGTTCGTTCCTTTACCGTTGAAAATAAGTTTTCTATAACTCGGAAACGAAAATATCTAGTTTTTTAAATGTTAATCTCTCGCGTTTTAAAATTTATTACTATTACTATTACTATTATTATTATTCATCTTTCAACTATTAATAGTTAAATTATTGGTAAGGTATTCTGAAACTCAAGAAAGCGTGCGCAGATGATTTGCTCCCCCATACGTCACATACAGTTTTTGACTGTTTTTGACTAAACAAATAAAGTAGCACGATCTTTTTGAACGTTTCTTGATACATAGGAGGAACAAATTTAAAGAAATAAATCGGAGCGGTTTTTGAAAACGAAATGGGCACTTGGGGTTACGCTTCACCGCTCCGCTAGGGGAGAGGCGCAGCCCCTGCCCTTCCGCTTCATCTAGGAGCGGGGGTTAAAACCTAGGTAGGCGCCGCTGAGACCTTCGGTGGCCTGTCCCACAGCAAGCCACTTCGCTATACAACGATTTTCCTAAGGATGAGCCAAAGTGACAGTTCGCGAAAACAAGTGAACATCACATGTATTTCAGAGAAGTATCCCTCCGCCGCGACAGCTGTTCAGACACGCCCCTTCGCAAAGTCCTAATGGCTCCTGTGAAAACATCCCTATGAAGAAGTCTAAGAGTTTCGCTGAGGTATATGCACGTACGTGAGTCCGGGAAATATTTACATTTAATTACGTATGTGGAAAATCTCTTAACATGCTCTCACAATCACTAAAAGAAAACTGCCACGAATGTAAATAGAAAGAAAATGATTTTAAGTCGGAAACACGTGCACCGGTACGCATCTCGTATTCAAGTCTCGGTTTTAAAATAAACATAATATTTATCACACAAAAAGCAAATTCAATGTAATATATAAAGAAAAAAGAATTTTTAGAGAAGAGCACATAACACTACACTTCCTAATATCAATTATTTCTTGCAGCGCACTATATTTTTGTCGGACAAGGCCACCACAAAAGGAAGTGTCGAAGCAATTTACAAGTTAGCCAACTGCAAACGAACGAATGCGGGAAGGGAGTCTAATGGGCTCAAGGGCACAACGACCACAGAACCATCAGTTATGTTGCCAGCACTAGCTGGCACTTTGGCTCATCCTTAGGAAAATCGCTCTATACCACCGGAGGGCAAGTTATCGCCCGTCGGGCGATAGTGGCCCGGGTGCCTGACCCTGCCGGCTGTCGACGTGCCGGTCGGCGCCACCGTCATTAACCAGAGACCCCGTACGGCAAGAACGCCGTCCTACCTAAATTCTTATTTGTTATTTGCTATCGTTAACTTTTATAGTGTTTGTTGGTGCTACATTAGCGAGTGAAAAACCCTTGTGTGAACATCTAACCCTTGATGTTGCGAACACAACAAAATTCACATTTTCGAAATATCGAACAGGACTGTATTTCAAAATTGTCTTTAAAGAACAAATTTTATTGAGAAAAAATCTCTAGTTTTAATATTGTAGTTGTAGGAAAATTTTCCCTTGAGGGTATTTTACTATTTATTAAAATTATTTGGTGTCGTATTTGAGAAAATGTTGAAAATGTTTTCGAAGCTTCATGGAAAGTATTTATTACACTACAAGTGCAACGTGAATCACTTATTGAATGTTGAAATTCGTAAATTGAAGATTACACGAATTTCTTAATTTACTGATTTTAGTGAATTGAAAAAGAGACTAATAAAATTACACAATTTATCATTTTTCGCCCAAATTTATTTATTTGTCCGCAACCATACTAAATGGTTGGTATTGTAACGTCTGGGGATAACATTCAGAAGCTTGGGAGATACAAAGAAATGAATAAAGAAACAAATAACTAAAGGGAACAGAATTTATTGCTCCTTAATTGTTTAATATTGTACAGGAAATGTGTGCAAAATGTTATTAAAGTAAGAACATTAAGCCCATTAAGAGAAACAAGAGTTGACACAAAACAGACTCAACTAACGATCCCGAAATGGCAGCACTAAGGAAATTACACGACAAAAATTACAAATAATATCGAACAGAGAAATAAATTCAAATCTAAGAGAAAACTGAGAAAATCAACGAATCACTGAACAGATTACGGCTCTAAGTAGACAATGAAATGAACATATTGATGGCAAGAAGAAGAGAAAAAAGGAAAACAGACAAGAGACAAAATGTATACCAATTGTGTGAGAACATTCAGCAAACCGAGGAAAATTAAAAAGACTTGACTGTGACTTGAAGAATAAAATTGAAATAAGGCCAGAATTGAAAGAAGAATTATGGAGAAAGAACAACCTGTAAACTTACTATCAAGGAAGAAAAAGAGGAAATAGAATAATACGAAGAATATTAAGATGAAAAAGAAGAAGACAAAGAAACAGAAGAAGAAACAAATATGACAAAACATAAATAGAAGAAGAATAAGCCGAAGAAAATAAGAAGGATGCGAAAAGAAAAACAGGAAGTACAATTAAAAGAAGAAAAAGAAAAAAGAAAAAGGAACAAGGAGGAGGAGTGATTAGTGGGTAACGTGCAGCCTCGAGAGTGGTCGCTTCCATCACGGACCGCCTTTTTGGGCGACGGCTCTTTTGCTAATTGCGGGGCTTCTTTCAATTTCCATTTGGGCGCTCCGACCCTTACACTCGCCGCCGCGGAACCATCTGCTTATTTTGCCCAACATCGCCCCAGTGGCAAGGCGATCACTCCTCTCCAGCACAGCAGCTCGACAGCCTGCCTCCATGATTATAATTTATATCGCGCAGCAAATTAACCATAAGATTGTCTCTAAAAAATGAACGCGGGAGGTCTTTTTTGCGCGTGGACGGAAAATTGCCGCTAAACATTTGTCAGGCGCCGGGTTGGCGCGGCGCCAGCGCGTTGCGCTTCTGCTTTGTTCCTGAGGCAGGGGGAAGGGGCGGGGAGGGGCGAGGGAAAGGCTAGACGAGCCATTTGAAAGGATTATGCCGATATTAATCTAATTTATGTGTATTTGCGGCGGGAAGATGATGGAGCCGGGCGTTCGCTGCTTTCGCCGTTACTCGGGCGAAGTGGTTGAAGAACGCGGCGGGGCGGGGCGGGGCGGGGCGGGGCGGGGCGGGGCAGGAGGGGAGGGAGGGACGGAGCGGGGCGGGGCGGGAGGGGAGGGAGGGGCGGGACGAGTCTGATGTTGCCAAGCTTCCGGATCTGCTGCCACTCAGAGCACCTGTCGTTTCAGGCCCGGGTTATACTTTACTTGCCACGTTATGTTTTGAAAGTTTGATAATTTCCTAGCTTATAAAATTAAAGATTGATTATTACGTATTTTCGAGAGGGTTAGCTGCTGTGGGTATTAGCCCCGTAAGTGAAGTGCATGTTTTTATCACGGGAGACGTTGGTGTTATTTACACCCTGAATGGTGAGATGTGTTGCTGACCTGTACGTCTACTTGCAGGATTTGTCTAATCCAGCTATCTCCCAACAGCGAGGCAAACCATCTCCCAAAAAAAAAAAAAACAACTTCTTAGCTCCCGACTGGTCTCATGATGGAGCATAGATGTAGCATTATGTAACATAAACAGTGCAAGAATACCATTTTGCAGAAAGGTATTCATTCACGAATATGAGACTATGCTTAGACCTAAATAACACTACAAATTGCTATATTCCATATTTTACGGAACAGTGTGTACCATAGTAATCTTCAACGTTACGCACTGAGCAATAAGCAATTTATTACAGACACATATCAATAAATCACATAAAAACTTTACGTGAAGAAGAAAGCAACAGTATTCCTAATGAACATTAGGTTTTTTGTTACCCGACCGTTTTATTTGGTGCCTTTTTAATCACATGTTTGTTCAATCACGAAATACAATGGGTTCATTCATTTCGTTTCTATCACCTTTTATCGCTCTGCCACAGCTACATTTAAAGGCTGATTTCCCGCGTTTCTCTCCTGTTTTATTTTTTCATATTGAGATTCCATATATCTCAAATTTTCAGAATTCATTATTCTCTCGTCAGTTTGTACTGTTTATTCTCTACTCTGCGACGTAACTTTATCCTCCAAATCCATCTGAATAACTCATTAGAGCTTCAAGAAGCAAAAGTCAGCCTCACGCTCCCTTGAAGTCCCGTTCCTATTTACTTACCTGGAGAAGTTCGTCTTGTGGTGACTCGTTGCCTTTCCCTTGCCGCGCAGAGCTTGAAGATAAAGCAGAGGGAATAAACCTTAGTGTCGTGATGAAAATCTTGAAGCTTTCATTTTCAAAAATGTTTTCTTTCGAAGTTTTCAAACAGATTTTTTGAATGTTTAATTTCACTGCGCGTTGATTTTTGGTGTTATGACAGTGATTTCAACTTTCTCATTCCATCTGCGGTAGCAATCTATTAATTGAATTCTGTGACATTTAAAACATAAATTTCAAGTCTGTTAGCATTACCTTTAGTACCGGGTTTTTCCTTTCCTACAATACGAGTACTGTAGTTCGATGGAACGGTGAAATCAAGTTCTAAAACTGCCCACATGCCATCATTTAAGCGTATTATCTATGGATAGATAATTCATATTAATACACAACTATATGCACAACTAATGTCCATATTTTGAACATCTTTTCAATGTTGTACTAATTCTAGCAATTAATAACGTTCTAAATAAACTTAGGCGGCATGTTTCACTGTTCAGGTTTTTTCCATTCCTTTTGGTCGCTTTTCCGCGACTTTGATGCTGTTGACCATTTGGAGGTGACCATCAGAATTCCAAAAGTTAGAACGCATTAGAATGTAGGGATTATAGTGGCACCCTTGAAGGCCTTCGACCTAGCTACATAATATTTATTTATGCAATTATATATGTAATAATTCCCCATTAAATAAAACTAAAAATAACAAACTGCAAAACGTCGTCTTGGTTTGTGTCAAGTCCGTTCGGTCGCCGCTGGGCGCGCCGTTGTGCTAGGAGAGAGCGGAGGCGCCCGTGGACTCCTCCTGGGCCTGATTAGTCTCTCCCGGCTGGCTGAATGCGTGACGCGCAGCCAATTTCGCCCGCCTCAAAGGCCGCCGCCCCTTCGCCCACGGCAGGCGAGCGGAGTACGCGTGGCCGCTGCCGGCGGGGGGCGGGGGCCGGCGGAGGGTTGGGCAACGGCGCGGCGGTGGCGGGGAGGGGACGATGGGCGGTCGACGGGGGGGGGTGAAGGGTGGCGGGGGCGGCGGGGTAGCGGGAACGGCGATGTAAGACAGAGCTGCAAGATGCTGGGGAATATGTTGGACAGATTTTTTGGGAGTAGCACGTAACGCTCAGGAGGGAATTATTGAGACAAATAAAGGAAGAGAAGTGCATCACCAAGGATGAAGAAGTCAAAACCTGATGCGAAAAGGTCAGAAGAGAGAAAAAGCCTCACGAGAGAACGTCGGCGAGAATAGAGTTGGTATGCTAAGATTGCAAAGACTAAATCGAAGGAAATGGTTGGGGTTAAGTGGGATGGAAGGGATATTTTGGTTTGCAGCAGAGAAAACGGCACACAACACAGTGAAACGACGACGTAAAGAAGTAAATCAGTAGTTGGACAATGTGTTTTCGAAAGGGAAGGTTTAGTGGTAATGAGTAGTGAGAGAGTGGCGGGGTAGTAACGGGGCAATGGCGGGGGGAATGTGAAGAATTGGCGGTGTGGTGGCTGGATATTGACAGGGTAATTGCAGGTGAATGTCGGAGGCGGGCGGAGGCGGGCGGGCAATGCGAATGAGGCGCCGTGGCCGCCTCCGCAATTATGCGGAGGGGTTTGCGGAGGCGTCGGGGGCAGGTGCGAGTCACGCGCCCACCACTCGTCTGCCTAGTAGCCTTGCTGTCACAGAGCGCAGCCGAAGTTGCTGCTTCCCCAAGACAAGCGGGAGGGAGTCTAATATTGATTTCTTGCACAAATATTGCCAGAATTGTCAGGAATCTGAATGGTCGGTTTTTGGATGAAGGTACGTGTTCACAGAAAGATAGGCGCTTCTGTCTTCACATTTTTTGTAATTAAATGAATGACATAATCCGTCCTCTGGAATTAAGATTCAGGCCTCTATTTGATTATTCGTTTTACGTCAGCGGATTGATCGCGAATTATGATGGTATATGTTTGCGAGTGAGAGGTGGGTGAGATGAATCAATCTCTTATCTTTGCATATGGAAGATGGGGAAAATAAAGAAAGCCGGGTCGGGAGGGTGTATGCATGAATTGATGAACGGTTGGATGTATGGTGGATGGATGGATGACTGAAAGGATGGGTGATGTGGGAACAAAGGGGAAGGATGAGAATGAAGGAAAGGGTGGAGGAAGAATAAATGAGAGCATGAATGGGTGAATAGATAACGGGTGAAAAGACAATTGAAATAATGGGTGAAATAATAGATGAATGGAAGAATGTTTGTATTGGGGGATTGGTCAGAACAAACCATGGAAATGGTAGATGAGAGCTCCCGTTGCCCCTAGAAATCTCAACCAGACAGAAACGTCGTCCAAACCAGACATCTAACTGAAACCCCTTTTCGAGACTGGAATATATAAACTCGATCTTCCGATCTTCACTGAGAGAAATGTTATAGTAAAATTTACTAAATATGTTTAGTAAGCGAACAAAAAGTAAAGACAATTCGTGTGGTAAAATTCACTGAAGATGATTTAGGCCCGTTTAGTAAATCAGACAATAGAAAATTGTAAGTGAACAAACAAAGAGAATTTTCAGTGGAACTATACTTGTTTCGGATATAAAACCATTCGGTGAGATCTACGTTTCATATCGTCACACTTACTAAACACTGCCTTCTTAGAAATCTGACCAATTCGAATGGTTATAGAGCCCATGTAAATTATGGTAAATCATTGAATTGTACGTTATATACATGGGGTGTTTTGTTTTCATTGATTTTAAATAATTGTGTCGTACATTCTAAACTAATGGTAGAAATACCGTCAGTAGCCAAATGTTGGTAAGCAAATGCCATCATCCAGCGTCCGCAGCTGTTCTGCTTGGCTAGGGTCTGTCAGGTAATACAGGTTAAGGAAGTATGGGCTCACAGAAGAGTTACGGCTCCGGAATTCCAGTTGTTACCAGCCGTAAGGGAGAGAGAAAGTATTCCCTTTCATGTTTGTGCTTAATAATGCTTACTCAGCAGCGCTTAGCAACTTATAAAGAGCAACTATTCGTTTACTTGCAATGTGTTTAGTAAATATTACTCACTTTATTAGTTAACGCAACAATTCGTTCAGTTATCGCCACTAGATACCATCCGCCCCGGGGTACGACGTGTTTGGTGAACATTACTATATGATCCGATCGTTTTTTTTTTTTTTGCTAAGAAGTTGCATATTTTCTGGGAAGGAAGGTAGTCTATTCCTCTCACTGCCGTATATTTGCGTTAATCAACGGAAGCAATTTGCATAAACAACTCAAATAACTCTAATCTAGAGGTTGCGACTTGCGTACACGTAACGCATCCTGTTTCTGCCCTATAATACACATTTTAAGAAGGGGAGCGATGGTGTTTCCTGTCATTAGGTCCAGTGCATTAAGTGGAATAATTGGAAAACTCTGCCGATAACACCCATCATGAAATCTTGAATAATTACTTATTATAAAGGGCAACTGTGTCACGCCGAGAAAGAAAGTGGCCTGCAGGAGGCCGTGGAGTTTTGCAGGTCACGCGGCAAACGAACCGTCGGCATTTTGCATTCCTTCCTCTCGGCCGCTTGTTGTATGGGCTGCGCGACGTCGGGGACAGCTTAAAGCTTCTTCCTGAAATCCGGAGACGAAGACACTAACTTTTTATATTTATTTTTAGCCGCTGAACCCTTGAGAGAGTTTAGCTCTTTTTGTAGGCGCGGCGCGGGGGCTCTGTCTGGAAGTTTCGTTATGCCGCTGCGTCTTCTTTCTTGCGCTATTTTGTCCGCGTCGCTTTCAGTCTTTGTTATGTCCTCTGGAAAGAGCTGCATCTATCATAAAACGACCGTGTGTTTGGCTGTGTTTGCGTGATTTATACATGTGCGAGATAAATAATCAAGAAATAAAACATTTGATTTGTTTTGAAATTGAAACTTTTTTAACTTTTCAAGTAAAATAGACGAGAATGGAAAAATCTATAAGTGTATTTTTATGTTATGTAATTTTTAATGACTACAAATGAATGCAGTACTACGTCAGTACGAAAATTAGGCATATTAACTTCTGATTACATTTAACGCGCAGAGGTTTTTCAAGAAAAGCGTAACTTTTGATAAAATTTGAGGAAAATTCCATAAATGAACGCTTTTCATCTAGCGAGAATGCATGTCTTCTTGCAAAGAATGTGGTCTGGAAACTCGACTGCAAAACGGCAGAGACAAGATAGATGAAGTATCACTTTAAGTCTACCCCAATTTGCCCTTTGCAAGGGGAGGGTGCTTTTGAAAGTGACTGTCGTGAAATGTTGGAGACCGAACGGAGAGTCCAATCACGGCAAGAGAAAAAAGGACAGAGCAGGAAACCCTAACGAACCCCGTTCTCATGGTCTTGGGAGTATCGGCGAAGACATTTCGTCAGTATACGAAGGAGAAAAACACAATGCTAATTTTCTGAAAGATTCGCAATTTGTGATTTGATTGGCGATAGTTATCTTCATTTTCTTAATAAAAACTTGGAGTAGAGTACACAGAGTTTCATCGGCTTATATTATAAAGTTTGTTCAAGGGGTTGTAAAATAGCGTCGAGTAATAAAAGAGGAAACTGTTGGAAAATTTGTTAACTTGAATCATTACTTTGAAAAATCAATGCGTTTCTTCAAACTTTAAGGAGTGCATATTCTGCATAGATAAACGAAATGGGTTGGAAACTACTTTTTCTATGTTTGAACATTATATTGGACATTAAATAGAACACTCGAGAATCGATGTGATTGAGACTAGAGCAATAGTGCGAACATAAGTTATTAGGGAGTTGAAGGGGAGGCGGAAGGATTCTCATCAATCTTGTATTTTTGCAATGTACATTTTTGTTGTTATCAAAAATACAGAGAAGTTTTGGAAAATGGCATCAGAAGAAATTCTCTATCCGTTCTTTACAACATACGAGAAAAAATTTTAAATATAAAATTTTGCGAAAATTATTTCTTAAAAACTACCTTATTTCACGCAAAATGACGCCAAACTATTCATATTTCAGATAAATTTTACATGACCTTATATGAAAATGTATTCTTGAAGAACATGTTTTATTGAGAGAAAAATTCTCTATTCTCAATGTTGTAGTTGTAGGAACACTCCAAAAAAGTTCAAAGTTTTGAAGTTTTTGAAAACAGATTTTCAGAAAAATAAAAATATAATAGCGTCGTGTTTTAAGCCACCCCTATGGTATCCGAGAACAAAATTAACAAAATATCTGAGCAATTTTTGAGAAAAGGAATGTTGTGACTTCATATAAAATGACCCTGAAAATCAAAATATCCGTTTTACTCTCGCAGAATCTTGAGATCGTTTACTTTAAATGGGAAAATTTCAATTTTGGAGAAAATCATTTGATCAACGCTAGCGTTGATCACAAACAGAAGGACAGATTGTTTTGCCGTGAATCACTTTCTCGATATCAAGGACCCACAAAACATGGATTCCGGTTACATCAGAACTAGTAAAGAAAGTGATTTACCACATATAGCAACAACATTGATACATCGTTACCAGGAGTCGGCATTATGAGTTTTTCCGCAAAAAAATGGCCAATTTCCGCCGCAGCATTTTCTCTTTACTATGTACCCCACGTAGAGCGAGAAAGTGAGAATGAAATATGCACCCCGCGGAGTTTGCCTACGAGGTCTGTCGAGCCGGAGCGTTCCGAAGCGCAGGTTGTCTAGAAGTGACATTGGCATCGTCCCGTCCTTCCACTTCTGCCCAACCTCCCTTAAACCCGCGCCCTATGTACTACCAGGGGGATTTCTCCCCAGGGTGGGCACCTAGGCGTTAGCCTCTATCCGCATTCCCCCCCATAGATGCACGAGTACGCCGACGGTCTGGTATCTGGTCAGAACGCAGTTGACACCCACGGAAACCTCCCTAGGCCTGGGTGGGGCCGCCCTGTCGACTCAGATCTGTTGGCTTTCGAGGCCAGTACCACAGTCGAAACAAGTTCCTCCTTTATACCCGGAGTATCGAGCCACTGCCACGACGAAGCAAAGTGCGCAACTGAGAGCCACCCGGGCTAAGGCCCGGGGAACTCGGGACCCCAACCCGTCTCCTCACTGCCTCCACCTTCAAGCTATCGACGTGAGTACCCCCGGAACCTAGGCAACCTCACAGGGAGGGGTTTCTGCTCCCCACCTGGCCTTTTATACGTGGGATCCGAAGTAATCTGAAGAAGTCATTCGCCCAATCCTGGACGATGAACAAAAGGCCCAGGTGGTGGGTCACCGGGTGATCCCGGCAAAATGGAGCTTAGCACCGCCTACTCTCTGTCTCCTCCTTGAAGCTAACGTCGTGAGTGCCGTCGACAGACTCAGATAGCGGGTGAACGCCTCCGCCTCCATCTGGAACCGTCCCCCCCCCTCGCCCTTGCGAGGTCAGCCTAACCGCTGCAGCCTGGGCGTTGTCTTGTTGGTCAGCGTGAATTTGCTGAATAATGGTGCGCCGGAACACACCATCGATAGGAATGGGTGGCGGCTGTAGCTTGTTAAAGATCACAATATATAAGACGGAATATCGGTGAAGTTGAAATTAATATTAATGTTGCAGTGTTTTGCCATAAAATTCAAATTCAAGTGATATGATTGACATTTTTAGAGCTATGGTTCAGCTAGAATTTGTAGCGACGTTCTATATTCAACGTAATCATGAATTGGCGTCCTACATTTCGTATTAACCCTCGTGTAATATAGTCATCATAATCCTTCATTTTCTTTTATCCCTTCAGCCAGGGGCTCGGCGCTATCAGACTGGAATTTCCAGACGATCACACAATATGAAACCCACGATGTCTCTAATTGCTTAACCTCTTTGACTTCAGTAAGCCTAGTGAAGGAAGTGTGATAGCAATCCTGCCATCGATTATCTAGTGTCTACACAGATACGCATTTGTACGTAAAGCAGCTCATACATTCTGTGTTGCGAATGGTATGCTTCACTGTCTGCTTTTCAAATCGTGTATCTCAATTAAACTTCATTTCAGATGAAAGGAAATTTTTATGATTTAATTTATCGTTATACTGCGAGCCACAGTCGTGTGCGGTACAAGCCGTAAGGCCAGCACCCGACCTGAGACGTCTTGGGGGGGTGGCGAACACAATTCACCAGATGGTCGACTAGCTCAGTATAGACGTCCCAGTGGGAACAATAAATAAAAAAAATTACAAACAACCGGGTGAGAATCACTTTTCACTAAATTCAGAATATATTCAAAAAATATTTCTGCTATGACAAATACATACAATGGCACACAGGAAAAAATCAAATACAGAATACTCTTGACTGAAAAAAAACACACTAATAACACAATACACAATTTCCTACTTTCATCTACAACCCAATTGTTTAACAAACACACTTTCAGAAATTCAAAAGAATCATTAAAATATTACTTTACAAAATTTGAAAGAAACACACATTGAAAATCAAAAATTAATACTTTTCCCTTAACATTACTTTTACAACAAAAAGGAAACTCTTTCTCTCTCTAAAATCCAGAGAATTACTATTATTATAATTATACTCTTACACAAACTCTTAATCACTATATTACAATATTTGATCTTGAAATCCTTTTGAAAGAAAAGATTGATTCTGTTCTCACGTATTAGAAGTCGGAAACAAATGTACTTTTACTTTTCTTATCTTTTAAGCGTGGTAAATCTATTACCCTCCCTTTTTTCTTTCTACGTGATAGATACAGAATGAGCTTTCTTATTAAACTGAATCACTCCTATCCCTACAAAACATTTTATTTGGAACGACCTTACTGTGTTCTCGGCCGCGTAGAGCAGTCCACTTTGCTTCCTTCTACACCTTTCCACCGAGCTGCTTCGGCCTTGAAGCGTCGTGGCCTCGGGTTGAGAACGCCGTTGCTCCCTCAGAAATCGCCTTCTTCTTCTCGTTCAAGTTTTATATGCTTGAATACTCTCATATGAATTTTACTTTATTTTCGATTACAGTTAATGACTAACTGGATATTCAGAGTGAAAATGAATCCAAAGATCACCCCTTTTTATATGAGCACCAACTTCAAGAGAGTATTTAAATATACGAAAAGCATGGGAGAAAAAAAAAAAACTGGAAAGAGAAATGAATGCAAGCTATTAATTACTGCCATCTATTCAAAACTCCACTCCCTAATTCTTCCATTATAAATTCATAACGTTTCTTATTACCTTTCTTCTAAGATTATGTTTAAATCAATTTATAATAGAATAATTACCTCTTCTGGTCTTCTAGAAGAGTTTTCCTCAAAAAAGTTGCAAATCTGAAATCCGCTGCAATGTCACTTCCTGGGGTACCGTTTTCCATACGTCCGCCCAGTTCAGCTGCTACCTTCAGAAAGAACTTTTCTTTCATCCGACCTCCCGGTCTCGCCCTTAGTATAAGGTGGCGGTCTCTCTTGTTCTAAATTCTAATTATCATTCCAAATATCCATCCGCGTTGGCCTTGTTCAAAATATTCTTTTCCCTCGCTTTCTTAGGGCGGTATGTGACACGTTTTCGGAATCTAAGAAAACGGGCGGTCACAATACAAATTCACAAAAAATACATTGCTATTTGGCATCAATTCAGTATCAATGATGTCTTCCTGAGGAACATTAACAGTCACTTAAATTTTGGTACTTTAAAATAACAATTCAAAACGTTACTTAAAGTTATTTTGAGATACTTTCCTATTATATTGATTATTTTCATCGCTTGTCAGTGTAGTCACTCATAGGCTTCGAACACAATCGTTCTCAACAACCTATTACTTCAATATTTTTAGATAAAATACATAAATCATCATTAATTTTGTCTTCCCTTTCTTTCGTACGTGTATTTTTATGTAAAAATTAATGTCTAGAGAAGTTTATTTATGTTTCCTATCTTTGGAGGAAACATTGGAGGAAATTTTAAGTGTAAATATAGTCAGTAGCCAAATTTCTCTTATAGGTTGGAAATGTGATGTTTATTTCATCAATTCATCACTCGTTAAAGTAGAAAATATTTTCTTTTTTGTAAAATTAATCGGGAATCATCGAATTTGCATTAAAGTGATATTTTTTCTACGAAATTATAATATTTTATTAGTATTCATTGATCAGTATTTAGTAGTATGCCCGTCTGAGAACATCGCTTGCCTATATATAGTACACAGAATTTTAAATTCAATTCAATTTAATTTAGTTCAATGAAGCTTTATTTTACGTGGCGAGACTCAGGTCATCGAGCCTGCTCTTCATCTGACTACGCAAATTTCGCTACGCTCCTTTCATCATCTAGCGGAGAAAGAAGGTTTCATCTCGGGCGACGAAAAAGGCAATTTGAATTTAGCTCAGATGTTTCTTTTAGGCTCGAAGATCTTAAACATGCTATAAATCAACATGGGACAATCTACTCTACCCCCTTCCCAAAGAAATCTTACGAAATTTTTTTTCCCCCTAAAAAATCCACGGCTTTGATCGGGTTTTGAACCACAACATGCCACCCCGACATTTAACCGGTTTCCCCAAAGAAGCTCCCAAAGCGGGTTTTCAAAGAAAATACTCCGATCGATCTGGTTTTTAAAATTTTTAAAACGTTTGCCCGTATATAGGGGCTCCATGAGGTTTAATTTTTTTTTAAAATAGGTTTCCCAAATGTTGTTTTTTGCATTTCTATTTGTTTTTATTTTCACCCATCCCCGGGGAAACCCATCCCCTGTCTCGCCGACCGCGGACGCGCGAACGAGTCCCGTTTTGGGGGGTGGGGGGGGGGGTTGGCAGCTCGCCGTGTGGGGCCGCCCAGCGCCCAGGGGGTCGGCAAAGGGGAAGTTGTCGCGGCGGGGCGAGTGGGCCGGGGGGTCGGGGGGGCAAGGGCGGCCGGTCGGGTGAAGTGCCGTGGCGGTCGGCGGGGGGTGGGCCTTTGGGGTCGGGGGGGCGGGGAAGTGCCGTGGCGGTCGGGGGGGGCGGGTGGGGCCCCGTGGCGGCGGCGCCCCCCTTTAATGGGCCCCGGAAGGCGCGCCTAGCGGGGATGCCATTTGTTTCTCTCAAAAATCAACATTGCTCGCGGCTGGAAACGGCTGCGTTTTCTCGGGCCCCATGGGCCTTTTTCCTCCCCCGGAGAAGCAGGGACAAAAGACGGATTTGATGGGGACCATGACTGATGACGCCGTTTCCCAAAAGCAGGGATGAGAAAATGTTTTATTTCCTTTTTTTATGATTTAATTTTTTTATTTAATTGTAGCTAATAGTTTTATTCTTATTTCTTTCCTTTTATTTTTTTTGGGGGGGAGACAATTTGTAGATTGTTCGGCTTCAAAGGTTCCTTTTCATTCACCTCTGCTCTCAATCAAATTCTCATATCACAGGATTAATGAACCTTGGCTACTTTCACCAACCAAATCTTTTTCGTAGTTGACCCGGGGTTTTGGATCCTGATCCCCCCGGGGGTCATCCGATTTGTTGCGTTTTCACCAACTTTTTGGACGTGAAGTTGGGGACCCCATGATTGCCGAGCGTCGTGAAAATGCGCGGTTGGAAAAATTTTTTAAAGGGGTTGTGGTTTCTCGAGATCAGCTGAGGAACCGGGGGTTTTTGGTTTCCATTTTTTCCATTGTTGTGTGTTGGGGTTTGTGAGTAGTTTTGAGATAATTGACGGGAAGTTGGGGGAAAACACGAAGAGGGGGGCCAATTTCTCTCCATGGGAAAAGGGAATTCGGTTCAATTAAATATAAGGAAGAAAGGTCAATCCGACAATTGTCGAGATTTTCAAAAACAAAAGGGGGGGAAAAAGTACACAAAATGTTGAGGGAGTGTGCTGAAAGGGCCTAAAAAATTTTGGGTCTTTTTGAAAAAAAGAAGGGACGAAGGATGGGAAGGTAAATAAAACGCCAGATATTTTTTTGGGAAATTTTTTCTTTTGGAAAACAATGTTTTATTTTCGGTTATGTCGAATAAAAAATAAATTGTTCCCCAAGGGCTTGTAGACGGGAAAGTAAAAAAAATAAAAAAGTTTTTTATTAACTTTAATTTAAAAATGTGATTTTCCCATAATTTTACGTTAACTTTGAGAGGGCCCCCGGTATCAATTAATGTAGATAGGATATAAAATTTTAAAAAGTTTTTAAAGGGCCCAGCAGGGGGGAATGGAAACCCTTTGATTGCAATGGGAAAAACCAAAAGAAATTTGATTTCCACTTTTAAATCACAGTAAAGAAAGATTTTCCCAGTTAAAGAACAAAGATAAAATTAAATCCAAAGGCATAAATTTTGAGTTTAAACAAGTTTTCCTGGCAAAAATTTGAATTATACGTGTTAAATTGTTTAAAAATGTTTTTTTAAAGTATGATGGTCAGGTTGATTTTCATAATGTTGTTGCATTCCATGCTATTTCATTAATCTAAATTTTTATTATAAACTATTTTAACCCCAATGAAGTTAATATTGGGAAGATGTGGGGAAACTCATTAAAATTTGAGAACTTTTTAATGAATGAATTTCATTTGAAAAGATGGTGTTACAGTTCACTGTATAACTGACTCGGATTTTAAATAATGACAACACATGTAAAATTTTGGGGCAAAAATTTGGGAATTTGGGCCACATTTAAATCGGTAACATGGAAATAGGATCTAAAGTAACTAGAAACAGTTTCAATTCTAAAGTAAATGCAGCTGTGTATTCTTGTGTCAATAAGTAACCCCAAAATTTTTCCCAAATTTTTTAAGCTTTTGGGAACATGTTTAAAATACAGATGCACGAATTGCTGATTGAAAATCCTCACCCCTTTTATTTTTTTTGGGGTCATCTATAAAGGGGGCTTATTCAGCGAGTCTTGAACGATTATACAAATGGGGCTGAAATTTTTTCCCGGGGAAAATCTTCATAGAATCCCGAAATTTTGAATACAGGCCCCACTTGCACAAATTCCCAAAAATACTATAAAGAGCCCTTCCAAAAAGTGAAAAACCCCTTTGTTGCAGATTTTCCCTAGATTTTTTTAATAACATAGTCAAGTAACTTTTTAAATTTTAATTTTTGTTTTGGAAAATGTTGTTTGTGGATGCAAAGAAACTTTTTGGGAAATTCTTTTTGATAATATCTAGTTCTCTTGATTTCGTGTTAAGGAATGCAAAAAAATTTAGAATTTTAAAATGAATTTATAAGTTTGTTAGTATCTAACTAGCAAAAAAAAAAATTGACCTTTTTTTTTGTAATTTACAAACCAATTCAAAACCCAATGTTATTTACTGAACGGGACTGGGAAAGGGGTTCCCCAAAGCTTTGTTGGGGGCAGGTTTCCCCTTTAAACCTGTGGATCTGCTTGTTGGAGTGCTACTCCCAATCAAAAAATTCCTCCACAGCCACCCCCAAGCCCCCCCTGCCTAAAGTCACAGTCAGCCCCAAAGCCCCCCGTCCCTCAGTCACCCCCCGGCCAACCCTGCCACTTAAAGTCAGCTCCGCAGCCCCCGTGCCCAGTCACCCCCGCCCCCCCTCCCGTCAAAAGTCAGCCCAGGCCCCCCCGTGCCTCAGTCACCTCCGCACCCAAACCCCCTGCCTCAGTAAAGCCACTCCACAGCCCCCCCGTGCCTCGGGCCCCTCCGCAGCCAACCCTGCCTCAGTCACAGCCAGCCCGCCCACCCGTGCCTCAGTCATCTCCGCACCCAAACCCTGCCACAGTCACAGTCAGCCCGCAGCCCCCCCGTGCCTCAGTCCCCCCAAAACCCCCAAACCCCCTGCCTCAGTAAAGCCGCTCCAGCCCCGTGCCTCAGTCATCTCCGCAGCCAACCCTGCCACAGTCACGTCAGCCCCAGCCCCCCCGGGGCCTCAGTCACCTCCAGCCAACCCTGCCTCAGTCAAAAAGGCCCGCAGCCCCCCGTGTCTCAGTCCCTCCGCACCCAAACCTGCCCCCAGTCGGGGCCCGCAGCCCCCCCGGCCCAGTCCCCTCCCAGCCAACCCTATCTCAGTCACAGTCAGCTCCAGCACCACCGTGCCTCAGTCACCCCCGGGGCACCCAAACCCCTTTCCTCCAGTCACAGTCAGCCCGCAGCCCCCCCGTGCCTCAGTCACCTGCACCCAAACCCCCTGCCCCCCCAGCCACAGTCAGCCCGCAGCCCCCCCGTGCCTGGGTCCCCCCCACCCAAACCCCTGCCACAGTCACAGTAAACTTCGCAGCCACCGGCCTAGTCCCCTCGCCCCCCCCTGCCCAGTCCCCGGTCACCCTCCCCCAAACCGTCCCTTCGTCACCCCCGCAGCCAACCCCCCCCAGTCACAGTCAGCCCGCAGCCCCCCGTGCCTCAGTCATCCCCCACCCAAACCCTGCCAAGCCCAAAATCGGCCCGCGGCCACCGTGCCTCGTCCCTCCAGCCAACCCGCCCAGTCCAGTCAGCCCCAACCCCCCCGTGTCCCGGTCACCCCCCCACCCAACCCCCTGCCTCAGTCACAGTCCTGCCCCCCCGTGCCTCAGTCACCCCCCACCCAAAACCCCCCCTCCCCAAGTCGGCCCCCAAACCCGTGCCTCAGTCACCCCCCACCCAAACCCCCTTTTTGTAAAGTCAGCCCACCCCCCCGTGCCTCAGCCACCTGCAGAACCCCCTCAGTCACGGTAAACCCCGGCCCCCCGTGCCCCCAGTCCCTCCGCAGCCAACCCTGCCAAACAGTCAGCCCCGCAGCCCCCCGTGCCTCGTCACCTTCGAAAATTGCGGGCCCCTGCTCCCGTTGGTGCCCCAAAGGTTCCCCCCGGATACAACAGACTGCCGAGGATGCTAGGGGAAAAAACACTGCTGGCCATGGAGAATTTTTAAACAATGAAAAAAAAAGAAAGCAAGAATGGCATGATAAAGAAATGGAACTACAGGAGTACAAAAAAATTTGAATGCAAAGAAGAAAATAAAGGAAGGAGATGCATGTTGTGGGGATTTTAAATGTTGAAAAGAAATATGAAAAAATAAATCCTGTTAAATCCATCCCTTTTGTCCCACAACAGCCCTGGGGAAAACCACAACAAGATGGTCAAAGTCGGGAACACAGGGCCCTTGACCCGGGGTCACCTGGGCAGCCAAAATCATTTACTTTAAATAACCTTTAAAAAGAAAAAAATCCGGGGATCACTACGCTACAAAATATTTAATAAAACTATCCCCCGTTAACAAATTTAAAATTTCAAAAAAACAAAAAATATAAAAATATCGCCTCTTTTCACCAAAACCAACAAAAAGCTATTTTTCTAATGTTTTTATAATCTAAAAAACCGAATGCCAAAATATATTTTTTAAATTTACTCCCAATACCTATAATTATGTTAACCTTTTCTTTAATTTATAATACTCTCTTAAAAACAACATTTCGCCCAACAAAACCAAATTTAATTTTCCACCTGACAGCGAAAACTTTAAAAATGGGAAAATAACTCTAACTACAGGACCCCTTAAAAAACACGAAAAAAAGATAGCGGGGGCGAGCAGTTGCCCGAACAAGCTGAAAAAATAACCGAAAACCGGTCGGGTCCCCCTTTTGGCGAAGGATCAATTTCGAATAAATTTGATCCGGGGCAGACACGGATTCCTTTTTTAAAAGCGTGGAGAAACGTCAGGGAACCCAAACTAAGGTTGACCGGGTCAATTCAGGAAACACCCTTTACTCCGGGGTTTTGGGAAAACCCGGGCCCCCTTTTTATCTGTGTTTCTTTTTCCTATTTTGATAACTTTCTTTTCACCTCCCTTTGTCATAAAATGTTACTAACCTTTTAAAATAGTAAATTTTTTCGCCGACATCCCGTCTTCTTTTTTTTTGAGGTTTTTTTAGGGGACACTATCAGTGTTAAGGGTTTTATGTTTTCAAACACTTCCGCATTTGTTACTTTTGTTGATCAGAGACTCAACATTCTCCTGTGATACCATATCTGCCATGCTTGAACTATTTTGTTCTACTTTATTCTTACCTAATTTAGTGTAATACGTGTAAAAAAAAAATAAAAAAAATTTCTTCAAACTTAACGTTTAAAAACAAAATTTTATCACAATTACTTTGGGGAAAAACTTTTTTAGAGAAAAAATTTTCTTTTAATTTGAATATCTGTCAATATATACCCGTTCATATGTTTGCATGTACTAATACTAAAAGCTTGACTGCGTGTTCGTCTTTGAACAACATAGCTGATTTTCAAGATAATTTTAAAAATATATTATGCTTTAACTTATTTCTTCATTATTCCCAAAAACAAGTAATACCTTATTACCCTTAAACCTCAACAAAAATAAAACCCAAAAATAATAACTAAATAAAAAAGGGAAAAAGGTTTGGGAGTTTAAAAATGTTAGCAATTTAAAAAAGCCCCCCAAAAATTGAGCCAAAATTAAAGGGGGCAAAAAAATGTTCCCCTCGTTATTTCATTGGGAAACCCTTTGGTTGTAACGCCCGGGGGAAAATTTTGATTTTGTTGCTTCTTTTTTGGGATAATCCAGGGCCAGGCTCACGTAACCCCTAACCGGGAGGGACGTCAGGGGAGACAAGTTGGTTCCCCTTGTTGTGCGTGTCGATGGGGTGGGGGGCGGGGGAACCACGGGTTTTAAAAGGGCCCCCAGCCGTCGGAGGTTGGGCAGGAAGGAAAGGTGAACGATGCTGTTTATGGGGCCCACATAAGCGAGGCGCCCTCCCGAGAGATAGGGCTTCACCTCCGCCCTTGTCGCCTCCGACGCCGCACAGTGCCAGCGAGCCAAGATGCCGTGTCGGAACATTTGAGACTAACGTGGCAAGAAAGGGCAGAGGTACCTGTGGGGTCAACTTGGCGTGAATGTCCACGCGGGGAGGGTTTTGGGAAAAAAACCCAAATAAAATAATGAGCAGGTGTTAAAAAAAAAAAAAACCTTTTAAAATTGACGAATAAACCAAACGGACAAAGGGGCTATCACTTTGTCTTCAATATAACGTTTTACGTACAAAAAAAAAATAAAGTGTTGTTTTCAAATATGTTTAATCTTATATTAACAATTAAAAATTTTTTATACATAAATTTTTGCATCATAAATTTTTTTCCCAAAGGGAAAATTTTTTGCGCTTTTTAAAATTTAAAAAAACCAAATAGCCTCAAAATTTAAAAATTAGAAAGTTATCTCCCTTTTTATTGCTGTAGAGTCTCAAAACAATTTATGCAAAAAACTGAACAGTCATTAGATTTTACTTATTGACGAAAGGGGACCTACCTTTCGAGTTCGGGGAATTTAAAAATTTTAATTAGAGAAAAAACACTCGAACCATGGGTTGGGGTTTTGTTAATCATTTTCCCAACCAGATACAAATGTTTGTATATCATACGCATTCAGACATTAAACGTAAACATATGTAGCGATTTACAAATTGAATATTTTAAAATACTTTCCAACAGGGGAATTAAACATAGTTGTTGTGGGTTTTAAAGTAGGGGTGTCGCGCGAAAATTTTATATAGTATATAAATTTTTTAAATAAGATAAGGTAGTTTTTGAAAGCAGTCATTGTTTGATGCCCCGGCCCGATTCGCGCACTGGGGCCTTACTCCCCAAACCCCCTCTTCCCAAAGCGAAGGCCCCCCTGTCTCCGCAGATAACCGCCCCGCCCGCCTCTCTCCCGCCCCGCCCCCCGCCTTGGTTTTGGGGCCGGAAACGTGTTTTTAAAATTTAACAGCAACTAATTATTTTTTTGCTCCAAGTTGACGAGGGTTTACCTAGTTGGTGAACGGGTCGCTTTCCCCAAAACTTCCGGGGAAACATCTTCCGGAACTTTGGAAAAAAGGATTTTATGGGAAATCGACCGATACCAGGGGTCTAAATGGGGGGACGGGAAAGGGGGTTGATGGGGTCCGAAACCCGACATCGTAAATTGCGGGGTTTTGTTTTTGGGCATTCCAACGCGATGCACTGAGTTTGCATTTGATGAAAGAGATAAAAGTAGCACATAATTATCTGCTTTTGTAATCTCTTCATGTTGATATTTTTCACGCTCAGAATGTATTAAAAGTTTGAACTTAAATAAAAGACAACATTTCCTTTTAGACATTTAATGGAAGACAGGGATCTAGTGCTCACAGTGATGGCGTATCAGAATAGTGTTGTATGTCGAGCCAGGGAGTGATAGACCCGGGCTGGAGGTTTGCAAAATTCCCTGAAAAAATGCCCATGGTCCCACAGAGGAGGAGGGAAATCCCCTGGAAAAAGTTGAAAAAGATCCCTTAGTCTTGGAATATATCATTAATTTTTTTAAATAAGGGTTTTAAAGGTTTTTTTCCTCTTTTCTTGGCAATTTGGGGATTGTTTTACATTTAGAAAAGAGGTTATCTAAACCATTTGTCATTGCTGTAAATAGTTTTAAAAAAAATCAATTAATTTTTTTACCCAAAATTTTTTTTTTCATTCTCCATTTGGGTTTTTTCGAAAAAAATCATTAGGTAAAACCTTTCAACAGACGTGCAGTTGCTCCCTTTTTTGTTTTGGCCCTGGCCCCTGAACCCCAAACTGAATCACATTAGACTGCAAAAATTTGGGATTTATTCCAAAAGTCTTTTTCACGCAGATTCAGTCATGTACTATTTTCTGTAGATATGTTTGCAGGGGTCCAAAACAATTAATATCGATGCCAGGGAATCAATATTATCCCCATTAGGAAACGACCACCCTTTCACATCGCGGGTGAAAAGAACAAAAACAAATTCACTTTTCAAAAAACTTTGGGTATAATAGGGGGGAAAAAGGGAAAATTTTTAATTAAATTTTTTTAAAAGAAATAAACGCTAGTGCATTCCCCTCATTCGAGATATAATTTTGGGGGGGGTTTTTTTCAGATCTGCATTATCAAAATTTGGGTTAGAAACAAAAGAAAAGGGTTTTTGGACTTTTAGTGGTGAAAAAAAAAACAAAAAATGTCACCATTACAAAAAAAAGGGGTTTTTTTGAAAAATACCAATAAAATATTAGGGGAAGGAAAGAGGTTATTCAGAAAACAGAAAAGTCTAGGCACAGTATCAAACTTACGTAAGAAAAGTGTCAACATTGAAAACCACATCACGAAACGTAAATACTATAAAAACAGAAAAAAGAAATAAAGATTGAGAAAATAAAGAAATTATCGGGAAAAAAAGAAGAGTTAACCAAAACGTTTTACACTTTATAAGAGACCAACAAAAAGGTAATGCAAAAAATTAGCAAAAATTTTAATTAAAAAAAAAAAGACGGATGTGATTTGAATACAAACTCACTTTAGGTGGTATTTATTGGGGGCCAAGGGGAAATTTCCAAAACAGAGCACTCGGTCATAGAATTTTCCAGACAACGGAATTTTGTCCAAGAGAATAGGGAGAAACTTCCCCAGTCGGGGCACGAGTCGGGGCGATGGGAGGGGAGGGGAAAACAGGGGGGGGAGGGAGGGTTGGGGGGGTGGAGGCCGGGCGAAGAATTTCCAAGGGCAGCGGCATGGATTTCGGCCAGGGCCGTGGTGGGCCGACGCAAGGCCGGGAGCGGCCAAACCGCAGCCGCCCGCGCCGTTTATCGAGCCGTCCAATCCCGCCGCACGTGGCTGGCGCGGCCGCATCGCCTCGCCTCGCCTCGCCTTGTCCGGCGCCAGGCCGTTAGCGGCCAAACCGCAGCCGCCCGCGCCGTTTATCGAGCCGTCCAATCCCGCCTCCGTCCCGCGCCTCCGCCCATCTGGCCGCCCCCCCCCCCGCGACTGCATCTCCCGCAACGTACCTTGTATTCCGTGGTATATGTAGCGAATCGGGTGTTCTAATCCCTCAGGATTCATACCGGGAGGTGTGTCTCAGTGCATCAACTGATGTCTGCAGAACCTGTGACCGGGAGGTACTAGGTTTGAGTCCCGACAGTAGCAAGATTTTCGACACTTACTCGACTCAGCTGGGTCGAATTCAGTTGCTGTCTAGAGAATTCTAGCGGCTGGCTGCTCTGATCGGTAGTTTCCCGGTTTCTTGGATTAACATGGGCGAATGTCGGAGCAGTCCCAAGAAAGGGACACGGACTGCGCACGATCTTTCCTTTCCAATCCTTCTTCTGTCCTACTCCTTACACACTTACACTAACATGCACTACATTACCACACATGCCGGACACGATCGAACTTGGCCCTTTTTTTTTAATTGGTTTATTTAAGGGTCGCTTCAACATCTAAGGTCATTAGCGACCACTATTGCTGTTAACGGCATGGTAACTATGTGGATGAAACGATATGGTGATTGATGATAAGGGTGAAGGACGAACCAAATACAACCATGCCGGGGTGGGACTCGAACCCGGACCCTTCGGTCCGAGATCACTACGACACTATCGCCAGCGATCTGGCCACCGCGCCCAACCAGACCTTGTCCCGGCTGAAGTGAGCGGCCCCGGTGGAGATATTGGTTGAGGGAAACGCCGCTAGCTGACGGTAGGTCGGCGCTGGATCTCGCCGTCCAGCGGGGAACGATCACCGCCACATCCTGAGACAAGCATCCTGGGAAAAGTCCTCTTATGGAACTAATGACAGTAGTTAACGCGCCCGGAATCACTAAAGCCAACCAACCAACCTCGGGATTCATCGTCATCCAGTCACGCCTGAACTGCCTATCTTCATTTCTTGTCTTAATCCTTACCGTTATGTTCAGAAACTGTTATGTAACAAGTTGTTCCCAGAGCACACAACAGATCATCACCAGTGCACAGCACATATCAACGTACGCAGGAAACACTGATTATGGCAACTCCATTCGTAGACTATTCCTGACGTTCTATACCCCAGGTGAAGATTCGCACCTGTCACTCGCGGTTCGATGACTTCGCCCCAGCGCTCTTCCTTCGGTTCATCGCTCGCCGCTCTCTACCGCGCACGCGCTTCTTAGCTTTCCACGCATCCATAACAGTTGCGTTCCCTAATTACTTTTTATATGTCTAATGCTTCTTGAGTTTGGGTCTCAACAAAGAGAAAGACACTTTCCATTTCATTAGAGCTATAATTAGTTAGTTTATTGACAATGCAATTTACTTGATAGTTACCTGTAAAGTTATGCATAATGTACGTTCCACATATCTCTATTGTCTATATAGTTCCATCTCACATAAATTATATGAGGTTCAACCGTTAAGGACGTGTTGTGCATCCGTCTCTGCTAGCCTGTGTTAGGCTACAATAGTGATGCCAACTTATGAAACATGAAATACGAAATTGTCTGTTTACAAGTACAACATACTTATAAACACCGAAAAAATTCAATAAATAAATAAAAATACCATTACTTTTTATTTTCTCGATACTGCTTACCCACTATAAAGTATTGTATATCTGCGGGGAAAAAGGCAAATTTTCGATAGCAAGACTCTTATTGCCGGGTCTAGGTAAAAAAATCGATAAATATCGTCCCTATATATAGTAAATTCCTTCCGTTAACACATTGTGTAGTCAGAATGCACGTTTTGTGGGTCCTTGATACTGGAAAATCGGTTGTCGGTAAAACGTTTGTCAGACTGTCTGTGAACAACGGTAGCGGCTAAACCGTAAGCAGAATTTTTGCCAAAACTGATTCTTTGCAATATATCCTGGAATATTAAAAAAGCACCAAATATTTTGATTAAATTTGGACCTCGGATATCATAAAGGGCGCTTAAGCAAATGATGCAGGTCTCAATTTAGTTGAAATTTCTGATTTTTCGAAAATTACAAAAAATCAAAATTTTCGGCGTCTTCTTATAACTAGAGTTATGAAGATACATTTTTTCTTAATGAAAGGTGTTCATCAAAACAGATAGAAGACAAATAAGATCATGTTCAATTTTCGAAAAGACGAGCATTTTTTCATAATTTTGTATCAAAGATAGAATTTCAAAATTTTCAGACTTCAAGTTTTGTCTTCAAGTTTTCATATGTAGCAAAAGCTATAAAGATATCAGTGAGGTTTCCATATTCGGCGTACTCTCCGTACTTTGGAAAATTGTAAAAAAATTGAAATGGTATATTCGAATTTCGCGCGCTGCGTTTGACGGTTATCAATTCGCTCATTCGCAAATCGCAACAACGTGGCTTCAAAATGTTTCAATTTATCCCGTTGTTGTCGTTTGTGATGATTTATGATGTAGATAATATTCGTTTGAAAAGAAATAAAGTGAATGGATGTATTAAACAGTGTTGCTAGACGTACGTCGTATTTGTACCAAGATTTTAATGAAGATACTATGTACCAGGATGACGTCATCTGCTACCCTTAAATACCGGATTTTAAATCTACGTAATTAATTTACGATTTTTATAATATTTTGTATTCAATTATAATTTAACAGGAACACCAATATTACAAATATCTGTGATATTGAGGAAAAAAATAGTGCAAAACCATGAAGAGTGGCATAGGAAGGTATAAGAGTCCAGCTCGTGTTATAGGAGAAAAGGATACAGCATCGTCGTCTTCCATTTATGGTTAAAAGATTTTTTCTTTGCGCCACCTTTCTTTCTATTTAGTTGATTAATATAAAAATGAATTGATATCGATTTAAATTTAACAAACTTCCTGTTCGCATTAAAAACATAATAGAGTTACAATTTGAACAATTTGAGAATCAATTGTCATTAGCAGTAGGAATTTTAGTGGAAGTTCAGCATTTTTGAGGGTTGGTACTGGGATACACCTTTAATCATATGGCAACGCTGGTAATAAATTTAACTTAGAACTAACAAACACATTTCTTTACTTGAAGACTTCGTAATGACACCGTAGGTTCGTGTTATACATCCATTTATAAGATTATATATGGGATGTCCCTCACTTCTAGATGTTTAAGTTATACGTGAGATTTTACGTGCTTCTTTATATAATCTGCTGCAAATATTTTACGAGAGACGTGAAGGAAGCCTGACATTAATGCTCTTTCGTTGAGTAGGCTAGTGACCAACAGCGAATAGTAAACTTCATCTAGGTATGAGGGAGCTGTACAAGAGATTTAGGCTAGTTCCGAAGAGTAAATAGTAAATTTTAAAATCTAGAAAACGGCCCATTTAAATACAATATATAACTTATTTATGTATTGAATAAACATGAAATTAATTTATTTTAATTAATCAGTCCGTTGTGTTCAATCTAGCGCATGCAAGTACTGGAAACTGGCTGCATTTCGTTATGCATCCATAAGAGTAAGCCGGAAACTTTATAAAATACGATGGCAATTAAAAAATCTCGCAAATTCAGTGAAAACGTGAAATTAAATATGGTATGCTAAACATTTACAACTCTCGTAAATTTAGTGAGCCTTCAACAACTAGAGGGGAACATTTTGCGAAAATCCTCGCCTTTTATATGGTGTAATATTCAGGGAAAAACACATAATACACCAAATTTTTAGCAAGATAATATATACATAAATGTCTATCACTTGATACTTGTTGCACTTTCCTTGTGAGAAATAATGCTGTTTCTTTGCCTGCTCATTTAACAAGTCTTTATCCTCTCCTATATTATTTCAGTACCTACTATAGATGAATTTTGAGGGTCTCACATGCAACCAAACTGTGAAGGAAGTTTGTATAATTATTTCAAATGTTGATATTAAGAAAGTATTGGGAATTGTTCCATGAACGTCTGTCTATAATACTAAAACGATTTGAAAATATCTCTAAGTATTTATTCATAATATGCCCCACGATGGGTATTGCCATTTTGAAACGATTTTTAACTCTTAACATAATATGCCCGACTTTGTGCAAACCAATCTGAAATGTGTCTGCAATTCTTAATTTATAAGTGCTTCAAACTATTGATCTTATTTATTTATGCCCGACGTTCCCACGTTCTTTAATAAATATTACTTATGTGGGCCGACGTTCCATCCAGTACGAACTAGGTAATTGCTGAAAATTTATTTTGTTAATTTAATTTTATTTTATTTTACGTCAAAAAACAGTTAAAACTGCATATGACGTGCTATGGGGAAAAGTGAATTGTGTGCACATTTTCAAAATTCTGTGATCCCTACATACTACTTGAATTTTGAAAAAAAAGCTCCCATATAATAAAATCTGTTTTCAAGGATAAATAGGCAATAAATTTTAGATTCTTATCCATGTTGTCCATGTTGTTAGGAAGAACACAAGATAGATGATTTGTGGAGGCTGTCTATTTGTAAAAATCGGTCTTCATGTTTCGATAACACAATGAAATTATTTATTGCTGATATTTTCCAGTCTTATTTACAATATTGTACTTTGTAAATTATTCAGTATGCCATCAAATTGATTATAGATTTTGTTAATTAAAGGCGTTTACTTTAATAAAAAATTATCTGATAATTTCTTTGCAAAGAATGATTTGGCAATCTTCAAAGGTGTTTTTGTGTCGTTTACAGTGTATGAAATTTGTTCTCCTCGTAGCCCGCGTTGCCAAAGTGAAGAATCTTCCCCGAAGAACCCCGCCGACAGAATCTTGTGGCATTCTTCCTTCACGTTGAAATTATGTTCATGTTAATGTCCAAAATCTATTACTAAACAATTTACACTGTTCACATATAATATCGCAAATATTTCAGGTGGTCTAATTGAGACGACGACATGTGTTCGCGACGGCGACTAAATATCTTATGATATGACCGCAACGACCACTAAATATATCCTGACAAAACTATGGCTCTGATGCAACATGTCACTTTCGTTTACGTTTGTTTATCAATTTTGTGTAAGAAATTATGCTATTTGCTGTAACTCTTTCCCAATAGTCAATTATCTTGACTCGATGGTAACACCTTTACTAAAATATGTCTCCATTGGCTGTCCATTGTCCAATTTAAGATTTTTCTATAAATGTCAATGACCCAAATCAGGGCTATATTTATTTGTCTTAGAAATCTTCAATGTCCTATTTATTGTTTATTTTGGTCTAGACATTTCTAAGTCCTAATATTTCTTCTCAATTTGCATCTATTTTTAAATTTATTGTCTTCCTGTTCAACATACATACATGTTTTTCAGCGTTGTGAATAGAAACATATATAGCGTTTGGTTTACTTCCTAACTGTGAGTGCCTGAATGGGCGTTCAATGTTTTAGTTTATTTTGAAAATTTGAATTGTTTTTAAGTAAACTGAAATTACAGAGAATGATCGTTGATACTCGATGGGGTATATATCATTGAGACCGATTTTCTGCTGTTTTATGGTCGAATCTGTCTTTAGGGAAGCGTGAGTTTATACGTATGTTCGATTCTGCTGCGCCCAGGGTTGAATATGAAGCGCAGAGATGGAGTCATGAAAAGAAATCTTTGGACAGTTTGGCAATGTGTTCTTTTATTGTGGAATTGCACTTCATGTGGATTTGCTTGTTCGAAATGAACAATGGGCCAAATCTTAGAACTTTATTTTTTATAGTTAATAGTATGTTTATGTTAGATTTTGCTGCTTTTCCCCCTATCGGGCATGGGTTTGTCATTGTTGTCTAATTATAGATTTGTAATTAGTATTCCGGTCTCTACTTTAAGGGAGGATTTTTTTTAATTAGAGCGTAAAGTTGTGGTATTTTGCTGGTGTTTTTGTTTCTGTTGTGTGGATGTGTTTTCCAATTTAGTTTTATATCAAGTTGCATTCCTAGATACTTGACTGCTGTTTTACTTGGTCCCAGATAATGTTTTCGTTGTGCATAATGAACTGAGGAGGGGTGATGGGGTATCTTAGGTGAAAAGTTTGCCTGCGTTTTATCTGGATTTATTTTAATTCTCCAATTTTTGCCCAATCTGGGGTAAGGGTGTTATGGCATCGTTAATTTGATTTGGGAACTTCCTTTGATTTAAACAACTTTTAAGAATTTGGTATAAGTAGTCTGTAATGCCTATTTTTCTTAATTTGTAAAGAAAGCCTTGATGCTATATTTGTCGAAATTTACTTATATCCAGAAATATTGCGATAGTGTGTTGTTTTGTATGGAATCCTTGCGCTATGTATTCGGTTAGTCGTAATATTTGATGTTAGTGAGTGGTTAAGTCGGAATCTAAGTTGTGTATCTGGGATTACGGTTGTGTTTAAGAAATTGTGTTAATCATTTTAATACAAGTTTCTCAATATTTTTGACAAAGAGGAGCAGGCTTATCGGTCTATAGTTTGCTGGATCTTTTGGATTTTTGCCAATAGCAACTTAGTTTTGTTGTTGTTAGTTGTTACTTTTAATTAGGTTTATAATTTTTATTGGAATTAATTGGTTGTCTATCGAGTTTGATCTTTTGAGATAAGGGATAGAATTGTGAAAATCCTTGAATGTTGTTGACTAATCGTTTAACTTCATTATCTAGATCATTAGCGGATTGAATGCTGCGTGGATGCCTGTAGTTGATTTTGAAATTTCCTAAATTTAAGCGAGTTAATTTACCTTTTTGCTGATTATAAAAGAAGATAGATAGAGAGGATGGAGTGATATGATTATTGATTGTGATCCGAGTCGAGTACAGGAAGTACTTTTGATATATCGGAAATCAATATTTTTGTGATGAGGATATCCAATAGTATATCCGGAATTATATCATTATTGTAAGGGTAATGAGTAGGTTCTATTGAAACCAGAATACTTAAATTAAGGGCGATAGTTGATTTAATAAATTTTCCCCTTGTTGTTTGCACCCCAGCGCTGTGTTTGCAATTAAGATCACCTATTAACAAAATATTATTGTTGTTTCCAAAAATTTACCCTGGGGGCAACATGGTAGATACAGTTAGATATTTGAAGGGAATTGAATGTATTAGTGTTAACTCTTGCATGTCGGAAAAGGAAACACATGGTCCGAAAAAATGTCCCAACTCCGAAAATGTGATAACAGGTAAAAGGTCAGTTACTCATTAGCTTGAAAATAATGTTATAATACATTAAGTTCTTCATTCGCAAAAATAACTTAAACCTGGATGCATGAAAGAAGGAGGATTAAGTATTTCATCGTGATATCTCGACATTCACTTATTATTGGGAAAAATTTTAAGTTACGGCCCTTTTTTTTAGTTTTGGTTTTAAAACTAATTTTTTTGGGAAAACCCCAGTGGGTTATTGACCAAAATAGCAAAAAATTATTTATTTAATAATAATAAAAAATTTTAAAATTAATAAAAGGGGAGTCACGTAACTTTACCCCCCATAATTTTTGAACGTTGAAGATTTTAAAATAGTTTACAAGAAAAAATTAAACCTTTTTGGTATTTTTTTTTTTTCTTTTTTTAGAATTTGGGAATTTTTTTTTTTTAAAATAATTTTTTTTTCAGTCATCAAAAAAAGCGCAAATAACATTGTTTAAAAATTTTTTGAGAAAGGTGGAATTTTTTGGAAAATTTTGATTTTAAACCCCAAGGTGACGTCCCCAGCCCTTTGGGAAGGAAGGGATCTTAGTATTTCAGGCCCAAAAACATATTCCAAATATTCACTAAATTTTTCCCTTTTTTTTCCTAACTCGGGTTCCATCCCCCCATTTTATTATTTTAAAAAGGAATTAAAAAAATTTCTTTTAAAAGATGTATTAAAAAATTTTTTTATTTTTTACCCAGTTAATGGGTTTTTTACGGGAAATGAATGGGGGGTACTGTTTTGGGGGTTTTCCCCAGACTTGCCCATAGTTTTTTTTTTTCTTTGGTTTTCAAAAAAACCATCTCCCAAGCCCCATCTAATCAAAGTTTAGGAGCAGTAGCTGATGTTCTGGTTAAAAAAAAACATTGGCCAGTTGAAATCTTTAAAAGCGCCGCGTGGTTTGTCTAAAGGGGGCATATTGAAAATTAAAAAAGAATTTGAATAGTAATGTTTTTTTATTTTTTTTTGAATTCTATTTTTTTTTTTGTCATTATCATTATTTTTCTGTATTTTTTTTTTTCGGGTTTTATATTATCATTAACAAAAAATATTTGCTGAAAATATGCAATTTTTTTTAAAGTCTTAAATAATTTATTCTTACTGTGCTTAGTTTAAGACCCCATTATCCTGGGGTAATATCCCTTAAAAAAATTTAAATAAAACTTAAATTTATACAAATGCAAAAACCCCTTTTTTAACCCTTAAAAAAAAATATTTGAAAAGGGGGGAAGGATGAAAGCAAGTTCAGGGAAAAATCAAATTTAGGGAATATTTGGAAATTTTTTGTCCCTTGAAATACTAAGCCCCTTTCCCCTTTCCCCCAGGCGCTGGCTGGTGGAGCGCGTGACCTTCTGTGGGGTCGGTTTTAAAAATATCCGTTGGGAACTGGCCCAAACAAAAAAATTTTAAAAAACCCTTTTTTTAACTTGACATTTTTATTTTAATTTCTTTTTACAGATAAAAAATATTATTTTTTTGAAAAAAAAAGCCTTTTCCTCAAAAAAAAGTAAAAAAAAAAAATCAATAGTTGCCCCATTTTCCCCCTTCAGTCGTTTTTCAAATTTTCAACCTTTTCCGTTATGGAGGGCTTTTCTGACTCACCCTTATATTATTGTTTATAAATGTGGGTTTTTTTTAAGAATATTAAAAAGGGGAAAAGGGGTTTAGGGGCAAAAAATAAATAGGGGCCCCCCATAAGAGTCGGTTGTTGTCGGATAAACAAACATTCATCGCCTTGGGGGAGTGATTATAAAAGGAAGTTTGGGTTTTGAAATTTAAAAAAAGGCGAGGTTTGGGGTTTTAAAGGGGGGAAAAAAAATTCTTTCGGTCGGATTTTGAGGGTGACAGTTCGCTCTAAATGATTAATTTGTATGTTGGACAAATTTTTTTTCGTGGAGAGCAAAAATCGGACTTGGGACATATTTGGACCTGAATATTTTCAGGAACCAGAAGGAAATTTTGAATTCTGGAGGAAATGTCAGTTCCCAAATTTTTTCTGGCATCAAAAAAGACTTAAGTTTTTCCAAAGGAACTTTAAACATTCTTGAACCGATAAAAGAGCGGGGTTTTTAAAAAGAACGGACGGGCCTTTTTCTTGATATAAAGGAAGATGAACTAAAAAAATTTGTTTTTCGGTGAATCCAAAAAACCCAATTTTGGGTGAGCGGGGTCGGACATAATATAGTGGGCTGAAAATTTTGAGTTTTGGAAGGGTGAATGGTTTTTTTAAAAAAGAGCAAAAAGGTAATTGGATTTTTTCGGGCTTCAAAAAGGGGAAGGCGTTTCTTCGAGGAACCCCCAATCAAAAAAAGAATCCCCTTTAAAGGGTTGAAGGGTATGATAAAAAAATATATAAAATTTTTCCCTTTTAATTTTCTACAGTGGTAGAAATAAAAATTAAGTTTTCTTGAAAGAAAGATAAAAAGATTTCCTGGAATTCAAGCTAATAAATAGCTAGATCAAATCTGTTTTTTAGATTTCCATTATGAAGATGGAGATCGAATCGGGTATTAATAGTTAATGCGTTATTTCGATGACCCATGACCCCGCTGGGGATAAAATTTAGTTTTTTTCAGGTAATAATGTTAAAAATTATCTGGCCCCAAAAGTTTTAAAAAATTTTGGGAAAATTTTAAAACGAATCCCCAATAAGTAGCAGATAGGTTGTTTAATATATAATAAAAATATATTTTTAATAATAATATAATATAAAACATACACACAAAGCAAAATATTTTAACAACTTTAAAAAAAAAAAAAACCAAGCCAAAAAATATTTATTCCCCTTTCGGACAAAATCCGGACCCCTGAACCCCCGTATAAAAAAGACCTCCTTTCCCCAAAGATATTCAAACAAATATAGAAATTTTTTTGCAAACTCCAAAATAGTAAATAAAAAACGGGGCAGACGTTCCTCCCTTTTTCCTTCTTTCTTCTTCCCCTCCCTTTTTTTTCTCTCTCTCCCTCTCTCTCTCTGTTCCCTGTCTTCTGCTTATTTGTCTTTTCCTTTCCTCTCTCTGTTTCGCCCTTTTTTCCGTCTTTTTGTGCCCCCTTTTTTACATTTTATCTCTTAACCATTTTAATATTTTTTAAATTAGGCTACCCAAACAAATTTTATTCTTTTAAAATTTATATTTAATCAAATCATTAAAAACTGGGAATGCATTTTCATTTTTGGGTGGCCAAAAGGATTGTGGTATTTTAATATTTTTTTACCAGACCCCTTTTTTCAGGAAAAAAAAACCCATTCCTTTTTTACAAAATATTTTTTCTCAATTTCTATCTTCAAACTTTTATATTCGAAAAAACTAAACGGGAAAAATACTAAACTCGTCATATACTATACATTCTCGAATTCAAAGGGCTTCTTTTTGGGTTCTTTTTCATGAACAGTTCCCCCGATGGGTGATGGGGGATCAATTTTATCCCAAACCCAGTTAGTGGCTCCAACACTGTAAACTGTTTTAAAAAGATTTCCGATTAAAAATTTTTTCCCAATTTTAATTTTACACCAGCTTTTTTTAAAATTTTTACATTCGAATTAAAATTCAACAACGTTAGCATTAAATTTCACTCTCCCAAAAAAACCCCAAAATCCAATGAAGATTTTCCTTCATAAAATATAAAGGTTATACTTGTATATTAAATTTCAAAAATTTTAATCCCAAAAAAATATTCAAGGTTTTTAAAAGTAAGCCATTTTACGATTTTTTAATATCAATAATGCACAAAGATCACCTGTGTGTTCTGGGTTTTCTCTAATCTTAATATAAATCTTTTTCAGTTAGTTCCGGAAACTTCAACAAAATCTTCTAAAACACATTTGGTTTTTTTGGCCCGTTTTGCATTTCCCATTTTTTTCTCCCCTAATTTTTGAAAAATTAAAAACCCCCCGACTCCACCCCCCTTTTGTTTCCCTTCCATTCGGGTTTCTCTATTCATCATTTTGAATCAAATCAATATAAACATTAAAAGGCGACTGTTTTTGTATGATTATGGAATAAGATGTTAACTAAGTTTAATAAAGAACAATTTTTGGGGTTCACATTAATTTGAAAATCAATTTTGAAACACTGAAAATTTAAAAAAGTGAAAAGTCGAATGAAAGAACATTCATTCTCAATTAATCGGTTGGTTTTCCCCCGTTTTAGAAATTCTTAAATTTTAAAAAAATTCAAAGGGAAATTTTGTGTTGGGTTTTTTTAAAAATTTATTTTAAAAATAGGGGAAAAAAATTTTAAATAAAATATGCCCCAAATTCAGGTAAAATTAATTTCGTTCCCCAAAGATGCCCAAACCCTATCCCAACGTCGACAAAGAAAATTATGGCGTATTAAGCAAAAAATTTCCCTTTTGACTAGGAATTCATTCAACACCACCTACGTAGATCTTGAGGTGGCGTTGGTTTTAAACATACTCGCTAAGTAGCCCCCAAACACGAAAAAACCGTTTTGGACTTTTTTCCCGAACCCTTGACCGGACCCGGGAAAAAATGATGTTCCCCATCGGAAGGCCGAGACGCGTGGGTCCCAAATTTGGTTGGGGTGCAGGGAAGAAGACTAGCCGTGAACGGAAACAGCGCGTACACACACAGGGGTTACTAAAATACTTTGGGGATATCTAATAAGCGTTAAAAGAAAAAATTTTATTAAGTAAAAGGGTTTAAAATTAAAAAAAGCCGCAAACTTGAACCATTTTTCCTTACCAAATAAAGGGGGAAAAAACTGCTGATGACAATCGGGGCCCTCCTTTTAATAGGGGATTTTTAGGCTGCTTTTAAGCGGGGACCACTAAAAGGTACTCGCTCGCGTCATTCTCTTTTATTTAAAAAAATACATTTATTTCCCCATTATAACATCCGTTAGACATTTAGAGCTTTTGTGTGACTGCAACCTACAGCAGGTCCCTCCCAATTTGTAGGACGGCTTCCTCCGTTTATTTCCGATAGATTATCAAGCTGCCTTCGCAAGTTCGTTTTTATCCCAAAAAAAGTTTTTCCTTAATAAATTTTATCCCCATTTGCTGTTCCTAATAATTCTCGTATGACCCATTTATCTAAACATTTTCTGGTTTTTCCAAACTCTAGCGCTTTCGATGATGGCGATGTCCAATTTAAAATTTAGGGGGCCTCTTTCCCCTGAAATTTTGATCAAAAAATTTTTTTAAGCGGCTTGGCGTGTAATATTGACATGGGCGCCCCCATCCCGCCGTCCCCTCCGTAGTTGGCGGCGTGCCCTGCCACAGCATCTCTTGCGCCGCCCGCGGAAGGGGCGGCGTTCTGGCGGTGGGCGGGGAGCGCGGGCGGGGGGGGTTGAGCTCTTGTTCGGGTTAAACCCCCCGGTCCCCGGCGATAAAGTGAATCGCGGGCTTAAATTGTTTCGCCGTCCCGATGCCTGCGCTCCTGGCGGCGCGCGCTGAAAGTTTGATGGCGTCGGCTGCGGCGCCGCCGCCTCATGACTCCTGCAGGAGCCGCGGCGGAGGGAGCTGGCAGGAGGGCGGAGTGGGCTGAGACTGGGGGAAGAGATTGGAGGGTGAGGGTTGGTGAACGGGGGTGGAGGGCGGGGGGCTGAGGCGGGGGGTGGGGGCGGGGTGGAGGCAGGGTTTGGAGGAGGGTTTTTGGGGGTGCGACGTGTGGGGGCGGGGGTGCCCCGGGGGGGCGAGGGGGGAGAGCTAGGCTCAGGGACGACAGCGATGGTAACTCAGGGTTTGGGGATTTGGGGGTCAACAGAAGTGAGTGTGTGAGGAACTTTTGGAAACGTTAGTGACAGAACATGAAACAATTTAGAACAAAATTTCAAAAATTAAAAAATTCTGCTATTAAAAAAATGGAAAAATTGGGACCCAGTAGCAGAAATGTGTCCTGGGGGAAATATCAATTTATTGCAAATATGCATTTAGCAAAATTATAATGCAGGGGAAAAACAAAATTCCCATTCCGAATACTTCCCGCTCTCTCCGACTGGCCTTTTTTTTCCTTTTTCACTCTTCCCGCGGGGTTTTCCCGTCGTCAGCCAAATGGTGATTCATTATGGGGGGGCCAGCTCAGCCGACTGGGAAGCCAGTGTCCTAGCTCTCAACTGCTTGGGGGGCCTTGGGTCATAGGGGAAAATGTAAGGGATTGGGCCCCCCTTTCCCCCGGACGGGGACTTTCCCGGGCCCCCTTTATGAATCATACGGGGTTTCGCCTGGGGATCTCCCCTTGCGTGGCACCCTCTCACCGGGGAAAAAACTCCCCCAACTCCCCACTCATCTTTTACATGAGTGGTAGTTTTAAAGTTTGTGTGAAGTAAAAGGGGGGAGGATGGACATGGAAGGGGGGGGGATAGATGGGGCGGGGGCGGGGGTTCATTTTTGAGGGGGTTCACCTGGTTTTGCCGGGGAAAACCCCAAAAAACGATACAAACCCGACCAGAACAATCCTTTGTATTTCCTCCCGGACCAGATCCCTTGTATCTAACTTGTAAGTATCGAAAAATTTGTCACCTCAGGGCTCTTTTCTGCAGGACCCTTTCCGCTTCTTTAACATGTCATCCATCGGTGGATGGCCCAAATTCCTTCAGGCCAGCCCGAGATCTCTGTACAAAAACCCTAATTCTAGCCATATGCACAATTGTTGCTTCCAAATTCGAATATTCATGGTCCCAGGTTTCATATTGCTATTCAACAAATGAACGGTTTTACCTAAAAAAGACCTATTTAGTGAATCGTTACCGTTAATAAAGTCATCGACGATTACACTATCAGTTGCACTGTAGTGTCCTTGTAAATTAAAATATCAATAAAGGAAGTGCGTAGAAATGTGTGGCTGTCCTAAAGTGCGGGAGTCGAAAGGAGGGGGGAAATCGCGCAACGATGAACTGTATTAGAAGTATTGCTTGAACCTCCATCTCAAATTAGAATGTCCAAAAAGTGAGTTTGTTGCCTGAGAAAATTTTTAGATGCATGTTTTGAGGGCAGATAATATCTGCCCTCAAAAAAACATAAAACCCAAATTTTCACTTTAAAAAAACCTCCCCCCCAGCTGTGGAAAGGAACGATGTTATTGGGTAGTGGGGAAGCTTCAACAGGAGAAAATGATGACAAAGGAATGTCTAATTTTGAAATCTACCGTGAATTGTTCTGAAGTAAAATATAAGGCAATGGTGTGAATAAGTGAGCAACTTATTTGAGTTTTCCAACGACTTGTATGGAAGGGAGGTGGTTGGGAAAGGGTTACGAAGTGAAATTTTAACCTTAAAAAATCAATTTTGGCTTTTTTTCCCATGAAATTTAAATTATTAGGGAAAATTTTTTTTGAATAATTTTGATTTCTGCAATTTTTTCAAATTATAATTTGAAGGTTGTCCTTTTCATCAGCCCTCTTTAGAAATAATGGGAAAAAAATTTTCATATCTAACTTTCTCCCTTGTTTCCAAATTAACGTTTTAAAGGGCCTTTTCCTTGCTCAAAAAATAATCATTTAAAGCTATGAAACTTTAAACTAATTTTCCCACAAAAACCATCTAAATCATACATTAGATCAATAGCTCTTGGGCTGAAAAAAATTTTAAAAATAAAAAAATTAATAATCAAATATTTAAATTTTTGATTCAAATTAAAATTTTCCTTTCAGAATCTAAATAATCAGTATGAAAATTTGAATATTATTTAAAAAATTAAAAGAAAAATTGAAAAAAATTTTAAAAAAATTTTTTAAATTATCAGTAAAACCCTAAATCAATGCATGAAAAAATGGCTGAAGTTTTTATTTTTTTAAAAAATTTAAAATAAAAAACAAATTTTCCTCGCAAAAAAAATATTTTATGTGTGTCAGTTCATTTTTCCCGCTGTGGGGACGATTTTAACGGAAAAAAATGAAAATAATAAAAAATTTTTGCTAAATGCATTTGCCCCCTTTAAAAAGTAATGAAATACATGATAAAGTTGTTGTGTAAAATTAAAACACAAAATAAAATTTAAATGTATTTTAAAATAATATGTATGTATGGAACAAATCTACAGACGTATGGAGTTTACGCTCAAACTGATGACACGTTTTTTTTAAAAACTCAACAAAATCAATGAGTCGATAGTAACGAATCTTGAACGACCAAAATAGTTGGATGTGAAAAATGTTCTCAATTAAAATATTAGGTGCTCTGCAAAAATGGTCATAGAATTCTTGCGGGGGTGCATAATAAATGAACAACTTCACGAAGGTGAAAAAAAACACCCCTCTGGTTTGGACAGAAACAGATAAAATAATGATAGAAATGGGCCTCAAACAAGGCGGAAAACCCTATAACCGACCTTCCCCTTTTCAAAGGGAGTGAAGATGACAGATAAATTTGTACTGTGGGAAAGTCCGCTCTGATAGATGCGATAATTATCTTAAACACATTGTTCTTTTTATTTTTTGTATCCCGACTTTTTTGGGTCTTTCCGCAACCCAAACTTTTTAACAGGGCTCTAAAAAAAGGTAATTTCGGGGGAAAAAGACGAACTGCGCTTTTACTTAAATATATGGAAAGGGTTTGTCAAAAAAAGCATCTAAATTTCATGTCGAAACAAACCGCCACCTCCGGGGGCTTTTTAAAATTTTTATAGTTAAAAACACAAAAACGAAGCGAAATAGGGCCAAACCCCCTTAAATACCGGGCCCAAAGGCCTTGAAAATTTTCCCCCCCTGTTCTACAGGAAGGCTTAAATCTTTCATGGGATCAGCGCCTGCAGTTCAGAACCCAAAAATTTGTAACTCCTTTGAAATGACTTTAAATTAGACTTTCTAGGGTTTAAAATTTAAAGTGCCTCCGTGGGGCAATAAGTTCTAATTTTTAAAAGTGGGTTAACACCCCCGATCCTATATTTTCTCATAAACCTTCCCTTTTAAAAAATAAAAATTTTCCTATTTTGTAAACAATTAAAGGAAAAAAATCATTTTTGATCAGTTTGTCACTAACAAAAATAGCCCCCTGTCAAGGGAAGATGGAAAATTACTTTAAATGTTTTTTTAAGGAATTTTTGTGAAATTTTCCCAAGAACATCTGAATAGATTTATTCTTGTTTCAATTAAATTGCATTTTTTTATTTTGATATTTTTAAAAGTACTTGGGGAATTACCTTTATACATTTTTAATCAAATAATCCCTTTTAAAACCCCCCTCAATATGGAAATGGAAGGAAAGGAAGGGGGGAGAGATTTGGAGCTGTCGCATGGGCAAGGGAGTTAAAATATTACTTTAGTTTTCATCCCCCTTTTGGGCAATCATAGGGAAAAATTAAACGTAAAAGTCAATTAAAAACATATATTTTCAATATTAAAAAGTATTACTGCCCCGTTTCTCAATTTTGTTCCCCTTTTCAAAATACAATATTCTGTAAAATGGTTGGTTGGTGGTAAAATTGGTATTCTATGATTTTCTCAATTAAAATCAAAAACGTTTAATATCTACCAATAGACAATCAACAAAATAAAAAATTCTTATAAAAATATTACGTTTTAAATATTTTAGACAAAATTGGGTAATTAATTAATCATTCTATAATTCATTCAATATTCATTCTTAAACAATTTTAGTTACAAAACAGTCGAGAAAGTCATAATTAAACGTGAAAATAACAAACGAATCGCTAATAATTAGCACGTCGATTTGACAGGTCGCCCTTGACGTCGATGAGAACAGGTCGCAGTGGTTCGCATTTTTTGCACGGCGCTAAGCGCTTCAGTCTGCGCAGCCATCGACACCTCGGTTGCTTGGCAGTGCCCAACCATGCCTGCCGAAACGCACTAAATGTCAGAACGAAGTTATTAGTGGTACGGCGTTTTTAGTACCCCGTGATTTTTGGGCGCTTTTAATCTTCACTTACGTCCGTACAACCCCCCGAAGAATTTATAGAAATTCAATATCATTGTAGGCTTAATGAGTTCAGCAGATTTATTTAAACGAACATAGAGATGATTTCTGATTTAGTGTTTAAAAAGTAGAAAAAATAGTACGAAAAATATTTAGAAGAGCATCTCCCAGTAGCTTTAGAAAGATATTTATAGTTAAATAACACATAAACGAAGCGAAATAGGTGTTAATTGACTAGGGATTGATTGATAGATTGGGTGCATGTGTGGTCGATGCCTCGCCAATGGTGAATATACCCTGAAACTTGAAACATCGTTTTTATACGTTGGCCTTTTTGCAAACATAATAGTCAAGAGGAGAGTCAATAATCAATAGTAACTTTGTTCACGCAATGGATAATACTTTTACAATTCAGAGCTGGGAGTTATTTCGTCTTTGCGATTGTGTATTGTATTAGCTTACATGTGAGACGGTTTTACATGTTGAATGAATTAAAACTATTAATACACATAATTTTTTAAAAAATAATAGAATTTTAAATTATGAACATAATCGGCGTTGGAAGTGAAGTGCTATAAGTTAATAATAAATTGCAGTAAAATATTGCAAGGAGAGAAAGTAAGAAGGCAGGCCGAAGTCGGATTAATTGAGACAACTGTGGAAGGCGATGGATTATAAATCTTCAGTGAATTTCAAGAAATTACTTGGATACTAGTATTGGCGGTAAGCTGCTGCCAACCCACAACAAGACTGGCAACCTTGAAATAATATATTTTAATAAAACATAAAAATATTGAGTATTTAGTTTGGAAAATATTTATTGAATGGAGAAGTACCACACCTAAAAAACTAAATTTCAAGGAGGGGCGTGGGAGGTCAATTTGAAATCCCGGCGCACACATATTTGCGGACAGAACAAATCAATCGTTTAGCTCCAGAAGTTGATGCTGAAAGTGTTGAGTGTCTGTCGATAGAAGACAATATGACTACGAAACCACCACACTTGCCCCGTTATTTAAAGTATGTCTTGATATGCAGCTAAGTTTACGAAAACAACCGATCATAGCAGCTGACATTTAGAATTTTTCTCCAAACAGTGATAGACTTAGTCCACATTTATTTAGGGGGTATCAACAATAGCTATTATCATGAAAAGAATGTTGATAGTGCCGGTCTATAAAGCTTCAGCTTTCGTGTCTATAATTGATTGATAGATTGATGAATGATTCGGTGTGCATCAAATGTTAAGATCATTATTCCCGCAAATAAAGTGCATGCTGTCATCGTGGGAGATGACGGTGGTCATCCGGCGCCGACCTACGTCGACTTGCGGGGATTTTCCCCAATCAGGTGTCTCCCCAAGGATGGCACCGCCCCAGCCGGGACAAGCTTCCGACCGATCTCGCGACAAGTGTGGTAGTGCAGTTCATGTGAGTTTGTGTGCGTAAGGAAGGGGTGAGAACAGGACAACGAAGAGGAAGGAAAGATAGTGCGCAGTCCGCGGCCCATTGTACTGTGTACAGCTCCGGCATTCGCCTGGTGTTGATCGGGGATACCATGGAAAACTATCGATCAGAGAACCATCGGAAAACTACCTCTAGCATTTCTTTCCAGAAAGCGGCTGAATTCGATCTAGCTGTGTAACTAGTATCGAAAATCTTGACACCGTCGGGACTTCTCCAGGTCAGAGGCACTGCAGTGACATCAGTGGATGCCCTGAGACGCTTTAGCCGGGCGCGTCTATAATCAAGCGTACTCGATTGATGTTGTTAAAGAAGAAAATAGAACGTGGAATCTATGAGTGACAAATACAGATTTCATTCCGTTGATTGTGATCAAATAATGGACGTGACTGAACTCTGTAAACCAAGGTAGGAGTCAAGTTATTTGTAATATCGGCCGTGTGTCGTCCTATTTTTTACGAAATGCCACTTTGTTATAAGACAAATCGTAAAAAAGAACTATTTTTTTAACACGGTATCTTGTTCTTGTGTTTAGACAATCGAAAATTATAAATTTATTACAATATGCTAAACACAGATATTTAATTCACCATGTTAATGAAGATTGTAGTGAAAATATTACAATTTGTTGCAAAACGTTCTCATTTTCAGGTTTCTTAATCGGCTTGCAAGGCCCATAATTCATTTAATGCTGAAGCGCTTTTTGGATAAAGTGGGATCGACATTGTAGGAAGAGGCTTCAGCAGAAGACCTTGTCGCCCGCATTACGATCCTTGCAGATACAATGCTAATTTAAAGATTTTTACATTCTCGTTACGGAGTAGAGATAACGTTCTATAATGCTGCACGCAAAAACGGCGAGTTTTCAGTAGAAAAACTCCTATACAGGTGTGGCGTCATGCATTTGCAATAATAACACAGACGAGTGTGGGTTTAGTAATTTAGAGGTTTATTAACAGACTTCCATTAACAAAAATAACGAAATTTAAATAATATCCCTACACGGAGTAATTTCCATTACGGCTACACACCACTCGCACTAATCTCAAACATTAGATGGCGTGAAGCGCCGCAACCCACCTACGACTCAACATCGAGTCAGCCTCTGTACGGCAACACATTGCCGGCTCTTGCCCACCCCGCGGCTGCCCACCCAGACCGTCCGTGTCGCACCGCTCCAGTAACCAAAGAGGCGTTCCGCCGCTCGCCAGGGCTGACGCTCGCCCTTCTCCCCACCACGCGCCTCCTAGGGTTTCCCGCCGACGTCATCCGCTCAACAAAAGGCTGCCGCGTGGTGCCTTAGCGTCGCCTATGCCACGCAGCCGTTCGTACAATTGCGTTTGTGCATGACGCTACACAGGGCTCTGGTAACGAAAGAGTGGATAAATCCAGCTGCTAAATTTAGAAAAAAAAATCCTCTAACAAGTGTTGCCTGAATCCATGTTTTGTGGGTTCTTGATAGCAATAAATCAAATGACGGCAAAATGTCCGTCGGTCTGTCTGTCCGTCAACAACGCTAGCGACTAAACCGTTCAACTAATTTTCTTCAAAACATATGTTCCCGAATCGATCTAGTTGATGTCGCGGTCTCTTGAATTTCAAACCGATATTTTAATTTTGGAGGGTCTTTGCATGAAACTCCTGGGACATTTTTCAAATTTTCAACAAAATGACTGCATCGTTTTCCATTAAATTTCTGGTTGGGTAGCGTGAAGGACGTTTAAGAGAATGGTGCAAGGCTCATATTCGTTGAAAACCCTGATTTTTCGAAAAATGCAAAAGTTAAAATTTTATTCGGCGTCTTCGTACAATTAAAATATTAATGATAGAGATTTTTTCCCTCAATCTGTTCCTTAAGATAGATTTTGAAATAAAGTCATGTACAATATTTCGAAAATTTGAGTGCTTTTCGCGTAGTTTTGAGTGAAAATACGGGGGAGAAATTATGTGCTGTTTTGGCCCTAGTTTATCTTGATTCATTGTATTTGAAACATGTTGTATTAGGGTTTCCTGATATTTTACTGCCTTCGGTACAGAGCTCGATCTACTCTGCTTCTCTTCCCTTGATCGAGAAGATTCTGGATATGGGGGAAATATGACGAGAATTGAATGATGCTACATGCTCTTTTATGGAGGGAATTATGAAAGTGGATTATAGGAGGAAAATATGGAAAGACATGGGTGTGAACTGATT
This sequence comes from Teleogryllus oceanicus, assembly GCA_964035755.1. Taxonomy (NCBI): domain Eukaryota; kingdom Metazoa; phylum Arthropoda; class Insecta; order Orthoptera; family Gryllidae; genus Teleogryllus; species Teleogryllus oceanicus. The sequence continues at coordinate 89,839,343 of CAXIVR010000007.1, forward strand.
CTAATAATCTCAGGCAACAAAAACTCACGGGAGCTTGCTTTTTGCCGCCGCTCCATCATTAGAACCCTGATATCGCACGTGGTGCATAAATAACCATTAACTAAGTGCGGATGACGTGGACGGCGGGAGTGATGGTTTCGCGTCGGACGTGATGGAGCAGCGCACACACGTCGCGCACGGGGGGAGGAGGGGGCGTGGTCTATGAATGATTCGCGCCTCCCTTAGCTTCGGTGCCTTCCTGCGCGGGAAGGAAATCGCCGCCGGAAATTGACGCGCGGGGCGCAGTGGTGCGCCGCTGCCGCTGCTTTGAATTTAGAGGCGGCGGTTAATACTAAACCGCGCGGGAATGCCGACGCCCCCACCACCCGCCCTCCCTCCCGAAATCCCAAAGACGTGAGCCTGCCACTGCGTGTGTTTTGAGACGGAGTCGTGCTCAGTCAATTGTTCCGAACATTGAACGCCTTATTCAAAGGACTGCAAACACATCTCGTAGGTACTAAAATTTAATATACAAAATGGATGGTTATTGTTATTAAGAACTTCATTTAATTAAGTTATACTAATTGGACTTGTTTATTTCATTTTCCCTCACTGTTGGGTGAAAGCAATTTCTTTTTATGATTCGTTCCATGGGACATGAAGCTCATAATTGTATTAATTTACTCTTTGTTTTGGTTCATTTTATTCTTTTAACTCAGTTTCTATTCAATAAAAATACATGTTTGAGGAGTGTTCTTAGACATATACTCTACAAGTAATAATTTCAAGTCAATACAATATTGATTTATTTTTATCAGTATAATTTTCTTACAAATTTTATTGAGTTCATGAAAGTTGACCCGTAAGTACGAAAATTGTTGGTTTGCAGTCGCAATGACGCAGGAGAAGAGCTCTCTGTGCTGCTCTGGAGGGCGGTGGCTTCAGCGGCCTGCGCTAGCGACTGGACTCGTGGAAACAGCAGTCAATAGGCAAGTTGTCCATGGCGACATGTCGATAGCGAAGTTAGTGCCTGTATGCGTCGGAAAAACAAGTGTTGCTACAACAGCACATACTTTCTGGCGTTATTTGTAACTTTTGCAATTTTCGAAAATTCTTAGAGTTGATTGAAAATTGAACCGGTATCATTCTGATAAGTGTACTTTTCTCCATTTGAAAAAAATAAAGAATATATTTAGAGCCGTCATTGAGAAAATGTTTTATAAATTGTCTATATTTCACGGAAAATCGAACCAAAACTACTTATAATTTCGAAAATTTGTACAAGACCATATTTAAAGATCCGTTTTTGAAAAGCCGATTTCATTATAGAAAAATATATACTTTGAATCTTACAGTTATAGGAAGACGGCGAAAAAAAAAAAATTTGGAACTTTTGCGATTTTCGAAATTTCGGAGTTCAACGAAAATAAAATTTGCACCATTTTAAAAGCATACCTTGATATATCGAAGAATAAATAATCCAAACTCTTAGAGTCATTTTTGAAAAAAAAATTGTTAACGTTGGCGAATTTCGGCAGCCCGCGCGCCGCCCCTACGCCAGGGCGAGTCGCGCCCCGCCGCCGCTGCCGCCGAGGTCCTTGGCCCTTTTCTGTGGCAAGCGCCGCTTTAAACAGCCGCCGCGGATGCCTCGCCTTGCTACCAGCTCCGCCAACTACCTCTCTTACGCTGGCACTACCAAAATCGGTCACCACATATGCCACTATTTAGAACTATTTAATTGCTAATTTATTACGCAAAAATATTCTTTTTGTTCTTGAAACTTTTGCGTAATTAATAATGAGCCAGTGGAAGATTATGTTGGATCTACCACAATGAGTTACCACAAAACCAAATATGACATATTGTAGAGCGATTAATTTCTAATTAGTTACGCAAAATTTAACTTAATTGCTCTTCAAACTTCCGAGTAATTAATTATGAACTACTGGGCGCGCCTACAACCGGCAGTCCTGCCGGCCACGTGACGTCACGGGTGAGGGGAGTGAGGGCGCCAGACCGCCGGCGCCGTCCCGATGCCGGGGAAAATTTTAAAAGAAATGCAGAACTGCGAAAGCATACTTCAAATTGAAAATTATGCCAATATTTTATTATGTTCGTAAAGGTCCTCCAAATACTTGTTAATGATCGCGAATAATCATAAGCGTGGATAATCTATGGTATGTTGGAAAGAATTGATTCTATCGTAATACGTTAGACATCTGTGGTATCGGGGAACAAGTTTATATTGTTGACATTGTATTATTTGAACTGTATCGGGCTATATCGCAAACATTGCCTATGTGATATTAACCCCTACAGGCTTATAGCACCAAGTATTTGTTCACGGACTAACTGTTTTTCACGGTGGAATGTTGGTGCAAATCAAGATTTGAATTTTGGATATTTTTGTAGAATCTGCTAGTTTGAAATCAGTAATGTGTCTGACGACTCTTTTGGGCATGTGTAGATATTTATTTATTAGGAGGGTAAATATTCTCTTGGAACATTTGTTCTATCACTATTAGTCTCCTGTCCCGAAATGGTGACCTTTATTTTTGTAGGTCCTCATCACTAAATACCGTATTTTAATGTAGTTACATATTTTTGGTCTTTCTACTTACTGCTCTAAAAAGTCAAACATTTGCGAAGTGACAGTGAAAGTTAGACCCGGCGGCATACATGCCGGTCATTGTGTCCGGGAACTCTGACCCATCGCTCAGCATATGCAGAGTGACATGATCGTCACATGCATTGCCACAGGTCTCAGCTCCAGCTAAAGCGGCGACTTTTAGGGACAGCCTATACCAGGTACAGCCAACAATCGACATCCGCCTACCAGGTGCCTGGCCTTGTCTCCAGGGCGCCGAGCTACTTCAAGACATTCGACCATAACATTTCAGTAATTGTTTCAACCTTTAATATAACTCTTTATTGTATTACTATTCACTTTGATCCCCCTTAATTAGTTTGTTTTCTATTAATTTATTTTATTTGCTTTTCTCTTTCTTAGATTGTAATTTAATTTTTTTTTCCAAGGTTTTGGCACATTAAATTAATATTAGTTCAATTTTTTCTTGTTTAACATTTCGGTCAAATCTTGTCATTCCTCTTACGAGATGGTACCCCAGCCTTTTCCTTTAGTAGCCATCTGACTACATCGCTGAGCTACCGGAGGCCGATATGTACGTGAACTGTGTGCGCAAATAGCCAGCAGTTGGGTTCACGCTGTTGGATCTTCGTGCGTGGCGCTGTGTAAGAGGTGGGTACGAGGTGGGTACCAGGCGAGTACCGTATCACACGTCACGGACGCGCATGCGCATACAATCTGAGAATGTTGAATCTTCATGTAAAGAACGACCTAATCTCAGAATATCCGCCTCAAATTCTCAGGCCTCATGTTCCGCCAGATTCATTGGGGAAAATCAATTTTGGAGAATATTTTTCTGAGAGGGTAAGACGCTGTTGTTGAACACCAATGGACGTACAGAGATATTTTGCCGTCGTCCAATTGTTCGGTATCAAGATCCATCAAAACGTGGATTTAGACTAGACATCGTAGTAGAGGAAGTAATTTAATACATATTGGAACAAGAATGATCCACTTATTCGATATTAGAGCTCCACAATACACGTTATTCTGATGTAAAATCGACTAAGAAGAACGGATTCAAAAACTAGAGAAAAAGGACGCTCTTGAATGAGAACGTATATGATAGAGGTTTCAGTTAGAGTGGCGTAAATCAGTGAAGAATTTGGTTGTAAAAAAGGCAAAGTGATATTGGTGGTATATTTGATTGAGGACAATATGACGGAAAAGTAAATGTACTAGAATATTTTGAAGAGTCGATAGTAAGTGTACATATGGAATTGGTAATAAAAAAAAGTTTGGTTATTTGAAAGATGATGAAGATAAACATACTGTTCTTGAACATTGTTAAAGTAATTAAATGTATATTTCTTCTCCATTTGCAAACAATAATATTGTTATTATCACGAACAAGTGATCTATTTTAATTTGTAATTGAAAGTGTTTGCGCGTCTAGCGCACGCGCCCTTAAATTTAAGGATTTGGGGGGGGCGGCTGTTGGGGGCAGTCAGGGGACAGGTGGGTGACAGGCGGGGAACAGGTGGGGAGATGTGGACCACGAATTATGTATTTGCAGCAGCATTTTACAAATTGAAATCATTTGGAGCATTCTATTTCATTTTTGGAGATTTAGTTATTTTGAGTGCTCGCACTCCTTAGCATGGGTCGTGAGAAATATGCAAACACCCGACATCTATGTAAAATTAATTATTGAAGGAAAAGTCAGAAATAATCTATGACGATATAATTAATTAAAGCGATTATTTGATTTCCTGAAAGAATCAATCACAGCGCTTAGCAATATTAGAATGGTGACCCTCGAAGAGTACCGGACTTATCATGGTGTAGGGAACAGTTGAGAGACTGGCCGTTCGAAGTTGAGTTTTACTAAAGCAATTTTCATTTTAAATCAGTGATTTATAAAGTGCGAAGTTTAACTCGGGTTCGGCTAGTTGCTGTTATTATCATTATTATTATTATTATTATTATTATTATTATTATTATTATTATCATCATCATCGAAATTTCCTGTGCATCCTGTGCACCCTTCATACGGGCCAGGACTGCCTGTTGAGCTTTCTGGCTGTCTATAGATGTTTCCACGCGGTTCCGGCAGCTGTTGAGCTGTGGGCCGGCCAGCAAGCTGTCCCCGAACAGACGGGCGCTAAACGCATGACGGTCTACGCATGCGCCAAGGCAGCGAGCTCTTCCTTGCAAGGCACCTCGCCATCATTCAGCGCAGGCAGTAATGGGCCCATTGCAGAGGCGGATCACGCCCCGACAACTAACTATTCAGCCGAACATTTCGTAACGAAGCGCTCGTTACGGCCGTGTTCGGGACAGAAGCCCCTAATTGGGTTTAAGTTTCATCGACTAAGTTTGCGTCCCCGCCCCCTCCCGGCTCCGCCCGATGCGCATCCGCCGCCGCAGGCGCTAGCTCATAGGTGTATTAGGCTGCATTAGACCGAGCGGAAATATTGGCAGGTAAACAAGGCAGCTCGTGCGGGCGCCGCCGACGGCGGGGCTCGGCGCAGGCGAGCAGGCGCCGGGGCGATGTTGAGGAAGAGCACAGGAAGACCTTGGTAGCGAGGACCGTTCTCCAGACCGTCGTCTGGAGAAGAATTCTTGCGGTCCGCTGCTCGTATTAGTGGTTTTCCATGGTTGCTTCGATCAATACCACGCGAATGGTGGAACTAACGAACGGACCGGGGGAGAGCAATATTTCCTTCATCCTTGTCTTCTCTCCACTTACATTTACGTGCAGTACACATGTAGGTGACTTCAGTGGACATCTTAAAACCTGCCTCGGCAGGGGCAGTACCCCTCTTGAGAAGACACGAAGAAGAACAAACTGCAATCAACTGCTATCAGACGTGTAAATTGGCGTCGATTCTCATATTTAAGGAAGGAAGGAACACGACCTCCTGGGGTATCGAAATCCAAACTTCAGGGAAATAAAAATAAATCAATTATTCATTCAATAGTCCGCTGCTATTGCTGATAAGGGAATCCTATCTTTTATTTAGTTCCTCTTAAATACGGCATCGCAATGTGATCAGATTTGTCGATATTTGGGTCTCCGTTTTCTGTAAGGAGAAAAACTCTCTCCCTGAGTTGATGCAACTTCTCGGAAACAAAGGATCTATTTACAGGAAATCTTCTTGAATTTTGTCCGAACAGAAGAGATATTCGATTGTGAAAGTTGAAGAAACAAGATTAATGATTATTTTTGATTGATTAAATCAAGGGGAAGAATATCATTATTTTTTGCCTACCATACTTCGATGCCTCGTCTTAAATTTCGGACTCTGAAGAGAAATGTAAGCAAAATGACTTAGATTTATGACAGTTCGTAAGGATTAAAACAATAAAGTAATAACAGTCCATCACATAAATTCCTTTCAAATAACTTTCAAAATTGCAACGTTTGATTTTCACTCGTCGCCCCATTGCAAGTATGAAATTAGAGCTATCTCTGCCGACAGAAATAATGGTATCGAGTTTTCTAGTAACGAACTATCAAATTTGGAATGTTTTAAAATATAAAAAAACTATTATTATTATTACTATTATTACTATTATTATTATTATTATTATTATTATTATTATTATTATTATTATTATTGTTACTAGTAGTAGTAGCAGTACAAGCAGCGTTTCACTGGATTTGAAACTGCGCAAGGCAGGCGATAAATCCCGGAGGCACCTGACTCCACCGAACACCGGAATATTAACATTATATTGTTGTAGAAAGTACAGAATTATTGTTTTAATCAACATGCATTTCGTAAAAAGAAAAACAACAACTTTGCAGTTTCCTGCAGCATCCCCGACCATACTTGCGCAGAGCATAAAGGCTCCATACATCGTGCGATCTGGGGAGTTCGGTTGGCGAAGCAGCTGCGAGGATGCGTCCAAGTAACAAACGACGTCGCTAAGCCGGATGACGCAGTTTGAGCAGTCGTTGGGCGCGATGCCGCGCGCCGCCCCCTGCCCCGCCCCCCCCGCCCCCGCCGGCTCCGGTGGTGTAACTGGCGCTGGCGACGCGAGCCGCGTCCCGCCCAGCGGTAATCGTCGGCTCCCAAGTTCCGAGTTCGCGAATTTCATCTTTCGTAACGATCTTTGGCGGCGCTGCTGCCCGTCCGCGCCTTTTGTGTTCACGCAAAGCTCCCGGCATTACGAAAGGGGAAAACCTACTGGATGTAATCTAAAACAATCTTTTGTCGATTCTCTACTGTTGAGTTTTTTCAGTTTATTATTGGAAAAAATGGCGTAGCTCGATGGCGCAGCTATCACCATAACTGACATAATTTATTTACCATAAACAATACGATACTTTACAGAAACGGGAGTAAAAGGACAATGCAATATTTACAAATTTTTACATACTGTACTCAAAATTGTTCGATCCAATTTCCAACAGGCAGAATTTTCTTTCCTTTTGTGACCAGTTTTTTTAAATACTGGTTGAACCATGCCTCCTTGCAAGAACGAACTCGTAAATGTTTAAAAGAGTTCTGCAGAAAGATACATCGTTTCATTAGACGAATCGTAAAGCCAAGCGTATTTAAAGAAAACCGTGAAATTAATGAGTAATATTTCAAATACACGTTACTAAACATAAAATATTTTTACATAACAGAAAGATGCATTTTATTAGTAGACGAAGTTTTCTGGCATTTACTGCATTGAATAATGTATGTGAAATTATCTGGCTGGACCTGCTAGAAGTTGAAATTGACAATTGTCGCGTAAATGAGTAAATGAAAATGATAATATTTTATTAGATCGAAAAAGTGTTTTGATGAAATGCTATTCAATGAAGTTTCTGGGGAAGTTCCAAAGAGAGAAGTGAATTGTGACCCGCGAGAGAATGTTGCGGGTGAGAGCTGGTATTTTATATCGCCAGCAGCCATGTGCTTCGCTGGGCCACTTACTCCATCTTCATTCATCATTCGGATCGGTGGACCTGTCATCGCGCCTTCCTTGCTCTTGAGCCGGGCTGCAGACCAATTTCTTTTTCTTTACCCACGTTTTCGATCGAAAATCTCTCACGACACTACCATTAGTGTAAGCATCTCCATACAAAATAACATTTACTTAAAAGTAACCATTATGTTTATAGAGTTTTTTCAATGAAATGGTTGCCTTTCCGTCTACATTCCGTCATTGTAACAGGCGCGTAGTGTTCTGAAATACGCGTTTTGTCGTAGATGACATCAAATACTACAAGTTACAACATTCTTATTCCAATGAAGTAATTGCGTTTGGAAAGAATAGGAACTGGGCACATTAAAAACGTTTACTTGTATATGCAACCAGGTTATTATATTGCTTTCTTATCAGCGAAATGATATGCGCTCATGAAGTGAATATGAAGTTTAATTATGCTACTGAGGCAATAATAAAAATACAAATTCTACGTGCATTAGTATCAAAGTTGCGCAATATTAAATAGAGTACTATGGATATCCATGAATAATGTTATGGGTGCCGATCTACGGCAAGATAATAAGAAAATTTTTAGAAAGTTCGAAATTTTTTGGGGACAATGTGTCTCACATTTCTACGACTGTTGTGGGCTTACTGAATCCTGGACTGAAAATTGAAATAATAAATTGTGTTAAGAAGTAATCAGTGAAATATGATTACATTCTTCTCTGTGTATTGTTATCTACTCTAGATCCAATATGTATTTTCTAGTTAATTATATTTTAAAATTAGGGAAGAATTGTTCATTTTCCTCGTATGGAAATTCAATCGCTTTTTTTTCTGCGAGGATTACTATCATGGCATTTGAAATAATTTAATCGATATACGAAAATATATACACTTCTTTTCAAACCACGATGCATCAGCAAAGTCCAAGCAGTGAAAGTACTTCTTTCTTTTACCTAAACCACAGCACGGGAGAAATAAACGGGGCCGTTACTTCCACAAGGGAGAATTTTTTTCACTCTCCATCTTTGTAATGAAAACTTAAAAGATGGGAATCGCCGAATGTCAGTGCAATTTAAGCATATTAATGCATTGAACACCTCAAATTGAAGTATATTATATTTTAGTCTTGTTCATTTTCTCTTAGAAATAAGGACTGTAGGAAATTGCCTATATGTATATTAAAAGGATAAAAGTTGGACATTTTTTACCTAGAAAATACATCCTTAATACAAAATTTCAAGTTAATGTTTTTTAGAAGGAATAATTAAGTTTTTATGCCCGTTTAATTTGTCACCCATAAACAGTTTTCTACATTTGCGTAAACATTACTCATACTGTTTCTTCATGTCGGAAATTACACCACAATACCAAAAACTCTAACAAAATGTTTCGTATAAAGAAATATAATGTGCTCTGTAGCACTTAAAATGGCGTGGGTTAATACTGTTGAATCGCACTCAAAATTAGTTTCCAGTTTTTGCACATTGTAAATATAATGATGTTACAACCTTGTTGCCGAAGCAGGTGCCCCTGGGGAAGCGCATGAGAACCGTCGCTATCAGTCATACCGAGGGCGATGACGTTGGAGGAAGCGAGCGGGGCGCGTACTTAGAATGCAAATTAATTTTTGAAATCGATTTCCGTCCCTCCCGCGCACCCCACTTGGAGATCCTCCATCCTCCATCCATCTTGTTAAAGCCGTCCCAATTCAGACGCTGGGGGGGGGGGGGGATCTGTCAAGGCAGGTATCGGCCCGGCCGCTGCCCGTCCAGCCCCCAGGCATTGTACAGTGGCCCCGGCTGCTTCATACTGAGGTTTCGTTAAACTATATTTTATGTTATGTGTGCACATTTTGCAATGAATACAAAACAAAAATTACTTCATTTCTGTTTGGTTTTTCCGCCTTTGTAGGTTTAATTACAATAGATTTGAGACAGACCCTGGGAATAGCTGTTCTTTGAGCGTGCACAGCAGGTTTTATTTTTAGCACTAGTGTTAAAAGTGAATCGATGCTCAGCTGTTCAGATAGATCTGTGAATGCAACAGAAAAAACAAAATACTTTCCTCTGACAGCCTCAGTTCTTGAATACTTGAAATAAAATAAAATGAAAGCCAGTAACGCCGTGTAAAAAATAGTGCATGACACATGTGGAACAATTGTTTTCATTTTCTCGTACTACGATTGCGTTACCCACTCCACTTACCCACTTGCGTTACCACAGCTTTTCACTTACCGCAACAATTTGCAATTTTTATGCCTGCAACTCCGCTATCCCACGTGCGATGTGCTCAAGGAAGGTCAGAATGTTTGACCAGGGTTTTGCTCCAACTATAGCGTTTTACCAGATTTCAAAGCAGGTTACCTGCAATACGTTCAGCAAACGTTGAAGTCTGACCATGCCTCTACAAACCTTAAGTGGCTACATGATACCGACTGCAATCTACGTATACGTAAATGTGTTTGACAGAGATTGGTAGTATGAACAGATCTTTGCCATCTCCATCAGCGTGACATTCTATAAAAAAAATAATTTTTGACTTGTTCTACATCAACTCAATCTGCTGCCAGAAACTCCAATCTGCTAGATAGAATTCAGGCATTGTTTGGAAGATAATTCTAGCGGCGATCGACTCTGATAGGTAGTTTTCTGTGGTTTTTGAAATCAATAGACGTGAATGGCGAAACAGTACTTTAACAAAGAGACCACGGACCACGGTCCACGCACTGTCTTTCCTTCTTCATTTTCGATCGCTCCTCTCCTTCTTGCACACACACACACACACACACACAAACACACACACACACAAACACACACGCACAAACATATTTATTATTAGAGGCACTGTATTACCACACGATGTCTGGAAACCTTACGGAGCTTGCATCTTGGCCCCCGGGAGCATTTCCTCGCGGGCGGATGCACCAGGAAGAGGAAAAGCGCGCAAACCGATGTATCGCTCGAAGCCGGATCTCGCGTTCCGCTCCCCCTTCCGGCTGGAGCATGCGCTAAACTAATAGTACTATTGATAATAGTAGTTGAAACCCCAAATAATCAATTAATCAATCTTTCCGACCTACTTTGTGCTCAACAAGGTCTTGGATTTTTCATCAGCTCTTCAGCGACCAAAACTACTTCTTGCTACACGACTGCAAAGTACCAACTTGGTATCCACACAGCACTGGGCCGATGACTGGGCCAACTAAACGCCAAACCCAGACGGGGCGGCGGGACGCAGCAGTTCGACGGGCGCCGAGGAGGCACGATGGGCGTGGCGCTGCAGTCGAGCCAGATTAGAGTAAGCAGCCCGGGGCAGTGGTGAAGGATATACCGGGCGCAGGTGTTGGGGCGAAACCCAGTTACTTCTATGCGAAATTGCCTCTCGGCCGCGGCGGGCCACCACCTCACGATCAATCAGACCCTTCCCCCCCCGCTCCGCCCCCGTCCACGCCTCGGCCCCGCTCACCAGGAGGTGTTTTAGATTAGCAGACCGGGAGAGGGGGCTCTGTGCATCAACTGATGTCACTCCAGCGCCTCTGACCGGCGGCAGGATTTTCGACACTAGTTTTTCAGCTAGGCCCAATTCAGTCGCTGTCTGGAGGAGAATTCTAGCAGCCGCCTGCTCGATCGGTAGTTTTCTGTGGTTTCTCCGATCAACACCAGGCGAATGCCGGAGCAGTACCTTAACAAACGGGCCACGGACCGCGCGCTATCTTTCCTTCCTCTTCCTTGTTATATCCCCTCCCCTTACACACACACACACACACACACACACACACTTACAATTACTTGCCCTACCGTACCATACGACTTATCGGAACTTAGAGCTTGTCCCGGCTGGGGTGTTGCCCCGCTGGTGTGAGATACCTAGTTCGGGTAAACCCCATTAGCTGACAGGATGATTGGCACCGGACTTCACCATCTAGCGAGGGTTGATCACCGCCAACTTCCGATTAAAAAACCCCTACACTTACGAGACTAATTACGAGACGATCTTAGCAGTTGCCGCGCCTGAAAACACAGAGAAATGAACCAATACATGAGCAGAGGCGCGTCTTAAAGCTACGCAGTGAGAGAGAACTGCCCTCGAGCAGACTCTACTCTTTCTGAGTGCGGAGAGTGAATTAGAGAGCACTAGTCATTTTGCGATAAGCAAGTATAGGGAATAAGTACTAGCTGATTGCCCGGTGTCGCCCGGGTACTTATTTATTACTCTTCCTGCCCAGCCTGTGTCTCCCACCCCACTCGCTCTTCAGCTGAAAATGCTTCATGCGTTACTGAGTTATGCTAAATTATACGCACATATCGATTTTTTACTTTCTTGCACACTACTTACATAGTATAGAGAAAATATTACAATGCTGCTGCAGCATAACACTGCGAGTTTGCGACAGAAAAACACGTGTTGTGGGTCTATGACACCAATTCGTGCATAAATCTTGTTCTACCTGCAGTAAATAACATCCTCTAACACGTACAGTCAAAATCAACTTTTTTACATATTTAAGATCGCTGTTCAATGATTATGAGATCATGCTAAATTTGTTCAAAATATGAGCGGTTTTCACGAAAGTTTGGAATATAAAAGTATTTATAAACCAAGATTTTCTCAAGGGTTTCAATTTTTCTTTTATTTTTTCCCATTTTGTGACAAATATGTGTATAAAATTGGCGTGGGTCTGATTTTCATTGAGGTCTCTGAATTTTCGAAAATTGCAAAAATTACAAATAGTGAGAGAAAGCAAGGACTGTTGTAGCACCACCAGTTAGTATTATTTAGAAATATGAAAATTTGTTTTTGTATTTTCCTTGCAATATAAACCAATTCATGTCCAAGGATTCAATTATTTACGCCTTGTTACGATCTTATGCATAAAGACATGCAGTTGCGGGTTTGCGTATGAAGCGTCCTAAACGGGGAAGTCCTAGGTTTGAGTTCTGGCTAAGGCGAATTTCGAATTCTAAGCAGTAGTACTGACGATGCCGCTGCCTACGTAAGAATCGTACAATCTGGCTGCTCTAATCAGACGTTATCGTGGTTTTCGGAGATGAATTCCAGCTCGATGCAGCTTAAAGAATGAGCCAATGATCATGCGCGTTTCTTACTATCCCACTGTGTTTGCATTACTGTTCCTAACCAACGGCCCTTTCTCTCCCGTTGCTCCAGCTCTACGATTCTCATTGATTCCGTCAGCTCTAGGAGTACGCCGATGTCCCACGAATGTGCATTTCAAAAGAAGAAGAAGATCCGTTAAAATACATTTTATTTCTATCGATTCTATTTTAAGGTAGTTTTCAAAGAAGGAAGCAGTTAAGAAGGACCTGTAATTTTGAAGAATAATCGTCGTTACAAGAAAGTCATTTTTAAAACACTTAAAAGGATATTATTTCCACCATTCGTTTAAATGGATGCTAATTAGTTTACGTGCGAAACGAAATTTAGAAGGTAGTGTAGAATTTATTACGTATTCTGTCGTAGGCATCTACTTCATACAGTTTTATCTGAAAGGAAATAATTCTATCTCAAAATACAATCCAACTTAGAATCATACCATTCTACTTCAATAAATTATGGTACTTTTAATTCTTGGCAAACACGCTACTATTTACTTTTTGTTTTAATTCTAGTATTAGTCCGTGTTTTTATTCATTCATTCATTGCATTCTTATTGTTTCGTTTGTTTGTAACCTTGTTTTAAGTGGTGATGGTTTCTTTTCAGTGATCTTGTAAACCGTCTCTTTCATATTTTGCTAACAGATAATTTCGCAATGGATTTTTTTTATTGTAATCACATTTTAATTAAAAATACACACTCTGTAACGAGATATTACTAGATTGTTCTGTTGATGTGAATTATTACAGCATTAAAGATCTTTCTGCGTTATGTTGAGCATGACTTCTTGGCTGTACGGGTGACGACGCGTTGTGGGCTGAGAGGTCATTAACTCGAGGCGCGGAAGCATACGCGTATTTTTAATTAAGCATACTATCGGTTGGATTTTAGGGTTGGACACAAGCAGGCAGACAGAAATTCTCTATAGTATCGCGCCTTCCAGCACTCTGAAAGTCCGGAGAGAGGAACTCTGTACAAAGCGGCTCTGAGTTATGACGAAGTGCGAGGAGATTTGGAACGAATCCAGGAGCGGATGCAGTGTTGCCAACACGCCACTATCCCCGCCGCTGAGTTCACGCTTTAAGGTAATATGTATCGATAGGGGCGATCGGTTTAAACATGTGTCTGGAAGTAACAAGCTTTAAGCCTTCAATTATTCATGAGCTCGGCTCAGCACAGGTCAGTCGTTCGCGTGAAAATATCTACAGCGCACGCTACCAGAGCGCGCTTTGGAAGCGGATTTAGGTGAAGGCCTGCGATTGTCGCGGCCCCGGCAAGTGGCTACTTGTGTAGCGTGGTTCGAGTGCTGTTTCCGCGTTGGCGGCGAGCGGAGAGCGGGGAGTGGGGATTGAGGAGCCCCGCGGGGGAGTCGGGGAAGCCCCGGAACTGACAAAAGAGCACGACGCCGCTAGAGCGCGCGCGCTCAGCGCATTTTTATCAGAAGATGGCGGCGCGTTCCGGTGAAAGGAGAACGTCGCGGCGGGAAATAAAGTATCGCTTCCTGGCGGATAATGAACGATGGGTTTCTCGTGGAGATGCTGAGGCAACCGACTAACGCAAGCTGAGAAATATTCTCCCTCCCCCCAGCGAATGCTGAGACGCTCGCTCGCTGTGCCCTTGTCCAAATGAATATATTAAAGACAGACGAGTTCGTATGATGAACGGCATGACAAACAAATAGGACGTTCCGATGTATTGTTGACATAAAAATCATAATTTGACCAACAATGTCATCAGTCCTAAGTCATTTCGTCCAAAAAGGAAATAAAAGATAAATTTCCTCCCAAATTTAAAAAAAAACCTGCTCGTTTTTTATATATTCTTAAATATATACAGGAGGTCCACGAAGGAAACGTCGAAACTTCGAAAATGAGCTCTTATGAGAATTATAAGCATATTTTATCAAATACACTCCTGGGATATTCAGAATGGCTGAGCCGCAATAAACATTCCAAAAACATGTAGTTTCTACCAAAATATTTTTGGTCTTTTTGTCATATTTTGTCAATTAAGCTTGACGGTGGAAACATCTACGTTGCACTGTATGTAATAAATATTATTATACAGCAATGACAATGAAAAATTTACTGTCTTTAAAATCAAAGACCAAAATAGTATATTGAAGTATATTCTAGTATATTGAAGCATAGACAGAAAAAAATTAATAATAATATTAAACATGTAAATTGTTTATTATTTTACAAAAGAAATAAATATATTTGAACAGAAAGAAAGAATATCTCCCACAAGCACACAAACATATATATTCCTTCTCTCTCTCTCTCTCTCTCTCTCTCTCTCTCTCTCTCTCCTCTCTCATATATATATATATATATATATATATAAATATAAATATAAATATAAATATAAAGGTATTGCGTTTCTGAGTGTATGTTTCTAATTTGAATTCGCAATGGCCGTAGCTCACTGACGCGTTGGGAACGCGTCACTTGAGACTTGGCAACAAGCAGTGGCAGTGGGAGCCCGGAGGGCAAATGGAACGGCGGCGTCACGTTGGAAGTGTTACCGGTTACGAAAGCGCAGATAACAATAGTACGATAGGGATTTCTAGGTGCGAAGAATGTCATAGTGGAGAGAAATTAACAGCGCAATCTGATAGCGATAAGAATAATTGGACATGTATGAAACTTGATTCCGATGACGAGTGGCCGCCACGTGGCTGACTGAACTTTGAGTGTATACACGGAAGAGAAAATGAGTGTTTTGTGTGACGTACGAGTAGAATCATTAGAAACTGGTATTGACTGATGACAGGTAGGATCAATTTATGGAGTGCGGGTGCATATGATGTGATCGCTAGAACATCCAGACACCAGGTTGCGTTGCATGATGGAGGTTGGTTGGTGGATGAGGCAGTGCATTGTGCGGTATTACGGTGACATGTACCACCAAGAACCGACCAAGATATTTGGAATGTATACTTATGTAATCTGTAGCATGTGGAGGGTCATGTTTCTCGTAGCATTTAAAGATATTGTAATATTACTATTAGTGTCACTGATTTGGTATTAAAATAAGAGATCATAAATAAGAAAATTCACGTGAAGAGAACTATATGTAATAAAGTGATGATGTTTTACAACATGTATTTTCCATGTTTGTGCAAAGCCACGAGCCCATTCACGTTGAAGAACACCTATCCCCCCTTTTAGCTCAATTTCGTTGTAGTAAACCAAACTCTGGTTCATCACAACACACACACACACACACACACACACACACACACACACACCAATTTATACTGTTCAACTGCGTTTTTATTTCTCGCTTAATTTTTCTTTTCACCATATTTTCAAACCAACTTTTTTTATGGCGGCTCAGCCATTCCGAATATCCATGTAGTTTATTAAACAAATATGCTTAAAATTGACTTACCTTGTTTTCGAAGTTTAGACATTATATATGTATATATATATTCTAAGATGAAATACACAGGAAAAGAAGAAGCACATAAATGATTGTTATAGACAATTTTCTGACAAATAATTCAAGCAGCTTGTCTCTAAATTGATATGCACGAATTTGTGTAATCCTCTACTCTGGTGATTGAGAAAAGGACGAATGAAATGAGTGGAATCTTCAGTTTTTTCTTAAAATTGTTCATGTCATGGCCATTTGCAGACAGTAATTAAGAGAATCTGGTGTTCTTTGCTAGTAACTTTTGAAAACGCTCACCTATATTATAAAAGAATTATAAGAGCTGTTCTTTAATTAATTTTCACAGAAATATACCTATGTTAATTTCTAAAGCACTATAACTCCTTATCTCAAAATTGACACATGTCTCATCGTTGTTTGCAAAATTTTAGAATCTGGGTCGAGAAAATGCTTCACATCGAGCTTCGTATCAGCAAATTACTCAGTTCAAATTTAATAACACCATAAATGGAATTGGACCCTAAAGAGAGGATTTTGTACTGTGGTTTGTTAAGTAAATTGCATTTTCCTTCCTATCGAGAATAAATTTTTTAAATATTTATTACATTTTTATAGTACCTAAGAATATTTGCGCATCTCAATATCGAATTATGGACATATACAGCACTCTGATACAATATTAACCATATAAACTTTAGTGTAATTTTCATTTTCATAGTCATGTAAACTCTGCTCCATATACTCTGTTTGCTATCGAATTAAACGTTACATATCTTACCTTTTTATTACCCGCTGTCCGTTAAATCCTTCCAAAGCAAATCTTCCAGGTATGACTATACATTCTCTTATGTCTTCCAAGGTCAGCATTCCCACAAACCTGTAATGGGTAGAAACTATGGACGCAGGAATCAAAGTCTCTGAAATGTAGAAAGAACTTGGGGTTTGTTAACCGTACTAAAATCCATTGATAATGTACAATTGATAATAGTTATAATAATTTAATTTATTTATTAAAAGTAAATATCAGTGTGAATCGAATAGTGTGATTTGAAAGGTATATTTTATTACAAATTTCAAATTGTAGGTGTTACTGTACTGAAATATGAGCATGATAGAAAAATTAGACAGTTTTTTCAAAGAGAAGAAGTCAATTAGCTTAGCGTGTCGGAAAGAATATTTTGGGAATATGTTGTAAACATTTAAGTTTTTTATAAATATCTTGTATTTTATTATACACGGATGGGGAAAAAGTCATGGGCTACCTTTTAATATTGTGTCGGACCTCATTTTGCCCTGTAAAGTGCAGCAACTCGATGTGGTTTGGGCTCAAGTCTATGGAAGCCCCGTGCCATTCAGCTGTGCTATTTCTATATCCGTTCATAATTGCAAAAGTGGCACTGGAGGAGGATTTTGTGCATGAACTGACCTTGGCAAATCTGAGTGACCAAATCATTCTCTCGAATTTTCCAGAATGTTCTTCAAATCAATCGCGAACCAACCAGCTCTAACCTGCTGAAACCGGAGCTCATCTAAGCCGCGGTTTCCAGTCGCTGAGGGTCCAATTGATGCGGCTACTGTTCCAGGAGCGATGCTGCAAGCGATGTCGTGCTAGTCGCAATGGCGCTCGAGTCGGCCTTCTGCTGCCACCGCCCATTAACCCATTTAGACCCGCTGTTCCCATACGGGAACAGTAGTTTTCAATGCTCTAAATACCAGGAAAAACAACAGTTTCCTATTGTTGCGTTGCGGAACGATAGCATCGTATCTGTTTTTATCTCCGAGCGATTATATTTCTCGGTTCGTTCATTCTGGATGCAATTGTTTGTGAGAAAGCAGTAGCGTATGCACGTTGCAATGGCTTCAACGAAAAGGTATGTATTTTATGTACGTATTTCATCGTGTGTATAAATTATTCTGTAGCTATTAGTATCTCGAGAGATCATTTTACAATCCTTTAAATTATGATTGTTGTAAGTGTTCACATTGCAGAATTATAAACATGCAAATTATAATGTTCCCGTATGGGAACAGCGGGACTGAATGACAGGGTATAAACTTTCTTTCTTAGGTTGACTGTAAACGAGATTGCAGATCTTCTGGCGGATGAAAACGATGTTCTGGAAGGTGATATAGTAATTGTACCACCCGAAGGCGATATTTCTGAAGAAGATAGTGGAGAAGAAGATGAAACTGAACGGGATCGTTTGTCCGGAAAACAACTTTTATCTCATGCGGAAGGAAATGTAAAGAAAATTATATCAGGTGAGGTGGTGAAAGAAGTTGTTTCAAACACAGTTTCAAATTTGAAAGTAAGTGACTCAGAAAATCTGAAAAGAAAAGAGAAAAGAAAAGAAAATTAAGAAATTGGATAAATGAAGATAAAGAGGAAACTACTCTCACAGAATGGGAAATTCCTGATTGGATTTTGAATTTTGACGAGGATCCTGTAAAGCTTTTTGAGTTATTTTACAGTAATGATATAATTCAAATGATTTGTGATTATTCCAACTTGTATGCCCGTCAGAAAGGTGAAAACAATCTCAATCTTCAACAAGATGAAATCAAGGTATTTTTGGGAGTTTTACTTGTTAGTGGTTATTCTCAAGTACACAGAATGAGAATGTACTGGGAACAGAGGCCAGACAGTTATAACAAAGCTATATCTGATGCAATTTCTAGAAATAGATTCATGAAAATTATGAAATATCTACATGTGTGTGATAATCAAAATTTAGATAGATCGAATCGCTTTGCAAAGATAACGCCTCTTTGGGAGATGTTGAACAAGAAATGGTTGCAGTACTTTCCAGGTGACATAAATTTGTGTGTAGACGAGTCAATGATTCCGTACTTCGGTCGTCATGGGGCAAAACAGCACATCCACGGGAAGCCGATCCGTTTCGGTTATAAAGCATGGTGTTTGTGTACCCGATTAGGTTACCTTATCCAGGCAAATTTGTATCAGGGAGCAGCTACTGGTAACACATACCCCGACGTTGGAGTAGGAGGATCTGTGGTTTTATCACTCACAGAAAATCTTCCAGAAAATAAGTATAACTTGTACTTTGATAACTTTTTTACCTCCATAAATTTGTTGGAGAAACTGAAAGAGCGAGGATGGAACGGTACAGGTACAATACGCGCAAACAGAACTGAAAATGCGCCACTAATGGATCCAAAAGACGTCCTAAAAAGAGAAAGAGGATTTTACTGCCTTGTCACAGATACATCATCAAAAGCAACTCTTGTAAGGTACAATGATAACAATGTTGTAACTGTTGCTTCAACACAGTGGGTGCTGCACCTGTTGGGAAAGCTAGAAGATACAGTGCTAAGCACAAAAGGCATATAATGATTGACCAGCCCGCTGGGGTAATTTATTATAATATAAACATGGGAGGTGTTGATCGTTTAGATCAAAATGTCTCAAAAATGAGAGTAACAAACCAAACACGATATGACAACGAATTAAGGGCGAAAGTACAAATGGATCAGCTTGAGTTCACGAAAATTGCTCCACCACCTTCAAAAATACTCACGCGTCTGACTCCAGGAAAATCACCTCGTTTGGTACGAAGTGTAGAAAAGAGAGTAACAAACCAAACACGATATGACAACGAAGGTCATTTCATTTCCAAAGGAGAGAGACAGTCTCGTTGTGGACAATGCAAGAAAAATTCTCGAATGAAGTGTATCAAATGTAATATATCTCTGCATGCTGACTGTTTTGTATTATTTCATCAAAAATAAAATTATCTATCTTCAAAACTAAGTTAAATCATTAAATTTATGTGGACTTTCAAAAAAAAATTTGTATTCTTCACCCACCCTTTCAGTCCCGCTGTTCCCATATGGGAACACTCCAAAACACAAATTCTAAGAAAAAATTTATTGAAGTTTCAATCAAAATGTCTTAATTTAACTGTAAATAAGCAATTAAAATGTGATTTATACATTTTTTTTCACAAATAGAAATGTGGGTCTAAAAGGGTTAAAGCCAAATTTCGCCGCAATATCCTAACGTCGTACGTCCCAAATTGGCTTCTGCGATTACTTCACGCAGTGACACTGTGAATATGGGAATATTGAATTCCTAAAGGTTTTGAAATTGAATGTCCCATACGCCTAGCTGCAACTACCATTACACGTCCAAAGTCTGTCAATTCCCGTCGTGCGGCTATAATCACGTCAGAATGAATAGCTTGAGTCCAAATGAAAGCTCCGCCAATGCACTGGTCTTTTTATATACTTGGACATGATAGTACTTCCATCTGAACATCTGCGTAAAGATAATCCATGACTTTTATCACCTTAGTGTAATTAATTGATTATTATGTGTAGGTGGATGGGTTGATATAATAATGTAACCGCTCCAGTTGCTGATTTCTTAGGTTTGCGCAATAATTTTTAAAAAATACTTGTGAATACTTTAAAATTGTTAGATGCAAACTCTTGTTACATATTTAGTTTAATTTCTTAAGAGTTACAAACTTCATACTATGTTGGACGAAAGCATCAACTGAGGAAACGCAAGAAAATATGTTATAAACGTATGTTTTGAAGAAAAAAGTTTCAAAATAAAAAGTAAGAAACGAAATCAACTGTAAGTAAATTTCAAAATCGATGTTTTCTTTGAAACATTATATTTTTCACATCCAAGAGCACAAGAATATTCTGCTCTATTCTGCGTTTATTCACTGTGGTTTCGGTTTTGTATTTCCTAAAAAATAACTTTTCATGGAAACAGACATAATGTACCAATTCCTACGTCCTAGTTAAGGCTACACGTTTTTCAAATTTCATTCTTTGTATTTGTTCTGGTATTGCGGAATAGCTGTCAATGCTTGTACCTATTTCTCTAAAACGTGTAATGCCCTGTTTTCAGTAATTCCTCAGCAGAACTGCGTTTTTAATTCAAACCCTGTTCAGCATGTGATGTGTGTGGAGTAAATATATTCACCTGTACTCAGTGTCTTTGTATATTACTGCCAAATACTTATCATAAAATATTAGCCATAATTTCAATTTACTAAGCTTATAGATTTGCAATGTTAATTTAGGAGCTGGAGTTAATTCATAATATTCTGTACTCTACATTCATTTCTATATTTCACAGAGAAGTATTCATGTTTGAAAGAAATTTTCGTTACCAGTTCTTCGATTTGCCTACTTAGTATCAGAAAGCTATTTTGGATCGATAGAAATGAGATTGTTCAGCTTCTTAGCCGACACCATCTTATGATATCTCAAGAGAAATGCTTTTTTATGAAAACTGTAGATCACTTTTCAATATTAACTGCTTTCATATTACTAATTACGTGCTCCTTTTAAAAACTGGGTACATCTTCGCATTCTTTAATCACATTTCCTGTATTCTATGTCACAAAGCATCAGTCTCAGAACACTCCAGAACGAAATGAAGTAGCGAAAAGACATTTTTACAAAAGTCCGAATGGTTGTGAAGAGCTTACACATGTTACGTACAATGGTGAACAGCATTTCGTTAACATTTATATGAAACATGTAAAAGCTTGATAACAAAACTTCACTCCCAAAAGGCTGTGAGTTTTAGATCTTATATCGTCGAATACAACACGGCAGTAAAAAATGTGATTTATTACCCCCACATTTTTCATTGTGAAATGAAAAAGTTATTAATGTACAAGTCAATTACGTTTATACGTTGAATACATTAAATTCATATTTATTACATCAAAAATAGATCAGAAAAATAGTAAAGTTGAAAACTAGAGAAAACCTATATCTGCACGCACCATCTTGCGCATTCTACTGCCTTAAGGGGGAAGATACACCTTAAAACCTTAAAAAATTATATTTTTGAAAAAACAAAATTCCCTATGCAATAAGAATTCAGGAACGTTTTGGTGATAAAATTATATCGATATCTGAAATAGTTTTTGAGTTGTGATTTAAAAGGTTTATCGCTGCATCATGCATCTATTAGAGTAGTAAGGTAAGCAAATATCGCTAATCTAACTGCGACGCTTGTTGTCCAGATTAACCGTTTTTATGATCCGATTCCCTTATAAATCAAAAACTAATAATGTTAAAGCTACGAAATTTTTAGGATGCATGTAACCAAGTATTGTCTACAAAAGTATGCTAAATCATATATTTATTAAATTTATAACAAAAATTTATCTAAAGAAATTTGAAATTGAAACAAACTTTACAAAAATATTAGAGTTATCAGGAAATATCTAAGTTCGTGCATGAAAAACTAGTTACATTTAGAATTTTCAAAAAAGAAAGTTAAAAGCAAATTTTTCCTTGCAGAAGAAAGATATTTCTGTGTGTCAGTTCACTTTCACTGCTGTGGAATATGATTTTA
Source organism: Teleogryllus oceanicus (assembly GCA_964035755.1). Lineage (NCBI taxonomy): Eukaryota > Metazoa > Arthropoda > Insecta > Orthoptera > Gryllidae > Teleogryllus > Teleogryllus oceanicus. The sequence continues at coordinate 89,861,714 of CAXIVR010000007.1, forward strand.
ATGGAGAAAAAAGGGAAAAGAAGTGAAAATGTAACTCGTGAGAGCTGCATCTACCCCCTTAAAAGAGCATTTGTCCCCGACACCGACCACATCCCCCGCACTTCCAGCCCCCCACGCGCTGCCCTGTCCAACTCGCAGCCACGGGCCGAACGAGCGCGTAATTTTATTTCCCTCGCGGGGCGGTCTCCGCGCCTTGCCCCCACCCTCGCTTCCTCTTCCGCCCCGTCGCGTCAAATTAGATCGCGTTTCTAACCTGATTATTTCGCAGGACTACGTAAAGCCCGTTACGGAGGTAACGCTTTTAATACAAATCAAGTTAAAAGTGAGCGAGAAGGACACGTTTTCTGTAAAGATTTGTCTCCTGATTTTATCTGATTAAGTGTTACTCGGTGCTTCATGTTCGAAAATGAGTAAGTTTTGTGAAAATGAGTGTTCACTTAATTGGGTCCGGTACGCCTTCGCACTGAAAGATGGTTCGAGATGAAGCGAATAAACTACGAGGTGAATCACGAAATGAGAGAGAGATGAAGATTGTGAATTATTGAGAAAATACTTCACAGTACTAGTAAGTTTCAATGTCAAATATCAAGGAAGCATTTTTGGATTTTTTTTGTTGCGTGTAATGATTATAACATTCTCTAATGTGTAGTGTATATTATCATAGTTCATAAGTAATACCAATTGCCATCGTTTAATGAATAAAGAAATGTTCTTAAAACGTGTTAGCAATTTATATAAGAGCATTTAAGTAAATAGTGTAAATAGTCCAAAGGTAAGTATGTTTTGACTCGTGTCAGCAAAATCAGATAAGATTGGAACTGAATCCGAGATGCTCTGACACCTCGAAATTCAGATTTCGAAGAGATTGGGCAGCGATATGTGAGTGTGTGTTATCTTGCAACAAAAGAATGTCTCTCAACAATCCATTTCGGTGTTATCGTGTGCGTAACGTCACTTAATGCATATGGTTTGCCGTTTCATCAATAGTTACTCACCAGATATTCAGAACCAGAGACCAGACTTACGCAATATTAGAATCAGTAGTGGGTGAGACTGGACATCTTGCTCTTTTATCATCCAGCGTGCTCGTTTGACAGCTTTTAAATGGTTTACTCCAATGGTAAACCCTTTGACAAGGTAAAAAATTTGCACCCAAATTCTGCTAAAAGTCTTATAAGGTTTTCAACTTTGGTACACTTTCAGTATCGCAAAAAACAAACAAAAACAAGCAAATAAAAAAACAAAAACGGAACCATTTCTTTTTGACGCTGACAGGTTTTGTGCTGAAAGTCCGCTAAGGAATTCAGTTTTTGTTAATCACTCAGATCACAAAAAAAAAAACAAAAAACGAAGCCTGTTTTTGGGTGCAGATAGTGTACGGTGCAGTCATGTTTACGTGGCAATGACTCAAGCACGCAGTAAGTGATATCGCTGAAACTTATCACAAGCGAAGTGAATGATGCCTCCTTAAGGCTGGATCGTGCAGAAAGCTGTACAGTCAACCTAACGACGATTAGAATTAAAGTGCACATTCTTGTTGAGTTACCCTCATATTAGAAAAATCAGATGTTTGCGGTTATTTTTCTATAAGAACAATTAGGTATGACAATGTTAGTCTCCACCGCTTCCAATTATTTTTTCAGAAAGATAAAAAAGGCATCTTTTTTCGAATGGTAGCGTAACGCACTGTGAAATTGCAGTGAAATCCAGTGAACGCAATTAAGACACGTTTCTGATATGATTTTCCTAAACAATAACTAGTATAACTTGTATTATTAATTATTGTTAATTCCATAATTATTGTTGTTACTTCTGTTTATTTTGTGTTGTGATAATTTTCTCTAACTGACAGTGAATATGTTAGCAGATCTAACTGAAGTTTGCATATGTATGTAACATTTCTAACATGTAAATTCTTCATTGGATATTTCTAGTTATTGCTAGTAACGAAATTCATAAGAAACCTTTTAGCAAGGAACTGAATAAAAATGAATGAAAACAGGCGAATAAGTTAATATTCATTTGCAGTAATTGCTTCGAAAGAAATCATTTATGAATTTGTCGTAAATGCATTTGGGTAAAACTACAATTGTAACGTTTTTATAATTATTTTTATCATTCTGTTAGCCAAAGAACCCATAAAAATATAAATTCTAAGAAAGGTTTGAACTAATTATCATTTGTGTACACAAAATTTTGAAAATATTGTTTTAATTAACTTATAAATAATGAGCAATTTGATCAAACAATTGGAGGAGAGAAATTGATTGTTTGTAACTTTAAGACTTGTAGGAGTTTGTGTGAGTAATTTCAGGTAAGGTTCTTTGTGTCCATAATTAACCGCCAGCAAACTTTACTCACTGTAGATACAGGTCAGGCTTCGTTGCTCCGTTTCCTATACTGCATTGGGAATATACATGCACTATCACTAAGGAACATTGACCATGCCTTATTGCATATACAGTTACAATCATGATGAGGGTAAATACTTTTATGCTACAAGTTTCTAGTCTAAAAAGAAAACTCTTTCGAAGAAATGATTGTTTTAATGAATTCACAGGAACAGTGCACTTAGTGAAACAAACAATCTAACATTGGCCAAAACATGAAATAAATTCAGTCTATCAGCATTCAAAAAATCAGCTGTACGAAAGTGCAATGTTGTGCAATGTAATAGTACCCGGTTTAATTGCAGGTACCCGTCATCCTGTTAGAGTACGACTGGCGACTTTCAATCACTCCAAATGGGTCGTCTAGTTAATCGCACCAGCCCGCGACTTTTGATGTCAGGCAACGCCATTTCAAGGCAAAATTGCAGCTGAGAAGAGTCAAAAGCCGAAGAAGTGACGTAGGTGCATTCATCTGAAGAAATATCAACTATAATTGCGCCTTGAAGTTACGATGTCGAATAAATTGGAATCATCTCATGCAAACATAGTAGACCACGCTCAATCAGTTGCACGAATCTGAATGATCAATACGCTGCACGAAACTTTGTGCGTTGAATTTACCGTTGTATAGAGTATTGAAATTTCGTTCTCGAGGACAACCATATTCATCGAATATCTATCATCTTTTCAGATTACTTACCCCTTTCTCTTTACTGACATTTCTACTACAATGACTGTACTCGAAATACGAAAATGGATTGACTGAAACCTGTCGTTTATTGCTGGTCGGAGCGTGGTCTTCTGAATCGCGAAAGCTTTTCAATAAATTTTGACGTTTTGATTCATATTTATTGGCCTGTGCTCGCGGTCTGGTGCTTATTCCATGAACACTTCCAAGACGACCCACTGACGATCGCAAATCTACACTAACGTTGCTAAGGTTCTATTATGACTACTTCTTCGTTCGTGTGGACTTTCACTCTCTTTATGCAGTCTATTCACATCACACGGATTAACAAGATTTCTTCAAAAACTCCATACCACTTCACATGTTTCTTCCACAGCTTCAAACTAACAACACTTCACTGACACCTGGTTAAACATTCGCCTACTTAAATATAATTGGTGTTATGAGATGAAAACAGGTTTCGACCCTGATACTGGTCAGTATGAATAACGTAACTGATTTGATTCTCTTGACAGGAATATCGTGCCCTCTTGTTAAACGGAACTTGTGCATCGGAACAGTGAACTACATGGTTTTACTGAAGTAACTCACACACTGAGACCTTGACTATTACGTATGTCTGGTAAAGCCAACGCGTTCAACAAATTAAGTTGGAACACTTCCTTACACGATGAAATCAAAGAAGATAAACTCTTGAAGTTTCAACTACGGAGTATTGTTTTTTTACAGCACTGAATTCAGTTTGTTTTCTTGTAAGAGTATATACAAACAAACGATCTGAGTAGCTGCGGCGCCTGCTGCCGCAGCGGGCGTCGTCGGGGGGGGCCCGCAGGCACGGCTGGGGGGGGGATGGCCCGCCGACGGCACGGGGTGCGCCCAGGGCGCTCCGTGCGGCGACGGAACGAGGCAGAGGGCTTCAATCCAGCCCACAGTGCCGCCTCCTGGTGGAAACCGTTTTAACGAAAACGCGGGATTGACTGGCAGTTGTTACACTTTGCTTCGTTGGAGAGATGCTTGTCTATATCGACCGGACATTCCAGAAAAAAAATTTGAATTCAACCGTAACTTTTAAATAACACTGTGTTCAGAAAACTGCTTCCGGGGCTGATTTAACGAGGCGGAGGCGCCTTGTGGCATACAGATGCTCAAGTGGGCGGCCAACATGGTACGTCGCCTTGCCCACCACGCGACCGGTGTGGCCCTCTGATTGTTGATTTAGTCCGACGGAATGGGCGCTGCTCGGGCGCGATCGGTTCAGCCCACTGAAAAAAGAGTGGCACGTGGGCCACTGCAGCAGGCCGGCTCAATTGGGCGGCTACATACTTATCAGCGTACTTCCGGTGTGGACCGCTGATTGTTGAGTCAGCATGATGGGACAGGCGCCTCTCAAGAGCGATTGGTTCAAGGGGAGTGGCACCTGAGCCACTGCAGCTGGCCCTAGTTCTTACATTTAAGCAACCCTGTTCTATAAATAGTGTCTTCTTCGATTGGAAACTGTCTTTACAAAAGCGCGGAATTGCCTAGGAGTTGTTGGACTTTGCGTCGTAGAAATATTGGATACGTAAAATTGACTGGATCCTCATGGAAGTCTCTCGATATAAAAGTAATTTTGAACTGAAAATGCGTTTACAGGAGCTGCCTAGAAAGTGCATCAAGCAATAGAAACACATCGAGGCGAATTTAAGCTTATATTATTGCTCCTTGCTAGAAACTGACTTCAAGAAAACGAACGCTAATTATCTACCAGTTATTGAGCGATGCTCATCCTTAGAGACCAATGACATGATTCGTTTAATGTAAACATAATTTCCATTTTTATAACCGTAAATTATATATAATTCAACGTTACGATGATTAATAATAAATATACTATTAATAATAAACTTTGAGAATACAAAATACCATATCCGATCGTTGTTTGAAAATTTAATTTTTGATCACATCATTACGAAAGACTTTGTCAAGGTTCAACTATCTCTAATATCTTTCCTTGTTATGAAAATATTATAGTAACTTTTAAAGGTATACAACTCCAGAAGAATACATTAAGGAACTGATTTGAAACGAAACAATAAAATATCAACTTTAGCACTGGGGAATTGCGTCTAATGATATCAACTCAATCTAATAAAGGAAAAATCTCACATATTATGTAGTAATTGATAGTGCAAATTATTTATAAATGTTTTCAAACATTTTTTCACAACGAATCACATTAATAATGAAAATATTATGTGTGCTACTAACTTATTCACAAATTATTAACACATCTGTGCTTAAGCACCCTCCCTCAACCGTGCTTCAACAATGTTACAAGGCAACAGAAAAACGAAAAAGAGATCGAAAACGAGAAAGAAACCATCGATGTAAGTCGAGAATACGAAAATAACTCCTGAGAAAACTTTCCTACTTATATTTCCACAGTAACTTCTTTAACGTTAATCCAACTCCCATAATCCTGGTCGTCACTGGCACTTCATAAGACCGGTAATTACCAATCTCCCCATTTCCTGGGCAACTCGAGAGAAACCGTTGTTCCAGTCAATCCGGCGGGTAGTTCCGGTTGGAGATCAACTGCTAAGTAGCAGCATTTCCCGCCGGGCTCCTTGAGGAACGCCACGCTGCAGAGTCTGGGCGCGCTCACGCGCTTTCCCTCTCTCTCTCTCCCTCTTCGCATGTTTCCGCCCCCCCCGCCTCGCTCCGCTCGCGTGGAGACGTGGGCGTCGCCGCCTGGGGGCCCGTGGCGCTTTGAAGGCGACGACGCCGCCTGCGCGCAAAGGCGGAGGCGGAGCGAAGGCGCAAGAGGGAGAGCGGTTATAAAATCGCGAGCGGAGCGGAATTGGAAATTCCAGGCGAGCCCCGTGAGGCGACGGCACGGAGGGCGAGGAAGGGGAAATGGGGTGGGGGAGGTGTCAAGTAACGCACAGTGGACGGCTGCTTGTGAGTTTGAATCGGCGTGCAAAGTGGCTCAGGGACTCGGAGGGTTCGCCGGCGAGGGTTCTCGAACTGTCCGACGATCGGGCTGCCTTCTTAGCCTGCGAACAGAGTCGTGTAGAGGAGTGTTCCGATTGACCAAATACCGTTGGTATAGTGAAGGTGTAATAAATGTAAATGACAAGCTTCGCAATAAAATAATGTAATTTTAAACTTGGTTTAATCTAGTCTGGATAAAAATGCTTACGTTTAAGGGGAAGTAAATGTAAAGAGTGAGTTTTCTAAAATGTATTTCTTTCTTTCGCAATTTCGCGATGGAAATAGAACAAGTTGATGTTCAATATTGATCGTGAATGAAACGAAATTTATTTAACTCATATTTTGCAATAATGAAAGAAATGTTCGCTTGTCTCCTTTCTTCTTAGAGGAATCTTATACTTGAGAATGAACGAAGTAAATCTCTGATCTAAGAGTGATTGGGTAAGTTCAACGGACAGATCAGTTCGAACACACTCACTCTTCCCGCCTCTTGATCGACAGTCCCACGACGAATCTGCGACGTGAAGCAAACGATTTGGGTTTTGAGCCCGATTCGTGCGGCCAGTTGGAGAGCCCGCGGCTTGGGGAGGGCAGTGGCAGGGCAGTGTCCCACAGTCGAGCTGGTCGCGCGAGGCCGGAGGGGGGCCGACGCTCGGCCTGGAGAGTCGAACCCCGTCCCTCCTTCGTCGCTCGCCGAGAGCGCTCCTCGCGGCGGAGGAGGCGAAGCACACATGTCGCTGAGTAAAATACCACCACGGATCACGGAGTCTTGATAAAGTTTTGTACAAAAACTGTTTATGAGATGTGTCCTGTTTTGTTGTCTAAATTTTTTGTAGTGTTCGTGCAGGCGCACCAACGGTTGAGGGTGGGGGGAGGGGGAAGGGAGAAACGCGAGGGTCGAGTGCAGAGATGAGGGGTAGTGAGAAGTAGGGATGGGCTCGAGAATCTCGAGATGTGGGCTTAGTATTTCGAGATTGTCACTGAGTAACTCGTGGCTGACTGGTATGTCGTCACCAATAATGTAGAAAAATGCATCCCGTGTTTATTGCTAAATGGCAGTTATGTAACAAACGTGACAATCCTGGACCAGGGTACATCACGAGAAACGAGTTGCATGATTTCACGAGCTGGATGGTTTTGTACAAATGTTCCAGGTTTATAAGATCTTTCGAGGATCGGGGAGATCTTTTCGTAGCACCAGAATATTTATTAGATAATATTAATGCGTAATACTCGAAGTACTCACAGTTGATACGCAATCAGGCGCGATCTGATGCGGGTTCAAGTGATTCCCCTCGAATGCGCGTGAGGCGCTGGGAGACACCATAAGCTCCGGGCTTCCGGAGATTCTCGAGACTCCCCGCGGACGCTTCCCATCCCTAGCGAGAAGCAGCGCGTCGTGAGGGGGTGGGCGTGGGCGGGGGCGGGTCTAGGCGGGGCGCGGGCGCGCGGGGCGGCGCGGGCGAGCCGGCGGGGGCGGCGACGGCGGCGGCGGCGGCAGCGCGGGCGGCGGGCCGGCGACGGGCGACGTTCTCCGCCGCGCCGCCGCCGCCTTCGCGGCCGCCGCCGCCCCGCAGCCGGCAGCACGCGGCCGCCAGCGCCGCGCCGGCGCCCAGCACCGTGAACAGCCCGCCCGGCAGGAAGGCCAGCAGGCGCCGCCCCGCGCCGCACTGCGCCTCGTCCTCGTCGAAGCCTGCGCACGCACACGCACACGCACACACACGCCGGTCACTTGTCACTCCACTATCATCTGCAATCTGTCATAGTGTACACTGCACGTGATTGCATTAAATTTTCAATTGGATGTTTGTATTCAGTAGGGAGATACTTCAATGGTTTAGGTACGCGGAAGTAAGACTTTTATTTGTGTGGTAAACCGTTATGTTTCTAGAATTGTGTACATGACTCAAATTCACGTTTATAACAATCTTTTTATTCAGAAGAGAAGCAAGTTAGCCAAAAGAAGTCAGTCTACCACCCGGAAGTAAGACTTCCATTTGCCTGGTATACCATTCTGTTACTGGCATTGTGTACGGGAACTGAATTATGTTTCTAAGGTTGTTTCGTATTCAGTAGACAGACAAGTTGCGATGGAATATCCAAATAATCACATCTACCTCGCTGAAGTCAAAAGTTACATTCGCCAAAGATGCTTACCCCAAGCTTAAACTAATTTATCATTATTTCAATCTCCAATATATCGGCCGCATTATGATTTTTTTTATTTTCACATTTCATTGAGTAATACTCCAATTGGGTGAACATTATTAGGGAATATTTAGTATTAAACATTTTTACATCATATCGGAATATTTGGAGTGGATACACACTTTAAGAATAAATATTACAGTCTCAGTACTTTAAAGGGAATATGATTTCAGTAGGAGAGCTAAAACTACTAACCTACTTTAGAACATCGATTCTTTTCCGATGATTTGAAACTGTAGTGTTCTCTGTTGTTTCAAAATGAAAAAAAGTGATAAATTCATTTGACGAGCAAACTCTTATACGAGTAAAAAGACGTTTTGATCGTATTAATAAACGTGACCTGTCATTTTCAATATTAAGTCACTCTAACATGCCCAAGACTGAAGAAGTAACTGTGACAGTAATCAATGGCAATATACGTGACAAAAAATAGGAATCAGTAAAATTCTCTATTTAATAAATGTTACCTATTTCCGTGCACTTTTTGCAAATTAAGATTTGTTTCGTTCCAGCAAAATTATTTCATGACCATTTGTTACTAAATGAATTCTATCCATTCTACAAAAACTTAGAATCCTACTCACAATTAATAATAACTAAAATAGTTTACAATAGTGATTTTTAATGGCACTCACAATTTTTCTTATTTATAATTCTTATTTGTGTTTTTAAGAAGAGAATATCTTAAAATCGACCAACCATATATATACAGGGATCAAATATTCCTCTTGGCCAATTTATAAAATGTCCCTCTGAGGTAAATGTAAATTTCTTTTTTATATTTGTTAACACAATGGCGAGAAAATCGATATCGAGAATTCCACACTTGAAAAATAATAGAAGAGATGAGAGTTGACTCTTACTATTGAATTATGACAATTTGATTAGTGACCTGTCACGTTCATGCCTCTGGTGATGCAACTCAACTTCGAATTGCAAGTCGATTAACAGTGCTAATAGAGATGCAGAATCATTCAAGTATCGATGATTTACTGTGCATTTTATGTGACGTGTAGATATCATTTTGACGCAGGTTCTGTTCGTGACAAGTTTGATATGATCTATCGTCACGAGCGGCTTACAATTCTGACATGTAAACTTGATTAATTGAATTGTGGTTATCTCGATTCTGAATGGAAATGAGCGCAAAGAGCTATTTCTATTCAGGGCAGATGAAAGGCATTTAACGTCGAGGGTTTGTGGTAAGACTACTGTCACTGAATAGATAAATGTTAAAACTATAGGTGTTCCAAAAAAGTGCCTTATATATGGCGTACATAAGACACAGTAATGAGATAATTAATGGTGAAAGTTGTGAGAAATTACACTTTTTCTGCAAAATGTACTTCACGTATTTCAAGATGACTGACTGGATGGTCTGGAGTGGAGAATTGACAGACTAGAGTGATTTCTAAACTCTATATGTTCTACCTCATTGCTATTGTAGCTCACTGAATATTTCACAGTGGTATTAATAATTAAAGTCACTTCGCTGACGGTGTTTTTCTTTATCCGAGTTTTAATGACTAATGACTCGAGAGCTTGTAGGAATGCAAATATATACAGGTTGTAAAAAGTTCTTTGGTTCATGTGTTATTCAAAATTTCGAGGGCCAATTAATTGAATAAGTTTTATTGGGAAATGCGCAGAAGCGACCATTTCTATTAAAAAGTTGGTTTAAACTAATATTTTCAAATAAAAAAGTGTGACTACTTCGAATTCTTAGAGAATGTATTCAAACAAGAGGAATTTAGATATTTTTTACTGACTTCGATGAAAAAGCAACTTGTGACTTGTTAGAAGCTATAAATTGTAATTACCTGTTCAAAACATGTTACTGTTGGGAGTAGAGACGGCAAAGCATATTAGTGTATACAAACGGTACATGCATTGAGACTTTCGCAATCAGAAAGCTGAACCGTTAAACATTTGCAATTGAATTTTGGGATAATGTTCAAGATATTTTTGAGAGAGAACGTGTTTTAAAGAAAAGCAAACATCTAATGAGGTAATTTCATGTAATATGGATGTACTCTACAGCGTTCAAAACATTGGTTTAGGAATTTCTACGCAGTAGTATGATTTTAATCTCTCTTATATATATATATATATATATATATATATATATATATATATACCAAAACACAAATAATTGGGATAAAACAATTCCAATAGTGAGTAAAATAAATAAATAGAATGACTTGTTTCAGGTGAAAAAACACACCAGAAGTTTAGATTCCGGTGGAGTGTGTTTGTTCATTTTAATATTTCAACTTCGTCGCAGCATGTGTGTCGTCGGAACTTTGTGCTTAGTTCCACGACTCTCAACGCCGCTGTAGACATGGGAGGCCATTAGCGCCAAGAGGAAACAGAGAATGCTCTGGAATTCTGACGGTCAGCTGGCTCGGACGGAGGGTTACGCACGATTCAGACATAAAATGCACACCAATTTGAAATTCCAACAATTTACATTTTTTTATATTTCATTGTTTGCATCCGAACATAATACTTTTTATTCAAAAATAGTAAGAAAAATAGTTGTTTCGAGCCACTCTAAACATAACCGCATTGACGTTATAGAAGAATAATCGTTAATAAACGATTAACGATTAATGATGTTCAGTAAAGAAGCTATTCTCAGCAATAGACTTATACAACCTTTTTTTGTATACCAGCATTATAAACGACTTTTTCTGTTGAAGAAATCGTTCATAAAAAGGATATTTTACGGCACAAATGATGACGTCTTAGGTTTTACGGCACGAAGATTGCGTCGTCATACATTCAGCCAATCGCAGCAAAGAATTGTTGGGAGCTAACGGCAAACGGAAAAGCCGTCCACCTTTTTCTCACACATATGTCAAATACACGAGACGTTACAGGTAATTGTTTCGCAAAATTAAGTTTGATTCTCTTATAAATTTATAATGCTGTTACGCAAAAAACTAGCATATGCAAGTCATTTATAACGTTACTTGATTGCATTTGTACTAATTTGAAAACTTGCTCCAAACGTCACTCGTTCTCAAAACACGTACTCAAGCACTAAAGCTTAACATTATAACCTAACTGCATAAACAACTAATTGAAAAGAAAATGGTGGAGTGATTTTTCACCTGAAATGATTCACAGTGAATTTTTTGTTAATGTTGATTGATTGACTAGCGATTCCGGGGGCGTTTCGGAGAAACGAGGGAAAATAACCGATGAGAACAGCCGGCCGCTAGAATTCTCCTCCGAGCAGCAGCTGATTTCGACCGCTATAGAAGCAGTGGGGGTGGGGGTGCGTGCTCACCGGAGGGGCAGTTGGCGTGTCCGTCGCACCACAGCTCGGAGCTGATGCAGGCGTTGAGCTCGGGGCAGCGGTGCGGGCACTCCCAGTCGGCGGGTAGGCCCAGCCCCAGCCCCACGCCGCTGGCGTTGCCGGCGCCCGCCGCGCCCGCCGCCTCCACCACCACGTCCAGCTGCAGCTGCTGCAGCAGCGACGAGCGCGAGCGCGAGATCTCCAGCCAGTTGAAGGACGCCACGCCGGCCTCGCGCCCCACCCACTCCACCAGGAAGGAGGGCGGGCGCGGCGGCTGCAGCAGCACGGCGCCCCCGCCGCCCGCGCCGCCCCCGCCGCCCGCGCCGCCCGCGCCCCGCCGCCCACGCCCACGCTGGCCGCCGCCCCGCCGCGTCGCTCAGGCTGCCGCTGGCGCCGCCGCCCGCCGCCGCCGCCGCCGCCGCCCGCGCCGCCGCCCGCGCCGCCGCCCGCACCGCCGGACGACGCGAACCACTCCTCCGAGAAGACGTGCACCGCGAACTGGCGGGCGTTCTGGGAGGCCGGGCACACCACCCGCAGCAGCCTGCGCACACACACGGGGCGCACCTTCACTCGCCGCAACCAGCACGGAAAGTGAGTTGTGGCGCTCGAAACAGTTGTGGAAAGGTGTATGCCACAGACGGTTTCGCACGCTTTGCACACTAGTTACGCAGACATACAGGGCTAATAATAGTAAGTTTGTAAACCGATGAAATAACCATTATTTGTCATATTATTGTTTGATGTCGTTCATTGCTTTTCGTGATATCACCTGCTAATAAAAAAATAAATGACAGAGGAATAGATATAGGAATAGATGTACTCACCTGTTCTTAACGGCCAATGGGCTGTCACAATTCTTAACTGGCGACAAACTTGAACTCATAACTCCTGGCTTCAGTTCAATTTGACCCGAAGGCATTTTCTCTTTTTAGGTTCCGGAAGCACGGCGAGATAGTGATGATGCAGCATCTATGTAATCTCTTCTGCTAACATAAGCGATTTATATCTGTTTATCTGTATTGCTCTTTCTGACATCATGCCAGCGTTAGTGCTCCTGAGCATTTACAGCACATTTGTTTCGGTTGGTGAAAAAAAATAGGCCATTTTTGTTCTAGGAATGAAAATTGACTATTATGGCTTTATAAAGGAGGTGAAAGTGACAAGTATGTACCAGACATATTACAATCTATAGACATCTCCACTATTCACAAAAACAATAAGATAGACAAACGCGCAGGCCCTCTGCACAACCCAGAAATTACAACTTTTTACAATTAAACGAAAGGTGGCGTAGACAATTACGATCAGATGCGTAGTAATTACAGTGTAGGTAGAAGAACAACAAGTCAATTAGCTGTATTCTTTTATTTTGAAACGTGCCGGATTTATACATTTTTACTTTTACTATTAAACACGCATTCCTTCCCAAAATTATACAAAGGATACAATTGATAATCTGATAATCTTTTATCAGAATAGTCGCGTCCATACGACGTGTTTCAGGTGTTTGATTGCGTCGATATAACAGCACAGTCTTATCAACATTATTTTTCAGTGTGAATTTATGGAACTAACAAATACAACATTCCTGGAATCATTCCCAATTTGCAAGGAAGCAGGATTCATGTCGTCCTATTGTTTTGTGTATATGACGTCTTTGCGGTGTGGGTCTCGCAACATTACTTTTCTTCACCTGTACCTCAAAGGGCAACTTTACAATCAATAAACAATAAATGAAAATAGTTGTTTCCCATTCCAAATTTTGATATAGTAAAACACCCTTATCGGGTGACTCCTACGTCACTTACGAGAGGAAGGTGCTAGCTCGCGAGCGTCGAGGAAGGTTGTAAAGCTTCTTTTTCGATAAAGATCTTCAGATAGAGCTTTACAATATTCCTTTTTTTAATCCAACTGCTTGAGTACTTCCAACAAAATACACTCAGTACTAAATACGTACTCCGCTACGTTAGTGTTTACAAGCCACGACTAAGAGTGATTGACAGCCGTTCTGAAGAATGAGAAAAAGTATCGCCTACTGACGATACGGGATTAAATAAGAAATGTACAACTAGAAACATTTTATGTAGTTCACTAAAATAAAATTTAATAATCGGTTTACTCTATATTTAAAATTTAATTTAAACCTTTTTAATTAAAAAATCATGCAAATTGAATAATAGTACATAACAAGGGGTTGAAGTAGAGGGAGAATTATGGGCCTCGCGCTGCCGCACTCGGGGTACAGCTGTTCTCCCTCGTGAATAAAGTTCAGGTAAACCTCGTGCCATACACAAATCTTCATTTTAAACAATACTTCTTCTCGTGCACACTTATGTCACGAAGGACGAAGCAGTACAGTAGATGGCGTGCATCCTTCTGGGGGTCACCTTTAAATGGATCTGCTTTCAGCTGGTCCCCTTCCTAATGATATCATGAATGAAGCAGAATGTGATATTTCAAAATTATTATCTGAAAAATCGAAGCATATCTACGAAGAAGAGTACGAATGTTTCTGTAAATTGAAAAATGACAGGAAAGTAAGAAACGTTTCAGAAGAAATTTTACTCGCGAATTCTAACAATAAATGAAAAACATACACTTTTTTTTGGTTTTTATGATGTAATGGTGAGGAAAACGTTAAGCGACAAGGAAAATGTTGATATCTCTAAGTAAGTACGTACGTATACCTCTAAGGAAAACTGTTAACGATTTGTGTTTAACGCTTTAATTGATATTGATATTTTTAGATATTTTAAAGTGATTGGATTTTTGAAGAGACTTGGAAAGGCTGCGAGTCAAAAAACTTAAGACTTTTACAAAGCTTGAATTTTACAGACTTGATAAAGAAGCTTGTGACTATCAGTTTTTATTGTTGGTTAGTTTTTAACTTATACTTTCTGTATATCCAAACTTTCTTTCTTTTTTTCTCAGATTGAAGTAATAATGGGTGTCGGTGGTGAGTGTGGCTATTTTAATCACGCTTTGTTACTTTAATTGCTGAGAGATTGTTACGTGCCACTTTAATCCTGGGAGGAATAGACATATTTTAATGTAGGAAAAGTGTTATTAAAGTCGCACTTTAATCACGTTTAAAAATAAAAAAAAAATTATAAATGCACTTTACATTTTTCAAACATTTTTATTTAAGTGATTGACTGAATTACAGCCATTGACCATAATATTTGAAAGAATTGAAGGCGTGTTGAAGAAATGTCTTACAAAGTAACTCAACTAACAGTTTGATCCTATGGCGTCAATATGGAGAACAGATTGTTTACTCGTTGATAAAAGCAAATCATACAACATTTTTAACAAACTAGTTTGCCAGTGGCAGGCCATTTTGAAAAACAACAACAACCTTTACTTCACGGTAAAATTGAAGGTCAAAGATTACAGGAAAGTTAGAAAAGCTATTGTTCGACCCGGTAGAGGATATCAATCACACGTTCGCAGAGCTACTCTAAAATGCGAAGATGGAGAACGACCGAGTTGGATAGTGTCCTATGGTCACCAACGTGAGGGAGGTAGGAGGTGATCTGTATTGTGGGATGAGAAACCAATCATCCTGGAAATGCCCAAGTGTGAGTATATGAGATAAAGAAACGGTTCTGAAGTGTATTCACACAGAAGAAATTTATTAAACAAAGTAACCTACTGAGAACATAGTGTAATCAAAAGTACAATAATAGGAAAGAAGCAAAAAAATATATTAAAAATATGAATAAAAAGTAATAGTAATATTAATAGAAGGAATAATAAGAATACATTTCATTATGTATTACAAACGTCGAAATGATAGGAAATTGAGACAGAATGTTACAAAGTGAATTATCTCATTTTATCTTTTTCTTTACCAAACAAATACCTAGCTATGAAGTCTTTAAAATCTTTTGTTTTATATTTGTCTATTTGAAGATCTTGAAATACAAAGGAAAAATATCGAATTGCGATACTCAGAATTCATTTAGTAGTTTCTGTGCTGGTGTTCCCAACATTTTAAACGTTCCTTGCTCGAAACCATTAGCCCCGCGTGACTATGTAGCTTAAATCAAAGGCGTCGCACACTTCGCGCTGATATCTTAACTAATTAGACAACCTTTCATCTGATAGAGCGCGAAATTGGGCATTTGCGTGTTTTCTTAGCAGTTATCAGTTCAGTCCGGAACACGTTACTCTGAGTACAAAATACGGTTTCAACCTCGAGTTGTAAGGGTTTCTATTCAAGGCCGTCTACTTTAACGAAAGAGGCGCTTGATTTTTTCATTTTGTATGGTTTTACAATTTTCTTAAAAAAATACTAGTGCATTTAAATTATATATTTTAATATAATAAAAATGATTCCAGAATATAGATCTGGAATCGATTGCAAAGATAATAAATGAATGATTATAATATCTACTTATGGTATTATGAAGCTAATTGAAAATAACGTTTCAACATCTTAATTCTCTTTGGGTCAATATAAATTAAGAACAGAGTAAATAAGATCCAGTCATAGTTAACGCAGGTATGACAATTGTCCATTCATGTCAATGTAGGTATCTTTGGAAATGAAGTCGACATGAATCGCATAATTTTTATAACTGTATGTTGCTCTCACGAACACACCAGAGTGAGTGTCACCACACAAACGCCAAAGCTGACACACTGTGCGACGCTGAATATAGGTTTGCAGAGTCGAGGAGGAAGCGGCTAGGCACCCAGCAGCTCGCAGGGCGCAGGGGCTGCCTCTAAACAGCAGCAGCGCGTACTCCGAACGCCTGCGCGTAAATCAGCAGCGACAAACGAGAGCGCAAAAAACAAAACACGCGCGACGGCAATGGGCGCCGGATTGAAGGACGGATTAGCGCGTGCGCCAGGGACCGTCCAGTCCCCTCCCCTCCCCTACTCTCCCCCCCATCCTTCCAGCACCAACGTTCGCGATGCGCCGCGCGCGGTTTAAAATTTCACTCGGAGGCAGCGGCCGCAAGGATTGCCATAATTCCCGGCGCGCGTAAATCACTGATAAAGCCCCCGCGCTCGCCTCGGCGCAGATGAGCATCCAATTCGCAACACGGGAGGCCTGTAATCCGCCCCCGCTTCCCGACGGCGACCTTCCGATCGCCCCCGCGCTGCTCGCCTTCTCCTACGCCCCGCCCGGCCCCGCCCGGCCCCGCCCGGCCCCGCCCGGCCCCGCGTTGGCTGCTCTAAACAGATGTGTTCGTGATGTCTCCACTCTATTCCAGGCGAATGCCGGAGCCTAGTAGGTTACAAACCAAAGTTAATCATTTCTCTCTCATTCTTGTCATCTACTCTCCCCTCACAGGCATGCACGCGCACATGCACATGCACACACACACATACACAGACTTCTATGCACTATTCATCCGCACATGTCAGGACACATCTCTGAGGATCTTAGAGCTTGGCCCTATTGGAGCACGGGGAAAGCTTCGCCAGCTGGCGCGTAGTCGGCGCAGGATGTCACCCCAGCGGGAGGGCGAGTCCCTTACTTCCCTGGAGATTACGTGCACTACACGTTCTTCCTACTATTCGTCATTTGTTTCCCGTTTCCTCTTCCCTCTCGGCCCTCATCACTGGTCAACGCTACTCGCAAGTCGCGACTTCTGCTCACAACTTGTTTCCCGTTCCTCCCCTCCCTCTCCTCCCTCACTTTGCATCTTCTCCCTAAAGGCTCCCCATCCTTGTTCACTGAAAACATTGATCTTAATAGACGTTTTGTACTGACTCTTCTTCCACGCATAGTCTCTCTTCCTTTCATTCCATTACGGGATTACGTTCTCAACATATTTCCCACCAAATACAACTTCTGAAGACATATGTCATTCATAATCGCTTCACTGTCCTTGTTCTCTGCACACTAAATCTCGCATCCATTAAATGTGCGCGCTCAAACTGTTGCTTACCTGACCTTTTTCACCCATGTATCATTGTCTTTATGTCACTTCTCACTGTTCACGTCAATTCTCTTTTATTTGAATTCCATATTTTCATCCTTTATGCACTATTAACATATTTGAATATAATTAGATACGTTTCTTATCACTCCTAACTATATTAACAGCTATACGAGTTTTGTAAATTTCTGTTGAAATGCACTCTGTAGATGAGTCCAAAATGTCTTCTTAAAAGATCATCAATGTTTTAATCAAATTAAGAAACAATATGCATTATATGACAGTCACGAATGTTTGATAGCAAAACAGCTTTAATGCAACATATAACCAAGGCTCGGTGGCAAATAGTCCGATGCTATTTCAGACTGAAATTACGTTTTAAGGAAACATTTGATTATAGCACACCAACACCCCTCAGAGATTTAAGAGAAATTTTACTATATACTGCTGCCATTTTTAGTCAAAATCTAGTTTTATTTACAGAGAAATAAAATAAGAGGTCGTGGGTCATGTAGATTTTAATAAAGTATCTCAATTTTTGCTAAAATATGACAAAGATTTATTTTAGCTTAAGCCCTTCAGTTGTATTCTTACAAATTATTATACTTACACAAGGAGTGTTCACTACTTCTTTTAGCCTCCTTAACTTCCCGTTTTGAGTAAATAGTTAGTGCCTATGTATCTTCTCGTATACCACTTCTTGTCCCGCTATCTCGGGGAATTAAATAATTTCACCCGATTCTACCTCATTTCGTTGTCTCCACACCATCATCTAATCCTGTCTTCGCAACCCACGCTGCCATGCCGTGTAAGCCTCCGCGCGACGCACGCGTGCAAAAACGGGCGCACGGGCACCCGGGCACGCATGCAGGGCTGCAGCCACGGCCGGGGGGGGGGGCGGATGCGAATCTAATTAAAAGTAAACACGCCAGGGGCCTCTGTCTGCGCGGATAATGAATATTAACGGAGCCCCCCGCGTTGCCTTTCGGAGAGGGCGGTGGAAGCAGCGTCATATCGGTATTCAACAAGTGTATCCACGGAGCGCGTGCGGCCGCCTTCCCCACTTCCGCTCCCCCCCACCCCGGACGCGGTCGCGCGCCACTTTCTGTTGGCTGATTAAAAGTAATTGAAAAGTTGAGGCGAGCTCCGCCGCCACCACCACCCCGCCGAAGAACCAGCAGGTGAGCCGACTCGGCGGACCCGTTCGCGGAAGAGCTCAAAGCGGTCGCGGCCTCGGATCTTTTACGAAATGGACCTTCGCTGGAGGGTGGAGCGTGGGGAACGAGTTTGGAAAGAGTTGGAAGTGGTGGGAACGGATCGGCGTAGCGTCTTCTTGGCTCGCGGACCCGAACTTTTCCCACTGAGATGGAATATGAATAACGCCTGGTAAGAGACGGGGGGGGGCGAGTAATTTCAGATGAGGTATTACCGCGAGTTCATGGCCTCAAAGTTATGCGAAGGGCGGACGAGGAAAATACGAGTGCTTTGCTAAAACTCTTTGCTCGAGGATGTGAAGCTTTCACAAAAGGAAAAACGTTTAAGAGTAATACGCTGAAATTAGATTCATCTCGAAAAAATGTGGAACTTGGAGGTTAATATAGGAGCCAAACTTTGATAACGACGGGATCTTTTGGTGTGAACATAAAACATTCCATCATTCTTGCTCATATCTGAAGTGAGTCAATTAATGGAACAACGAGTGCCTTTGTAACGTAAAGATACAAACACTTACGATAGCAATGCAGTTACGAAGAAAAACACACTTAATAAGAAATACGTTTCTTCAATTTCATCCATCGTTTATTACAAATGAACATCAAAACAAATCACCTACGAATATTAATGAGTTGTAATATCCGATCAAGATATTTGTATTTGTGCAATATGTCCATGGACGTTTCCCAACTTTCAATATCGATAGAGAAAGAAAAACAATGAATTGATAGTAGAACTAAAACAGCAGCGCGATCTTCTAAGTAAAATTTCACGAGTAAAACATATCTTTATTGTCTTAGATGCTGACAGTTATACAATGTCACCTTATGAAAAAAATTTCACTATAATCCCATGTTGTTAATTATATGGACCTTCAGCGTCTTAGGTTGATCAAATTATTTCCTCACCTCTTTTCAAATGCTAATACGATGCGAAGCTGTTAAATGGATATTCGCTCTCCCTGCGTAATACGTACTAAATTTTTTAGTACTGCTTAAAAACATTTCTCGGCATTTAATTGCACCGAAAGTACTATTATATGAGTACTCACAGGTACTGCGAACTTTTAATTATTCTTTTAGACGTAAAAGCGTTTAGGTGGCGAACGATAGGAAAGAGTAGATGCTCCTAATGGACTGCGCGGAAAGCCGGGTCAGAAGCGAAGTTACCCAGTGGTGGAATGGAATGAACGCTCTTAAAGACGGAGGTTTCCGAGAAAGTGTGGCCGGTTATCGGCATTCGAGTCACGTGCGACTTAAGTAAGACGACTCATTTCTGCCGCCGGCTAGGCGCGGTTGCTCCAGTCGCAGTGAATCGTTCCTCTGTCTGGGTGCGTTCTGTTCCTTCCACTATGTTCCCTCGGAAACATTTACTCCGCAGAGCCTGGTAGTAGTTCCTTTTTATTATACTTTCACTATCTGGACATGACAATGCCTGGAATAAATTTGAAACATTGGCAATAATGGTGATGATATGTGTATAAATTAGGTGTTCAATTGGTAATATGAAGGACAGGCTATTAAACATTTCAGTGTTGTAATACAAAATTGATTACTTTTAAATATTAATCGAGAATGGGCGATGTGAGGCAGGAGAAACTGAAGCACTCCGAAAACCTCTGCCTCAAAGCCACTTTTAACACAAAACATTATATGTGGATAGAACAGAAGTTGATTTCCGAAACCTAGAAGTCACTCCCGTTACATTAGGGGTGAGGCAGAACGACTCATTGCCGTCGCCGCCTTCAGCGGTGGCTTGAACAAGTCACAATGAATCGTTCCTCAGTCCGAGTGGGTTCGGTTCCTTCCTGTATGCTTCGTTCACGCCAATGAACAATTATATTGACATGATAGTGGTGCTAGTGGTGCTAAAACAGCATATACTTGCACGCAAAATTACGCGAAAGGTTCTCAAAGTTTCGAAAAATAATACATGACCTTATTTCAAAATCTATCTTTAAGAAACAAATTCCATTAAGGGAAAATTCCCTTCATAATTTTAGATGTAGGGAGACGCCGAAAAAAAATTGAATTTTTGCAATTTTTGAAAAATCAGAGTTTTCAACGAAAATGAAACTTGCACCATTCCCTTAAAAGTCCTTTACACTATCAAATCACCAAATTTATTAAAAAGCCATGGAGCCATTTTTTCGAAATTTTGAAAATATCCCGATCTGTATCCCCGTTTTTGAAAATATCCCGTGAGATTCATGTAAAATATCCCTCCAAAAATAAAATATCGAATTCAATTCAATCGAGTTCATATATGAACCTCAATTGAATTCATCGGTTTCATTCAATTTCAAATTCGACAACGGTCAAATCGATTGAGGAATATGAGTTTTGGAGAAAAGCGGTTGAATGGTTGAGCCGTTAGCATTGTTCACAGACAGACGGATGGACAGACGTTTTTTCGTCATTCGATTTTTCGGTACAAAACATGGATTCTGCCTACACCACTTGTTAGAAGATTGTTTTCTAAATTTAGCAACTGGAGTTATCCATTTTTTCAATGCCAGGGTCCGGAAATAATAGTTTTTCTGACGATATTTAACCGACTTTTCGTGCAGCATTACATAAATTTCTCTCTACTATGTAAGTGGTAACGAGAAAGTAAAACAGTTGAGCACCGCTGAAGAACGCTTCACACTGCGAAATGTATTCTTCTGCCGGGGGAGAGTCAGCGGATAATGCATCGGAAGTGACATTTCATGGAGTGCAGTTGAATGTTAAGTATTTTTTTAAAAGAAGGATTTAGTTTCTTCCAATACTGGGAGAAGTGGCACAGAGCATTAACTGATGTCACTGGTGCTACTCACCGGGAGGTCCTTGTTTTGAGTCCCGACAGTGGCAGGATTTCGACACTAACTAGATAGCTAGGTCGAATTTATTCGCGGTCTGGAGGAGAATTCTAGCGGCCGACTCCTCTGATCGGTAGCTCTCAGTGGGTAGTTTTTAGTCAAATACCTGGCATTTCCTCATGATGATGAAAGAAACTATGGAAAAGTACCTATCAGAGCACTCGGCGGCTCAAATTACCTTCCAGGAAGCGATAGAACTCGACCTAGATGACAAACGAGTGTCGAAAATGCGGCCGTTACACCGTCGGGACTCGATCCCTAGGACTCCCGAAGAGAAGCCCTACAGTGGCATCAGTTGATGCCGCGTGTCACTGAAGCCGGCAGAATAACCTCGAGAAAACCTCCATCGAACCTACTGCGATCACAACAGTTTTCAAGTGGATCGATCGGGGTTGTTAAACGACTCGTACAAGGGGATGATCAGATCTGTAAAGCACGTCTCACCATCGACAGTTCATATTGCTAGTAATAATTTAAAAAATGCTCCAACAGCTTCCTAACATTTGCGAGAGAAATCTAATTGTTATTGTCGGATTTTTAAGACATGACCGTCAGTTTGTAGGGCTGTCTATCATACCCTCTCCATGCATCTGACAACTTTGATGACACCATTTAATGGCTCCGATGAGGCCGATTTTGAATAAAGAATACCACAAAGTACCGATTGAGAAGATACAGTGATATCATGACCGTGGTCTCTGTTGGGTAGGTCCTAGGGTTCGAGTTCCGACGGTGGCGAATTCCCGGCACTATCTAAATAGCTCGGTTGGACCCAAACACTGCCTTCAGGAGCATTCTTACGACTGTCTGCAAGATTACTTAGTTGGTACTAATCTAATTGCTACCTACTTGGTAACCTGTTACCTAATTGGTGCTTCTCTTTGGTTTTTAATTGACTTCTTGCGACTCTTTACGATTATTGTCTGGTTACTTAGCATAAAACTTTCTAATTGATGACCAAAGGTTCGGTAATCAAAGTTTCCAGATTGTTATTTGAAGTGGATATCTTGAATATTTTCTGTGTACAGATGTTTGAAGTCTCTTCCTTTACTTAATAACTTTTCGGTGTGTTCATTGATTTTGATAAACAATCTTGAAAGGTCAAGTGGTCAACAGAAGTCATAATTACCGTCTGATTTAATCGTTTGGATTATATCAACCGCTGGAAGGTTCGAAGGCTAATGAAAATCGGTTTTCGAAATTTATATCAATATCGCTTACGGAATGAAGTGAATATGGATCAATTGTGCTCATTTACAAAGATAATAGAATTACGACTAGCGACTAAGTGCTATTTCAGTGAAGAACAGAGCTCTTTTATGCTCTCGAGGAGCCCAAATTGGAAATGGAATTAAAGAACATGGACAGATAAACGCTTATTTTTGTGAATAATTATTTCATCATCTCTTTTGTCTAAAATCAAATTAATAAAATTCCACCATTACGTTTTCTTTCTTTCTAAAGTAATTCCTATTGTATAGTCCTTCCTTTACTCAAACATTTACTGTATCAATCATTCAATTGATCAGAATAAATTAATATTTCAGCATTTAAAAAATATGTAGTCATCTGAATTTTTTGTAGAATTTTTCACTGGATAATTTTACGAAATAGAAAGTTTCAACAACGTTCAATTTACATATTTTTTTCTCGCTTTGTCCCTGGCTCTCATTCACTTACACGGCCGCCGCAGCCGCCCCCACGCTGGCCTCCACCGTCTTTCGGTTCCACCGCCGCCTCCCCCTCCCTCCACCCCCGCCTCCCGCCTGCGTCGCCGCCACCCTTGCCCGCGACAGCTTCATTGCCGTAGCCTCCGCTTCCACCGCCGAATAAACAGAATATTTTCCGTGCGGCCCCGTCGACCCCGCTCGCCGCTGCGCTAGCGGGCCCGCCACGCGCTTTGTGCCGCGCCTCAAGGCTCCCGAGCGCCGGCCGCCACTGATTGGATGATCCGCCGGTGATGAAGGTCTCTCAAATTCGTACGCCCCGGGCGTCTGTTGGCGATGAAGGGGCAGTGGGTACGGTGACGGCTGGGAGGTTGGTGCGGTTGAGTGAGGGGTTGGGTGAGGGGTTGGGTGAGCGATTGGGAGAGGGGTTGGGTGAGAGGTTGGGTAAGGGGTTGGGTGTGGGGTTGGGTGTGGGGTTGGGTGTGGGGTTGGGTGTGGGGTTGGGTGAGGGGGTGGGTGAGGGGGTGGGTGAGGGGTTGGGTGTGGGGTTGGGTGTGGGGTTGGGTGTGGGGTTGAGTGAGGGGTTGGGTGAGGGGTTGGGGGTGAGAGGTTGGGTGAGGGTTGGGTGGGGTTGGGTGAGGGTTGGTAGGGGTTGGGTGAGGGGGGTGAGGGGTTGGGTGAGGGGTTGGGTGAGGTTGGGTGAGAGGTTGGGTGAGACTGGCTCTGACCGACTGTTTCCCGCTCCCAAATTAAGGTATAGCTTAATTGAATTCTCCTCTGACTTCCGTGTACTCGCAGCATTGCCGGAGGCTCTTCTACATAATGGAGGATGACGCATATGAAGTTGGGGTCGGACCATACTAGTTCGCACTGGTGAGAGAGTGAAGAGGACAGGTCGCGCAAGGTTCATGGCGCATTTTTTAATCGGCTGATACTGCATCCTAGATTTGGCAGGAGGAATCCACGACAATCCACGACGCAGGCAAGGAAGAGAAAAATATGAGAGTTAAGTTCATGTCGACAATGCGATAGGAATTCATGAGACAGGACGTTGAGAATGCGATGAAAGCAAGATAAAATGAAGACTTTCGTAGCAGAATTTTGGGATAGTTTTGGTCATTTCAATGACAGCCTTCACCGCAGCGTCCCGCTATGAGAAGGGATCAAGAGAAGACGAGAACTAAGAGCAACCATTGAATAGATAAATATTTAACCTTGGTCGATCATGTCGCTGCGCTTTGTGATCATTGTCGCTATATTGCGACTCTTAACGCTGTCTTTGAACGTTGTTGCCGAAGTGATCGATTCCTCTGGGGCGCCAACACTGCCGATTGTCTAGTGACAGTGGTAACGTTTGTGGTTGTCGCTGAGCGTCATTGCGTGCGACAAAAGCACCGGTGGGTCTGTGTCATGGCAGCCCGGCCATTCCAGCTTCCCTCGGGCGTCCTTCATTACGCGTCATGCGGCCCTCATCAGTGCCATCTCGGATGAGTCCTATTCAAACATCACCGCCCTCTGCGGCCGCTCGCGCTCGCTTCACAAAACAGAAGCACATGCCCGTCTGCTCGTCACCTTATTTTCTAGAAGCAGCAAAACGAGGTACACTTTCTGGCCATACCAAGATGTTACTCAGTCACCTGTAATTGTTTTAATGCTGCAGCGGAAAGTGGCAAGTTTTTGTCAAAAAACTCCTATTGTGGGGTTTTGATGTCAAAAAGGTGGATGAATATAATTATTACAAACTAAATAACTTCATATAACATATTGTGTAGTCAGAAGTCAAGTTTGAGGGTTCTTAATTCAGAAAAAAATGGTTTTCGGCAAAACGTCTGTCTGTCAGTCCAACCCGCTTGTGGTCAAAGCTAGCACTTAATCCAGAACGTTAGTGACTAAACTGCTTTCATCGAAACCGACAATAGGCAATCGATTTACAAGACCTCAAAGCCCTGCAAATTTAAAACGTATATTTTGATTTTAGGGGTGCTATTTACGAAGCCGTGAGGATATTAAAATTTCTCCAAAAATTGCTCCAAATGTTTTGATTACATTTTTTCGGATGGAGAAAAGGACCTTTAAAAATGGCGCAGGACTAATTTTCGTTGAAATTTCTAATTTTTGAAAATTGCAAACGTTACAAATGTTGCTAGAAAGTATGTGCTGTTGTAGCACCATTAGGTTTCTGCTATCATAAAATTGAGAGATTTAATGTATTGATAGGCGTGCATATAGTTGATAGATTTTTTCTTAAGACTTCTGAAAACTGTGACATTACTATGAAATAATTCATCTCTTGCCCCGCGTTGGGCATGCTATTTGTCCAATACTTTTTGGTCTCTTATATTATTTTTACTATTGCCAAATCTGTAAACTATTTTCATCAAACATCTAATATTATGAAGTGGATTACTTCCACTGCTATTATTAATATTGTTATTTCTACCGTTGCCCTGCTATGATCACAATTTCTCTCGATGTTAACACTCAATTATTATATTTACTTTCAACTTAATAATGGGTTCGACATACAACATATTCCTCCTTACCTGTTGCATATACTGCTATTTAAACAATACCAAGCTTTCAGACTAATCATAAATTCCCCAGCCTATGCGGAAAATGTGTTCGCACTTCACCAAATGCTTTCGTGCGCACAGTATCTTTTAAGCGCTTCAATATCTCTTAAGAGAGTGACTCCTTGCGCCCTTCTTCAAGATCACGGTTTTCAATGCCCTCTCCACACCTTTTGCATGTAGTGTATTTGGGGCCGTGTCCATTTGTACAGCGATATGACACCAAGCATGGAGTATTACACTTTGTTGATCGGGTGTCCTAACAACGTGTATTCTTTGACTTTAGAGTTTACAATGTCATTATTAGCACTAGTGCTAAATTTCAATTCTTAGCACTAGTGCTAAAAGTGAGACAATGCTCAAGCGTTCACATAAATCTGTGAATGCAGCAAAGAAAAAAGAATTCGCCAGACCGCATCAGCAAGTACCCCTGATCGTAATATATCATTTAGTGATTGGTATCCTAGAATTAAGATAAAATGAAACTCAGTAAGGCTATTTAAAAAAGAAGTGTGACACACGTAGTAACACGTGATAATTTAATTTTTTTCTTAGGATTGGGCCACTAAGCTCATCTGGCTTTAAGGCGCAACATTTCCTACTAGTTAAACAAAATGTCACCGTTACCACTCGTATAAAACAATAACTATTTAGCCAGTAAAATCACGTCACCGTGGAAACAAGATTTTCCACACTAAGATAAGAAACGAAGGCGACGCTCTGTTTCGAAAACGATGAAGAGTTGAGATGAGGGAGGGGGTACAAAAATGTTTATATTTTATGAGAAAAATTTATTTCTTGCAGTGTTCCGATTTTTCCCTGAACATATTGTTCTTGATAAAACTCCATTCCATTGGTAAAGCAAACAACCATTATTTCACGTACTTAATATACGAAAATCACGTTCTTTTCTGTTCATTTTGCTTTTTTTTATAGGTAGTTTTTAAAACTTTCAAATTTTTAAACTGATAAAATTGGTTTTAAATTTTTTCACTATCGTACACATTGTTTAAAAATCGGAAAAATATGTTATAAAACATTATGAGACACATTCAACCGAAAAAAACGGAGACAGAACTCCAAAGTTAATCCGTCAAAAATCATTTTCAAAATGTTACATATTTGTTTCTCTATGAATTTTGCCATTATAACTGCATGATAAAAATATCTTCAAATTCAACTATTTTTCCCGTCTTTGTAATTTTTTTCAGTCTAATTCATGCAATAGAAGCTGAGAAAAACATAAAACATGAAAACACGTTTCTCAATGTATCTCTGCAACAGATTGCCCCAGGAGGCTAATTTTTTGTAAATCTACTGCAACCGCTATCTCGCGTTCACAAGCTAGAATATTTCCAATTTAACGTTTTGTTACTGTGCAGCGCTGTACCTATGATAAGGGTATTCGCATTGACGACTAGAAGGTGCAGATAATTGCCACCGCTTCAGAAATTGTTCACATCAACGCACCGACTAATCACAAATTTCTTTGACAAGCTCGCAAATTATAATAATGAAGAAACGAATTCTCGTCCATTTTGCCTGTGATCTGCTAGGAGAAAGTTTGTAGTGGAAGACTGCCAACTGCAGAGAAAAGCGACGGATATCGCCTTCTAAAAAAGCGGTAGCGGTAATGAAGCATTAGCGGTAATGAAGTTACAGTGTATTGAATGGAAATATTTAACGTAAATAAAATACAAGATTTTTTTATATTAACGTGTCAAGAATAATCATGAAATTCCATGAGATGTGTACCTTTGTTCTTTCAAATGAAGTATTACAGTGCACTGTAACATGCACTTGTTACTATGGGTGAATTCGCGACCAACAAGTAACGATTTTCCCTACATCTTTTTTTTATCTACTTTTCTTTCCTACGTAACGCTGGTGCAAGAGGACCAATTTTCGTTCTGGGAAACGAAATATACGACGTGACCACACCACTACGCAAGGCAACGGAGCGCAAGATAAAATTCTTCGCAGCGGCATCGACGCCTAGCCAGGAAACTCGGCAGTCTGACTTTGGTTGTGGGGGACGTCAATATTTCCGACGACTGGGAGCAGATTTAATACAACCAGTGGTATCGCGAGTTGTAACGTTCTGCTGTGAATTGCATTGCCTTTCTAACGTGTCTGGCGTAATTTAGCAAGGAGCTGTATTTGCAATCAAAGCGAATAGAATTCTAGTTACTTTAGGCGTACATCACTACTATTGGAAGTGTAATTCTTTCAACGACTGTCGTAACTGAAAACAGTTGATTTAACTTGTTAAATTTTTAACGAATTCTTTCCGAATTCTTAGGAATTAAATTTTTAAGACCAAAGAAAGTGTTAACTTGATGTCACATTTTTATTTCATCAAAGAATGCATTCTAGTTATTTATTCACTGGCGGAATCTTTGTGAGATTTCTTTGACAAGGGTATTAGATTCATATTGTCACTGAAACTTTTTTAAATAGGATTATACAATTCAATACAATTGTAAAGAGGTTGAGAAAGTTCAATTTTAATTTACATTGTTATGTACTGTATAGGAATTATTTGAGAGGTTTATTTTACGATTTTTTCTTTCTTTTTTACATTGTGCATTTTTGTACTAGGGTTTATGTAAGTTCATTATTTTCAGATAGTTTCTTTTCTTTGTTACTGTACTTAGAGTATAATCATTTGTAAGTTTATGTCAGAAGTGTTAGTGTACGATGTAATCCAATTCAAAAATTACTGCCATTCTTTTCAAATTTTTGTAGTTCTAAGAAAGAATATACCCTCTTCGTTTATTTTCTAAAAGTACCTGATATTTATTTTCATTGGCATTGAAAGACGACTGCATACCCAGCATTACAGTGGGAACATTTCAACTGTACTAAAACTAGTGACATCCATTGTTAATATGGATGCCACTCATCGAGCAAATTTAATCTTATGCTCGAGTCATTCGTCCAAAATCTTCGCATCGAAGGGGGGAGTAAGGAAGGTGACACTACCGCAATTATGATTCTCTTTCATTTGAGCATAAAAAATCACGTTATTCGATGTATCTCTGCAACATACGCCGTAGGTGCTGAATTTTTGTGAAGGTTTGATTCTTTTTCATTTGAGCATCACGATTATCGATTTGGTTTGGGTGCACTTTTCACCATCTTATTCGGCTATACCCTTTTGAAATAACTGAAAACAGATCTCCTGATAAATAACAGGCCCAACCAAAAGCTGGCAAGCTAAGTTCACTTGAATGGAAGGAAGAAACCTAGTTTATCTCAGTAACATATCAAACAACTTGAATTGTTCATCTGAACTGGTTTTGATAAAAAATGTTACGTCATTTTTCATGCTTTTATGGCATTTTAAAATCATTTTATGAGCATTTTATCATTTTTGGCAGTTTTAGGTTATCAAAATCCGCCCCTAATTATGAGACAATTCAATTTCGAAAATTTTGACTTTAGATTATCAAAGTGGGTAAATAATTTAACTGTACAAACTTCTCACGTGGCGAGATTTTATTGTGAGGCTAACATTTTAAATTCATTTAACAGACGAATCGATTATATTACAACCTTCCCCTTTCCCTCTTCGTTGTCTGCTGAAGTACTGCACAAATGATCACAGGCCAGACATCGCTCTCACACTCCGTCTCTCGCACTCGAACAAGCGGGAGAACGCTGAGGTGTCTCAGAGGGTGCTGCTGTTACGCAGTGTCTCGGGCTGGGATGTTCTGTGGTTACTGTGTGTTTCACGGTGGCCATTTTTTTAATTAGCTATACTAGAGTATTTAGCCCCGATTCAATCTCTGTGTGCAGGAGAATTCTAGCAACAGACCGATATGATCAGTAGTTTTTCATAATTTCTCCTCTCAATACCAATCTACGGCCGGAGCAGTACCTTAACAATAGGGCCACGAACAGCGTGTGATCATTTATTTTTCATTCTTAATCCCTGCTCTCCCCTTATCTGCATTGACACTTCCGGGAACTACACTGCCACACGTGTCGGACAACCAATCGGGAACATTGTGCTTGTTTCGACTCGGGTGGAACGCCATTGTACAGGGTGAGTCACGTAACTTTAACACCTCCCGTGATTTTTGGACGGTTGAAGTTATTGAAATGCAGTTACAGTATTGAAAGTGCATGAGGAAATTGAGCTAATAGATACATGCAGTCGTTTCTATTTTACCACTTTTATTTCAAGAGATATTGAGGTAACTTTGTATTTTTCAAATGGAACTATACATGCATTTTAGTCTATCATGACGAGGGTACAAAGACGAATCCAATGATACAATGCAAATTGTCAAATGTTAGATAAACATTGGTTGAATGGTATTGAATATTTGCGACTCGTATTTAAGGGATATATTGAATTTAACAGCTCACCAGCCAAGGTCGTGCAGTGCTCTCCCTGCTAACGCGCGCTGGGGGCGTTAAGATATCCGGTAAGCACGAGTCGCAAAAATCAAAATTACTAAAAAGAAAGCTTATCTAACATATGACAATAAACATTATATATCATTGGATTCGTATTTTAATGGTCATCATGAAAGACTAAAATGTGTCTTGTGACATACCAAAACTGACGGACATTTTAGTTAGGCAAATAAAGGTCAAAATGTTGTAGATATTGCAAAAGACGTGGGTTTCTATGGTGTATGTACGCAGATGACACCGTAGCAACGTGAGTTTGTCCTGAAACGTGGGTTTATATGGTGCAGATTCGCAGATGACACCGTAGCAACGCGAAACAACGAGTTTATTTGGAAGCAGGCGCAGGGTACACCATAGCAACGCGAAAAAAACAATAGAGAGAAAAACACAGCGAGATTCGAAGCTGGACCAGATTGGAAATTAGGGCATTCCGACTCGTGTCGTGGTGGTGAGCGGATTGCTTGTGAGGTTTTTCTTGAGGTTAATTATCAAATCGGGACTTGTGATATTTCGTGAGAGTGAACATTGAACATGAACTCAGAATATTTCCGCATTAGGTGTGCAACGGGAACTTGTAATACTTTAAAGTGGGAACTGGAAAGTGAACTTAGAATGTTTTCGGTGAAGTTACAAGACTTGACTTACAAATTTTATCAGTGAATTGTGAATTGCCAGGTTAGGTGATAGAAAATAATAGAGAAAGAAGAATATTGGTCCGACTTGTAAAAAGTAATCAGTTTGAAATAGGTGCCCACCTGAGGCACAAGACGAAGAATATAAGTCATGCATGTGAAGTGATTGGAGAAAGTTTTGACTTGGTCGCTAATCATCGTGGACTTCAACAAGAAGGAAGATTGGTCTACCCTACGTGACGACATCGAGCGACGTGCGCGCGAAGGGGCAAGAAAGGATAAAAGATTCTATAACTCTGTTATTGCAATAACGAGAAAAATGGTCATGATCTAACGATTAATTGCAATAATCAATGATAGTTGATAACATTAGCATGCATAATAAATTATAATTCATAGTTCGAAAGGAAGCTGATTCTCATTTGCCATTACGTGGAATCCTAGAGTAGATATTTTAGAATTATTTTCAGATTCCTCGCCACTCCGTATGGATGGCACACTGAGTAATGGGTTGCGGAGGAAGTAGCAACAATTATTTCATAAGAACCCGTCGACCGAGCTAGCGGGATTTACATTTATTTGTAATATATCCGAAGACAGTAATAGATAATCAGGAATTCAAGAGTAACTTTTTACTGGCGCCCGAAATATTTATAAATTCGTAAATTGGTTTGGTTTAAATGTATTAGTAATTAATAAATTTTCAGTATAGTTCCATTTGAAAAAATCTCAATATTTCGTAAAATACAAGTGATAAAATGAAAATGAATATATGTATAAATTAGCCCCATTCTCTCATGCACTTCGGTGAAAACTGCATTGCAGTCACTTCACACGTTCAAAAACTGCAGGTGGTGCTAAAGTTACGTGACTCATTGTGTATATCCAGAGGTAGAAATCGCGCAAATTGACGTGTAAATCGGCACGAGATATTCCGTTGCAGCGAGGGGGAACACCGCCACTTCTTGGAATATAACATGAACGGCACGACTCATATAAAAACTAAATTCTATAGTATTTGGAGGTTCTAGAAACACAAATTAATCAAGCAAGCTAACGGAGGTTGCTTTGCCAATTGACCTCGCTGTTCTAGCGCGCGCGTGAAAATTCCGTCCTCCGTAAGCTCGCCGGGCGGGCGTTAACTGGCCAATGGTGGCCACCAATTGTCGCGCGCGCGCCGGTCGCGGCGACCTCTCTCTAAAATATCCACTGCCCTTTGTTCAGCAAAGTGCGATTTATATAATGCCCTATTCTTTGCACCCCAAATCCTGTAATTGAAGAGTTAGAAAGAGAGAGAGATAAGCGCATTATACGGTCGGATGAAATGAACGTCGACGGAAAACGGTGAGTTCCACACATCCGTTGGCTGTGACGCTCTGTTTCATTTCCTGGTCATCTGGATTTTTCTGGATGAAGAGGTTCCTGAGTGAAGCCAATTTCTCTAACATATGTTATATTTCATGAGCACGAACATACTCTTTTTTGAAAGGAAATATATTTCTCCATTTTCTTACTCCAAAAAGTTTGAAGAATTGAATTCGAGGTGAGACAGTATGTTCTGTCGACAAAAATACACCCAGAAGTGAATCAACAACAGAAATTTATTATTCACTTCTTACGAGACAAATTCAAAATCGTACCAATACAATCTCACAACCGTGTATATCATAAGATATCCAACAAAAGAAGCACGGTCGTCGACGCCAGGAGGTTTACCAGTTGAATCCAAAGTAACCAATATCCAATTCGAACCAACAATACGAGGCACGGTCAGTATATGCTCAATCACAATAATAGACACAACACGGAGCTCTATCTCCATACGTACTACTCCGTACTACGTACTACTACGTACTACTCCGTACTACCCCGACGCTCTTATACACATTAGGTGCCGTCACCACCAGAGGCTCGCTCCTGCCTCTCAGGTTGCGGTGGCTGCTTTTGCGGCCACTACAGCCGCCGCCGCGCGCATAGCACGTCTGCAAGCGCGCCCATTTTGAACCACTATATATAACCA
Organism: Teleogryllus oceanicus; assembly: GCA_964035755.1. NCBI lineage: Eukaryota > Metazoa > Arthropoda > Insecta > Orthoptera > Gryllidae > Teleogryllus > Teleogryllus oceanicus. Next base: position 89,894,563 of record CAXIVR010000007.1, read on the forward strand.
TAACACAGTATGTCCTACTTTCTCGCCTTTATACGTAAGTACTGAAGATATAATTATTGTAATCGTGCGGAGAAAATAGGAGATTTTTCGGCAGGAAAACTCTTTATTTCCAGGCCCTGATCACGAAAAAGTAGGTAACTTGCTCCTATAAGTGGTCAATTACTTCCTCTAACACGTTGTTTGCTTAGACTACGGTTTGAAAATCCTTGGTGCCGAAAAACGATCGACGACGAAACGTCTGTCTGTCCGCCTGTCGTGGGCCACTCCAGAGACAAAACCATTCAGTGGATTTTCTCCAAAATTGACATTCTCTTATTGATTACAGGTACTCAAAGATTAACGAGTTTGCAACGGAGTTTTGATTCTTGAGGATACTTTGCATTTACCTCGGCATTCACATTCCAAACTTTTTTCAAAAATGGCTCCACTTTATAAAAAGCTTTGTTCTCAGATAGCGTCATGGACGCCTAAAAGAATGACGTAGGTCTCATTATCGTTGAAATTTCTATATTTTTTTCCAAAATTGCCAAAGTTCAAATTTTTTTCGGCGTCTTCACACAAGTACAATATTCAAGATGGTACGTATTTTTTCTTCATGGAATCTGCTCTTCAAAGACAGATCTAGAAATAAGTCACGTAAAATTATTCGAAAAGATGAGTAATTTTCATGTAATTTGGTGTGAAATAGAGGCAATTTTTAAATAAATATTTTTCTCAAAAAATGCTACAAATGTTTTCTTTAATTATTTCCACGAGTAGAAAAAAGAAAACTTAGAAAATGGCGCAAGTCTCATTCTTGTAGAACCCTGAATTTTTGATAATCACAAAAGTTAGGTATATTGATGAAGACCATTAGCTTTTTAAGCGTTGGGCGACTGCGTGGTGAAGAGGCAAATCGCATTGCGAGTTAACTCCAAGGACCTGAGTGCGAATCTCGGGACGGGGAAACGTTTTGCTGGTTGAAAACACATTTGCAGGTTCACGGAATAGTAGAATATTGCATAACCATTGAAAAAACTGCGAGAAAGTTTGTGCTGTTGCTATATCCATAATTTACAACGGTGAGGGTGGTTTTCTAAAGAAGTCTTAAAATGTTCTTTCCTTGAAATTTTTGAACTAATTTGAATAATTGGTATTATCTAAGTGAAATTAATGTTCTACAAATAATAATTAAATTCAATGTACGCGACGTCTTTTTGTAAAACTCGCGCATTTAACAAATGATTACATTTAAATAATGTTGAATAAAATAAACGATTTTGTAAATCAAAATGTTAAAACATATCATAGTCGCAATAATACAACGTACTTCATTGCAGAAATCTGAATTGCAAGAGAAAGAAAGAATTCAGATAAAAACAGGCAATCTAGATATGCACTGCTGGCTTACAGAGACAAATCACAAAGAAGTACATATTCGTTTGGAACACGTCATACTATTACCCGACCCAGACTGGGCACCTCGCAATTATTCGTAAATTGACGCTGTTCACAGTGTCCGGTTTCATATGTCCGACATTTCCTACAAGATTACAAAAAGTTAGGTATAAAAAAAAACGTATATTGTGTAGGTTTGCGAAGACGGACGTCTAGGATACCACAATCTTGCAACACAACAAAAACAGGGGGACGGCTAGTTTCTTTACGACTTTTGTTTACTAAGCGGACTGTGGGGTAGGGACAAAACGTAACTTAAGTCTAAAATTACGACTTCATAGATAGAAATGAGTCAGTGGGGAGTGTAAAGGAGATGAGTGAGGGACCTCGAGCCATTGATTCTCCCTTCCCCATCCTCAGCTGCTGTTTGTCCACACTCTTCTTACAGCCTCGTGGTAGTGTGCGCGTTTGATCCTCTTGAGGTAATTACGTCGTAATGCGCAGGTTTTCGGTTGTTCGCCAGAAAATGCGACGCGCAGTCTAATTAAAAGCAAACATCCGCCGCTTCTCCTGCGAGATAAAATGAATATTAACCGGAAAAAGCTCTGCTTGCGTCTGCGTCTCGCAAGCCTGCAGGCGAGAGCAACGATGCAGGCGAGAGCGATGACTGCAGCAGCGAACGATTGGTTGACTGATTCTTCGCGATTCCGGACGCGCAACAATTGAGGTCATTAATCCCGTACGTGTAGTGCATGTCTTTTTATCGGGGGGAGGCGGCGATCTTTCCCCGCTAGATGGTGAGATCCGGCGCCGATGTTTCGTCGGCTAGTGGGATTTTCGCCAACCAGGTATCCCCCACCAGCGAAGCACCGCTCCAGCCGGGACAAGTACTGTCTCCAATCGATCTCCCTGCATGGATAGAAGTGTAGTGCATGTTAGTGTAAGTGTGTGTGTAATGGGAGAGGATAAGACAAGGAAGAGGAAGGACAGATCACGCGCGGTCCGTGGTCCGTTTGTTAGGGTACTGCTCCGGCATTCGCCTAGTGTCGATTGGAGAAACCATGGAAAACTACCGATCAAAGATGCCGGACGCTAGAATTATCCAACAGACAGCGACTGAATTCGACCTAGCTGACACCCTAGCGTAGAAAAGCCTGCCGCTGTCGAGACTCAAACCTTGGACCTCCCGGTCAGAGGCACTGCAGTAACATCAGTTGATGCCCTGAGCCACCGCTTCCTTCGTGAATACTAGGAGAGGGCGTGTTGAGTAGTAATTAGATGGGTACGAAGAGTGAGGATTATGAGTTATATCACGAGTGTGATTAGGAAAATATATGGGTAGTGGAAGAAGGAAGAGGGAAACAAGCAATAAAAGAATAGGGAATTTAACCGGTGTCGGGATTAGGTAGTCACTTATTAAATGTTATTTATATTTTAACGCCTAGAAACAAGGCGGTGTAGGCAGTTGTTTTAAAATAAACAGAACGATCAAGAATTGTTTAGAAATCGGATGGATATGAACTGTTTTTAAATCCGTATGAAGTGAATTAATGGTGAAGTAAACGCAAACTCATTTTATTACGGAAGATACATTGATTGATTGATTGATTAGTGATTTCGGGCGCGTCAACTGCCAAGGTAATTAGTGCCGTAAGTGAATGCATGTTTTTTGTCGGGAGGTGGCGGTGATCTTCCTCCGCGAGATCCAGCGCCGACCTACCGGCGGTTACTGGGGTTTTCCCAACCAGGTATCTCCCACCAGCGGGGCACCCCCAGCTCTTAGCTCTAGACCGGTCTCTCGGCATGTGTGGTAGTGTACTGGATGTGTGTGTGTAAGTAAGGGGTAGGATAGGACAAGAATGAGAAGGAAAGAACACGCGCGGTTCATGGCCAGTTTGGTAGGGTACTGCTCTGGCATTCGCCTGGTGTTGGTAGAAGAATTCACGGAAAACTACCGATTAGAGCAATCGGCCGCTACAATTATCCTCAGGACAGCGATGAACTCGAGCTACTGCTATATCCAGCTACTGCCACCGCCGTCGAACCTTAGGGCCTTCCCGTCAGAGGCACTGCAGTGACGGCAGTTAATACCCTTAGACAACTTTTGCGTTCGGAAGAGAGATATTACAATACTTTATGTCAAGTAAAAACTTGAAACAAGGATTTATTTTATTTTGAAGTAAACATTATATGTCTTTCCGATGGAAGGTTGGCGGTGGGTGTCAACCAGAAAAATGTAACGTAGGATGCTTGGGACAGAACAGCAGGTAGAATGTCGCTCAGGGAAGAAGGGTGGAACAAGAGAGGCTGAGGGAATGCATTAATGCAGAGCTGCAGATTGAACGTGTACGACACCGACGTCAGCTCTCGGGAATGTGTACGAACTGGCGAGAAATGGTCACTGAGTCAGTGCGTAATAGGACATTATCGTCTCGGGACGTAGATATTTGACTGTTAGAGAAGGCACCGTACACTTGAAAAACGAAATGCGTTAAAGCTTTATGAATGAATATCCAATTCGGAAATTCTAACTGAAATAGGAACGCACATTTCTACTTTTTCTTCCATGCAGATGCTAGCTGATTTAAATTTCATTTGTAGTGTAATGGCTATTTTATAACATCCTAAACTTGTGGTGTTAAAGCAGCACGTACTTTCTCCCTCGTATTTTCACGAAAAATTACGCGAAAAGTACTCAAATTTTCGAAACATTGTACAATTATATATGATCTTATTTCAAAGTCTATCTTTAAGGAACAGATTTCTCCAAGAGAAAAATCTCTATCTTTAATATTATAGTTGTAGGAATACTTGAATAGTTGTAGGAAATTTTTCTATTTTCGAAGTACCCCTCAAAATGAAATATCAATTTTAAATTCAAGGGGCCGTGACATCAGCCAAGATCGATTGGGAAATATCAATGTTTGAGAAAATAGGCTGAATGGTTTAACTGCTAGCTTTGTTCACAGACAGACAGACATTTTGCTATTATTCGATTTTTCGGTATCAAGGACCAACAAAACATATATTCTGGCTATTGCACATGTTAGAGGAGTTTTTCTAAATTACTACTAGAAACTAGATTTATCTACTGTTTGTTACCATGGCCCTATTATAAGAGATTTTTTGCCGAAAATTCGCGGTTTTTTCGGGCAGCATTACATAATTTTCTCTCCCCTCCGTAAGGAGAAAGTAAAAAGCATGTAGATAAGACATAAATAGCATAATTAAAAGAAACGTAACTATTTCTACGGTATTGTATAAGGAATTACCAATGCTAATCTGGAACCTGAAGAACTTCAGGGGGGGGGGCAGCGATTCTCCAAATAACGTTTTGTAAACATACGATGTCAATAATTATAGTTTCGTCTTTCAACGCACATCGGCTGTTCACAAAGGACCTAATAATAAAAATCCTAATCGGTGAAAGAGCAATCCTTGACAAAAAAAGTAAATGAAAGAAAGCGACGTTAGAGTCTATCGTCGACTTCATTGAGACTGTTAAAGTATTGCATTAAATTGGTGATGTAAACGCCACTTTATTTCATTTGGGAACATTTACTACGCATTAATTTCCACGGCCGTGGATGCGTTGTCGCCTCCAACGTGGCCGAGGCGCGGCGCGGCGCGGCTCCCACCGCTCTGTGTGTGTGGGCGGGGCCACGCCACGCGTCGAGACGCCAAGACTGCGCCACCTGCCTTCAGGAGGAAGGGGAGAGAACGAGGAAATGAGGAAGAGGGAGAAAAATAGAGGAAAGATAAAGAGGGGGAGAGAAAGAGGAATAAGGAGACAAAGAGGAATATAGAGAGATAAAGGAATATAGAGTGAAAGATGATTAGAAATGACAGAGAAAGAGAAAAAAAGTAAGAGGATGAAGAAGGAAGGATAGAGAAAAGAAAGGAGGGGGGGGAGGTTTAAAGGAAAAAATGCAGGGAAGGAAAAGGAAAATATACGAGAGGAGAGGAATGGGATATAATTAAAAAAAGAAGAAAAGGGGAAGGGGAAAAAAAAACTCGGAAAAACCAAAAAAAAAGGGAAAGTAGAAGGAGGTAAAAAGAGGATAAGGAGAAGCAGACACACGGGTGAGAAGGGGTGACGAGACGATGCGCCAAGACAGACGAGGGTGAGGGTGTGGTGACAGGCAGAAGGAAAGGGGGCGAGCGCTTCAGATTTCCGGCTCGTTTCCGGGAGAGGCCTCCGGGGCGGCGGAAAAGTCGCTCGGCGTGTGGCAATATGGCGCGTCTGTCATCCCCACCGCGCTCCGCACCCCCCACCCCCTGCGCGACTCCGCGCCGCTACGTCCTCTGAATGCCTGCTGCTTCGCTCCTCCGGGATTGCGGAGCTATACCTAACAGCATGCAATTTTACATCGCACGTACTATGAATGAAACGATGTAGTGAAAGGCGTGGAGTTTTATGATTTTTAGAACACCTTTTAAAAAATTGTTTGCATTGTAGATGAATGAGAATTATTATTTTTTTTGGGGAAAGCTACCCAAACCTGCACTTGAAGCTGTCAGAATATTCATTTTGGAATCAAGTTTAGAAACTTAAGGTAGCAGCAATTATTTTGAATTAAACCTTTTTTCAGTATCAATTGACTTTATTAATTGCTTTGTAAGAATGAAGAGGAAAATAGACTACTCACTAAATTTAATAATTTATCCTGTCAATTTTAGCGGCAGAATGTTGATCGTTCCATGTACGTGTTTGCCAACATTTTGTACGCGTTACGTGATATGCAGAAAACGTGTTGGCGCATGGCACATCATTAATGAAATTGATTTGTTCGTCCTAAACGAAACACGACTATCAATTTACGATCCGTCTTATTACATATTCATTCACATCCGATTGTCAAATTAGACGTCAGGCACATATCAGATATGTCAGCGCCGGCATACAGAGACAATGCCGCTCACATAGAAAATTAATTTCACGTTATGTGATATTTCTCAAAGAAAATGTAGCGGAATACAAATTCCCAGAAGGAGACCACACAATTTTCATCCGGCCTTTCATTCTTAAAAAGTTCGTTTATTTATTAAAACATGCTGGGATTGAGCAGTTGATGAACTGGTAGCGCTGACAGGTGCATTTTGCTTCGGAGCGAGTTTATGCAGTTTTGTGTTTCCAAGTTATTTTTTCTCGGCTTCTCTGTTTATCTGACAACTAGGCTTGAACGCCGTCACCACGTCTCTACCTCTTGAGGAAGTTGACGACGCTGCCAACACTGTTCCCGAGGGACAACGCGATTTGGTGCTTCCAGCTGCTAGAATAGTATGGTTTACTTCCATCACAAAGTTATTGACATCGCTTGTTATGTGTTATACATGAAAGAAGGAGAATCGTTCTTCCATACATCCATGCAAAAATCAGAACGTGCTATCAGATTTTGTCAGGAAAACGTATTAATTATTAAACATCCGATTGCACAAACGAATTCTGCTTTAAAGGGAACTTAAACACATAATATAATATAAAGAGTACAATGTTTCATCTAATGAATTAACAATTAGTAATTTATAAGAATATAAAGTAGCTAAATTTTGTTCTTCACAACTTGCATAAATCATCTTATAAAGAGTGAATCAATATTTAATGCAAATTAAAGAGAAGAAGACTCTGATGGACTTTTGAATGATAACGATCCAATGGACGCAATGGTGAGAGCAATAACGACATCGCAATTTGCATGCATTGGTAACGCATCTGCAATTAAATGCGTGAGTTTCTGTACTCTGGGTACATAAGCTTTTCTGCCAAATAATAACGTATTTATTCAGGTTATCAATAACAATCTCAATTAAAGGTTATTGGTGATTGGTGAAGAAGAGGAAATTTCATGTCTAATCGCGACGCTAACTAAAAAATGCGAATTTTGCAATTTCAGTGTTTTCAATTTGTAAACTTTAATGTTATTTGTGATCCATCTCCTTAAATATAAGTTAAAATAACTATATCGTTAGTGTATAAGAAAATGACACACCTGGAAAACAATACTTTTTGTGTTAAGAGAAGAGGTGAGTTCAGGTAATAGTATTATTTTACTAGTAAAAATTTCATGCAGATACTTTACATGACAGATGGAATATCTGCCTCTACACGCAAATTAAACGGTTCTTTGTTAGACTAAAACAGTTTTGCGAAGTAACAATTTTTTGAAACAACTCTTCTTGTGCATTGACAATATGTTTTAATATGCATCCTATAACCTTCATTAGGCGGGCGGGAGTGGCAATTAGACACCAAAATGAAAGTATTGCAGAGAAGAGACTTGGTTATAAGTTGCAAAAGAATTATTTTTAACAAAAATGTTACGTTCTAATCGGTATAATAGAACATGTTACAATAAGGAATTATTGATTTAAGAGTCAGCTTCTTTGCACCAAACAAGCACGACATAACACAATATAAATATTGATACTTATAATTCACTACAACAAGAAACAAAATCGACATACCAATACATAGATAAAAATTAAGGTAACTGATTAGAAGCAATGCGATTATGGGTGAACATGCAATATTATTTCAGCCGGAGGTTGTAGTTTGTTTAATTTCCAACAACGCGATCCCGCGAAAGTGCGAGCCGGAATCGCCGGGAGCGCGTACAGCGGCCGCTCGGCGTACTACCCCGGCGGCGATGGGCAAGAGCCAGCCAGCGGCGCTCGCAGCGCCACCAACACAAGCGAAGCGAGCGCGCTTTCATATATTAATGGATTATCGGCGGTAATCGAATAAAACCCGATTTTCCATTAATCAGGATTCACCGTGATTGTGCGGACCGGCCTGTGATGGCCTCGAAAATTGCCCGACAGGTTTGATTGATTTCAGTAGGTTGGGTCTATTTTCGAAATTTGCTTCATTTCGGTGATTGAATTTCTATGATTTTGTATTTTATGAACTTTACACTAATTGTTATTACATTTCATACTCTGCGGTTCTTTCTCAGCAACGTAAAACAGTCCAATAATCAGTTTATGTATTGGACTAATACTCGCACGCATCACACATTAATGAGAGAATATTTCAAATTACACTTTTTGGAAATAATGCTAATTTTAGAACAAAAATATAATAATTTTAGGTAAATAATATTTTGAAAAATTGCCTTCACCTCGATTATGAAATTTGTGCCATAGTATGTAATGAGAGTCGTAGTGAAAAAAAGAATGCGAAGCGTATGATAATTATAGCTTGGGTAAATTAGCATTATTTTTTTCTTTAATATTATTTGTAACCTACTGTAATATTCTTAGTTAGGTTTGTTTAGGGGCGATTCGAGAATGTTAGTTTTCGAATCAATGAAGTAAAGCGGCCAGTTAACGTAAATTAAAGAAAATAAATAGTTTTATAAACTGTAACATTTGTTGGAATGGTGTCTAATATAGCGTTGTTCCATTCTCAATTTTTATATTTGTGCAGGTTGGTTAGTTGCGATATTACATTCAGATTGTAATGTACACATACTACACTACTAGATAAAGTGGTTGATGTTTGTTGAAGCACAAAATCAGAACAAATCAAACGTTATTCCTAAAGTATATTTTCCCATTATTTTTGAAAGTGGGTTCTACGTAATGAATAAATGGAGGTAATTCATATTATACATATTATGTAGAAAGTTATATCCTAGGAGTACTAAAGTTCTTTTACGCTAATATATTTAAAAGTGTTAAAATATTTTAGAACTGTTGAGGCAGCAAAATAGCTTGTTTTTAGGGAGAGCATCAGACGATGAGTCAGGTTGACAAGTTAATTTTAGCTGCCTATGTACCAACAAGAAGGAATGTAATAACGCACTCTACCTTGCAGGTGAACTTCAGGTTCAATTTTTTTTAAAAAAACCCTTGAGGTATAAGAAGATTCATTTTAAAAATTGGTGTATTCAAGGTTTGATTGATTGTATCCCACAGAATTTCGTAATACGCACGTCACCTGCTATGAATATTTGCACAGTAAAATTTTATTCCGGGAGACGGTGGTATTCCTCCCCTGGTGGATGGTGAGAACTAATATCAGCTTGCGGAGATTTTACCCCCGCACGTATTTATCGTGCATAACTCTCCCGTCACGTGGGGTAGTGTAGTGTACGTGAGTGTGACTGTGTGTGCATAAGGGATGACGAGGTAGATTGCGCACGGTCTGTGGGCATTTGGCAGTTGATTCATTGATTACTGATTCCGGGCGAGTTAGCTACTGGGGTCATTAGTCCCGTATGTGTAGTGTATGTTTTTTCATTTGGAGGTGGCGGTGATCTTCCCCCACTGGATGGTGAGATCCGGCGCCGACCTACCGTCGACTAGCGTGGTTTTCCTCAACCAAGTATTTCCCATCAGTGGAACACCGCCCCAGCCGGGCAAGCTCTAAGCTCCCGATCGGTCTCCCGGCATGCGTGGTAGTGTAGAGCATGTTAGTGTAAGTGTGTATGTGTGTGCAAGGGGTGAGGATACGACAAGAAAGAGTAAGGATAGATCGCGCGCAGTCCGTGGCCCGTTTGTTAAGGTACTCCTCTGGCATTAGCCTAGTGTTGATCGGAGAAACCACGGCAAACTACCGATCAGAGAAGGCTGCCTCTAGAATTCTCCTCCTGACAGTGACTGAATTCGACCTAGCTGATAAGCTAGTGTCGAAAATCCTGCCGACGTCGGGACTCGAACCTTGGACATCCCGGTCAGCGGCACTACGGTGACATCAGTTGATGCACTGAGCCACCGCTGCCGGTGCCATTTCTCAGGATACTGTTCCTGCATTCGCCAGGTGTTGATTGAAGGAATCACGGAAACTATCGATCAGAGCAGTCGGTCGTTAGATTTCTCCAGCCATCGGCTGAACTCGGCCTAGCTATGAAGGTAGTGTGGAAAATCCGCGCAGTGGAAACGCCGACTCTGCGGTGAACTCAGCCAGTGTGTTCCAGTCTCGAGCCCAGCAGCTCTTGCATCGCCTGGCGCATCCCGCGTGCCGTCTGGGGGGACGCACGGGGAGAGGGTTTCGCTCATTGGTCCGAAGGGAGCCTGCGCCCAACCACACCAGCGGATGTCCATCCCCTGGAGGCTGTGGGCCACTCCGCCGCCAGGCGCACCGTCGCCACTGCACACACACCGGGGCAGCTCCAAGCGACGTCGACAGATCCGCGAGGAGCCGTGGGTGAATACGCAATTGGAATGGCCTCGCGTCGCAAGACTCCTGGGCGCCTGCGATGGCAGTGGGTAGGCAGTCCGCTGCACACATGTGTGTTCCTCCAAGCTGGTTGCATCGAAAGGCAACGGTTTCGGATTTGACCGGAAATGTGGAAAACTTAAATTACAGATTTCCTCATTTTGGAATGCTCATCGTGATTTTGTTTCAGACGTTTGAATTATGAATTTAGAAATTCCGTTTTATTAAAAAACAAAAGAACATATTCACACATAATTCTTATTTATATTGGGTAAATGATATGCGCAACGAAAGCCACAAAAGCAGTCTGGCGCGAGTATGTACTTGCGTTGACAACATTAATATTATTCGGCTATAATGGTAGACTTGACATTCATTCTTTCATAATTTGATAGACGTGAAAAACAACACTATGACTTTGGATCTCGAAACATTTTGGGTCTCTACATTGAAATATTCGGGTTCTAACACAGGATGAATGATTCTTAAATCTCAAGAAAAAAGTTTCTCGAATGTCATTGTTACTATATATCTATTTATTTATATATCCTCATAACCCCTTTTAAACAGTTTCCTGAAATTATACAAATAAACAAACCCGTTCGTAATAACTAATTGTTATCTTTCTAAATGTGCGTTGCGAAGCACCATTCAACGATTTTTTTAAGGTCGTGAGCACGCAAACCGATCGTATATAGGATATTGAAATACAAATTATTACTGCTTTGTAAAAAAGTATAAAATTTAATTACTCCCTATTTGCTAGGATATTACCATCTAAAATAATCACTCCATAAAATTTATTTTATGAAACGAAATAAATTTGGTTTTTTTTTTCAAATGTTGGCGAAATTTTCTTTGCTAGTGATAACATCAACTATACATATAGAACAAAAAAATTAATACATATAAAATACTATATTATTAACATTACAACACATACTTCCTTCTACATTCATACAATTAAGTTTTCTTAACATCATTACGAGTACGCTTTACCAATTTGACTAAACACAATTAAATACATTATGAATAATGCATGCATGGCCATGTCTTTTTCAATATTTTTTAAAAATTAGAATATTCTTGGCCTTGTTATCAATTTTGAATCATTGAAAATGAATAAAATGTTTTTCGGAAATTTTCCTTTCTGTTGCTCGGCAATTCTGCGATCACTACAATTCAGGTCCAATGTTCCTTACAGAACATAGAAAAATACATCTCAACATTTAAAACATTTCAACATTTCGAATCATAAACACTTTCAGTCCTCAGCGTCTTGACTACACGATGCATCTCACAGAGCGCCTCGATCACTTTGATTTTCAGACCGCGTGGTTTGAAGACAAAAGGCGACTTTCCATTATATTGTTACTTTATTTTCGCTTTCTTCGTACGTTAATTTCTTTTAACAGACTTTGTGATATTGCCATAGTTCCAAAAAAAATGTTCCAAACTATTTGCACTATTCGTAATCCCCTTTTAAACACTAGTTTCCTTTATTTCAAGAAATATCAGCAGTTTTTGTTCGTCACTTTTCGAGAACATTTCACTGTCTGCTTGTAATATGATAAAATGTTTTTTTTACCATTACAAATTTTATATTATTTTGAAAGGTATGATTTTACATGTTATCTTTATCAGAATATGCCCTATTTTTATTTGTTGATATTTCCATAGTCCATTTTGAGCCTAGCTCTTGAGGATGAAATTAAATTAACAAAATAAAATTCCACTAATGCACTTTCAATTGTTCGTCCATGTTTACATAAAAAATTAAGCGTCCTTTTTCTAATTTATGTCTAAATATTGGGCACATCTGAATAGACCGTCACAAACAGTATCACTTGATTTATGGTATTAGGAGTGCTGAGGTACTTAGTGTTGCATATTTTTGATAACGTAATTATTTCTTTAAAACTTTGTTCATCATTCAAGTCCAGTTTTGGTCGGTATAGGACTATCTGTATAACGATCTCAAAATTCAGGGTCCGAGGAGAAATTTAGTAAAATTTTACAATTCCATAGATATTCGAAATTTTGAGCAAAACATGCAGTGTACTCCATATACTGCATGTTTCCTGCTCTTTTATTTTCTTCCAAAATGTCTATCAAAGAAAATGGAGTGAACTATTGATGTTCACCCACAAGCGACATTTGCAACCGCAGATGAGCTAAATACGAGTCACATTTCGTGCAGGCTATATCGTCATTATCAGTACGCGCATTAAGGTCATTTATGTGCGATGACAAAAGCAATATCTGACAACTCCTTGTGTCGTTACAACGACACCGTTGTGACTTTGTGATGGCCACTTGGTATTTTCCGTCCATTTCCCCTTCGGGCGCTCATCCACCCTCGTGCGCTCGACGACGGGCTCAGCCACTTGGCCGCCGTGTGGCGGACGGCGTTATGGGCGCGGGCGTGTCTCTCCTTGCCACTCGAGTGCCTCGTCGTAATGCATTATCGCCGCCCACCTCCCCCGACGGCGTCGCCACAGCTTCCCGGCCCGGCTACAGTGGCGTCCGCTGGGCACAGAGGGGAGGGCAGAGTAGGCGGAGCGGAGTAGGCGGAGCAGAGTAGCCGGGGCGGAGTAGGCTGGGCGGTGTAGGTGGGGCGGAGTAGGCGGGACGGAGTACGTGGGGCGAAGTACGTAGGGCAGAGTACGTGGGTCGGAGTACGTGGGTCGGAGTACGTGGGTCGGAGTACGTGGGTCGGAGTACGTTGGGCGGAGTACGTTGGGCGAAGAAGGCGGAGTGCTACTAATCCACGTAGTGGGCGCGGGCGTGTCTCTCCTTGCCCACTCGAGTGCCTCGTCGTAATGCATTATCGCCGCCCTCCTCTCCCGACGGCGTCGCCGCAGCTTCCCTGCCAGACTACGGAGGCGTCCGCTGAGCGGAAGGGGAGGGCGGAGTGGGGGCGGCGGAGTAGGCGGGGGGCAGTAGGCGGAGCGGAGTAGGCGGAGCGGAGTAGACGGAGCGGAGTAGGCGGAACGGAGTAGGTGGGGCGGAGTAGAGGGGCGGAGTAGGCGGGGCGGATACGTGGGGCGGAGTACGTGGGACGGAGAAGGCGGAGTGCCACTAATCCATAGGCGGGTGGAGTAGGCGGGGCGGAATAGGCGGGGCGGAGTACGTGGGGCGGAGTACGTGGGGCGGAGTACCTGGGGCGGAGTACGCGGGGCGAAGTACGTGGGGCGGAGTACGTAGGGCGGAATACGTGGGGCGGAGTACGTGGGACGGAGAAGGCGGAGTGCCACTAATCCACGTAGTGGGCGCGGGCGTGTCTCTCCTTGCCCACTCGAGTGCCTCGTCCTAATGCATTATCGCCGCCCTCCTCTCCCGACGGCGTCGTCGCAGCTTCCCTGCCAGGCTACGGAGGCGTCCGCTGAGCGGAGGGGGAGGGCAGAGTGGGGGCGGCGGAGTAGGCGGGGGGCAGTAGGCGGGACGGAGTAGGCGGAGCGAAGTACGCGGGGCGGACTAGGCGGAGCGGAGTAGGCGGAGCGGAGTAGGCGGGGCGGAGTAGGCGGAGCGGAGTAAGCGGAGCGGAGTAGGCGGGGCGGAGTAGGCGGGGCGGAGTAGGCGGAGCAGAGTAGCCGGGGCGGAGTAGGCGGGGCGGAGTTGGCGGGGCGGAGTAGGCGGGGCGGAGTAAGCGGAGCAGAGTAGGCGGGGCGAGTAGGCGGGGCAGAGTAGGTGGGGCGGAGTAGGCGGGGCGGAGTAGGCGGGCAAGTAGGCGGGCGGACTAGGCGGAGCGGAGTAGGCGGAGCGGAGTAGTCGGGGCGGAATAGGCGGAGCGGAGTAGGCGGGGCGGAGTAGGCGGGGCGGAGTAGGCGGGGCAGAGTAGCCGGGCGGAGTAGGCGAGGCGGAGTGGGCGGGGCGGAGTTGGCGGGGCGGAGGGGGCGGGGCGGAGGTGGCGGGGCGGAGTTGGCGGGCGAGTTGGCGGGGAGGAGTAGGCGGGGCGGAGTAGGCGGGGCGGAGTAGGCGGGCGGAGTAGGCGGGCGGAGTTGGCGGGAGGAGTTGGCGGGGCGGAGTAGGCGGGGCGGAGTAGGCGGGGCGGAGTAGGCGGGGCGGAGTAGGCGGGGTGGAGGGGCGGGGCGGATGTAGGTCGGGGAAGAGTAGGCGGAGCGGAGTAGGCGGAACGGAGTAGGCGGGGCGAAGTAGACGGAGCGGAGTAGGCGGAGCGGAGTAGGCGGGGCGGAGTGGCGGAGCGGAGTAGGCGGGGCGGAGCAGAGTAGGCGGGGTGGAGTAGGCGGGGCGGAGTAGGCGGAGTGGAGGCAGGGGACACGGATGTAGTCCGAGAAAGTGTGTCATGCACCCGCTCTTTCTCCCACGATTTCCACGTTTGTCGACTGGGCTTCGAAAACAAGCCTGAAAGTTAAATATGAACGAAATGACCATCACACTACGAGCACCTATATTGTAAATAAATACATGCATAAATAAATAAATATAGAAATAAATAACTACTATTCACATCATATTTTGGAAGGATTCTGTGTACGTCAGTGCTTCCATGAGCCTTTGCATTTCGCATTCCGTCCGTCACGTCGGCAAACTGACATGTTAGGGAATTCGTACCCCGCAGAGCGGTTGTTCAGCGCGCGCTGTTTGATCCGAGAGGATTTGTGCGCGGATCGTCATTCACTCGCGCGCGCTCCACCCAACGACAGGCCCCGCGTGCCTTGCAGTCGGCCCACTGTGGGCGGCGCGGCGGTGCGTTTAGAGGTCGTCCGCTCGGTGCCGGGGACATCGCGGTGAGTGTGGCGCGTTAACGAACGCGTGATTAGTGCAGATGAGCTGCGCCTGAAACGAGCGCGCGTTCCCACGCCGCGCTCCAATTTCTTTCGGCGCTCGCGCGGGTGTTTCGCGCTGGACACGGGCTGACATATGTCAGTGTTGCCACTGAAATACATGCTCGAGAATGTTGCAAATTGCAATAACTGTATACCAATATTCCGGCACTCTATTAGACGAATACCAAATTTGCAATAGTTGTGACATACAAGTATACTAGTTGAATATGTTGTCGCCAACGCTGTAAATTGTTTTAAAAGTAATGTGTGTTGATAATTTTTTTCATACTTCATTTCTCACATCCCTAACTTTGTTCAAGAGCGGCTTGTTCAGTATCTGACATTGGACTTACCAATGAATTATAGCATCAAGCGTTAGTAATAATGGTATTGTATGCAGGCTCGGGAATCAAAGAATATACGTTGTTGCGGTCACCAATAAACAAAGTCTAGTACTCCATGCTTGGTGCCATGGCGCTGTTCGAAGGGGGAGACCCTCATCACATTCATCACACAAACGACACCAAGAGGATAATTCTATTATTTGCTGTTACTCTGTAAACATATCTTCCAAAGTAGAAGGGGCATTTGAGATAGCAAAGGAACCGAGATAACCCAAGAGCTTTTACGAGTACATGGGTATCCAACACTGCATGGCCTATTTGTAAGTTCATTGTGGCAGGGACCATGTCGTGAGCAGTCCACCCACCGCCAAGCTTCTCACAGTAGACGCGTATGAACTGTACTTGCAGTGCAATCCGGTTCAATGCATCCGCGAGATCGGAATGGTGTACTTAGTACTCAGCATGTATTCGAGAGCGTAGGAAGATAACAAAATTGTGAGTAATGAGTAGCAACTCACCTTGCAAGCTTCCCAGGGTAGATGAGCATCCCAAGAGCCGTACAATGGTAAGGAAAATGATCAACAAAGAGCTCTTTACTCACCTTACAAGTTTCCCCGATCAGAGTAGCATTGCGGGGAAAGACAGCGGCTGGTGCAAGTGGTACGCGATGAAGCGTTTACTGATCTTCTTGGCTTCCCTGAGTAGATGAACATTTCGGTGGCCGAAATGGTGATGACTAAATGATAAGTATCGAAACACTATGTGACCTTTCCAGAGTTGATTGAAAGCCGCAACGATGGGGATCTAATGAGCGACTCATACTGCAGGTGTCCGAGAACAAATGAACATCCGATATCGGCTTGAAAGCTCACCTTCAGAAGCCCACGACCGAGCGGTGAGCATTGGCTCAATTTCCTTCATTAGCTGACCACCGAGGTGTGCACGTGCGAGCGGCTTGTGATGAGTCAGCTCGCGGGCTACCTTCATCAGCTGCCCCAACGCAGTCAGGAGGGGCCAGTAGTGATCCACCCACCTCTCTGACTTCCTTCAATAGCAGACCTCTGCAGTTCAGAAGTGCCAGTGGTAAGCGATGACTCACCGCGCGGGCTTTTCTGAGTAGATTCGCAACATAAGACCTTAGATTTGAGCCCGTGATGGGCGACTCACCTGGGGAAGTTCCCAGAGTAGCCAACGTAGAGTGACTCCCTGCGGCAAGTGACTCATCTCGCAGGCATCCTTCATTAGCTGACCACCGCAGTGTAGAGGTGCCAGTGGTGTGCGGTCACTCACCTGGCGGGCTTCTCTGAGTAGATGAGCACCACAAGGCCATAGAGCTGAGCCAATGGTGCGCCACTCACCTGGGGAGGTTCCCCGAGCAGATGACCACCGCAGTGCAGCGATGACTCACCTCGCGGGCTTCCCTGAGTAGATGAGCACCGGTTGGCGTGTGGCAGCGCGCGGGCTCGTCGGGCGACGGCTGCAGCGGGGGAAGGCCCCGGCTCCCCAGCCAGGGCAGGCCGTCGCAGGGCGCGTCGGCGCGCGTGGCGGGCGGGTGGCTGAACTGCACCTCGCCGCCGCTGCCGCGCAGGCGCTGCTTGCGCGAGCACTCGGCCGAGCGCACCATCTCGAACGACGCGAAGAAGTACAGGTCGGTGAAGTCCTCGGTGATGTTGAGGCGCGACACCACGAAGTGCAGCTCCAGCACGCGCGTCGTCGACTTGAACACCAGGTGGCGCGCGCCCGTGCTCGACAGCGTCGAGTTGTCGCACAGGCACACGCGCGGCACGCGCACGTCCCGCCACGGCACCTGCGCACGCCCCGCCCCCACCACGCACGCGTTACAGCACGGCTCCTCCTGGCAAATCGTAACGTGCTCCAGGAAAGTCTTTACGCACCGAGCCGAGCCAGGGTCTCCTAGCACAAATTGCATTTATTTGTAGCAACCTGATCATTCGGAAAGAACACTGCTTTGATTGTGAGAACGCAACTTACGTCTTCTTTTGTTGCAAGCTGCAACTCGTGCAATCAACCCAATTTCTGTAGCTATAGCACTCTCACCAGAAATACGCCACTGCGGAGAGACTTTTCTGGCTCGCTGTATGTCAAATGCAGTTTTTGTATACAAGCGTTATAAGCTACCTTTTATATTGCAAGAAATCGTTCGTAAAAGTGCCTTTTCCGGCATAAATGATGACGTATTAGATTTTACTGCACTGATTGCTTCATCGTACATTCAGACAAACGCAATGAGAGAATCCTGGAGATGTAGCAGTAAGGGGAACAGATGACAATCGTTTTCTCACACAGATGTCAAATATCAAAGACGTCAGAAGAAAGTTGTTTCGCAAAATTAAGTTTGATTTTTGGAAAGTTTATTATTCGTTTGCTCAGATATTTGTTAAAACGTTGAGGCTAAAATAAAGTCTCTGATCGAAATAGCTGCCTATATTTCACTGGAACAATGAAGATCAACTGTAATGTTTTCTGTGGCGGTTTGAGATTCTTTCTTTTTATTAGAAAATTTTATAATGCTGTTATACATAAAAATAGCGTATGCCACTTGTTTACAATGTTGCTTGTAAAAACTCACTGCTAACGCCGCTCGTCTTCAAATCATGTTCTCAAGCAATAAAGCTTAACTTTGTAAAATAATAGCATAAACTACTATTAAGGATCACTTATTATTTATTTGCGTGTAGCCATGAACACGTATATGAGATAATAAAAATAACAAACACAGAGAGAATAATATCATTTTAATATACATAACATAATAAATAGAAAAACATGAAAATACAGATAGCTTTCCATTCCCATCCTAGCAGTTTCTACGGCCGTATGACAAAGGGAAAGCTCAGGCAGAGCCAAGCGTACTGGATACCGTGAAGAGCACATTCATGCTTGCCATTTGTCTCCCTCTCCTCCAGGTATGGATAATAAATAAAACACGGTCCAGGCCTAGGAACATTTCAAGCTGGCAAACGTCGGATTTGGCCGACTCTAATATATGAAGTACACATTTTGTTTGCATAAATAGTTAGATTTCCCTCAATTCACAGTAACTCCGTTGAGAGAGAAAATGTTCGGATCAATTACAAGTGATTTTTCGATTAACCTCTGGGAAAATTATTTGAGTAGGAGACAATATGCTTAGTAGGTAGAATGATTATTGTTATGTTTTAGAAATTTGCTACGAAAGAACAATCCATGTAAATAGATAAATATAAAATTATTTAAAAATCTTAGCTTCTGTTGACATTACGAAAATTTGACTCACTTTGAAAAGTAGTATTGAGGAGCAAATGGAAATGAGGAAATCTAATCTAAATTCAAATAGTTAAAGTGAGAAATTTTAGATTATCATAATCATAGTCCACTTTATTTTCATTTAACTCAAAATAAGGTGTGACTAGATGAATGTGGCTTCGCCGTCGCTGTGAACTCTTTTAAACGTATTTTATGTGTTGACAATTTCTTACATACCAAATTTCTTTCATGCTTAGCTTTGTTCAAATATGTTCTTACAGTATCTGTCATTTGACTTACCTATCAATCGCAGTAGCTGATAATGTTACCCTTCCCTTCAAAAATTCCCAACATCCAATGACCTTGTACGTTACCTCCATACGGGATATGAACTTCTAATATTGAAATGTTATAATTATAAACGCCGTAAAAAATACTTGAAGGTGTTAACGATGCGAATAGTTTGAGTTTAGTACAGCTACATTTTAACAAGTTTTGCTAATATGCACAAAAATGCACAAAGATCACCTGTAAAGTGTTCTTATGGGTTATTATCTAAGCGTAATATAAGATAATTCTCAATTAGTTCCGAAAATTCTGTCATAAAATCTTCTATAACTACATTTGATTATTTCCAGGATTTGCTTAACACTTCCATACTTTCTCCCCTAATTTTTGAAAATATTAAAACTCCAGAAACTCTATTTTGTATTAAATTCCTCTTACAATTGCCCTACTAATAATTTTGTATGTGAATATTGAATATAAACATTAAAAGGCCTGTGTTTTGTATGTTTATATGAATAAGGTGTTAGTTAAGTCAAAAAATAAGTTCACACAAAAAAATAAGGTCACATTGATTTGAAAATATATATTTATATCCTTTGGAACTTAAAAGTGAGAATTCGAACGTAAGAACGTTCATTCATTCTATAACATTACTTAGTTATGTTTTATCCACATTCACTTATAATTCTTCAAATTTAACAAGTTCCAAGGCTGTTCGTACGATTTTGCAAATTTATTTTTAAAGATATGGTCTTGAGTCTACGGAAAAAATTATATGGAAATATGCTGAGCAATTCACTTGTTCATATTAACGTCACTTGTTCACTTAAAGATGTCAAAATGAGTGTTGCCAACGTCCTGAAACAATTATGGCGTATTGAGTGAAAAAGGCCAGTCAACGCCAAATACATAGATTTATTTAAGTGGCGTGGGTTTAATTTCCGGCTTACTCACTAAGATCGCAGCGCCAAAACACGCAAAACACATTTTTGGAAATTTCTTTGAACCTTCTGGACGGGCTCGAAAGCAAAATATCAGTTCTCCATCAGAATACTAGGACGCGTTGAATGACACTCGACTGGGGCACAGGAAGAGGCCTAGCTGTGAGTGATGGAGCCGCACATCTGCTCACTCGGGGTTGCCCAATTACTGTTTAGGGATATCTGTTTGGTTCCAGTTAACTCCAAAACAATGAACTATGTCATATGTATGTTTAAATCGAAGGAGAGTCTTATGATTTCATTCAAGAACGTCAATTATGTCATCTGAAGCCGTAGGGTAAACATTTTGTATGTTGGGAAAGATAACCTTTTCGGATGAAACTATCACCAAGAACACTATTTGTTGGTTCAAAGCGCGAAGCATAATTGACAGATTTCAGTGTCAACAAATTTAATGACCCGGATTGGTAAATATTGATTAAACGCGCTAGGATCAACAAGCTCATTTATCTACCTAATTATTAAACAAATATAATTTCATCTGTTTTACTAAATTTATGGGAGCATTCTTGTAATGTTTGTGGCATGGAAAATTGATATTTAATGAACGCATGATGTGAAATGAAAACATTATTTTTACAAAATAAACATGTGTTTTCCGCTGCGTTTATGAATATATATATATATATATATATATATATATATATATATATATATATATATATATATATAATAATGGAATAAAATTGAATTTATTGTATACTAATTGAATGTTTTATGATTTTACTAAGAGGCAACAAAATATAAACGCTCACTAACATCTTCAGTTTTCAAACATCATTTTACGCCTTTACTTTGAACTGAATTATCAGAAGTATTCGTTTCTACAATTCTACATATGTTCCTTCTGAACTTCTGTAAATGTTTTACTCTAATGATCTACATCGGACTTCATAATTAGGAGATATTATATACACCTCAAGCAGATATATTACCTACTTTTTTTTAGAAAATGGTGTAAAAACATAACTACAATCTGTTCAGGAACTCGAGAAAAGGTTTAAGAGACTAGGACGCATCGTTCCTGAGGTATGATCGATATCTAAATGTGCTGCACTGTGTACCTGGTTCTCCTGCTATCCTTCATGATCTGCGAATTTCTGTATTTTTCTTACTGAATCTGATTGGACTAAAGGGTAAATTTCCTATCAAGCAGTATCAAATTGAATTTATGGATGTTTGCGGGAGATTAACGTCAACTGCTAGGATCATTCATCCCGTCTGTGTAATGAATGTTTGAGCGCCGGAGTTGGCAGAGCCGCTGGTTGGTGAGATCCGGCGCCGATCTACACGTCGACTTGCAAAGGTTTCTGCATCCAGCGATGCACCGCCCCGATGAGGCAATCTGTCAGCTCCCGGGATGTGTGGGAGTGTAGTGCACGAGAGCAAAGCGCTAGAGAGTGTGTGTATGCGTAAGAGGAAAGAGGTTAGGAGAAGGAAGGGCAAGGAAAGAATGCGCGCTGTCCGTGGCCTGTTTGTTGGGTTGCTGAAGCGATATTCACCTGATACTGAACGAAAAAAAAACAAACACGGAAAACTGCCGTTCAGCTAGAACCGGTAGCTAGAGGAACCGGTTGCTAACATTCTACTACAGTCAGCGGCTGAATTATACTTTGTTGAAAACTCGACATCGTCGGAACTCAAATCGTAGGATCTCCGGTTCAGAGCTTAAATCGGGGACAGCAACAATGCTGGCTCTGACAGCTCAGCCGATACACAG
Organism: Teleogryllus oceanicus; assembly: GCA_964035755.1. Taxonomy (NCBI): domain Eukaryota; kingdom Metazoa; phylum Arthropoda; class Insecta; order Orthoptera; family Gryllidae; genus Teleogryllus; species Teleogryllus oceanicus. The sequence goes on from CAXIVR010000007.1 coordinate 89,916,492, forward strand.
GAGATGATGGTGATGGTGATGGTGATGATGATGATAATGATGACAACAATAATAATAATAATAATAGTAATAGTAATAATAATAATAATAATAATAATAATAATAAATCAATCCAGATAGTCGAGATCGCAAAAGCAGTAAGTGCCGCGCCGATCGCCGAAGGAAGGATTGGAGTCCCGCCTCGGGCATGGTTGTTTGTTTGTGTATGTATGTGATTGTCTCTTCAACCTTCATAATCATCTTCGCATATTTCATCCCCAAGTTTTAAAAACTCTGGCATGTAAAAATGGAGTCTGCATAAAAGTAGCCGATCCCCACCAAGAAGGTCACGTTCACTCGCCCCCGGAGAGATCATGACCGAGCCTTGCGTACAAGCGCCGCGTTCGCGTGGTCCTCGGATGGCCAATTCGCTACCAAATAATAATAATAATAATAATAATAATAATAATAATAATAATAATAATAATAATGATAATAATAATAATAAAATAATAATAATAATAATAATAATAATAATAATAATAATAATAATAATAATAATAATAATAATAATAATAATAAAGAAGAAGAAGAAGAGCTCACCTCGTAGATGCGCAGCTCGGCGACGCGCGGCGCGTCGGGGGCGTCAGGCGGGAAGGCGCGCGCGCAGCGCGGGCGGCCGGTGTGCGCGTCGGCCTCGGTCACGCAGGCGCCCGCGCCCGCGCCGCCCTCCCCGCCCCCGCCGAAGGACGCGTTGTGCAGCGTGAGGCGCACGCGCTCGTCCGCCGCGGCCTCCAGCCGGAACACGCACGACAGGTTGTGCGCGCCGCCGCGCCCGTACAGGAAGACGTTGCGCGGCGACCAGAACTCGCCCGCGCGCACGCGCGGAAGACGCGGCTGCACGAGGGCGGGTGGTCGTCGGGGCCTGCCGGGCCACGCCCACACACACGCGCGCGCTCAGCCGAAGAAACGCAGGAGCAGCAATAATCGATGAGAGAGAGAGAGAGAGAGAAGGTAGAGAGGTAGGGAAGAAGAGAGAGAGAGAGAGAGAGAGAGAGGGAGAAAAGACAAAGCAATGGGGGAAAAGGACCGCGAGACCTTAAGGGGGAAAGTCCGAGAAGAAGCTGAAAGGGGGAGGGGAACTGTGGTGATGGGAACCAGGGGAAAAGAGTGAGGTGTTAACAACATGGCGAGGGAGCGAGAGAGCAAGAGGACATGGGGCCATAGAGGGTAAGTTAGTAAATATCTAGAAGCGTGAAAGGGATCAAAGATGACAATTGCACTGAGGGCATGGATCTGAAGTAGCATTGCCCCAAAAAAATGTCCCCAACTCGCTGCCCCGGCGTTGGCACCTCATATTTGCATTTGTTTTACGAAATTGCTTTCTGGTACTCTTTTATCTTCACTGATTCAAGGGAGCGGAAGCAAACCTGCTTCCTTGAAAAATAAGAGATCAAGTGACGAGAATCAAGACAAGAAAATAATATGGGAGGTAAAATTGGAAACGGAGGAACTACAATGTTGAATTTCATATCAAATTTTGACAATACATTTCCCACTCTATTACGTTTCTTTACTTCATTGAAAACAAAGAAGGCTTATTTTTGTGTTACAATTCATGGTAATTTGGATCGCCGTAGTTTCGACATGATTTAGTTTTGTGAGTTAGATTGTAAATTTTTAAAAAAGTAATTTTAAATATACATCTTCTTTGTTTTGATTACAAAATGTTCAGACTTTACCTAGTCAATGTGGTGAAAATCTGAAAAGATAATCATAATTGATTATTATGATTATGAATCATCATCTACTTTAGAGACAATTAATGAAAAAATGAAGACCAAGGCTGATAGGAAAATGTAAAACAAGAAGAGAAATTAGAGAAGTTTCAAACACATCTGGTGATGTGGTGATCTTATGTTCAAGGACGTACAGGAAAAATAAAATTTAGAATATCAGAAGAGTTTCCAGAGGGAACTGGAAGTTGAAGAATTTTTTGAAAATATAATTATTTTTTTTTTAATTACATAGGGTTTGACTTCTCTACAGGAAAATAGTAAAACAGAAGAATTTAAAAAATATTGGTTACACACTAATGTGTGTTAGCTTTACATGACAGGAATATCAAAACTTCAAAGAGAATTTCTTGTGACGACTTAGTATACTTTACTCCGACGAATGCTAACAGTAACGCTGGTTTATATTTCCTCGACAAAACATCCGCGTAGCTTTCAAGTTTTAAATTTCAAAAGCTCCAGAAACACCAAAGTGTTCGGCGAGGTGCAACGGAGTAAGATTCTTTAGAAAGAAAATAGAAAGGCGACGGAGATGCTAGAAAACATCAAAGGCTTTTATAATATCGCTAAAGTCTGGAGATCTATAGGTAAAATGTAAATGCACTCCAAAGAGATGGCAGGAAAACACACTATTTCTTACGCGATTTAGAGGAAGCGAGAAAACTTGCATCATAATGTAGGAGGAAAAAGATGAAGCAAGATGGAACATCTTTCATATATCACCTTTCGAAGTGGAATTTCTGCCGATCCGGCAGCCATCAATATTTTCTATTCACCGAAAGACGTTATAATCCAGGATGTTATGACATACCGAACACTGAGATGACATGGTGGTATACAGATGATGTCATGTTTCAACAATCGAGACAACGGATGAATCGAACTAATGCACCCTAAATGAATCCACGCATTTGCAGCGCAAACGAATTTACGAGGGGGCCGAGCTCCGTCGAGCATCGCGTCCGTCCGCAGGAAAAAAAAACGGGTCGGGGAGTGCGTGGGCGATAGGGCGTGGGCGGGGAAGGCGAGATTTATGGGCGATCATCGCTCAGCCGCCGAGTCCGCTTCGCTCGCCCTCCGCCGCAGAATCTTTCCCCCTCCCACCGTCGCGCTTTGACTCCCTGCTGTCGTCTTATCTCTGCCACCTCCCCCTCCAACCGCCAGGACCCAAACACTCCCGATGGCCTGGAGCTGAAGTTTCTTTTGTCCCCTGCGGAAAGTTTATTATTCGTTTGCTCAGATATTTGTTAAAACGTTGAGGCTAAAATAAAGTCTCTGATCAAAATAGCTGCCTATATTTCACTGGAACAATGAAGATCAACTGTAATGTTTTCTGCGGCGGTTTGAGATTCTTTCTTTTTTATTAGAAGATCGATTGTTAATACGTCCAAATGCTTGGATTATGCTTGTTTAGAAACGGTAAGAATAACAGAATATTCCTCGTGAGATAATACCCTACAATTCTGGCAATTTGTCTCATATTTCTCTTTAGCAATAAAATGGCAACACCGTATTTTATCCGAAATTAGCTCTGACAAGAGTATGCTCCAAGAGTCGTTTGTTGGGTTGTTTGATAACCTTACTATCAAATAATTTTCTTCTAAAATTACTGGAAATTACTCATGTGCGTACATACAGCAAATATTGCTTGCCTGAACCTTAGTGATACTGAAAGTAGTTCAATAAGTATTGTGCTTATTCTTAAAAGTTTCCGGAAACATAAGAATAATTTTATAAGAATTAAATTTCAATTTCTTCCATTCGTGTGTATTTGGCTTCCATCCACCAATACTTTGTTCTATAAAACAAAAGAACCTTCCTATATGAATATATTTCGTAAAATTTAAGTTGAATTCGATCAGACATGAAACGTCCCTTCTGCAATAGAGAATCCAGAGTCGTTACAGGCTGTCCGTGAGGCGCTCTCTTGTAGATTCCATGAATACGATTAGTATAAGATACCGCCGCCTGACGGTGCCAAATGTTATGCATAGAAGTCCTTTGCCCGATGTCTCTTGCGCTATTGCCAGTGCAGTCTATTTTTATGTACTCCAGAGGGTTCCGTGAAATGACCTGAAGCATTTTCAATTACAAAATTGCTCAATTGATAAGAACACATTGATAAGAAAATGAGTTTAACATATTTCTCTCATGAATAATAATTATTAATTAAATAGCTAAAAAATCAAGAGGAACTCAAACATTTCATTGTTCAAACATTTGTAGAATTATTTGGTGTCACTTGAACTAGCAACGAACGTTAAGGAAACATCTGCGTAATTTGTAATTAATTTTGTTCAGTTACAGTTTTTCTACGTATTGTTTGTAAGATCATTTATCTTTGCTGAAATGTGCATTACTCAAGTTTTGGAGGAAACTTCAAATTTCATAAAGTTATTTCTATAAACCTACAATTCAAACAAATTGGGCAAATTATTTGCTGGATCATGACTGTCTTCTTTTGCCTTAGGAGCAAACCTTCATCCTCTTCCATTCTTGGCTGCCCGGGATGCCACAGTCGGTTGAGCTGATGACGTTTCGGCCATCGTTTTGTGGCCTTCTTCACTGTTATACTGTGACTATATAGCACTGAAGAACAGTGGCGTATGCAGGAGGCCACCGCACCTACCGGTGGTAGCCCGAGAAAATTACAAGAGCAAAAGTATGTCAAGATAAATTATATTAAAAATAATAATAGGCTACATTCTTTCTCAGTGACATATATTTTTTAAAACTCTGTATGATCTGTTCTATTTAGATGTGCATTAAATCGTTCGCTAGTCGGCGCAAGCGTCAAATGAATCGTTGGCAACGCTTCAGAAACATGACACACTCCCTCTTCCTGCTGGTAAGATATGCGCCAACCAAGGGCTCAGGTCCCCGATTTCTGGAGCGGTTTCTCGACACGCTCGGAGTGTTTCGGAGGCATTGGACAGTGAACGGACAGAGTAAATTACATGTGCGCTTTTGTGTAAGACACACACGTTTGGTGGTGATTGTACATATACATACTAGATTATATTAAGCGGGTTTTAAGTGTTAAAATTGCAATATATTAAGAATGTGATAGTGTCCGAGTTACTAATTGTCAATTTGGAAAGGTATTTTGAAAAAATATCACAGCAAACTTCCGGAAGTTTATCTGTTGACGATGAGTGTATTGTACATCGCTTATTAGAGAAGCTTTTTAATAGTCGTTCGTATAATGAGAAATGGTTAAAATGATTGTGTTTCATGAAATTATAATATTGTATAATAAAAATAGTACAAACTAGAAAAACTACATAATCGAAGATTATGTACACTTATAAAGTCAGAGATTATTTCGAAGGTCGGCGGTAGCCCAGATCATGAAAGCAGTGTACGCCACTGTTGAAGGCCACAAGATGATGAGCTCGACCGGCTGTGACGCGGCTCATCCCGCACCACTCCGACCACAGGAGCCTTCGAGTCTCTTCATTCTTTTTATTTTCGTCGTTCACCTTGCAATTCCACACACAATGCCTGAATTCTTTCCCAAGAAAAATTCAATTCATCCTAGCGCGATTCACCGAATGACTAGTCGTTCATTAATTGACAGTTCGTGATTCCGGACGCATCAACTACTGAGGTCATTATTCCCGTAAGTGCGGCGCAAGTATTTTGCTCGGGAGGTGACGGTGGTCTTCTCCCAATGAATGGCGAGATCTGTCGCCGACTTATAGTCCACTAGCGGTGTTCTCCCCAACCAGGTATCTCCCACCAGCGAGTCACCACCCCAGCTCTAAGCTCCCCATCGTTCTCCCGGCATGTGTGGTAGTGTAGTGCATCTTAGTGCAAGTGTGTGTGTAAGGGGTGAGGATACGACAAGGAGGAGGAAGGAATGATCACGCTCGGTCCGTGATGCTCCGGTTTTTCCCTGGTGTTGATCGGAGAAACAAAGAAAAAACATCGATCAGAAGAGCCAGCCGCTAGAATTCTCCTCCAGACAGCGGAATTCAACCTAGCTGACAAGCTGGTGTCGAAAATCCTGCCGCCGTAGGTACTCGAATCTAGGACCTCCGGGTCACAGGCCCTGAGCTCCCTCTCCCGGACTGACCAGTCGTCCCCTTCCGCGGCCGTGCCCACCTTCTTCCACTACTCGCCTTCCGCAGCAGTACCTTCTATTTCTATTGTGTTAGGGCGTGACCCGAGCCGCTCGCCGCCGCGACACCGCGGGGCCCCGCTTGGCAGCCGCTCGGGCGACATGCCAGGCCGACGCGCCGCGCCCGAGGCGAAGAAACGGAGGGAAAAATAGCGCGTGACGTTTGAGATTTCATGCCTCACCGAAAACGTTTCTGATACTCAGTAATAAACGCCTATATAAAATGAAATTGAAGATAACTTGCTGGCATATATGGACACTTTACCCTTTTTCACTCCCATGGATTTTCTAGTAACAATAATTGTGGACGCTCTATTTCGACCTCATTCAAGTCGTTATATCATTATTCTTTATTTTCTTTCTACTTTTTTTTCTTTTTTTTTTTTTTTTTTTTATACCCTGACTGTTATATGCAACCTTCATTAATTCACCTCATTCCACTCGCTTCATCCCACAATGACCCGATTGAATAGTTCCCGCATGCTTCGTCGCATCCCTTAAATATTCCCGATCCAACCTCTCCCGACCGTTCTCTACTTTCCGACTTCTACCAAGCTTCACATCTTTCTCCGCCCCACGGCCGTCAGAGTTACGGCCGGACGCGATGTTTACATAACGCTCCCGACGAGAGAGAGAGCAACGTCTGGCTCTTTGCAAGTCCGCCCCCGTCCGCGCCCCCTCCCCCACCCCTCCCGTTCCACCCCGCCCCCACCGGTGTCTGTTCCCCCCCGCTCCGCTCTCTCTTCCCCCCCCTCCCCCCCCCACCCAACGCCTGTGCTTCCGCTTCGCTTCCCCCCCCGTCCGCGCCCCCCCCCCCAGCGCTGCCGGCGCCAACTCTTGGATGCGGCTTCTCGTCAACAAACCAGACGCTGAAAGCGGCCGCTTTTTAGAGCACGCGGCGCTCTCTCCTGGCCGATCTGCAACTCTCTTTTGTTCCGCGGCGTTTCGCGATCGCAAAGCTTCCCTCCAGCGCTTTGCGGCAATCAGAGCCCCCACGCGACTCAGACGGCTCAGCGCCGATGTACGCAACACGCTCCGCGTTTGTTTGGTTGTATATTCTTTGCTGGACTATCCATACCTTTGATTCATTTTTGTGCATGTGATCATGAGTTATAAAGGTGTTTTTGTCACACAAAATGGAGCATGCGTCAATATAATATAGCTCCACGATGTGCTTTACGCACGCTTGCAGTTAATCATCGTATTTGTTGAACTGTTTACGCCCTTCATTCTTTTTGTGTAAACAATCGTTTGAGTTAAAAAGTTTTTTCTCACACAAAATGAAGTATGCGTCAAAACAATTTTCTTTTATCGAGAGCTTTGCAAACTTTGTAGTAAGAGATAAAACGATTAGTAACTAAGTGTATGATGTTTTAACGAACAGGAGTCAAAGGGACGTAGCTAATATTTAAAAGTAATGTAACGTATTATGTTCATTTAAGGGGCTGAAGAGATGGTAAATTAAAAATTTCAGGGAGGAATTTATTCTGGCACGAAAATGGTTTTGAATGTAATATTGTACTTTTAAAAATTTAAAAAGAAAATAAAAAGAGTTGACTTCACTTGAATTTTTAAGTTAATTGTTTTGGCATCTATGAGATAACAACATGAAGAATGTAATTTAATTTACAATATTTAAAACTTAAAAAATAATTTAATAGTATTCGGGTGTTAAAAATTACCACCCACAAATTGCACGATTATAAAAATTATCACTTGATATAGTTATTCAGTAAAGTTCAAACTTTTATACACTGCTATTTTAAACTAGCCCACGATACAAATACATTTCAATAACTTGTTAAATTTCCACTTGGTATGAATAAAAATACGTTAAGTCTTTTGAATTACAATTCACAGAAAATCAACAGGAAAATAGTTCAACATGATTTTGTGTATAGGTAAACATATTGACGATTATGTTGACCAGTACCAGCACCGAGTGTGCATTTGCAAAATGAATGACTTCCCATCGTCCATCAAGAATCAAAATTTTATCAGTTCGATCTGATGCTGGCGTCGGTATGTGTGTTTTATTTAATATATTTGAAGTCGTTAATCAAGTTAACAACACAATTACCAGCGATATGCGGCATTTCATTTTCAAATTAAACGCTTTTAATTTTTATTGAGGATCCCATTTTCGGGGGAGGAACTGCAATAAAAACGCGATAGCCTGGGGTAAATGCATGCGCGTTTCCACTGACATGATCGGGAAACAGCAGACCACAATTTGTCCTGTGTTAGTTGTACGCACGTTGCAGATTCTCTAACGATGTAGGTGTGTGGTTACAGACAAACAGAGCACAGTGCCTCAGCTTTGTACACTTCATCCGGGGTTAGTTGTCTAGTCATTATCGAGAGAACGACACTGGCACACTGGTTAGAGCACAAGCACAGTGCATCCACCGTCAGCTGCACGTACATTGTAGAGAACCTAACGAACGCACGCATTTGTGCCAACATTGTGATTGTGGCTGTTACAAGTATTGGCCAAACTCCTTTTGAAGAAACACGCATTGTACTCTCATACATTTCATACGTTTTATAATATATGCTGTACTAAAACCATATCACTAACAAGAATATTAATACCAGATTAAGAAAAATGAGATTTTGTTCGAAATAAAATATTTATTCAAGTACATCATCAGGTGTAGATTTTTTTAAATTTGTTGCGTCTACTTTGACGCAACGCGTCTCCAAGCCCCTTGAGGGGGGTGGGGGCGTTGAGCGCTTTGCGCTTTTCGGAGTAATTCTCCATTACTAACAGCGCTTTTGGAGTAATCCTCCGCTAATATTATGTCTGTCGCGTCTCTTCGCAGTCAGTTGCCAAGAGGACCGCAAGGTAGCATCTCCGCGTACGCGCCTCCCCCGCGCGCTCCTGCGTTACTACCCAGCGGCCAGAATTGGGAAGGAATAAGGATAGGGGTAGGGTTTAGGACGCTTCACAGGGGTTGGAATTTTGATATTTTATTGAATCTTTCGCCGCAAAATTGTCTCCTTACTCCATTTCACTACAAACTATTCACTGAAATAGGGTTTTATTTACGTCCCACAAAGTTATTTTGTGAGCTGTTGCACGAAATGAACTTTAGTAGTAATGTGACCGAATAAATCAGTTTTTTGAAAAACAAAACCCTCAAAGAAGCTATTTCAATGTAAAATATAAACATACCGAAAAATGTTCGTAAAATTTAATTGTTAATCATATTATTCAATTTTATAAATCTGTGAGATTAAACCCAAAGTGCATTACAAATATTATTTCGTATTTTTATTTTTTCGTGAAATTCCTTTTTCTTCTGCAGTTACAAAGTGAAATCAACGACGTAATACAACTCTTACAGAAAGAAAATCTCTCATTTTCTTGCAATTTAAAATCTCTCATTTAATTGGAATTTAATACTTACCATTCTGAAATTAGAGTTTGTAAAACGAACATTCTTCTATGTTTTGTAAATAAAATTGAGATCCACAAGTTATTTCAACAATCTAAATATAAAAGGCTTACAAACAACAAAAAAATGATATGGAGGTAGTGCATTAAATGCCATATTACTAGGCACTAAAATTCTAATATTTATACTTGGTCATGTTGAACGAATACTTTTTGCTCTTGAGCTGTATCGAAAAAACGTAATTTAAAAAAATACCTCCGTGGATCCTTAGATTCCACGGAGATATCGAACAGGAGTGTAAAAATCTCGAAACTCCGCTTCGCTGCACTTACAAATTTATCTAACAGCACGAATAAACATAAAAGGAGCAATGCGAAGAGGAAGTTTGAACTATGTACAATTGCGAATAGGGAAGGACATACAGGCATTGCTTGTAAACGCATTTTTATTGAGAAAATGAAATCATCCTTACATTCTTTGTGATTTTTCGTTTGATAATCCAAAAATAATCATGAGCTTGGACCAAAAATGCAAAACGTCCAAGAAGAACAAACAAAAAGTCCAAGGAAACAAATGTGCCTATTGTAAGGGGAAGATCATTAAAAATAACGTATGCCAACAAGGACTTCCGTTACATAAATGATGAAAATATAACACTATATTGTTAAGGTTTTGCTCAAACGTATTCATTTAAGAGACTCAGCTCCCACCAGACTGATGAACTGAGCTGCTTTTGCAATCCACTCAAAGAGCGGAGGAGAAATCTCAAGGAGAAGTAAAAGAATAAGAAGCTGAAGACAAATAGCAGTTTATAGAGCTTTCAAGACTTAAGTCATTTAATACCATAAGCGATGTCCACCGAGTGCGTTGATGGCAGCGACATGGATGATGAAGAGAATGATTATGTAGAAATGTAATTAGAGAGAAGAAAAACTGAAGAATCACATGATAACCTACCGAGAGTTCAAATTGTCCACCGCAAACACCACACGTTTTGACTGGGGACGTAACCCAGGCCCCAGGGATAGAATCCCTAGAAGAAGATGAAGCCAAAGATGAAGAAGAAACAGGAGAGGAAGAAGCTGAAAATGAAGAAGTTGGATATGTAGAAGCAGGAGATAAGAGGAGCATGACAAGATAACCTGGCGAGAGCTCGTTTTTACCACCACACGCGCCACAAGGTCTGGCTGAGGATGGAAGCCAGGCCCCCAGCAATGGAAAGCGTATGTACCAGCTAGTACATTAACCCCCCTCCAAAAAGGTAAACAAGCCAGAGATGAAGGAGAAGAAGAAGGAGATGGAGAAGAAGTCGAAAATGAAAAATCACAAGACGAAGAGGAAACACGAGGTGAAGATGAAGCAGAGGTTGATGAGGAAACACAAGATGAAAAAGTTAAAGATGAAGAAAAAAAAAAAGAAAGAAGTGAAGAAAAAAGAAAAAAAAAAAAAGTGGAAGAAGATAAGGGGAACAGTAAATGAAGAGGAAGTAGTGAAGATGAAGGGGATAAAGCAGATGAAGCAGAAGGAAGAGGAAGAAGAAGAATCGGATGAAGAGGAATCGGATGAAGAAGAATCGGATGAAGAGGAGTCAAATGAAGAGGAATCATAAAGCGAAGGGGGTCGGCGCGACGGTCGGTTACCTTCGACGGTGGAGTGCGCGAGGGTGAGCGTGCTGCCCGAGGAGAGGTAGCTCTCCTGCGGCGAGCAGGGCCGCGTCATGCGCGTGGCGTTGCCCGCAGCACGTCCGCCTCGCCCCCGCCGCCGTCCCAGATGCGCAGGCGCGTGGCGCAGCCCGCCGCCCCCGCTCCCGCCCCCGCCGACGCGCCCTCGCCGCCCTGCACACAAGCGCCCGCTCAGCCTGCGCCATTCAATGAGAAACACCTAGGTTGCCAACGAAGCGGACCTTTATTGTGCCCTCCTCACTCTTAAACATACAGGCAGAGAGCGGTTGTCATGTTATCTTTGTTACCAAGTGGTGGTTCGAATATGAATAATGCTCTTTAGTCATCATCCTCAGGAGGGAACAATGAAGTTCCGATTAGTTGGCAAACTAGCAGTTTTTGAAAAAATTACACAAATATTTTAATTAATGAATTATTAATTAATATTATTATTCTAAATAGTATTATTAATGCTATGAAAAATAATATTATTTTATCGCAAGAATTTCATGGCTCGCGTTTACACTAGTCATTATTAATTTTATTATTATTAATTAGTGCTGTTACTGGAATAGGTATTATGATGCGGATACAACATGTTACGCAGCGTGTAGAAATTAATTCTGTTTTAATTACGAAGTGAAGTAATGTTCTACATTTGATGGTCTGGGTGAGAAATAATCATACGATAGGCTCATGCATCTTTGAATGTTTGTTCGGTATTTCCCCAAACGTTACAGAATGAAAAATATCTACCTTGGGGTTTCGTTAATCATTTACACGTTCCAGCCCCATACCTTTTTAATTCATGATTTTTAAATTCGTAAAATGATTTTTAAAGTTTTGGTATACGATACATCAAATTTTAACAATACAATTGAAGTATGCTTTGGATTCAACACCTTCTGTAACGTACGATTTATCTAGTCATCATCCTTTTACGCGTTGAAATTAACTAGGAATCGTTATAAATAAATATATTAAAAATATGGATCTCATCGAAAGAGATTTAAATTTGGAAAGAAATATGTTTTTGTACATGTCAATTCACTTTTGGAAACGTTTGTAATGTTACCGTTTTCTTTCGGAACATTTGAGCTGATAACTTGTTTCCTATTAATAATTTATCCAATACGTTGTAATGAGTGCTATTCTATACAAGGTTCGACGTATCGAAGTTTCGAAGTCAATGTGAAAGGCATTAGAGGGAGTCTATTTAAAACTTTTCAGGCTACGCTCTCAGGAACCGATAGTAAAGAAAAAGTTATAAAAGGAACACTCTAATATTTCTAAAAATATTATCATTAGTATAGTTTATTTTCGTGACAATGCATCTGTCATCTGTAACTTAAGAGTAACCGCCTTGAGATATATTTCATATTCGTTCTTCATTCATAATCAGTTGCCGACTGCCCTCCCTGATCCCAAAAACGACTCCCGAAACTGTCAGATATAGTGTTGAAGTTTGGACAACACTATACAGTCAAAATATAAACAAGTTATTGCCGTAATAAAACATGACTGCATAGTATAACATGGAAATAAGTTTTTAGAATTGAATATCACAATATAAAACGTAATCAGCATTACGTTTGTGTACAAATGTTATTTGTTTATTGAATGTTGATTGATTAAATCATCTGATGCATAGACTTTCAATATTGTGTAAATGGAATCTGAATACAAGCACGCGTTTGAATTTGCTTTTTCGGGCTGTGTTTTACATTTTCTCTTTAAATTTACATCACACTATCCTGCGTTGTAATATCTCTGTTTTGCTGCTTGCAATCTCACTTAATCTACTCATTTAGCTATCTAATTACAAAGTTTTGTCAGTATTTTTCTGCCGTTTTTCTTATCTCTATAAGTACGAGTAACTTAATTAAACTGAAAAGGTAAGGTATCATTCGAGATGCCGCATGCAAACACTATGGTTTTAACCTCTCTATAAAGCAAATATCTTTTGTTAACAGACCAAATTATAGATTAATATAATTATTAATGAAAATAAAAAGTAACTACGGGGATAAAAAGTTAATAGACTCTTAATGGATAGAACAGTAAATTGTACCAATGAACATATGAGATGTCCAAGAAAATGTTACTATTGTTCAAACTAAAATTCTTGAACACTTTATTCATTCTACAGATGTCATAAAAACACAATATCGATTGTCTGAATAATGCATAAATGTAGAATGATTAACGCATACTATAGCGCGGACAACATATCAGTCGCCGAAAAAATGAGAAGCGTTGCGCAGCGAGCCGCGCGAAACTTCGACTGAGCCTCCGTTACGAGATGCGCCACACTTGTGAACTGCTGTAAAGAAAATGCTGGCACTGGTACTTTCGACTCGAATGCATTCTTGGCACATCCACAACATATTTTGATATTGACATTGAAGCAAATCGCCCGGGCCTGCAGTGATTACATTGAATACAGTAACATCTTCTATCGAATGAGTGTTTCCTGCGTAGACCAGATCATTTAATTACTCTCAAAGTAATAGTTACAAGAGTTAGATTAGTGATATTGCTGGTCATAAGTCACGACTAATTATTCGATCGTCAGTACAATGCTTAAACTTCGACGAATGTTGGAATTATATCAATCTAACGTGTCCTAAACGAACATTCTCTGCTCCAAAGAAACTTTCATGACGCCCGCTCAGTTTGAATGCTCTCGGAACACTGGGTTATCGGGATCAGCACTTCTGGATGGACTAAAGACGCAAGGCTTGGAAGTCCCCGGCGGCGTCGGCACGCCTCCCCAAGGGTGGGGCTTCGTCATCTTCGGGGAAAGACGTATTGTCCACTCTGTATTTTTTATCAAAATTATCACATTTATTACGTTACATCCCCTCCCGCGAATAAATCGCTTAGCAAGACGTGCAACGTGATGACTATTCCCTATACTCTTGCACTCTGGACGCATTCCTTCGCCCTGCGCTGGTGTTTGCGGAGGCTGTACAGCGACGTCCGTGCGAGTCGCAGCGCCTGCTTACCGTGCTGGGGGCGGGGCGGCGCGGCGCGGCGAGGTGGGGGCGGGGCGTGGGCGTCACTCACCTGCGTGGGGGAGGCATCGTCCAGGCCCGGCCGCAGCGCCCCAGCCAGCTCCGCCGCCGCCGCGGCCGCCGCCGCCGCCGACAGCGTGGCGTTGTCGGCGCCGCCGGCGCCGCGGCGGCCGAGGCGGCCGTGGAGGCCGGCGGCAGCAGCAGCGACTGGTGCGAGTAGGCCACGAAGTAGATCCAGATGCGGTCGCGCGGGTGGCCCCGGAAGCGGTACACGCACGTGCTGTTGGGCGCCAGCGTGTGGCGCGGGCTGAGCAGGTGGCCCGCGCGGGGACCCCCCCCGGGCAGGCGAAAAAGGGAAAAAAAAGGAGAGAGAGAGAGCGGAGAGAAAGAAAGACAGAGAAAGTAATGTAGAGAGTGAAAGGCAGAGATAGAAAGACAGGAAAAGAGAGACAGAGAAAGAGAATGACTGGGATAAAGACAGAGAGAAAGACCAGGAGAAAGACAGATAAAGGCAAAGAGAGAAACACTGAGAGAGGAAGACAAAGGTATTAAAACAGAGAGAAAGTCACAGATAGAGAGAGAGAAAGAGTATGAGAGAAAGACTATGAGAAGAAGACTGTGGCAGAAAGACTTAGAGAGAAGGAGAGAGAGAGAGAGAGAGAGAGAGAGAGAGAGAGAGAGAGAGAGAGAGAGAAAGAGAGATACAAAGGCTGAGAGGAAATGGTGGTGTGGAATCACTTAACATAAATGACCGAGTATACTCGTGTTCTGAATATAATAATTAAAAAATTGCAAATTTTTTGACCGTCTTTCGTTTCATAATTGGTAAGTTATGGGGTTAAGATGTGACATTTCTATCATACTAAACCCGACATGCACATGCGTTTATGGCCATGAGTCGGTAAACCATTCTCAAACTATATCCGTCGATTCCTAATTTTTCTACGAACACAGTCGTGATTATCCTTATCCAGAAGTTCTATGTTTGTAACCTGAATCAGAATTCAGAGGTTTGGGGGCGCGCCCTCATCCAAAAATGCATTCTCTCCCGTCACCTTCACTCTCTCTGCCACTGAGTTGAGAACCCGCACCACTTAGGCCTTCGTCAGGCGCGAACACGGACGGCATGGAGCAAAGAAAAAACCTTTTCTATGATTCAACTCACATTTTCATTGACAGCTGTAATTATCAAAGCTTGGGAACACTTTCACTGAAGTACATTTGTATTGTCCTAGCATCGAAACTCTTGATAAAATACAATTAACATCCTGCATAAAATAATGTTTATAAATAAAATCTACTGATTGATTAATTGTTTCCTGTTTCCGAGCGCGTCAATTGGTATGGTC
The DNA here is from genome assembly GCA_964035755.1 of Teleogryllus oceanicus. Lineage (NCBI taxonomy): Eukaryota > Metazoa > Arthropoda > Insecta > Orthoptera > Gryllidae > Teleogryllus > Teleogryllus oceanicus. The sequence goes on from CAXIVR010000007.1 coordinate 89,931,818, forward strand.
ATTAGTGCCGTAAGTTTAGTGCATCTTTTGATCACGGGAGGTGGAGGTGTTTTGCTTCCGCTAGATGGTGATATGCGGGACCAGCCTTCACGTCGGCTTGCAGGGTTTTGTTCATGCTTGTATTTCCCATCAGCAGGCCACCACCCCAGCCGGAACAAGCTGTAAGATCCGGACTGGTCTCCTGATATGTGTGGTTTTGAAATGCAAGTAAGTGAAAGTGTAAGGGATGAGGATAGGGCAAGGAAGAGGAAGGAAATATCGCGCGCAATCTTAGACCCGTTTGTTATCGTACTGCTCCGGCATTCATTTGGTTTTGCTCAGAAAAAACACAGAAAACTACCGATCAGTGCAGCCGGCCGCTAGAATTCTCCTCCAGACAGTGACTGCATTTGACCAAGGTATGAAGCTTATGTCGAAAATCCTGCCACCGTCGGGCACGAACCATACGGTCTCATGGTCAGAGGCAATACAATGACGCCAATCGATGCACAATCAGTTGCTCAAATAAAGCTCATTCTTCAAAGCGTTTATTCACAATTAGTTGGTTGGCAAACAATATCAATTTAGAGCTCATGTCAGAATATAAATATCAACGCATAAACGCTATTATACGACTTGCAAAGCATAATCTGTTAAAAGTATTTTTCTACTTTCATTCTACACAAAAGAAACTAGTTTGAATTACTTGGTGGTAAAGCTAGGTGGTTTATTAACTCAACATATTTAGTAAGTAACATGAAAATTTAGTATTGTTAAGCAAATATTTGAAGGGCTAATTTTATAAAGTGACTTACATATTTTCAAACGTAAAAAAATCCGTAATTATTTGAAACGGTTTGCGTTGTTACTACTAGCTGCAATCGCTTTGAATAAATATTCGATGAGCAAAATTACAAGTAAAATTCTATACCTGCATCACATCCTGCAGGTCGTCCCATTTTACCGCAGCCGTTACGTCGCAGAAAGCTGCCTCCAAACATTCGCAACACCTTTCAAAAATACCTCGGGGATGCTCGAGGTCGGCCCTCGTGGGCTGGCAAATGGGGCGAATGAAAACGTGCCTAGAATGCTCCAGAAATAACGAAGAAGCTTTTGTGCCGGACCGCGCAGTGAACCTTGGGGTGCTCCGCAACCGGATGAGGGGGGGGGGCTGCTTCGAGTTGGAAGAGCGGGTTTTCCTCCCGCCTCGTCTCGTCTCTTCGACTCAAGTTGGGTTTCGGTTTCATAATTAACGAATGTCTTAATTAATTCACGTTTCCTCAGTGTACTTCTGGCTCTTATTCGGTGGCCCCGCGCGTCGCCCTAAGGTCGGGTTATACGGCGGTGCGCTCGGAAAATTAAGTTTGCTCCTCTTCGTTAGTTTAGCCACATACTTTTAAATTCGTGAAAGACACTTGCAATTAAGTCGCTCTCCGAATTCCGCGAATTATCATCGGTGAAGTGGCCAGATAAGGTTACGGGACGAGGCTAAGGGATCTCGCAGACGTAGCGGAATGTTTCTGGAAGAAAGTTGGAGGATGAGGAGAAAATGAGGAATGATGTAATGAAATTTCTTTCGGGGAACTGATGAATTAGATTACATTGATAAGGTAAAACGGTGTCATTAACACCTATTCAATTTCATCCAATAACATTTTACAGTAATTCATGAGTTGAAATAATTTCTGATATGTAATTTTCAGGTTGATTAGTGGAAGATGGACGAAAATTCTCACAATCTTTATTTACACAAGGAATCTTAGAAAGTAATAAATATGGAACTGAATACATGATGCTTGGGACCGATTTTCACTCCAAGAACTATGAATAACGTTTATTATAAAATATTCAAGAGCATTAAGGACTAGTTATCCTTCCTATTGTCATGATATTGAGCGTAAGAGAAGCGCTAAGACGGATTTACACGGAGCCCAGTAAGCACCACATACCAATATAAAAAACATTAATAAAGGAAATAGTAATATTATTCATTAATCTGAGTATCTTCGTACATTGACTCGCCTGCTTTAATGCCATTCTAGGCATTGATTCTTTAAGCAAATGTGTTTTCCTGTTTGTTTCAATTACTGAAATATTTGCAATTTGTTGCGCTGTTTTTCTTTCGCGAGTAAAAGAATGAGAACATGAAAGACATGGATCTTCAAAAAAGACCTAGCTTTTCTGCAACATGAGAGGCATGTAAAAGTGAATCATTAATGCAAGATATTATCAAACCACACCGAAAGTGGGAAAATGAGTGTATGAATGTTACTGTAGTCCAATCTAATGCAAATAAGAAACAGTACTCTAATTCGGGGTCCAAATCCTTTAATTTGAAGAGAGGCAGCGGAAAACTCTTGTTGTATATAATAAATTAATAATAATAATAATTTATAATAACAATACTAATTGATAATAATAATAATAATAATAATAATAATAATAAGAAGAAGAAGAAGAAGAAGAAGAAGAAGAAGAAAAATGGTATTTGTAACTCAGAAATTGTATTAATATTATTCATGGAAGAAAGGATCCATTCCTTATCTTAAAAGTAAATAACGGTACGTACACAATTTGTCATTTTAACGTTAATCATTTTACTAGTCAATATACAACTGGAAAAATGTGAACTAAAATGCATGTTTAAAAACGACTTTAAGTAACTATGATACATATAATGTTCAATGGCATTAGTCGGAAAATATAACATTGAGATAAACATAGTTTGAAGTCTTCTCTAGTGGCTAAAATGCAGGTATAACACGCTTAATATGTCTGAAAGGGTAACGAATTAATACAACACTTCTAGGAGTTCCATTAATAATATATGATAAAATGTTAAAATTCGTCTTTGTAGTTGTACCACTGATGCAGTCCACGAACGATACATAATCTTCCTATTCTATTTAAGGAATAATGCAAAACAATTCGGTACTAACAAAGTATCTTCTGTCAAATAACTAAGGTGCTTGAAAAGTGACATTTACATGGTTTACATTTAGCTAGTATGGTATCTATGCTTTTTGTTTAACAATACTCTAACATAACGAAAATGGAAAATTAATTTGCATGTTTTACATCTGATGATAAACGCCCACAAACAAACATCTACGATGAACAACGAGGCATATTTCTTGCGCGCTTTGGACTTTCTTGCAGCGAAAAGTTGGCTTTCTTGCCACATTGCGACGAGGCGTATAAAGTATGGAGATGCCGGCCCTGATAACGGAAGGTGACACTCAACGAGTCTCGCATGGCCCCAACGGAGGGCGCTGTCGCGGGAGGGTCTGGCGAGCGAGCCACCGCCACTCCGGCCACGCCCCCTCTGCCCGCCGACCCCGTTACCGGACGACCGTCCATTCCCCACCTCCGCCTCCTCCCACCCAGGGCACAGACCCTCCTCCTCGCCCCATCCCCCCGCCCCGACGTTCCCTTCCCTCCCCCCACAGCCGCCCGCCCGCCTCCTCCAGGTCGTAAACCTACTTCCGGAGCAGGGGCCGCCGTCCGCCGACGCCGACGCCGTCTCGCGGGACGCCGCCCCCGCCCCCGCGAGTGGCCCGCCACCTCAAAGGGGAGCTCTCGAAGCGGCTCCATCAGCGCCGCCCGCGGCGGGCGTGTAATCGTTTGTGCACCGACGCCGCGTTCCAAGTGGATTAGGGGAGGGGGAATTAAATTAGAAACGGAATTATAAAAAGGGTCAAGCGCCAAGGCGCGGTTTCATATTGAGGGAAATTAGTTATTTACGAACTAATTATCGTAAGACATCTTGTTAAAATATGAGATTGGAAAATTATCCAACAAGTCCTTAGGTCGAGTTAACCGAGTATTATGATGTTATCATACGAATATCGTACAACTTTTATAAAGTTTGTAAAAAATAATATACTACAACAATTTGCATTTAAATTTGACTATTCGACCTGTAAAATATGATAGAATGATATTGACCGTAGATATTACAAGTTTATGGATTTTTTCAATATTTGAATGCTATAATACTTGAATATTTGAATGCAACAAAGCTGGTTTTTGTCCTGATTTTAGTTTTAGTTTTTAATTTTAGACCATGGAATTTTAGACCACTTGTGTTTTAATAAATATTAATACAAAACTAGTATCGATTTTGCAGTGTTAATTTAGATAACCCAAGTTGATAAAACATTTTTTTTTTGATTTTTGATTTGCTCACTCATAAGGAATCTATAAGACCCTTTATTCTAGCACTAGTTTTCTAATAATGAAGTATAATAATTCCCTATAACACTCCTTTACGAAGACAAAAGAAAAGTGTTGTCTGAAACAAACGGACATAAATATTGTCTTAACCAAAACGTCCATTTAAAATATTCACAGAAATAAAATGAAAAATGCCTTTGTAAACTAAAGTTCGAATGGCGCACGATTAATGTACCGTCATAATGAATCGAAAATGAATCTCGTATAACTTTCGGAATACGAGATTATAGTCTCATGATGTCATAATGCAAAAGTAATATTAGTTTTATTTATATTTCCATGTACAATTGTTTTCATTAATAACAATTCTATGCCTTATTACAATTACCAATGTAACTTATACCTTTAATTATTTAACCTAATTTTTTAAACCTTGAAAATTATGACTATGTCATTGATACTTGTTCAAGAATCAGTGAAATAGTTATCGCATGCCTCTATCTAACGAAAATGACTTCAAATTAATTGATGCTTCATTGCATTGAACCAGAAAGCAATGCAATATGGTCAATGCATCTTAAATGTTCACGAACTGAACCACATTTTGTTTTCACTTTGTTCTTTGCACTCCCGAATTTCAATTAATAACATCTGCCTATAACTACGTTAAAATATTGATTTGATGCACTATTTCTGTTAAGGGAGGAAGCGGTCAGCTACGCGTATTTGAAACTGAAGCATTGCAGCAGCTTGTATACAATGTATAGACGTTCTCTTTTGTTAAAGGACAAACATGTGTAATAGAATTTATTGTAACTATATATTAAATCTAATTCTTGTGTGTCAGTATGAAACATTGTGTCCGCTGAGTAATAATATTACAGATTTTCTATATTTTTGACCACAAGGTTCTCATATATAAATGATGAATAAACTTTCATTTCCCCTTTTGCTTAAAATTAAGGAATAATTCGATTAACAATTAAATCGTGCCAGTGTGTAAAGCTATACTTATTGATATTTTTCAGCACAACACAGAAAAACTATGTTCGGTTAAAGAAGCCATTACAGCTTCCTAGAATTTTATTTCCTTTCAGTTAATCAATTTATAAGATGGGAAATAAGAAAAATAATAATGCATAAATGAAGTACATGAAATATTTTTAAAAGAAAGTACGTAACAATTATGTCAAGAAAATTAATAAGACTATTCCAATCGCTACTCGATACTCGTTAAAGTAATTTTAAAGAGATTTTTTAAGTACTTAAAATAGCAAGGCGATTGGATAGCCACAATTAAACAACCTTAACCCTAAAATGGAGGATGTAACGTAATAAGTGATTTATTAGAGAAGATGTATGATTATTCCAGTTACCAGAAAATACAATTATTGGCAAATTTTCATGACTGTTTTTCCATTATATACTCATATTAAGGGAAGAATTTTCCATTTCTTAGATTCGCAAATTGCATTGTTCCCATTGTTTAAAATTTAACCAATTATTTAAAAATTTTTGCGTTTTGTTAATAGTTTCCAGTTTAGTAAGTTAGTAAATTCTGAGCCAATGGCTTCTGATTCAATGGCTATAATCTTGATGAGATTTTTTCTGTTTTTCCGAGAATCTGAGCAAATTCTAGGATGGTCCCGTACTTTGCTGGTAAACACTAAATATATCTCCAAACGACACATAATAAATTTTCTGATATTTGACCTTAAATTGAATGAAATAAAATAAAGAATTTAATGTAGGAAGTAGAAATATGAAGTAACAGATAAAATGACTGAATTAAAAATATGTATTTTTTTTATTATCGTTTTTATGACTCCTCAGTAAGCTTACTGACTGTTATACCGAGCCTTCAATATTTCCCGAGAAACATAGTTTTTGAATGTGGAAGCTTTGCAATAGGTCATGCCCAACGCCATAATAAAAAAAGCTGGCTAAATGATGTCAAAATTAAATTCTCTGGTAATTCCTCCATTTTCACACAGGCAGGGAACGACTCAAGTAATGGATAAAAATGACTGCAAGCGTTGTTGCGTCCGAGCCAGAAGGAGAATATGGAAGTAAAAATTAGTCTGTGTTGCCCGGAGCACATAACGGCGCTAAATAAAAAAATCCAGCAACATAGCCACAATGGGGGAACCCAATGGATTCATTTGCCAGAGCTCAGACGAAAGTCGTATCATTGTCATCGTAAGTTCATACAAAGGTTACTACGTATTTCTTTCGTCGGTTGAAAGTGCTACTTTATCGTTCTCACAGTTCTCGTCTCTCCATTTCTTCACCCTCTTTCTCTTCCTTCATAGTCTTCTCCTCCACAGTCTCCTTTTTCACTGTCTTCTTCACCTTCTCCTCCTCCCGTCACAGTCTCCTCCTCGTCTACTTTCTCCGTCTCCTCTTCTTCCTTCTACTCCTCTCTTTCGTCCTCAGCTTTCTCCCCTGGTCTTCTTCCTACCCCTCTTACTGTACCTCTTCCTCCTCCCGGCTGCGGGTGGCGCGAGGGAAGAGGGATTGGAAACCCATTCCGGAGGGCGCATAGATTACCGAAGTCGATACACGGGCTCGAGGCGCCTCGGAGTAAGACAAAGGGAGTGGATCTAGCGCCCGAGTAAAGGTGAGAGAGCGGATAAGTGGCTTCTCTGAGAGCTAACTGGAGGCCAAAGACTCCGCAGTGGAAACGGCAGCGGCGACTTTGATGGAAGTGGTACATACGGCGGAAATATTCACTATTCCGTAAATTTTCTCTAATATTGCTGGCAGATGAAAGTGTGTGATCACGAAAATGCAATACAAATCACACTACTCTCCTTTAAATTTCATCTGTTTTTTTATTTCGCATTTGTTCTTCTCTTTGTGACTTATTTAATTTTGCTTTAGCATCAGTTGGAGTTTGAAACCGGCCCTAGTGCTCGCTTCTTTCACCTGCCTTGCGATGAAAATAATTCTTTCGTTTTCTTGGAAGATTCATCAATATCGCTAATGGTCATGAATTTCCTCTCAGTCATAATGAAAGTAATGGTTTTAGCAAAAAATCATGAGAACCAATGTTGAAGTATGACAGATATGACGAATGCTTGAGAAAGAGGCTTACGCTTTTATACTCAGGACCTCACTGGTGGTCTGCCGTTGGCTTCCACTGCGTGTAGGGTAGTGAAGGTGATTATAAAGGGCGAGTGTTAATAAGAGATAACTTATAATGAAGAGGATGATGGGATTTGTGATGGTCTGAGAACCAAAAACGCGCCGCGACTGAAGTGGTGGACCCACGCTTGCCGTTTGCGGGATTCGAACCCCCTGCCTTTGACTCTATGTACTTGTCCGTTACTACAAGCTCCTTTGCCGCCGAGGGGATCTCATACTTAGTCGAATATTCATTCCTGACAAATGTCGCACTCGACCATACGGAGCTCATAGCTAATGGATCGCCGCGGCGACAAGAAAGGAGAGGGAGCCTGGAAAGAGGAGCGAGGGGAGAGAGGAGAGAGAGAGAGAGAGAAAGAGAGGGAGAGAGAGAGAGAGAGAGAGAGGAGTAAGAGTAGAGGGAGGAGTGATGGTTAGAGAGATGAAGAGACGTGAAGGGTATGAGAGTGAATGAGAGAGGGTTGAGGAGGTGGAGATCGAATGATGTCGATGAAATGAAGGAACGGAAATGGGCTAGGAAAGAGTGACAGACGAGGAAGTGTGGGAGAAGGTAGGAGATGGGAAAGCGGAGAGATGGAGTTAACGAGGGAACAGAATGGGAGGGAAGGTGAGAGACGGAGGGTGGGAGAAAGGAGTGGGAAGTGTGAGAGAGAGTGGCGAGTGGAGAGTGGAGACAGGCGAAGGAGGAGGCTGAGAGGTGGGACGGGGAGGAGTGTAGGAGGAAGAGGAAGGGGGAACGGGAGAGACGGCGAGCGGCAGGGAGAGTGGGGACAGGGCTGGCGGAAGGGATGGTGGCGCCGCAGAGGCTGCCGCCGGGTAATAAATTCCGAAAGGGAAGCATCGGAACGTGGCTCCCGGGCCGCGCCCTGGCGGCGAGGGTCGAACCTCGCGATCGAGTTTCCAGCGCGCCTCCTGCCCCCGCCCCTGCCCGTCCCCACGCCTCCCGACCGCGCCGCCTGCCTCCCGCGAGAGATCACGTGTCGGGGGGTTAATGGCGCCTTTGCCGGGGGTTCCCCGTCCTCTCCGCTCCCTCACAGACTTCGCCCCCCCCCCCCCGACTGGGTGCACTCGTTAGCACGTGCCTCTGGGTCTCCGGCGGCCTGTGCACACGTCAGAGCTCCTCATCAGAGACGCGAGTACTCGTGAGAGATAGTCGGATATCTAAACGTGAATGCATGAGTAATGTTGCAATTGTTGCAAAGAAAATTGCGCGAAAGATTGATTATTTAAATGGAAAAACTAAAAACGTGATCGTAGCATTTTACTCCGAATATTCTCAAGATTTGAAAACAACAAAAAAGAACTAGTTTTAACTCAATCAACATAATACATTATGTTTAACCCCTTTCGAAATATTTCATTTAATAACTTAATTTATGCTTTAATTAACATAAATTTTAGAAATCTTTGGTCCATAAGTTTTTAAAGTTTCCCTTGTTTATAAAATTATGTTTTTTTGTAAAATACATTCTTACTTACATATCAGCAATATAAATTACTTTTTCGTTGACAAGTGCCGAGACCAACCGCCTTAGCTAGCTGCACATAGGGCATTTTATAACATAGCCCGTCTTTCCTGCTACTCATCAGCACCAGCCCTCAAAGCTCGTCTCGTCCTTACTCCCCGTCCTCACCGGCTGTCCTCACTCCCTTTGCTCCTATTCCCTGCCGTCCCTCTCACCCATCCACCCTATTCGTCCTTCCAGGACATTCTCCCTCGTGACGTCTTAATATCAACTATATTAAAACTGCAAAACTGCTATTGCAATTAGTTTCCAAAATTAATTTTGCTTCTTTTATAAATTTATAATGCTATTATTATAAAAATAGATTATGCAAATCGCATTTATATTGTTGCTTTATTGCATTCGAAGATTGAAAATTCGCCTTTAACGTCGCTCGTTTTCAAAACTTGTGCAATATAGCATAGCATTATGAACTACTTTCGTAATATACTAATTATCTGTTCCTAAAGACCCCATTGTCTAGTTTATGTCTTTCAAATGCATGTATCTGCGCGCGCGCTTTGCTTGGAATACTAAAACATTCATTTCTGAGATGCGGGAAACTGAATTTATGATATTTTTGGGAGTTTCTATTTTAATGTGATTCATTAAATATAAAAAAAAATTGCCCAAACTCTCGAAAAATTAGTTAACAAAACAAATAAGCGAATTACGGGAATATTAAAATTTATATTGCCAATAGATAAAATAATAATTTGTAAGTATTGTATATGATATGTGTCATATTTCTTTCGTCCACAGGTTACAAGAAATCAATCGACTTACTTGGATTGTATCAAAACTGAAAAACATTACGTTTGCTGAAGTGCTTAATTATTTAAATAAATATTGTATCTTATTTCATTCAATCAATTCTATAAACTTATTGAATTTGTACAATACATGATAATTTTTTATGTGTTGCCCATTCACGAATTTTGGCTGTTATGCATTTTGCATTGAACTATTTTGTATCTCTGTGTGCCCTACAATATTGTTTTTTTCTTTTATTCTGAACCGTACGTTTTTGTGTAGATAATACGTTCATTTTCAACAAAATTGAATTTTTCAAAAACTCCATGACATGTAAAATTACGACTCGAGCAGTTTATTTGAACATGACACGGCGGCGACGATGTTCACCCAGTATCGTATCCTTTGTCCGTTCAGGTTCCGTTTGGATATATGACTTTATGATTCAACTGCATATGTGCGGACAATGTAAAAGTGTCTGTTGCCACAGTTATCGCCGCCATGCGTATTTATGACTAGTATTTTTATGGCTGCGCCCAGAGTACACAGAGAAAGTCTTTCACGAGCCACGTAATGGAGATAAAGCGCCAACCTTTTTACTGCGCGATTTCGATTATGACAACTGCGCATCCGCTTTGGTGTGGCCATTGAAGGTTATTAACCCGGCGGGATCTAATATTAATTTTGTTGCACACTTCGTATATTTTGTTCCACGGGAACTTGAAGAGTATTTGAACAGTTAAAATATTACACAGAAGAGCAAATTATAATTTTGGGAATGTGCTTTCAAATTGTTCACTATTTTGAGACAAATTAATTGAGTAGTCCACATTAATATAGCGTAACGTAACGATAGAAGTCACTCAAAGAAAAAGTGATTTATTATTTCTTTTAAAAGCTAGAGACACTACAATAGCACACACTTTCTCACACTATTGAACAGTTGTACTACAATTTCTACCCTACTAACACTTTAGTTATTACGAAATCATTTTCCCGCAGCGTTACAATACTTTCTCTTTACTGCGTAAGCCGTAGGTAGGAAAGTAAAAGAAATCTGGTTTTCCTGTTAAAATTCAGGGTGATATTGAAGTAACTTAACGTGTTGCATTATAAGTATGCAATCATTATTAATTACAAGAATATATTGAATAGTTTGTTTCCTTTCTGCAACAGGATCAATTGCTCTGCTACAAATTCTGACTAATATTCGATCATTGTATTTTTAAAGAATATTTGCAGATATGCCAATATCTGCCTTAGAAGACAGGTAGACAGCAATATAAAAATACCAATTTTAAAGCGTGTTTTGATTAGACATCATGCGTTTAGGATAATGCCTACTTCATTGCAACCTTGCAATGAATTAATTTAATGATCATTAGTATTTGTGCCCAAATTATGAAAAACGAAACATTATGACGAAGTTTCATTTTCCTATTTTTGCCTACTTTTACGTAAATACCCTTTTACACATATTTATATTTTTAAGTATCTTTCTCCTTGCAATAAGTCTTTGGGAATAAATATCCTTCATATATTTCTCTACGACCAGTTTTTAAATCATTATCAGTTTCATGAATAAACGGTGTTCCCGAATAAGGCGGTGAAAAGTGCCCCCAAACCAAATCAAAGATCTCGATGCTCATATGAATACAAAATGACGCAGATTCACAAAAGATCAGCCTCGTAGGGCAATTTGTTGCAGAGATACAACGAGAAACATGTTTTGCAAGTTTCATTTTTGATCAACATCTATTGTGTGTATCAGACTGAAAAAAATGCAGACAGGGAAACAGTTCATTTTGAAGGTATTTTTTCTCAACGAATTTTGACGACAAATTCATATAGAAGAAAACTTTGTGAAATAAATTTTCGCTGAGATAACGTTAGAGTACCGTCTCAATTTTTCGCCCTAAAATGGGTCATATATCATATATTGTGTTCACATTTTTAAACAATGTGAACGGTGGTAAAAAAATTAAAACCAACTTTTTAGAATTAATAAATCTACATCTAACTAATTTGATTTATATTATGAACATAAATGATTAATATACTTAAAACCGACTAATTTGATTTATATGAGAAACAATAGATAAATCTAAAAACAATTTGATTTTTATTAGAAACAACAGATAAATCTAAAAACAAAAGGAGTTTGATTAATTTTATAATATATAAATACTTTTCACCTAAGACAAACATCTGTCAGCAAAAAGTTCCAAATCATCCTGGTAAGTGTTACCTTTTAATAATTTTAAACTAAACTGTTTAAACATTGGTGAAAGACGTTTTTCCAATCACATTTTGGCGCGATTTTCAAATCTTGAAACTGAAAAAGTTAGTTTTAAAATAATAAAACTTTTAATAAATTAAAAGTTTTTTTTCACTACAGTTCACATTGTTCAAACATCTGAAAAAATATATGTTATAGAATGTTACAAGGCCCATTTTAGGGGAATAAATTGAGGCAGTACTCCAACTTTATGTCGAAAATTATTTTTTTTCTATATGAAGCTGGCGTCAAAATTCGTTGACAAAAATTCCTTCAAATTAAATTATGTTTCCCTGTCTCTGCAATGTTTTCTAGCGTGATAAACGCAATAGATGCTGAGAAAAAAAACATGCAAAACATATTTCTCGTATCTGCAACAAATTGCCGTAGGAAGCTGATTTTTGGTTAATCTACGTTTGTATAGATTTGGTATGGGGGTACTTTTTACCGCCTTATATACCCTTTAGCCTAGGCTATACTCTTTAGCAGTATACCGGTAGCAAAACTTCCTCAAATATTTGTTGATTGGAAACACTTTTGTATGGTAACATACTATTATAATATCCTGTAGCTGTTGCAAATAATACGAGAAAGTATAAACTGTTGAGCACCACTATATTTATAAGAGAAGGGGCGATAAAATGTGCAATGTCAAGAATAAAATCGTGACTTTTTGAATTTTTTGATCTTGTGGAATACTAATTTATTTATTGTAATGCCAAATACACAAATTAAAGAAAATATATTACATTAAATTATTTCATGGTTTTCGACGTATCATTTATATTAGTACTATTGTATTTGACAATCTATATATTTTTCCAACAGGGTTGGTAAATAATTAATTTTACATCTTGTTGTGATTTTGAACACAAGTGCAACGCAGTGCTTTAACATTAGTGCTATTTTGCTAAAAAGGGCATCTTAATTGCTTTCCTCATAGATTCTTTTTTTTAACTTTTATGCGTTTCTAGGTACCTAAAACTAAAGATTTTTTGGCAATCTATCCTCTAATCCTATTCCAGTCTTCACCCCTCTCATACACTACCATCCATTTCGGGAGCTTATAGCTTATATTGGCTGAATTGAGAAACTCCGCAATCCGACGTATAGGTCTGGATCTCAACACCGAGGGAAGAAAGAACAATGTCACCTCTAGTAATAAAAAGATACACTGCACTTAGCAGGCTAATGACCATAATAATTGACGTGTGAGGAAACCGTAAATAATGAATGAATCAATCAATTATTAAGAGTTCATATTCAAGTACCGGCAACAATGGCTCAGGGAATCAACTGATGTCATTGCCTCTGACCGAGTGGTTGTAGAGTTTGAATCCTGACGTTTTTAGGATTTTAGAATTTTAGGCACTAGCTAGATGGCTAGGTCGAATTCAGTCGCTGTCTGGAGGAGAATTCTAGCGGCCGGCTGCTCTCATCGGTAGTTTTCCGTAGTTTCTCCGATCAACACTAGTTGAATGGTGGATCACCCACACATCCTAACAAATCGACGAAACACCACGCGATGTCTTCCCTTCCTTGTTCTTATCCCTTTACTAACACACACGCACACACTCACATGCACTACACTACCACAAATGCCGGGAGACCAGAAGGTCAGTGCCCGAGCTTAGAGCTCGTCCCGGCGGGGGTAGCGCACCGCCACGCAGGTGAGATACCTGGTTGGGGGATATCCCGCACGTATAGCAGTAGGTCTGCACAGCATCTCGCCACCTCCCGAGGTAAAAAACATGCACTACACTTACAGGGCTAATGATATTAACATCTGAAGCGCTCGAAATGACCAATAAATCAATCCACCGTATTTGAAAGCGAGCACAGCGCGCGTGCGCAGTCGGTCTCACCGCCTGGAGTCGCGCGAGAAGTCGAAGGAGTCGGAGTCGGAGAAGAGCACGTCCACGTCCAGCTCGAAGCCCCGCAGCGGCGACGGCGCGCCCTCGGCGTGCAGCGGCACGCTGAAGGGCGACGAGTGGAACGCCACCAGCATCTCGGGCCCGCGCGACACCACGCGCGGCAGCCAGTCGCCGCCGCAGAACTTGACGAGCACGGGGTCGTCGGTGCTGGCGCCGTCGTAGAACACCCGGGCCGGGGGCGCACCGGGGCACCCCACCCGCGTTACCTCATCAGCGCTGCGCACCGCCCTGGCTGTGGATGGGCAAGTGCGCTTGCCCGGCTTCAACCCACCCAGGTCGTGTCACCAGACACACATGCGCAAGTGCTCTTGCCCGTCTGCATCTGGGAGCACCCCACCCGCGTTACCTCATCAGCGCTGCGCACCGCCCTGGCTGTGGATGGGCAAGTGCGCTTGCCCGGCTTCAACCCACCCAGTCGTGTCACCAGACACACATGCGCAAGTGCGCTTGCCCGTCTTCAACCCACCCAGGCGGGTCACGGACACACATGCGCAAGAGCACTTGCCCGTCTGCATCTGAGAGCACCCCACCGCGTTACCTCATCAGCGCTGCGCCCGCCCTGGCTGTGGATGGGCAAGTGCCTTGCCCGGCTTCAACCCACCCAGTCGTGTCACCAGACACACATGCGCAAGTGCGCTTGCCCGGTTTCAACCCACCCAGGTCGTGTCACCAGACACATGCGCATGTGCTCTTGCCAGTCTGCACGTCGCACTCGCGCGCTGCACCGGCCACATGCGCAAGTGCTCTTGCCGTCGACATCTGGAGCACCCACCCCGTTACCTCACAGCGCTGCGCACCGCCCTGGCTGTGGATGGGCAAGTGCCTTCCGCTTCACCACCAGGTCTTCACGACCACACGCCAAGGCTTGCCGTCACCAGGCTGACGGCAAAGCGCAAGTGCACTTGCCGTCTGCATCTGGAGCACCCCACCGCGTTCCTCATCAGCGCTGCGCACCGCCCTGGCTGTGGATGGGCAAGGCCTTGCGCTTCAACCTCACCCAGTCGTGTCACCAGACCATGCGCTGCTGCCGTTCAACCCCAGGCTGTCATCGGACACATGCGCAGGCATTGCCAGTCTGCATCTGGAGCACCCCACCCGCGTTACCTCATCAGCGCTGCGCCCCGCCCTGGCTGTGGATGGGCAAGCTGGCTACTCGTCTTCATGCCCACCCAGGTCTTCACGACACATGCGCAGGCCTGCCGTCGCATCTGGAGCACCCCACCGGTTACCTCATCAGCGCTGCCACCGCCCTGGCTGTGGATGGGCATCGTTCGCTTCACCACCCAGGTCGTGTCCAGACACACATCGCTAGAACGTTCTTGCCCGTCTTAACGCTAACCCACGGTCGGTCACGACACATGCGCAAGTGCTGCCGTACTCAGGCACGACTGCCCGTCTGCATTGAGACCCCACCCAGTTACCTCACAGCGCTGCGCACCGCCCTGGCTGTGGATGGGCAAGTGCGCTTACTCGTCTTCAGCCCACCCAGGTCGTGTCACCAGACACATGCGCATGTGCTTCTTGCCAGTCTGCATCTGGGAGCACCCCACCCGCGTTACCTCACAGCGCTGCGCCCGCCCGGCTGTGGATGGGCAGGCACTTGCCGGCTCAACCACCCAGGTCGTCACCAGACACATGCACAGTGCCTTGCCCGTCTGCATCTGGGAGCACCCGACCCGCGTTACCTCATCAGCACTGGAGATCGCCCTGGGTAAAGGTGGGCTAGTGCCCTTTCCGTCTTCATTCCACCTAGGTCATATCACGAGCTCCACGTCAAGCTTTCGCCAGTGACCGGGCTGAGCTGAATGCTCAATTCACCTGTGCACGTCTGCACCTGGGCACAACCTGCCCGCATTGCTTCATCAACGCTACTCCTTGCTCGCGCTAAGGGCAAGGCCTTGCCAATCTACACCTCACCCACGTCACCTAACCAGCTCCATGCCTCGCCTTAGTTATGTGTACTATCTGTCCTTAATCTCGGTGCATCCCACCCGCGACCCCTCATCGGCGCTGCTCCATGTCTCAACTATGGCCGAATTGTCGTAGGCATGAGAGTGTGGTTAAGATAGGAGATTGTTTCATCTGTACCCAATCTCTTCAACACAAAAACTATCGGTTCCTTCCCGCACACTTTTATTTTGAGGGAGGACACTTTTCCTGACTCTGTGATCTTCCGAAAAGTCGACAACATTTTTGCTGTGCCGGAGACATTTTAGTTGAGGAGGGTGGGCTGTATAAGGATAAAGTGGGGACTCAGTAACCAACTTTAAGGATGGGATTATTATCAAGAGAGGAAGAGAAAGAAACATTGGTCTCTCAGGGTACTACTACCGTTGCTTATTTTCCTCCTGAAATCGATTGAACAAATGACTGGTATTAGAAGTTCGCTTCCGTAATTAAGGTTCAGGTGGTTAGTTGACATCTTGGCGCAACTATTTAGCTGGTATTGATATTCTCTCTGACTTTACCACTTGATCATAGAACCTTCCCGATATACGAAGCTTCAGTTGCGAAGTTGAATCAATCTATGGTTTTCAAAGTAAAACTTCAAAAGCAAAAGTTATGTACTGAAAATTGCAATAAATTTAACTACAAAATTTCTAAAGGTAAGGTAGATGATTGAAAATAATTACTTATTCATATTTCTGTACAAATGTTTGAAATTTTCTGGATTATTTTCTAATTGAAAACTTTAAAATAAAATGTATGTTACTACACTTTAAGAATCAACTTTAAGTGCCACACACAATGTAACTCACTCTCACGATGAAAAAATTGTTGATTGTCTTTGGAATTAGTTGTTTGTTTGCTTTATATCAGCCAACCTTACATTAACAACGTAACAAAATCAGACGTAATAAAATACTATTTCTTCTTGAATGTCCAAGTCTAGATGATGTAAGGAACCTTCTGAAAATACAAGGAAGTCTTAAATCATTGTTCTACATGTGTATGTGCCAAGATATTTAAACTGTTTGAAATTACCCAATTAAGTAGTGTTATGACTATTGAGTATTGTAAAAGTGCATTAGCTGGGCTAAACTTATACCTTGTAATTTGAAATGCTTATTTTTAATAAAACTGTGATTCCTTTTGTGTTTGTATTGTTGTAATGTAAATTACAAGGATAACTAATGACGTTGTTTCTGTGCAACCGTAAATGAAAAACATTTTTAAATGTTAGTGACCTCTAAAACCGTATGAAACGGGTCGAAGTCTGAACGTTCTCCAATTTCCTCCTCCCAAAATCGACTCTCCGGCACGTGACCCAGCACAAAAGTTGCCATTGGCCGCTGTCAAAATTAATCATGTCTCGCAGGAGCGGAATGACGGGGATTTTCTGTGATTTAACAAGTTTGATGTTGTTTGTGTATGATACTGTCTGTTTGGGTTTGCGATTAGCGTATTTAAATGCCGGTCTCGCATTGCAATGTAAATTGGCCCCGGGGGGTCAGAGGTCGTTGGTTTCCCTTTCCTAAACAAACCCCGTATCAACGGGAACTTCCCCGACTTCATTGCGGCTGACTATTCATTGGATGTAGTTTATGAGGGATGATAATTGAATACGGAATTGTAATGAAACAGGTAAAAAATGGCCCCTTTCCCATCACTGGAAATGTGTATTTTAGTCTTCATGTGAACTCTGGTACATACGGTAGGTTAAAAGTTTTGAATATACCATGAAATGCTATGGACACAACAAAATGCTATGCACAGCGCAAGTTAAAAGATTTTGGAGGTAAAATATCTGGTATAACATGTCAAAAAGAACGTCTTGTTTTCCTTAAATGAATTTATATTTACGTAACACTCCCGACAAAATGCTGATTATTTGCTTACAAAAATGTACACGGGCACACTATTTTCTATTGCTAAGGACAATCAATAATGAAATATTAAACTTTGAATTTGACTGAGATAAACAATTAAAAGAAAAAATGTTTCGAATGTTTTAAAAATTTAAAATCTCTAAAATATAATGGCCATTTCTCTTTCTAGGATTTTTCTGAAACTTTCTCTATGTAATGATACTAACTTCGTAGTTAATTTGTATTTAGCAATTTGGTATCTCTTCAAACTCAAATCCACACCCTTTCTTCATGCCGTTGAACTACATACAAAGAAAATCCGGGGAAGTTCAATTACCAGTGTGAACCAACAACTTAATGATCTTCCATCTACAACAAATCTAACCATACATAAGTTTCATCTCTTATCTCCCGATGTGCTTGCAGTAGCTGTCTTTCCAGAGATCGGGCGCGGGCCCGCAAGCAACTGTTTCCAAACAGACGGCGGGGGATTCCTGTTCGTTTTACTGTATCCGGGAGGTCGTAAGGGTGTTTACGGTCGCCGTAAAGACGGCTTTTTATTGAACGGGTATTATTTAAGGGGGAATGTGCCAGCAAATGGCTGGGAGCGAGGGTACAAGGGGAAGTTTTGGAAAGGAAGGGAAAGGAGGAGTCGCTATGTTGCCTAATGGCTCAAGCGCCATTCGAATTAAAATGATCTCATGAAGCTGTGTCTGCTCTTTAATATCCCCATGGAGCTGTCTCCTAGAAACGCTCGTTAAAAAGTACCTTTCATGCCTTACGTTAGTGCACTTTTGCGGATAATTCGATTTTTTTGTGCGTTGTAAATGCAAATGTTCTATGAAAACACTCAATTCTGCAGTTGGGTCAACACATAGTAGTGATTCTATTCAGCGATCGGGGATACAGATAAATGAAATGAAACATTTTGTTAATGGAAACATATGAATTTCGTTATTACATTACTTTCTACCACTTCTCTGAAACCTGACGACACACTCACGATTCTTGGGGAGAAAGCAAGTTAAAACTTCTATATCTTTTAAATGCTAGATTTCTCTACGTTGTCCGAGAAAATCGTGAAGATTTATAAATACGTGTATTCTCACATTAACATGATTTGTTGTTTAAAAGAAACACTATTCAATACTTATGAACATGTTAACCAATACTCAATCGGCAATGAAAAATCATTCCTTATTAATCAACGATGATTATTAGAGAATCTTTGTCAACAAATCAGTGAAGATTAATTATCAAAATCAATTGCAAAGGAATAGTCATATCTTCCATATGTATTGAAACGCGGATTATGCAATTGCATAATCAAATTGTTTATGCGGTTCCAAGACATAAAAAATGGTCCAATTTAGAGAAAGGAAATATATCCCATGGTTATTATTGAGAAACAGTGATATTCACTATTCATGAATTTCTAATGCGTTACGAGGTCTCACATTAATTGATCGCTCTGGTGTTAAACGTATTAAAAATAATTGTGAATACTGAAAACGTTCGTTAAATCTAGTGAATGTTAGATTGAAAAAAAATGAATGTTAGATTGACTGTGAGCACATGGGTGCGTGAGCGAGTGTGTAGGTCAATGTCTGGATCAGTGTCTGAACTAGTTTGTAGAAGAGTGTGTGGGCGAGTGTGTGGCGGATGTGTAGGAGGGTGTGTGGGCAGGTGTGTGGCGAGTGTGTGGGCGAGAGTGTGTGGGCGAGAGTGTGTGGGCGAGAATGTGTGGGCGAGAGTGTGTGGGCGAGAGTGTGTGGGCGAGAGTGTGTGGGCGAGTGTGGGAGGTGGGGAGATGTAGGGCGGTGGTGAGGAGTGTGTGGGAGTTTGTGGAGTGTGTGGAGTGTGGCGAGGTGTGGGCGAGTGTGTAGGAGTGTAGGCGAGTGTGGGCGTGGGGGTGTGCGTGGGTGTGGCGAGTGTGGCGAGGTGTGGGGTGGGCGAGGTGTAGGTGAGTGTGAGGGCGTGTTGGGCGTGTGTGGGCGAGGTGTGGGCGAGTGTGTGGGCGAGGTGTGGGAGTGTGGCGAGTGTGTGGGCGGTGTGTGGCGGTGTGGGCGTGTGTGGCGTGTGTGGGCAGTGTGTGGGCGGAGTGTGTGGCGGTGTGGGCGGTGGTGGGGTGTGTGGGCGAGTGTGGGGGTGTGTGGGCGAGGTGTGGGCGGTGTGGGCGTGTGGGCGGTGTGTGGGCGGGTGTGGCGAGTGTGTGGGCGGTGTGGGCAGGTGGGCGAGTGTGGGCGTGTGGCGAGTGTGGCAGTGGGGAGTGTGGGCAGTGTGGGCGAGTGTGGGCGAGTGTGTGGGGTGTGGGGCAGTGGTTGCGAGTGTGGGAGTGTGTGGGCGGTGTGTAGGGAGTGTGTGGCGAGTGTGTGGGCGGTGTGGGCGAGTGTGGGGAGTGTGTGGGCGTGGTGGCGAGTGTGTGGCAGTGGTGGGCGAGTGTGTGGGCGAGTGTGTGGCGAGTGTGTGGGCGAGTGTTGGGAGTGTTGGGCGAGTGTGGGCGGTGTGTAGGGAGTGTAGGGCAGTGTGGGCGAGTGTGTGGGCGGAGTGTGTGGCGTGTGGTGGGCGGTGTGGGTGTGGGGAGTGTGGGGGGTGTGGGGTGTGGGCGAGTGGGCGGTGTGGGCGGTGTGTGGGAGGTGGGCGAGGTGTGGCAGTGTGGGCGAGTGTGTGGGCGTGTGTGGGCGTGTGTGGGCGTGTGGGGAGGTGTAGGCGAGTGTGGGCGGGTGTGGCGGTGGTGGGCGGTGTGGGCGGTGGGGGCGAGTGGTGGGCAGTGTGGCGTGGTGGGCAGGTGTGGGCGGTGTGGGGCGTGTGGGCGGTGTGGGAGTGTGTGGGAGGGTGGGCGAGTGTGTGGGCGGTGTGGGGTGTGGGGGTGTGTGGGAGGTGTGGCAGGGTGGGGGTGTGTGGGCGGTGTGGCGGGAAAGGTAGGCGGGTGGGCGAGCGTGCGGGCGTGTGTGTGGGTGAGTGTGAGGGCGTGTGCGGGCGAGTGTGTGGGCAATTGGGAAGTGGTGTGTGGGGGGAAAGTGATGAATAGGGGGGTGGGCTGGTGGCTGGCCGCAGCGTACCTTGTGCGCGCTGTCCTGGCGCACGGAGATCATGGCGTGTTTGCAGTTGGGCACCGTCTTCTGGCGCAGCGTGGAGCACGTGACGTTGCGCGGGTACATGCCCGGGTAGTTGGGCGACTGCAGGCGGCAGCGCTTGCGGTAGCACTCGTAGAAGTTGCGGCTGCAGTACGTCCCGGGCACCACCTGCCACACGCGCAGCGCACACATCGTTCACTGAACGCGACACCATCGTTGTTTCTAAAAAATTCATTAATTTTGTGATCTCAGTTGCGACGAGTATAAAATGAAAAATGAATAAAAGGTTCTAAATTCTAAACTGTCAAAAAAGTACTGATACAAATTTTTGTGTTGTAATGTGATATCGATCAATAAGCAAATTAAAGAAAATACGCTTGTTATATCCTGTTAAATCATTCTTCAGGTCCATAAAGGAATATCAAGCCTTAGAAATATAACAAAATAATAATATACTAAACCAATAAAAATTATGATAGATGAGATAATAATAGTTAGCTGGCTTGATTTGGAGAACAACCCTTTTGAATGGAAGTGACCTTTCACATGGAAGTGAAGAAGGCTGCATTCACCTCATCGAGTGTGGGGCACAAACGGATTTGAAGCGAAGAATGGAGGAGCTTCTTATTCCTAATCGCACTCAAGAATCAAGAGTGAATAAGAAAATAAGGCCGGTGACCCTTCCAACACTTACGTACCCGCACTCGAGAAGCAACCGATGGAAACGAAAATAAACGTATGTGCTCGCTCTTACCTTGATGCGTTCGAGATCCGGAGATAATGGGAAAGGAGGTGAGCATCATTCACAGCTCAGCACCTAAAACCCCTATCAGAATGGAAGGGCAGGTCGCAGAACACCTTACACCATGCACACGACACTTAAGGGACAGAAAAGGGGAGGGGGGTTTTTGCTCTCCGCTAGAAGCAAAGTAGAGTCATTTCCATTAAAGTTCCCGCGCTCGAGACTCAGGAGAAGACGGTAAAGGAAGCGAAGTGTAGCCAGTGCCATTCATATCCACGAGACTCGAGTTCCGCCAGGAGGGAAGGAAATTTAAATAATGTCACTCACCCACCTTGCATTTGAGACTCAAGAGAAGCCAGGAGGGAAGGAAATGAAGCCAGCGTCACCCACCTCCTTCGGCTCGAGACAACAGCAGGCAAGTGGTACGGAAACGCCCTTAGCCTCTAGAGCTTGAGACTCAGGAGGGGCCACAGGAAAAGGAAATGCAGTCGTTGCCACTCATCTCGTTCCGCACGAGACCCAAGAGAAGCCATGGGGAAGCTATTTCATATCGTGTCGGACTTCAACCGTCGAAATTTAGTCACTAGTTTGCGCCACAATATTAGCGAGAATTTTAAATGCAACCTGACACACCAAAGACTGTTACAAGACTGTTACAAGTCAATGAAACTGTCAAAACAGTTATGAAGCCTTTTTTAAAATATTGGATCTTTCATTTCAATTTCAGCTTCATTGTGTTATTTGAGATTAGTAACCGTTTACAAGTGTCCCTTTATGCCACTTTAAATGTTTCTCAACACGTCTCGCCCTCCATGCAACATGGCGGCCAGCGTCTGTTCTGACTTTTCAAAGAAAGTGCCTATGTTGTGGTCACGCGATTCGTGATGTAAACTAACGCTGTGCAGAACGAGCAAACATCGATGCGCCGGATTAGTTCAGCCATACCCTTTCATCATGGGGTGAGTTAAAAAGAATAGAAATAATACCAGGGAAATGCATCTCCTCGCGACAGAGGAGCCAGGAGGGAAACGAAATTCAGCCATCACTTCTTCACTGAAACTGAGGAGGCGATGGGAAGAAGGAACCAACATCATTACCCCTCACTTTCCCGCGCTCGAGACTCAAAAGAAAACGCTAAAGGACGCTAAGAACAGCTAGTGCCAATGATCGTCCCATCCTAGAGACTCAAAAGGAACCAGCAACGGATGGAGCACTTTCCCGCGCTCGAGCCTCAGTAGATGTAGTAAAACGGGCCACGGTCAGCCCCTGACACTCACCTCCTTGAACTCTTGATTCAGAAGCAAACACAGGAGGGAAGGAAATGTAGCCAGTGCCAACCACCTACGAGACTCAGAGGGACACTCTAAAGGATGCCAAGCACATGCAGAGCAAACTCCTTCCCTTGCTTGAGACCGAGGAGGAGCCGGGAAGGGAGGAACACGCAGGCAGCGCCACGCACCTCCCAGCGCTCGAGCCGAGGAAAATCCTTCCTTGGTTGAAACCGAGGAACGCAGGCAGCGCCACCCACCCGCCCGCCGAGCGGCGCGCCCACGCTGCCGAAGCGCACCACGGCTTCGTCGCGCCCCACGAACTTATAGCGCAGGCGGAACTCGAAGGGCGTGTCGGTGTAGACGGGCGACGGGAAGAGCTTGACGGACACCGTGACGGTGGCGGTCTCGCTGTAGTAGACGGCGTAGCCCGTGGAGCCCCCGCACCACGAGCCGCCGGTGAAGGGCCGGCCAAGCTCCGACAGCTGCATGTAGCCGTCGGGGCAGCCGTCCAGCGCCGACGCCTCGTACCGCCCCACGTTGAAGGCGTCGAAGATGAGCTGCGGACAAGGCAACCGTCTTACCACGCGTCTCTAATGGGTTTGCAGCGATTAGACTTTTAATAATGAATTACGAACATTCTGACCATTCAGTTTCGCAGAGAATTACATGTACACTCATTAAGCAAACACATAACACGAATAGCCTTTAATGTTTCAACACCTTCACTGTTCTCCGTGCTCCTTCATCTTCAGTCTTCGACGCAAAGATGCATCCCCACGTAGGAAATCCAGGTATTTTAAAGACCGAATCAAACCACCATAATTCTCCCAAACCCTTCACTTTATGTGAATTAAAACAACCATCCTTCAACCTTGCTTCATTTAACACAGCAAAATGTATTAGGTTTCTGAGTAATAAAAATAACTGCTAATTATTGGTCATTTCATAAAAGCTACAAACTGTGTTTTGTGTAATTAACATTCTCGAAGGACAAACCCTGTTGAACGAGAAGAAATACTTTAAAAAATGAATTGATTGATTTGTTCCCGGGCGGCCTCGGAACGTCTATAATCATTAGTCCCGTAAGAGTAGTTCATGTTACATTCCAGGAAGTGACGGTGTTCCTTCTCCGTGGGTTTCTACTCGTTGGTCCGTTTATCTTATTTATTAACTGTGCTTATCTCGCCTGCGCTTTGATTATCAGCAACGTTCCGGCCCCGGTCTGGGCAAACTGTAAGCTCCCAACTTGCCTCCCGACACGTGTAGGGCATATACGTGGAGAGGAGTGGACAATGATGAGGTAGAGAGATCGCGAGCGGTTCTTTGCCCGGTATACTACGTACTATAATTCCAAAATTCGTCTAGAATTTATTGTAGAAACCATGGAAAACTCTTCATCCGACCAGCGGCACGCTAGAAATTTTCTCCAGAGAGTAGTTATATTCTACTTACCTATTATTTCTACCTATGTATCCTATCGGAAATTCGCCTCTTTTTGAACTCGATCTCTAGGATCTCCAACCCAAGGTGCAACTGTTGTCTTCAGCCATATTAGGATGACGGACAGCCAATCCAGCTGTTTCACACATCTCAAGTAGTATTTCAGAAAATATGTGATATTTTTTAATTACGTCGTCAAATTGGCAACACGCAAATTATGGGGCCACGGACTACCCGAGATCTCGTCATGGAAAGCAAGCAGGCTGACCAATGAGCTAAACAGCAAAGCAAAAGCCGTTGCAAAATAATTAATTACCAACAATTACTCTTATACATTCATTATTAACTAGGAAAATTCAAATTCAATGAAATAGTTCCTTATTGAGAGCTAGTTCCCTTTTCAGGGAATATCCGTATTTTTTAAAATTGCAGGAATTTATCATTTCAAAATTACATATTTGAAGAAAGATTTTTGTCGCAAAGTTGTTGTAAATGCTCAAAGTTAGTTCTTTAAAAAGTATCGTGAGCAATGTTTTGAAGAAACGAGTCGTTTTCGCGAAATTAGTGCTTGAAATAAAAGAAATTACTAAAAAAACATTTTTCTCATAACCCGCTCCAACTTTTGTCTTAAATTTTCTTCCACGAATAGATGAATGGATGCTTTAAAGGTTAACGCGGGTCTAATTTTCATTGAATTCTCGCAAATTGCAAATTTAGAAATAACGCGAGAAAGTATGTGTTGTTTCGCACTAATACATTTAAAGAAATGTTAGACGCATTGGGTATAATCCGTAATAAGCATGTTAATAAAGATTATAACTTCATAATGATTAGTTACGAAAGGAGAGCTAAAAATGTTCAAGCATGCCCTGCATTTCCCATGTTCATATATGATTTATAATTATATTCATTGTTAATAGAATATTTAACATTGCTCTGAGTTTTAATTACACATGCCCTGAAATGAAAATAAATTTCTATTATTCTAATTATATTTCGAATTTTAGTTATAATTTTCCACATTGTACATTATCTCTGACCAAAAAAGACTATGTATACATGGAATTGGCTTACCAAAATACCTTGTTTGTAATCATATGTAAATTAACCGCTAGAAGGCATCAGAACTGCATCACTTGCGAATTTCAAGCAAAATCCGGAGTCGCAAGCATTCATCAACACACACAGAGCTCAAAGCTGGATTTGGGAACGTCACACACACGCCTTGCATTGACACTTTGTTCGGTCAGAGATGAAAGAAAAATAACACGCTCTGTTGCTTTCAGAACCCAATGCATGGAATTATTATCTTGTCATGTCATGTGCTCCTGAAAATACGCCATTCCATTCTTGCACGTGCCTAAGGCCAATATTTGGTGACGAAGGTGCTGTCGCAAACGCCGTCGTTCGCGGAGCAACATCAAGGGCGTACAACAGAGACAGCAACAGCGGCGCAGCAGATAGCAGTAAATCATTGCCAGCGCTAACTGCCATCGACGTCTGGCGAATCGTTAGCGCTTGCATCCGTCGGCGGCAGCCAGTGACTTCCGGGGCTACCACTCACTCCTCCGGCTCCCTTTACGCTTCACCCCTTTACGCTACCCTCTTTCCGCTACCCTCTTTCCGCTACCCTCTTTCCGCTACCCTCTTTCCGCTACCCGGCTCCGCTACCCGGATCCGATACTCGGCTCCGCTATCCGGTTCCGCTACCCGGCATCGCTACACGGCTCGGTTACCAGGTTTTGCTACTCGGCTTTGCTACTCGGCTTTGCTACTCGGCTTTGCTACTCGGCTTTGCTACTCGGCTTTGCTACTCGGCTTTGCTACTCGGCTTTGCTACTCGGCTTCGCTACTCGGCTTTCGCTACCGGCTTTGCTACCCGGCTCCGCTACCGGCTTTGCTACCGGCTCGCTACCGGCTTCGCTACCGGCTTCGCTACTCGGCTCGCTACCACGCTCGCTCCGCTCCCCGGCTTCCGGCTCCCCGGCCTCGCTCCCGGCTTCGCTCCCCGGCTTCGCTCCCCGGCTCCTCTACCCGGCTCCGCTACGCGGATCCGCCACCCGGCTCCGCTACCCGGCTCCGCCACCCGGCTCCGCCACCCGGCTCCGCACCCGGCTCCGCACCGGCTCCGCACCCGGCTCCGCTACCCGGCTCCGCTACCCGGCTCCAGGCTCGCTACCCGGCTCCGCTACCCGGCTCCGCTACCCGGCTCGCTAGCTCACGGCTCCGCCACCGGCTCCGCTACCGGCTCGCTACCGCTCGCACGGCTGCACCGGCTCCGCTACCGGCTCGCCCGCTCGCTCCGGCTCACCTACCGGCTCCGCTACCGGCTCCGCTACCTGGCTCGCCCCGGCTCCACTACCGCCCGGCTCCGCTACCCGGCTCCGCCACCCGGCTCCGCCCCGCTCCGCCACCGGCTCCGCCACCCGGCTCCGCCACCGGCTCCGCTACCCGGCTCCGCTACCCGGCTCCGCTACCCGGCTCCGCTACCCGGCTCCGCTACCCGGCTCCGCTACCCGGCTCCGCTACCGCTCCGCTACCGGCTCCGCTACCCTCCGCCCCGCTTCGCTACTCTGATCCCGTACCTGGCTCCGCTACCCAACTGTCCTACACTGCCCTCCTCTCCGCACTCGAATAACTCTCGCTGCCTCTCTCAGCGTCCGCTTGCGCTACCTCTCATGTTCTATCCGCTCGCTTGCAACCCCCACTCGCCAGCCCCGCCCACACAAACTCCGCCCTCATTCCCTCCCCTTCAAAGTCTCGCGCACCTCCGCGACCGCCTTCTTGACGCTCTTCCCTGTTCCATCCCGTATCCTCTCCAGGCCCCGCCCACTTTTACATCTTCCCTCGTTACGTTTCACTGCGATGCTTCGCCACCTTTCTTAACCGCGCGACGTCATACTAGACCCTGATACACCCTCGAAAAGAGCTCGACCGTACGTAACCGTGTCCTATGTCACGTCTTCTCTCCCAACCCCGCCCCGATTTGTAACAGCTGACCACATGTGTTATCCTTTTTGGAAAGAATGTCATTGAAGTGCTTCTGAACAGAAGGCCCCCGAGTTTAGATTACCAACCGTGGCAGGATATTTGACTCTAACCGGTCGCTAGAATTCTCCTCCAGACAGCAGCTGAACTCTACCTAACTCTTTTGTAGAGTAGGTAGAGTTCAGCTGCTGTCTGGAGGAGAATTCTAGCGGCCGGCTGCTCCGATCGGTAGTTTTTCGTGGTTTCACCAATAAATACGTAGCGAATGTTGTATCAATATCATAACAAACGAGTCATTCGATCGCACGCGATCTTCCTTTTTTCTTCCACGTCCTATTGGCACCCCGGCTAGAGCGGTGCTCTGGTTGGTTGGATATATCTGGTTGGGAAAAACCTTGCGAGCGGACGTGTAGGACAGCGCCAAATCTCACCCAAACACACATTGTACTTGGCCATAGTAATAGACATGGCCTAAATACGAAATAATCAATAAATGAATTAATCCCCTTCAGGCAGCCTTTGGTCCTCTCCAACCGACTCCAACCATTGTTCTCAACCTTGACTTGTCTTTCTCTACTGAATGCACTCGCATGCCAGATATCGTCGACCCCTTATTTCAGTCAATCGTTCATTCCTGATGGCGACTCCTCTCACCTCCCTAGCGGCCCTCTTCTCCGCTTCCCAACTGCTTCGCGCGGGCCGTCCATCCCCGCCCCTTCCCTGTGAGTGACGTGGCTCCGCGTCACGGCGCCCGCCGCTCGCCGCCCTCGCGCTCCCTGGCTGTTGCTGATCCCTGTCAGCCCCCTCCCCTCCGACCCCGTGACCTTTCGCTTAGCTCAAGCCTCCACTTGGAACGCGCGCCCCTCTCGGCCAATCTTGTCTCATAGAAGACGCTTTATAGGCTTCAAACTCAGAATGTCAAGGTACGAGCTAATTGTTATAATTTCGAGCACTGATTACGCCTTTTATCCAAAGAATAAACAAACATTCATTCTTTTTCCATAACCCAAAAATTATTCACTATTCTATTTGAAAATTTTCCGTGGATATATTTACTAATTGTTCGGATTTTCTACATACACTCTTAATGACTGACTGATTTTAGTGGCAATTCATTTCGTATACTAAAATTTCATCTGAACAGGAACATACATCACGTTTCATCATCACGCAAGTCAACGCCTCTCTAACTTAATACAGTGTTTGCAGAATTTCCATCGCAGTTCCTGTGTGCGGCGCCGTGCAGGCAGTTGTGCGCGCTCTCGCCTGCCCTTCGCCGTGATTCAGCGGGCGGCGCCGGTCGCATTTGTCATGACGCTGGGCGCCGCGATCGCTGCGAAGGCAGAAGCACCGACGACACGTCACCGCCACCCGCGCCCCTCACCGCTCTCTTCTCGGCCTCTACCATCCCCGCCTCCGACGTCTGCGTTCCTTCGCCTATGCCAACCCCACCACCATCAACCACTCCGCAGTCTCCGTGACCTGCATCACCCCTTTTTGCCGCTGATACAGGAACCACTATCCCTTGTCAGCATCAGTCCAGGCTCCATTATCTCATTCGGCGTGCTGCCACCTTTCCCAGAGCCGACATTATTACCATCGTTACCATCACCACATTGATCATTACAAACAAAATTACATTCATTTCTCCAATCATAACCTTCATTCCTCATCGTTACCACCACCAAATCCATCACCGCCAGTCATCAGCCCATCACCCTCACCACTAGTTATGACCTTCATCACCACTTCCACCGCTATGCGCCAGCGCAGCAGCAACCCGAGCCGCCCCCCGGAGCGGCTGGCACGCGCGAGCGCGCGTCGCGCTTCATTTGTACCCGCCCAGCACCACCCGGCGACAGGTGCGCCCCGCCCTCGCCCTTCCCCCCCCCCCCCCCCCGCGCCCACACAGCGCTCGCCCGCGCGACTATCGCAAGATTAATTCCACGGCTGGCATCTTCTCAAGTTCCGGAAGGCCATTCCTTGTGACTTCCGGAAAGTTGCAGTATTGAAATTCCGTGCCCGTCGCCTCCCCCCCGATGCGCCGGGGAGATTGGATGCGAGGGCGCGGTGGGGGCGGTGGGGGCGGGGCGGTTTGGCGCGTTCGCCGCGCTCCATAGAGCACCCCCCCGCCCAGTCGGACCGCAATCTCTGTGGGCCCAAATCGAACTGCAACGCAACTGCAGCTCCTGAAAGAGATGGAGCCAAACCAGAATACGAAGCCTTGTTCATTGAAATATTTGTGTAAAAAAATAATGTTCAAGAAGTATACACAAAATAGTTTAGGATTTGGAATACGTTAAATAGCAATATTTTGGAAGGGGACAGAAATATAAAAAAAAAATGTGATAAGAAACATATTGTATGAGTTTCCGGTCAAATATTATTATGAGATCACGAGGAATGCAACAAAAATGTAGTAATCACACCATTAATAAATGTGTTAATAATTCCAGTACTCTAGCACTATCACGGAGTTAATAAGTTGAAGCTTATGATGCGTGAAAATAATATAACCCAAGATATTCCATAATTACAACTATGTAAATGTAAATATTTAAGTGCTCAGGCGGAAGAGCAGGCCTTACGGCCGGACTCTTGATTGAGTTCCAGTTCGCTTTCTTTACAACACTTCCGCAACCAGTCTGGTAACGATTCCTTTTCGATGTACTTGTCTCAAAGAGTGCGCCGGAATTAGGCGAGAACTCATTGGTTGGTTACTTTGATGTCAAGGCCCAGGCACCACTAGTCAGGCTTTCGACTGTCGGCCATTGCATTAGTCGGCTCATGCTCTTCGACGGACGCGGCATCTTCGTAGATTTTGTAATGTTATCAAATACAAAGAGACGGTAAAATAAGCCTTTTATTTGAAAATGAAGGTCGTGACCAATTAAATATTCAACTTTTTTGTTAATTCATTTCATTTTATTATACGAGCAATTATTTACGTCAATTTATTTGCTAGATATTCAATAATTTCTTGCCCCGACAGGTTCCGCCAAGCGTAAAACCTCTGAGAATCGCCGTCTTAATAAGATCCCATATTTACTCAAGCAAACATCACAATAATGGAAAAATGGTATTGGAAAAATATTACCGGCGTTGTCTGTGCACGGCAACAGTGCAAACAACTCACAAGATGTTAATTAAAAAACTCCAGCGTCACAGCTCAAATAGGAGAGCAAGAATCTAAGAGATCAAGGTCCATATACAACAAAAACAACAACATTCACTGTCAAATCGATTTGCTCGGCCTCGCTTCGTCAAATGCCACTCTCTTCCTCCCTCTCACAGATTACCCTTCACGCAGCGAGGGGTAGCACGTGAGTGTTCGGGCCCGGCTCGTTTCCTTTGTCGGCAAGTGCACCTGCCAGGCGTGTTTCACTTTCCTCCGACCGTGCAGCTGCGAGCGGCTCCGGTGAAACTCTCAGTAGCCCTCGCCCCCCCCCCCCGGGCTGATTGGGGACTGCAGGCGCGTTCGCCGTCTCCGATTTTCATCGCTCGACCTCCTCGCCAGCCCCTCCCCCTGGCGAAGCCGAGGAAGCAGCGCGGAAACGAAACGAACAGAGGGCCGTGATGGGGAAGGGGGGATTCAGGTGGCCGAGGCGGAGAAAAGAGTGGTGCAGGCAGCGGGGGAGGTTGCTATAGACGAGGGGGTGGAGGCACGGCGACGGCAGACTTGGCGAAGGTGGAGGCAGAGATGGCGGCCGAAGTGACGGTGATGGCGATGGTGTTCTGGGTATTAACAATGTTGGTGGAGGAGTCGAAGGAAACAAGAGTTGTTGGAGAAGTCGGATCTGCAGGATCTGTCGAAGCTTGAGGAGCTGGCGGAGATTGTCAGAGTTGACGTTGTCGGAATTTAATTTAGATTTATTATTCATTCTGCAATTATGTGCGCGAACTTGGTTGTACAATATTTTAACTTTACTTTTATTACGCATACACAGACCAACAACAATCAAATACTTTACAAAATGCGTGATCCGGCGTCGCTACCTGAATTTGTTTACTATGTTTACCACAAGGTGAAGTGAATTCCACAATTCGCAGGTTCAGGATAGGCACCCCGACATCTAAAGACTCCGAGCCACCGGCCGAAAGGATGCAAGGCACTGACTGCGACCTGGCGAGACTTGACAACAATAATAACGGAGGATTACTCCATACCAGCGCTCAACGCCCAACAATCGTTCAGAGACGCAACAAACCTTTTAAAAAATATATAATTTCACAGCACTCAATGTGATCTCAGTGCACTCCACTGTCTTTGTTACATTTTCATTTCACTTCACTTCACTTCTCCACTCTACAATGCAAATAATAATAATAATAATAAGTTGGAAGTGTCGAATTAGTCGGAAGTGACGGTCGTATCCGCGGTGGCAGAGATGCTGGACTGATTGATCATTCAGTGATTTCAGGTGCGGCAACTTGCAAGGTCATTAGCGCCGCACGTGCACTGCACATGTTTTTCGGGGGTGGGGGTGGCGGTAATCACCTCCCACTGGATAGCAATGTGCGGCGCTCACCTACACGACAGCTTGGGGGTTTCCCCAACGAGGTAGCACCCACTACGGGGCACCGCCCCAGCTCCAAGCTCCTGACTGGCCTCCCGGCGTGCGTGATCGTGTGTGTGTGTGTGTGTGTGTGTGTGTGTGTAAGGGGTGAGGGTAGGGCAAGAAAGGGGAAGGAAGGATCGCGCGCGGAACAGCCGCTGAATTCTCCCTAGCTATTTAGCTAGTGCTGAAAATGCTATCTCCGTTGGAACTCGGTTGGACATCAATTGATGCCGGAGCCAGACATGTGGGAAGCGTGGGAGGCGAGGCGGGGACGGGGATAACGACGCAGAGTCGGTAATGCAGGAGGAGGAGGAGGAGGTAATGACGATAGTGACGGTGAAGATGGCGGAAGCCGTGCGATGACTGAGACGACAGCAAGGGCGGGGCGAAACGCCAGCAGGTGGGGGTACGACGTTGCGGATAATGATGCGCTGATACGGCAGAGAAAAATAAATATGTGAGGATGAAACAGAATTGGATGAGATGATAGGAAAACATGGAAATGGGAGAAAGAATTCAACAGGGTAACGGTTGCGAAGGTTGGAGTTGAAAAAATACGAGTACTTAAAACTGTTGGTGTAGCACCAACAGAAAATACACACACAAGTGAAGTTGAGATTTTGAATTATGAAAAGGAGACGTTTGACTCTGGGTTAATAATTATTTTAAGTAAAGTATGGTAAAATGGCAATGGTGCGGTAGAAAATAACGTTCCAAAAGTAGATAATGATTTTATATTTTTTTAAAAAGAAAAACCAAACATAGGTAAATACCTAGGAAACATAGGGGAAGAACATATTTTAAAAGTGTATTGAGAATTCGAGCTACATGGGATGAAGACTGACAAAGAGAACAGGGGATGAATAATGGTTGATGAAGAGTGGCTATTTGAGAAGAGTGTCTGATACAAAAATGAAGAGGGGCAAAATGACTAAGGAGCATTAAAAAATAATGTTCGGAAAGTAGCTGAACTTGGGTTTTCTAACATGGCATCTGAGGGTATTATCTCCTAGATGGAATATAGCACGACTTTTCGCGACTCTCTCGATCCTGCTGCAAGATGTCGCAAGATTGCGATCGTATCAAGCAGTGCTGCAGATCAGGCGACTCTAGCGGCACGACCGAAAAAGACGAGAAAAGCCATATTCCATCTTGGAGATAATACCGTCAGATGCCTCGTAAAAAACAAGTATAGAGGATTAAATACCTTAAGAGAATAAGACGTACAATCCAAATTCGAAAAGGTACAGGACTCGGAAAAGATGAACATCTTCTAAAAGAGTACCGAGGGAAAAGTAACAACATAAGAAAAATATTTTTCTATAAAATTGTAGATTTAGGAAGAAACCGAAAAAATGTTAACTTTTGTAATTTTCGGAAATTCAGACATCTGTGAAAATTGAACGTGTGCCATCGTTACTGGTGTATTTCACCCGATTCTTACAAGAAGGGTAAAGCAAAAATTTTGACCGATTTTTAAGAAAATTTTGAAAATGTTGAAGTGATTTCAAGTAAAGTATCTCGAAAATTTAAAAAAATTCTTTTCAAAATCTAATTGTCATGGCTTCGAACAGCACCATATATTCCAGAGAATATTTATTTTGGAAAAATATTCTATGAATAGTTTAGGCGCTAGTGTTGCTCACAGACTGATGACGGACGGACGGACAGAGGGACAGGTGAGACAGACGGTCGGACGTTCGAAACCAGTGGCGCTGCCGAAGCACATGTGTTTTGCATTGTTTCTAAATGCTCGAAATGCTCACTTGCTAACTCTTGGGACCAGCACAATATTTTTGACTGTTCCTTATTACTTATGCGGAGAAAGTTTAAAGAAAAAAATATGAGCGGTTTCTGAGAAAACGTTCCGTAAATTTCAAGCGCAAATAAGGCAAAATCCATTCGTTTTCTAAAAATTGCCTTACGTGACCTTTCATAAAAAGAGATCATTTCGTACAACAGACTGAATCAAAAATTACTACCTTCAATTTTGTAGTTTTGAAATTGTTTTTTTAATTTTCGAAAACAAAAACGATCAATACCCGAAAATGGGACAAGAGTAATATGATTTACTGTCCCTTATTACATAAGTGGAGAAAATGTAAAGCAAAATTTGGAGCAGTTTTGGAGAGACAAAATTTTCGTAAATTTCAAGTTTAAATTACACAAAAACTACTCGTTTTTATCAAAATATTGTACATGATCTTATTTAAAGAGCTAAGTTTGTACAACCGACTTTGAAGTAAAAATATTTATCTTCAATTTTGTAGTTTTGATTTTTTTTTTGCAATTTTGAAAAAATCAGGGATATCAACGAAAATGATAACTGCATACTTTTCTTAAACGTCTTTTGCACTATTCAACAACAAAATTTGATGAACCAAAATTGAATCAACGTTTTTGAAAATGTTGAAAATGTCCGAGGGGCTTGATGTTAAGTACCCCCCAAAATTAAAATATCGGTTTCAAATTCCAGGAGCTGCGACATCAGTCAGAACAATCGGAGAATATCAATTATGAAGAAAATCGGATGAACGGTTTAGGCTTTAGAGTTGACCACAGGCGGACAGACCGACAGACGAACAGATGGACGTTTTGCCAATATCAATTGATTTTTCGGTATCAAGAATCAAAAAATATGGATTTTGGCTACACCACAAGTTAGTTAATTTTGTTTCACCAAATTTATCAAGAGAAGTTATCCTTTTTTTCGTCCCCAGAGCTCAGCTATATGAGTTTTTCTGGTGAAAATTGGACGTTTTCTGGCGCACGATTACATAGCTTTCTCTTCTTACGAAGAATTCGTAAGGCGAGAATGTAAAACAACACTTTTTCGGTAAGTGGGAACACGGAATTTTCGCTGAAATCCCGAAATCTATTTTCAGCAATATTACATAACATTCTCTGTACTATGTATATGTCTGGTATATCCGTCCGCGTACGAGAAAGTAAAAAGCTAGAAGCAAGCGGGGGGGAGGCAGGAGGCCGCGAGGAAGAAGTGAGCGGTGGGCGTGGCAGCGACGGGCGAGGAGAGGGGCAGGGGCGGAGTGGCTGCGAAGCAGTTGTTGGCACTCGGGGCTCGAGTGGCGGGAGTGCGGGGCGGCGGCCGGCCTCTTGATGAAGCCGGCGAGTGCCTGGGTCACGGGGCCACGGCGGGCGGGGGCGGGGAGGGGGCGGGCGGCGCCGCCGTATCGACCAGCGGAAGCGCGGTACGCGGAGGTTGCCACCGCCGCCGCCGGCCAGGCCACTTAGCCCGCCGCCGCCCAGATTCCCTCCGCGACTGCGATTGCTGCTCCACCTCCCGGAAACTGAAGACTCCTCGGTGGCGGTGAGGGCGAGGACCTTAGACACTGTCCAATGGGTGGTGGTAACTGAAGACGTCGAGGTGGTGGTTATGGTGGTGGTGGTGGCGGGGGCGGAGGCGGAGGCGGAGGCGGAGGCGGAGGCGGAGGGGCGGGGCGGGGCGGAGGCGAGGCGAGGCGGAGGCGGAGGCGGAGGCGGAGGCGGAGGCGGAGGCGGAGGCGGAGGCGGAGGCGGAGGCGGAGGCGGAGGCGGAGGCGGAGGCGGAGGCGGAGGCGGAGGCGGAGGCGGAGGCGGAGGCGGAGGCAGGCGGAGGCGGAGGCGGAGGCGGAGGCGGAGGCGGAGGCGGAGGCGGAGGCGGTGGCGGAGGCGGAGGCGGAGGCGGAGGCGGAGGCGTTGGCGTTGGCAGTGAGGATAGTGATGGCAGTGGCGCCGGTAGCGATAAACCGTTGACCCTGTCCAAAGGGTCAGTGGTGGTAACTGCGGACACCTCGGTGGCGGCGGAGTCTTAGGCAGTGTCCAACGGGTCAGTGGTGGTAATAGTAATTGATGCGGTGCAGAGGACGGTGTTTATGTCGGGGATGAGATGACAGCGGCAACAGACCCGCGTGTCAGATTTCCTCCGTCTGAGATTGCAGCCACACCTCCTGGCAGAATCCGAATCTCGGTGGCAGCGGCGGCGGTGGCATCAGAAACGACATCGGAGGCCGGTGAGGATAATGGCGAGGCATTGAGTGACGGTGGGGGGAATAGGCTGAAGCACCAGGACGTGTTATCCACACATGGATCGGTGACCGCGCATACTTCGCGGGACCACTTAGCTGTAATGACATTTACTTTGTATTATAGTAATACAACGAAGACACAATGAGTACAACAAATCAGTCATTATAAGATTATGAAAAAGGTATGAGTACAGGAGAACCACCGAAACGGGGGGCGTCGGTGGCCTTGGGGTTCTGCGCGGTCGGCGAGGTGAACGGTGGAGGGGTGGCGGTGCGTGCCGAGTGTGGCGGGGATGGCTTCGGGGTCTGCGCGGTCGGCGAGGTGAACGGTGGAGGGGTGGCGGTGCGTGCCGAGTGTGGCGGGGATGGCTTCGGGGTCTGCGCGGTCGGCGAGGTGAACGGTGGAGGGGTGGCGGTGCGTGCCGAGTGTGGCGGGGATGGCTTCGGGGTCTGCGCGGTCGGCGAGGTGAACGGTGGGAGGGTGGCGGTGCGTGCCGAGTGTGGCGGGGATGGCTTCGGGGTCTGCGCGGTCGGCGAGGTGAACGGTGGAGGGTGGCGGTGCGTGCCGAGTGTGGCGGGGATGGCTTCGGGGTCTGCGCGGTCGGCGAGGTGAACGGTGGAGGGTGGCGGTGCGTGCCGAGTGTGGCGGGGATGGCTTCGGGGTCTGCGCGGTCGGCGAGGTGAACGGTGGAGGGGTGGCGGTGCGTGCCGAGTGTGGCGAGTGTGGCGAGTGTGGCGGGGATGGCGGGGATGGCGGGACGGCGGGACGGCGGGGCGACGGGGCGGCGGGGCGGCGGGCGGCGGGGCGGCGGGGCGGCGGGGCGGCGGGGCGGCGGGGCGGCGGGGCGGCGGGGCGGCGGGCGGCGGGGCGGCGGGGCGGCGGGCGGCGGGGCGGCGGGGCGGCGGGCGGCGGGGCGGCGGGGCGGCGGGGCGGCGGGCGGCGGGGCGGCGGGGCGGCGGGTGGCGGGGCGGCGGGGCGGCGGGGCGGCGGTGGAGATGGGGGTGCGGCGGTGGTGGGGCGGAAGCGGAGGGGGTGGGAGTAGTAACTGTCGCCAAATTCCCCCCTAGCCCCGCTTGACTCGTCGCACCCTTCGAGTCACCCCAAGCTTCCCCTTGCGGGCCAGCCGCTCCGATCCCTACCGCAGGGGTAGAGTTTGTTTATTGCCACCGGATTACTTATGCGGCTATCGCTCTCTGCTTTATGGTGTACGGTGGTAATGCCACCGTCTGTGCCTGTAGATTCCCTCGTTGACAATATCACCCATGTTACATGAATAGTCCTTATCGGTCTCGATCTTTCGGGTAGTGTCATTTCCATCCTCAATGCTCAGTTGAGTTCAATTCAGCGGGGACATCATTATTGCTGATCCCCTCTTTACGTGATTACCACAATTCTGATCTGAACTGACGCAATGTTCATCACTTACGCCATGATCTGAATATCGTATTAACTTCAATATAGTTTCCTCTCTCTGAACTGATAAATAACCATCCCCTTCGGCTAGTACCACCTGATATATTCCGTCATCCATCCTCTTAACCTTGCATTACCTGCTCAATTTTTGTGCCATCAACAGAGGGCCTTCCCATTCTTTTATTCTTGTGAAGCAGCGTCAGAGTTCTGAGTGTTTATCTTCCAACTAATGTTATCAAGAGATAATCTTGGGGGCGACGTGCTCTGCTTTAGAAAGTCGAATGTGACGTATAAATGGCTCCATTAGCATTGCGAATACGCGGATGTCAGGTCAAACTCATGAAGCAGGGCCGCCAATAAGGCACGCAGTGCCTCCTGCCGCGGTGCAGTCCGGGACACGATGTCCCCGCGGTGAGGGGAAGTTAGCGCTCCGACTTCACTGGACAGCAGTGATGTCGGGACGCAAGGAAGCATTTAGTTTGTTTAAGTTCGAAATCTTTAAAAAGTATTTCTGAAGATTTCTAAACTAGGCTTGAATTTCAAATTAAACTTTGTCAAAAAATTATTATGGAAGATATTTTTGTTTTTAAAAATACAAATCATACGGTTATAATCAACAAATTACAGCATAAAAAGATTGTCGCGGGTTTTGAAATTAATTACAAATATCTTGAACAAAAAGTATTGTTGAAATGTTTTCCTTTATTTCTTTTTGTCACTATCTTATCAGTTTAGAGACAAGATCAAGAGACTTTGAATAACAAAGAAAACGTTTCTTCAAATTCAAATTAACATTAACACTTTTTGAAAATTGAATACCTCTATAAATATGTCATCTTAAAATCTAATAATTTAATTGTCTAATAAAATTTATGTATTACGTGGTTAGGCGGAAGAACGGCCCTGGTGGCCCGAGTCTCGATAACATAAATAAAGTCATTATTATTATTATTATTATTATTATTATTATTATTATTATTATTATTATTATTATTATTATTATTTCTGTACTTTTCTCAGTAAGCATCGAGAACCATTCATCTATTCATACGACTTAGGCTCTAGCAAATGCAACTGGTAATGACAAATCTGAGGAAAGATGGAGAAGAAATTCATCTTTGTCCGTCCTTCAATTTAAAAATGTCGCACAATATGGCAAGTCTGTAGGATTAAAGCTTTTTAGATGGTTATGCAGGTTTCTATTGATAATCCTATTTTTGTAAGACCTGAAGCAAATCGGTCTGTAACCACTCCTGTGGCTGAGATGATTATTGGCACTATTTCAACCTTACTCAGTTGCCAAACATGTTGGATTTCTGCTGCCAAATTCTGGTATTTTGAAATCTTCTCCGATTCTGTCTTGTTCAGCCTACATCTATGATTGTTGCATACTTTTGTATTTTATTGATAACTACGATGTCCGGGCGATTATAATCCACAGTCTTATCAGTGACAATAGGCCTATCCCAGTAGAGTACTATTTCACTATTTTCTATAATCGGTGAAGGTGAATATTTGTAAAATGGTGGAGGGTTCTCAATTAGTTTATAATTTGATGCCAATTGTCTATGGATTATTTTGACTACTTGATTGTGCCTCCCTAGATATGCAGTGTTGGCAAGAACTGATCAACCTGCAATCACATGGTCGATGGTATCGTTTGGTTGATTACACATTCTACAGACATCTTTTATACTGCTCTTCAGTATGTGTTTATCATAATTGCGTGTTTTTATTACCCCATCCTGAATTTCTATTATAAATCCTTCAGTTTCAGGAAATAAATATCCCATTTTTAACCACAGGAGAGAAGAGAATTATTATTATTATTATTATTATTATTATTATTATTATTATTATTATTATTATTAATATTATTACTATTATTACTATTATTATTATTATCATCTTAGGTAACGTCAAGTTAGTTTTCGGCGCCATCGCAAGAAGCTCCCTCGACAGTGCCGCTCGGAGAATCGCAAGAAGAGTTTAAAAAAAAATCACCAGCAGACGATAGCAGATAAAAATTACTTCAGCAGTTGATATTATTAATCTCTTGGAAGAACCTTAAATCTCCCGAATAAGATATATAAGCACGCCTGTCTCCGGAGGCGGGCAATAGAGGCCCCTACATGCTCAGTGCGCTCCGACGTCGTCTGCGCCTGCTTGCTCCTCTCCCCCCCTCTGCGCCATCGTCTTCTCATTTTCTCCCGGCCGCCGCCAGGGGCGCACGTGCTGTTTACGGCCCGCGCGGGGCGCGCGCGGGTGCAATCGCTTGCGCCTTCAACTTTATTTAGTTTTTCCGGCAACATTTTTCCGGGCTCTTCCGGCTCGAACCGGCCCGCGGCGCCCTGTGTGAAGTTGCGGAGGCCGATATTCGTTGTCCGTTTGTGTTTTCTCTTGGGAACGACTTGCCGGGTTGTTCTTGGAGAGTAGTAACGTATTAATATCGGAGAAAGCGTGCAGATTTAAAGCTAACGCTCGCAATATATTTTGGCTGTCATTGGACATGTGTGTATGAAGAAAGTACGTTTGCAAGGAAAACGCTTTCATTATATTGTAAATGTATCTTAAAACCGCAGAGACGAATGCCTTGAGATATTCTATTAATTTCCATATATCTCTCATCTTTTTTTATAATAATTAGTATCTAATTCAAACTTCATTCTATTAATTCATTGATTTTTCATCCATCATTCCATTATAATTTTAAGAATACGTTCCTCGTTAATTATTTCGTCCAATTGCGTTATTATTTATTCCTTTCATTATTCTTTTCTCTTTGCTTTTTCAACTATTTCTCACCGGGAACGGTGGGTCAGTGCATCAACTGATGTCACTGCAGCTGCCTTCGACCGGGAAGTTCTAGGTTCGCGTTACGACGGTGGCAGGATTTGCGTTACTAGCTTTTCAGCTAGATTGAACTCAGTCGCTTTCTGGAGGAGAATTCTAACGACTGGCTCCTCTGATGGGTAGTTTTCCGTGGTTTCTCCTATCAACACCAGGCGAATGCCGGAGCAGTACCCTAACAAACGGGCCACGGACGGCACGCGATCTTTTCTTCCTCTTCCTTATCATATCCTCCCCCCTTACACACACACATGAACACACTTACTTTAACATGCACAACACATGCGAGGAGAGCGATTATGAGCTTAGAACTCCAGTCCCAGCCAGGGTGGTACCCCGCTAGTGGGAGATACCTGATTGAGAGAAAACCCGGCTAGGCGACGGTAGGTCGGAGCCGGATTTGGCCATCCAGCGGGGGAAGTTCACCGCCACCTCCAGAGGAAAAACATCCACTACACTTACGGGACTAATGACCTAATATGTTGTAGCGCCCGGAATCACTAACAACTAACCAACCAAAAACTATTTCTGGATCTATCTTCGCAACTAGTTTTCTCCATATGCTACCAAAGCCACATTATCAAACTTCGCAGATACTTTTCCTCCTCGTCCCCGGTTTTTGTTTACTCCCTTACATCCAAAGTTGGTTTGAAAGACAAATAAAGTAAGTATAAGAATATGCTGTCTGAATGAAATTATTATTTATAGTGGAATTTAAAGGAAAGCACATAAAAGCCAAACTGTTGAGAACTTTGTTGTTGTGATTTTCGACAATCATTTATTTCTTACATTGTGAATCTCATTTCCAATACCTTATTAACCCTACGCTTCGATACTAGTTCAAAGGAACAAACATTCAGTGACACTAGTATATTTTCAACAATGAATTATATATTATTCCTTACTACTAAATCTCACTCGCGTGTGTGGTCACATAAACACTGTAATACCTAAGTACCCACCGAAAACCAAAATTATTAACCGTGATCAATTTAGGTCTAACGTCAACCTAAAAATCGCACAGCGGCAGACCGTAGTCAGCTCAAATTTGATCATTAACTTGCTGGCTCGCGCTTGCAACTAACACGTGCAGCTGTTTTTCGCGGGCGAGCGGTTTTCGCTGACGGAAATGCGCGCGCGGCCGCGAGAGGCAGCGGGTTCGCGGGCGCGGGATATCGACAGTTTGCGTGTGCCGCTTGTTCTCGTGGATTGTAATCAGCGGTAATTGCAGCGAATCTCCCCGTGCGTGTTATGACGCGAATACAAAGCTTTATACAAACACACTCTGGGCGTTAGGAGGAAGCTTCGACGGAGATTAAACCCCGAACGCACCCCCCCCCTCCGCCCCGGCGCCCCCGTTGCCCCCGCCTTCGGGGGCACGCCCAGCGAAATTAATTACAAACATGTGATTTAGGGTTTGGGCAATGAGTGTGGATTTTGATTGGAGAAGGTTTTATAGAAAATGATCGTTTAAATATGGTCAAGGACAAATATACACCACATATTCTTATCATCGGCACTTATAATCAACCCTTAATCCCACCACTTATAATCAGCACTTAATATTCTGTGTACTTTCAAATCAAATCCCTATAACGGATATTTCTGAAATTTAAAATACTCTTTGGGCACATAAAGTGTATAGAAAATCCAAGATATTGTATAGTACTTTGTATGCTTGGTTGAAAATGAGACATATCTCTTATATACATGCCCAGATTTGAGAAGAAATATAAACAAAAAATATTTGTGTGATAGCCAGTACATATTTTTCGTGTGTAACAATCTTCACCTGTATTAACTAACAAAACTAGTTTAATAATATTTTATTTTACATGGAACACTGTGCTCTGCATATTGGTCAGCAACAGCGTAGTTTCGACGAGCTAAAACAGTTTTATTGAAGTATAAGGATAGGGGCGGTCACGGATGGTGTGGAGCGGTCGGGATCGGTCGAACTCGTTCGGGGTCGTTCCGGGTCGTTCTGGGTTGTTCGGGATCGGTCGGGGTCGTTCGGAGTCGTTCGGGGTCGGTCGGGCGGTCGGGTCGGTCGGCGTTCGGGGTCGTTCGGGTCGGCGGTCGTCGGGGTCGTCGGGGTCGTGCGGGGTCGTGCGGGGTCGTGCGGGGTCGGGGGGGGGGGGGGAGGGGTGGCAGAGGGAGTCTAGGAGAGAATGGACGTTGTTGAGATGTTGGGGGTGGTCGTGGTAATCGGGTGGTCGTGGTAATCGCTGAGGTCGTGGCATCAGGATGATGGTGGTAATCGAAGTAGTCGGAATGCCCGGATCGGTCGCCAGCGCTCGTGGGACGTCGCACGCGGTCGGGCTGAAGGCGCCGAGTTCCGAGCCACCGCCCCGCGCAGAGGGCGTCTAATCGGCAGGAACAAACGAAGGCGCCGCTCGCCGCACGCGCAAACGCTTTCAGCGCTCTCGTCTCCATCGCACCCTCCCTCGCTGCCTTCCCCTCCCCGCCCGCACACACTCCACCGC
This sequence comes from Teleogryllus oceanicus, assembly GCA_964035755.1. NCBI lineage: Eukaryota > Metazoa > Arthropoda > Insecta > Orthoptera > Gryllidae > Teleogryllus > Teleogryllus oceanicus. Next base: position 89,974,251 of record CAXIVR010000007.1, read on the forward strand.
CCTGCGGCTGCGCTCCGCGCCGCTGCGTCTTGCTGCTCTCGCTTTCGCCTTCAGGCGCAACGGCCGTTTCCCTGCTCCACTACGTCCAGCCCTGCGTGTAGGACGCACCCCTGCTACCTCCTGAAACATGGACGTATATCGAAGTCTCCTCAGTTGGGATTTGAGGGCAGAATTCTTTGAGATTCTCCATTCTCTCTCCGCAATTCAGTAAGACACATCTACGAATGTGCAATCATCTTTATCACTAGCCTATAAAATTATTTGCAAAACCTGTTAGAATCAGTTATTCGAGTACGGGGACTCATAATAAAACACACAGAATAGAATGATACAGGCGTGACCTGTAAATGAAGAGAATTAATAATATTTGTGTTGTTTTTAATGAAGTTTACTTTTTCAGATGAACGGATTTTAGAAGCATAAATAAGTGTCGGGATTATTGGGTTTTCGTAAGTTAAAGAAAAAAATGTTCACAGAAAATGGTGTATATTTATTTCATTAGAAATGTTTCCGGTTGTTCCACTTAATTTATTGAAATATGTTGGAAAATTTATGCATCAAGACCAGAGAACGGTTTCACGTCTTTATGTGAATGTGACTGGACATTCTTTTGCATTGCGTAACAATACAGTCATATCTTTCAGGTGGCTTCTTTGTTAGACATATTTGTCATATAATTTCGAAGGTAAACTGCAGTGAGCATCGATGACAATATTATAACTTGGTGAGCTTTATATTTTTTATAAAGACGCGTTACGGAATTATTAGCTGCTTCCGTTCTTTATGGCTTGTTCGTAATTATATAAGTTATACAATAATGTAACAAAATTAAATTTATACTATAAGAACAACTGCTACTCATCAAGAACACAATATTATATCTTCAGAAAATAAAAAACAACGTTTAGTTGCTATGAAAGAGAAAGAAGTGGAATCGTTATTCCACTGATCGTCCTTGGGATTTGAGAAGTCTCAAAAGACATGTCTCAACACTGCTATCGAAGCTTCCGAAAAGTATCCTCCAAGTGAATTGAGTGAATTGGTTTTCTCCAAAACGAAAGACAAGAACTAAACTCTTGCGACCACTGATTCCAAACTTCTTTTTCTAGTCCTTGCTTTCGTCAGCTCCAATTCCAACGTCTGGATTTCACCTTTGTAGTGTCTGACAGCTTTCGTCGTCACTGTGAAAGGCATACGATACTTGTACCCGAAATCGTTACTACGAAAGCCATTTTGCTCCTCCTTCCTTTCAGATTCTCTCTCTTTCTCTTTCAACCTCATCATCGACGGGTGCCGCTTCCTTCACTCCCCTAGTAAAATAAATTCCGCCGCCACCCCCACTTCCGCCGCCGCCAGGGTTGCCGCGGGCTCATTCTTATTCAAACGTACTTAGCAGCATTTTGCACAGTTCCGGGAGTAAAAAAGTTTCACATTGAGCAGAGAGATGTAGGAACGATGCCTGGTGGTGCACAGAACTGGAGGAAGCAGTGGAAATTAAAGAGAAGAGTAGTGATGGAAGGAGGAATGAAATGTATTTTGAGATGAAAGTCTAGAAAACAGTACGAGATTCTATTTAATCCCAAAATGCGTAAAAATTGTGATTACAAAGAGATCGAATGGAACTAGGTTAGAGGGATGACAGTGGTGGATATGAGGTACCTTCGATGAATTACATGCTGACATTATTGACACAATATCAATAATTCTAGAAGTGGGATTTATCTTTATTTTTACTCACTACCTGCTGTTCATTGCCCCAAACCGTATGATAAATGTTGAGAGTATTCGAGACTTAATATGACTCTTAACCTTTACATTGTTAAATATTGATTTATAAGCAACACATTTACTCCAGACCGCTCTATGTACGAACTTAATAATAATTGTTTTGAGGGAAACATAGAACTACTTTTAATGCAAGCAAGTAAGCTTTCTCTGTCCTGTTCACAATAAAAACAAATCTTTGGGACAACTGCATAAGTAATTAAAATTAAAGCTTGTATTTCGACCTAGCTTCATCAGTGTAAAACCTCTCTTCTAACATAAAATGAAATATCTGGGAACATGATGATTTAACTTTTAATGTAACTTCAACGTAAAGCTCAAAACTTTTTATGTCATTTCTTTTTATATAGTTGCTTCGTTTATACGGTGATATTTTTAATAGCTATTACATTAGTTTATATATTATTACTAAACATTAGTTTAACCTTTTTTAATTGTGCATTGTGAAAATGCATTAGGATATTCTTCTTGACACCCACCACATATTTCGCCTAAAAAAATTGAATTTGAAATACAGAAAACTTGCACGATAAAAACGAAATAAACAGTAACGTGAATAAAATGTAATTGTATTCAACTTAAAAGTTAGGAACGAAGTATTTTTGTTTAATACTTATAACCAGAGAGGGAGGAGATGACATTTTTTGACATAAATTAACGTGAACGTCAGCAAAGAAGCTTTGAAGTTATCGCTACTGGCACAGTATTTAAGAATTCCCTCATAACGCGACTTTCAAACTATTCCGGCCTTCCTGAAAACATTTGCATTGGATTTGAATATTTGATGTTCATCGGATTCCCCTCCAAAGTTGTGTCGATGGAATTCGCGGCGTTCTGGAGCGAGATGAGATGACGGGGTGGGGGGCGGGGGATAGAGCTTCGAAGGGGTTGTGGACAGACGTGCCGCGAACGGTAATTGCAACTCAGGGCTTGCGTCGCCCTTTCCTCTCCTAATTTAAAAAAACTCAAAATTCTTGTTTGGCTTCTACTTCGTATATCTGTTTCCATCGCGAGGGTTGGCAAAAATGTTAGTCTCGAATATACTCCTTCGACAGTTCGAAATAGACGAGTATCGAATGCGATAGAAAGTCGTTTTCTCATGCTTCTCTGCATTAAAATGTTTGATTATTAATACAAGTATGTAGGTGAAGTATTTCATTATTTGAGTTGTATATTCCTCTCAATAAGAAATTTCAAATAAGTGACATTCAACAATTGTTACACTATTTTTATATGCGGCTAAGGTTTGGTTTTCTTTTAATCGTTATGAATTAATTAATCGAAGTACATATGATAAAGAGAGGTATATTTTCTTCAATAATTTTAGTATTTAAAATCTGTGTTTAATTTTTTCAAACTTACCATATATTTTGGAGATTTACAATTCAATGAATTGATAAATACACAAAATTTAATTTGTAACTGATGTAGATCCCTACATATGTAACAATTGAAACGCAATGCTTTTTGTCCCCAACCGCAAAAGAAATTACCCTTCATAAATTGCCACCAAAAAAGTTTCAAAAACGACCCAAATTTTCAAAACAGTTATGCAGATACATTAATTGTCAATTACAGTTTGGAACTATTATTTCGATAACAATAATGATAAACAAGAAATTAATAAAATTTGCTAAGTAACATATTTTTTCCAATGCAAAACGTTCATTACTAATATAGTAAAGTTTGTAATCGATATTGTGACATACCAATATGTAGGACATTGTATTGCGTGACATTTATTATAAACAGGGTGAATGGTAACGATAGACATATGTAAATTTGGCAGTCTAGCAACGATAGAGGAGTTGTCGTCAAGGTCAACAAACTTCATTGCTTTGAACCACGGGGCGCGGCTAGTTGATAAAGTTAATTGTTTGGAGATTGGCCGAGAAAGCAATGACAGTCTGGGGCGTGGCTAGTGAAATTTGTAAGTAGTTTAGGGATTGGCGAGAATGGAATGACAATGTATTTCGGCGGAAGTGGGTCGAATTTTTTCTGAAAAGAAACAGTAGAAAATATGGACCGAGTTTTGAAGGGCTGACAGAAAAGAATATGGATTCATTCCTACTTATGCCGTGGTGCTGTGCGGATCGTATGTAGATAATTGATGTTGGAATTTTGGGAATTGTGAACGTCTACTTTGGAGCGTATGGTTGTCGGACTTTGAATGTTGATGTAAAGTGCGGAAATTGGAACTTGGAAATATTTCGAATGCAACAGGTAGAATTTAAACTGTGAGCTTAGGTGAATTGGCCGGCAACAGGACTGGGAGTATTTGAAGCACATAATAGTTTACTGAACTTTAATATTTTAAGCATACGCGTAGAAAGAAATGGGAACTTTTTAAAAGGCAAATTAATTAAGACTTATCAACTTATAAGGTGGTGAGGATCAGTGACTTGAGTACACTTGTGCTAGAACGGGCAGAAAAGAAGATGGTATTTGGACCTGGAGCCATCGACACCGGGAAAAAATGAAAATGGTTCTACGCGGCGACATCGGTCAAGACCGCGCGAAGACGGGTACTGCAGTATAAGGTTTGAAACTGGTCATGACCGAAAGTACGTTTCGTATTGTTACCAAGTTAAAATTTCATGGACATTGAATAAACTTACACGTTTCTGTGAATAAAAAAGATGATTTTCATTTAGCCAATTCCAGCAAATGAGTAGCTAGTAATGTATATTTACTTTTCAGATTCCTTGGGCACTCTGTACAGATGGCAGATCGAATAATCGACTATTAGTAGGCAATAACTATTATCTCTTATAAGACCCATCGACCCAGTTAGCCGGATATTAATTTATTGAAAATAGCAGTTGAAGATTAATTTTAATAATAGAATTAACGTAATCTTTTCCGGGCACCCATATTATTTCAATTTGGAACGGGTTATGTTGAATTAATATTTAATAATATTAGAAGGGCAGAGGAGATATTAAATTTAAAAATTAAATTAGACAGTTTGTTTCAATATGAGCCCCAAACATTGTGCTTGTAGTATCAGGTAGATTTTATTTTAGAAAATGTTCACATATGATGACTGACTTATTTAGTGATGAAAAATGTACTCAATACAGTTTTATAATTTACAATGTTTGATGTAGTGCTGTAGTATAAGCAATAATGTGTGCAGTGATGTATGTTTTAATACTATTGGCTTTGGGGTATATCTCTAATGATACGAAATCAGCATTGTTTTTTGTTAGATTGCATTTTATATCCTTTTTGTTGTTGTATATACTTTTTCGTAGTGTTTTCATCTCAAATACAGACATTATATACTTTTCTCACAAGAGTTTACTCAGATATAACGGAATGAATTCACATTAATGTATGATCTATTTGTCAACTATATCACCACAAGTACCGAGATTTACGACGGAGAACTCATAATTCTTCTTCTTTAATTTTCAGTTTTATGGTGATTATTCCCCCCTCCTCTGTCATCTATTCAGCTTCTAGAGAGGTTATGCTTTCCGCAATGTCTGATTAATGAACGATGGTAAATAGATTTTGATATCACTTATTGCGTCAATTTGCCATCATTTGTCAGCAAATGTATTGCGAATGAACCTTTCAACACGTATGTTTTCAATTCTAATTTGCTACGAAATATTTTTGGACTAACAACATAGACATGCGAGAGGTAAGTTACTTTATCTTTTTGTGTTGACGCATAATTTTGACCATTCGAACGTACTAAAAAGATAATACACTTATCTGTTAAAATGTTTGATGATGAATTCTTTTCAATTTTCCAATTTTGGACAATTGTTTTCGCTTCATTTTGTCAGTTTTATAACATATCAATATATATGGTGCTTTGAGAAACAGATCTCCGAAAGAATATTATACATTTATGTATTTACTATGATAAACTTACCTGTTTACTACGATAAAACTGTCTGCTGGGTATTAAGAATAATCATAATTTTGGAAAAGATAAAATTTTCGTGATCCCCTCGTAAAATTAAATCACTTGAAACTTACAAAAAACATTTTAGATTATTTATAAACATTCCTGATTGCATAGAATATTTTAAAAAAATTATCACTGACTCACATTGAGCATTCGTTCACTCACAAAAAATATGTTTTAAACAAAGAAGGGCCACTTGAGTGTCGGTGACCTAATTGCTCTTCGGGCGGCGCAGGGCAAGTATCAACAGCCCGCAGCCCTCACTGGCTTCTTTCTCTCCGCCCTAGCATTCGTGAACTCGCAGAAGTCAGAGCAATGAGAAATTGACCAGTCTGGGTTGGGGTATATGTCTAACACCAGCACTAAGGATGGGGGACATGAAAGGAAGGGCCTACTTTATAAAGTGGTACTCTGTCACTCGCTCTGATCCAAAGAAGCAATCGAACAAAGCAGCTATTGAGTTGGTGCTGGACATTCGTTTAAACGTTCTTCAAATAGACCGATCGTGTGAACAACCGGCAGCCGAATAGACTGGTTAAGAAATTCCGAACAACCAGCCTCATCCTGTATAAATCCATGCGTGGTCTACTTACGCACATTTCGCTCTAAGGAAGATCCCAATATGCCGTCCAAGTGAGTCTAGGACGCGGTGGCTCCGAGGCAGTCAAGTAATCTATGACTCCAAGCGGGGGAGTCTACGCTTTCATCACCACCATCTGAACCATCACTACCACCAGAAACCGACAGTCTCGTCCACGCCGCGCCGCCTCAGTGTTGGAGTCGTCAACAACTCACCCGCTCCTTTGCCGTCATCCCCGCATGTCCTTCCCCTGCTCTCTTGGTTCCGCGCCGCCCCGCCCCACCCCCGCCCGCCGCCCTCGCCCCTCCCCCGCGCCGCCTCGTCCCACTCCGCCCTCGCCGCTCGCGAGATTTACGGGCGGCGGCGGGGCTCTGCGAGTGGTGTGATCGGGGTCGACTCGCCTCGTCAGGGCGATAGACAGGTGAAATGCCGGGCGCGGCCGCGGGCAGGGGCGGGGCGAGCCCCGGGGGCGATAAGGGCGAGCGGCGGCCGACGCGAGGAGTGAGGGGGAGGGCGGGGGCGGGGGCGGCGGCGCTACAAATGACGGGAAGAAGTTGGGGCGCTGGCGGGCACCGCGCCCAGCCACTCGCCCCGATCCGAGGAAAGAAGGCGAAGTTGGAGGCTCCGTTCGTTCCCTTCCGCCCGCAGATAACCGGGTCATTATTCACGGGCTGGGCAGCGCCTGCGGCGGCGGCAACGGTGGCCGTGGGGTCGGCAGTGGCGTGGGCGGCGGCGGAGGCAGAGAGAGAGCGTTGATGAGGGCGGAGGCGGGTGTGGAGACGGTGGCCGAGGCGCTGGCAGTGGCGGGGATACACAGACACCACAGTAAAGCACTGTTAGACGTCTTAGGTCTTAAAATAGTGAAGTTGTAGTGATTGAGGGAATAAATGAAGTTGAAAGAAGTGAAACCGATAAGAACTTTGTGATTAATTAAGTCATCTCTTACAATAGTAAGGTGGGTGAAAACATGCGTGCGGCAAGAGTGAACAGGACTATCTAATTGACTTAACATTATATTTTCGTTATTTTACGACGCAAAATAGCACATCAAATATTTTTTTCTGTTCTCCCTTAAACATCGATGATTTTCAAGACTACTGAGAATATTAAGTAGCAGCAGACGGTAATTTCAGAATGGAAAAGGGGGTAATGGCTCTAAAACAGCGAGCTGTTGAGAAAATGGTAAGGAAGATTGAAGGAAAGTAGGCAAAATTATACTTTCAAACAATTTTAAAGAGATAATTCTTTGTAATGCCCCCAAATGTTCAAAAGAGCAAATGTGATAGAGTGCGTAAGCGCCAGGCGCCTCAGCCTTTGGGAAGTGCGCACTCGGGGCGCCCCTCAGAAGCGACTATGGGAGCGCTGGCCGCCCTCTGCACGGCCCACAGTCACGAGACGCACTCCACAGCGGAAGCCCAGGAAGGGAGGGGGCGGGGACGGGAATGGAGGTGGCAATAAGAACGGCAAGAGGGAGGATGAGCTGAAGACGGAGGTGGAAACCGTAGTGATGATGGTGACGATGAAGAGTGAGGTGGCGGAGGTGGTGTCCATGATGGCGGCGGTATCCATTGTAAGTGATCCTCGGTGTGTCAACTGCTAAGGTCATTACTCCCTTAAGTGCATGTTTTTCTTCGAGAGGTGGCGGTAATTGTCTCCTGCTGAATGGCGAGATTCGCCGCCGACCTACCGTCGGCTAGCGGAGATGTCCTCAACCAGGTATCTCACACCAGCGGGGCAGCACCCCAGCTGGGACGAGCTCTAACCCCCCGACCGGTCTCCCGGCATACGGGATAGTAGTATGTAGTAGTGTAGTGAATGTAAGTATAAGTGTGCGTAAGTAAGGGGTAGGATAGGACAAGGAAGGGGAAGGAAAAATTGCGCGTGTCCCTTTTGTTAGAGTACTACTCCGGCATTCGCCTGGTATTGATTGGAGCAGTGACGGAAAACTACCAATCAAAGCAGCCGACCGCTAGAATTCCTAGCGGAGGGGAGCGGAGCTGCCTAGTTGACAAGCTAGTGTCGAAAATGATGTCACCGTCGGATGACGAACTTAGGACCTTTCGGTCAGAGGCACTGCTGAGACAGCAGTTGATGCTCTGAGTTCCCAAGATGGTATTGATGTCAGTGAGTGAATGAGTGAAGATTTGTTTTTTCCATCGCGTCGACTACTTTCGTTATTAATCCCCTAAGTGCAGTGCATGTTATAACCGGTATGTGGCAGTGGTTTCTGGTGTCGGCGGTGTCACGTGTGGTGGTGTCGGAGTGGTGTGGTGGCGGGTGCTGGTCGGGTCGGTCGTTGGTGGTGTCGGGTGTCGGTGGTGTCGGGTGTCGGTGGTGACGGGTGCCGACGTTGCCGGTGTCAGTGTGCCGATGGTGTCGAGTTGGTGATTTCTGGGACTGTGGCGTCGGTGCGGGGGGGGGCCCGGGGGGGCCAATCAATAGCCGGCAGCGGGCAGGTGGGCCGCCCGGAGCCGGAGGCTGTTGCCGCCTGTCGATCGGCGGCTGATAGGCCTGGGGCCCCCCGCGGCGACCGGAGCAGCGCGCGCCGGAGGCGGCTATCTCCCGCGGATTGAGAGCTTTTCCGAGCGAATTTCTGCAGCGGCGCTGCTCGTGGCAGCACTGACTCCTTCCGGAAGAACTACAGACATCCGTTCTTCCTGTAGTTGGCAGAGAGCATCAAGTCCCTAAGAGGGAGACTGAACTCCGGTGTTGGACGCTTTATGGAGGTTCGAACAAAAAACGTCGGCGGCTCATCCGCACACCTGATCTTCAGCGACATCACGCGGTGAATGAAGGAACTTATCTCGGCTTTTCTGGCTGATAATAACGTGCATACACGTACTTGACCAACGTCATGTACCTTGTGTGTGTAGGCGCAGATGGAGTGGAATTGACACATGGACTTGATGGATATTGGCCGAAAATGCTTTAAAAAGTTCTCCCTTGGTCACGTCATGTCACAGATTTTCAAGTGTGATTGTTAGCTGCCGACGTTTCTCATACAAACCACCATCTCTAACCCAGTTGAATCTCTTCCTTACTGTCTTCACGCTAGAGAGATCGATGCCTCACGTTAAACAAATGAGTGAAAACTCCATATCGGTGACTGGTCAAGACAAACAACGCAAAACCAATGGCCCAAGATTACGCAATAGATGAGCAAGGTCGATGGCTGGTCAAAATAAAAGAGGTGAAACAAGCTTTCATTAACTTCCTGAGACACCAAATGAATAACGGATTAGAGAAAGTCTTAAAGTGGATTACAAACTTTCAGCACTGAAAGAGGGAATATTGATTAGTACGAGTTTAATGTCGATAATTGATTAGTACGAGTTCGATATTAAGAATGTTCCTTTTCGTCAGAAATTACTGGACACTAGCCCTGAGAAAACAACCACTCGATAGAAATTTACTTCCATAAAAAGCATGCATGCAGCAACTCTCACACAATATACTCTTTTACTTTTACGAAACTTGATTATGTTCTTTAGTTTTATATTTCCTTTCAATTACGCAATAATCTATAATACATTACCGTTTCATATAATACGAGCGGAAGACTACTGAAAATAGTTAGGAACGATTTGCACACATTCGAAACATAAAAGACAAAATTTTACAATAAGCGAATTTCTCGCGAACACACTGACTACTATTGGACAACTTTTTGAATAACTGTTGATAAAACAAAATCATTCATTAATAGTCTACCGTATTTCTACAGAATTATAAACTAAATATTTTCGTTTGTTTTCAATATTGAGCAGATTATCCATAAAGCCTAGTGTGACACTATATGGTGTCGGCAACGTTCGAATGAATTCCAAAAACACAACTATGCACTGTTCACGTCGGAGGGTATAACCGACTGAAATATTCAATACAACTTCATACCTTCAAAATGAGATAAAATGGTGAGCAAACTCAAGAACTCCAGGAAATGCATACAATACTCCTGCGCGTTTGATACAGGCATAGAGTACATATTTAATTATATGTGATCTCATGTAAATCCTACCTCTGATCACTATACATTGGTATGGTATACTGTCTTACTTTGTCATTTTGAAATAGAGAAGATTAAAAATATAAAAATAAATCATAAGAAATTCTCATAGATGTTTAGTGAACGGGAAGTTCCGAGTTCAGAACTGATTCTTTGTGAACAGGGAGGTTGCGAATTCGGAATCCCTCAAACACTACAGCTAACCTTAATCCGACATAATTTACGATCTAACCTTAACTTTTGTGTATAACTGAAAAACTGGATCATCAGTGAGCTCGTAGGTTTCGTATCAGTTGTTTCCAAGGTTTGATTTGATCAATTGCAGTGAGATGCGGAAGACGTTCTTTGGAGCACGGGTCACAAATCCGCGCGTAAACCTTCCTTCCACATCTAGTCCCCCCTTCTATCCTTATAGCCCTGAGATGGCTTATTCCACAATATACAGGAAAGATCTTTTATTAAGTAGGACTAACTCAGTTCCGAACTTAGGAAGGATACCAGCCTTGCGGACATTGATAATAGAAACAGAATCATATTAATATTTTTTCTTTCAATGATTGATTACTTGATTGATAGTGATTCCGTGCGCGTTAACTACTGAAGTCATTAGGTCCGTAGCCCGTTTGTTAGAGTACTACTCCAGCATTCGCCTGGTATTGATCGGAAAAAACACGGAAAACATCCGATCAGAGCAGCCGGCCTGTAGAATACTCCTCCAAAAACCGACTGAATTCGACCTATCTGTGTAGCTAGTGTCGAAAATCCTGTCGTCATTGAGACTCGAACCTAGGACCTCCAACTCAGAGACACTGCAGTGACATCAGTTGCACTGAGTCACCGCTCCCGTTTGTTTTTCTTTTCAAAAAATTACACATTTGGAAACAGCGAGTAATTCGTATTTTTTCTGGGGGCGCGTCGTTATCCCTGTGGGTGTAAAGAATGTTATTTCCCGGGAGCTGGCGGTATTCCTCCACCGTCGAAACGTGATATTCGGTGCCAACCTACTCGGCGGCTGTCAGATTTTCCCTCTCCAGGTTTCACAGCTCACGGGATATCCTCCACCAGTCATTCCTGATAGTCTCTCGAATGTATGGCATTGTAGTAAATGTAAGTGTGAGTGTGTTTGTGTGTGTAATTGGAGACGAGGGGGCAAGAATGAGGAATGAGAGTTTGTATGCGGTCAATGGCCCATTTGCTAGGATACTGCTCCGGAATTAAATTGGTTTTGATCGGAGACCGCGGAAAATTATCTTAACTGCCGGTGGATGGAATTCTCATCCAAGCAGAGTTTGAATTCGATCTAGCTCTACAGCTCGTGCCGGAAATCCAACACCGTCGCTCTCGAAAGCCAGGACCGCCTGGTCAGGGACGCTGCAGTAGTAATAGTTGTCGCATCAGTCGAAAACGATTTGTTGTCAACAGAACAGACCCATTTATTTATAAGAACACGTGCAGTTGATAGTTCTCCAAGTGCTGGTCGCAAAACCTGCCCGCTCCCCGCCGAGCCATGGGCCGCAGGTTCATCTCCCCGCGTCGAGGCGCGAAATTGTGAAGTTTTCCCCGAGGCGCTCTCCAGACGCGCCGGGGGAGCGCCTTACCTTAACTTCGGCGCAACTCGTTCGGCGCTAAGCGAGGCTGCAGGTAAACCGTTGGTTTGTTGGACGAACTTTCCCCAGGGACACGTGGCGCCAGCGCGGGATGGAGTGCCAGCCGGCGACGTCCCCGCCCCGCCCCCCCCCTCGCCCACACCGGCCACTTTGCACCTGCGGCTTATGGCGCCGACAAGCAGCCAGCACGCGCGGAGGCAAAGGAAGGGGTCACTGCGAAAAACTTCAAGGGAGTAAAGGCGCGTTAAGGGACAGAAACGTAATATTAAGTACCTTTATTATTAACTAGCTGACCCGGCGAACTTTGGACCGCCTAACAATCAATTCTTTATTTTTTAGTTTGTTTAATACTTATTCTGCTATTCGGGACGCCGGGTCAGCTTGTAAGACCAAAAAAGAAAGTTAATAAGTTAACAATTACATTATGTCAAAAAATAAAAATTATAGAACACCTAAAATTCTTTTAATAGTCAATAGAAAATCACAATAAAAATTAGAATTTCACATTTCTTATTATGATACCTACTTAATATAATTCTTTTTATTTTTACTTATTCTAAATTAAGTTTTTTTTATTGTACTACTTTATGGAAGACGATATTTTTTGTTTGATTACCTGACGCGTAAACAAATAGAACAGATGGTTTTCCAATACGGGAACAGGAAACATACAATTGACCATGCGAGAAACATGACTTTTCTAGATTAATACCACACACTTAATGACTGCCCCTGGGATTTGTTTATAGTCATAGCGAAAGCAAGCCGTACTGGAAACTGTAGTCGTTTAAACTCGAATGGTACGTCAGTCAGAATCATTGGGATGCAGGGTATCAAAACGTCTTCTCCTTTATAATTTCCATTCAATATGATTGCTTCTTTTACGTTGTTCAGTAATTTTTTATCACTAATCGTGTGCCGTTACAAAGTCGCGGTTTGTTAATATTTCGCAACATTATAACTACAGATCCAACCTTCAATTGAAGATTGTGAGGCGGCAATTGTGGCAAATATAGTGAGTTTAAAAATTCCGATGGATAGTTCACGACATCTTCATTAGTTACCGTATCAACTGATTTATATGTCCTCATTTCGCCAGGAATGTAATCTTGAATTTTGAAATTTAAATGATTTACATCAGTGTTTCTGGCAGCCAGTATAGCTTGTTCGCTCAACCAATCATGGAATAAGTAATTTTGAGCAACATTTGGAAACACTTTTTGAATGAGTTCAGCTTTTGATTGAGTTAACTGACAAAACCCTCAGGACAGGTGATGCAGCCAGTCAGCACGTCTACAGGAAATTTGCCATTACCAATATCAATGAGTTGTTTAGAGAATATGTCTCCAGATTGATCATTTTGCAACATAACACGCACATTCTTTTCATCAGCTTGCGTTGAACGTGGAACCACTGGCAATGTTTGCCGAAAATCTCCTGCTAATAAAATCATCGCGCCACCAAATTGGTTTTGGTTGTTCCGTAGATCTTTTAAGGTTCTACCTAAAGCCTCTAAAGATTTTTTATGCGCCATCGTGCATTCATTCCACACTATTAGTTTACATTGCTGCAAAACCTTTTCCATTTCCAGGAAGCCAGATTTCTTGGAAATGTTGCAGGTTGGAGTTTCGTTGTTTTGCATATTCAATGTCAATTTTAGAGCTGAACGGGCTGTTCGACCACCTTCAAGCAAAGTTGCTGCAATGCCTGACAAAGCAAGAGCAATTTCATTTTTTGAGCGAATTGTTGCCAATATTAAAGTAATCAAAAACGTTTTTCCAGTACCACCAGGAGCGTCCAAGAAGTAAATCCCTCCAGTTCCATTATTTATTACTTTCATAAGAGTATCAAATACATACTTTTGTTCTTTGTTCAACAGTGAAAGATTTATTTGAATCGATTCTTTCGAAGTATTGAGATCATATGATTTTTCACGTTGTAACTCTTGATCAAAAGTATCGTGCATTGGACGATTGAGCGTGGCCATCCTCAATTGACATAACAGCTTGTTTGACATCTAGCACATATCCTCAATGGAAATCAATGCCTCATTGTAAATTTCTTCTCTTATTTGTAAATTTGGATTCCTTGTTCTATTGCGTATTTCAAACAAAATATCGTCACACATTATCTTTGTATTTTACCCACAAATCAATTGGCTTTGATGGGAAGCATGCAGATATGATAATGGAAAACAATGTTCGTATTTGATGAGCATGTGATGAAATTACAGCATCACTGAGAGTTTGATCCCAATGTGCATCGTTTTCTAACAGTTGCAAACGATGACAGGCTTCTCTATAAGATCCACACAATTCACCTTAAACTGTTCGTAAATGTTGGAATGATGTTGGACCACGTACATTGACTAATAGTAGCCGTAAATAAAAACATTCATCGTTGCTTGAATGAACGGAATAAATTCGACCTATTGCATCGGTTGAATATACACCTGGGTATCCTGGAACTGGTTTTCCTTGTTTCCTTCGCATAAAGTTCTTTGATGATTAATTCCAAGTATGATATTTTGCTACTTCAGAATATAGCAGTGTTTGTGCGAAATGATCATTTTGGCACGTCTCGAAAAAATTGGTTAAGGTAGTAGATGGTGGCTGGTGAGCTCTCTGTAATGCATTCTGAGCTGTAAAATACACTCTTTGTCCATTCTCTAAGTGCACAGCTAAATGAACAACTGTGGGGTATCTTTTATGAATTGGAAAAGAAAAACAAATCACCAAAATGCTCCATTACTGCTAACACAACGGTCCATTTGGTATTGGATTATTCAATTTTATTCAACATTGATGTTTTAAATTTTTAAGGAAAACCAACGATTATCATTTCAATATCTTGTTGATTTACTTTGACAATTGTTGATCTTCCATCGTCTGATAGTGATCGCCGACGATACAGTGGATAACCATCATTTCCAGTAATTGTTTCCGAAATTAATGTCCGTGGATAGCGCTTGGAACATTTACCATCTACCATACACGGTGCATTTTGATTAAATGTTCCACATGAACCATGTATCATGTTTTTGATAACTACTTCATGCAAGCCAGGATCTAGTTGTTCATTAGGAATTTCAGCTGATATGACTTCATCAACTTCTTTTGGCCTAATTTTTTCAACCAACCAAATCAAAATATGTGCATGCGGCAATCCACGTTTCTGCTACTCTACAGAATACATCCAGCAGCGTGTCTCACCAAACACGCAATGTTTCACAATTAAATTCATTAAAGATTTCAACTTTTGTCTGAAGACTCTTGCTCTAATGTCTTGACGATCAATAGGTGATTGGCCAGGGAAAATTTTTAATTTCTATCCATTTTTGATAGCATGTAAATGTAATGAACAAATCTGCTGTGCCATAATGTCTAACATAGGACATGGCATCTTGAGCATATTCATGCATATGCCGAGGACTTACGATGTAGGTTGTTGCAAGAATAGTCATCCGATCAACATTTTCTGCATTTCCATCAGAATTAATTGCATCTCGAAGGTGAATATACCCTTCAGATCGAAGTTTGCTCTGATTTAACCTGATGAAGTCAGCAATCGCTCTTTTGAATCCATTGTTGTATGCGGAGATTTTAACGTTGATTTTCTGGTCAAATCTTGCGAGAAAGAAAAGTCTCTCAATTTAATTAATTCCTTCAATTTAGACAATACAATTAATGTACCTACACGGATCACACAACATTCGATGAAGGCAATTTATCAAATTATAATTAACAAAGCTACTACTCGATATAAAGTTGAAACAAAAGATTTAGGATACAGTGACCACGATGCACAAATTCTTACCATTATCAGAAATGCAATCACTGACACAATAAATAATACACGTATGACTAGATTGTTTACTAAAAGTAAAATTAAATTATTCATTGATTACTTGATGCAGGAGTCATGGAAAGCGGTTTATAATACTGTTGATACAAACGACAAATATAATTCTTTTTTTCAACTCTTTCATTTCAACACTTGCTTTCCTCTTCAAAAACGAAAATTAAATATTTAAAAAAAGGGATTAGGACCTTGTA
Organism: Teleogryllus oceanicus; assembly: GCA_964035755.1. Taxonomy (NCBI): domain Eukaryota; kingdom Metazoa; phylum Arthropoda; class Insecta; order Orthoptera; family Gryllidae; genus Teleogryllus; species Teleogryllus oceanicus. The sequence continues at coordinate 89,990,209 of CAXIVR010000007.1, forward strand.
AAAATTAGCGAATTCTTTCTTTCATTTCTAAACGTCATGACGTATCTCAAGATTTCCTTATCTACTTTAAAAAATACAAAACATTGTTACGAAAAGTCATAAGGCAGGCTAAAATCATGAAAAACGATCAGGATATTTTGAACTCAAATAATAAAACAAAAGCAATGTGGAATATAATAAAAAATACTACCAAATCAACTAGAAAACCCGTAGAGAATGTTGTCTTAAAATATAATGATATAAATGTGAACAATCCGGCAACAGTGGCTAGTCTCTTTAACCAATACTTTTCGAGAATTGCTGCCGATCTCACTAAGGGTCTCCGTCACAAAATTCAAAAACAGACAGTTCACCCAAAATTTTAGACACAATGTTCGTTTCCGAAACCTCTTCCTATGAAATTCTCAAAATAATCGGTAAACTAAAAAATAAATATTCGTCCGGTTTAGATGAATTCCCGGATTCTTTGTTAAAGACTTGTGCTTATGCCATTATACACCCGTTAACTCACATATTTAATGCATATTTATGCACTGGAACGTTTCCAGATATTTTCAAAACGGCTAAAATTAAGTCGCTCTTCAAAAAAGGCAACAAAAATGAAATTCAATATTATCGGCCCATTTCTCTTCTCTCAGTCTTTTCAAAAATATTAGAGAGACTTTTTTACGCACGAATGGAAACCTTTCTCAGTAAACACGACTCGCTTTCAGATTGCCAACATGGATTTAGAAAATCAAAATCAACGGAAACCGCTATGTTTTCTTTTCTTAAAGATGTCGCCACATCATTGGATCAAAACGAGGCACCTATTGGATTATTTTTCGATCTCTCAAAAGCTTTTGACGTCATTGATCATGACATTTTACTTTCCAAATTACCTTCATATGGAATCCGTGGTATTACTCTAGATTGGTTATGTTCGTACCTTAAACAACGATCTCAGAGAGTTGAAATACCTTACTGGAATGACGGAACATTACGTACTCACCTTTCCGACTCTTTGCCCGTTGTATGTGGAGTTCCTCAAGGATTGATTTTAGGCCCTATTCTGTTCCTACTTTACGTACACGATATGCCCTCGACGATTCGAAACGGAAGAACGGTTCTCTTTGCGGATGATACGAACATCCTTTGCAATAAAGAAACCGTAAATAGTACAATATCAGACGTTTCAAATTGATTCCGAAATAACAAATTAATAGTAAGCGAAAATAAAACGGTTTTGATGCAGTTTTCCATTTCAAATAAACAATTCTGTGCTCCATTGAAGATGAACAGTGTACCATTGACTGATGTTAAGGCAACAAAATTTTTAGGTCTCTCAATTCAGTCAAACCTTAAATGGAACGTCCATTTAAATGAATTGAACACAAAATTAAGTTCATTATGCTACGCGTTCAGAATTCTTGCAAATTCAGTCAGCCTTCATACTGCTCGTTGTGTATACTTCGCGAATGTTCATTCCCGCCTGAGATATGGCATAATATTCTGGGGAAATACATCTTATAGCTCCCAGACTTTTAGATTACAAAAACGAATTGTACGTATAATAACCAAATCCCATCCACGTGATTCATGTAAGCCTCTCTTCATTAATCTAGGAATTTTACCATTACCGTGTCTTTTTATTTACGAATCAGTGGTTTTTGTCAAAAATGACTTGCTCAAGGGCGGGAATATATTTTCAGAAAATGCCGAAGTCAATTACTATAACACTCGACGTAGAAATCATATTCATCAGCTGACAGTATCAACAGTTCATTACAAACATTCACATACAATACATGTACATTATTTTACAACACTTTGCCAGATGACATTAAACGATTAAATTCAATAGAAAAGTTTAAATCCCAAGTGAAATCGTTTCAGCTGCATAACTGTTTCTATACAATTAGAAACTATACTGAGCATCACAAAAAAAGTAACATTAATTTTAACAGAGATACATAATGCATTATTTACCATTTGGGCTGTATAAATTAGTATAAACAACCTGTAACAACTATTGTATTACAGCTTTCGGGTCAATGACCCCCATCTCGATTAGGTTTTTCGTCGAGTTTCCCTGATCCATTGAGCAAATGCTGAGATGGCCCCTTGGTTTGCTTGTGGACATAAATGTAACTTCATTTTCTGTGCACGTCTTCTAGAATTCAGTAGGAAATACAATTATTCAAATTATCGTTTCCATGTTGTCGCGGCAGGAAGTAATAAGAGCCAAACTTTATTTCTTATTTATCCTTGAAAATAGATATTACATGGGAGTTTTTTTTTGTTTTTTTCTCCCTTTCAAAATTCAAAATTTAAGTAGTATAAGACTTAGTGTAGGAATCACAGAACTTTCAAAATGTGCACACAATTCACTTTTCCCCACAGCACGTCATACGCAGTTTTTTAACTGTTTTTTGTCGTAAAATAAATAAATAAAATAAAATAATGAATGTTAATCTCTCCGTTTCAATCTTTATATACATATCAACAACATATCTGTGACATAATCGCCGGCATTTCAAGATGTGATTATCTTCATTTTTGTTCTGATCATTAGGCGGTATGAATAATAGTTCATTAAACTAACTTTTTTGTTGATTTCAGAAGCTGTAATGAAATTTATCATCTCGATTGAGAAATCGTAGCCATCCTCACCTTGCCAAAATATAATGGGATATTGCAGTGCATCGTATGAGTGATGTGTTTCCTTAATACGTTGTAATTGATTATTGCGACGATGTAAAACAATATCACGTGACACCAAATTTTCTCTAACTACAACAATGGCAATTTCATCCATAGTAGATGCATTAAAACGTCCTGCATGTTGGCCCACAGGAGTCTTATCAGCTCTGATAACCATTTTGTGATCATCAGGAGGCATCATATCCATTGCACTTTTAAATAAGATAATCAATTGATTGTGTTCATGAAATAAGTTTTGTAATTGTTTAACTATTGACCTTTTCACTGAATTGTTATGTGCACAACGTAGATTGATTTCTTGTGGAGAATTGCCCATGAAATAAATTTGAAAAAACTTGTACTCGCTATCTGACATTGGTAACAGAGAATCTGCTCTATGATATATTTGACCTTGTATCTTAAAAGCTGGCATGAAATTTTCCTGAACTATTTTTGTTACTCTAAATGAAGTCATTGGAAAGTAGTTGTATTGTTGAATATTCTTTAAAAAGTGTATGGAATCTGTTCCTTTTCCTAAAACCAATGAATACAATGGCTCTGGAGGTGGAAGCAATTTCACCTTTTCATTTGCGCAACAGAATCCATTGGCTTCGGTTTTGTATTTCAATTCCTTACAATATTGCCAAACTGAGTTCATAGGTCCAATAGCAACACAGTTATAGGCACTGTAATCAATTGACATATCGTAACAGAAAGCAACTCGATTCAAACTTGCACCATTATTAGTCGAATGTCGCACTTCATGGATCTGTCTTACTCGAATTCTTTCACGTTCATTGGGATCTTCACGTTCCTGGGCAGTACGATTAGACTGATAATTAATTTGATTCGTTGCATTTCGGGTTCTTTTGTCTACATTTGTCCGTCGCCTTATAGGAGGCATGACGAATGTAAACGAGTCACAAACACACAACAAAAAAACGTTTACACATCACAGCATTTAAACATATACACATCAAAGAGACGTTTACATTTCAAGTGACCTTTTACCGTAGACAATTTGTGTTTGTCTAATGCTACCATCGTATAAATATTGATACGATACTAACGTCACTTAATTGTTTTGAAATCCCTGACTCTCCATTAACAATTCAACTTTATGGTATGATATTAAAATTCAAATTGACTTTTATGTATTATTACGAACCATTTGTATAGGAATATAAAAAAGTGTTGTTTTTAGATTTTTTTCAGGCAACTTTTTAAATTTATCTCTCCTTAAGAACCATCCTCTTACTTCTAGAAATATTCTAAAGTAAGAATTAGCAAAAATCGGTTCAGTAGTTCTCGAGATTTGCGCTTAGCAAGGAATTCAGCGATTCATTTTTATATATAAGATTGCGCGCAAACATTGACAGAAAAATATCCAATATGCGAGATGTGTCTATGGTGCTGCTAGATACACACGAAGTAATAGAAAATATAAAAAGCAATGAAACAGTAAATAATAAATAAACTGAATCTCTCTGATAAAAATCACACTAAAGAACTGAAGTAATGGAAAGTACCATATACACCATATGGATAACCGAAAACTCAAAAGTATAGATTCGTATCGTTCTTATTGTCCGAAACTGATGAATAAAGTTTTAAAATTTATGAAACAACACAATCATCATTCTTTGTGAACACAAGAGTTCAACGGGTTTCTAAAAATTTAATTGATACGTGTCTTTTTCTGGAGCTGTACATGTATGTTGTAGTGGACTATTTTACGACATGGGGCTATCCACCTCAACTAAAACTACATGCACCACTTTTCATTATAATCACTGAGATATTTTTGTAAAGGGATACAAATGTTAGACGATTGCCGAATATTGCGTTTAAATGTAAAAACTCACAAACCTTTGCATTTAAAAACAGTCAACTTAAATCACTTGCAATCTTTATTTCTCCAACAATAACTTCATGATGCAAGAATACCCTTGTATTGTATTGTAATGGTTTTGTAATATGCCTTGAAAATTATGTAATCTGCAGCTACATCTATCTATACTAATATTTAACAACACAAGGAAGTTGCGTTATAGCACGATAATCTCTTAATGTACTTAACCAATATCCATGGAACGTTTATGCCAACTTCCTTTGAAGGTCAGGAGTACTATAGGATATGATTTAGAACCACAGACCTTAACATATTTGCTAAATATTTACTTTTCTTGACGTTTTCGCCTAGCATTGCATCACACATTGAAGAGTGCATTTAGCCGTGCGCCACCAGGGGATGACGACTGAAATCTATTACTGAGTTCATCAATTCACAGAATTGCGTACAGGGGAATACTGTTTGTTTATTTTCACTGTCAATTTTCTAATACGAAAAGTTTATGAGTTTTTCTCCGCTTTCAAAAAATAACTTGGATATTGATTTTAATTGTGTCTAGGCCTGAATATATTAAGTGTCCCAGAGAAATGTAATGATTGGAAGATATCATTTTCTGATGGATGTGCATAGTATTGTAAAAAGGTATGAATACACACATGTTTAGTTTTAGTAAATTAAGCATGATTAGTTTTGTATTTGCATGTTGTACGAGCGACAGTGCGAGCGCAAACATATTACGAGAGGTTTACGTATTATGCTGAACTGTGGCAGATGAATGAATTGATATAGGGAAATGTTATGTTATAATGGAGAGTGAAAGCGTACGCTTGGGTGGTGAAGGAATGATTATTTGAATTGATGAACGTTCGGTAAGAAGTAGCATTGAAATAAAATAACAATAGTAAATGGGTACTTAGAGGAACTGAATGTGTGTCACCGCAGGTTTCTGCGAGTGTTGAAAACAGAACGCAAGATGTTATTTTAGATAATAGAACAACTTTTGTGAAGCCGGGATCCACAGTGATCTCGAATATTTGGAGATATTATAATAGTTGTCTAAGTGTTAGTTATTTCATTCCGTCAGCCACTATTTATCAAGGCCCCTAAACAGCGTACTCGAATTCAATTAAATTACTCTAATAATATTTAAATGTCAATATCTGCGGAAAGATCCATTAAACATTTTCTTTATAAAAACGCGTGAAGAAAAATATGAAAAAGAGAAACTTTTAAAATGTGATTATTGAAAGTATTGGTAAAATATAAAATACAACAAAAAGAATACATGTTAGTGTATGTATTTTATTTATTCTAGTTTAGAATTGTTTTATTATTTTCAGTTATAGAGTGAATGATGTTTGGGGCCGAGAACCTCAATAAGAAAAAAAAATGTTTAGTGAGAAAGTGTTAAGGAAGTATGGAAGTCCGGATATTCTCAGGTGGAGCAAGACAGAGCGGGGGCGGGTAGGGAGGAGATACAATAGTACATATAGTAGTAGACCCCGCCACTGAGCAGGAATAGAGGGAATTTCTCTTTCTGTTTAATAAAATATTATGATAAATACCCCGGCAACACAGGGTACTTCAGCTAGTGAACAAATAAAGGAGATAAGAATTCATTATATTACTTTGTTATATTATTAAAATTTTGATTTTTTTCTATAAAACTAGTTAATAAGAGCAAGTCTTAACACATTTAGGACCCATTACCTTTCATTTAAAGGCAGACATCACGAAATTTGGTTAGTAGAAATCACAAACTTCTTTCTAAAGGAAATATTTAGTGATTTCAATAAATAGATTAAGTACGAGAGATGGCGAGGTCTAGTCACTGTAGTCAACGTTTTGACCGCCCCAAAGTGATCTTCGTTCTCAATTGCAGGCATAGTTTGAAGGCCTATACGTCAATATTGCCTATCACACAGCATCCTCAGGGCAGCCAAGAGTCCATCATCGTCTGAATCCGGCTGCGGAATCTTTCTTTCTTTGAGCAAACGAATAAAATAATAATAACACAAATGAAAATTGTATAAACTATTAGAAATTATTTGAAAATTTAATCGACGAGGAAAAGGATTTAAAAAGTATATACAAAATCGGCGAGAAAAAGTAAAAGAAGAAATACAATACATATCGTTCACACGGGATGCTTTGAGAGGTTGGACGTTGAGAACAACCAAGGCAAGAAATGTGCACAAACGCGTTAGACAGTGCGCGCGTGAAAACATTTCTGACAGAGAAAGTGACAGCGCTGTTCTACACGAGCTGAGAAACTGTCGGTGGCGCTCTAATTTCCGACGCTAGCAAAATGATAAGAAATGCGAAGAAAAACAAATGGAAAGTGGCATCTTGTGAAAGGGACTGGCCTCGTCTTTTCCCCTCCTTTTTCTGAAAGTTTCGTTTGTTTCTGTCCGTTAATTCATACTTTTAGAAATACATGAGACAAAATATAACATTTATTTATATTATTTGCCTCACTCTTGATATTATCTTAACGCAACTCGGAGTGAGAAATGTAATGAAACTATTTTATTTTTTAAATTAACTGCCAAGTATGTTATTAGTATTAATGAACTTAGAGTTTATTTTCAACAATTGATTTTAATACTTAATTTGCCAACTGCAAATCCGTGGGTAACATTAGTGATTTATAGGTGTGCCGTGGAAAGAAAATTTGGCTTACACAACAAATGTTTGTATAAACAAATGAAACATAAACAAACAGGATATTCAATTGGTAAGCAATACATATTTTATCTCTTTGAAGTGCATTAGAACATTTTTAGCAGATTAGGGAGGAATAGAAGACGGAAGGCATCCATCCTGCAACGACTTTCATAATGATATTTTCTTCGGTTACTTGAAGACGATACTATTTCCCCCCTTTCTTTATCAATTAAATTATCATGTGAAAATAAGGAATTATTTTATTAGTCTTCGATGGTTAAGGATTATTCACCTCTGAATTAACAATTGTAAAAAATTCACGCTATTTAAGATAGAATTGTAAATGATTTCATTCATAATTCAGAGTATACATAATTTTAGCGGTTATGAATTTTATACACATGTGTGAAATCTGCATATGAATTTTGATGTGTAATTTTCCAGTTGCATGTAATTGTGGAAAAGAGGTCAACGTGAAAGTTCCTGAACCTCCCCTTTATTCCGCGTCTTTCTATTCGTTCGGAACCTCCTGGCTTCATGCATCACCTCGACGCGCTCCTGTCTTTTTCAATCTCGCGCTCCTTCCCCTATGTTGTTCCTCATCCATCGCAGCGTCTCTGTTGAGTCGGCGCTGGAGGCGCACCCAAATTGCTCCCTGGAAGTTCGCTCTGCCTCCACGCCCATCCCCAGAAGTTCCCAGTCCCCGCCTCAGCCCTCACTTCCAGTCCACGTTCCCACTTTCCCCTCCCATCCACCCCCGCTGGCTCTAGACCGACCCGCACACCTCAGAGAAGCTCACAGGTCCCCGCTGTCTCCCCCCGCGCCCCCGCCCCGTTCCCCCCGCTCCCTTTGCTCGCCCCACAACTTCCCTCCTCTCCTGTGCCCGACTGCCTCATCTTCCTCGCCCGCTCACCACCTACATCTTTTTTTTCGTCCGCCCCGCCACCTCGCTCCGCCTCGGCAAGCTATGTCGCAACCCAATCTTGATGCTTGCGAATTCCCGCCCGTCCGTCCGCACAAGATGCGACTTCGAGAACAAAACATCGATGTTGCTTAGCATCGATGTTTAAAAATAAAAAAAAATAGATGTTCAAAATACATTCACCAAAAACTATCAATATTTTTAACATCGACGTTTTGAACATTGATGTTTTGAACATCGATGTTCAAAACGTCCTAGTACTATTAGTTATTTCGTATTTTAACTATTACAAGTTTGTGATTGGGGGAATTTTTCATCCCCGGAAGAAACATCTAAAAGTAAAAACATCGATCATAAAAATCGACGTTAAAAAATCTTCAATACATCATGTCTTACTTACTTATGTCAATACAAAAAGTCTTCAATACATTATGTTGAAAACATTTTTGTAGAAACATCAATGTTTCGAAAACATGAGGTGGGATGAGGTGGGGTGGGATGAGGTGAGGTGGGGTGGGATGAGGTGGGGTTGGGTGGGATGAGGTGGGGTGGGGTGGGGTGAAGTGAGGTGGGGTTGGGAGAGGTGGGGTTGGAAGAGGTGGGGTTGGGAGAGGTGGGGTGGGGAGAGGTGGGGTGGGGAGAGGTGGGGTGGGGAGAGGTGGGGTGGGGAGAGGTGGGGTGAGGTGAGGTGGGGTGGGGTGGGGTGAGGTGAGGTGGGGTGAGGTGAGGTGGGGTGAGGTGAGGTGAGATGGGGTGAGGTGAGGTGGGGTGAGGTGAGGTGGGGTGAGGTGAGGTGGGGTGGGATGAGGTGAGGTGGGGTGAGGTGAGGTGGGGCGAGGCGAGGCGAGGCGAGGCGAGGCGGGGGTGTGGGGTGTGGGGTGTGGGGTGTGGGGTGTGGGGTGTGGTGTGGGGTGTGTGGTGTGTGGTGTGTGGTGTGGTGTGGTGTGGTGTGAGGTGAGGCGGGTACAAGCCAAGCCCGGGCGAAGAGCGAGCAGATGCGAAGCAGGGTGAAAAGAAACGGGGCTGTTCCGGCAGGCTCGTCAAACCGCGCCCGTGCGAGCTACTTGCCCGCCAGGGGAACCCAGCGCTCCTACGGACAAGAGCAACTTCCCCTGACCCCGCGCTCCTTTCTCTTTCAAATCTGCAAATGTGTGTTCACGCGCAGGCTGGAGCGGCGCGAGCCGGTGAATACTGGCTTCATACCGAAATATGTTGGCCAGATTTTTTCTAATTAATAACCGAGAATTTTATTATGTCAATGTTCTTCACTACTTATTACTATTTTATGTTTATTTTCTTACTAAATTCTCCCTTTTATAAACATCTTTGCTAAGTGACCGGAATAGTTTTGAAAGACAATTTTTCTCGTTATATAAGGTTGCATATAATCCCACATCCTCATTAGTGAAGCTATTGAATTCTTTCTTTTTTAAATTATTTTTATTAGAAGTCTACAAAAGTCATGAGTTGCGAGCGAATATTAATGAAATGATATTTCATTCTTTTTACTTTAGAGAAATGCCGGTTAGTACAGAAAAAAATTGTACGTTATGAAAAAAGAAAATTATCCATTTTTGTATTCCAGTCATTTTTTACCTTTTTAACAGATTTTAATACATTTTAATGGTACTTGCTTCAAATAACATTTACGAGATGCTAGAAAAGTTCTCCACAGGATTCCTGAGTATCCTATTCGATTTCTTCGAAATTATCTTTGAAACTATAATGCCAGCCGCTCTGAAAATGTGACACCTATCAGCGCCATTCTCGGTACAACCGATTTAGGGATAACTGAAGACAAAGATTTCGTCGTAAAGTACAGCCCAAATCGAACGTTTGTTGGTTGAGTTCACTTGAACGAATAGAAATCTTGATTACATCAGTAACGTATCCCACAGCTTGAGTTGTTCATACGAACGGCTTTTTATCAAATTTGCACGTTATGTTTCTTTGGTTTAAGGAAATTTTAAAAATATTTTAAGAGCATTTTATTGATCATTTCTGGCGATGTTTTATGTCATCAAAATCCGCCTGTAGTCATGAGCGATTAATACATTAATTAAGTGCAATCATAAATCTGCGATATAAAAGGTCAATATTTTAACAAAATTTTAACACTTTTTCTTGATAAATGAAAGATAATAAAAAGTCGTTGAAGTTATTTCCTAGATACTCTTGTCTCTTTTGATTGTGGATGAGGCATTCCAGAAAAATGTGGTTTATTCGTCCTTAATTTAACCTATTTCTCATTTATATTTTTAAATAATTTCTTACACATTGGCAGTTTTCACGTAAATTTGAGTATTGGATCAATATAAAAAATTCATTAGAGAATAATTAAAATTGAAATTATTACGTTTTCATATTAGCGCAACGGTTAACGACTAAAATAAAGAACAAGATCAGATAAATTTGCAATTAGGTGTAACCCGGTAGCAGTTAATAACGTAAATAAGGTAATAAATTTCATGAAAATAACATAATAATAATAATAATAATAATAATAATAATAATAATAATAATAATAATAATGGTAATTATGAAAAAATCTTTCCTCGAAGCATTCAATAGTTTAGGAAATGAATTTAGGGAACTCCTAAGTTTATTAGGGTGTTAATTAATAATATTAGGTTATATAGTAAAGCGAGGTGTCGTGCAGTGTTGAGCAGAGAAATAATGAAGGAAATGTTTTGAGTGTTATAGTGAAGTGAAGCGAAGTTAAGTGCAATGCGGTGCGGTCTTCATTGTATAAACATTCAGTGCAGTTTTAGATTATAGATGTTTCTTTTCTTTTTCATGTTATTTAATGTTTTATGAATTATCAGTTTTATGATATTATTATTATTATTATTATTATTATTATTATTATTATTATTATTATTATTATAGCATTATCATTACGTTTGACGAGCCTGCCCGAACCGCCCCATTTCTTTTCACCCTGCTTCGCATCTGCTCGCTCTTGACCCGGGCTTGGCTTGTACTCGCCTCATCCCACCCGGCTCCTCTTGGAAAATTGCCTCTCGTGTCGTCGCAGCCGCCGCAGGGCCTGCGGACGGTAGGGTTGCGACATCGATGTCGATGTTTTCGAAACACTGATGTTTCTACAAAAATATCGATGTTTTCACCACAGATGTATTGAAGACTATTTCTTAACATCGATTTTTATGTTCGATACATTGCGTTTTTAAGTTGAAATACTAAAAGAATCTTAGCTGTACCTTTTAAAAATGTTAATTAACACAGGAGTCTACCCAAAGATAATTTTAACATATTTTATATGCATCGAACACTCGTCAATATTTCTTGATCTCTAATACATTAGGACTTCATATCTTGAATCGCAGTACAATGCGTTTACACACCTTTCGTAAACAAGACAAGTCAGGAGGACCAGTGCATAACGAAAAGTCGTCTACAGCGGGGAAAGCGAGAGAGCTATACCTGAACGCTTTCCTTACAAATGTCCCAGTATCTATTGCTATGTGACGATGAGAAACATCATCCTAACGTTATGAAGACCAACAAAAACGGTGAAGGAATGTCTTCGTGCTAACCATACGAACACCTTATCCCATGGCCGAGAGGGTGGGTCACCGCTGGGAGGCTGGGTCAGCCAAGACCCGTAGCGGGGTGTCCAGACAAAGCACTGGAACAAGATAAATGTCCCCCTCTTACAAACCATTGACCATAAGGAGTTTGAAAGCAAAGCTCCATTGAACAAAACTGCCGAGATGGCCCTTGCAGCAACTGAACTGTTGTGGCTGTAACGGCTCTTGCCTGGAGGTCCTCGAGTTTGACTTCCGACGGTGGTGAATTTTCAGCATTAGCAAGGTCGCTATATCGAATTCAGCAGGTGTCTGGAGAAGCATTCTTGCTCCTGATTGCTCTGATCGATAGTCTTCCGTTCGTTTCTCCGAGCAATTCCAAGCGAATGTTGGAACAGTGCGCTAATAAATGGGCCGCGGACCGAGCGCAAATTTCCCTTCCTAATACTGGTCCCCTGCTGTCCCTTTAGTCACACGCACTCTCACTTACACGCACTGTATTACCATGCATGTCGAGATGTCAGATGGAATCTTAGAGCTTGTATCGGTTGCAGTGGTACCCTGCAGGAGGAGATATTCAGAGAGGAAACCCCCTCAAGCCAAAATCGGTGTCGAGTGGCACGTTTCGGAGGGGAGACACCGCCACCGGCCGGGATATAACATGCACTACACTTACGGGACTAATGACCCGAATAGTTAATGCGCCAGAAAACACGAAATGCTCATTCACTTACCCAGTAGACAGGGATGCACAGGGTTTGATCCCGAAGGGTCAGACCAGCGAAAGAACTGCGTCGGACGTCACAACTAAAAGGATGTCAGTTTTAGAGGGTTTTATTCTGCCGTGTCCCTGGTTTATTTCGGTCAATTCCATTCCAATTTCAGAACGGTCAATGGCTACGGAACGCGCTGCTATGTTTTGATATGTAGTCTCCTTCGCACTGAGAGATGGGCCGACCTCCCTTTCACCGTATGCTCCATTCCTTACAATTTGAAAATATTCCGCCTGCACTACGATTACAGGAAGATAACACCACAACCCATCAAAATGTGTAGTGACAAGAAGAAGAAGTAGAAGAAGAAGATGAAGGTGGTGGAGGGGAGGAAGAAGTGATGTATCAGAAGGACATCACGCTTCTCTAGTTGTACACTTCATCCACTCCCGCCATTTACTTGCGCGTTTCTCGAACAGTGTCCCAGAATGTGTTTTTGCTTTTTATTCTGGAAGCGCTGCTGCTGCGCCTCATAACGAAGGGGAAGCGAAGGAAACGTGGGCGACGCTTGAAAGAAACTGCCGCTATTTTCATCTCTCCGTCAGGGTGAACGTCTGATGGAAAGTTCCCCTGTGACTCGCAAAGGAAGTTGGATTTATTTTGTGTTTTGTCTTGAGAATTGTCACTCCAACCTTTCGAGAAACTTACAGGAGCAAGGTTACGTGCCTTTATGTCGTATTCTTCTTTCTTGACACAGTATTCCTAAAAGTATGTCGTAGTAAAATTCTTTACATTCGTGGATCAGACGAAGCTTCGTTATATTTATCTTCCAGACCGAAGAATGTGTGATACGGGAGTTGTGAATGCTCTCCAAAACTCGTGACAGGAATTCTTCGTGATCTATTGGAAACGATTTTTAGTTGTTGAAGAAGCGATATAAACACTTTAACAAAGTAACTCTTGCAAAAAATCGAGAAGAGTGATTTAGGAAAATAGTGCGACGTTTTTGAATGTGATGGGAATTCGTGGAACAAAAACTAAGAGTCCGGTATTTTAAAGCTTTCATAGTTATGAGACACTTTCCAAAGCGTGGACTTTAATAAATATTCTTTTCATGCGCTCTCTTTCTCATCACACAATTAGAACTCAGGAGTATCTTAAAAAAATTTACCGATAAAATTTTACAATCAATGTAGAACAATAGAAGTGCGAGAAGATTCAATATTTAAAGAGACAAATTGGTGTGAAGAAATAAACGTTTAATTTTACAAAACAGGTCTTTTCCTACTTTTCAATATAATCCCCTCAATCATTTATGTATTTGTCCCAACGGATTACTAGATTTTTTCTAATGGCTGCAAAGAACTCTTTATCTTGGTGTTCGAGCCAATATTCCACAAATTGTTTTACAATCTCGTTTGCCTGGAACTTCCTTCTACGTAATGCCTCTTCAGTGGACCAGCCAAATGGAAATCAGATGGTGTTAAATCGCGACTGTAAGGGAGGTGAAGCAGTTCGTCCCAACCCATTCTGTCAACGATTTTAAATGTCGATGCAGATCCTCCAGATGGTCAGAGCTTATTCCAACGATGACAACTTAAAGCCCTAACTTGTCTTACCCACTGTATTTTCTCCAGACCAATTTGTGTCTTTAATTATTGAATGACCTACGTAATTTACATTACAAGGCAAGAAATTGGATAATTTCATGACTACACAGATGGGAGAGTTTGTAGATAAAATAAATCTTTCTGATTGTCAGTTATATTTATATCAATAAAAACGTATCCACTGTTTAAACAATCATTTATTGACAATTAGCACGACGTTTCATGGTTGGTTACATATTAGGTTACTGACAGGGAAATTGTCATCCCGTGGTGTTACATCAGTGAATTGAAATGGGTAAAACAGCTCGAGGATACTGTGAAACTTTTCTTATCACCTCACCCTAGAGGTGTTACTAAAGAACTCAATTTCATGCGGTCTGATATTATGCTCTGTTCCATCTCCCCTTATTCCAGAGCAGTCGGGCACAGTGCTAAACTCAACAATATGGAGAAGGAAGGTGTGGATGGCCAGAGTAATGAAAATAAGGCTCGCAACCATATCAAAGGGTTTAGTTGTGGCCATTGAGGCTTTGCACGTTGGACATCCCTGTTTTAAACGGCCTGAAAAAAAACTATTCTGATGAAAGCACAATTGCTATTAAATAGTCATTCTGAATAAAACAATTAAAAACATTAAATCTGACACAACGAACCTACCAGTGCAAATGTGAGGAAAGGATAATGAGAAATGAATGGAAAGAAGAGAAAATAGAGCTAGGAACAGATAGTATGGACCGAAAAAAGGCACAAACACGAGGCAGATGGCGAGAGCACACGAAAGAGACAATTGAAAGCGATGTTGCGGCGGGCAGGCGGGCGCGGGAACGCGACATGGAGCAGCGCGCAACAAGCGAGGAGCGGCGGGCGCCAACTCGTTCCTGAGCAACGGCAGAGGGCGCAGCGAGTCGCACGCAATAACGCGTGACGCGCAATCGCCCCGATTAGAGCGCCCCCACCCCCTGCCCCGCCGCCTGGCAATCTGTGGCCGATCGGCGGCGCACAGACGGATGGCACAGGCACAGCGCCTCCAGGGCGGCCTCCCGGCTAGGGCTCCACTCGTACAGTTGGACAATTCGCTAACGCCAATCTGGATTCGATATGGAATGTGACAGGGATTCTATTTGATATTATGGTAAAGGATATAGTGACAAATTATTTTAGAATATAATTTAATTAACATTTTTTTTAATATTTATTATTATTATTACTATTATTATTATTATTATTACTATTATTATTATTATTACTATTATAATTACTATTATTATTATTATTATTATTATTATTATTATTATTAAAGTTCTCGAATATGGAATACGTTTTACATTTTCGTCCACAACTTTACAAACAAACGCACAAACTAGTTATTTAGAAACACGTGTAGTTAATATTATTCAGTTAAATCTATTAAAAATTCACGTTAATTTTTAATAAGAAAAGGTATACACATATTACTCAATAGGCGTATCCTGCTCCTAAAGTGGAATAGTGTATTCGTATTCTTTTAAGCAAATAATCAATGCATTAACGTCTATAACAACGTTTATTTAAACAAAAATCTTTATATTTGGTTTAATATTACAGACAATTCCTGACGACGAATTTCTTTTTTGGATTACCAGCACATGGGTCATGAGCCCGATTCTTACTCGTTATCACACTGCTTCTAATAGTTGAGCTCTTGGAACATACAAGATCACAGTGCGGTTTAGAATGACAGCATTAATATGTTGAAAAATGCAACGTGATGTATAATGCCAAAAGAAGCATGTACTTTGTACCTACCGCAGCAATTCGGAATATTCTACATTAGAACAGTGCTTGTATTCCTCATTGTGGACATAGTGGCAACATTACTTTCAAGCTGCTTTGCGGTCAAAATCTGTATCAATGTTCTTTGTATATACTGTTTTTCTGCTCTGTTATATTTTCCTTAGATACACAACAAACACATTCTATATAGATATTTATTCTAATATTTACGGCTATCGAGTAACAATAATTCTTTTGATAAAATCTGGGATAAATGAGGTATCAAACCACAATAAAGATTGAATAATTTTACTTCACATAAAATTATGCCATACACGTGTTTCAGGAGTGTTCTCCCATCATCAGTGGCTCTATAAAATGACATAAACAAAATCGTATGAAAACAATATCTACAATGCAAGCACAAATTTACTAAATAAATTTAATTATTTCAACAAGAAACTTACTCAGTCAACACAGATTAAACACTAAAAACCATTATGAAATAGTCCAATATGACGCCATCTTGTGCATCGTACGATGTACGAGGGCAGACTGAGGGAAGAGGAAGGAGGAAAACTAAGGATGAGAAAGTTAGTCAATAAATAAATTTATGATGGGGCTGGATCTAAATTGGGATTGCTCATTTAGGCATATTAGGTTGGGATTTTTGTCTAATTTTAGGATTTCAAGATTTTCTAAAATATTTAATTTGTTGCCTTTATTTTCGAAATGCAGAATTTTGAAATTATTATCAGGGTCGAAAGTATGGTTGTTTTGGATAAGGTGGTTGGCAAAAGTGGAGTGCTCTTGTTTAAGTTTCCATGATCTTAAATGTTCATGAAGCCTACATGAAAACTTTCTACCTGTTTGTCCCACATATGCTGAATTACAACTATTACATTTTAATAAATATACTCCACTTTTTCTCTTAAGGGTATGGGGGATTTGTTGTTGGGAAATAAATTTTGTAGGGTGTTGAGAGTTTTATAAGAAACTTTTATGTTGGTTTTATTAAATATTCTACCTATCTTTTTGGATATGGGACCTAAATATGGTAAACATACAAAATGTTTGATTTCAGGGGTTAGATTTTGTGGGAAGGCCTTTTTGATTATAAGTTTAATTTCTTTTCCTTTGATAAGTTTTTTGATGATGGAGGGGTTATAACCATTATTTATGCCTATTTGTAAAATGGTGTTAATTTCTTCCTTAAATTCTAATTCTGACATGGGGACATTGAATAATCTATGTATCCAAGAGTGAAAAACTGCAAATTTGTGGTGATGGCAATGGTTTGAATTGAATGGTATGATCATATCTGTCTGGGTGGGTTTTCTGAAAATTTTAAAATTATGTTTATTGTTTTTTATGTAAATGGTTAAGTCTAAAAAGTTTAAGGTATGGTTCTGTTCTAATTCCATTTTGAAGTTTAAATTGGGGTGAAGAGTATTTAGGAAAAGAAGAAATTGATTTAATTGCCTGATCGTACCTGTCCAAAGACAAATAATGTCATCGACATATCTAAAATAATACATAATATGTTTAAGTAATGGGTTACTACTATTAAATAAGTCATTTTCAAAATGGTCCATAAAGATTTCAGCAAATAAAGGGGAAATGTTAGAGCCCATAGCCATATAATTTACAAACAAAATGAAGGACTGGCTATGGGCTCTAACATTTCCCCTTTATTTGCTGAAATCTTTACTGAAATCTTAACTCTCAACACCCTACAAAATTTATTTCCCAACAACAAATCCCCCATACCCTTAAGAGAAAAAAGTGGAGTATATTTATTAAAATGTAATAGTTGTAATTCAGCATATGTGGGACAAACAGGTAGAAAGTTTTCATGTAGGTTTCATGAACATTTAAGATCATGGAAACTTAAACAAGAGCACTCCACTTTTGCCAACCACCTTATCCAAAACAACCATACTTTCGACCCTGATAATAATTTCAAAATTCTGCATTTCGAAAATAAAGGCAACAAATTAAATATTTTAGAAAATCTTGAAATCCTAAAATTAGACAAAAATCCCAACCTAATATGCCTAAATGAGCAATCCCAATTTAGATCCAGCCCCATCATAAATTTATTTATTGACTAACTTTCTCATCCTTAGTTTTCCTCCTTCCTCTTCCCTCAGTCTGCCCTCGTACATCGTACGATGCACAAGATGGCGTCATATTGGACTATTTCATAATGGTTTTTAGTGTTTAATCTGTGTTGACTGGGTAAGTTTCTTGTTGAAATAATTAAATTTATTTAGTAAATTTGCGCTTGCATTGTAGATATTGTTTTCATACGATTTTGTTTATGTCATTTTATAGAGCCACTGATGATGGGAGAACACTCCTGAAACACGTGTATGGCATAATTTTATGTGAAGTAAAATTATTCAATCTTTATTGTGGTTTGATACCTCATTTATCCCAGATTTTATCATGGAATACCACAAAATCTCCGCTGCCACCACAGAATAATTCTTTTGTTTACAGCTCCAATCCTTTTGTTGACAGCTCCAATCCTTTTGTTGACGCTCTGAAGATAACACGCTCTGCCACTTCACTCAAGAACTTCAATTCAAAAAAAAATTTCTACGCTCCATCAGGGGCCTTTTAAAAGTAATTATTAAATTTTACCTCGAGACATCAGTTAATAGAGGTCCGATATTCGGTATTTCACATTAAGGAACTTTACCCTATTATTTTCTAATTCACCAACCTGTCACAATTGCAAAGTTTTGCCGTTCTTCAAACTGCGAAAAAACATTTGAATTACTATTATTAATATTTAAAAGTCGCAATCTAGATTGTAGTCATTCGTAACTATTCGAAGACGTACCATAGAATTTCATTATTTGTTCTTCGATGAAAACAAATATTTATGTTTTATCAATTCACACATTTTGAATAAATTAAAATAAATCATTACAAAACAATTATTCTACAGCAATTAATAGCATACAGCAACGGATATAGTTCAAAAAGTGTCATATATATTATCTCTATAACGTGTTACATAAACATCCCTGTTCCGGATGAACTACTCAGTCGCAGAAAATAAGGTGTATTTATTTATTTTTCGTAAAAAACAGTTAAAAACTGTGTGTGACGTGATACAGGGAGTGTGGGTACGTTTTCATAATTCTGTGACCCCTACCTTAAGCCATATACTACTTGAATTTTTAATACAGAAAGAAAATGAGAAAGAATATGAGAAAGAAAACTCGACAATTGATGAGAGGCAACATTGTCGCATTGAATGGGCGAAAGTATAGAGGACATCTGCGTGAAAGGCCTGATCGAAAACCCCAACGAATCGAGCCAAGGGTCCACACTGCGTGCGGGCGATTTGAGGGCGGGGTGTAATGAAGCGGAGCGGCGGTGGGCGGGGCGGGGCGGGGCGGGGTGGGGCGGGGCGCGGAGCAGCGGGGCGTGGTGCAGCGAACGCGCCGCCCGCCGTCAACACGCCACGCGACGGCCTTGATTGTTTGATGAAGAAATTAGATCGCTCTAATTTAAAACAAATGGGACGCCCCGGGGGCAATTTATGGGACGCGTTTCCCGCTGCCCCCACCCACACCACTACTCTTCCCCTCCCTCCCTCCGCATTCTCTCGCCGGATCGCGCGCCGCTGTGGAGTTGCTTTTTTTATTTTTGTTGTAATGATTTTATCTGGGTTGTTTCCATCGGGCTCCGCCGAGTGCTGCCCGCTGATTTATCTGTTATTGTTTGGATGCGGAGGCTGCCCGGTCCATCGTGATCCGGCAGCACTTTCGCGCGCCCCGACGCCTCGTCCGGTTCCGCGTTGCTCGCCCCCGGCGAACTGCACGGCTTTGGACCGGGCGCCTTCTCTTCCTCGGCACCTCTTCGCCAGGCCATTTCGCTCTATAATCAAGTGTCATTTCTTTCCTTTTGCAAATGCATCTACTTTACTTCTTTTTTCGAGTTCTTTCATCACGTAGCGTCTCCTTGCTTTTTCCAAATCATTCCCTTCATTCATCTTTTATTCATTCTTCCATTCATTCTTTTATATTTTTTAGCCACTTTCCTATTTTATTTCCTTTCAGTCACTGACATGTTTGATTTTCCTCTTTACCCTGTTTTTCATTGCTTTTCTACACTACACTCTGACACCAGCAAAACAAACTAGCAACTACTGACAACTACTGATTTCTTCTCGCTGGTGTTTCTTTCTGTCCCAGTTTCTGGAACAGTTCAATCACCATCTGTATATTAGTTCCTCGCTTTCTCTTTCTCTACGACCTTCTACGACCCAACCCGACCCGATCGTGCAGTTTTCCGAGGGGTTTCCGCACTGCGTGCGCCGGTTCTTACAATCCCCCTCCCCTCCTGCCGCCACCCACTCCGTCTCGCACGATTCCCCCGCCGCCGCCCGCGCCGCCCCGGCGCCCCCCCCCCCCCCAACTCGCTCCGAGCAAGGAGCCGCTCGCCCCGGCCGCCCCGCAGCCCTCCCTCACGCCCTCCCGCGCCCCGCCCCCGCCACGGCCCCCGCAGACGCCCCTCCCGCCGCCGTTACCACCTCCGGCCTCCCCCCCCCGTCACCGGCTCCACTCGGCAAACGCTCCTCCGCGCCCTCCGCCTCAAACCGCTCCGCCCCTCCGGCACCCCCCATAGATCCGCCCCCTCCGGCCCCCGCCCTCGCCTTCACCACATCCGGCGCCGCCCGCGGCCCCATCCGCACTCCATCCTTCGGCCCTGCCCCGCGCCGCCCCCCAGACCCCCCCCCCGCCCCGCTCTCTCCCGCTCAGACCCGCCCTCGCCCCGCACCGCCATCTCCCCGCCCACAACCTGTCCTCGCCCCGTCCTCGCTCCACCCTTTCCCCACCATCGCCCCGCCCCGTCCTCGCCCCACCTCGTCAGCGCCAAGTGCAGCTCCCTGATTTCGTCGCTTTCGCGCATCAGTCGCACGCACAGTGGACCGCAGTTTATCTTCGGTTCACCGTCGATCGTCTGCTTCCGCCACGATGGGGCTGCATGCGTCGATACTCCTCGTCGCTCTCCCAGTCGCGGCTTCAAGTTCTTCTCCTGTACAATTTCCGAGATCTTTCACACTTCCCGGACCTCACTTGGGTATCCAATCACAATTATTCACATACGTAATTTGAGCTAGCATTATATTTCTTAACTCGTTTTTTTCCCGTTCCTGATACACTGACCTTGCCTTTGTTGGTGATACTTTCTGTGTCCTTCATTAACTCTGTTAATCTGTACCTCACTCTAAAACAAATACATTTAAACATATTTAACTCTGTCTAGTGCCTCCGAATTCTTCTGTCAGTTTCTGTCAGACAGTCTTGTCACTTGAAACTTGTCAGTTTCTCCGGGTGCACAGTACACGTCCTTCACATTCTCTCTGTCCCCTCACATCTCTGTTCCTCTCTCTTTTTCTCTATCCCTCTCTCATCTCTGCCCCTCTCTCTTTCTTTCCGTCCCTCTGTCTTTCTCTCTGCCCCCTGCTGCCGCCGTCATCACTGGGAGAGGCGGCAGCTGGCAATGTGTGCCTCGCTTTCGACGCACGCCTGCGGCCCGATACTGTTTCCGGCGGCGTCGGCGGCGGCAGCAGTACGCGAATGGCCTTTCATCGAGGGGCGGCGGCCGCAACGGCCTCACGTCTCCGCCCCCGGGACCCGCCGCCTCGCAACGTGGCTCTCCTCCTGACGGGTCGTTCCGCTCCGCTCGGGGCGGCGAGGAGAAAGCGGCGACAGGAGGGGCGGGCCTGGAGGAGGCGTCGAGGAGTCGAATGGGGAAGGGGAAGGTGTGGTGAGGGTGGAGCAGGGGAAGATGTGGTAAGGAAATGATGGTACGCAAGAGGAGATGCGGTAGCCAAAGTGGTGTTATGGTAGAGGAGGAGGAGGAGTGGAGGGAGGGGGAGGAGGGAGTAAGGGGAAGCTGGTAGACGCACAGGAGAAGTCGAAAGGGGAAGATCAAGTGGATGTGGAAACGGAAGAAGAGATGGAGTAGATGGCGATGGCGACGGGGACGACCGAGCGGCGATGGTGGATATGGCGGTGGAAGTGGAGAAAAAGGTGAAGGTGGTGAGATTGCGGAGATGGAGGCGGCGGTATTTGAAGCGCTGCCGAGGTGGTTGTGACGTGAACGTAGCAGCTGCGGTGGCGTTGCGGAGGTTCTTTAGTGACAAGGAACTTGCATTATGACCTGGAAGATTATTCAAATAATAGAGGACCCGGCAATGCTAAGCTATTGCAGTGTATTATATATCACACGCTACTGGTCACGAAATTGTTAATCACGTTTCACGCTGCGCTGCATGTGCAAAAATTTTAATGCCTGAAATACTTTCTCGCAAGTATTTTCTTCCACGTCCTGGTATGGACATGGTTCTCAAACATCCTATTGCTAAAACAAGGTTCGCCCTCAAATTTGGGCATGCGCTTGCTATGAAGCTACCTTCAAGAAATTTACTTGTCCGAGATTCAAGTAATAATTCCGGCCGATATTTCACAATCGCAAGGGCAAAATACTTGACGCAGTGAAGACGCGCTTAATTCTTGACTGTGCGGCGGGTTGCCTAGAGCTCACGGGCGCTTGAGTGATCATAAACGAATAAATCATTATCGACAACGCCCCCACATTTCCGATTTAATTCAAACCATTCTTTAAATACTTTCATTACTAGGAAGAATAGAGTGTGAACATTTCAGAGAAATCGATGGACGTTTTGGCGTCTATATGCGATACGCCTTCGCACATTCCTTTTTATTTACATACAGATTTACTCTTACACTAATCTAAGTAGAGTATAAAGAATACTGGGACTGTATTTTATCATACAACCCGTGTCTGGGAGCACCTTCACTGGAAATTTGGAAACGGATGAAATACCTTCGGCATCCCTTTCTATTTTAGCGACCCTGGGATGTCGCATATTCTCAGATTTCGGGCTGAGAGATGTAGTTATTTTAGTTGTAAGAAAGAGAAAGCATTTATACTGTACTCGTAACGGTTCAACGTGTTGCAGATACTACACTGAAAAGAGTAAACGCTTTTTGATCAATGGTGGTCACTTTCAGCATTTACTCTCAGTTTATTGTCATTTAAGAAAATAATATTTTATTATTTTTATTAATTATTTTCAATAATTATTAATTTACTACTAATTGGTATTTTATTAATATTGTTATGAATTTTATGAAGAGCTTTTTATTTATTTAATTTGCAGGGTTCATAATAATAACAATATATATTTTTATAAATAATGAAGAGCTTGGGTGATGTTTCCCTAGATATCTTTCTGAATTTTCTCTGAGGCGTCTTTCATTAAATAATAATTATTGTTACGTTGTTCATAAATCGATAAATTAGTTATAACTGCTCTACACCTCTTTAATATCACATATCTGTTTCTTAAACATACTGAACAGAATCGCATAAAGAAAGGTTTCGTTTAGAGTAGATGTCCTCTGCGTATTCATATTTGTTTAATATTCGTTTATTGAATTAATAATATTGATTAAATACACATTTGTATAGTATTATATGTAATAAATATTTGGCTGGATGTGGAAGAGTGCTTTTCTGTGTTTTTTTTTTTCATATTTAACTCCATCTCCATCTAACTTGCCTCTCTATTTTCTACTAAGAACTTCCCAACTCTGTGCCTCGGTTTTAACATTCACATGTGATGGGCAACTTCTTGTTTATTTATAGAAGACTGAAAAAAATAATTACTCAATAGATGTGTGTGTCAAAATCCAGCAATATGAAAACAATATTAATGCCTAAATAAACATAATCGATCAAATGTATTTCCTTCTTTTTCAAAGCTCGATACTCCCACAACATGCGATGTAAGTGTGATGGCAACTGTAGCTTCTCGACTGATACATCAACTTGAAAGTTAACTTTGCGCGTTTGGAATTCATTATGCACACGCGCACGCGCACACACGGGCGCTCTTCGTTCTGGGGCGGCGCGTGGCCCTTTTGCACCGCCCGTGGCAGCGGAGGGGCGGCGGACGGAGGCGGAGGGGAGCTCCGGGACACGTGCATGCAACGGGGGTGTTGGAGAACGGCAACCACAAGTCCCCGTTTCTCGGGGACAATCCCTAGTTTTAGAAATCCGCCCGGATACAAATCTGTTCCCGGAACGTCCCCGATAAATTGGACTGATTTTGATGAATTGGTTGATGTTGCCGGGCACGTCAATTCCTATCTTCATTATTCCCGTTAGTATAGTGAATGTTTTATCGTGGACGGTGGCGGTGTTCCTCCCGCGTTGACTTGCACATCGCCTTGCAGGGGATTCCATCTCTTAAGTATCTCCCCCAGGGGAAATCGTCCCTCTCGGAACGACCTCTATGCCCCCAACTGCTCTATCAACGTGTGCAGTAGTAGTGTAGAGCATGTATGTGTAAGTAATGAGGGGGTACAGAACGAGGAAGAGGAAGAAAAGATCGCGCGCTATTCGTGGCCAGTTTATTAGGGTACTTGCTCTGTAATTTGCCTGATATTTATGAGAAAAGTACTGATCATATCAGCCGGGCGCTAGAATTCTCCAGACAGCGTCTGAATGGGATCTAGCTATTTATTTTGTGTCGAAAAGCCAAAACCACTGGGTCTCGAACCTTAGGACCTCCCGCTCAGTCATTTAAGGGACAGTGTCAATTCTGGCTCTAAGCGGAACGCCGCCTAAATTTAAGTTCGCGAACATATATTAATAATGAAGAGTTATTACACAACCCTTTACTATTACTTTCATGTAAGATTGCGCATATTTTAGTGAGTACGGGAGTTATTTAACTTAAGTTGGAAGAATAGTGTAAAGGGTAGTCTGCCGGTTTTTAAGATAACACTGAAACAACTTTCTGAATGTAGTACGTCAAGAAGCAATCTTGTTATCCACTTATTAAATTGTGACCCCGGATTCACTGTAATAATCAGGTAACTTCATGAGGGAATGAATAAAATAATAAAAGTATATTTGTCAACTTAAAAGTGTCTCCCGATATTCGCCACCTATTGTTAGGCTGGTGATGATGGCAATGCCGTCGAAAGGCGACTCTATTAATAAATTTAAGTGGACAAAGATGATTTCCATCTCTGAATTTCATCCATGAATAATGTCAACAACAACATACTAACATTCTTACAACTCACGTCAGAAGTTGAGAGGGGTCGAGGTGATTGCTATCAGACCACCACACGAAGAGGAGCTCCTTGTTTACAGGTTCCTGATCACGCTCCCGCTCAAATGCTGCTTTATGAACTTTTGTCCATACATCAAATAGTTTAAATATAACATATTTATGTCGTTCAATTTTAATTCAAAGCATGTAATATATGAAAAAAGAAACATTTTGTCAAAGTCGTTGATCGGGAGCATTAGGTACGTGGATTCGAAAGGACAAGTGAATTTGTAGAGCTCGTGGTCCTCGGTTTGCGTCCTGACAATGGCAGAGTTTCCTTCCCAGTAAAATAGTTGGGTCGAAACCACCTACTACCTAGATGATAATATTCTAGACCGATTGCCTGACCGTCAATTTCCTCAGATCGATTCACAGGCGAATGTTGGGTCAGTGTCTGTTCTTGGGTTGCACTAACTCTTCATTCTTCATCGATTCCACAGTTATCAATCTTATCATTCTAGCTGCGTGATCGGGATGATACAATTCCCATTTTGTATATCTGAAGCATTTTGAAACACAGACTTGTTCATGCTCATAGTGCTGTAACGCCTTATGAAGAAGGAGAAATAAGTCACAACATTGTGGCGACCCACATAAATAAAAATATGCAAGAAGTGATGTGAGCACTAGTTTCTCGAGAAACTAACAATAGATATCTCGAGTAATAAATGTTTACATTACTCGTTCCAACCTTTTAGAAACTAATTTAATTAACTCGTAGTTGTAGTATTGTAATGCATGAGAAGATAAATTGTGTACCAAGTCCGAATTGCGTTGTTAAGTGGATATTACCTAGAAGTACATGTAACAGGCCGAGTTCTAATGAAACATACTTTCTCGTATTATTTATAACGATTTTACGTAATATTGTAATATTACACAATGTATTATACACACACTTCAGTCATCTCTTAGAAATATCTCTTCCGCAAAAGAAGTAATTGCGTTTCGGATTTGCAGTTTTCAATATTCCATTGGTTTTAATGAAAATGGAATTGATACCATATTCTTCAGTGAAATTTGCAGTAAAAGAAGCCAACAAATTAAATAGATTACATTTAGAGCCGTTTTTCGAAAACCTTGTTAAGGTACTTGTGAAAAATTGTTACAATTTGTCTCGAACATTCACGAAAAGTCAAGGTTTGAAAAGAATTGAACATGAATTATTGCAAGGTGAGAATAACTAAAGATAGTTTGGAATATATTCCAAAAAGTTGCAAGAACCATTTAAAGGTTGCAAAGCTTTGGGTATATATATATACATAGACGTCCTCATGGATGCACGGTTTAGGCGCTAGATGGACAGGTGAGCGGACGAACGGCCGGCCGGTCAGATGGATGGATGAACGAGACGAGACATATCAAAAACGCGTAAGTTTTTGGTATCGATTGTGCGCATAACTTTCTTGATACAACGTGTATACTAGTATATGATAAAGTCAATAGAAAATTAAAATGAGAGAGGAGTTCGATAAATTTACACCAAACTTATGGGATAGGTAAGTTTTACAAAATTTAATTTACGTGAGCTTATTCGTTTTATCCATTGTTTTCTAGCCCATTTAATTTCAAGATTTTGTAAACTTGAACGAAATTTTGTGGAATATCAACATATTCGTATCTACGAGCAGTTAATGGAAATAGTTTGAAGGTGATATGTAATAGAAAAACGTTGGTAATTAAATCAGTATACACTCTTTAAAATGTCAGCTTTAATCCACACCATTATTTGAAATAAAAATTGCTGCAACTAAACAAGATTTATTTTAACTTGTATTTTATGCAATACATCTTTTGGAATCAATTTAATTATTTGTAGGAGAGCAAGTATAAAGCTAAATGTAGATTCTAAAATGTTGGCATTAACTAACAAATATTTCATTACCACCAGTTTTGTTTGTGCTCTCTGAACTATGCATCACGTAATAAACAAACTTTCGTTCATTGTATGTGCATATAGGTGATGCTGCTTATTCTGTTTAATTTTACATATTTTAATATAGCAGATTTTGGGAACAAGGATGCTGATCTAATACTATTTCATGAACAAATGTTTGCTAACTTCGGATCGTAATAACTTTGTAGATGGATTAATTCCACTACAGTGTACCAATATCACCAGTGAGGTTCTGGAGGCAATTTGAATAGGATAACGAGGAATGCAGTGCAAAAAGTTGCAATTGCACTCCATTCTCTAAATGCCCAGCTATCTATGGAATCTAATCGAAATGATATATTAATTTACAATGAATGTCCATTAGAGCAAGGATATTGTTTGAAAACTCCAAATATTTGAGAATTAGTAATCGAAAATAATGATACTCTGGAAGACACATAAATGTTTACTACTGCCAACATAACTTTTTCAAAAACGGTCGATTAAAATTAAAACTAACGGTTAACTTGGCTATCCGGGAGACGCCGCGTCCAGGGCACAGGTGCCACAGGTCCAGCACAGGTGCGTCTGGCACCTGTGCCCTGGACGCGGCGTCTCCCGGATAGCCAAGTTAATCATGACTCCGGCCGCGGAAGCCTACGCTCTCAATAAAACAAACGGTTTCATGGATACGGTAATCATGGATAAATATTACGGCCAACTAGAAAGAAATAGCTGTGGCTAATGTATTTTCCTAATAATAAGCTACCCCTGGTTTCACTTTACATTGAGGTGTTATCAGTTTTTAACAATGTGCAAGTTTCAACAATTGTTAATTTTATATGAGCAATTTGGGAACTTGGCAAATTGGCAATTTGGGAAGTTCGTACCTTCTTTACAATACGTTTTAAGTAATTTTGAATTTTATATCACCGTGACATTAACAAGTATATGCTTCACCACACATGTGTAGATTTAATTCCCGGAAAGAAAGATGCAACAGACAAATTTCTGAACAAAATTAATTTTTTAAAGTAGCTAGTCTAGAATACTATTATTTTATCAATTTTACAATATGTTGCGAATAATTTGAATGTTTATTAATGCCCTAAAAAGGCGAAGGAATGTTTTTGGGAGAATATTACTTGTCAGTGGTGGTCTATTATTCTTTAATTCCTCCTGTACCCAAACACTGTTTCTTTATTGATCCAGTACTTTCAATATTCTACAGGGAAACGTTTTTCAGTAAATATTCTCCTGTACACGGTACGAATTGCAAATCGAATTACTTTTATCTTTACTCGTCTCTATACGATATAAATCTTGAAATGCTATAAAAACTTTGGAGGCGATGTACAAAAACTGACGTTGAATAAACGGCAGTAACGTTTTGGGCAGACACACTTTCAAAATTAACGCTGTGAAAGTTGATTACGCAATCGGCTCAATCCACGGCTTGCGACTTGCCGCGCACAAGTTTCACTCTAAACGGGCAAACTGGAATTTCACGCGGTCCCGAGGCGGATTCTCTTCATTTGGCATCCAGCTCGCTAATCTGGCAACCGCGCATTGGCTCCCCCGCGCACTCCCTCCGCCCATCGCTTGCAGCATCCCCCATCCCCACGCCTCATCGGATGCGCGCCCGCTCCCACCTCCCTGCTGCCCCCAGAAACGCTACCAATCAAATCCACGCCGAGCGGGTGTGTTTAGAAATGTGTTGCGAGTGGCAGGATCGTCGACATATAACAGTAAATTACGATGCCCCAATAAATCTGGCCCGAGCGTCAAGATTGGGACGCGCGCGACAGCGGGAGGGGGAGGGGGCAGAGAAGTGCGGAACGTGGGCGGGAGGAGAAATGGGGATGGCGGACGTGGGCGAGGGGGTTGGTTATAGTGAAGCTGGAGAGAAGAGAAAGCACGATTGGAAATTAAACCGGATGCAGAGGAATCTGTAAAATAGAGCAGGGCGAGGTAATGATGCAGGTAACGGTGGATGCTCAAGGGAAAATGTGAAGAAGAGGTACGATTTATGAGTGTGATATAAGAACGGAATGTAAGTGTAGAAGCTGAAGGGGCTCGGTTTTTGCGTAGGAACTATCTAATCCAGAACATATTCTTATTGCAATTAGTACACCAGGCAGAGTATGAACAACCTACAATATTAAAATCCACTTGAATGTAAATGGAACAAAATCGTGACGTAGAGAGAGGGACACCACTAGCTGAACGTAGGAAAAGCGTTTCAATAGCAGGATTGCAGAGGTCATCTTTATCACTAGGAGATAGTCCAATCAAAAGAATGGGCGTGGAAAAGAACTGTTGCGGACATTTTTCGTTTATGCGAGGCAACAAATTAGGCACATCAAAGTGTCAGGGACGAGGGCGCGGGCGGCGCCGTATGGTGCTGAGGCCGCGACCCAAGAGCGCACGCGCCGGGCGTTGAGGACGCGGAGGCATCGTGGCAGCAACGCGGAGGAGTGGGTCGAAACGGGGTAGGGCCTAAGGGGGCGAGACGTATGGAGGTGTAAGGGTGCGGGGCTCAGGGGGTAAGGGGGCGGGGCGAAAACGAGGGGCAAGGTCGGGCGTAAGGGTGCGAGGTGTAAGGGGGTGTAAGGGGGCGGGGCGTATAGACGAGGAGCATAAGGGGTCGGGCGTAAGGGGGTGAGGCGTAAGGGGGCGGGGCGTATAGACGAGGAGCATAGGGGGCGAGGCGTAAGGGGGTGTAAAGGTGCGGGGCTCAAGGGGGTGTAAGGGGCGGGGTAAAGACGAGGGGCATAAGGGTGGGGCGTAAGGGGCGAGGCGTGGGTAGTGTGTGTGGAGCGGTCGGGCGCAAATGGCGGGGATTTGCGGGGCGGGGCGTCGAGGCGGGGAGCGGATTGGCGGAGCGGGCAGAGCGGGGTGCAGGGCGTGCATGGGCCGACGGACGGAGCAGCGGGTGAGCACGTGTGCACGCGCAGGCGGCGCGGTGCGGGAAATTCATTAAGGGCCGGATTAACGTCATTCCCAGCGCCGCCGATTCGTTTTGGCTTTTCAATCGTGGACACAGCGCACGGCCCGGGCCCCGCCGCCATCGCTCGCGTCCCTCGCCCCCACTGCCTTCACCCCGGGCGATGCCATTCTCACGGTCGCCGCCTCAGCCACTGGCATGGCAGGCTCACCAGTCCAGACACCGTTGCCGACGCTGGCACAGACAACATGACGGACACCGTTTTAGACACAGTTACAGACACTGTTACAGATACCGTAAGTCACCGTTTCTGACACTGTAAGCGACACCATAACCGACAGCGCTTTTATCAGCTCCTCTGTTCTCGATACGAACATACTAACAGTCACTGTTACCGTCACCGCCACCATCACCATCACTTTCTCTATTACTTCCGCCAGCACCAGTAACAAGCACCCCGCCCCCTGCTGGCTGTCACCTCCGCTTCCACTGCCCAGCCGTCCGCTGCTCGCGTCTGAGTGTGGCGTGCGGCGCGTGGTCCTATTGGAGCCTTATTTAGCAGGATTTTCCCTCATTGACGTTCGAATTTCCTTTAAGGCTTTGGGGTTCATTTCCGCCCGCACACACCAGCGAACGTTTTATGGGGCTCTGCTTTTATGAGCGTCCGCGCGGCCGAGCGGTGTGCAGGAGAGGTATTCAGCGGGGGAATGGCAGCGGCCGGGGAGGCAGCGGAGAGCGCGCCGGCATTTACCTGCCACTTCAGGCTCGAACACACGCCAAGAACTCATTCATTATTGGGGGTTATTGGTTAAATTAAGCGAGAAATTTGGAATTGGTTGGTTAAAAAGCGTAGTATTTAAGAAATAATAAAGGAAGAATATTGCGGGGAGAAAGATGAGTGGCAAGAAATGGAAAATGATGACGAGATAAAGTTGTGCATTGCTAAAGAGCTGACATGAATAAGTTGCATTCTTTCACAGTATATTGAATAATGTATAATGTGTATATAAGATAAGGATATTACGCAGTAGAATTAAAAGAACGATACAACGTAACATAAATGAACAGAATTATATAAAAATCGACGAGAAAAAAGGTAATGGACAAATATTGAAGGATAATTTTATCTGAGAGGAAGTATGTTTTGTTAAAGATAATGAAGGCTATAAAATAACGAGGAGTTCCAGTATTCATTAGAAAAGTAAAATAAAGTTATAACAATAAGTGTGGAAGTTAGAAAATGTATTTCGTTTTCTCGTTTGAAATTACGTCTCCGTCATTATCATTAATGCTAACTTTTCGTCAAAACATTTGTTCAAAAAGTAGGGAAACTTACGGGCAGTATTAACAGATACGGTGACGGAATGTCATCTTTGTAATTTGACCGTAAATGTCAAATGAGTCTTTTTGGAAGTAACAAGTACATATTCGTCTTTCTCTTTGTGAACACTATTTCCTCCACTGTTGTGGCCTCAGATGCACCGATTTTTACACATGAGGATCGACCCGTAATATTG
Source organism: Teleogryllus oceanicus (assembly GCA_964035755.1). Taxonomy (NCBI): domain Eukaryota; kingdom Metazoa; phylum Arthropoda; class Insecta; order Orthoptera; family Gryllidae; genus Teleogryllus; species Teleogryllus oceanicus. The sequence continues at coordinate 90,021,473 of CAXIVR010000007.1, forward strand.
TTTCTTGCTTACGGTACTACTCTACTATTCGCCTAGACTTGATAATTGATCGGAGGAAAGTACGAAAGAGACCAATTAGAGCAATCGGGCTTTAAAGTACTCCTCCAGTCCTTGATTGGCTTCCTCAGAGCTTTGTAGCTCGTGCTGAAAATCCGTAGGGTGGGTACTCATACTTAAGATTTTCCCTTATAGGAATGTTGAAGTGTGAAATACATACTCAATAGCTCCGGGTGCAACATCGTTTAGGGTTGGTTGTTATTGATTCCTGGCGCGTCATCTAAGAAGGCAATTAATCCCGCAAGTGTAGTGTATGTTTTTTCATCGGAAGGTGGCGATATTTCCGCGATAGATGGCGAGATCCGGCGCCGAACGACCGTCGACTAGCGGGGTTTTTCCCCAACCAGGTATCTCTCACCAGCAAGGCACCGCCCCGGCCAGGACAAGCTCTAAGCTCCTGATCGATCTCTCGGCATGTATGGTAGTGAAGTGCATGTTAGTGTAAGTGTGTGTGAAAATGGGTGAATATAGGACAAGGAAGAGGAAAGAAAGATCGGGCGCGGTCCGTGGCCTGTTTGTTAGTGTACTGCTTCGACATTCACTTGGTGCTGGTTGGAGAAACCACGGAAAACTACCGATCAGAGCAGCCGGCCGCTAGAATTCTCCTACAGACGGCGACTGAATTCGACCTAGCTGAAAAGCTAGTGACGAAAATTTTGCCGCCGGTGGGATTCGAACCTAGGACCTCCCGGTCAAGCGCTGCAGTAACATCAGTTGATGCACTGAGCCACTTCCTCTCGTACGACGATTCCGAAATCTGCCGGCACGAAGAAATAAGAGCAGGTCTTACCGGTCATTTGCGACCCCGCCCCTCCCCTAAACTACTCGCCAGCCAGGAGGAAGCAACGAGAAACGAAGGAAGACGAATCCGGAAGCCCCGGCGTGCGATGAAAACGAAGTCCTCGGGGCCGTGTGGAAGAGCGCTCTAGCGGCGGGAGAGGGCGGCAGGGGCGGAGGGTGAGGGAGCGGCATTCGGAGAAGCAAAGAGGCGCGAAAGAGAGGGATCTTGGGGTGCTGCAGCTTTGAAGTCCCGCCGAAGGTCTCTCCAATTGAGATCCTCGGATAGGATTATTGCCGCCCCCCCTCTTCTCCGAGGGGTTGTATTTCACGAACACACCGCCTCTTCGCCACTTCACCTCTCCATTCGGCATAATTACTGCAGCGAGAAACTCTCCACTCCGGCCCGACTGTTTTTTCCGAGAACTGCTGCTTTGTCGGGGGTATTGCCTTCTCTTTGCTGCAATTTAAATGGAATGCGCAGGAGAATTCCATGACGGAATGAAAACGCCCACGTGGAAATGTTTTCCAGTGGTTTAAATTTCATCCGCGTGTTCTTATTTCACGATATAAAATATTTTGATCATTTTAATTGCATGTATTACTCCCATTAATTTTACTCAGCACTATCTCAAGATACTGAGATAACCCAGAAGGTATATTTACGATATACAAGTTTTACCGAAGATTTGTGTATCTTTAAGAAATTCCCGTGAAACTGTGAGTTCGGTGAAGTAATAAAGAATATTTTATGTTATTTATAATGATAAAGGTGATTCTTAATGTCCAATAATAGGCTGGTTCAGTACTACTTCATTCTCAATGAGTGATGAAAAAGTCTATGCTCCTCAGCTCTTCGCACAGTGGCGTACGTGATCCATCGGTGCTGCGAAAAACTATTTGTTCTGACGTAAATTCGTATTTCACTGAAAACTGGAATAAAATAATGTCAAATATTACACAATACGATAAAATATTTATCTACTCGCTAATAACACCTCACTAGTTTCTAGCGTCGCTCCGAGATAAAATCATATTATCAAAGCTCTGAAAAGAACAATTTCAATGTCTCTTCTTGTCAGTACTCAGTGAATGGTTATAAACAAGTGAAAAACAAAACAATTAGGAGTGGAGGTCACTATATATTGAATAGATTGCAGCTTTTCATCATTACGCTTCGACATTTGCATTGTTTGAAATTCGCGGCTGGTATGAAGATTGCAGCATTGGCACTTGGCAAGTTTGCGAGAAATGAAAGAGCAGTTGGTTTACTTAGAGAACATCGTGTTGTGTGATTGTGAAAATGATTGTGACTATCAATTATAAATATTCGATATACATTTTTATATACGTCTCTTGTGAAATCTACGGAAAAAATCGATGAGGTGATGGAGATCTGATTATTTGGAAATTGTATTTCATTCATATTGTTACATACATTAACGTAAGGTTGATAGCAGGATTTGCTGTTATAAACCAAAACAATATCCATGTATATATGTAAATATCTTGATACCAAATCTAAAAAATATATACATTCGTGGATATGCAGTGTTTTCTATTGTAACGTTTTTATAGCTCTTACTTCTTTGCGGTGGAATCTCACGAGTTGAGCTTTATCTCTTAGTATTCTTGTACATTAAATTTCTATTAAGAACGAAATAAGATCAACGCTGATACGAGACCAAAGAGCGGTTAATAGCCTACAACCCATATAATACACTGAAAGGAAGGGAAGAGCAGCTCACCTGCACCAGCTCCCCGTGGCTGAGTCCGTTGGCGGTGAAGGTGAGGTGGCAGAGGTAGGGCAGGCGCTCCTCCTTGGCCTTGTGCAGCTCCAGCTCGTACGTCTTGCCCACGTCGCCGTAGTAGGTGCGGTTACACACTGCAACACACAACCGAACGCACACTTGGTTGGCTGCAGAACGGAAAGATCTACATTGTATTGATTGCATGATTATTACTTATATTGTAACGAATATTGCGTCATCTACCGGTGCCACCACGAACTACTTGGTATGCGCGGATGGCGACATCTGCCGGCGGTTCTCGAACTAGATGGTCCCGGAGTGTTCCCGTTGTTTATCCCAAGTTCCAGTAAATTCTAGACGGCGCCCGCCGAGTATAATCGGCCGGCGACCGCGAGTCTGTCTGAAATCTGAAGTGGAAGCTGAGCTGTGAAGTGTGTGCTTCGCGGTGAATACAAGTGCAGTGGTTGTGCTCAGTGACATGAACTGTAGTCAGTGCAGTGATCAGTGGTCAGTGCATCGAACAGTGGTCAGTGCTTAGGACTGCGAGACAGTGCAAAAGAAGTGAACAGTGAAAATAAATAATCAAGAGAAGTGTAGTGTAAATAAATAATCAAGTGAAGGCAATCTGTACATAAATTACGTATTTTCAGTGATCGTGTTAAGAAACAAAATAAAGGTTTTTGCTAAAATAATATCTGTGTTTTAATTCACCACATACAATACTAACAATATTTTTAAAATTATTATACCACTGTAACTGCCAGTTTAGTCTAAAGCAGTAGTCATTTAAAAGCAGCAGCAGTTGTAATAGTCGAAGATGCAGAGAATAGTCACATTCCCGAAATTAGGTTGGACTATCGGTCTTGTGCTAGGTTAGACATTACTTTGTCCGAAGGATCTCGATATTCGGACATTAGGTAATGAAAGATGAAAAAAACATATGAAACATTCTTTTAGTACACCTCAATTCTTCAGAGCTAATAGAGAAAAAATAAAGCACGACAAACAGTTGCTTAATAATCCAAAATTTATTGCAACAATAATGCATTGTAACAATTGTTGCATTTCTCATTTTTATTACGGTAGTATGTTCTACATTTATATTATATTATATTATGTAATACATTTATATTAATATCCCTTATTTTTCCCAGTATTTCTATTCTATTTTGAAAGGAGTTTTCCTTTCGACGCAAAGTAACCTACTGAACTAAGCTCAAAGCCACTATTGTCCCTGTCTCAGCAGCAACTCTAACCGGGCACTTCTAGGGTTCGTGTTCCCACGATGGCGGTATTTCGACCGCTACATAGCTAGGACGGATTCAGCCGCTGTGTGGAGGAGAATTCTAGCGACTGGCTGCTCTGATCAGTAGTTCTTCTTCATTTCTACGAACAACACCAGCCGAATGCCTGAGCAGTACTCTAACAAACAGGCCAAGGACCGATTCTTCCTTTTTTTTACTGTGTTCTATCCTCACTCTTTACTTCCATACACACTACACTGCATGTCGGGAGCTAAGAGATTGTCTCGGCTAAGGCGGTGCGGTGAGAGGTATCTCGATGACGAAAGCCTCGCGCACACACGTGTAAGTGGGTGCCGGATCTCACCGTTCAGGAGCGGACAGCATCACCCTCTCCCGAGATAAACATTCACAAAAGTGGGACTAATGACTGCAGCAGTTGACGTGATTAGAATCAATCAATCAATCAACGCAATGTAAGCCCGAATGACGTCTGTGTATTTCAATTCTTGTGGCGCCTACGCCAGGTCTGGGGGAGGGGCGGGGGTTATTTTAAGCAGAGCACCATCGACCGGAAACGGCGACGCAGGCGGAGGCTGAAACTTCGATTAGTACTTCCGGGCGCGTCAACTGCAAACGCCATTAGTCCCCTTACGTGTAGTGCACGCTTCTGCTTAGGAGGTGGCCGTGGACCTCCCCCGCTGGAAGGCAAGATCCAGCGCCGACCTACCGACGGCTAACGGGGTGTTCCTCGAACAAGTATCAACAGCGAGGCCGGGACAAACTCTAAGCTCCCGACTTGTGGGCCATCATATGTGGTAGTGTAGTGCGTGTAAGTGTAAGCGTGTGTAAATAAGGGGTAAGAAAGGGCAAGGAAGAGGTAGGAAAGATTGCGCGCAGTCCGTGGCCCGTTTGTTTGGGCACTTCTCTGTCTTCCAGAGAAACCACAGAAAACTATCAGATCAACCGCCCGCTAGAATTCTTCTCCAGATAGCGACAGGACTCGATCCAGCTATATAGCTAGTGCCAAAAATCATGCCACCGTCGGGAGTGGATTCCTCGAACCCCCTCCTCCCCAGTGGCATCAGTTGCTACCCTGAGTCACCTCTCGCGGTCGGAAACTTGGAGAGGGAGTTTAGACGTTAGGCGCTGCAATGAGTTGGTTGGTTGGATAGTGATTCCGGGCCCCGTCAACAGCTTAGGTCATTAGTCCCGTAAAGTGTAGTGCATGTTTTTTTTATTTCTCGGGAAATAGCGGTTATCTTCCCCCGCTGGATGTCGAGATCTGGCGCCGACCTACCGTCGGCTAGTGGGGTTTCCCCCTAACCAGGACCCTCCCACCAGAGGAATACTGTCCCAGCCAGGACAAGCTCTAAGCTCCTAACCGGTCACCCGGAATATGTGGTAGTGTAATGCATGTTAGTGTAAGTGTGTGTGTAAGGAGGGAGGATAGGACAAGGAAGTGGAAGGAAAGATCTTGCGTGATCCATGTCCCATTTGTCAGGGTGCTTCTCCGGCGTTCGCTTGGTGTATATCGGAGAAACTACGGAAAACTACCGATCAGAGCAGTCGGCCGCTAGAATTCTCCTCCAGACAGCGACTGAATTCGACCTAGCTGAAAAGCTAGTGTCGAAAATCCTGCCGCCGTCAGGAACCCAGTATCTCCCGGTCGGAGGCGCTGCAGTGACATCAGTTGATGCACTGAGCTACCGCTCCCAGTGCTTTACTGAGAATCATCTTCTGTTCTACTCTGACTTCTGAATGCTTCCGAAATGGAGCTGATTTTCACCTCTCAGCTTTTGACTTATTATTACATCAAGATCCTTACAAAATATATTTGAAGCAAATGAGTAACCTGTGTAAGAAATTTGTTACGTTTAATTAAAAAAGGAGTTATAAACAGAATGTAAATTTTATCTATTTTCGTGTATTTCTGTAATAATGCATTTATAAATATCCATTTTAAAACAGAAAATATTATGTAAAATACTGTAAGAATGCATTTAACTGTTTTCCTATTAGTGTTGGCAGTAAATTCCGTTTTTGAAAAGCAAATGCAGTAGTTCGTGAGATACGGACGGAAGATTCCGATTTATTCTTATTGTATTGTTCGAAGAATGAAAACTCAAACTACCACACAAGCTTATTGTCATGTTTTTTATAATACAAATGGTTGTCTGGAATATGCACGCTGAGAGCATGGGGCATAAAATAGCTTTTAGAGTACTAATTGCCTACACAGAAATACGTAACACAAATATGAAGAGAAATGTTTTGTAAATATATAATTCATCAACATTTTGTAATTTTATCTATTAAGTAGGAAAGAAATATTAACGTCACGTATTCATCATCCAGCTTGTCAATTTACTCAAAATATATTTGTCTTGTTTATTATATCAGTACTCTTTACAAGAAGTTTTCATTATTCGAAAATGTTAATGGTGGAATCAACATTCTCTACTGGTGAAATAAATGAGTTTTCAAAAATAAACGAAAAAAATGTTTCAAATGCAATTATGAATAAAACTATTGATGATGTCTTTGAGGTATTAATATTCCATCATGTTCACTTTCAAAGCGACTAAGTTGTAAAACCGTATTTCCCCTTAAATTTCCCTCTTTCCGCCAACAAATCCAATCTTAACACAGCAAAAAAGTAATTGTAGATTTCCACGTCACAATTGCAATGTCTCTACTCCAAATCTTTCCATGGTGTGCGAGTTCCAGTCGGAGAAAGCGAGTCCATTTCTTTGCTTAAAATCCAATTTCATTCGCTTTCGTTGAAATATTATGCAGGTGGACGTACGGGTATGCGCCAGTATATTCACGCAAATTAAGTGTTTGCGCGTGTTTGCGAAACCTTTGTCGCCTGGTGTCGCGGTAATCGCGAATTAATGCTAATAAAATGGAGCCGTTGCCTGCTGTGGTTGTGTCCATCCACAAATACAGTAGAAAAAAGCGTGATTTTTGCAGTATCCTCTGTTAAAAATCCGCTAATTTGCCTAGTGTATCTGCTGGTAAAATGGAGTGAGAAATATGATTCACAAATTATTATTTTACGTTCGGGGCGAAATATAATTGTCATTTACACTTGACTAGATGAATTTGTACAGACTTAAGGCGTGTGAAAGAAAACAGTACGGTCTGAGGTATGGGTCGTTGTTATCAACAACAAACATCTGCGATGCACTTCGTAGAACATTGAAATTTATGAATTTCAGATATATCAATTAATATTTCATGGCATTGTATTGTGTTATTTATTCAATAGTGCTATATTATTGCAAACTATACCATTAGGGGTGGCTGATGGCCCAATCTAGTCTATGTTAAATTCGCTGTATTTTTGGTCCTTTATCTCCGTAGCAACTTTATTAAGCACTTTGAAATTTTTAAGTTTATTCTGTAAATATTCGTTAGTATACTTAAGCAGAATAATTTGAATGGGGTATCTTTAAAACCATTTTAAAGAATATTAAAAAATAATTGAAAATAATTTTAAAAATTAGACATGTAATAATTCATAATTTTTGCGATCTATCTCATTATTTCGGTTAGATTTTCGGTAGCTTTTTATCTTTAATAGTTTCTGAGAAAATGCGTCGTATATGGAAAAACAATTTTCCAGGAACGAATGTTGAAGTTAAATTTAACAATTAGATACATTTTTTCATTATTTTCTAGTTGTAATTTGCACTATATGATAAACAACTTTCTTCTATTTTTAACTAAAAATTTCGTCCTATTCTTAACTCTTGCCTCGTTAGTCAACAATTTTTCTAACAAAGAAGGTATACTTTCCCAGATGACCATACTTCTAACCTCACGAACACAAAGAACAGATATAAAGAAACCAATGTTACAAAACTACAAAAAGAAAGACGTAACAATTGCGACATGTTTGCCAGCATAAAGAACAGACTCTCTTCTGAGAGTCTACATAAGTTACAGACAGTAAGATAATCATATTGACTGTTCCGTGCACGTAACAAAAGTCATCGCCGGCGGGTCGTCACTTCCGCGTTCAGATGGTGGCCGCGCCCTTCACTTGCGCCCTGCCCCCAAACGCCGTGGAGCTGGACCGGCGCGGCGGCGCGGTCGCCAGAAGGCATTGCAGTCTCTAACCCCTAAAAGCACTTCATCCACGTGCCCAAACACAGCCTCGGCGGCAAAATCTCGTCCTTCGTATAGATAAGCAACTCCTCCGGTCCGGCTCATTCTTCTTGATAGTTCTGTTCGCGACTACGCTGCCTTCGGTAGGTTTGCTGTTTCCGACAAGCAGATTTTCATTCATCCTTCGTATGTTTCCGTACGAGTAACTATGCTGCCTTCGGCAATTCTGCGATCTTCGACTGCAGACTTCCGCAGTGCATTTACGCACTTTCGTGTACCGAGTCTGCATCGGCACGTGTGCGGCATGCGTTGCCCAGGCGACTGTGGGAAGCTGGCCACGTGGGCCACTGTCTTCCGTTCGCTGGCGGTTGTGCACGTGTCCCGTGCTGTGGTCCCGATTCCGTGCAGCATCTGTGCCCGGCCATTGCTGGACCCAATGGGAGCAAGCACCCAGTTGTGCAACCCCGGAGGCCCAAGCTTCACAACATCTCCATCTGTAAGGTAGTACAAGTTTCGCCTTCCCTGATTGTGTCGAGTGACCTGTAAAGTTACGTGCCGGAAACTGAACACTTACAATTCTACAGGGTAAGAGATGATCTATATAAATCGCTTTCATCTGCGTTAAGTTTCATTTTATTTGCCTCGAGAAATTTTTTAAAATAATTCAATCAGTCACAATCAATTTTAATCTGTGACTTTTGTGTACATAGATTAATGAACAAATAATATGTGCAAGGTTAATCATCATTATTTCGTGTCTTCAGGCAAAATCCGCTTCCTCCTTAACCAGCAGCCTCCCCCTCTCCGCCAGCTCACAGCCCGACGCCGCGTATAATTTACGTTGATCTGAGAAGACTCTTTTAGTCCACTACCGCAACCTCTCCCTTTTTCATATTTTTGCTGTCAGACTCCCTTTAATGAATATCAACAACTAACAACCGCCCACGGAGCTGAAAATAAATAAATAAATAAATAAATAAATAAATAAATAAATAAATAAATATATACATATATATATATTGTTTTGAATTTATTTTCATCATTATAAATTTTATTACATTGTATTATTTATTCAACAGCATGTATAATTATACATGATTGATATACATGATGTAACTTATACATGATTAAGCGAGTATTATATTAAACCTTAAAAATAATCCGGAGTTTAATACGAACATCTTGTTATTTGAGTTTATATCCGTGAAAAGTTTTCTTAGTCTTCATATTTTTCTAAGTACATCACTTTTACTTACATAAAAAATACAACATTTTTTATCATACTTTATGAAATTTCCTCTAGTAGACGCATTTTAACCCGTCAGGTTTCATCAATACATTACCCCGCAACTCAGTTTCACATTGCAACTTTCTATGAGAAGACCTTACTCGGACCTTCACACCACATTCACAAATGCTCGGTTCGCGTGCTCAGGCAGCGAAACGTCAGGCTGCATTTGCTGTCCAGAGCACAGCCCTCGGCACTCATTGGAGACCTCGCTACATCGACGAGGCGTCTCCCCAAGAAATATGGCCCCCCACGTATGCCTCTTTGAACGTTTTAACTTTGAAACAACTTTTATTGCTTACCCCCTTTTCTTCTCTGCACGATGCCCGTTGTAAAACGAGATGTTTTCGACGCCGCGAGAAGGAAAAGAAAGGAGCGAGAAAGAAAAAAAAACAAGAGTTTGCAAGGAACGTACAAAAATAATTCGCGAGCAACAGCAGCCGGTTATAACCTCTCTGCAGTTTATCCAGCCCACATCCAGCAGTAACTCATTTCGCCTTTTCAATCCTCCGCGCAGCTGAAAGTGCAGTCGAAGGAATTCCTTTGTCTCGAGTCCCGCGGGACGGGAAGTTTTCGCTTTTATATTCCCGTGCGGCTGTCTTCATTCCATTAGTCGCAAACCTCCACCCTCGCCCCTTGCCCGTAATTCAAGTACTGGCCGCTGCCGCTGCTGCTGTCCTCTGGCGGGGAGGCGGGCAGTTACTTAATTCGATTGGCGACGGCCAGGGGGCTTTGAACCGCCTCGCAGCCCTGCAGGCATGCGACGCGACGCATTGCCGGCTCTGTGCGTCCTGCTGCGCGACGCGGCCCTCAAGCCTCGTTGCGCTGGCTGCCGCCCGCGAGGAAACTTTCTGAATGTGACAGCTACGCGAATTATGAAACAGAAAGGCACTAAAAGGGATGTTGCGCGCGCAAACGTGGCGCTCGCGGGGCAGGAGGCCGCATTCAATGTGAACATGAGGTAGGAAAAGAACGGTCAAATGTCAGACCCGTTGCTCACTTGGCATGTTTAGAATTACCGCTCCGACGAGACTATAAACAGAGAAAGTATGTTGAAAGTTGTTGAATAACATTTATGCTCTCTGATTCCAAGTAATTCAACGCTAAAATACGTCAGATATAAATAAAATAGTCATCACAATATTAATCTCTTTTTCTAACCACCAGCAGTTAATATCAAAAGAACATTTTGACAGAAAATACATACAGAAATCCAGCTAATGTTTTTATAATACAATCAGTTACCATTCCTCTGTATTGATGTGAGAATTGAATTGTGTTACACAGAGATAAAATAACCCTGTTATGAAGGGCAATAAAATTGTTGAGATGGGTAGGTAAAGAAAACCATATGCAGCTTCTCTGTCATTGGGCAGCAAGGTGAAGATACACAGGAACTGCACGTCATAAAAATAGATGAAATTTGGGTATAACCAAACTTCGTTGTAGGGGAAGAACCTTAAATAATAGGTCATAATTGAAAGAGTAGGAGATTTGAAATAAGAATTGCTTATGCATATAATCGAGTGAGTACCTCAGGAGCACAATTAAAAATAGATATTTTACTTTTAAAGAATGTCATTAATTATTAAGGTGGATGTTTACTTTTACTTATATGTATTGGTAACCAAAATGAATCATTCTTCATAAGAATAATTTAATTATACATGTTACACATTTATTATAAAATGTACTATGTATATGTAATGTATATGTAAAATGAGTAAAAGCGAAGTTAAAATAATGGTTAACATATATAATTAAACTTCAGTACAATTTAGTTTTGGAAGTCTATAAAAATACGGAACAAGTAAACTCCAAACTTAAATAGAAATGTTAGTCATCAAAATATAAGGCAACAGTGTCTAAAAGTGTTCAATGAGTAAAATGAAAATCATTTAGATCTTCTTGAAGTGCTACAACCCTGACGAGACGTATTACACCAAAACTAAGAAACTTGAGTCACTTGCGCAGCTGTTGACAGACCAGTCTACAGAGAGGCACGGAGAGACGATGTAACTTTTCTGGTAAAATTTGGTCGTGAGTAAAACTTTTAGAGTTTGTTTAAAAAAAATTACAAAAGTGAAGAATCCAACCTTTCATGCTAATGTTTTGATAGGCTCTGTAGCATACACTTGCAGTCAAGAGACGATAAAACATTCTGGTTCAATTGTCTCAATTCGGTTATCCTGCAACCTCTCAAACGAAGGATATATAGCACAAGGGGTGAGAGTGCAGTTTTACACTTATGCGAGTTAAGAAGCACAGGATTTTGCAGCTAAATCTCCCTTTTATTTAGTGCACAAGAGTACACTATGAATTGGTCCAATAGATTCTGCATTGGAAAGGAAATGTAACCAATCAAGCTTTGTGTTTAAGTGTATTAGTAACTCTTGTGTTCGTTCTGTGCCAATCTCTGGGAGTGTTCTGTAAGATTCGACTTGGTTCCGATGAACTTTGATCAAGTTAAAGTGCGTTCTTATTAATCGCTCATCAATCGAGCATTTCAAAGATAATTTAGAAATTATATTGTTAGACTTAATTAATTACTCAAAGGTCACGTAAGGATGAGAACATCAAGACGAGAAAGCAACGGAGACCGCAGTTGAACCTTAGTAGTGCATTCATTTGTGTTGTGAAGTTTAACGTATTGCAGAGGCTTTAAAATATATTTAAGGAATAAAATTACGTGCTTCATTAATAAATTCCATCTTCTAAAGTTGACACAGCTTAGGAGGTCATACTTCGCGCCAGAGAAGTTGCGAAGAATGATTCAAACCCTGTTGCAAAATGTTTTGATCTGTAAACAATGCTACCAAGTCCTGTTTTAAGCAACTAGATAAAAAATCCAAAATAGCTGTTGATTTACAATTTCTGTGATCATAATTTTGCTCTTAAATCTCTTTTATGTGATGTGGAAGGAAGATCAAGCATCAAGGCACTGCTACTTTACATGAAACCCCCGGGACATTTTCAAAATTTTCTCAAAAACGGCTCCAAATTTTTTCTTTAAATTTATTGTAAGAATACGCGTATAAAGGTGGCATAGATCAGATTTTCACGCTTAACTCTGAAGTTACGAAAATTGCCAAAGCTTGAATTTTTCCTGCGTCATCCTACTACTATAAAATTAAAGATGAAATTTTGTTTGAAAGAAAAATATGTTTGTCCATAAATAGTTGCATCATAAAGGCCATGTAATTTTTTTTCGAAAACCTTAGTAGATTTTGTGCAATAGAGCGTGAAATATTTGTAATTAAAAAATACAAAAAACAGATTTTCTAAAAAATGGGTCCAAATTTTTCTTTAAATTTTTGGTGCAGTTAGTACCACATGCACCCTATCAGATGACATAATCGCAATACTGCTCTATTCATTTGTTTTTGCAAAAATAAAAAGAAATAATTTTTTGACCTGTGTCTCACGTCATTAATATTTACATTAGTGGCGATTTCTTCACGTTATTGCATTTATGAGTACATTCGCTTTAAATAATGTTAAATGCGCAGTTTTTTACTGCTTTTTTGACGTAAAATAAACAAATAAATAAAATAAAAAATAAATAAAGGTTTTCGAAAACACAACTGTTTTCTATAAAAATTAGCACAAAATTCCGCATTTGCAGAACCACATTAACTCCATTTCTCAAAAATGGCTCCAATTTGTTTTCAATTTTTTTTAATGGATAGTGCTAATTGCACTGTTTTATATGACGTAAAGTTTATTTTGGTGTATTCTTTTGTTTTTTCAAAAATTACACAAATGTAATTTTTTTGAAATACCTCTCATGCCGTTAATATTGGCATTTTTATCAGTGCGTATGCATTATTACATATGTGCGTAGAAGTGAAGTATTACAGCTTCGGCATTTCCCTGCATTCATCGGAGAAACCACGGAAAATTACTGACCAGAGCAGTCGGACGGATCATTCTTCGCGATTTAGGATAAGTAGATGGTAAATAAAAAAGGCATATTTAGAAAATGTCCGTATATGAATAAAAACGAACTACTATATAAACAATACAATGAATAAAGGAAATTTTGACTGTTTTTGTACAAAGATTAGGTATAAGAAAGTTAGCAAATATGTTTTGTGGCACATTATCTTATAACAACTTACAACAAAAATTCTCTGAATTTTCTTTACATGCTCACTGACGCCCAATGCCTGAGAAATAATTATCTCTATAATAAATTTTGACTGAATCACAATAATACATTTTCACAACTACTCCTTTAAATATAAATAGTTTCAACCTTAACTGGACGTACGCAATATAACACCACACCCATACACAAGTGGCATTTGTTGATTTCTTTCCACACGACCAACTAATCCTGTTATTGCATACTAGGGGTATGGAGGAGCAACAAAGCTGCAGAACGAAATGACAGTGTAAAAAAATGTTTTACCAAAAAGTAGCACGCACACTGTGCAAGAACCAATAATAAAACAATATCAAATAGCATGAAATAAATTAAATAGTTGGACAAAAACCGTTTCCACAAATACTGAAATAACATATTATTGTGTTCATAAAATACAATATGTGTCTAAAAACCAAGAATTAAAAAATGCTGTTCCTAAGGGAACATTGCAATAGCAAATATTTAATGTCGAACTGCCTATTCCTGGGAACCTTGTGTCGCATGACGTGAGCTGAGTCACAAGCAATGACGCACTGGGTATGTTAATACCACGGCCAAATGTAGTAAAAAACACAATCAGTCACATGTATTTCAACACACCAAACGAATATCAGGACAAAATATCCTATTATTATTATTATTATTATTATTATTATTATTATTATTATTATCATTATTATTATTATTATTATTATTATTATCAGAATCATCATCATTCAAAATAAATAGCAGAATCCACTATTTGATTCTCACTACTTCAAGAGCGGCCATGTTCTAAACGCGTCAGCATCGCTGATTCAAATATTATCACCCTAGCTTTCATTCCAAGTCGGACATTTTTTTGCAGGAGGCACCTACATCTTCGGGGCCACCTAGATAATCGAGAGTCATCTCTGAAACTACGAAGTACGAGTAGAGTCAAATACTTCAGGGTCGCTAGTCCAATAGAAGCCTAGATTTAAACGCATTATCATTACCAATTCTAAAGAAAGCAACTTCCCTTGAGTTACCAAATAGCCTTGCGGTGTGTTTCCCTTCTCCTGCCCACCTACTTCTTCGAAAACCATCTCCTAAAATACAAAGTAGGGTAAAATATTTGTGTTTTCGAACGCACTTGAACATTCTTTCCCGTTCCTGACTGCCTAATCAAGGCATGTCAAACTGCGCCAGCACGAGCTATTTGCCCGTCTGGAAAGCCCGGTGCTCCGATTGGCATGGGCAACTTCCCCTGACTTCTCACTCATTCCTCTTAAAATCCAGAAATGGGTGTACATGCGCAAGATGGGGCGACGGAGGTGGTAAATAGTGGCTTCAGTCGAAAATATGTCCGCAACATTTTTTCTATCAAATAATGGAGAATTATATTATATTTATATTCTTCACTACTTACTACTATTTGAAGTTTATTTTCCTACTAAATTCTACCTTTCTAAACATCTTTTCAAAGTGACCAGAATATGTTTTAATGGAAAATTCTTTCTCTGTTTTCGTTTAGTGTAGTGATATTAAATCATTCAGTTACTTATTGTATTTACATCAATATTTATAAATTAACAAGTCTCTGTAAGTTAAGAAATGTCGCTTACGAACGGACAGCGCTTTGAACAGACAAAATATTTGTCTCTTAAATCTTCTAATCTGAACGTGAAAACGATTCTTTTATACCACTCGTAAGTAAACAGGATTACAAAATCAAGAAACTTTTGATTCATTTTTTTAAAATTTTACTCCCAATTGAGAATTTGAAATCAAACTAATGAATTATTTCATTTTAATGGATCACTTTTTTGCCTTAAAGAGAATATGGGAATTGATATAGCTAAATGTGTGATAGCTGTCAAGTAATGTCTCCAAAAAGCTTTAATGACGTACCGCCACTCCGTAGCATTTGCACAACCCTTACTTTTAAATCTCACGCCAATTTCTCTGGACGCAGTGCCCACGAGCTCTAGTAAGCTTGTTACCTTGCCAGCGACCTTGACATGCCTAGCCTAATCAAACGAAAGTATTAAGTACCATTTAGCTCCTCACAGCCGTGAGTATTCCTTTCCGTTCCTTTGACCATTCCGCTGTTGAAGCATCGTCCCTTCAAACACAAGCAGAGCCAAACATTGTAGTAACATTAGTTCATGAGTAGCCTGCTACGAAACGCGCTAACGTCGGCAATTGAAAGGAATGCTACTTCACTTGCGTTTTCGAACACACTAGAACATTTCTTCCCGTTCCCTTGACAGCCTAATCACCCGAAAGTACCAATCCATTTAGCCTTTGAAGCGCCTTTCCCAGAAAATACAAAGCAAAGTCAAATATTTTAGTATCATTAGTTCAAGAGTAGTCTACTACGAAACGCGCCAACATCGCCAGTTGAAAGGAAAGCTATTTCACTCGCGTTCTCGAACACACTAGAACATTCCTTCCCGTTCCCTTGACAGCCTAATCAAACGAGAAAACCAAGTACCATTTAGCTGGAGACATGAGACGTCCCCTAAATCACCAAGCAGAGTCGAATATTATAGTCCCATTAGTTCAAGTGTTTCTAGTGCTTCAAGTGTTTCTAAACGCGTCAACATCGTCTATTCAAAGGAAAGCCACTTCATTCGGGTTGCCGAACAGTCGCGATAAATCTTTTCCATTCTTTGATCACCCAGTTCTTGGAGAGCAGCTTCCGAGAACTCAGGCATTAAATGCAAAGAAAAATATTTGGGGCTTACCATTTCAACAGCAGCCTACATCCCCAACTGAAACTAAAGCATCCTCCCAGGTCAGTGGCAAGCTTTCCCTTCCGTCCCTCCGGCCACCTCGTTCTCGGGCGAGTCGTTTGCGTCATCATGGAGCAGGGTTGCCAGATCGGAACATTTTGACCCCAAAATGGGAATTTGTTTTTGTTTTGGGGAAAGTATACATGAATGGACGGGGAAATGTTTGGGGAGGTTATTTTCATCAACAGTCGAGATAAAAATATTATTCTCTGAATTATTATGAATAGAAAAGGTACATCAGAGTTAATTCTCTCTCATTTTTATGCGTTAAAAAGAGGAAAACAAACGACAGGTGTAGAGAAAGGAAAGCATGAGGAAAACGAATATATAAGGTTTCGAGCAGGTCAAAGAACTTAGTTTTTTTTTAATTCAAGTGGACGGCCGATGGACTCATCAAGGGCAGCTCATGTCGTTGGTCCATAACAAGTACAGTACCATAACAGGTCCATAACAGTACAAAAAAAAGTTATAAGTTGTAGTCAATTGTTAAGTATACGTAGATAAATAAGTCAAAAAAATAAAAAAAATTAAAATAATTAAAATAAGTTAAATAAATTAAAATTAAATTAATTAAAATAAGTTAATTAAATTAAAATTAAATTAAAATAAAATAAAAGGAAAGGAAACGGTTAAAATAAAACACATTAGGGGGCGAAGGGAAGTGGGAATCGGAAATGTTAGGGCAGAGGCGTTGATTCGGACGATTTTCTGTGGTGTTTGTTTTCGGGTGCGGAAGAGGCCAAACACTGAAAGGAAAATGTCTGACGCCCGCGCCAAATAAATAAATAGTTTAAAAACAGGATAGATTAGCATGTACTCGGCTTCTGACGGCAGGTTTTCCCCCTTCAGGGGTTTTTTCCTCAGCCGTACCTTATGGTCTCTTTTCCGGGGCTTTGATACGAAGGAGAGACCATTTGGGGTGAATACCAGAATTCGAAAGGTTAGAACGCGGTAGAATGTAGGTATTGTAATGGCTTAAAGGCCTTCGGCCTAGCATTGCATCAAGTTTTTTCATTTGTCTGTAATAATTACCTATTAAATAAAAATAAAAATGGTCCATAATTTGGAGAATATTGTTCGATTGAAAGTCGGGGAACGTTGCTCCATCGGAGAGGTTAGTAGTGGCACCCTGCCGTGGCGTGCGGGTGCGAAGCCGCCCAGAGGTGGCCGGGGGACGCCTTTGCCGCGTGGCGACCGCAGCGCGCTCCGCGCCGGCGCGGCGCGGCGCGTTTTCTTTGAAGCTGCTGTGGCGGCGCCGGGGCAGGTCGGCCTCCGCGTCGCGGCGCGGCGGTCACGTCGATACGGGACGACCGCCGCCGGCTTTGCCTGTGTAATTGGCTTTCCGATGCCGCCCCGGCTCATCGGAGCCCTTGCAGAGCGGGCGCCGGGCACGAGGGAGCTGTTCGCTGCCGGAGCTCGCCGCAGCTTTGTGGCGGCCGACGCTGCCCTCTGCAGGCGCTGACAGCGGCGTTTCTCGACACGTTTCTTTATCGCTGATGGATTCGTACGCGATTTGCTTCGGTCGAACGTTGTCAAACTATTATGACATCTTACAATGCATGTCACTTGGTCGTGTCTACAAGGGCCGTTGATTGGAAAATGTCGATTTGAACTACTGATGGACCGTGACAGTTTGGCACTAGTGAAATTCCAATTTACAAAACGTTTCTCTGTTGGTAGTTTTTAGAGGAATCACGTTGAGAGGTCAATTCTAATTCACTTTCTGACAGTTGAGTTCATATCAGGGTACAAACATCTTTGTATCTTTTTATATTTACAGCTCGTTCAGAATTCCCAAGAATTATCAAACGAATTAATTATCAACTTGTTTTACCTTTTACGCTACCTACCTTTGACTATAGCTTCTAAAATCCAATATCAAATCCTTTTGTTCTTTAAATGACTGATTTGAAGTACTGCAAGTATTTCATATGACTTTCAGTATGTCAGTGGTATGAAGGTTGTTTCCATAAGTGAGACCTGGTGGCATGGATGAAATTATGAAATATCTGCTAAGCAGTTGGTCCTTTCGCCATAACCGCACTAGGGAAAGTGACACTGGGACTTACACACCAGACATAAAAACGCGCAGATCAGATAAATAAATCAAATTATTTCTGTTGGTATTAACCTTTCGCTGGTGGAGCCCTCTCAGGCAAAGGCCGTTGGTCATCCATGGTCTCCTTGGATTCTTGTTTAGGAAGTTTCTTTCGATTTAATGAACATTTTTGCAATTGCCATCTTTCCGAATCATATTTATTCTTATAAAAACAATGCAAAATTATTATAAAGGATATTAATAAAACATTACAAGAGTGATGCATGTTGTCTGCTACTCTCTGAATTCTCAAAATTTTTTAAATATTTTTCTTTGCAATAAATACGAATAGTATGACTATGTTTACAACACAAAATATGCTTCATTTTTATAATGTATTTTTATGTGTTTTTGCGTTTTTCTTGTTAAAATAGGCGCATTCAATTATTATTACAATGATCGATTACTGTAACTATTTTAATGTAAATAAATTCCCTGTTGCCCTACCCAGTGACTTTAAAATAATCGTAACTTAATTAAACACGATAGGAAAAAAATACCTCCTACCACCTGCACACTTGATGGAAACACAACTGCGACGAACCTATGAGGCGGGGAATCACTTGTGTTTTCTTCGACTGACACAAAACAGTCGGCAAGGCGTCCGCCATTTCGACTGCGAAGGAGGATGTGCAATATCTAATCATTATGTGTCTGACAGTTATTAGGCCACGCTATTCATTTTATAATTAGTTTTCATCCCATGTCTCAGGACTGATTATAAGTAGTACTACTACTTCTGACATTAACATTGAGTATAAAATTAGATCTTAAAGTATATATAGTAAATATAAATTTGTTTCGCTTCAGAGTGTTCTACAATGTGGTATCATGTTCAATTTTGGGGGAATTGCAGTTCATATAACATATGAACCCCCAAACCAAATTTTTAAGATACTACTACGGATTTGCCATGTACGAATTAACAATTATACATCTTCCAGAGACCCGTAAAAATTCTGATACTTAATTTAAAAAGAAAGGGACGAGTAAAAACAAAGGATAATCTAAGGAAACTCGAATAAGTTACAATAATACCAAACAATACTATTTTCCAGATTACATCAATGCTGTTGATTTATAGTAAAAATTGCAATATAAATATGAATTACTAGTACGGATCTTCGACGAAAAATTTTCCGCTCCCCTTACACAGCAGCAACAAATGCAACGGCTCACTGGCGATGGCGCACAGATACACTCTGTAGGGAACTATCGTTTTTCTCTTGCATTTATAGGAAGCTGGATGGAGTTTCAATAATCTATCGGTATTATAACTTGTAAAAGAAACAATTGAAATGAAGATGATTGCGACGCTCACCCGTCGACACACGTCGGGTTAATTTATTAAATATTTTAACTAGAATTTTTATGGTTTACTAGTTCATTGCTGTGTGTTTACGGACCTGAAACAAACCACGTAAAGGTATTGTTAATACCTTTGCGGGATATCTGATTCTTTATGCCCTCGGACTTATTAAATACTTTATAACCCGCTCCAATACCAACAAAACACATATAGTATTTATATGAATTCGATTTTTAAAGTTAAGATACAAGCAAATCCAATAAATAAATGACATAAATTTCAAATAAGTAAAATAAGTCGTAATAAACCTTTCTCTGCTTAATTGTTATGAAAGTTGCAATTTTGAAATGTTCTCGTGAATTTATAACTGTTATCAATCACTCACATTTCACTGTTACGAGTCACCGTTTTTAGAGGTATAATTATGGACTTCTTGACTAGCAGTACTAGTAGTTGTAAGATATATAAGGCACATGGGCTAACATTCGAAATGTTATTTTTTGGTGTTATGATATGTCATAACTTCTAGCAATAACTTCTAACTTCTAAATAACTTTTAGCAATAGAGGCTAATAACCTAAAATTATTGTTTCATCAGCGCTATTTATTCACACTGTTATATAACCCTCAAATACACCATAAACAGTTCCATATATTTATCTAGATTTTACTGGAAACCACTGTCCGTAGTTTTGTTAGCTTTTGTGAGAATGTCCACTGCAACTATACAATATTCTTTCACTTTGTACGAACAAATCAGTCCAATAACGATTATGCAATATTAATTGGATACACATTCTGTTTGGTATATTTTACGACATATTAACAAATGACTATTTCTATGTCTTTTCACTTTAGACGTGAAAAATATTATAAAATGTTTCGATTTCTCGCTATATTCCGCAACGAACTAGTAAACCATAAAGTTTTGTATGCACCACGGGCGTTACTAGATGTTTTTGCCCCTAAGGCGACTTCAACCCCTTGAGTCAGAGGCCCTCAAAAACACCTACTTAACGCTCTTGATACATAAATAACTGTTCTGTACTCCTTTTAAAAGCAATTGCACCAAGTGAAAAAATGTGTTTCAGAGCCCTCAAGAATCAAGTTATTTCTCAACTTTTCGACACTTACTAGAATTCTTTCTTGAATGAAATTGATGATTCACGTACATTATAATTATTTAGCCAATTACATCCCATTAAGGGCAAATGCCTGCTGAGCACACGGAAAAGAGTAACCGATTTCTACTAAAGAAGGTTGGCCAAATACGTAATTTGCACAATTCTTAATTGTTAAAATTAATTGTAATACTTCATAATTAATTGTTCAAACAATATTTTGTTAAGATTCTTTTGTTTACAATTAAATGGTTAGGTAGTCTATTTAACGCAATCCACACAATTCAGAATACCATTCTACAACACACTTGACATAATTCGTAACTAAACTTGATTGTTTACAATTAGGTCAAAATGGTTTGTAGCAATTGATCCAAATTAATTCGTAATATTTTGTTGTTCTTCCTTAGCTCTACGGATTTGGTGTGGTACAGCGATTTCCATTATCTTCCGGGCGTTCGTGTCTTCTTTTGTTCTAGGGATGGTTGATTCAGCAATTTCATTTTCTTTTGTGTTAAATGTTGCCTAGAGAGAACTGCTGCTTTTTAAGTTCATCTGGCCATATTGCCCTTTGCCATCCTCTATTTTTTCAACATCACACTGCTGCTTCATGTGTCCATCACGTATACATGCGGTTCACGTATATATGTGGAACCAAATGTTCTCTAGAAATTGTATTTTCTTAAATTTGATAATATTTTTTTTTACCTCCATGTAAAATGGTTCAATTATGTTTTTTAAAACCATAGAAAATGTTTCACAAAATCTACGATTGTATATCAATTTGGTCAACACCATTTGCAGAAACACACTTTGAATATTATATAGTACTTTGTTTACTTTTCAAAACTAGCTCTAATATTTTGGTACCCGAAAATTCCCCCTCTGTTTGGATCAAAATTCGAAATATCTTTTGAAAAAGAAGCTGCTGCAGGGTTCGACAGTGTTATCGCTAATGGAAAATCGAGTTAGTTTACTATTGATTGTTTCCTTTCAAGCTCTGTTGCTCTTGTACGCTCTTCGTCTGCCCCAGTAGCACGAGTCATGCCAGTGCTACAGAAGACAACCTTTTCTACAATGCTGCCTAATGTAGTTGCAGTCCACAACTTCAGAGACCGGTGTATTCAAGGTTACAATCCTGTCAGTGACGTATTTTTACTAATTTGATGAAAATTGTACATGTTCTCCTACTCATTTGACTTCATGTTTTTGTCCGATCAACTTCAGGGGCATGTAGAAGCAGTATCTTAGACGAGCAGGACGCAGATGATGCCTATCTTCTTTATGTACCATGTCCTTACTAAATTATTGGCCGGAGATGCTTAGAATTTACATGGCTCATTACCATGATATAGGAAGACCAGGAGAGTGTGTCCGTTGCGTGGATAGATTGTAGCTGTTTGCAAAGAAGAGGAAGAAGAGGCGAAGATGTGAAAGGACGTGACAAAAGAGGAGGAGGAGGAAAAGGAGACGGAGGATGAAAGTGAAGAAAAGGAGGAAAAGGAAGAAGAATAGGAAAAGGAAGGGAAGAAAGACGAATATTAATCAGATATTGTGTTATTTATATTCGTCATATACTACACATTAACGAGATAATGCGACTATATACACACGAATTAGGACTAATAAAACACTTGGAATCGGGCTACTTCAAGTCCCTTCCCGACCCCCACAATCTCTCCGTTATCCTTGAATGCTGCCCGAGTATCGCGAGCCGGGCGCGTGGAGTGGTGTGGGGCGGAGGGGCTTCGTCACAAAACCCGAAGAGAGCGGATCTCGGAAACAAGATTTAGCAGCACACTGAGCAGTCGCGGTCTGAGCGCCACATCAAAGCAGCAAAGTTTGCACACATCCTCATTCATCCGCGCGTCGCTTCACTCGCGCGGGCTCACGAGGAGTGCGCGGGGCGGGAGGCGGAGAGGGCGCGGATCGCTTGAGCAACGGAGATATCGTGGAGACGGAACTGACGGAGATAGTGGCGACAATGGCTACGCGTTGAAGATGGCGAAGGCGATGACGGAGGCATTGGACGACTTCGGGGGTAGCGGTGAGGGCGCGGGCAGGAAACGGTTTCCGGGGGAGTGAGATAATGAGTCGTGCGAAGGGGAGGGGCGGAGGTGGGAAATAAACGCGGGGCTTAATTGCTAGTGATGTCGGTGCGCGCGCGCGCCCTCTTCCGTGAACGCCGCCGAGGGCGGGGCGGGGGAGGGGGAGGGGAAGGGGCGGGGCGAGGAAGTCGGAAGAAGCGCCGCCCGGCCGGGAGGTGAGCCTTGGGGAACACCCGCTCCGCTCTGCGGCAACTTCCGAAGCCGCGGGCGCGCTCGGGTGCTTTTGCTGCGAACTTGTGTGGTCCCTGGAATGTAGATTATTCTGTGTGCGAACTATTACAGAAAGACTCTCTGTGAGTATTAGTTCTACGTTCGTATATATTCTAAAGAATTACCCGTTTATTCCTGTGTCTTCAACTTGTGTGTTCATTCCTATGTAACATTTGGAAAAGGTAATAATATAATCAAATATAATAGTAAATAAAAATTTGTGCTATAAAAAGTGAATGTGAGAAGTGGAAAATTCAAATGTTGGACAAACAATATTAAACAAAGTACAAAAAGAAGAGGAATTGCTCTCATAGATTCACTGATATGTCATCTAAAATATGTTCAAGAGAACACAATGTAAGTCTAAATAAAGTCCGTAGAGTTTTCTACAATTTTACAGGCAGAATCAGCTGTTATTGGAGTATTATTATAAAGAACTAAGTAAGTACACTCTATTATATTATAGATAGTAAGCACGCGTTATTATAATATTTAAAATCGTATGCCCACACAAAATGCTTTGGGAAGAATAATTGAAATGAAATTATACCCCTAACGTTTACGAGCTGTAAATTGAGTTATCTAAATCTAATTATGGGCATAATACTAAATCAAATTTATGCCTAATTCACATCAATGTTGAATGGAAATAATACATAATAATTTGCGATAAAGGTAAGACATCTTTTGGCGAGTGCTTGTGCAGCAAGGGGAGTCTTCCCAGAAGCGATAGTGTTTGCTCTTAGCCCCATCGCTGGCGCCGCCTGAAGCTGAAGTGGGCAACCCCTCTCCGTCACCCAATCGTTAAGCGCACTTTAATGAGTGTTTGCGCTCGGGGTCGTTAGCCAAAGTTGTCGACATGGATTTTGATGCGATTTTTATAGAGACCCGTGCCATGCAAAAATCTACTTTGCATAAGATATTGAACCCGCTTTTATAAGCTTTTCAGGTTTTGCTACGCACTCTCTGATACAATCGTGAGCTTCGAAAGCATTGACTTCGTCGTGAGAATATGGAAACTTTTCATAACATTAAAAACATTGGTTTTCTTGTTTTTTAAGTATTATTGTCGTCGATCTACAGCTTATGAATGAATCAGTAGGTATTGTCAAGCACAAGACAAATGGAACTGCTAATGCAGTTTTAATTCTCTCCCCGCGGGAGGGCATTGTGATGCACGAATCCGACATTACGACATCGGTTGTTTTATGGCCAGTTGATCGAAATCGGGGTCGGCTCGCGAGGGCTGGGGAGAGAGGGAAGGGTTAGGGGAGGGCAGTCGCAGCCCGAAGGGAAGGTGGAACGATGCAGTCAACAGGCTGGGGAGAGTATTTGAATAGGAATGAAGTGTTCTGGGTGTCGGGATAGGATGCCAGGGTCGATGAGGGGTGGCGAGTGCAGTATTCCCAGTGTGGTATGTAGATAGCGATGGGTAATATTGGAATGGACATGCAAACGAGATATCGATAGTGATAATAGAAATTATGTAGGAAAAACTGGAATTGAGATGGCATCTGAATTCGAGGTGTGACGAGGAACGGAAGAGTGAGATGAGCAAATATTATGTAGCGATGCAAAAAAGGAAGTGAACGGAAAGATGCAATGATGAAAATGTTAAAACAATTAAAAACAAAGTGAAAAGCTAGAGAATGACAAGGATTGTAAAGATAAAATAAGGAAATGAAGAAAAAATTCCACTAATACCCAACGTATCAAGAAAGGAGAAAACATCGTGCACATGTAGTGCAAGACAGAGTCCAGTAAAGAGCACGCACACCCAAGTGTGGATCAAGCGACACAGCGCGAGCACCCGGAATGGTGGCCGCAATGGAGCTGAGGTGAGAGGGCTCGCGCAAGCAGCCATACCAGCAACGCAAGGAACGCAGGCTGCCAGCGCGGCGGGGGGATGTGGGGGCGACGCCTACATGCCAGGAGCAGCACGCGTGAGCTACATTGCGGGACGGGGGCGGGGCGGGGTGGGGCTGGGATGGGAAGATGCGAGGAAGGGCGGGAGTGGGGCTGAGGTGGGGAGAGGAGAGGTACGGACAGGGATGGAGTAGGGTGCGAGGTAGGGACGGGGCGAGGTGGGAGGAAGGGCGGGACTGGGGGAGAGATGAGGTCAGGGCGGGGGTGGGCCTGGAGGGGGAGGGGCCCGGCGAGTTGGCGGCGTGCGACACCAGCGCTGTGCAGCGGCGACGGAAGCGCCCCTGGCGGGGAGAATGGCGGCAGCGGCGATTGTCCTGGCGCTAATCAATCTTAATTTGCAGAGGCCTGACAACGCGCTGGCTCCGGCGTTTGACACGTAATTAAACAAATAGAGCGGATTCCGTGGGCGACGCACTGCGTGGCCACCGCCGCCGCCGCGGCCGGGCAGGGAGGGAGGGGTAGACGGCACACTGCGCCCCGCCTCCGACTCTGCTCCTGCGCTGGGAACAAAGGGCGTGATGAACGGGAGAGCTCGGAGGGGAATTATTTTAAGAAGAAGCAAAACACAAATGAAAGAAAGACGAAAATAATGCAGAATGGCTTACTAAAAAAGGAATAAAAGTTCAAATGAAAAAGTTAATCAATGTTTTAGTCTGAATATAACCAAATGCATTTATATGTCAATGTGTATTTGTTTCAGCATAATTCTAGAACGCGTAGAACAATTTCAATTACGTTTTGCATGAAAACATTTGAGCTGTCGAGAAGGAGAGGGGGATTTACATGTGAAAATGTAGCTCGTTCTTGTTTTCAAAATTTCGTTTAATGCACGCCACAATGCAAATTGAAATTTTGGACTTTATATTTTCTAATATTTTTTAGTTCTGTTTTTTTAAATTTTGGACAACCAATTAAATACAGCCAAATTTATTTCATAACCTTATTCAATTGAAATGGACGACGTTTCGGAGCTTGATCTGTCTCACTCATCAGGTGCTACAATTAAACGTTGCTACATTAACAAAATTAGTAATTTTGTAATTGTTTTTGTGAACACATGTTCTATTGTAGCACCTGGTGGGGGAGACAGAACTGAACAATTTCCGAAAGGTCGTGGATGGAACGGGGCAGAAAGGAATGGGGCAGGAATGAGTGGGTGGAGCAAAGCGAAGGGGTGCAAGTGCAGTGTGGTTTGTGCCGCGCACATTGGCTTTCTGGATGCGCGCACACTCGGTGTGCTTGCAAGGAGTGCCATATGGCGAGTACCGCATGTTACGGTACTAATTCTGTGGATCACAAGTTGTAACATTCGAGAATTGAGAGATCGCGGGTGCGAGCATGTTTATATGACGCGTGTTGTGTGAAGATTAGGTTTCAAAATTAACATTGATATTGTCCTCTTTGTTTTATGTTATAATGACAGCAGAAAAGGGTAGTTTCTTTAATATGATTTATTTAATAGGTCGTATGAACGACCAGGTCATTAGCGATCACAGTCAGAAACAATGGATATATGTACAAAAGAACATAAAAAAGGATCTCGACCCGTTGCAATTATGTCTAATGGTTCTTGAGTTTGGGTCACAGAAAGAAAAGACACTTCACATTGCCGACGTTTCGGCCATATATTTGGCCTTCATCAGGGCTACAGAACAGATAACATTTATTCACATAAATATGGACAGTGCACCATTTGATTAGAGCTATAATTAGTTAGTTAATTAACAATGTAATTTATTTGATTGTTACCTGTAACGTTATGCATAATGTACGTCGTGCATTCTACATATCCCTATTGTCTCTGTAGTTCCATCTCACATAAATTATATAGTGAACCTGGTCCAAACAAAACCTTAAAAAAAATTTAAAAAACACAACTCAACAGAATTCCGTATAAACATAAATACAATCATCAGAATATACATTGTGCATTACCAATACATTAATTGATATAATATTTAGACACTATTGACGCTTACAAGAATTCTACTTAATTACAGTTTATTTATAAGGTTAATTAATTATAATCTGAAAACTTTTCATATTTCTGTTCATGTTAAAGAGAATGAAATTAATACTCGTCTTTGTACATATATGATGATACAATATTATTTTGAAAAACACTTTTAATAGTAACTTTAATAACAACTTAAGACTTACTTCTGAAGCTCATTATATGTGAAATACTAGCGTCAAAGATTCCAGTTTTAATAAAGGTTGTATTAGAAGCTACATTAAGATATCTTTTTAATAAGTTCTTGTAAGAATATCTCGTGAAGAATTACTGGGCACACATTTGATATAATGAATCTTTTGTATTTATTAATAAAAGATCTGGCACATACTGTTGGCTTTTTATTGTAATCCTCTTTTAATCTGAAACTTTTTTGACACTTGTCTTTAACAGTTAAGGAATCTGGCGATTCTATTACTATTGCCTGATTCTTGGTAGGAAAAATATCAGTTACAGTTACACTAGCGTAAGATTTCTTCACTTGTGATTCATATTGTTTACCTATTGATTCTTTGATTATGTTTACATTTGTACAGGATGCCATCGTGATGAAATACCAGCTACATGGCAGCTTACTTTTAATATGTTAGCTCTTCCGATTCAGTTGATGCACTAAATAACACTTTAATATAATAAACATTCACTAATAGGACAAAAGTCAATTTCTCGTTTCGCGCAGCAAGGCTATGCGCAGCAATGTTATGATTTCTGACACTATGAGGATTTTTTAGAATATTATTTAGTAGACATGTAATTATTTTGTATATTACGTGTTATATTTCTTTTTATTACACGCATTTGGAATAAATGACTACCATATTTCTTTCTATGTGTTTTAAGAATTGTTATTATTATTATTATTGCTATAATCATAACATTTTTTTTAATTGGTTTATTTAAGGTCGCTTCAACATCTAAGGTCATTAGCGACCACTATTGCTGCTAACGGTATAGTAACTATGTAGATGAAACGATATGGTGATTGATAATAAGGGGTGAAAGGACGAACACAAATACAACCATGCCCGAGGCGGGACTCGAACCCGCGACCCTTCGGTCCGACGATCACTACTGCCTTAGCAATCTCGGCCACCGGGCCGGCAATCATAACATTTATTTTATTTCGCCCTATAATTTATTCTTTTACTATCTAATAGACAATTGCGATAAATAAATACTCGAGCCTAGACAGATTACTTCAATCAGTTACTTGATAAATCGCATGGTGGAACAAATGGCAAAGGGCATCCGTAGAATGCAAGCCAAGCAGCAAATGGAGCTCCAGAGGCGCAGGGCCTGTACGTAACCAATCGAACCCAGGACTCGACCTCGGTCAGGGCGATGACGCGTGCGGTGAGGGCCAAGGGAAAGGGAGGGGCGTTTTGCATTAACTGTTCTCCCCATAGTGAAAAATGTTCCCATTACCTCTCGCCCTTTGTGATCGGGATCGACACCCGGCCGAATCCATTTTTCCCGGAAATCCCTGGCCCTCCGCCTCCACCTGCCCGTCCCTTTCTCTCCAGTGTCCTGCGACGTCCCGCCATTAATCACGGCCCACTTTATGCATTTGTCACCTTCATCAATATTATCATCAGTCACGCGAATATTTCCGTGTATTACTGGTTGTATCAGTAATACATCATTATCGCGTGGCATTTATATCTGCCAGACGCGATCCGCTGATCGAAGCCGAACATGTAGTTGGTCGGATGAATCAAACGGCAAAACGCTACACGAGCCGGTGTAGGAGTGAAAATAAGACTGTAAACGAGGAAGAAGGCGTTGATGTAGGGTCGCGGTTCGATTCCTATCGGGTGGCAAAAAGGTTTGCGAAAGTTTCTGTTGTTCAGAGCCGCTCGTTTGCTGATTCCACGATAACTTCGTGAAAATAGCCAAACGTGATGTTGAGGGAAAATAGTACTTCTGGAGAAACTCATGATGTGATTAAATTCTTTTACTTATTTTGTATGTCATACTTGGGTAAAAATTGGTATGCGCATTGCTCTATTGTGCACAAAGAGAATCAAACGAGAGCTCCAATGAAATCGCGTTCGCTGTGAAATCGAACATAATGTCCTGAAATACATGAAGACTAAACAAGAATTGCATACTGTACAATAGGAAAGAAATATGCAAAGAATGGTACGACTTCTTTGTACGATCTGGTTCTACAAGATATCTTAGAAAATCTAAAGGACGCAGAAATTATATAATTAATAAAGTAATAACATGTTGAACCAAAGGAATACATGACAAACTCATGGAGAAACTTGAAAGCAATGCAACGAGACCCCTTCGCTTCAGACGACTTTATTCAAAAGGCATGTCATCACGTTCACGCACCCGCGTCGTTCGGAACCCAATTCGACGTTAGGGATTCGTGGGGGGGGGGCGAGAGGAAGACGTGCCCGGCGGCTGGTCAGGTGGGGGTGGGAGGGGGGGCGAGGGCGGACGTGATGGGCGAGGCACCTCGCAGGTGACAAGGGGCGAAGGCGACTCGCGCGGCGGGGGCGGGGGCGAAGGCCGCTCGGACGGGCGAGCGCCCATTGATTATTTAAAGCAATTACGACGCCCAATAAAAGCCACCGGGTCAATCAATACGCCGCCAACAAGTGGGCCGCCCCGCCCACCCTTGCCTTGCCTCGTTCGGCCCGGCTGGACCATACGCCAGCCTCGTCCCATTGGCTTCGCCCCTCGCACACTTGTTTCCTTCCCCGCTTCGTCCTTACTCCGTTCAGCCTCACCTCGCCCGTTGCAGCATCGCGTTATCTCGTCCCTTTCAGCTGGACCACGCCCTCGCCCAACCCCTCTCGCTTCGCCGTGCTCGGCCCTTCTCTCCCCTGCCTCACCCTCGACCTGAACCTGACGCTCTTACACCGTCAACCTCTCACCGCCTCATCCTGCTTACTCCGCCCTGCCAGATTTCTCACCTCTCTGCCTCTCTCTTGTTTCCTTCCCAGCCGCATCCGAATTGCGTCTGGCGTCACCTCGCCCGTTGGTGCTCCGCGTTGCTTCGTGCCTTTCCGCAGGACCACTCGCCCGGCCCACCTCGCTCGCTCCGCCGTGTTGTGCGTTTCTTCTCTTCTGCCTCACCCTAACCTCAACCCCTCACTACACATCTGCGCGCTGCCGTCTCTCACTCGGTTGAGCTGGATTATCCGCTGTGCCGCGCCTCCCCGATCCCTCCTCCGCCTCGACTGTCTCCCTCCAGCTGGACCTCCATTCCTCCTCCCGCACCCCTCCCAGTCAACCATCCCGTCTCGCCCCGTTGTCACTTCGCTTTCCCTTCGTCTCATCCCGGCTCGCTTGCAGGAACATCCGACGCTCCCCCGCTTGCCCCTCCCGCCACGGTCTGCCCCAACCTGCCCTGTGCCGCCCGCAGTTTCCTGCCTTGCCCTGCCCCATTCCACTCGCCCCCCCCTCCCTTTACATATCTCGCCTTCCCCACCCGCCCGGTCCAGCAGCATCACCTGCCGGAGAGGCTGTGCGCTGCCGCCGATGGAGCCATCAATAATGTTTTTGCCTGCCGCAGAGGCGCTCACAGACGCAATGTATTTTCTACCGGTTCATCCTCTGTAGGAAAAAAGACAGCCCTGGCATATTTCCATGCCGGCACTAATGAACAAGTCCAAGGATTGCCAATACAATCACAAGTGAATTTTTAAAATGACTATCACAGTACTCGGTTGTAGAATTTTCCTTAAACAACAATCCTTTTGGGATTTAATTTTTTGGAAGCGACATAAAAAAGTAAATGTATGCATAAATTCGTGATAAATTTACACTTTTCCTCATTATTCTGATAAATTTCAGGAGTTAGTTACTTTGAAAATGGTAAAAGTAGTCTACAGAAATGGTTGTGACAGCCACGTTTCAAACAATTCCAATGAAACTAATTATTTTTACTTTCTCGCCCTTACGAAGGTAAGAACTATGACTTCGTAAGAAGAAAAAGTTATGAAATGGTGCGCCGGAAAACAGCGAATTTTAGCAAAAAACGATTTCCAGGCTCTGGTAAGGTAAACGTGGATAACTCCTATTGCTATATGTAGCAATTACTTCCTCTAACACGTGGTGTAGCCAGAATCTATGTTGTGTGGGTCTTTGACACGGTAAAATCGATTGATTGCAAAACGTCTGTCAGTCCGTCTGGGGTCAACTCTAACCGCGCCTCCACCATTCCGTCGATTTTCTCCCAGATTGATATTCCCTGATGGATCAGAACTTTCTTTCAGCCATTTGGTTTTTAAGGGTACTTTGCATAAATAATCAAAAACATTCAAAATTTTCTTAAAAATAACTCCTATGTTTTTTATTAAACTGTATCTTCGGATGGCATAAAGAACGCTTTTTCCAAAAGATTAAAATATAATTTTTCTAGGTACAACGTAGGTACTACATCAACTTAATACTCTCCCTTACCAGTCCACGGTATTTGCTTTTAGAATATGTTTTTCGACCATGAATTTTTCAATTTTAAAATATCACCTTATAGGAAAAAATAATACAAACAATAAATATATTTTATTGAATTAAGTAGACTCACTCTCCGACTTAAGCTACATCTATTTTTTTCGATTGTTTTTAACGAACGGCGGTGCACTGATAATGCTTGACGGAAGGCGGTTGTTAACAAGAGTTTTCATTCCTCTAGTTGCTCTGTGTCGTCAAAACAACAACCAGGTTACGAAAAAAAATCTGACTATACAACAATTATAGATAGATCAGATACGACATACTGATGCTTTTTGAGCAACTGAATTCGATTATTTACGAGTAGACTGCATTCCACCCAGCCAGAGCGGGAGCTAGGACCAGAGGTGGTGGCATCAGTGGGATGGGCAGTGGCCGAGGTGTTTCGAAAACACCGTGCGAGCGGCCGGCGCGCCGCGCTGTTTGCGTGTGTCGTGATTGGATCCGATTTGCGTCGCCCCGCGACGTGAGTCGCGTCCCAACACCCCTTCCCTCTTCTCACTAGGACACGAACCGTACGCCTTCATTGCCCCACTTTAAAGAAAACATTTATTCCCCTCACAGCTAAAATGTTTTCCCGACCGGGAGGTCCAAGAGTTTGAGTCCCGGCCATGGCGGATTTTGGACACTGGGTTCCGGGAGAGATGGCTCAGGGCAGCAACTGGTTGCAGTCCCTCTGACCGGGAGGTCCTAGGGTGGCGGGAGTCCAACCGGTGCAAGGGTTTTCGACACTAGCTTGTCAGCGAGGTCGAATTCAGTCGTGGGAATGAATTTTAGCGGCCGGCTGCTCTGGTCGGTAGTTTTTCGTGGTTTCTCCGATCAACACCAGGTGAATACAGGAGCAGTGCCCTAACAAACGGGCCACGGACCGCGCGCGATCTTTCCTTCTCCTTCCTTGTCCTATCTTCACCCCTTACACACACTTACACTAACAAACACTACATTACCACACACGCCGAGAGACCGGTCGGGGGGTTAGAGGTTGTCCTGGCTTGGGCGGTGCCCCGCTGGTGGGAGATATCTGGTTGGGGATAAGCCCGCTCGCCGACGGTCAGTCAACGCCGGATCTCGCCATCCAGCGGGGGAAGAACTCCGCCACTCCCGTGCGAAAAACAGGCTCTGCACTTACGGGACTAATGACCATAATAATCGACGCGCCCGGAATCACTAAACGGTCTATCGACACTTGGGTCGAGCGACTTGGTAGCGAGGTCGCATTCACCCGTACTGTGGAGGAGAATTCTACAGCTGGCTGCTTTGATCACTGGTGTTCTGGAGATTTCTCCTAACAGTATCAGATGAATGCCGGAACCTTGCCACCATAACAATCGGGTCACTCCCGGAATGCAATCTTTTCTCCCGCATTCTTTTCCCGTTCTCTCCTCCTAAACCTAAACACTACACTTACATGAAATAAACTACCACACATGCTGTGAGACTAGACGGGAACTTAGAGCTTGAACCGATGGGAATAGATGGTTCTTATAATTTTTGTATAGGTCGAGTAACAGAGTGGGATGAACACCGCTACTTGCAAGACTAAAACGTGCACCACACTACGGGACTAATAACGACAGAACTTGACGTGTCCGGAAACACAAAATAATTAATTAATAAATACGACGCATGTATTTCCATTCCCAATAGAAAGAGATTGGTTAACATCTCGCCAGGGGAAGTGTCAACGCATCTGACCAGCCCTAAGGAGAGCAAGGGCACGTTGTGGAACATGGTTACGAACCTTTATCCATTTGGAAGAACACTGCTCCACTGTTGTCAATTATCCTCACAATTTTCGTTTGCAGGCAATGTCCTATTCCTCCATTGAAATGAAATTATTAATTATAAATATTTTGCAATAATAATTTGAGTTTAAAAATATAGTAATGGCTCACATAAAGAAATCCTTAACTTCTTCCATATTCAATGTAACAAGAAACATCGTTGCTTACGTTCTATATTTAGAACCTTATATTAAAATACTGACGCCATCTGTGTTGCTTGCAGGATCGAAATGATAATGCAACAATCTATCATAAACACGATTTACAAAATGAGAATATTTAAAGATAAATATTGCAATGCATCGATGCGAAGATGCGTCGGCAACTTAAGAAATGTTATAAACGTTGGTGCAAAAAGCATATAGTTTTATAGAATCGCTCTGGAAACTGGTAATTACGTGACGTGAGGAAGACCTAATTATGCTTACCAAACGCGTCGAAAACGAATGATGCACGGACATAATGCAAAGGGTTCGCGAACTGATAGGGACCAGGGAGAGGGGAGGTAGGTAAGGTAAAGAAGAAAAATCAGAAAAAAAAGGCTGTTGAGAAAAGAAAATTCCGCCGAGAGTGTGGAACTTGTGCGCCTCATAATATACACGAAATGAAAGTAAAAAATCCATTTTATGCACTAAACTGAAGGAAGCTCACTAGAATCAAAAAAATCTGAAAATTTTAGAGAAAGAGTAGTAATATAAAAAGGAAAAGCTCCTTCGATATACAAGCAACTATAATATAAAAACGTAAAGCCTCTTCGATAACAAGCTAAAGACTCATCTTTGTCCGTGCTATTGCTCAGCATCTTCGCTCCTGAGAAACAGCACGTTCGCAGAAAGGACGAAGAAGATTCACGTCGCCTCACCTCATCTACCTTTCATCTCGCCCCGCTGTGCGTGCAAAATTAATGCCGCCCCGAAACACGACGCTTGAATTTGGCGCGTCGTCAAATTACCGTAATGGCTGAATTCCCCTCCGCGGAACGATAACTTTGTTCTCGGCAGCCGTTGATTAGATGTGAATGGCGGCGAGGCTGGCGCAGGCGCCATCTACCTTCCGTCGAAATGGAGGTGGTAGGGCCAGCGAGACCGTGTTATGAGCGGAGAAGGAAGTATTGAGTGAATAATGAAGGTGGGAATGGGGTAGCAAAACGTATCGAAACCATGTTCGAGATTCGATAATTGCAACACTCGCGTTTTCGAATTTATCGTTTCAGAATTCGCCTTTCGTAATTTTTGATAACTTACGCATGTTGTTAATTCTTATTGCTCCACTCGTTTATACTTAATCGACAATTCCATTTATTAATTTAATACGTAGTAGTCTAGTAAGTGAACCTATAGTATGGCCCAGGGACAGCGTAATGGTTGGTTGATTAGTGATTCTGGGGGGATCAACAGCTTAGGTAATTAGCCCCGTAAGTGTAGTGCATGTTTTTCCTCGGGAGATGGCAGTGATATTCCGCCGCTGGATGGCGAGATCCGGGGCCGACCTATCGTCGGCTAGCGGGGTTTCCCCCTAACCAAGACTCTCCCAGCAGCGGGGCGCGCCCCAGGCAGGATAAGCTCTAAGCTCCCGACCGATCTCCCGGAATGTGATAGTGTAGTGCATGTCAGTGTAAGTGTGTGTGTAAGAGGAGAGGATAGGACAAGGAAGAGGAAGGAAAGATCGCACGCGATCCGTGGCCCGTTTGTTATGGAACTTCTCCAGCATTCGCCTGGTGTTGATCGGAGAAATCACGGAAACTACCAATCAGAGCAGCCGGCCGCTAGAATTCTCCTACAGACAGCTACTGAATTCGACCTAGCTGAAAAGCTAGTGTCGAAAATCCTGCCGCCGTCAGGAACTTAGTATCTCCCGGTCGGAGGCGCTGCAGTGACATCAGTTGATGCACTGAGCTACCGCTCCCAGTGCTTTACTGAGAATCGTCTTCTGTTCTACTCTGACTTCTGAATGCTTCCGAAATGGAGCTGATTTTCACCTCTCAGCTTTTGACTTATTATTACATCAAGATCCTTACAAAATATATTTGAAGCAAATGAGTAACGTGTGTAAGAAATTTGTTACGTTTAATTAAAAAAGGAGTTATAAACAGAATGTAAGTTTTATCTATTTTCGTGTATTTATGTAATAATGCATTTATAAATTTCCATTTTAAAACAGAAAATATTATGTAAAATACTGTAAGAATGCATGTTTTCCTATTAGTGTTGGCAGTAAATTCCAGTTTTGAAAAGCAAATGCAGTAGTTCGTGAGATTCGGACGGAAGATTCCGATTTATTCTTATTGTACTTTATTTTGTTCGAAGAATGAAAACTCAAACTACCACACAAGCTTATTGTCATGTTTTTGATAATACAAATGGTTGCCTGGAATATGCACGCTGAGAGCATGGGGCATAAAATAGCTTTTAGAGTACTAATTGCCTACAGAGAAATACGTAACACAAATATGAAGAGAAATGTTTTGTAAATATATAATTCATCAACATTTTGTAATTTTATCTATTAAGTAGGAAATAAATATTTACGTCACGTATTCATCATCCAGCTTGTCAATTTACTCAAAATATATTTGTCTTGTTTATTATATCAGAACTCTTTACATGAAGTTTTCATTATTCGAAAATGTTAATGGTGGAATCAACATTCTCTACTGGTGAAATAAATGAGTTTTCAAAAATAAACGAAAAAAATGTTTCAAATGCAATTATGAATAAAACTATTGATGATGTCTTTGAGGTAAGTGTCGAAAATCCGGCCGCTGTCATGGCTCGAACCTAGGACCTCCCGGTCAAGGGCGCTGCAGTGACATCAGTTGATGCACAGAGCTACCGCTGCCGGTGGTAGCGTAATAGCTTCGTATGGTGTGGTCTCGAGTTCGATTCTCAGTCGAGGCGTCTTAGTTTCTGTAGCTGTGCGACGAAAGAAGGACAAGCAAAAGTAGTTTGCTAGTTGCGGTGAAGGGAATACATGTTCGCCACATGTCTCTCTTACCCCCACAGCGGGAGCATTCGACTAGGCCAAGTGGGGACCATTACTTGGCCGGCAAAGTCGGACAATCGACCCAAAATGACAAATATATACATATTACTTGTATGCTTCTTTATTCTAATCAGATTATTATTATTTTCTGAAATTGAGTTACGAACAAAATTTCTATTCCATTAATATTCAGGGGGTACTGCGGCGTGGGAGTATGAGAGGCTCGGATCGGTGCCCCAGGGAGTGAAAAAGGGCAAAATCTTTTACTAAGAGTAGGGGTGTAAATCTTAGCGGTTAAACGAGAGATTCCCTACTTGTTTTTCATCGACTCCTTTTAAAAGAATCATTTGCTTCGTCCCCCCTTTCACATTTTTCTACCTTTCGTTCTTTGTACCCCTTTACATTTTTCAAACATAATTTACAGCATACATTATAGACCAAAGATAGATAGATACATTATAGACTCACAGATAACAATTCTATTCCAATATTTTTGAAAATATCTCCATTTCCATTAAACCAACACGTCACTTCACCGGGACTGAACGATGAGGTGAGAAAGAATAGCAGAAATACTTCGAAGATAACCTGTCTACCCCTTCCACATCTTAGTGGAAGGGTCGGAGCGCGATCTGCTGCGAAGCGAAGAGAAAGCAGACCATGAAGGAAAGTCGCAGGGAAATTGATTGGGTGCAAATGCGACTTGACCGCAAGTCTGCTGGGAAGTGTAAAGAACAAGAGATCTGTGACGTTTCAACGTTGTGCCTGGTTTAGGAGGTTCAGAGCCATCAACTGAGGCAGTGCAGTGCATGTCAATAGCTTAGGCCATTAGTACCGTAAGTGTAGTGCATGTTTTCCTCGGGAGTTAGCGGTGACATACCCCCGCTGGATGGTGAGATCCGGCGCCGACCTACCATCGGCTAGTTGGGTTTCCCCCTAACCACGATTCATCCACTAGCGGGAAACCGCTCCCTCCGGGAGAAGCTCTAAGCTCCCGACCGGTCTCCCGGCGTATGTGGTAGTGTAGTGCATGTTAGTGTCAGTGTGTGAGTGTAAGTGGAGAGGATAGGACAAGGAAGGGGAAGGAAATACCACGCACTCATTTCAATAATTCAATAACTCGTCTAGAAAATAGTTGAATACAGTAGCTCGTGCTGTCGCACCTAACAGCTGAATGGTTGCGAATTTTGCTCCTCATTTTACATGCCAGAAACTAAGGTCTAATAATAACCCCGATTATTGATGTTTGCTCTTCTCACAATAATGTTCCACATTTTCCGGATAATATGACAATTAAAATGTTTAACGCCAAAAGTAATTCCCGTAACTTTACATGCTGATCTGTGAATGATTCAGTGTGTTATTCAATAAATTAAATACGTGAAAATATACAATATATAGGAGGAAAGTGTGTATTCTCAGAATGCGATCACTTAATCGCTGTTCAAAAATAAAGTAGCAAATATTAAAGCCAGTTTCAATGTCATTGTGGAGGATTTTCCACGCGATGACAATATTCGGCTCATTTACTTATTGGATGAGTTCTCATTTGCGAAATATTGCAGAGATTTTAATGATATCTGGCATACACGTAATAAGCATTTCGCTCTACTGATATGGTAATTGGTAGCGCTCAAATTACGTGAAATATATTACACGTATCTTTTAAAGAGCAAAGGTCAATTTTGTACCTGATTGTATTAAGTGCAATATTATGAACTAAATATTCGTTCGTAAAGAGCACTCTTAGGACAAATTTCTCTAGTATTCAGCTTTCTAAAGAGTATTTTAAAATTGCATGAAACTATTTAATAGATATAATTTTGTTAATTCTGATGAGACAATAACTATTTCAATATTTTCTACATAAAATATGCGTAAACAGAATTATATTAACAAGCAATGCATACTGTAACGTCGTGAATAGGGATCTACACCACAAAGGAACAGACACGAGTGGGTATTTACAATTTATTTACACTATATTATGTACACAATTCACAGACCTCACTATAAGGTGTTTGTCGAAGCTACCTGCAGCAGCCCCCCTCTCCCAACACGCGCCTTGCGGCCGCGCCTGCGTTTAGCCAACTCGGCAATCGCAAATGGCACCTGGTGTGCCTCGGCAGATAATCTGCCCCGAAGTATCAAGCATACTTCACAGTGCTCGAGACTCGAACACCTACACGTGCCTACAGCACTTCCGCGCCAGACTTGGCCGGACAAGTTTTGCGGTGTTGTGCCGCGAGGAAACCAGAAACGTTACCCAACCCAGGGCTTTTGCCACCACCATTATATATGCTCGAGTCACACGACTTCCTGCGTCATCTTTCCCCCACGCACTCGTCTTGAGGCGCCTACTTTTTCCGTTGCAATTTGCATCCGGCACCTCCAAGCCCTCTCCCCTTTTGGACTTTCCCTGAAGGGTTGGCCTTTGTTCGGGAGTCTATTTTTGGCTCCCTCATTCCCATACCTTGCAACTTGTCTCTCTGGAGCAGGGAGTCAAGTCTATGACGCTACAATACTAACTTCATTTTAAAGAGCAAAATTAGCACAGATGTCTGCTTGCCATGGGTTTTCATAACTTGCAGTTTCCTCCGGAACCATGAATATCTGCTTGAAATAGATTTCACTGTACAAGTAAAGGGTAGTCGATCCATTACGTAACACTAACGGTGAGGGGAGGGAGTTTATGCCAGCGCAACACTGCGTTACATAGGTTAGTGGGGCATAGTTACCCTGTGACGTAATCCTGAAAATAATTTTGAAAATGTTTAACATTTGGTAAAATTATTCCATTAATTCCAAAATATTAAAAAGCAAATTTTAAAAAATACAAATAAATTAAAAAGTTATGATGTATTATGAATTTTTACAATAAATGGAAATGTTTTTTTCATTGACGGAATGATCAATTTATTGAAAGTATTAGTTTACTAAGAAAATATTCAGAACTGATCCATATTTTCTAAAATCTAATTAAATTGACGCAATTGACCCAGGGTTCATGCCTCATCCACGACGGAGTGTGTACGGCTTGTTGCCAGAATTGTTGTCCCCTAAGCGTTCTTCCTTGGTTCTAAAATTGTCCCCAATCTTATTGTAACGACCAGCCCGCATCGCCAACTAATTTCGACTTTCATTGTCTTACATTTTAACCCGAATAAAACTAATAAAACTCGTTGTTACTATTGTATAATTTACTTTCACTTCTTGTAAATGGCGGGGGGATCTTGTCGCAAGTGGTACGTAATTATTTAGGGGGATGGGTTCAACCACACGTTACAGGTGCGATCCGATGGTAGAGAGGGGGTATTCAAAACACTAAATTTGCGTAATTTATGGACGACCCCTCAGTAGTGCATATGCAAAACACGAAATTTGTTTGTTTTTTTTTCCAACTATTCCTAATCAATATGGCGTCCGGCTGAACGCATTGTCTGCGCGTGCCGTGCCAACCGTCACTGCGCTAATAACAAGCGCGACGTTAAAACGCGTAATTCGGAATGACGTTGATCGGTGGACGATTGCGGTGCGGGTGCGTCGAGATAACAATTTATCGGCGTCGCCCGGAGGTTGCTGTAATTCGATCTGAATGGCGCGCGCCGCCGCCATTTTCTGACGGTGGCTGATTATGATACGTAATTCCGCTCATTAGCCTGGCACCGCAATCTGTAGCCGAGCGCGACGATTTTTGCCCCGTTTGATCTCCCTAATGGAGTTGGTTGAGTGCTAAAAGTTAAAAAGGATCTGGCGGAACGTCATGACTGATGTGATGTCCCGTTCGTGTTCACGATTCAGAAAACGCGACGTCAGTTGTTGGGAGAGATCGACGTTGCGTGTCCAGATCGAGAACAGCGTTCGTGGTTGCGGAGTGTGACAATAAACGAAAATGGCGCTTGTTACAAACGGCAGCAGAGCATGACGAGCGTGAAAATGGTGTAGGGTATTTTTGAATTTCAATTGGGGTAGAAAACTAAATGCTTTTAGAACTATTTTACAAATGCATTTAACATTTATTCTTTGGAAACGAGAAGAACATTAAAATCAAAGGAAATGAAAGAATGGAAGTTATTAACTGACATTGTTGGCTGTCTCTCAGAAATATTATTATAACTATATATAATAAATGTAAACTTTTGTTTTAAAAGGATGATTTCATCAATTTCTAGCCGACCGGATTCATGCTTTGTAATGCTAGTTTTCTTTAAAAAAAAGTCGCTTAAAATTCATAGGGAATTCCATTATTTAGTAATTAACATTTCTCTGTCCAACACTTATCATTTGAATAATTTCTTTTACAAGACTTGTTTGCAACAATCCATTGAAAATAATAATAATCAATGATTCAATGATAAGAATTGGACAATTCTAAACAATTGAAGATATCGAGGACCAATAACTCACTTTAATGTAACTCTTGTCATCTGGAGAAAATACTGTTTTTATAAAATCTAGTCTTATATTCTATATGTAATACACCATTGGTTTGTTGTTTTTTACAAACATTCTGTATTTCTATGTACACGTTTGTACAGCGTTTTAATGACTGCTTTATGTGACATTCTAAAATCTTTACTTTGGATTGATGAAATGATGATTACACCTCTTTAAGCGACTTCTTCAATTATCTTGTATCATCTATAGCCCTGCTATGACTATTGAAACTCTGAACAATTCGATCATTTCTTTCTACCTTAGAGCAATCAGAAAGTTGGTAACGCTTCCAAGAAGTAAGTTTCCCAGGGTCGTCAGCAAAAAACAACAATTTCATGAAAATTTGTCATTCAATGTCATTCATTGTATTGGCGGATACACATAGTCCGCTGATATCTCCTGCAGCAATTCCTCTGGTAGCAGAGTTGGAAGTGGCTGTCAAACGACGGTACGTATGCCAGATGGCCGATTTCTACGACCCAGAGTTACCAATGTTCATCACACGATCAGGCAAATGCCTCAATTCTCATCCTGATTTTGTGGAGACGCAGTGCAACATGTGCTGTATCAGGTACAATAAAGATTTCCTATGAAATTGTGGTTTTTTGAAAGGATGCTCCTCGGAGAGAGCGACGGCATGCGAATGTTGAGCGGAGGTAGCGCCGGGGTCGCGCCTCGCTGGCATTTCGACGCGCCGGAAGTTGAGCCGCCGGAAGTGGCGGGCGCCGTTGGTCGCGTGCCGAGGTGCGGCGCGTGCTGTTGCGTGACCAGCGGCCATCGACGACTCGCGCCAGCACGGCACACGCGTCACGCCCTCTCGCGCAGAAAGCACGCCGTGCACGGTCTTGCGCTCAAATGGTTCAATTTGGCAAAATTAAATCTCTTCGACAACATTCGTCCTAACGAGATCTCACTTTCTCCCAGACAGCTCAGATTTAGGAACTGAGACCGACCGCTGGTAGAGAAAGTGAGGGTCATATCCCAGGTGCATTAGGAGATGACCCGCGTGGCGCGCCTGTTCGATAAGGTCCCTAGACACGTGTCGGAGGTTGGCTTCGAAAGAAGCCTGGATCGAGAACTCAGGGAAGTCAACGGGAAACCACCCTATTTCCTCCTTAGAAAACCCATCATTCATCACCTAACTTCCGTATATGGAAGATATGGCCAAACAAGAAGAAGGTACCCCAGCTCGATCAGGTTTTTTGTACAGTTTCCCTGATCCATTGAGAAAATGCTGAGATGGCCCCTTGTTTTGCTTCTGGACATAAATGTAACTTCATTTTCTGTGCACGTCTTCTAGAATTCAGTGGGAAATACAATTATTCAAAATATCGTTTCCATGTCGCGGCAGGAAGTAATAAGAGCCAAAATTTATTGCTTATTTATCCTTGAAAATAGATTTTATTACATGGGAGTTTTTTTCTTGTTTTTTTGTTTGTTTTTTTCTCCCTTTCAAAATTCAAAATTTAAGTAGTATATGACAGTGTAGGGATCACAGAATTTTGAAAATGTGCACACAATTCACTTTTCCCCATAGCACGTCATACGCAGTTTTTAACTGTTTTTTGACGTAAAATAAATAAATAAATAGGTACAGAATTTGGCATCTCCGCTGGTGTAATGGTTAGTGTATCTGTTACACTCAAGTTTGCAGATTCAAACCCGGCCGAAGCTCTGGATTTCAAGGGCGAAAATATCCTTCCTACGCCTCGCTTAGGAGGGGAAGTAAAGCACGCTGTCGCATGTTGTAGTTTTACTGTCTGTAAAATATCATCAAGTCTAAAAGAATCCTTTAAGCTAAATTCGAGCCTACATAGTGGTGTGAAGAAACTATACCATCTTTCTCTGCTCTCTCCGATTCTTTTCACGCTACTTTGAGCGTAGAGAAATTTGGGTGGTCACATGGATTAGCAGGCTGATGGCAGGAGTCTCGACACGTGAAATATGTCTGTTTTAAATAAGTTCTATTTCCCATTAGTGATCATTCATCGTTTGTGTATTAAGTCTACTTATTACCTACAGCCAATATAGGTCGAAGTACAACACGGAGATCTTCCCATTCCAAACTCCAACCCATCCTCAAAAATTCATCTCTCTCTTTATTTTCTCAGTTTCCTTTCGTCCTTTTTACTCCCCCGTTCACAACTTTATCTCTTGAGTAGTATCTGCATTCTAACTTCGGATCTCATATCATATACTCGCCACTCCAGCTTCTTCTCTCTCCGACAATTTTCATCTCCTGGAAAGATCCCTTTTGCACTACTTTAGACACACCGTTCTTGTCGGATCTCTTCCTAAATTGTACCCTTTTGTCTCGCCCTCTTCTAACCACCATTTACTCTCTTCAAATCCTCACGCATAATGTAATAACCGTACCTCAATATCCTTGCTTCCCATATTTCCATATTAAACTTATTAATCATTGTACTTACTATTTTTTCTCCCTCATGCCTTCTATCACTATCTCTCTCTCATCAAGTGCTCTCCTTTACCTTTGATGACCCGATTCCAGTTGAGTCATGTGCTAGAGGTAAGAACATTACGTTTATATTATGGAGAGATGATATGTGCTATTTTAACCCTTCTGAATAACGAAATAGTATAGCGCGCATCGGGAATTCTGTTTGCTTTAAATGAGCCACTCAGTATGTTCATTTGTAGTGAGTTGTGCAAGAAACTCCTCTCCATTCGGCCGCGATTATTAATAAGCGGTCGGAGAAGAAAGTAATTAAATAGCTGAAGAAATATTTAGAGCTGTTTATTAGCATTTTCATCATCCGTGTAGAAAACTATAACTGTTGTATTTTTGTGCCTTTAGTCATAATCACAGTG
The DNA here is from genome assembly GCA_964035755.1 of Teleogryllus oceanicus. Lineage (NCBI taxonomy): Eukaryota > Metazoa > Arthropoda > Insecta > Orthoptera > Gryllidae > Teleogryllus > Teleogryllus oceanicus. The sequence continues at coordinate 90,064,906 of CAXIVR010000007.1, forward strand.
TACATCACTTCTACTGAGTTTGTTTCTCAAACAAACCCCGTCTGATCCAATCATTAGCCTATGGTGTGTATGACATTTCAATTTGTTCACCATTACCCTTTATGCCAGTTTTACGAGTACACGGAAGGTAACTGCTATAAGTTCGTTAAATTGTCACGAATGCAGTGTTTCATTCCACTGTTTATTTCATCAGAGCATCAGTCTGGAAAACAGGACGTCCAGGGCTAGAATTCCAGTGGGATAAAATATTTGCACATCTTCTCCGAGTACATTAATTACCAACACACAGAGACTTACATTTCCCCACAGCAGCATGGATCTACAGAATGTGGATCTCAAGAATGTACGGATATTTCGAACAGTCATGTGTCAGAACACACGACGCAATGCCCATGATTCGGCGATATCACTGGGGAAGTCCCTAAACACTGTGTCCGAACCCATTGCCGCGCGCAATGCGACTACACGGCGCGATATTTCTTGCAGTGAGAAGTTTGGATAGAGCGCGCATTGGCCGTGGCAATTAAATTCACGTAAAGAAAAAAATATTTGTTTTAACTCGCACACTTGTTGAGTAAATCTCTTAAAGGATCATGTAATGAAACATGTTTCTGTGAAGGTAAAGTACGATCTAAATACCATATTTCTTGTAGTAGACACTACATAGCTACCATCTCAGACTTCTGCACTTTAATTTCAAAATACTTTGAGGCCAGATATCTCCAACTTAATCTTAACTTTGTCCCTTTTAGTTGGCTTCAAAGATTATATCTTTTAAATGATTACTGTGACATATCAGATTGTCACCAATGTGAAATTCGACGAATTTCATTAAAAATAACACTTATTGCTGGTTGCCATGGTACCGGAGTGCAATAAATAAACAATGCCCATTAGTTCAAAAGTTGACGATAAGTAGATCGCATAATTTTGTTTGAAACAAGAGAGTAAAAGATGAAAACAATTGACATGTTGAAGAAGGATACAAGAAGATTCATTCCAGCTCTCGACACGATAGCGATCGGATCAGGTGCTAGATATATAGCAGTTTAATTGAACATAGAAAATTTACGTGAGTTCGGACGTAGTGATTTGTCATCGTTAGTATTCAAAAGAAAGAACTCAGAAATTTTTTATAGGAAGTGAACAGTGAATGCCAAAAGTGGGACATATATTTTATTAAGTGGACAATGATAATTCGAACTTAGTCTCCGATGATAGGAACCCGATGATAACTTGGTGAACTTATATGCTAATATTTTAACAGCACTTAAGATTTTGCTTAGGTAATGAACAATAACGAGTATTAGAACTTGTAGCAATTCAAGCAGGTGAATGGGGATGGAAAGTCAATGGAACAGTGTACATAGTGGTTTATGACAAGAAACGACAAGAAACGGATTTGGTCGGTGGCAAGAAAGAATATTGGACGAGGCCCATTGCCGAAGTCTACAGGGAGACATCCTTTATCAGGACAGCGCCCAAGGTTCTCATGAATAACAGTTTCTATAGCGCTATAGCAAAGGTCATGACCAAAAAGAATCTTATTCTAAAATTTTTAAATAAATTTGTTATTTTCTACTGATGAAAGCTGATATCATTTGCCGTCACGTGCAATCCAGTAGGATATTTAAATTTTGCATTTCAGATTCCACGCTTCTCCGTATGGGGGCGAATTAAGCAATCGTAATTATTCACGATTATTTCGGTAAAGAACCCGCCGACTGAGTCAGCAATGGAGTTATAATTAAATAAAATTTGGGAGCTCATTCTCGTAACCATTTCCTGGCGCCCATATATTTATTAGAAATTCGGAAACAGATAACAGGAATTTCAGGGTAGCAAGACGGGTATATTTCATGACCCTTGAAAATATCTTCGCTGCCGACATCCCATCAACATCCTGTCGCTCTACTGACTCAACTCCTACCATCACAAACTAGTGACTGATAGCTCTGCCATCTTGGCCCGCCGTGGCAAAGCCGACTCTGCCAACTTGAACGCCAACTCCTCCTCCATCTCGACCTCGCCGTTGCTCAGCCGTGAGGCTTCCATCTCGGGCCGTCGCTCACCCCGCCACCTCCATCTCGGGTCCGCGGCGCGCGCCCCTGCTGTTGGTCTTTCGCGTTCCCTGGAAAGTTCCGGCCGCGTTTGCTCGACGCGTGCGACGGAGCGAGCGGTAAGTTACTGCGCGACCCCCAAGGGCCCCCCCCCCCCGCCAAAGCGCCGTTTTGCGTGATGCACGACCCACCCACTCCGCTCAGGCGCTCGAGGCTGCTCTCGCAATGCAGCCGCACTTTCGTCCCGACGCTGTATCTTTTAGTCCTTGTTAGGCACTGGAAACTACACGCAGCAGCTGACGTGTGGTTGCTTGTCTTGATAGGCACCGCAACTGTACTTAGGGGTGCTCAATGATTCTTTGGTTCATTGATATTTCTGGGCACATCAAATACTATGATCATTAGTTCCGTTAGTGTAGTGAATGTTTTATTCCTGGAGCTGGAGGGTCCCTTCTCTGCTGGACGGAGAGATACGGTGCCGACCGACAAGTCCACCTGCGAGGGAATTCCTCGCCCAAATATCTCTCCCAGCGGGCGCCATTCCATACGGACAAGCTGTAATCTCCAGACTGGTCTCTCGTCATGTATGTTTCGTATGTAAAATGCATACAAGTGTGTGTGTAAGTAAGAGGAGAGGATAGGAAAAGAAAGAAAGATTGCGCGAGGACCATCGCTCATTGTGAGGGTACCACGGAAAACTTTCCATCAGAGCAGCCGGACGCTAGAATTCTTCTCCACACAGCGAGGCATAGCTATTTCATAGGAGATCCGCTAACTTTAAGACTTTAACTCTAGGACCTCCCGTTCAGAGATAACAGCAATGCGGTCACTTAGCTAAACTCCGCCGGGCAGGGAACCCAAGAAACACTGCTGCTGTGTAGTTTCTTTTGTGTAACCAGAAATAAAGTGAGACTGCTTTGGGACAAAAGTTGGTTGTGGTTCAGCCACGTCTTATAAGTCTAAGAAATGCAGATGAGTAATTGCCTCGGCCATCACCAACAAATACTGAGGTTCACGCCTAATTGTTTATTTAGTATATGGTCTTGAGAATTTTATTGTTTCTCAGATTTTCTTAACCCCACAATGTGTTAATTCAAATAATTGTGATGCTATCTAATAAACTGAAATACACAAGTTCCCGGAGAAGATAGGGAACAGGATTTATGACAAGTTTATTTACAATTAGATCGAGCCTACGATTTACGTACTTAAAATTATTAAAGAGTATTTTTTATCTTCAAAACGTTGAAAATAATTAATGAGAAAATGTAGGAGAATATGTAAGGTATTTATAAGTGCGAGAGAAAATAGCAGACGGGATGTAGCGAATGAGAGATGCTGCTGAAGCTTTTGCAAATGTGCAAGATGTCGTTAATGTGCGTTAAATTTTACATAACTTCCGTGTTAACTATCTGTGGAATACATTATTTTTCAATTGAAAGAACCCTGGAGTTTTATTTAAAAGAATCGCAATAAGGTAAGAATCTTCAGACGACTTAAGGCAAAAGAAAATCTCCTGAAGGATTTTGAGGTAAAAGTTACGACTTTGTTCTTTGACGTCTCCAGTCGACATAAGTTGCGACATAAGGTGATTTCGTAACACCATATATACTTTGAAACTGAATTTATATATAGTAACATGCAATCAAAATAAAATAGTACGGTTTAAATTCTCTGCAATCTAATTAACAGCTGTGAATCTCAATATTTGTTAATGCCAATGCCGTCAAGCATAGTTCTACCGACATCAACAAACTTCCACTACACGTTATGAGGGCTTTGCGTTGCAACCGTTTGCCGGGGATGCCTAACCAAGTGCTGGGCAGTATGCCGAACAAACATTTGTTCCATCTAATATATGGACATAGTTGGCAGGCACCCAGGCACGAAGCATGGAAGAATTCTGGTTCAAATCAATTTAGTGTAAAACGTCATAAATTATTGCGCGTCTTCTCTTTAATATCAGATGAACAAACAATTTCAATTGCAGTTCTGTAATTAGTATTTCGAAAGAACTGATTAACGTTATATCAATATCAATCAAGATATATTATTGTACTACATAATGCGTTCTATTTTATTTGAGAAAAGCTAACAAACACTAAATAACGCTGAATTTTTAATACCAAAGATATTACAGAAATTTTTTTACGGTCTGGGAGTAGATGCAATATAGTACACAGAGTTGGTATATTTTGCAACTAGCACTGGACTATAGAGGGATGCTACCTTTGGTGAATGTACAGTTTCTAGTGCTCTAAATCTGGACCCGGATATAAGAAGATGCCTTGGTTGTGTAAATATCTTACAACTTAGAAGCTAAAAAATATCATGGTTTTGTATTTCTAACAATTGAAATTCCAATTTTTTTTTTAAAACAATAGCTCGAGTGCCTTGAACTTGGAGGAAGATTACGACACGATGATCGATTTGCACAAAACCTTTGCGCATTACCAGAGAGTCGAGAGTATTCAAATATGTCTGGCCGCAAAAGGCCACAATTTGACGATTTGAAAAAAAATGTTGATAAAGGTAATTAAAACGAGTGACGGGGAGACGGAGGCAGGCCGGATGATAGTTGGCGAGGAGGGAAGGCGGTTTTTCGCTACCCGGAAGTATAAATTGTGCTAACGTAATACAAGAAGAAGCTGAAACTGTTCATCGTCAGCTCTGATGCATTCTTGAGATCTAAACAAGTTCTACTTTACTTGGTAACGTGTGTTATTGTAAAGATCTGTTCCTGAATATTTTTCGTTATTTATTCTTCTATATGGGGATTGGTTGTATATATGCTATCTTTAAGGAATCTCCAAAGGAGAAAATTGCACGGAGTCAGATTACGAGAGCGTGCAGGCCACAAATCACGTGTGTTAATTGTTTCCATAAATGGCATGTAAAGCCGTTAAGGAAACTGAAACAGTGTGTGCGGTTGCAAAGTCCTCCTGAAAATGACCGTAATTACGCTCTTCATGTGTCAACATTTGGAAGAAAGGCTCCGGGTACGATGCACATAACGGTTTGACACATTTCACGTATGTGTCATACACAAACACTGCCTGTCTGATAGTGAATTTCGAGCGAGCCATCACAAACGAACTACTCACCAAATCTGAAAAGCATGATTTTTGCGGGACGAGTCCGTGAAAACGTTCTGTCGGCAAGGTTCTCAAGGGAGTTCACCGCACAGTTCCTCGGCGAATGACGGCCCGTCGGCTGAGCACAATTTTCAACGATCGCGATACAATAATAAAACAGTCCCACTGCACATGATAATTGACTTAACTGCAGCTTTATATTGATAATGGACATTTGTCCTGTCCTATGGCTCGACGGTCCGCTAGGGGCCTTGGCCGACCAGCGGAGATCCAGCGTCTCGGATCTCTCTTCTGTGTGATTCGCACGAAGACATTCCTTCACGGTATATTCTGATCATCATACCCTTAGGGTGGGCATTCTCATCGTCACACAGCATTAGATCCTGAGAGATTCGTAAAGAGAGCGCACCGTTATTATTTTGGCCCGGCCGGGATCAAACCCAGGGTTGCGCCGTGGAAAGAGACTATGCTAAGCCTCGAGCCACCGACGGCCTAATGGACATTTGTGCGCCGCTTATTTCTGGAAACGCGAGCATCGGAGCGGCGGCCCGCAGCAGCGCGTGAGGACGCCGGAGCGGCGGAGGGCGGGCGGAGGGCGGAGGGCGAAGGGATCTCCCGAGAGCCCTCGCCGCGACCTCCAGCGCCCAGCGGGGACCCCTGCGGCTCGTTCGCCCACTCGCAGAGTTAGGAGTCTGGCGGATTGCGAAGAGGCGGTCGCCCGCCCGCGGCAATCAATTAGGGCGGTTATCAGGCGCGCGGGCGGCGGCGACGGGCGCGGGGCGTCGCGATCGCCATTGAAATACGAGGGCGAGGCGCGCGAGCGACGCCTCGCCGGCGGCGGCGACTCTATCACCCGGGAGATAACGCGGACAAGCCCCGGAGCTCGTTAAGCTGTAGGTAATCCCTGGCGAGGCCCTGTACAACAGCCTCGCCTCCGCCGCCGACGTCGGCCGGCGGGCCAACGGGCGGGCGCGCCAGGCAGTCCGCCCCCGCGGGAGGGCCGCTCCCGCCCCCGCCCCCGCCGCCGTGTCCCCTGGCGAGCCCACTCTCCCCGCGCGAGCGGCGCCGCCTCTTATCTGCCTCCTCGGCCGCTTCGGCGCGGGGGAGGCGGGCAGTGGCTCGGCTCGAAGGGGCGTGGCCAGGTCTGGCTGGGCTTGCCTTGGCGGGGCGGCTGTGGCTGGGTGGAGCGTGGTTCACAAGGCAGGACCAGAAGAGGAGGCGAGTGTCGCGGGAAAAGCAGGGAGAGAGCGGGTGGGTGGGGAATGGCGGGAGTAATGTGGGTGGGAGAATATTGGGGAAAAGGAAGCTGGAAAGTTGGGGGAGTGAAATGAGAAGTGTAGTTGGGGGGGTATGTGGCGGGGAGGGGTGTGGACGATTGCGTGAGGGTGGAGAATGGGGCAGCAGCAGAATGAGGCAGCCCGCGCACAGGCGAGGCACTGAGAAGAGAGAGGAAGAGGAGGGTGAAATTGATTCGCTCTGATTCAGAGGATATTTTCAAAGGAAAACTTTTCGATAAAAATTGTATTATTATTATTATTATTATTATTATTATTATTATTATTATTATTATTATTATTATTATTATTATTATTATTATCTTTCTGCGAATCGGACATCATTGGGCCACGCGCTACGTGCATTCTACCAGACTCAAATGTTGCGGTAGGTGCACGTTACTTTCTATAGGAGAAATCGTGCAATTTAATGCAGATTCCCTTTTTATACCGCAGGGTTGTTAGCCCTAGAGGATGGGGTGAAGTTATCATGATGATGAAATAGGCATACACAAACATACAGAGACACACTCAACACAATCAGGTGGGTTGAGGCGGGTCTCGAACCCGGGATCCTCTAATCCGAGGCCAGCCAGTGCACTACCGCCATCTTGGCCATCGGATCAGCTTGATATTATATTTAATATTTAATTTTAATGTAAAATTTAATTACCTTATATTGTTGAACTGTCATTAATTAAATTAAACATTATTGCATTTAACAATCAGATAATTATTTAATACACAGAGTCTAGTTGGACAACATTTATTGAGTGAATTTTATTTTTAAATTACACCTGGGCGAAAGGAAATATAAAAAGCGGTCAAGCACAAAATGTCAAGAATAACAACCTGAGGGTTATACGAGAGAGAAGATAAACAGAAAAAGAGAAGACAGAAAACCAACTTACGAATAAGAAATAATTATAAAGTATTACTACGCATTAGTAATATTAAAACCTAATATATGAAAATTACCAGGATACAAGGAAAGAATTTGTGGAAAAAATATAGTACGTGACAATGAAAAAAGAAGGTGACCAAAGTTACAATAATTGCATGAAATAAATATACGATGGGTGAGCATATAGGGAATAAGGGGAAAAAAATGAACAAAATTAGTTTTAATACAACAAGCGATTAAAAACGCATCTTTGTGATACATTTAAATGCAAATAGAGCGTAAAACGTAGTAGAACTGCAACGAACGAGTTGTCACACTAATTGCGACATGAGAAGTGATGGCGCCCCGCGCGCCAACGAGGCCAGCAGCTGTGTCAGCACGGCCGCGGTCACCGCTCTGGGCTGCGGCCTGGGGCGTGGCCACAGCCACATTCGCCGCCATGCGCACGCCACCGCTCCCGCCACCACACCTCCCCGCCACCCAGATGTCCACGTAATATCGACATCACCGTGTCCCCGCTCCCGCCTTCGCCCCTCTACCGCCCCCATCTCCGCCTCCCCGCCACCGCCCGCACCTCCCTGTTCACCCCTCCTGTTCCCGCCTTCGCCCACCCCTGGGGGCCCCCCCCCCTCGCTTCTGCCCCGGCCTCCCTTTCCTGCCGCTGTCCCACCATCTCTGGCCACACCTCCGCCTGTGTATTACTGCCTCCACCTCCGCCGCTGCCCCCTTCAACATCCCGCAACGCAACCGCGGCTGTCGCCTCTGATTTGCTTCCTCCCTGTCCCCTCCCATTGCCACCGTCACTTCCAGTCTGTCTGTCGTCACCACAATCGTCATCGTCATCGCCACCGCTATCCAATCTCTGCCCCCTCCTCCTCGCGGCCGCCGCCGCGTCCGGAGCGCAACTCGAGCTCTAATCCACTTGTTCTGTCCGCGATGAATCCCGGAGCAGCTTTTTGGCGAATGGAATTCATTACGGCGAGCATCTCATTAGAACAGTGTCGCCGACGCGCCTCGCTCGGCCCCCGCGCCTCTCCCAGCCCCTCCCCCCCTTCCCCACGCCGTCTCATCCAGTGCATCGCCAGCGCCCTCTCGGCGCTGCGTAGAGAGACCTGATACAAGCACGCCTCTTACTCGTGGAATCAAGAGACTAGCACGACAAACTCTATACTAATTCCTACTACAAGCAGCTGTTGGAATACAGCCCAGGCGTCCAAACCAATTATGAAGTTGAGCTCCTTGCGGAGCGGCAAGGCGCGTCTTGTCCTCGCCTCGCGCCCCGCCCCCTCCTCCCCGCCATCTCCTTCACGTCTCTCTCATCCTCCTCTTCGTTCCGTCCTCCCTTCCCCGCCCCTTTGCACCTCGTATTTATTGCCCTCTCTCCCCGCTATTCCCTCCATTTCTTCCCATTCCATTTGCTACCGCCCTGCTCTTGTCCCCTCCTTTTCGCCTCCCGCTAATCAGTGCAGGCGGTCGCGAGGGGATTGAGTCCGGGATGCGCAGGGCGCCGCTGAGCAAGTTCCAAAGGACGGGTGAAGGAGAATTGGTGGAAGAGGGAGGTAAGGAGCTCTGAAGAGGCTCAGTGGGCGAGTGCGCAAAGGGTAACGGGGCAGAAAGGTGAGCAACGAGAGAAGGCTGAACAGGAAACTGAATGGAAGTTCGGAAGGCCGCTGTTGTGGGAGATGCTGTGAAGCAGCATTTCTAAGTAGTTGCTCACAAAAGATGCAGGTTTAGGAAATAAAATAGGAAGTTATCAGTGGTGGATAAATACTTTTAGAGCTCAACGCCGTACGTTTTACACAAAAGAAACTATCAAAGTTCTATTACATATGGTTCCTTTTACACATTGATGTACATGAATATATTCATGTATGTTGAATCGCGACTTCTGTAAGTTATGTCATGAAACAATTTAGACTGGAAATGAAATGAAAAGATTTATATGATTTAATTGAATAAAATAAGCCATGTAAGTCGTCAAATTACTCCGGCTAATAGACTAATATCGTAATTAAAATCACTTTGATAAGTTTCCGTAAATATACACAATTACATAAGAATTTCATAATATTACCAACATCAGTACATCGATCTCATTCTCCCTGCAAGACAGATATATTCATATTTTTACACTATATTGTGCCTTCCAAACCGCCCTCTTTGCTGAGACATAGCTCTTCAGGTGCATTCACCTTGGTAACCATCTGTCTCGTTCAGTTCAATTAAACGATGTCTTATTTTTAGTGGCGAGGTTCAGGCAGCAGTGTGCTCTTCCGCTTGACCGCGCACCTTTCGCCACCTCACAGAGAGAAAGCAGGTATCCATCGGACGACGACGACGACTTGCATTTAGAGCAGAGGCTTCTTTTAGCCTTGGGGATCTGTTTACATGCAGTAAATGAACTACATGGGACCGTGCGTCTATACCCACACTTTCTTGTCCTACCAGGGGGATTGCCCCTAGGGGAGTACCTAGGCGCTAGCCTCGATCCGCATCCGCTTCCAGTGCAAGAAAACCTTCGTCTCCTATCCTTTACGAGAACCTCCCTATTTAAGCCTGGGTGGTACCATTCTGCCAGCGCAGAGCTTTTAGCTTTCCAGGCTAGCACCGAATAAGCGCTAGCCACAAAGCGCCGGGACAAGTCCCTGTTCTTCCCCAGACAGTCGGACCAGTGTCACGACGAAGCCATGTGCTCCCTGTTGGGGTATGGCCAGACTAGCTCCGGAGGCTCGCGGCCCCCAACCCCTCTCCACCTCGAATCCATCACGTGACTACCGTCCAAATCGAGGCAGCCTGAGAGGCGAGGTCTTGCTCCCCATCGGATCTTGTTTGTGCGTTTGACATCCGCCGGCAGCTGCGCACAGGACACCGACGAGGAGGCTAACGAATACCGCGCCAAAACTTGCCCTAAGGTCGGTGGCGATTCACCGTCTCCCTGCCTTCGAATTGAAGCTAACGACGTGAGTAGCGCAGAGTAACTGGAAGAAGAAACGTCCACTCACTTACGTGGACGTTACCTCCTCCACTAAGAGCCTCGGGCCTTGCCACCGTTCGGGACCCCCCTGTGGGGTGTACCCTACATGGGACAGTCAGATTTATTTCCCCTCTGAAGAGAGGAGTGCGAAGGATTTCTTCGCCCTTAAAAATCCACTTCTTGGATCGGGTTTGAATCCATGAACTTAGCTTAAAACAGACCGATTAGATAACCGTTACACCAACGACTTTCATCACCGAAGCCACATGTTCTTATTATCGCGCAGTTGTAACTCGTAAGCTCATAGGCTGGATTCATTCCGGTTAGAAGAAACGAGACAGACACACCTACACAGCGCTGACGCTACAGCATATAAGACCGTACACCACGAATCCGGAACTTCAACACACAACTGTCACTGTATAACAAAGGTTGAGAACAGGAATACACGATGGATTTAGTTCAAGTACAGAATTGCCGCTGCCGATTCCTTGGCCTCGAGTTCTTAATTTCGAGTCCTTGCCTTCAAGCTTTTGCTTTCAAGTCCCGAACCAGAGGACCTGGTGTAATGGATTTTCGACACCAGCTAGGTAGCCAGTTTGAATTCAATCGGTGTCTAGAGGACAACTCTAGCAGTCGGCTGATCTGATCAGTAAATATCTGCTTTTTTCGATAAATAACAGGCAAATGCTGAAGCAGTCTCTTCATAAACAAGCCACGGACCGCGCACAATCTTTTCTTCTTCCTCCTTTTCTTAACCTCTCCCCGTACACACATGCACTACAACACATGTCGAGATACCAGCTGGCCGCTTAGATGATTCATTGCTAATGATACCGGGCGCGTCAAATAATAGAGTCATTAGTCCCGTAAGCGTAGTGCATGATTTTCCAGGGAGGGGGTGCTCATCTCCCTTCGCTGGATGGCGAGATCCGCAGTAGTTGATGTGCGAGATCCAATGACCGCAGTAGTTGATGTCCCCGGAACGAAAACTCAATCATAGGGAGGTAGATGGTGATCCATGGTAGTAATGGGAAGCATCACCATGCGTGGTTAATTATACAACTTACAACCATACGTCAGATGGAATTCGAATGGCCTGGATGTAACGTGTACTTCAATGCAATGCTGCAATCCCTTGCGTGGCCACGTCCCTACAGAATATAAAAAGTACAAAACCAAAGTTTCAGGTAGATCCAAGAGGTGTGTTTCATCCGGTAGGAATATGAAAAAAATACCGTTGTTTCTATTTTTTAAAAGACTAATGCGCAACACGCGATACGTTAAAGTTAAAAACCTTCTTCAACCAATTTTATCAGAAAATGGACATGTATTATTTTCATTTTTTAGAGTTTATCCATACTGCCGTTTTAAAGAAATTATTCGATGAGATGCGATCATTAAAAACTTAAAATGTACTAGATTTAAAAAAGCATTCACGATAATAACATAAGCATTCATGATAGTGGCATAACAGTCCTTTGTTCAAGTAACCTGCCGGCGATTGAACAAGATTCAAGTTATTAATCATTCTTGAAGTGTGGACATTCGGCAAAAAGAAAGAAAAATTAAGGGTCGAGTCAAATCAAAGGGCTTGGTGACACGGCTTGCCGAAATCTCCCTTTCGTGTCCACGACTCTCGTCCTCTTCGCAGAACCAGGGGGTTGATTCGTTTTGCCTGTCTTTGGCTCTCAGCGAATTCGAAGAGGAACAGAAACTTTTAGAGGAACGTTGTTGAGCCGTTAAAGTCGAACTTTTTGTAATTTACAACTGAGCTATTAAGGAAAATGACTGAATAAAATGCGTCCTTTAACATAAAATGTTGGACTCTTGTTGTCAAGCGTATGCGGGGAGAGGCGACGTTTGCCAACGAAGTATTTTATTGAATGTTGCTTTGAAATTTGATGTTGGAGAAAATAATCTCTTTAGTGAGGCAGCTAAATGATCAACTTTATCACTTCAATACGAGATAAAAGGAAATTTAGTATATTGCTACTTGTTACAAGTGTTCAAAAACAATAAATCGACTTATAATTAAGTAATGAAGCTAATTTCCTGAACGCACGTATATTTAATTTTAAGCACACCTTTTTTAATGAAGAAACTAATTAACTATTGAGTTGCATGCAACGTAAGGTAGACAATATAATACTTTAGTTAATACTAAACATAGTAATTTTAGACACAAAAAAATCGATTTAGGCGCCTCAAATAGGTTACAAAATTGGCACCATAAGGTAATAAAAGTGACGTTTTAGGCACTTAAAATAGGTAAAAATGATTATACAGAAATTTACGAACATTACATATGAAAAGTATTGTTTCTGGCGTCTAAAACTTATCATAAAAGGATTAACTTAGATTTTTTTGTATTTTTCAAGGAAGTCAAGCATTTTTATATTTATGAGAGGGCTTTCTAGACGAAGTTAGGGTTGAGGCTGGCGGAAGGCCTCCACTACCACCAATCCGCGACTGTCAGGGGGCTGCCTTACGCCGTCCGTCCGACTACGAGGACGGCCGACGCGAGGCCCGGTTGACAAGACCCCGGCGCACCTACCTCACCGGGCACAAAGGTCGAACAACATTATAACACCCGCCGCGCACCTACGCGGTGTCACTGCCCTGCGGAAACCTGCGACATCACAGGCGAAACGCCGGCCCTTTCAGCCCACTACGCGGCGTCAGCCGGTCAGCCAGTCAGTCAGTCAGCCAGTCAGTCAGCCGGTCAGTCAGTGACAATAGGTGCCTTTGCCTAAGAAGTACGTGCTACTCAAAGACGAGTGTGAAAATCTTTATATTGACTTGCAGAGCTCCTTATGTTCGGTGCGCAGTCGATTGCGTATTCGATTAGGAAATATTAGCGTTTCGGGAAATTCGGAAAAGTGTTTGCCTTTCCCTATAACTTTTTTTTTTCAATCACCGTTTTCCGGCGCACGATTTCAATACTTCATCTTACGAAGGAATAGCGAGAAAGTAAAATAAGAAGTTAAAATACGCTAATTCCTCAAAATTACTTATTTTAGGCACTTTTAGCCAAACATTTTAAAACAGGCATCAATCTCCCTTTTAGAGCATTTTAGGCACTATTAGATGCTTTATGTAGATCTATTCTTTCATGATTCATAAACTTCTGTATTTGTTTTCCACCTATTCCTAAAGGAACTGAATAGTCCTTTGTCCTAAAATACGAGATATAGTTATTACGGGTTCATCGCATCGGTAGACGGTGTAGAATATTTTTGAAAAAGTTTTCGAAATATTTTGTGTAGTTTTCACAACCACTTATTAATCCTCTTTATCCGCGGCATAAATATAATACTGACAATTTATGCACACTATAATACAGCGTGTTGGCTAAATTTAAATCTACGGAAAATGTCAAACTTTTATGAGTTTACCCAGCACCTCGTGTCTGATGTGTTATTAATCCAAATTCTTCTCTTCAGGTATTATTCCAGAAAAAGAATTTCTGACAGACATCTCGTGTAACTATTACAATATGAATAATCCCTACGGCAAAAAAAGACGCGAATTGCAGGCGAACCATAAAAAGTTATTTAATCTACGCACGAAATAGTATTAACCCTTTATTGCAGTGTAACTCAACTGTAACATAATGTTTTTCAGGCCAAATAATCGCATTCTAACAATTTAATTATGAACTATTTTATATTACATACGACGAACTTCTTGCGTTAGTCATGTCAAGCATTGTTAGGCGGTAAACGGGATAAAATAACGAGTTGAAGTGATAGTAATCTCGTGACGTCGTGAATCGAAACTTCTTGGTAACACACACTGTATCCGTATATCAGAAATAAAACGCTTTTAGGAAAAAAATCAAACTAATATACAAGTAGTATTACTTATTTTATCACATAAACAAATTGAAAAGTAAGTGCATTTTTTAACTAGTAAAATATAGTATAATTTGTTATGTAACTCAGATGTAACATCATGCATATACGGTACGCTACCAAAATGTATTTAATCCTGCCGTATTATGATTTAGTTTTTATTTTCAAATTGTTTTTTTTGTAATTTAAATAAGATTATTTAGAAATGAAATGATAAAAACTCTTTAGACCAAGGAGAATTTATTGGAACGGGAAAAAATAAATCTTTTTGATTTATCATATGGCAATGAGAATGAATTAGTAGTGTTAGTAACTTACGAAGATAAATGAATGACATTTTTCAACTTGATGAGCAGTTTATTGTAAAGTTAAAGGTTCTCTTATTTCGTAAGCTTTAGATGATACCAAAACGCTCGTGATACCAGAACAAAAAGAGGAAACTTACGAACGGTAAAATTAACGCATGCAGAAAGAAAACTGTCTCCTTCAATTTCACAATTACAATTTATTTTAAAATATCAGAATACTCTTATGTTTATTTTTATTTATTTATTTTACGTCAAAAACAGTTAAAAACTGTGTATGACGTGCTATGGGGAGAAGTGACTGTGCACAAAGTCTGTGCACGTTTTCAAAATTCTGTGATCCGTACCCTAAGCCATATACTATTTGAGTTTTGAATACAGAAGAAAAAAACCGCTTCGATGTAATAATATATATTTTCAAGGATAAATCAGTAATAAATCTGGGCTTTTATCCATCATGTCCTTCGTCAAGAAATAATATTTCCTGCCGCAATAACATGAAAACGATAATTTGAATAACTATATTTCCTAATGAATTCTAGAACACATGCAAAAATAATGAAGTTACATTTAAGTCCAGATGCAAAAAAACACCATCTTCACATTGGCTCAAAGGATCAGGGAAACTGGTCGAAAAGCCTAATAGCCTAATAGAGCCTAATGTAGAGATGGGGGTCATTAACCGAGAGACTTCGGTATAATACTTGTTATAGGTTGTTTACATTTGTACAGTCCAAATGGTAAATAATGCATTAAATATCACGGTTAAAATTAATATTACTTTTATTGTGATGCTCAGTATTGTAATCTCTAATTGTATAGAAACATTTATGCAGCAGAAATGATTTTAATTTGGATTTAAACTTTTCTATGGAATTTAATCGTTTAATGTCATCTCGCAAAGTGTTGTAAAATAATGTACATGTATTGTATGTGAATTTTATGTAATGAAGCTGTTGGTACGGTCACCTGATGAATATGATTTCTACGTCGAGTGTTATAGTAATAGACATAGGCGTATTCTAAAAATATATTCGCACCCTTAAGCAAGACATTTTTGACAAAAACCACTGATTCGTAAATAAACAGACAAGGTAATGGTAAAATTCCTAGATTAATAAAGAGTGGCTTGCAGGAATCACGTGGGTGGGATTTGTTTATTATTCGTATAATTCTCTTTTGTAAACTAAAAGTCTGGGGAACTGTAAGATGTATTTCCCTATAATACTATGCCATACCTCAGTCGGGAATGAACATTCGCGAAATATTCACAACGAGCTGTATGAATGCTGACTGAATTTGAAAGATTTCTGAACAGTAGCATAATGAACTAATTTTTGTGTTCAATTGATTTAAATGAACGGTCCATTTAAAGTTTGACCGAATTGAGAGACCTAAAGATTTTGTTGCCTTAAGTCAATGGTACACCGTTCATTTGCAATGGAGCACAGAATTGTTTATTTGAAATGGAAAACTGCATTAAAACCGTTTTCTTTTCATCTACTATTAATTTATTTCGGAACGAATTTGAAACATCTCATATTGTGCTATTTGCGGTTTGTTTATTGCAGAGAACGTTCGTATCATCCGCAAAGAGAACTTTTCTTCCGTTTCGAATCGTCGAGGGCATATCGTTTACGTATAGTAAGAAGAGAATAGGGCCTAAAATCGATCCTTGAGGAACTCCATGTGCAATTGGCAGGGTCGGAAAGGTGTGTACATAATGTTTCATCATTCCAGTACGGTATTTCCATTCTCTGATATCGTTGTTTAAGGTACGATCATAATCAATCTAGGGCAATACCACGGATTTAATATGAAGGTAATGATATTAAAAGCTTTCGAGGGATCTAAAAATAATCCAATATGTGCTACGTTTTCATCCAATGATGAGGGGACATCCTTAAGAAATTAAAATAGGCTGCTTCCGTAGATTTTGATTTTCTAAATCCATGTTGGCAATCTAAAAGCGCGTTGTGTTTACTGAGAAAGGTTTCCATTCGTGCGTAGAAAAGTCTCTCTAATATTTTTGAAAAACTGACACAAGAGAAATAGGCCGATAAGTTTGAATTTCATTTTAGTTGCCTTTTTTGAAGAGTGGCTTCATTTTAGCTGTTTTGAAAATATCTGGAAACGTTCATACCTCACGTTTTGCAAAATCTGAAAACGTCAATAAGGATGCATTAAATATGTGATTTAACGGGTTATAATGAAAGACGCACAGGTCTTTAACTTAGAATCCGGGAATTCATCTAATCCGGGCGAATATTTATTTTTTAGTTTACCGATTATTTTGAGAATTTCATAGGAAGAAGTTTCGGAAACAAACATCGTGTCTAACATTTTGGGGGAAATGCCTGATATTGAATTTTGTGGCTGAAGACTCTCAGTGAGAACGACAGCAATTCTCGCGAAGTATTGGTTAAAGAGACTAGCCACTGATCCCGGATCGTTCACATTTATATCGTTATATTTTAAGACAACATTCTCTACAAGGTTTCTAGTTGCATTTGTCGTATTTTTTATTATATTTCACATTGATTTTGTTTATAGAAATTTATTATAATATTTTCTATATAAAAATAATCTCTTTCTTCGATTTCGATATGATTGATACATTTTTCTATTTTGTGTGTAATCGAGAAAAAATATGCAGGGTAGCACACTTTTATATTCTTACTTCATGATGTAACTCGAGTGACATAATTTACTTTTTGTTTTTCTCAAGCAATATTTTCTTCTGAATTTTTGTAATGTTTTCGTCTTAATGAAAATAAATAAATGTAATGAAATATATTTATTGCAAGTAAAAATAAAAAAAACATGCAATAAAGAGTTAAGCAATAAGATGGGCGATAAACTTGACAAGAATATTAAAATAATTATTTGAAACACTGAAAATATTCTTTGTTTCGTTTAATGTAAGAAAACATATTAGGACGTTTTACTACTTTCTTCTGTTCTCCCTCTTTCACATTCGATCTTTTGTGTCTCACCCTTCCCCTTCCCATCCATCCCTCTTTCTCTCCTCCCTCCAGAGAGTCCATTTTCATCCCCCATCCTACACCCCGACAGCTTCTCCCGGCCGCCACTCGAGGTCGCCACTATCGGCGCATCGAGTGGCGTTGCGCCTCTCGTACACAATTTAAGAGCGTCGGCTCTAACAGGTTATGAATGTGCACCCCGCTTTTAAAGTATTAAATTATTCGTGGAGTGGGCTCTCATTGGAAATTAATGCAAATTTGAAATGTTTAAAATTAATTCCGTTACTTTGGAGCGGCGCTAATATCAGCCTCATCTTCCGGCGCCCACGAGTGGTGTCAGGGGGCTGAGGGGCGTGAGGTTGGCGCCTCTCCTGGCTTATCGCAATCTCTCGCCTCTCATCGCCAAATACCAACGCAATGAAACACTTTCAAAATAAACGGACATCCCACCCCTCATAACCGTATTCCGTTTTGAATTCTACGTTTCTCATTTTAACATTTCCTGTTTGAAACGATGTATGTATTACTGTAAAATGTACTCTTTTAACTGTATGTATTACTGTAAAGTATTTACTATTTCGTGTCTTTCTCTTCACTGCATATTTTAATATTTTATTTTAATATTATATTTGACACAATGAATTATAAGTATAATAAGTTATATCTTATCAAAAATATTAGGTTTTGAACGAATTCACCAAGAAGCTTCCAGCTTTCACTGAAGAAAGTTGTCTTTAATGTTGCACGCTCTTCAGTGATTTATGTTTTATTGTTATTTTCATGGAAACCTCGATTCTCCATACTTGTTAGCGTGAAAAGTTGGTTGGTTTCTCACAAGCTTTTACGCCAATGCTGATTTTTGAAAAATTATATTTTTAACACATTTGCCTCATAATCTCTAAAACTTTTGAACAAATCATTTTGAATTTATCAGGGAATATAAGTACAGTAGTAATAAATAGATGGCAGTAGAATTATTGCTATGTTTTTTATGTTAGGATTTCTGAATTCAAGAAAAAAAGTATGCAAATTTTGACTTTTACTTAAAATTTTCTGTGAATTCCAAAAAGAATCCTATATACATAAATTTAATTGCTATTACTTCAACATCTTCTCCAAGCAGTTCCTAAAATTTTACATTACGTTGAACATTTTCTGACGCAATGGCTTAAATGTACATTTAAATTGTCATGGGAGAGATAACGCCTTAAAAATTCCTTTAATGTTTTCAAGAGTCTGTCAAAAATATCGTATTACATATTTGAGCTCATAGATATTCTTTGTCTACTCTAATTACTGTGAAATGACATTAGTTCCAGATTTTAGACTCGGAAGATAGACCTTTTTATGTGAGAATGGTGGTTTCAAAATACTATTTTAGTGTAAGTACAAGATATTTTCATTGCTTTTCCACTTAGTTTCACTCTTTAATTAAAATAATGTTTAAAAAATTAGACGTGCATTTTTCACATTTTTTAACAAAGACAAGAATTATTAATGTGAACATCGAAGAAACAAGACGGTGCGGGGTGCCGCACACGCCTTCAAATAGAAATCATAGGGCATACCCGCCACAGATGTAGCGTTCTCCATTACCCTCAAGAAGCTAATACATTACAAACTTCAATTACTTCAAATTTCAGAATACCTCATTAACTTGTTCTGAAAATTGTATTCTATCTCACTACCCTGCCGGATTGTCGCCTATTTCCATCCGCACCAACATGCCAAACCCCAAATAGAATTAAATTTCAATTCATTAAAAGAAAAATATCAAAATATCTTCATGTCTCTCTAAGAATTTACTGCATGCAAAAACACCAGATGTAAATGATACGTGATAATTTAGTTTTAATATTTTACCAGTTTGGAAGCGTTTCAAGAATGGATTAAATGTAATATAAATCACAGGAAAGACTAGAATATCACATAGACTAGAAGATAGAAAAGTGAGTGTTCTGGGAAAGAAAAGAATTGGCTGAAAATGGCATTAGATTGTCAGCCTAAAAGAGTGAAAGAATTGTCCACGAGTGCAAATTAGGTCTTTGAAGACCTACAAAACCTGCGCGTGATACTTGTTAGTAGAAAGAAGAAAATCTAGTGATATTTTGCACGTACGTAGTAGATAGTTTTAAACTTCACATTTCGAGACTTTCCTAACATGCGTATCTACTAATTGGAACAACGTTTCTGACTCAGTAGAGGGGGCCAAAAAATAACAGGGAAAAGGAGAAACGCTTTGGGAAATCTTCAAACATTTCTTACTTCCCAAATTAGAAGTCAAGAACTACACGAATGCTACAGGTACAATTTTTTTCAGACATCCCGTCTAATTCCGGAGCCAGGAGGAGCTCAGAGAAACCGGGTCTTGTGCGTGGAAGACGAGAGAAAGCCCAGTCTCAACAACATCGATGATTATTCCCCTCTTTAATAATGCCCCTCCTCCGCCTGCACCCGCCCCTACTCCCTGCGCCCGCGGCGCTCATATCAGACGCAGCGCGCCGTACGGAATTTCGTTGCTCTCTTGTTCGGGCTAACAAAGATCGGAACGCTGAATGAGTTCGAAAGAAAGTTGACATGCGAGCAAACATTCTTTGTGTAGGCTGAATTAAAAATGAATAGAAGCGAGAGTAATTCAAAGAATAACGTAACAAGCAAGCTGTGCATTATGAAAATGGACGAATCAGTGGGAGTGAGATAAATTATATCGATGGAGTGAAATATCGGTCTAGTTTCTTACGGGGTTGTTAACGACTTTTCCACTCTGACGGTCAACATTTGAGTTTTAATTTGAAATGTGTGAAGGCATGAAATTGTTTGGAAAATGATTTTATCGACGAAAATAAAAGAATGTTGTCTCATAGTACTCTAATTTTCACTACGCTACTTCCAAGTCAGAAAAATAATTTGAGAACGACGCAAGCAAAGTGTATCTGGGTACGTAAGCTCAAAGATGTGCTCTCGAAAGTAGAAGTTTCTGGAGAAGAATTAATTGATAGAAAATTTAATATTTCAATGACGTGAAACATTGAAAGAAATCTTTAAAGAGACAATAAAATTATGTTACAATACGTAATTTACTTGGGGTAAAAGGACGTTTTCTTCCTAAAACAAATTCACTTTTTACACGTTGTACACAGTTTTAGTACTATTATATTCAAGTTGAATGCATGTCTTCTTTCATCACCTGAAAGAGAAGTTTTGAGAGTGAGGTCTCAATGCCATCGAGAAGTCTCATGGTTAATGGTGCTTAAACTTAAAAAAAAAGTCTCTTCCAAACGTGAGAAATGAAAATGCTGTCACGTACGCGAGACACTTTTCAGATTGTTATATTTAAAAATTCTGAAACAGAATAGCAAATAAACATTACCCCCAAAAAGTATCAGTAAAAGTTTGCTGCGTGGCGATCCTTTAACCATAGGAATTACGAAAATGTCGACAACACCCTTAAATTATACTCAGAGACGAAGGTTTTATTAATGCAACACAAGCGTCGTAATGTATGAGGCGTTCCAGGCAATGCCTTAACCGATTAGTTCCAAAGGGAATCTACAGAGAAAAAATGATGAAAAATACAAGCTTAAACCATCCGTGTAATGATGTTATAATCCAGCTTTTGTGTTCATTAAAATGCTTCATTGATTGCTTTGCGAGAGTTCGTTGAACGGTATTTCATTATTATTTTAGCGTGCACAATTTATGGAGTTATTGAAGTTCGAATGGCATGTACATTCGTCATTCCTCCCTTAAACAATTTCAGTACACGACATCAATTCAGTTTGACGCATATTCGTCATTGATTTCATAAACAAGAGCACGTTTTAACATATAAACATACACAATGTGTTTTTGATCAGAATCTCAAAGGTATCCGCTCAGGTAGAACACTGGTATTATTACACTTTTTCAGTTGTTTTCAGTATTTGCGGCGTGTACTTTACATAATCACGATAGGTAAAATTAGGAAAACAATGTTGGAATAAACAACGAATGGCATTTATGGGGCATTGATTAATTGGCCCTCTGGAATGCGTTTATTGTCACGTGAAGCGTTTGGATGGTCTTCATTGTTTTCTGCGAAACATTGTATTGTATATTCACATGAATATCGCATACTATTGTAATAAAAGTTCACATTTTTTAGGTTGTTTATAGAGAACTGAGAAGAAATCTTTCGACAAGTACTGACATGTTTAAAGGATCAGACACGTAATTGCTAATCCTAACCGTATAAAGAAAAGTTTACGCTACAACATGATGCCTCATTTTTCTTAGTTATGTTCATAATACTTCCGCAAATGTTGGAAAGTGAAGCAAAATTTAACATTTTATATCGCACACTTTATTTCTGCATTTCCTTTATGCATTCGTTGGGTCCCATTTTACGTTTTCTAGAACGCATATAGCGAGAAATAAAACTCATTTATTCAAAACTTACCCTGTATATTTCGTTTAGCACGCTGTTTTTGCGAGGGGGCGCTGATGACAGGGACGATAACCATGATGCCAACGATAACGACGGCCTGTTTTTGCGACGCGGGTTCCAACTCGCGATGAAATTACGAAGCCGAAGAAAAAAATCTGGAAGGTGCATTTGGCCGTCCGGGCCTGGGCCGGGCCGGGCCGTTCTTCTGAGAGGCTCTTCCGTCCCCGCCCCCGGCCCCACCGCCGTTGACTCCAACGCAGCTCCAGGGGCGTCACGCGACATTAGCGGCGTCGCCGCATTCAGTTGCCGACTCCACGCGCAGTGGGCACAAAGCACAGTATTAAGGGACACAGTTCTAGGAGATTACGTTCGAAAATTAACTATTTTAGACAGACACTAGTTGATTGGTTGGTGATTCCGGGCGCGCCAACTGCTGGGAAGGAAACTGCTCGTTCGCGAACCATGGCCCATTTGTTAGGACTACTCCGGCATTCACCAGGTAGCAATAGGAGAAACTACGAAAAACGACCGAGCAGACCAGCCGACCGCTATAATTCTTCTCCAGACAGCAACATAACTCGATCTAGCTATCAAGCGTCGAAAATCTTGCTACTGTCGGGTCTCGAACGTAGGACCTCCTGGTGAGAGGTGTTGCAATGCCATCAGCCATGCCGTGAGCTATCGCTGTCGGTGCTACAAGTAAAGCGCTAAGTGTTTGGGCGTGCACAATGTGATTCAAGTTCAATTTTTAGCACTAATGCAAACGTAAGACGATGCTCGAATGCTCAGACAAAACTATGCTTGCAACAAAAAACGAAACAAAATGCTTTTATCTGCTCGAATGAGCTACTACTGACCTCAGTGTAACATGGTAGCCAATTAATAATTTTCGAATTTGAATTAAAATAAAAGGAAAGTTAGTAAGTAAAAACGGTGTATGACAGTTATAATTCGATTTTCTTTTCTTTTGTAAAATACACTTCTTAGAGGTACGTGCTTGTTCAAGAAGATGACGATATGACGTACAATAACGACCACCGTGCACAAAAGGCCCCCGAATCTCTGGTAGTTGCCTCTGCGAATCCTCTTTGCTCGCTCTCAGAGCTTAAGTTGCTCGAGAAGCGTCTCAAAATGCTTACGCCACGTCCCGCGTGAATCGCTCGATGGCTTGAAAACGCGGAGGGAGATCAGCAGAGTTGGTTATTTATGAGACTTTGCAAGTGCTCGGCTCCCAAAGTTTCGAAAAGAAACGGCCGTTTTAAAACTGTTTAGATCAGCTTAATACATTTCTTTCCACCCGTTTGTACGATGTGTTTTGTTTCCGAACATTACTTAAATATTTTAGGTGAAATTGCTTAAAATTCTGAAGATAGAGACACGCCAACAAAACACGCCAAGTATTTAATAAGCAACCCTAACTGCAACATAATTACTTTTAAAACCACTTAGTTATTCTCGCTCCTGAATCACTATGCTTGTTCCGCTACTCTAAGGAATGTGAGAGCGATATTTTTTGAGACCAACTAGAGAAGTGCCTGGCGTATACAGGATGAATCATTCGAGACTAGAAAAAAAGAAGGAAAATAGTTACACCACAGGCGATATTTTTTTTTATTATTGCGTTTGTTGCAGTTGTGCTACTCCTTACGGACTGTACTTTCACTATCGCACTGAAATTTACTTTTCCATTCGGTTGTATCTTTAAGTGCCATCCTTTCTTCTGTTCTTGTTTTTCTATCAAATCCATTTTCGTAACTCAAGTGAATTCTCTGATGTTTAATTAAATTTCCTGGAGAAAGAATAGAATTACTAATTGGAATAATCACCTTCCCTAGCGATTTATGGTTACCAGTATATAAGTAATACTTTACTTTTCAGTCTATCCTGAAATTTTCATTGTGCGTTTTACGAGTAAAACCGCCGGTGACAATAGTCGAACTGCTGAGCCACACTTCGTGAAATCACGGGGATACTCAGCTCGAGGCACCGAGAGTCACTGGATGGGTGATTATCTGGGAAGGCCTAATACCAATGGCGCGAAGCTGCTGGCTGACGGAATGAACGACAACAATAACCCAAAATGACACGATTAAGAAGATCTAATCCTTTTAAATGCCGAATAAATACATGGAACAAAGAGTAAAAGATTTTTAGAAACATTACTTATACATATATTACTACCAAAACTGATAATCATTCAGGTGAACATATTATCTTGACGCTCATAATATCCTAACGGTATGTCCTAATGTAAGATATCTTAACTCAAATGATATTCTTGATTCTTACTAAAATATGCCCTAACTCAAATGATGTCCTAACTCTAATGAGACTCTAATCATAATAAAATACACATAATGATATTCTAACCCTCAAAATATCCCAATCTTCTTACTTTCTCAACCCTCATACTATCCCAACCCTCAAATATCCTTACCTAAATCTCAATCTAACACTAATGTCCTAACGCTTGTGCTTTTCATCCTGAACGTCGCCAGCCGCCTCACGCCACACGCCACCGTGTCGGAAGGCAACACAAAAACCGACATGTCGTTTCACCGCAAGTCCCCCACGCTTTCGTTCCTTCTTCCTCGGGGTTTGCCCCCTGTTTTCCCATTCCCCCCTCCATGGTGCTCAGCAGCGCACGGAGTTCAGCTTCCAGTTCAGTGGCAGCAGGAGCTACGGGCCGGGGGAGGCGGGGCGGGCGGGGCGGGGTGTTGCGGGGCGAGGCGGGGTGTTGCGGGGCAGGCGGGGTGTTGCGGGGCGAGGCGGGGTGTTGCGGGGCGAGGCGGGGTGTTGCGGGGCGAGGCGGGGTGTTGCGGGGCGAGGCGGGGGTGTTGCGGGGCAGGCGGGGTGTTGCGGGGCGAGGCGGGGGTGTTGGCGGGCGAGGCGAGGGGTGTTGCCAGGGGGCGAGGCGGGGTGTTGCGGGCGAGGGGTGTTGGGGGCGGGTGGGCGAGGGTGTGCGGGGATGTGCAGGGGCGAGGCGGGTGTTGCGGGGCGAGGCGGGTGTTGCGGGCGAGGCGGGTGTTGCGGGGTGTTGCGGGGCGAGGCGGGTGTTGCGGGGTGTTGCGGGGCGAGGCGGGGTGTTGCGGGACGGGGTGTTGCGGGGTGGGGTGTTGCGGGGCGAGGCGGGGCGAGGCGGAGCGGGGCGGGGGGGGTGGGGGGGGGGGGGGGGGGGGGGGGGGGGGGGGGGCGGGGCGAGCGTTTCGCAAATGGAGATGATCCTGATGAAGGCGGCCGGCGCTATGGTAATCTGGCGGCCTTTTTCGCCCTCGTGCCGCCCTCCGAGGGCGGCGGAGAGCGCGCAGGCGGGGGCGAGCAATTAAGTGCTCCGAGCGTCGCCCCCGCCCCCGCCCCCGTCGCTGCCGCCGCATCCGGATCCACATTTGCCTACAAATGAAGTTTGCAATTATTGAGCGCCCTGCGAGTAAATTGTAGTGCTGTTAACCTCCGCCAGAGGTGCGACCGCCGCGGGGGCGTGTTCTGCGGGAGGGTGAGACGGCGGCCACCCCTCCCGGCGTTGCTTCCCCCTCCTCCCCCATGAGCCCATGGAGCTAGCGACTGCTACACCAAACGGCAAAAACTGGTTCATCCTCAACAAGTAACATCCACTCTTCTCAAGAACAACAAAGAAAATATTCTCATATTACTCTGAAAAAAAATTAACAAAAACAGTCTTCACGAATACTGCAGTTATACGGTAGAGAATATATACATTACAGCCGTTCTTTATATATTAAAAATACCAAAATTGTTGTACTTCCATAATAGAATTCGTAAATACATTTTTTAAACAGCGATAGCTACTTTCTTGGAGTCTTGCTGACGCATGTCACCATTAGTATCATATGCACTAAAGTACTGAGTATGATATTTCAGATGGTGATAGGTAATATGAATGTAGGCGAAATAACACAATCATTCACTATTTACATTTTCAAATGAAATCGACATTCTTTCATGTTTTTTCTTATTTTTTCACAAGTTTCTAGGTATCTAACAAAACCAAAGACATCTCTTAATTCACAAGAGGCCGCTGAGGAGGGCTGAGGAAGTTTTAATTCAATTTCTGCGAGAATTGGACATTAGTAGTATAGGCAAAAATCAAGTAAATCACGAAAGGAAGGACGAAAAGGAAGGATTTCCATCAAAAACTAGAGTTCTCGTTTTTGAGTTTCTAGAATTCTTCTTATAACTCCTCAAGGAGTATATCATACCATCAAAAACTTACCGGCAAGAAGGTCATAGGTCATGATCGCATCAACTCTACTATTTTGAAAAATATTCCCAGAAATGGCCAAGGATTTCTACCCAAGGATTTCCAAGGCCAAGGATTTCTATACGGTGCTAAGGACAGGATATTTCCCACGTTCTTTGTCACTTTCCGTAATACTTTCTATACCAAAACCCAACAAAAACCCTACCAACCCTGCTAGCCACAGAGCAGCCAGTCTTATTCCCATATTGTAAAAAAATATTAGAAAAATTACTATTCAAGAGGCTCTGTAAAGTTATAAATTAAAACAATATTATTCCTGCCTTTCAATTTGGTTTCTCTCGAAGTCATTCATTCCACAAGTCACCAATTACTACGTCTAATTGAAAATATCCTTGGCCGTCATTTAATAGCAGCTTTCCTCTAAGTCACTCAAGCGTTCGACGGGGTCGGGTACGAAGGGATAATACAAACTCAGGAAACTAGATATTTCGAAATACTTAATCAACACCATATCCAATTTCATTAAAGATCGCACATTCATTATACAAGTGGGCTCAGCTTTCTCTTCACCACAAAGAAATTCAGCAGTTCAATAATCTTCCCCACGCTACCCTTTTTGCAGACGATACTGTCTTTTGCATCTGATCAGTATCTCATTACTACAAGGAACTTAATTCAGGAACATTTCACGACTATTGCAACATGGTGTAGAAAGTGAAAAATTAAGATAAATCCAAGTAAGTCCACATCCAAAGATTTCACTCTACGATTTCCAGCCTTCCCAATTACACTAAACGTTGACTCGACAATAATACCATGGTGCACCACAACCGCCCCTGTCCGTTATCTAGGCATCCTAATGGATACCAGATTGTCATGGAAAGACGTGGTAAACCAAGTAAGGTGAACGAAGCAAATAGGCAGTTAGGTATTCTTTGACCAGTCCCTCCACATTAAAGCTCCATTCTGCTTTCCTTATATATAAAGCAATTTTACGTCCGTTACTCACGTACGCTTGCCCAGTCTGATGTAATGCCGACCATACAACAATTAAAAAAATTCAAATATTCCAAAAGAAGGTCCTCAGAACTGCAGTTTCTTGCATACGCTGCTTGCACGTGTATGTATGTATATGTTGTATGAAGTGTGTTTGTTTGTCTTACAGTAGTGGCAGCTTTAACTCGGCAAGACACTACCATTTGTAGTTCGTGTAATACATTTTAAAGGGCTATTTGACAGTTTCTCAGGATTTTATAAAAAATACAAAACACTGCCAAGAATTTGACGACAAAAATGATCATTTCTGCAATTCTCCTATGTTCTTCTTCGCTTCGAATGAGCTAGGTTATTATTTTACCGTTCAAAGACAGTCAGACCGTGATGTCCTCCTGCAAAGGCAAGCGTTAATTTCTTCTTCGGTCGTGAGCGGTTGCCTTTAAGCCCCGCCAGACGCCCGCGGCGGCGCAGACGGCTTGGCGGTTGACTGGGCGCGAGGCAACCGCGGGAGGTCCCGTTGTCCGCAGCTGCTGCACGACGCTGTAACCGCCAACTGCGCCTCCGCCCCCGCCCCGCCCGTGTCTTGTTTCGGCGCGTCTTGTTCCGCGGAGCCTGCAGCCGCCGTCTACGCTGACTAGGCCCCCCCCCCTATTCTCCTCCCTTTGTACCTTCCTTTTTTTTTTTCTCTATCTTTATTTGACTCCGCTTTCTTCATTGCCATGTTCTCCTGAGCGTCGACTTCATTTCTGTGTTCGTCGCCACTTGTTTCTTTTTATCTCCCTTCCCCTCCGTAGTCGTCTTCTCCTCGGCGTTGACTTCTTCTTCTTCTTCTTCTTCTTGTCTCTCAGGCATTAGACCTGTTGGTCTGTTGCGACTCGTTCATCACTCCATCTTCTTTCGGGTCTTCCAATGCTTCTTTTTCCGCGAGCTGTATAGAAGAGGAGTTGCTGAGGTAAACGATTTTCTATTCTAGTATGTGGTACTTCCATTTCTTTCTATATTAGTCTTCTTAGTACTTGACTTCACTTCTATATTCGTCGGCTAATTATTCGTTGCTTCTCACTTCTCCTTCGTGTTCTTCTCTTCTGCCACCTTCTCCAACTCCACCGTCACCTTCTCGTCCGCCTTCTTTTTCATCCCCCCGCGAATACACCAACCCAGTTGCTTTACTTCCCCCTCTGCCATCTCCCCTTTTTATAAGCACCACTCCCTGCATCTGCCTTAGACAACTTACATCATGCTCTAAAAATTTCGTTTCTATCCCCTTCCCAGTATCCTGCCTCCGCATCTGACACCTACAACAGGTTCTGTTGATACCTCCACCGTTGCTTCAGGCACTTTGCTTCACCCCTTAAACCTCCATCTCAAAACCTCCCACTGGCCTCATCCCTACCCCTTCCCCCCTTCTTCCCCCCTCCGACCCCTACAACCCCTTTCCCCCAACCACCTTGTTTCACGTCTTGAACCTCCGCTTCCATCCCCCTCCGGTGTCCTACCGCGACATCTGCCACCCTTTAAGGGCACACCCTATGTTCACCTTCAGCACGCGATACCTCCCGCTGTCACAGTCGCCGACCCAGCCATCCCCACCTCTCCGTCCTCACTCCCCCTCCGCCCCGCCCGCCGGCCGCGTCCGACGGTTGTCGCGTCGCGGTGGCTGCTCGGCTTCTCAGCCAACTTGCGGGAACGCACGCCCCTCCGCCCCCGCCGCCGCCGCCTTTCAGACGTCGCCCTTCCAGAGCCTCCGTCGCCGGCGTCTTGGCGGTCCAATGCGGGGACACGCCCCCACCGGGCCCGGCGCTCCGTGCACCGCGGCGCCGCTGCCACTCTGGGAGCGGACTTGCCCCTGTCTTCGCCGCGAAACGCCCCGCCCCAGTGCCTTCTACCCCGCCGCGCCCATCCCCGCTTTGCTCGCCCAGCCCTTCTCTCCGCCTCGCTCGCTTCAACCCGACGCCACCGCCTTCGCTGCATTCTCATGGCAATTCCCGCCTCCGTCCCGGCTTCCGCCGAGGAATTGCAAGAACTCTTTGGGCACTGGCGTAAGCTCTCTTTCGCGTACTTGTGCACGTCCCATTCTCACATGCTTCGTTAGGCTTTCTGGCGTGTGGTCCCTTGGCTTTCCGGATTTCCTTTGTTGAAACCATCGACTGCCTATTTTCTATTTTGTTTTCTATCTTCGTCTAGTTACTATGCCTCGTACTCTGCAATTCTATTTTTATACGATTCATTGCACACACTTCCTTTCCAGCTGTCTCCTCAGGTGGAGTCTCCTCGTGTGGAGTCTCCGCCAGGTTTATTTTAGGATTGGCCATTTTTATAATTCAAACGAGAGCGTTGGTGTAAAATATTTGCCCTAGTTTCTGTGGCAACGTTCCCTACAGTTCACTTCGTCATGTCCATTTCGCTCTTGCTCCGCTCAGTGCTCGAGCACGTCCCGCTCTGCTCCCGCTCTATTCCGTCTCCGCTGCGCCTGTTGACATCGGTTGACATTCAATACCGCTCCACCTTGCCACAATGCATCCTCACTACGCATCCACTCTGACACGCTATGCCCTTGTCTCCATCCAAGACATCGCCGCACCCCCCGGCCGCCGCCACTGCCCTGCGACTTCCCTTCCTCCCATAGCCTTGCCCTGCCCCCGCCCTCGCCCCGCCCACGCCCCGCTCTCGCCGTCGCCCCGCCGTCACCCCGCCCACGCTTCGCCCTCGCTTTGCCCTCACTTCGCCCTCGCCCCGCTCTCACGCCACCCTCGCCCCGTCCTCGCCCCGCCCTCGCTCCGCCCTTGCTTCGCCCTCGCTTCGCCCTCGCCCCGCCCTCGCCTCGCCCTCGCCCCGCCCCCTGCCCCGCCCTCCCCCCGCCCTCGCCCCCCCCTCGCCCCGCCCTCGCCCCGCCCTCGCCCCGCTCTCGCCTCGCCCTCGCTCCGCCCACGCCCCGCCCTCCCCGCCCTCGCCCGCCCCCGCCCTCGCCCCGCCCTCGTCGCCCTCGCCCCTTGCCCCGCCCTCGCCCCACCCACGCGTTGCCCTCGCCGTCGCCCGGCCGTCGCCTCGCCTCGCTCTCGCCGCGCCCCGCCACCTGCCCCGCCCTCGCGCAACCCTCGCCTTCGACCCATCCTCATGTGGTCGTTCCGCTTTCCGCCTCCTCCCACGCGCCGGGTCGCTTGCGCCGAGCGACGCACCCGCCCAACTTTTTAAAAAGTTTCCCGGCGGCCCCCGGAGGGTGAGCTCTGTGCCCTGCACGGCGGCTACGCAGCACGCAGCGCGGCGCTCCCGCGAAACGAAGTTTATTCATAATGAGCCTTTCAGAGAGAGCGGGCGCCGTCTCCGCATAATGCCGGAACGCGCGGCTCTATTAAAGCTCTGAGCTCCCGCAGACCGACCGCGCCCCCTCCCGCTCGCGGGGACTAGGCCTACTGCACTCTGAGCGGCTGTCGGCGCAGCTCAGCTTTCTCTGTTGCACGCGCGCCAAACCGAGCGTCTCTGCGCGGACGCGGTGAATTTTCGGATGGGGTTCTCAAGTAGTCCGTTCTTGCTGTGTGTCGTATAATATCTCATTCTACACAATCTCGGTTGGAAAGAGAAAGCAGGAGTTGGTGTGTTCTCTTTCCAACTGAGGAAAATGTGCGGTTTTCGACATGGCAATTACTGCCTCTTTGAAGACAAACGCGAGTCCTATAGCGACAATCAGAGGATTCTAAAAATTGATTGATTGATGATTGCGGTCTCGTCAACTACGAATACTATGATTAGTAGAAAATAATCACCGTTGCGATAAAGTGGCTGAAGATCAGGCGATAGATTGTAAATGGAATAGCGTTTTCCATTCGCCGCACTGGTGCGCACCCAGTGCGCACTCACTGCACTGACGACCTAGTCAGTGCAGTCCAGTGCACCCAGCCATTGAGAGGTTAGGTACGGAAGTTATCCATGCTGATTTAGATTCGTGCTGAAATTGTGAAGGCAATTGAAGTACTCATGTCACGCAGGGACACTTCGAATGATGCAGTATATTATGGTTTGCAAGAAATCTCTTAAAATAATTTTTGTGACTCGGGAAGTTTGGAAAATCAGTTTGTGTTTTCCTAAAATGTAACCTTGAATAACTTCATGTTAACAAATTCAGTGCTATTTAGAAATCAAAGTGTAGGTACGTCTCAATTTAGAAACGCTAATAAAGTGAAAATGAAAATAGTGACCCTTACAAAATCATTCAAATACATGCGTCAAGAAATGTTTCTCGCACGCCCATACATATACGAGCGGAAATGCGCATGTTAATATTTTATGGTGTTCAATAACCAAACAATTCTGCAGATGCCTTTCGGTTCAAAATCTTGTGTTCTATACCGATCACTGGCAAATCTCGAAAAATAAAATTTCGAAACATAAGCATTTGAAGTTTTCGTAGTTTTTAAATAAAGAAATCACACGTTCATAATTTATGAATTAAGAAGTCAGAATTACTAAAAGACTTTATAAAAAATATAACAATGATCATAATCCAAAATTATTATTTTTCGAGTTCCATCAATGTGACACCAAGATCAGCTGTGTATAATTTCACTGTGTAGCGCATAAGCCCTGACTCAGTTCCGGAATCCGTTTCATTCGTAGCTACCCTTCAGGCGTGTGGGGCAGCACTGTTGCAGAGCGATGACGTTTCTGCCCTGCACTAGGGTGGGTTTCAGTGCAACGAGTGGAAAACGCTATTAGATAGATTGTAAATCTGGAATCATATAAGTGCAGTGCATGTCTTTATCGCGGGACGTGGCAGTGACCTTCGCCCGCAAGATGGCGAAATCCGTCGCCGCCCCACCCGTAGGCTTGCAGTATCTCCAACCAGCGGGGTATTTCCATAGCGCATCGCAACTGCTCCCCCGGCATGTCTGGTTATGCTATGTGTGTAAGTGAGGCATGAGGATAGGATGAGGAAGAGGAAGGAAAGATTGCGCGCGGTCCCTTAGCCGTTTGTTAGGTTACTGCTCCAGCATTCGCCTGGTGATGATTCAAGAAACCACAGGTAGCTACCTATCAGAGCAGCTGGCCGTTAGAATGTTCCTCCAGACAGCGGCTCAATCCGACCTACTAGTATCGAAAATACCCCACTAAGGAACTCGAAACATAGAAAATCCCGGTCAGAAGCCCTGCAGTGAAAGCAGTTGATGCTTTGAGCTATCTCAGCCGATGGGATATTGAAGACTTTCTGGTAAAACATCGTCCCAGTCGTAGTGAACATGCTAAGGTGTTAGCAGTCGAAATGAGCTACATGTGGAGCATTTTCACCTGACGAATGTTCCTGTCTGTACTTGGCACGACAGCATTGTTCGAGCGATGGTCAACCAGCAGCGTTCCTGTCTCGCGGTCATGGGTTCAGGAGGTATGTGTGATTAGCGCGAAGACATCACTCCCCGTAATCTAGTCTCCTCAACCTGTGAAATGAGCTTTCTCATCGTCATACGGCAACATATATAGGAGGAGGAGCAAGGAAAACACACTTTCTAATCTTTCCCGACCGGGAATTGAAGCACGGGGTCGCGTCATGGAAAGCGAGCACGCTGACCAAGGAGGTATAACGCGAGGACAATCTTGCCCGCTTGCATGCTATTCTTCTATTAAAAAAATTGAATCTAGTAACAGTAGCATCAGCACAAATAATGTGTTGAGTCTAGACCAAAATGACCAACCGCTTTCGCAAAGACCCACACAGCCATACGCGTCGAGTTCGTCCAATGGTTTGAATGTTTTTTAATAATTTTTCGCGGCATCATCAGTCTCCAAAAACAGAATGAGTCGCCACCCGCATCCCTTTTCCTAAGCAGGAAAGCAGTGTCTTCGCAATGTCTTAGCACGGCAAGTACAAAAGACACTTACAAGGATGTGAATCTTGCTAGCAAAATTTAAATCAGTTGCGATCGTTCAATGATGATTTAATTCATTTTGTTCGTTAGAGAATGCATAAAACGTTCAATACGAACCACATTTATTAGAAATGGTGTCTTCAGTACTATGTTTTGTCTTCGTTACTCTTTTTAAACCATTTTCAAGTGTAGTTTCTCGAATACCATGAATTATCTTCGGTTTCCACTAGATTCAATATTTTGCAATTGAACATATATTTCATTTTCATGTTCAAATGTTTAATGATATTATTACATTGTTCAGAATGTATCCATTCAAATGAAAAGGACGTTTTGAATGAAACCATTCAAAAAGTTTAGGCTGTCAAACTCTCAGAGATAATTCCCACATGTGAAATCACAACATTACCATCAACGCAACGCTATCGATCGCAAACCAACACCATCTGCATTTTAACAAGCGCTAGCAAGGTTGATCTCTTCCCTCCTCTCCTCTACCAGCGCCGTCTCATGGATCCACTTCTTCCCTCCGCCCGCCCCGAGCCTCAAAGGGGCGCGCTTAATAAAGCGAATCGCGTTTTGAGGCGCGAGGCTCTTCGCCCGCACAGAACCCCTCTCGCCCTTCCGCCGCTCTGGGACGTCCGCCTCTCCCCAGCCCCCCAACCCCCCCGCAGGACTCCGTTCCCGCACAAACCCACTCCCTCTGTCTATCCCCGTCCGTTACTTTCCCCCACCACACTCCGCCACGCGGCCTCCTCACCTCGACCCATTCCTCCATGGCCTCTCCACACCCCTTCCCGCCACGCTTCTCTTGACACGGCCACTCACTGCCACAACTCTCCACCCCACACAACTCCCAGACAAGGCCCTTCCCCGACATGGCCCCTCCCCGCCAAAACTCCCCTCTGCACAGCCCTTCCACCCTCCCCACGCTTCCCCGACTCTGCCCTTCCCACCATGACCCTCCCCGTCACAGTCCACCCACGGCTCCGCTCCCCGCCATGCAGCTTCGACCCTGCCCTCCCCGTCTCTCCCCGCCCTGATCCAGTCCTCCACCCTACCCTCACACCCGCCCCGAGGGGCCGCCAAGGGCCAAGGGCTGAGGGCGAGGCTGAGAGTGAGGTTCGCTGCTGATCTGCCGGATTTCGCTGACAAAGGCCTGGAACTTGCCCGTAAAGTTCGTCTTAAAGCATTTACGTGGCCGGTAAACTGAACTTCGCCGGTTTCGGATACCGACGCTGTGCGGCGCGCCAGTCGCCGGATGCTCGCCCGCCTGCGGGGCTGTTTGTCGCGGGTTATGATGAATGTCGCTAGGACTTCGGGAGAGGGCAGAGAGACAAAGTTGTTATCTTTCGACTCCGATTCGGACGACCGTGAGTAAGGCTGGAAATAATTTTGGGATTGCAGAATGATCGACTTTTATCTGTTTTGTTGGGATGATGTAAAGTACGACTCTTGATTTGGGGAACAGTGAGTTTTCCGGAAAACACATTGTCTTTACAAAAGAAGACTTTAATGATTACAAGGTTTGAAAAGTTTATTTTTCCACTCAATACTCTTGGAAAATGGATTCATTCTCTTTTATTTACGTAAAAAATATTGAACTTGCACTCCGGACGAAAATTTTATTTTTCGTTATATCTTTGATCTTAGAAGCCGTTTACTTTCAGTACCTTCCTACAAACAGTAGTTTTAAACAATTCTTTCGTTTCAGTTACATCAGTACAGTGATATCAAAGTTATCAGCGACTGCAAACTCCCAGCACGATGCGAGTCGAAATGTTACGCCTTCTAATCAGAATGTTCATGTAAGAGAAAGTATACATATGCGAGTTAGGTGAATGAAATGTGTAAACCGGTGTGTATCGTTTATTTTAATTTTTGGATCTCGCAAGTTATGTTAAAAATATTAGATAAGAAATTCACGAAAATTTTATACGCACTTTGAATCATTTCTGTAGATATGTGTCAGGAGCGATAACTCAGTGCACAACTGATGTCACTGCAGCGCTTATGACCGGGAGGTCCTAGGTTCGAGTCCTCACGAGAATATTCGACAAAATTTTCATGACAGGATTTTCAAAAACTAGCTAGATAGCGTGGTCGAGTCCAGCCGCTGTCTGGAGGAGAATTCTAGTGGCCGGCTGCTCTGATCGATAGTTTTCCGTGATTTCTCCGATCAACACCAGGCGAATGACGGAGCAGTACCCTACCAAACGGACCGCGCGCGATCTGTCCTTCCTCTTCTTTGTCCTATCCTTTTCCCTTACAGACACTTACACGAACATGCACTACACTACCACACATTCCGGGAGACCGGTCGGGAGCTTAGAGCTTGTGCCGGCTGTGGTGGTGCCCGGCTGATGGGAGAGTCCTGGATATGGGGTAAACCCCGCTAGCCGACAGTAGGTCGGCGTCGGATCTCGCCATCCAGGGAAGATCACCGCCATCTCACGAGGAAAAGCATGCACTACACTTACGGCACTACTGACCTAGGCTCTTGATGCGCCCGGAATCATTAACAACCAACAATCCAGATATGTAATTTACAAAATTAGTCATCTATTGCTATTCATTTTCATTAAAATATGTTTGACATTTGAAAGCCTTTTCTAAGTAGATTCCTTTCATATATAGGCTTATTTTGCCTACTTCGCCTTTATACACTTTCACCTACATGCGGACGTAGCTATTGGCTTTTGAAAATATGGCACAACTGCTGTGGATTTAAGCGGAAACAAATTAAGAAATTGACCGTTTGACGATGCAGTGTATTTGGGCTCAGATGGATTTTAAGATTTAATGATTTCGTATAAAAAAATGTATAACAAACGTATCCGACTTTTGCAAGGTCAATCTATGCATACTTCCAATTCCCAGTTAAAAAATACATTTCCTTCTTTATTACTAGAATAAATTTTCAAATGTGATGTTTTTGCTTATCACAAGTATGCGTCTACTCATATTAACCAACTTTTTTGTTATTGTTACGAATTTTTAATGCACAAGAAGTGAAATTAGTCATTTTGAATTTTACAGTTTATATCAATATTTTTAGTACCGCAGCTATTCAATCTTAAATGTTTTACACGATTTACTATTTTTTCTCGGGCGATTTCTGTATTAACCATATCCCTTATTCTCTCAGCCAGAGAACAAAGCCAGTGACGGATCAAACGACTAACCTTAATAGTATTGGCTTGTGTGGTTTCCTATACTGTATATAGATGTTATATATAGTTGATAGATCAAGAAATGGGAAGGAAAGATCGCTCACGGTCCATAGTCCTGGCCCGTTTGTTAGGGTACTACTGCGGCATTCGCCTGGTGTTGATCGGAGAAACCACGGAAAACTACCGATCAGAGCAGCCGGCTGCAAGAATTGTCCTCCAGACAGCGGCTGAACTCGACCTCGCTATCTAGCTAGTGTTGAAAATCCTGCCATCGCCATGAGTCGAAGTCTAGGACCTTCCGGTTATAGGCACTGCAGGGACATCACTGGAGGTGTGAACCAGCTAAGGTCCGCTCAGAGAAATGCACTGCTCTCTCAAACTACTGACTCCAAAGGCGCGTTGTCTAGGAGCCTTTTCACACGAAAACGCAGCAGCGCGCTACCGAACACCGCGACTGCTAGCAAATCCTGGGTTGAAATGGAGGTCTTCCCACTGGGATACTCGAGGCGTCGCTTTATCTGCTGCTGCCCATTTGTTCGTCATCGCCCAAGAGTCGACGACGCCCCTGTCCCTTCCTCAGCAGGAGGCGGTGGCCCCGTGGGAAGTGCCTCGTCGCTCATCGGATACGTGCGGCAGTGTGCGCGTCGGAAGGGGCCCTAACGCGCCCCTGGCGGTTGGCGCGGGGAAAGGCGTGCTCACTGGCTCGGGGTTTGCTTGTTCTGGACACACGTCGTGCGCCGTACGCCGGCGCGTGGCTTGGCCGCAGCCCATCCCGAAGACAAACGCCGGCGCCGGTCAACTCACCACACACGGGCCCACGTTGCTCCGTGCTCGTCCCAAGCGAGGATTACACGCTGAAGCAGGTGCAGGTTTGCTGCGTTGACCGGGGAGTCCTGGATCGTAGGTTCGAGTCCCGCTGGTGGCGCATTGACGATAAGAATGAAGTAGCTGAGGTATAACCAACCACCGGGTTGATTGATTGATTGTTAGTGATTTCAGGCGCAACAATTAATGTCACTAATCCCGTGTATGTAGTTCATGTTTTCTCATTAGGAGGTGGCGGTGATCTTCCCTCCCTCGATCCGGCACCGACATACCGTCGACTAGCAGGGTTTCCCCAGCCTGGTATCTCCCATCAGTTGGCACTCACCTAACCGCGACAAGCTCGAAGTCCCCGACCGGTCTCCGGGCGTGTGTGGTAGTGTAGTCAATGTTCACGTGTGTAAGGCGTGAGGATAGGACAAAGTAGAGGAAGGAAACGTTGCGAGCGGTTCGTGGCCCGTTTGTTAGGGCACTGCTCCGGCATTCACCATTCACTACCTGACTGAGATATTTAGGAGTCCTCAACTACGATCCGACGTTTCCAAATCTCCTCCGAAAAGATACAGAATGCTCGACGAAACCTTTAAATAACGACTCAACAATAATTTACGAACCGTGCGTGATCCTTTCTTTCCCATTCTTTTTCCACATTCATTCCTAGAGAAGCGTCTTTGACTCATATGCATAACACGAGGTCTTTAATCCATCATCCTGAACAGATTTCGGAAGTACTGTGAACACGCACATGTCATGTAAATAACCAAAGAGAGCTGGGGAGGCAGTAGAAGACCGAAAAGCTGCAGAAGAGGCATAGTTCATGAGTCAGGGAGCACAATTAAGGACTTGTAAATGCATTTCGAAATTGTAAGAATTTTAAAGCAGCCTTGTATTTCTTCATTGCCACTACATTTATTTCTTTTCAGATTGTTAAATTATCTATAACGTCAAGAACGAAATTCGTTGAAGATTTTAATATCTTAGCATGTATTTTTAATATGAGAATGAGTTTCGTGGTTTATTGTAATCAAATTTTCATTGCATCATTGTATCACGTCTCTATCAAGACAACGAAAAAGATTGTACACGTTTTCCTTCGTATCATCAGGAAAACGCAATTCGAACGACAATTCTGCCTTTGATTCGTCGTCGCGGGAGAGTGGGTTAGGATATTCTATCGGAGGCTTTGGCCTTGGTTCCTTAAAACCGGGGGGGGGAGGGGTGTGCGGGATGAATGAAGTGCGACGGGGAAGAGAGGGGCATGGGAGAGGGCGGGGGCTAGGAGTGAAGGTGAGAGATTAGGGCGAGGCAGGGTGATAGAAGAACGCCTGAGACCGAGCGGAGAATCGGTAGCGGTAGCTCAGTGCATCAACTGATGTTACTGCAGCGCTTCTGACCGGGAGGTCCTAGTTTCCCACTTCCCACGGCGGCAGGATTTTCGACAGCTTTTCAGCTAGGTCGAATTCAGTCGCTCTCTGGAGAATTCTAGCGGTCGGCTGCTCTTATTGGTAGTTTTCCGTGGTTTCTCCGATCAACATCAGGCGAATGCCGGAGCAGTACCTTAAAAAACGGGCCACGGACCGCGCGCGGTCTGTCCGTCTTCCTTGTCCTATCCTCTCCCCTTACACACACACACACACACACACACACACTAACATGCACTACACTACCACATATTCCGGAAGACCGGTCGGGATCGTAGAGCTTGTCCCGGCTGGGGCGGTGGGAGAGTCCTGGTTAGGGGGAAACCCCACTAGCCGACGGTAGGTCGGCGCCTGATATCGCCATCCAGCGGGGGAAGATCACCGCCATCTCACGAGAAAAACATGCACTACACTAACGGGACTAATAACCGAAGCAGTTGACGTGCTCGGAAACACGAAAAAATCAATCAATCCGAGCGGAGATGCGGAACAGCGCAAGGGCTCGTAGACGAAAAGGGTTGGGGAGACTATTGCTGCGAGGGGATGGGCGAGGAGTGCAAGGAGTAGGGCGAGGGATGGGGTGAGACATCAGGAGAGCTAGAAGTGGTTGGAAAGTGGCAAGTGGCGTGATACGGTGGGCGGAGTTTGGGCAATGTTCGTGAGGAGCGAGGCGTGGGTGGAATCGTGGTTGGTGCGGGAACTATTTGGTTTGAGGCGTAGGGGCCGTGGGTGGTGAGTGGTGTCATCCATGGGTGGTGCCACTTGTGGTTGAAGAGAGTCGTGGGTGGAGCGAGACGAGAGTGAACCAAGGCGAGGTGGGACTGGGAGAGCTAAGGATTCCGCGAAGAAGAGCGAAGGGCTGGGCGTGCGGTGTAGGGCGAGAGCTCCTTCACGGAGAGGGCAATTGAAGGACGGAGAGAAGTGGAGCATGGTACCGGAGCCGCGTGGGGCGGGGGCGGGGGCGGGGGAGGTCGATGGGCGTGTCAGCGGCGCCGGCGGAGGCGGAGGCGCGGGCGGCGGGCTGACGCGGTGTCACGGCGTGTCGAGCGCTGTAGCACGCGGCCGCAGCCGTCACGCGACTCGCTGCAGCCATCTGTCGCCCCACGCCCCCGGCCCCGCCCCCGAGCCTTGCAAGCGCCGCTTCCACCGCCACCGGAATTCTAGCGGCGGCAACGACAGCCGCGCACAGCCGCGTGGAAGCCCGGAAAGATGCCTGGCTGCATAGGAATTCGCTGTGGTTTATACGTCACTGAACCTTTTCTTCAGCCGTTTACTCCTTTCTAAATAATTGTATTTCTGCAAATATGCTTTTCAATAAACGTTTGTCACATTTTAGCATCACCCCTCATACTGCCGGTGCACCTCGACAACGGAAAGATAAATCGCGATACCAAGAATCATCATATGGATCTATAAATTTAACAATTAAGACTTGAAACCAAACGTAGGGGCGCCTTTTCACAAACGTTACCGTACATGCGGTGACTTAAGTTCACCAATCTACACGTATTATTTCAAAATTTGGTTAAATTCTCTTCGGTCTGGATAAAGTTAAGTTTCTGATTCGTTGAAGAAATCTATCAAATTTTCTGTATGTTGGTTACTTTGTATCAGTCAATGGAAACTCGCACAATACTTTGTATCAATTTCCATGCCTGTGTGGGAACAAAAAATTGCACCGTTCATTAACATCTTTTATTCATTAAAATCATTAACAATCGTTTTAATTTGTTGATAGAAGTGTAGTGGTGTGTTTATTTAATTGCGTTTTAGTAAAACAGGATAAAAGAAATAATTGGCACTGCCTGGTGACATACATTTAATCTTTCTGTAACTAACTACATGAGCAAGGAGTTCATTAGTATGCCTCTTCAGATAAAAGAATTTTCTTAGAATTTAGTTTTAATCCTAGGATGCATCATTGAATACATGAGTCCATATGTAGAGAGTATGAGACCCTCCACAATACGCTATCCAGAAATGCACATAATTTTTATTCTTAGTCATTGCTAAAAAGTCAACTCATAATGTTAAACAAATGATTATCTACTTAACCTTTCGACTCTGTATCTCCAATTCTTACGTGGGTTCTGTTTGGGGTCTTATTTTATCCCAAACATTTCACACAATAGTATACAATCATTTCATGCACGGATGTTATTTGAAATTATTAATTCAGAAAGTCGTGATATTTATTTACTTTATTTACTACATCGCCCTAAATAAAGAATAATGTTTCCAGAAAAACAATGCAGTATATTCTCATAACTATACATAGGTGTTTATCGTACCAGAGAGATGAGAAGATGAGAGATTGTATACTATTGAGTTTGAAACAGGCCTACGAAACGATAATCACTACCCCAAATGATCACTCAGAAACTGCAACATACGGACGAATAATACTAAACGGAAATGGACACGTTTTAAGAATTTTTCTATTTGTAATTTAGATGCCAAATGTGGCAATTCTGACCCCAACAGCATAAAAATAAAATTATTTCCAACAAAAAAACTTCAAAAACTGAAA
The DNA here is from genome assembly GCA_964035755.1 of Teleogryllus oceanicus. Taxonomy (NCBI): domain Eukaryota; kingdom Metazoa; phylum Arthropoda; class Insecta; order Orthoptera; family Gryllidae; genus Teleogryllus; species Teleogryllus oceanicus. Next base: position 90,105,801 of record CAXIVR010000007.1, read on the forward strand.
ATTTTACAACACATGTAAAATTGGACATCAATAGAATATCTAAAAGGAGAAGTTCATGGGAATAATTTTCACTGTGTTGCACACCATTATTAGCCCCTAGGGTCAAAAAAGACTCCAAATAGAGACTTATGGTCAAATAACTATTAAGCACTGATTCTGCTGAAATTCAGTTCGGCAGCACTCGTCCTATGCGACGCAACGCGGCTTCCCGCAGAGCGCCTGCAGCGCCCCCCGCGGGCTATTGTTCCCTCCGCCCCGCGATCCGTGCCGCTGCCCGCGCCCGCGCCCGCAGGCACCGTAAATCCCGCGCAGTTCGGGGGCAGCGGACTGGGCGGGGGCGGACGCGCGCGAGTGGACAGGTGGCGCTTAAAGGCGATGGCGCGCGGCCGTGCAGACGCAGCGTCGACAGGGCGTAAGAACGGAAGCGCGTATGGTGTGGAGGAGGTAAAGTCGGGAGGTAGTGAGGTCGGGAGAACGTAAGGTCGGGAGGCCATAAGCTCGGAAGGACTTATGGCCGGGAGGACACAAGATCGGGAGGACTTTAGGTCGGGAGGAAATAAGGTTGGAAGGACTTAAGGTCGGGAGGACATAAGATCAGAAGGACTTAAGGTCGGGAGGACACAAGATTGGGAGAACGTAAGATCGGGAGTACGTAACGTCGGGAGGACAAAAGGTCGGGAGAAAGTAAGGTTGGGAGGACGTCAGGTCGGAAGGGCGTAAGATCGGAAGAACGCATGGTGTGAAGGAGGTGAAGTCCGGAGGAAGTAAGGAAAGGTCGGGAGGTCTTTTCAAAGTATTGATATGCATCTTACGAGGATATAAGAAGCATTCTGTTTTTCTCTAAAAACTTGTCTATCTGGATACGTAGTTTGACCTAGAGAGAGAACGTCTCTGACTGAACAGCATAAATCAGTAGAGTAACCAAACAACAAACACTTTCAAACGTTACGGAAATGAATTAATAGAAAGTATCAAATTTAAACACATCCTCTGTCTTTGGTAAATTTAAAGATCATGACTGATGATAAAATACTAACATATTCTTCAAACAAACCGATTTTGTGTTTGGGAAACATGGGGAAAATAATTTTATTTAAAAAAATACTGATATTTTTATCTAACACCAAACTTGATGAGCTTCCTATCTATCTTGAATTTGATTATACGCATGTTATTAAATAATGTTTATTTTTATATTATTCGTTGTTATATTATTATTATTATTATTATTATTACTATTATTATTACTTACGTATCAACCACGCTACTACATCTATTTTCTTTTGTCTATCGAAACACAGTACGTTCTCGGTGCATACTGACGTGCACGCATGGTGGTATTGTAGTTACGAGAAGAATGCCTGGCGAGTGTGTATCGCATGTCGCCTGAAATGATAGGACGAGGGGCGAAAGGAAAACAACACCTGCTAAACATTAAAATCGATTACTTTGACGAGGAAGCGCGCAGTAAATAGGACATATTACGCTTTTTCCATACAACTCAATTCCTTTCAGGTGTCTTTACGAGTCGAGTTGGTGCATCTCCTAGTACATGCCATATTGTTCCGTAGGTTTCCTTAACTTCCTCATTCATCAGGTAAATTTTAGAGTAGAAGATTTCAGTGTGTATTCTTTTCAAATAAAATTTTTCTCCGCCGCAGGAACGGCTTATACTTCATCCTAAAAATGACTGCAAAATACGAGCGTAATATTTTATTCTGAGCCGGCATTCATCTGGTCCTAAAATCTAGATAGATGTGAATCTACTTTCCGACTGGATAACGAAATACTGCTGTATAATAGGTCATTACACTGAAGTATAATAGGTCACGATGCACAAAATAGGTCAAGAAAGCAGATAAAAGGATTGGTCTGAGTGCAGGAACTTCTCACCCCCCACGTGAACAATTTTATCGCCTTAATAATTTACGCGCGCTCACCAAGAGCAATGGGATTATAATTCTTCGCGAAAAGCAAAAATACTGACGACTATTCGCGCTAGGCGGGCCCCCCGCCGGAAAAGTCTAATGGTTTAAAATTTTCAGCGAGCGTGAGAAAAAACTGAGCGCTCTTTCTTTCTGTGGAGTAAAAAGGTGGCGGTGGAGAATCGCCCCCATCTATCTGGCCGAGAGATGTGTTGTCGCGGTGGCGGCGCTGGCCGGAGATGCGTGGGAGAGACTGGGCGCGCGCCGTCGCGCGTTACTCCCTGGAATGTCGATATAGCATCAGTGAATTTTCTTCTCTACGCAATGTGATAATTTTGGTTAAAAGGTTGAGATATACCAAAATTTTCCTCTCTCTACATTTGTATCTGCTAAAGATCTTAGCGTCCGGCTTGCTGGGTCAATGGGTCACGATATATTATAATCCTTATTACCTCTATAATGGATTATAGGATCCGCCGACTATACAGCGCAGCTGGGAATCTGAAATAGAATGATTCTATTCCTAGTTCATTACTGTTTGGATTGACTAAATGAAAGATCACTTTCTTTTCTAAAGAACAAAATTCAACAAAGTTTATTTTTGCCTTTTTAGCAAACACTTTAGAGAATTCATAATTTTTAGGCCTTTGATCAAGATATCTTTCAATTTACAATTTATACCGCGGTTAACTTATCTTTTCTTCGTTCTCAGTCGAAGTATCTTGCGATCTTGCCGTAGTCCAAAGTTCCATGAAATCCTCTTCTGCCCCTATCCAAGCTGGTCTCCAACTATCAAAACTATCAGTCCCGATTACGTCCTATGACATAGTCCCGAACTCGATTACCACTCCCGACAAAGTTCCAATTTATACATCAATATTGCTTCCACATCAAAATATCTGCAATATCATTCACTGTCCTTAAAATTTCACTGATGACCCAATTCTATCTCGATTGTACTCGTTCCCTCTCACGAACATACGATCAGTTCAGAAGCGCGTTTCCGAGCAGAATGAAATCTTCCTGCATGATTCATCCCTCGAAGACTTCGTATTAAACTACCTTCATTTTTTTCATAACATTTGACCGTCCTTCTCTCACCCAGCCAATCCATACGTTTGTTATATTTTGGTGTAGCTGACCATCTAAACTTCTTCGCCCAATCCCAAATCTTCTACTTTCGGCACCAAGCCATCTCTTAATGCATTTAGAAAAAACAAAAACTACATTGTTTATTCACGGTCGTTGCTAAGCTCTAGCTCTCGTGATATTTCGTAATGCATGTTCCACCATATTGTCTACAAATAAATGTTAGTTTATTTTAACGTGACATATCGGTATGTCACTATATATATATATATATATATATATATATATATATATATATATATATATATATATATAGGTAGCCGATTCGATGGGGGAGATTGCTAAGGCAGAAGTGCCTAGGGAGTCCTGTCTAGGGAATGGTTGTGTTGTGTATGTCAGTATGTTTGTGTGTGTATTTCATTATCCATCATCATATCCATCATCTTCACCCCATCCTCTAGGGCTAACAACCCTAGAGTGTAAAAGAAGGATTTGCATTAAATGCAAGATGCTCCCCTGTAGAGTAGAATAATATGCTCCTACCCGGATATGCAAGTCTGAGTTCCGGTGGGATGCACGTATCGCGTGGACCAATGATGGCCGATTCGCATAAAAAATATATGTACTATGCTTTTTGGGTGGAATTAATTCTACTTTTGGTAGCTAGTGGTATTTCCTGTCCTACGCCTTATTTATTTTTATTGTCTACGCCTGGCGGTAAGGGAGACATATGGCGAGCATGAAGAATTTCCATCACCATATCTTGCATATCTGGGCAGCCCAAGGATTTTTTAGTTACACAGTAATAGAAAGTGAAACGATTGTAAATGGAAAGCTTCTGCTCTCTTTTCGCTCCGACCGGGAATCAAATCCGAGATCGCACCATGAAAATTGTTCTCGATGGAAAAGATGCCATTAAATTCTTAATTGCTGCATTTTAAACAAATAGGAAATTGGAAAAATATTTAGAGCACATAATTGCTCTGAAGACACACCAGACTCTATAAGCCAATTCATGAGCAATCACTCATCCACATTCAATCACTCACCAACCACAAGTGGGCACTAACTTCTCAAATCGCACAGACCAATCGAAGACCAGCTGAATTGGAAATAATATTTATGCACTCCTCATGGCCCTTGCGAAGGAGTCTTCTCAAAATATTGAACCGTCACAGGATTAGAATATTTTTCGCATGAAACGTGTACACGTCAGCATGAAGTGTATTGAAATCGGAGCAGCGAGCGCAGAAGAGGAACGCTGCGTAAATTCCATCCCGGCCAGCGCCGCCCCCAGGGCTCACGCCTACTTAACTCAGCAGGCAGCGGCGCGTGCCACAACGGCCCAGCGCAGCTGCAGGCGGCGTCCGCTTCGCGCTCGTGGCTCCACGGCTGCAGGGCCGGCGGGGGTGGGTCGGGGCAGCTGGGGATGCAGGGGTGGCGGGGACGGTGGCGGCGGTGGGCTCGGCAGCGGCGGCAGGGGACGCGGGGGCGGCGCCTCGGTGGGGCGGCGGGGGTGGCTGGGGACGCGGGGGCGGCGGCTCGGCGGGGCGGCGGGGGTGGCTGGGGACGCGGGGCGGCGGCTCGGCGGGGCGGCGGGGTGGCTGGGGACGCGGGGGCGGCGGCTCGGCGGGGCGGCGGGGGTGGCTGGGGACGCGGGGCGGCGGCTCGGCGGGGCGGCGGGGGCTGGGGACGCGGGGCGGCGGGATCGGAAGGCGCGGCAGGGGATGACGGGGCGGGGGCGGCTCGGCGGGGTGGCGGGGTGGCGGGGTGTCTGGGGACGCGGGGACGGCGGGGCGGCGGGGCGGCGGGGCGGCGGGGCGGCGGGGCGGCGGGGCGGCGGGGCGGCGGGGCGGCGGGGCGGCGGGGCGGCGGGCGGCGGGGCGGCGGGGCGGCGGGCGGCGGGGCGGCGGGGCGGCGGGCGGCGGGGCGGCGGGGCGGCGGGGCGGCGGGGCGGCGTGGTCGGAAGGGGCGGCAGGGGATGCAGGGCAGTCGGGGCTGGTGAGGGTGCGTGCGCATTCCCTGTGCGAGCCGCGAATCGGACGCAATTTAATAAACAGTTATAATAACGCCATACATTACAACTGGGCTAAAAATTTAATTTCCGTAAAACGCCCCCAATGCGCCCGCTGTTTATGGACGAATAATGTTGGCGGCCGTGGCAGCAGCGGCGGCGCACCTGGTGGTCGCGGCACAGGCGGAGGGAGTGGGAGAGACCGTGGGAGTGGTGGTGGTAGCAGTGTTGAGCAGGCGGCAGAGGCAGGGCCGGAGAGGAGAGGCGTGAACATAGGTTTCCGGGCTAACGCGGGCGGTCGAGTGGTAAGTAGCAGAAGTAAAGAGTCGCTGCAGGAGTCGCTGAGGTGGTTAGGGTTTCTGAGGGCGGCAGGGACGACGGCGGAGAGGCGGAGTGGGGGAGGCAGAAGCGGCTAGGGATACCTGAGATGGCTAGGGTGGCTTGGTGTGACTGGCGGAAATGGGGCAACGGGTGGCTGGGGGGGGGTGCTGGCGGCTGGGGGTGGCTGGGGGGGTTGCGTTGGTGGTGGCTAGGGCAACTGGGGTGGTTGGGGGCGGCTGGGGGCAGATGTGGTTGGTGGTGCCAGGCGTTAAGGGGGGGGGGACCGGGACTCGAAGGGCAGCGCGGAGGGGCGGCAACGTCGCCGCCCTCTACACAGCCAGCGCGGGGCGGGCGCGGGGGCGGTCCCGAGGCGCGGCTCATGGACGATCCGCCCCCTAATCTGGTCCCGCGGCCCCGGAACCCCGGCCGGGCCCCCCCCCCCCCACCGCACCCGCCGCCGGCGTCGCCTCGCCGGGTTGAGCGCGCGCGCTCTCCAGGCTAATGGCGCTGGCAGCGAGGAAATCCCGGCGCCCGGTGCTCACGTCTGCCGAAAGCGCGCGCCTCGGCGCCGCCGGGCCTCCCCCTGCCCTGCCTTCGGCCCATGCAAAGGGCGGCGTGGGAGGGCGGCAGCGGGGGTGGTGGGTCGTGATTTGGGTGAATATGGTGAGATACAGGAGTTGGAAGTCCAATCTGATGCCGCTGACTACGAGGATGGAAGGTAGACATGAAGAACTGACAGTGAAGGTTGACATGAAGGTTGGCATGTTGGCGGCAGGGGCTGATGAAATCTAATGATTTAAGCCTCTCATTTTCAGCTTGTGCGTCAGTATATACAACGGAAAGCAGTTTCTAAACCGACTCAATGAAATTTGAGGAATGGGCCTAACGATTATTAAAATTATCTTCAACGTCAAGAGTGCAACTGATCATGGGAAGTCCCAAACATCACAACATATTTTACGATATTACAGAAATTACAGTAGGGTATAACAAATTCTGCGTTAAATAAATGTATACTTCATTACATCCGCTGCACACTTTTCTCGAAACATTCCTTACTGACTACATAGTTAGGCGCAATTGTAATGACGTCCCTTCCCGACAGATAGCAGGCTAGGGGCTACGCGCTGCATGGCTCGTCTGATAAAGAGGGAGTGGAGGGGCGCGAGGACGCTTTCCAGGAGCGGGAAGTCGTGGGCACATGGCTGCTCGCGCGTGCTGACACACTCTCACTCCGACGGCTGTGACCACAATAAGCGCGCTCCATGACATACGTGGGACGGGCAGCGTCCGGCCGCGACGATGTAAGCGCCACCGCGCGCTTGCGCCGACCAAGGCGCTGAGGTCGCCTTACCTTCCGAACAGCTACGGCGACAAAGTGTTCTGCATTTCTCTCACCTAGTTTCTTTGTAAATAAATGTTTTGTCAACTTTTACGTTGTGCTTCCCTTTTCAAAATCATGAGTTTAGATTCTGGCCATCCTGGGCGGTGAGCTTGTCCGTTACGAAGGGACATGGACGCTGCATTCAGCTCTGCAGTTTGCATCTCTTGCTCCAGAGGAAGAGAACTTCATTGCAAGCAGAACGAATCATTTTAGCATGACTGCCATACCCCTATTATTACAAGCAAATATTCTTAATGAGATTCTCAAAGAGCTACTAATTTCGGAGGAGTGCGTTCTAACAACTTGCGACCACCAACCACTCGGCAATCCCCAGGCACGCGCCGAGAGACTCGCGAGTCGTACTGGCTGCTGTATGAGCCGCATTAGCCCCCAGCGCTCACCCAACCCTCACACCTCTCCTCCTCCTCCTCGACCTCCCCGTTCTGTCCCTGGGGGTTTGCACGCCGTGTTCACGGAGTTTACAAGAGCCGTTAGCCGCGATCGCCGCGACGCGACGCGACTCGCCGCCGCCCGCGCGTATCACGAGCCGCGCGGGCGGGATAAGCCCGGAATCGCGCGCCTAATTAAATGAAGCCCCGCCGCCCGCCGCCACCGCCCACAGCGGCCGCCAAGGACGCGCGTTGGCTGGCCAAGACGCGCCACGCCTCCCCCCCCCCTGCCGCAACCACGCCTCGCATTAAACGCCTCTCACCCCTCCCCCCCCCGCTCCCCCCGCCCGCTCTCGCCCCGCCCCCCCCCCCGCCACGTTCTCGCCCCGCCACGCTCTCTCCCCGCTACACACTCGTCCCGCCACACACTCGCTCCACCACACACTCACCGGCCACACACTCACCCCGCCACACACTCGCTCCACCACACACTCGCTCCACCCACACTCTCCCCGCCACACACTCACCCCGCCACACACTCACCCCGCCACACACTCCCCCGCCACACACTCGCCCCGCCACAGACTCGCTCCGCCATATGTCACCCTCCCACTACGTTTGCTATCTCAGCGGCAACACCATTCACCGGAAGGCAATAGTGTACGAGATACTGCTAGATTTTCGGCACTTGGTACTTAGGTGGGTCCAATTCAACCTTTGTCTTAACGAGAATATTAGCAATCGGCTGCTCGACTCGGTAGTTTTGCTCGTGTTTTAAGGTCAATAACTGGCGAAGGCCGGAGTAGAGCCCTAACCAACGGACTACGAATCACACATGCAAAACGGCCACCTCCTAAGATACGACATGTACTACTCATACGGGACTAATGGCACGTTCGGAATCGATAATCACTTCTCTCCCCTCTATGCCACAATGCCCAGGCTCTCATCTCCCAGTTCTCTCCGTACTTCATACTCTGCCACTCTAATTCTCACCGCATCACGCCCCGCCACATCAAACCACGCCACATCACACCCCGCCACATCACACCCCGATAGACCATACACTTTATCACGCCTGGTCATCTACGCTACGCCATGGCCCGCTACTCCACAACCCATCACATGTCCCTCTTTCTGCCTCGTTCTTTTCGATGATTGTCCAGCCCCTTCAGCCGGAACTTTCACACTTCGGTCTTTTCGGCTATTTGGGCACAAATGATAATGAAAATAAATATACATGATGAAATAAACATATTTTTTAAAAAAGTTAAACTATTTTGAATTAGTGTGATGTTCGCCGTTTGTCTAGCCGTTCATGAACGGCTCAAAATTTACTTCTAGCCACGTGTTAATTAGAGAACTGTAAACAATCGGCGTATTGTAGAACCTGCGGCAACACAAGCCACGAGAGAAACCTAAGCCTTTTCTGGCGAACTGCCGGGAGCCTTTCAATAAGCCCCCAGTGTCCGCTGCCATCTTCTGGGCAGCGTGAGACTCAGGCCGGGCTCCGGGCCTCTTTCTTTATTAGCCCGACCTCACTTCCGCAGTCGCCACCACCACTTCCCTCTCTATCGTCTCCCTCTCCCCCCCCCCTCGCCCTTCAGCACGGCCGCCCTCGCTCGCCATCCATCCCTCCGCCCTCCGCGGCCTAATTAAATGCCGCGCGCGCCGCCCTGCGAGTCGACTCCTTCGTGGAATAATATTTTCCGCCGCGCACAGTTCGAGGACGTTCCGCGTCGCATTTATCTTTCGTCGTTGGAAGTTGGCAATTCTTTCCCGCGAGAGTGCTCTACGTCTGCGGCGGCGGAGGCTCTTAGTTCCTTTTGTGGCCGCGCTCGGACCGCGCGCTGCCCGCAGAAACCCTTCGAGATACGCGCCCACAGATTTATGTGGATATGAAGACTGCGTCTCGTGTAACTATTTTTTCTTCCCAAAAGACCCGTGTTTGCGGAGCGTATGCTATTTACAAGATCTGTTCCAGTTGTGTGGCCAAATGTAATAAATACATCTCAAAAGAAGTGTTTATCTTCTGCATTTACTCCACAGCCTGTGTTCGTTCATAGAATATCGTTAACCTGAAACAATTATTGAAATGTCTAGAATACGTCGACGCAAGTTACTTGTGGGACCGCCATTTAATTTAAATCGTTAATTATCGAAACACCGAAAGTGGATGTCCTTATATGCAGAGTGCAGAATGAGTAGTATTAGGGAGGGTGGCGTAGTAAACAAATATATGCATTTCGATATTAGGAATCAAGATTCGTTATATCTACGCAAGACCATTTCATGTAAATACCCTATATTGGACAGTTAGACTACAGTTATCTCAATAAAGGTGATTAATTCCTGGGGATTTTAAAAATAAAATATTTATACAAACAATATATTCATTGAACAAATATGTAGATAAAGTGTCAAGTGTTTGTATTTCTTCATCGAAATGTGTGCCCTCATCGAAATGTTTAATTTTAATCTTTTATTCATGACAATTATATTTTTTCACTTACTAATTAATGAATTTTGTTTCGTTTCCTTTGATATTAACTATTCGTATGAGGCATTAAAGAGATCTGATAATGGTTTGTTTTTAATACAGAACAAGTAGTACATTTTCTGCAAATTATATACTCTATTTAGAATGCTGAAATACACAGTGCCGAAAATAGTAGTTTTCAAGACTCAATCAATCAACTAGTTATTACCTCTAGACTCAATCAAGTTCTCTGCAAATGATCTTTCAGAAAAAGTCGACAAACGAAGAGGACATACGGAGACTTTCAAGGGAAGTAGTTTTCTTCAGAAAACAGTGGTTCTAAGTGATCAAGGCTCCGCGATCGATGTAAAAAAACGCGTCTGTCTAACTTGTACATTAACATTTAACACACACTAATTGCACAGGTAACGATTAATTCAGTTCGCGAGGGTAAAAACCTGTTTTATTCTTAATAAGAACAAATGGATAACTGTTACTTGATAGATTAAAATAAATAATAAAATATAAAGCTTCGATCATAAGGTTCCATTAACTTTCTAGTCCTAATAAAATGTGCTAATATTTGGTGATTATTATGGCATTGATTGTGGTATTCAATTCTGCCTTTTTTTCTGTGAGAATGAATCAGTGGTCACACGACGTAAGTACGTGTTGATATGCCGCTTCGGATAAAGACAGAGACCATTTGACACATTCCACCGCCGAGGCCCAGCCTTTTTGACCCCAGGTTCATTGTCCGAAACGGCTTCCCGTCATTCCAACTACAAATTCACTTTTTTTAATGAATCTCACTATAGCTTCTTATCCATTATTTTCAGAGATGGGGAATGTTTGTCTCTCAGGAGGTGGAACGTTTACATTATTTCATAATGTTGGGTAAAAACATACAAAGCCGTCTGATTCATTTCTGGCAAAATTAAAACGTCGAGCGTATATTCAAAGAACAGCTATCTGAGGAAAAGTCATCTTTTTCTACATCATTTCCACGCGAGAAACACAATTAGGGAGTCTGCATACTTTTTAAACGTTTGAATAATTGAGAATTTCAGCCAAAATCTATGTATTATAAATTCCTTTATTCGTGAAGAGAATATCAGGTTCTATCGGCGTAATGGATCTTTAAATAGAAGATAATGTGGAAATAATGGGAACTCCACACAATATACTAGAAAAAGCAAGAGCCACAATTTTTTACATGTTTCCATTAAAATCAAAAGACCGATATGTTGAAGAATATGTCGGATTTTGAGTCTCAGAAAACCTGGTCCTCTCATTATTTTCTGAAATGAGAGGAAAGTACCGTCAAAGAGATCTTTATTAGATTATTAAATTAATATAAAGTGTTCGAAATAAAATATCTATTGATAAGTGCATTTTTGAATGTATTAAAACCGAACTCAATATTTTGACATGTAATCTTTGCTTCGTGGCTTGCTGATTGTAATTTATTCCTTAGATGGATGAAGACATGGTTAGTGCTGCAAGTAAAGGCGCTATCTGCACTGACAAACGAGATCTATAATAGGTTAACCATCCAGACGGTCTCCAATAAAATATATTTTGTCCAGATAATGATTTTTTCTTACATAAATCCTACATAAACGAATATTACATAAATCTTACATAAACGAATTCTTCTGAATCCTGTGAGTAGCTACTAAAGTTACAAGCTATTCAAGATGCAACACACATGATTCCTTTCTGAACTTAGGCCTTATCTAGAGGAACTTACTCTTGGTCCTACACCGAAACCCCAGTAGGGCGTATTTAAACACCAGTTAAGAGCCTGGAGGAAGGGCTAGAACTACCAGAATGAAAACTCTAAAGACCTGCTTCTCTATACAGGTATTCCTTGGTTTATTCTGATATATTCCTGGTGGATGTCGAATAATACATTAGTCAACTACAAGTATGCGAATAGCAAATCAAGGCAAAAAGTGGATGATAGTTTGTAGGAAATAAAGTAGTATAGGAAACTTGACTTTTGAAAGAGAGCAAAAAATTCTACAGCTGTCTTTCCGCTATAGCCTCTTCATTTTCTTGCGGTCACTCGTAACCTCAGTTGGACCCTCCTCGGTTCTCCGCAGCCCACGAAGTCCCTTCTCCCTGTATTCGCCACACCCCTTTCATCTTCTTTTCTCCTTCCTCCCAACTGCGCGGTCTCGCGGTGTCCCGCTCTCCCTACCACAGGATTTATTACACAGGGGCAACTTCCCTCTAACAAAAATTATGAACAAATTTAAACTGTGCCGGAGGCGGCTGCGGCGCGGTGCACGCGGCCGGGGGTGGGTGAGGTGGGGTGGGGTGGGTGGGGTTAGGGCGAGGAGAAACGAGCGTCGCCTACTCGTTATTCGCCGCAGCGCCACGCCAGGTGACAGGGAGGGCGAGGCGAAGTGGGGGGCAGGAGATGTGGGTGCAGACGTGAACGGGGACGGATTGAGGGGGAGGTGGGTCAACGGCGGGGCGAGAGAATAGTGGCGGCACTGAGGCGGGGCGGGGCGGTGTCGAGGGGGGAGGGTGGGGAGGGGGCGGGGGGAGGAGGGGGGGAAAGGATGGAGGCAACGGAGGGGGCAAGGGGAAGAGGGAAACGAGAGAGAGGGTGCGGACTGGAATTAGAGCGGGGGTGTATTTGAGTCGGGGGGCGGGGATAGCGGCAGAGAAACCTGCGCACCACTTTGTTTGTCCCACCGACGCGAGATTCTCGGTATTAATTAACAGAGCAATGTTCATTAATTTCTCGCAAGCTCCCTTTATGAAGATTGGAAGCATTAATGCTTTAAAACATTTCAACCTCCTGTGAATTAGTGTGACAACTGGATATGCGTGTGTTGTTACAAAAGCGAGCTTAGAGTGATTGAATAATGGCACTTGAAAATGTTGGCTGGAGCAGCGGGGGGCAACAACTTCAAAAGAGCTGATTCAACATGCGTTCTCTAGAATGCCTTTCAGGATTTGTTTTAAACTCGTGTCTGAGTTTCAAATTTTGTCGCTGAGGCTAAATTTGCTTTTTTCAGGTTTGCGCATGAGACACTGTCGCACGTGCACGTTTTAATAATACTTTTAATAGTATGTATGTGTGAGAGTGTGTGTTCATATCTGTGTGGAAGAGAAGGCGGTAAAAACCCTTGCCACACTCGTATACAACTTACTTTCACTTTTACATAACAAAAAATTATTTTTAGGAAATCATGAATAAACGAACGATTAATAACGTCGTCTAAATAGAAAAGAGTACTACGAGGAATTTTTAAAAAAAGTAGTTTCAGTTTAGTGTGCAAAATAAAATTTTGGACGTTCTTATGAAACATTTCATTTCTTACCTCAAGCAAAAAAAGCGGTCCATTCAGACGGAAAACTTTGAAACGTCATAATTTTCACTGTTCGATATTACACGAGTTGAAATCTTCACTCTAACATAAATTTCAATTATATTAAATATACCACTGAATGTATTCTATCCCAAAAATTACCTCTACATGCATTCTTTTCAGTGAAAGTCTTCTCATGAGAGGAAACATTTTACAGGCAGATTCATCCCCAAGGCTCGTTGACTCGTTACGAGACTGGCAAGCATGGTAAAGAATTCCACGCCCCTTCCCCTCTCCACGTCCCGCAGCGCCACTTGCAAATGACAACACGCTTCTCTTTTGTCTCTAAACTACATTCAGGCAGCTGCTCGAGACGTGTTCACGTGCGCGGTTACATTTCCCGCCGTGGAAATTACAAGAAGTCTGGTCAGTGAGGGAGAGAATTTTCCTTTCCGAGAGAGATACCACTGGTGGAAGTGGTTTGCGGATATCCGCCTCTCAGAAGAGCCGTATCAGAGTTTCAGTCGCTGCAGTGCGACTGACCGGGACGTCCTAGCGTTCGAATGTCGACTGTGGCAGGATTTTTCTTTCCGGGAAATTAGTCTTAAAAGGAAACCTGGAACTAGCCTTAAAGCTTAGAAATTAGCCTTAAAGGGACATTAGCTAGTTATGTAGGCTGAATTCAGCCTCTGTCTGGAGAAGAATTGTAGCGGCCGGCTGCTCTGATCGGTAGTTTTTCGTGGTTGCATCGATCAACAGCACGCAAAACAGTGCTTTAACAAATGGGCCACGGACCACGCGCGATCTTTCCATCCTCTTCCTTGCCCTATCCTCACCCCTTCCTTGCACTTACACGCACTACATTAACACACATGTCCGGAGGTGAATAGGGAGTTTAGTTCTGCTTCTGAATTGGGCGGTACCCCTTTGGAGGAGATACATGGATGTGGAAAAATCCTCTAACCGTCTTGTAGGTTGGCACTAAAAGTACCGAACTAAAGACCAAAGCAGTTGACGCGTCAGGACAGACAAAAATAATCAGTTTTTCACACAGTTGTGAATCTTTCCGACATGGACGCGATTGCTATAACATTTTTAAAACCAATTATTAATTAATAAAAATCAATTACGAAAAATAAAATTCTAAGTAAATTTTAATAAATGAAAAATGTATCAAAAAGATCCTAAAAGATAAGTGTTGGGGTAAGGAAAACTACTTCAGTCTATTTTTAATATTTCATTGTTTAAAAATTATAACAACTTGTATAATTTACATTTCATCACCTGGTCACAGTTATAAGTCAAGAACACTTAACTCCTTCCGGATTTTCGACGAATTGTCTGTCTTGGTAGCTTAACTGGTTAGAGCAGCTGTGCATGTACCGGAAGATCCTTATTCAATTCTCGCCGGGAAAGATCAGTTATTTGAACCGTTGAACATCATTAGTAACACAATATATAAATAAAGTTTCAATATTTTAATAACAATACGTCATTTTTTAGAAATATTAAAATGTTAAGAAAAGTTTGCAAGGATACATTCTCTCTATTGAAAATATTAAGTCAGTTATAGCGATAGCCAAAACGTAAACACGTTTTAAATAAATACTCATGATCGTCCATTTAAAAAACGTCATAATCATCTTCGGAAAATCTCTGTACGTTACAAAATTCATAGTTGTAATTAAATTATCGTTTAAATCAACTGCCCAGTCTTAAACTTAAAAAATGGCGACCGTTTTAAATGTTTCTACTCTCATTGTATAATTCCGTTATTTGATGGCTACAACCCGTTGTATAATAATATTCATTACGATACTGATTTCATTATGATACAGGTTCTTGACCAACCACAGAGATGCTTATAAACTAAGTATTGACACTTCATTAATTATTGAGAATCGTTATAATACATGTGTACGTTAAAGTTGCACTTAACATTATACTATGCTTCTCAGTTTTAATTTCTTTTATTATTAGGAATTCTTTACTGAAATAATATTTAAAATAAATTGGATAATAATTTCACTTTAATCCTATTTAACTAGCACAGTAGTATTAATTGGAGAAAACATTTGAATGACGTTAAGATCTGAACGCAAGTTATTTTGTGTTATATGTTGCTGCCATGTGGTTGTTCTTAAAAAAAAGGGCCAATCCTTTAATTTAAAATGTCTAGTGAATCAAAGGTGGAGTTGAGACCCCAGAAATAAGAGAATTAGCGTAAATGGTGACGTCGAAATAAT
The DNA here is from genome assembly GCA_964035755.1 of Teleogryllus oceanicus. Lineage (NCBI taxonomy): Eukaryota > Metazoa > Arthropoda > Insecta > Orthoptera > Gryllidae > Teleogryllus > Teleogryllus oceanicus. Next base: position 90,120,977 of record CAXIVR010000007.1, read on the forward strand.
TGCAGCAACTTTTGTACTCTCTCGCAGGCGGTCTGGTAAACCAAAGCCACCTACGGCAGGTAGGGTAGCTGTCTGCTAGTTGGCCTTGGCTGAAGCCTGCATATCAACGGCAACGAAACGATTCAATGTAAACGTTTAACTTATAAAAGTGATCATAAAACGTATAAAAAGTACCGTATGAAACTCTGTGTAATTGGTATTAATACATTCGTGTAAAGTTTACGATACTCGCTCGTATCGTAATATCACATTCGTGTATTAATACCCATCATTATATCATCGTTACATAATATACTATTGTTGCACGGAGTGGAAAAAGAATGACCTCCACACAATTATAACAATGCAAATAAAAATGTGTCTAAAATCTTACAGTATCTTTACAAAATCCATTAACACAAAACATTCTGCAAGAACTTGTAGTTTTATGTTTGAAACTGCCCCGCGCAACGGTTTACAAACCAGTCCGCGTCGGGCACGAGAATGGAAGGGAGCCGAAATGACCGGTTGAGATGGCTCAGTGGCGACAAACGTTGCATATCTGACCGAGAGGTCCTAATGACCGAATCACCGACGGTGGCGGATGTCCGACAGGTGCTACACCCCTAGATCGAATTTAGTAGCTAAGCAGAGGAGAATACTAGCGGACAGCTCTGATCGGTAGTTTTCAGAGTCTTCTTCGATGAATACCAAGCGAGTGACGGAGTAGTTTCCTAATGAACGAGCCAAGGACCCACTCATGACCTTTGCTTCCAAAGACTGACACGAACACGAACCACACGTGATGGGAGACCAGTAGGGAGTTAAGAGCGCGCCCGGACTGCAGGCGGAGTATTGTCGGAAAACCAGATGCCCTCTGTGTGCCAGATCACGCTTGTGGTTTGAAAAAATCTAGCGAATGCCCGGCAAAATTAAAACCCTCCGATAACACTGGTCGAGATAAGAAATCTCACGTTCACAGTTCGGACATTGATAACAAAGACTGACGCATGCCGTAAGAAGTACGTTCCACTCCCAGGGACACCTACGTGACGAAAGATAAACCTGGGTCGAAAATCGGTCCCAATCACGGCTAATGGCGGTTATTGACTCAGCTAAGCAGCAGGGACACACAATATGTATATTGAATGATAATACTAAAGGCAATCGTCTCTCATTGGTCATTTCCGAAATTTTTTATGATCTGTTTCAAGTGCACGACAAAGAAGGTGCTTCCACATCGAGCAATCAACCACACGTTACCCTGCAGTCACAATCCTCCCAATTCCACATCCGTGTGACGGGTTGATCATACCACCAAACGACCGCAGAAATACAGTGCGATGTAGATCAATGATGAAATCGAGCTAAGGCGCTATGAGAAAATGAATGAAATAAATTTAGTGTGAGGTGTTTAAAACGTCACGAGATTTCTTGTTATATTAACCACAGGGAATGAGAGTTATAGACTGTACATTCACAATTTTTAACAATGTTCCTCTCTCACATTGTGTTTGCCATGTTCATCACAAAATACATACGCTTCATTGTGGTACAGAGTGAATTGTTCCGCTTGCGGAAGGCTGCAGCTAACACAAATTGACCGCGTTCAACATTATTCGAACACGTGTAGTTGGGCTAATGAGGCGGTGATAAGTACAGGTACACTTTGCATGGTATTTCACTATTTTACGTATTATCCAAACATCAGAGACAAATAACATAAACAACTTAATTTAAACATGAGACTTTCTTCATTGAATTGTACAAAATTACATAAGTTTTATGAAAATATACAATGGTATTTAAATTAAGAACTTCATTAGTGCGGAACCATTATTCGACAATATGAGTAAAAATCAAATATATTAAAAACGTTAAGTAGTTATGTTGCTACCTCGCACGACAGAAAAATTGTACCAAATTTGTCGATCTTGGTGTCATTTTAAACTTTTGTTTTGAGCTCTTTGAATTTAGAAACTTCCAATTCTTCTTTTCTTGTAAACTATGATTTTCCGAACTACAAGACAATTATTGAGATATGTTTCAGATTAATATATTCGTTTTACCGTGCGTTTTTGTTTCTTCTAAAGAACGCCACCAAGCTATTGATTATAACATTGTTGGAATATGCGAGGTTGAAAAAGAACAAGAAAACAAATAAGAGCCAGACGTCATAATAGAAATGAAGATCATATGAGCAGGATAAGCAGATTACATTAATTACAGTCGGTACAACAGAAGAGGTAGATATTACTTGAAGCAAACATTCAGGAATTTCTTTTAAAAAATATGTGTATTATAAGAGAATATTTCAATGCAAGTCATTTTACTTGCAGTGTTTTTACTAGTATTTATAGAGTAAGATCTGAAATAGTCTTCAATAATTGATGTGATAATAGATGTTACTTTGTCATTGTGATGTCTTCTAATATTTATCTGAAGTTCTAGAATCTCTAGTGTTCCCTCAATCATTTTATTTGCTATTACTTCATTACACGATAAAAAAACACTGATAAAATTATCGAATATTAACTGGAAAGAAAAAAATTACATCTTGTTCAACTTAAAGTTGGTGAGTTTGGGTATAAAGAGTGGCACCATAATTTGTACTGTGCATAGCTTATTTAGTACACTCTTTAAAAAAAAATAATTTACAAGTACATTACAATATCTTACAGATTTATTTGAATCAAAGTGTCAAAGTCGAAGTGCTTTTAAAGAGTGAGTGAGTTAATGCAATTATTTTGTACAATAAACATAGATAATGTAAATAGTGGTGATGTGGTTGTGAAGATGTGATGGCGATGGTAATGTGAATGTGGTGGTGTGTGGTGAACATGTGGTGGTAATGGTGTCGGGTAATAGTGGTAAGGATTCTGACGATGTTGGTGGTGACATTGGCGCTGCAAATGATGTCATTGGTGAGTAGGTGGTGGTGATGATGTAGAGGTGGTGGTGATGTGGAGGTGATGATTGTGTGGAGGTGATGATAGTGTGAAGGTGATGAAGGTATGGAGGTGATGTATGGATGTTGTGGTGGAGGGATGGTGCGGTGTTGATGACAGTCATGTGGATGGTGGTGGTGTGGTGGTGCTGATAGCAATAGTCGGCGTGGGGGAGCGGGCGTTGTGACGGACGTGGGGACTGGAACGGTGGGGGCGTTGGCGGCGGCGGCGGTGGCTGCCCGCGACGGGGGCAAAGCCGCGGGCGATATTTTGTGAGTTGGCAGCGAGCCGCATCGCAAATTCTCGCGGTGGCACCAGGGCGGGGCGGTGGCGGTGGCGGTGGCGGCGATGTGGCCAACGGATGCTTTTTGCTTCGGCGGAGAATATGTTGCAGGAGGTGATAGGAAATCTATGAAAAGTATTGATTTGCTTGCGATGCTCGCAGAAGTAGTCATAACAGTAATCAATTCTGGTCGTTAACCTGAATTATCAATCTACAACATAGCTTATCTACCACTCCACCTGCACCGTGATCGAATGCAATGGACGAAGGCAATAATGTTCATTCATAAGCAAAGTGGTTGGACGTGAAGATGAATCGTGTGAATCGACTCTAGGGGAAAATAGTGAAACGAATAACTTTTTCACGGACTAGATATTGTGAAAGAACTGAACTCATAAGCTGAGACGAACTTGATAGTCAAAAAAGTTTCTTCTATAGCTCTTAATTTTATCTTGAGGGCAATGGCTACACTTGACAAGTGGAAACAGTGGTACAGTGGTATGTTCGTTTTATTTATGAAAATAAAATGAGTGTTAAATGAATCTTGGAATATCACAGAGGGAAATTAAAACGTGAAGCGTCAACAAAACATCTGCATACTAGGCAATGTCATTGAAAGTCACGTCATTGAATCCTGATCATCGAGACGAGGAAGGTGTGGCATGACCTTGATGGCCATGCCCACTCTCGACAAGTGGGTCCGGTGGTACAGCGGTTTCGGGGCTTTGGGCGTGGGTGTCGCAGGGGGAGGCGGGGGCGCGGCGGATGTTGCGTGGGTGCGGGGTGCCGCAGGGACCGCCGGCCGCGGCGAGATGGAAGGTAATCTGTCGCGGTTTCGCGGTATCGCCGCCGACATGGGCGCTGACAAATTGTGATGAATAGATCGCTGGCGGCGCGGCTCACAACTGTCGCCGGCCCGCGCGCGCCCCGGCCACACTGCACGTTCGCGGCCGCTCCGGCCGAGCGCCGCCCGGCTTTCTGGCCTCGGCGCGCCACGCCGCCACAGCCGCGAGATGATGTCTGACGCGTCAACAGCTGATGCCGTAAGTGTAGTGCATGCTTATCGTGGGAGGTGGAGATGATATTCTCCCACTGGAGGGCGAGATCCGGCATCGACCTAGCCTTTTGCGAGGATTTTCTTCAACCAGGGATCAGCCACCAGCGGGCACCGTCCCGGATAGGACAACTGATCTCCCGACAGGTGTCGCAGTGTAGTGCATTTATGTGTAGGTGTGTGTTAGTAAGGAATGAGTGTAGGACAGGGAAGAGGAAGGAAAGTCCGTGATCTGTATCTTACAATACTGTCCCAGCATTCGCCTGGTGTTGATCGGAGAAACCACGGCAAACTACCGATTAGAACAGTCGGCCACCAAAATTATCCCCCAGACAACTGCTGAATTTGACGTAGTACCTACCTAGTGTCGAAAATTCTGCCACCGTTGGGATTCGAACCCTAGGACTTCCCGGGCAGTTTAGTTTAGTTGATGCCCTGAGCCACCGATGCCGGTCCTTCGTGAGGACTTTGATACCAAGTATTGAAAGGGGTAAGTAATTGAAGGGTCTGGAGCATTTAGCACTTTGCATTTTCAACGAAATATTGAGTCTGGCTACTATGTGTCATATCTACCAATTATGAGTAGTGTATAATAAAATTACAGTTACATTCTGTTATTTGTTTTAAAACTGTAACACTACTCGAAAGCACAAACAGGAAGAGTATGGGTCATGTAAATTACAATATATCAATTTTTCTAAATTGTAGCATCTGGCCTTTAGTTCTTCAATGGTTTTAAAAATATACCTTTTAGAAAGTATATGTAGCATTATCCTAAGTTCTTCTCTCTAAACAACGCAAAATTAAGATGTTCTTTTAAATCGTTTCTAACTTCCTCTACATAACTTTAGAACGGAGCATCCTTCTCATAATTTGTATCGATACGTACAGCCGTACAGCCCTCACTTGGACCCTCTTACACTCAAAATACTCTTCAAGCGGATCCATACATTCAGTATTCGGCATTTTGTGAGTTGTTTGCGTGGAGTGTTTGCTATTCGATGAGCTCCAAACATTGGTGTCCGACACAGACATAACGATTTTAATAAATGAGTCTGAATGTGTTTTGTTAGGAGCTTCAATTATTGTGGGCGGAGGCGGAGAGAATTTTCAACATCACCTGCGATGGAAGTTTGTATGGAAGCGTGAAATGCAGGCGCCTGCCCGCTAGGAGTTTTCGCGGAATCGAGGCCGTTGCCCGGGAACCCGAGGCACCGCAGTGATCGTCAGTGGAAATCCCTTCGCTAGATGTCATCCCTCTCTGCCTTGCCCAATCTCTTTGATTGTATGAAGACGCTTCTTTGTTCTCTAAAGACTTTCTTTTCTTTGAATTCATTTATCTTAGGGATAATAAATTATTTTTTAGAAAGAATAAAATCTTGGTAAAACATGAAAGGTTTTGGGAAATATAGAGGACGAACCACAAAGGCCAAAAAGCCAGTCTCTATCTTCTTTGTTCCCCCCCATGTCTTATGCGTTTCAAGATCAAACTATTGCAACTATTGTCAGAACCGAAGAGAAGAGAAGAAGTTACTTTGATGAAATATTGTGATAATGCTAAATCCTCGTACAATATGCACATGAATAGTTAGAATTCTCTCTGATAATTACAACACAAACGAAAAATATTTAGAATCAGTATTAACTCATATACCGAGGAAATGAATATAACTACCGAGAATGTTTTGTTTAGTGAGCCAAATATAAACAAACATTTAGTTTCTGACTGACCATACATTAACTCGTTGCACACCGCAAATGCGAACTTCATGTTAATGATATTACTACTTTGTGGTCAGAACGAAGTTATTAAATTAAGTCCGAAAATTAACATGATTACGGCCATACAGTGGAGGGAAATCGATTTGCCGCAGCGTGAACATCACTGCTTATGTGCATAGTGCGAGTGAAAGTAACCTCATGTTAATTATATTATATCATGCGACAACACTTATAAAAGAATCGATGAAATACCATCACAATATAAATAAACAGTTATTATGAATAAAAAATTGAAATCGTACTTGCGTAAATTATGTAACTTACACTTCTCCAATTTTTCTTAAAATAAATATTAACTTTTCCGGATTCTTCAAGCAGCGTTTTCTTCTTTTCCTCTTTTTAGATATGGGATCTACCCTCAACCAGATCATTCGTTTTCCGTCGGGTTTGTTGTTTGCGTGCGTTAGAACGGGTCAGTTTCTAAAAGACTACATGTAACTCACATTCACTTGCGATTATCGCTTCTTTGCTCGCCCATCAAACATAAAGTAAAGCGCATTGAGGAATCCACAGAACTGCATATACTTTGGCAACTCCATTCAAATATCAGGAAATTGCGCAGAGATATTAACTAAAACTATTCTCATTACGAGATTCCCGCAGAGCGGTTAATATTCCTTATAATATCAAAATGAATAAAGCGCTTAGAAGCCCTCTCTGATGCGATACTAAAGTTGACAATGCAGTAGGATGATAATATTCTATATGGAAGTGTATGAATGGAATATGTCGCCATCTTCGTCGCATCTTCATTTCACTTCTCCTATTAATAATAATAATAATAATAATAATAATAATAATAATAATAATAATAATAAGTTTCCTGCTTGACGGATGTCTCAAGTTCATTACGTTTATCAGTTCTATCTCTTATTTTCTATACAGAGACACATCTTAATGCGTATCTGAAATCACTAACCTGCTGTTATTCCCTCTTAGAAAAAACTGAAATTTCCTCAGTTCCTTTTCTAATGTCCTTTTTTGACACTTAGAGAAAGCGTTCTAGAAATACCTTCTCCCAAGACAGTGCTCTGCAACTACCAGTCTTTTCAACCAGTTCTACGAGACCTATCATCCTGATAAAGCAGTAATTGAAGTGAATTCACCCTGCAAGACTTTTCTGATAAGCATTCACAGGCGTTACATTTGAGAGTTGTTTTTTAATGGTTTTATTTAGCTGGTTGGTGTGGTGTCAGGAATGAATATAATAGTAATTTACGGCAATTTTAGGGAAAGGCTTTGATTTTGTGTCTGCACCACCATTTTGGCAGCTGGAAGCAACCAAATTGTTATCATATAATATCGAATGCCTTTATTTTACAATACTAAATCTGTAAACGTTATAGAAAAACACAAATTCACGGACGCTGCTTATTGTAATCACGGTTAATGTTATCATATTTATGATGTCCCAGCCGGTCTAATATTACAATATTAAGAAAACGCCCTTTATTGTAATCAGAATTCGTTTTATATTATCATTGTTTTGAAACACATTTCTTTTACGCTCAGTTTTGAGCCATCAAGGCTGACGACTCGAGAAAGATATATTATTTGCTACTGGCGCACACGGTGTCACTTTCTTTCAAGCTATTCTAAAAAAATGATGTAAAATTGTGAATGAAAGAATATAAGCGTTGTCTTCCTACCGGTCAATACGACTTCAGTATTACAGCCATGTGACCAGGGAATCATTAGAACTTTAAAGGCGTATTATCGCTATGAGATGCACCGAGGAATTCCTAAGAGCATGGAAGAGACACAAGGAAGGGGTGCTAATGATCTTGCCAAGAAGGCCAATGTTTATGATGCCCCACACCTTTCAGCTACGTCATGATATAAAGTGCCTGCGAGTACAATCGAGAACTGTTTTCGGGGAGGTTTTTTCTTCAAGAGAAGCATTACGTGGGGAAATCACGTGCACTCGACCACCGAATATGGCGGAAACGAAGTTTGGGAATGGATGGGTATGGATGAAAACATTACATCTGCCAGACAGGCAGAAGACGACGTATATGAAATCGCCGCTTCTATAAACTCACAAGAGGTAGCAGGAGTGTGCGGAGAAGAGGAAATGTACGATGACGCTGTGGAAAAGTCTCAACCTCCAACAACGGCTGAAATGAGGCAGGCGATATAAATATTGCGAAGCGGTGTTTAGCACAGGTCAGTTGATTTCATGAAACACTATGATTATAAGATTTATGTTAATGGAATCTTCAGAGAAAACCAGAAGCAGTCTTTAATCGGGCACTTTTTTAAAATAATATTACATGTTATATAAAATCATAACATGTAATATTATTTATGTCTATGTAATATGAATGTCTAAATAAATTTCATTTTCTCGGTGAAAGGACGAGTGAATATATTATAAACAGATGTGTTCCCTTCAGTTAAGTATTTGATGTAGATTCTTTTTTCATTTGCTTATCTTCAATGAGAATATTTTGCCTATTGGGATCAATCGGTTAATGTTATATTACCTGCGGCCCGAGCGACGTATACTGTATTCAAGAATATTAGTAAATGAGTTCGACCCATAATACTGTAATACATTTTACATTCAAAGACAGTACCTAAAATCTAAAACAGTAGTAAGCACGCAAATCAATGAACCTGAGAAATAGTGGGTTAATTAATCGGTCTCGGTAAATGCGAAAATCGATAACGATAAATGTTTAAGGTGATTCATTTTCACCCGCACATTGCCTTTAATTTTGAATATGTAGATACCCTCCTTTCAACCCTTACCCTCATTCCTCCCGTCACCTCTCCTTTTCACATCACCTGCACTCCGGTGGCCCCTCTCAGCCACCGCCACTTGCATTCTTCTAGGCACGCGGAGGGGGCGCGGCAGAGGCTGGCGGGAGAGCAGCCGGGTTGCGTGTTTGACTTGCAAGCTCGATCTCCGTCCGATCAAGGAGTTCCTCGGTCCTCAGTCCTCGCAGAACTCTGGTCCTCAGCCGACGCTCCGATTGTAAACAGGCAGCAGCGAAGGGGCTCCGTCGCCCACGCCCCCAGCTCCGCGCCGTCGCCACCAGCCGCTCGCCGCTGCTCCCCGACTCCTGCCTTTCGTATACCTCCACGTGGCGTTGTTACCGCACCGCGCATCGCCGCACCACCGCCTGCCATTACTGCACCACCCCCCGGCATTGTTACCGTACCACCATCTTCACTAGGCGTTGCCGCACCCACCATCGACGCCTGCCATTGTTGGCGCACAGCATCATCTCCACAGCACCCCCGCAATCTGCCATTGTTACTGCACTGCATCGCCCCCACCTGCCTTTGTTACCACACTGCCCCACCGCCATCGGAGCACCGCTATCAGTCTCTATTACTGTTATCGCACACCAGCGCCACCTTACATTTTTATCGCACAGCACAACCGCCACGTTTTCACTCCCCCCCCTTCCCCCAACTCATCACTGGCGTTTACCATTGTTACCGCACAGAACCACTGACATCTGCCATTGCGACCGCACTGCATCGTCTTCACCTGCCTTTGTTACCACACTGCCCCACCGCCATCGTAGCACCGCTATCAGCCACTATTACACCACAGCCTCCGCCATCACCTTTGCCAACAGCACCGCCCACACCTTCCTCATTCTCCACCGTCACTTCCATCGCTCTCTCAACCTCCTCCCCTGACAGCAACTGCCCGCCCCCACCTCCTCCCCCTCCTCCCTGCGCGCGGCGGACGTGCAGCGGGGTGGCGTATGAATAATGTACATTTTATATTGCTCGCTCGTCGCTGCTCGTGGGACGGGGTAGGGTGGGGGTGGCGGAGGAGGAGGGGAAGGGGGAGGTAGAGACGGAGGCGCGCAGGGTCGATGCGAGGTCGAATTAGCCAGCTAGAGTACCGCTAGCGAGCTTTTCGGCCGAGGGAGGTAGTCTCCTCAGCCCGGAGAGGGAAGGAGGAGCTCAGCTTGCTACGTACGTAGGCTACACAACTCTCCTATCTCATGTCTGGACTCTCCATTCCTTTCGCCATTAAACTATTTTGTTGGCATTCATTTCAAATGAATGCACGCTATGATTGGTTTCGCTGGCGGCAATTAATGTTTGTCATTTCATCCCTTATTATCGAGCACTTGCAATGAAAACGATATCAACGGAATTAGAAACCAGGAAGTATGGTGTACTTCCGATCAATACACAGTGTACCTAAATTATAGTAGAGAGCAAATAACTTTTCTTAGACTGACGAAATTCCTGATATTGGAGGTTGTGTAGTAATTGTGATAAATTGACATTGTCACATCGTAGCAATCATACCCATAGTATCTTCGTGTTCTAATCAACTAAACGGAAGAATTAAGGTGATATAATGATATAAAGAAGTTCCCTTCAAATGAAGATGTTTATTATCATGTTCTTACATACTTATCCTGCTTTATCACGCAGATGAAAACTGTCATTCCTTAATTCTGAGTTCAAATTAAATAATATACTATTGCACTAGAGAACACTTGCTTGTAAACCCCACCCAATTTTTCCATTTCCACATTAAGCATATAATATATCCTTTTCTTGAAGTCTTCCTTATCCTCCGTCATTTGTTCCATATGACTCCGTGTAGCTAATAACAATTCAATACAATCTTGTCATTACAAATTATTCTTATTTAACGTTATTAACGAGCAGAGAGGTACCCCCGTATAATTCAATCGCATAGGATATCAAGTAATTAGTTTAATTTCACATAAAGTTTCATATTCTACAGGCTCTGGACAGGTGTGGTAGAATCTAGAATCGTCGAACCAGCAAAAATGTAATATAATGTTCTAGAAGATCTCATTCTGTACATTACGGTGTGAGAAACGTTTCTTTGAGGCCTTGGGCCTCAATATTTTAGTTTTTAAGGCTCCAGACAGCTTCCTTTAGCAGTTATTAGACGATATATAGAATATATACACTTACAAAAATCATAAAAGTATTGTAAAGTGCATTTGACATGAATATTTAAAAGCGTTTTAAAAACAAAACTTCATAATTAAACGAATGGAAAGTGCAATTTGTCACGTCTCCGTGAAATTCTCTTTCTTTAGAGACCTCATTTATAAAGATTGGTAGCGTGTGAAAGCCGCAAAAGGTATTTATATAACTGAAATAATATAGGAGGCGATTGTATACGGTATATCTAAACCAAAACAAATAAAAAATGACAGAAAGCAATGTGGGCCGGATCCCCAAAAGTTTTTGTCGAAAAATTGCTGATATTGTAACGGCTAATGACCGCTTTAGTAATAGTTTATTGAGTCAATATTACGTACTGACAAATATTTTATGTTGCAGGAAAAATAGAAGTTGTGAACTTTAGAAAAAACAACTACAGAAGAAAACACGATTATACTTCTCTTATTACTAAAAAGTGAAAGGAAACTATTTAATTAATTGCTAAATTATAAGGAATCTAATTGATACAATGTGATGTTGAATATGATGAAAAGCCATTAAAGCCTGTGGACAAATTAATTGTCAATAATGGTTAATCAACTGTCTCTAATTGAAAGGGATTGGCAAATTATCAGAATTATGTTTGGTTTTCAAATCAATTGTAATTTCCCAGAGGCAAAAATACACCCCTGTTACATGACATAAATAAAAATATAATAATCAATAGGAAATGAATAATAACGTAACAAAAGTAAGATACATTGGCTTTATTAGAACTGTTTATAAGTTTGTAATTGTTCTGTACTCTACAGCGCTCAATTATACGGCTTAAAGAAAGTGACATTCAATAACATACGATAGTAAGTGTTGTTCTTTTCCTTGGGACAGTTTGTTACCCATGAGATCATTTCGGAGACATTGTTGTCATATAATTTAATCTCGATTAAAATAAAAGGACCACTAAATCATACTAAGATTAACCCTAGATTACAAAAGCGACCTGTACCAAGCATTATTACAAAGACGTACACTTACAGACTACTTCGGGTACAAAATAAAGAAAAAATCATTTTTGAAATGAAACACTAAATTAATGGATTGAACGTGTGTTACAAAACACATTTTAAATGTGTTTGTAGGTACACATAAATGACTTGACTGTCACAGTAGATACTTGCTTAATGCTGCCCAGACGTAGCTTTTGAGAAGCCTCCGCAGCAGTACCTTATCATGCGACGTTATTTATGATCGCCATCGCCCCAATATGATTCGTAAATGTTCAGAACGAAACTTAAATTCTACAAGAGAAGGGTTTTGTAGTCATAATTTACAATGTTAGCCAGTATAGCACAAAAAATATCATCGCCGTAACTACAAAGGCGCAGTCTACTGGACGACGCGTGTTAAATGGCGGATACCTGAAGTAGGCACACGCACAACGTGTAGCACGCGTGTTTCCCTGACTAGTCACAATGAAGGCAAACGGTTTCAGAAACGGGGAGTGACACTCGTTGTCTGACAAACGACGCATATGTTATCCACGATTAAATGACATCTTTAGGAACTCCATTGCGGTAATAAATGAATGAAAAAGTAGAACACTAGGGTAAATGTATCACAACGAAATTATGAGTGCCACTCATTACATTTGAGTACATAGTTTAGTTTTGAAAGTATAGTGAGCGTTATAGCCGGGAGATAGATATTGGTGTTTTTCTTTTCTCGCCACAACGTGACATCCCAGCGGCGAAATACTCATCGGGCTGCGCGGGTTTCGGTTGCTGGGGCTTTTCGTCAATCAGGTACCTCCCACCAGCGGGGCACCCTCCCAGCCATGACAAGCTCTGAGTCTGTAAGGGGAGAGGATAGGACAAGGAAGATATAGGAAAGATCGCGGGCGTTCCGTGGCCCGTGATCCAGCATTCGCCTGGTGTTGATCGGAGAAACCACCGAAAACTACCGATCAGAGGAGTCGGCCGCTAGATTTCTCCTCCAGACAGCGACTGAATTTGACGTAGCGGACAAACGTGTCGAAAATCCTCCCATCGAACAATTAAAGTGGGAGCAGAGGTGCACGTTTGCAAGCGACTTCCTATCGCATTGTTTCATTTCAGCTGCCGATCGTTGTTCTAAGATTTCAAGGAGACGTTTTTCGCAGTTCGCTTCTCTATTGTTCATTACCTTAAAAAGAGTCATTATCCCGACAGAAGGATTTCACGATTTTCATTTTTTTAGTCATTCGGTTTTTTAGTCATTACACCATTTGCTTTCTTTTCTGGGGAGATTAACGTAACTCTTGCATGAATATCAGCGGTTGACAGTACAAGACTTTAGATTGCAGATATTTAATGGTGTAAAACGATTCGACCTAACCATATGAAACAGGCAGTGTTTATAATATTTGTCACTAAAGACCCACTGGGAGGGGTGGCTCAAGGCATCCGTGGTTCCTCCGATCGAACTAGGCGAATGCCGGAGCATGACCCTAACCAACCAGCCATAGACCCCGCGCGATATTTCCTGCCTCTACATTGCTCTATCTTCTCCCCTTACATACATTTACACTAACGTGCACTACACTACCACACATGCCGGGAGACCGGTCGGAAGCTTAGACCTTGTCCCTGCTGGGGCGGTGCCCCGCTGTTAGTAGATAACTGGTTGAGAAAATCCCGCTAGCCAACATTATGTCGGCGCTGGATCTCGCCATCCAGCAGGGGAATAACACAGTCACCTCCGAAGAAAAAACATGAAATATACTTACGGGAATACTGACCCTAGTAGTTGACGCACCGGGTATTACTAACAATCAATAAATCACTAACAATCAACTAAATACCAACTTAATAGAGATAGAGCGCCGTGTCAGCTCTCCGTTCGCTACCCTTTCGGCTTCATATCACGCTTTTATACACTTCCACTCCACACTGTCCCTTGCGACAATTTTACAAGCGACATACTCACACGCTCAAATATTCTCCCAGCTCGCAACGCCCGCAAACCATTTCTCTTAAGCCTGACACCGCGGCGCAATCTCAGCTTTAAAAAAGATTTTGCGACATGCGTCTCCCAACACAGCAGCCCCCCGTGGATCCTTATACGGGAGCATGAAAATGAAATGCAATTTAAGTAAGAATAATAAAATCCTATCTCTGCCTCCAGGCTTGTAAATAAAAATCACGCAGTGAAACAAGCGGGCCGTTGCGCTGTGATGCTCTCTTTTGTTTTCGGGTTTCGCGTTTCTCCCGGTCTTTTCACTTCTCCTTCCGCGCCCTCGTTGTAAACCTACGCGGGACGCTCCAGCTTCAACCACCTCCTCTGCTGTGCCAACTGCCTCAGCTATCCTCCTTTGGAAGTCGAGACGGGGGGCGTGGCAGGTGCGATAAGGAGTCACCGAAGTGACGGCGAAGGCGAGGCGGCGCCTGGCAAAAAAGCTTACTACCCACAAGGCAGTAGGCGATCTCTCTTAAACCAAAGGCTTGTTGTATCAATATTAATTTCTTCATATATAATTTTTTTGAATTACATATTTACTTTTCCAGTTTAATATTTCTTCTGCTAAGGGAACTGGTGGAGTTACATGAACACATGCTTTCTCGCATTACTTGTAACTTTTTGCCGTTTTCGCAAATTCAGTCAGTTCAACGAAAGTCAGAACCGCGCCATTTTTATAAGCATACTTTGCATTCGTCTAGAAAAATGAAAGAAAAAATCTGGAGACTTTTTAAAAAAATCTTCAAAATATAGTTGGGTCTCTATGTAAACTACCACCCCGAATCAAAATATCACTATCAAAATTTACCAATTTAAAGGGTTCTGCTTTGGCCAGATCGATCGAAGAGTATTATTTTTTTATGGAAAGTCTGGTTATGGGTATCCCGCTAGCGCTATTCACAGACGGAATGACGGTCAGACGTTTGCCATAAGGCAATCAAGGACCCACAAAACGTGGATTCTAACAACACACCGTACTATAGTAAATTACTTACTACTAACTGTAGAACTATGAACTATTCATTTTTAGGCATTCTGGGACTAACAAAGAGATTTTTCTGACAATAAATAATCAGTTTTCTTCTCCTGCGTCATTAAAATACTTTTATTTACAAAGTATTTGAGAAAATAAGCAATAAAAATCTAATATTTATAGTTTAAATAGATTTTTAAATTATTGAAGTACGTGTGAATACATATACAAGTATATTGTACATATATATTATTTATATACAGGTGTCCGATTTGTAAATATGGTTTCTAGGCAAAAATGGGCATTGTAGAAGCATATAAACACACCAGAAACATGTAAATTGTTTATTGTTAACAAAATAAACGAATATATTAGTTCAGAAAGAAAAATTAACCTAGAAAATTTAAAAAAAACAGCCAAACTGTGTACATTGGGTGCACTTTTATTTCTCGGTTAATTTGTAGAAATCAAAATGCAAATATGGGGAGGAGTGAACATTATTGCCTTTATATCACAATTGGATACACAAATGTAAAGTTTCTCTCGTAAACGTCGTAACTAATGTAAGAAAACATCTGTGTGAAATAAACACACCCATTTTCGAAATTCGTCACTTTTTGGGAGAGCTGGTTCAAATATTTTCTCTGAAAGCGCTTGTCACGTTACACATTGTGCATGAGTAGAACGGTGTTGGTGAGGTGGCGGCGGGGCCGGCCGCGTTGCCATGACGACCGCTCCGCGAGGCCGGGCGGCCAGCCGCGGGCGCTGACTGCCACACCGGTCGCGGGGGGAGGGGAGGGGGCGGTGGCGCTGGCCCTGCGACGGCGCGGCCCAGTGCGCACAGCCTGCCCCAGCCGGGCCCCGCCCACGCCCACGCCCAATTACACGGCTCACAACAGCATCACAGTCGTGTCTGTAGCGACTCTGATCGAGAGGTTTGAAGGTTTCATTGACTGTTGATTCCGGCAGCCTTAGATATTAGTCCCGTAAGTGTAGTGAATGGTTTATCGTTGGAGGTGGTGGTTTTCTTCCGCTGATGGATGGCGAGATCCAGCACTCACCTACCTATCGGCTTCCGTATGTTTTCCCAAGCAGGTATATCGCTTCAGCGGGGAACCGCCCCAGCCGGGACAAGCTGTGAGCCCCCAACACTCTCTCATCATGTGTGGTAGGTGTAGTGCACATAAATATAAATGTAAGCGTGTAAGTAAAGCGTCAGAATAAGACAACGATGAGAAAAGAAAGATCGCGCGCCGTCTATGGCCCGTTCGTTTGGGGACTGTTAGGGTATTCTCCTAGTGTTGTTTGCAGAAAGCACAGAAAACTAGTGATCACAGCAGCTGTCTGCTAGAATTCTCCTCGAGACTGGCTTAATTCGACTTATCTAACGTAAAAAATTCTACCACCTTTGGGGCTGGAACCCTAGGACCTCAGAGTAGAGGCTCTGCGATGACATCAATTGACACACTAAGTCACCTAAGCCAGTCTGAAATATCGAGTCCCAACTCTGAATGGCTAGAACGAATCCAACTATTGCCTCAAATACATCAGAAATAAATTTAATAATATTAAAATAGTAGATTTTCTCTTGAATGCAGAATGAAAAATAAATCAAATTGCAAACGTTTATAAATATCTAGCACTACGTTCCAGTAGTGAATTACCTCTCCTACTGCGCTTTCTTATCTCATAGATATATTTCCATTAAACGAAGTACATTACTATTTTTAAACCACCCAGCGTACACCATTGTATTGCCAAATAGTATTCCCCATTATGAGTAGAAAATCGTAAATGTGTCATTACTTATTGATGGAATTGTTCGGACTTTGAAAACGTAGATGAAAATTCACTCTGCGATATACCTTTTGCTTCATCGCCAAAGAGAACTGCCAGTACTTTGCAACCTCGAATTAAAACTCAAAAATAATCTTAATTGCACGCATTGTTCGAAACATGCTTTTTCATTAACGAAGTAAAACGAACAGTTAAATGTATCTAATCAAAAGAACGTGTTAGAGCATCGCGGCCTTTACAAACGACTGCGACGGCGGCGAGGAAGGGGAGCCAAATTGAATGCGAATATGTTTTTCGTTTTAAGTTTTCATTTCCTCCGCCCCACGTCGCCAGACGTTGCCACCTCGCCTCTTCCGCCGCCACAACCATTTTCTCTGTCAGCCGTCGAACGCCATTACCTTCGCCACCGCTACCTCCGCCACCGCCACCGCTACCTCCGCCACTGCTACCTTCGCCACCACCACCGCTACCTCCAACACCGCTACCTCCACCTCCGCCACCACCACCTCCGCCACCGCTACCTCCACCACCGCACCCCCCCCCGCACCCCCACCTCCGCCATCGCCACCACCGCCACTGCTACCTCCCCACCACCTCCGCCACCGCCACCGCCACCGCCACCACCTCCCGCTGCAGCTTTCGCGCTGCCACGCCGCCAACTCCACTGCCACTACCACCGTCACCCCCACCACCAGTGCCTCTGCCGCTTCTACCGCCAGTGCGTCACACCTCGACCGCCTCCATGACCTCCGTCATAACTTTCTGAGCCCCCACCTCTCCCATACGCTGCACCCATTCCCCAACCACTGCACAGGCTCGGAACCGCACCGCTTCCGTCTCCCCAATTGGGAGGGCATTTCAACTGAAGCCTCTCCCTGCATCCAAAGTGCCTTCTCTTCCCCGCGAAACTCCTTCCAACCCCGCGACCCCCCCCCCCGTTTCGTCGTCGTTACTGGCGATCGCGCCCCCTTCTCCACTCCCGTTGCACCGCTCATTCTGTCGGCGCTGTTGTCGCTGCCTTACTTTGTATCATCAGCGCTGCTCTTGATTCAGCATCTCGCCGCTTCTACACTGGTTATTAATGTCACCGTTTCCACCATCCTTTTAAATATTCTTCGTTTGCATCATTGGGCCTCCATTTTCTGCGTTGGTTTCATCTATACCTCTGTATCCGCAGTTTATGCGCCTTCTTGCTCAAACTCTTTCGCTTTCTCCTACCACCGTTCCTCCGCAAGGTCATTTGTCTTCTTTATTTCATTAATTCCTCTATATAGTGATACACTTAATTTTGCTAGTGAAATATTATTTAAACGAGACCATTCTATACGTGTCTCAGAATAAAAATTCAAAACTTCTAGGGCATGTAAAATATATTTAAAAATGTTACTTTTTGACAATGAATATCTATTCAGACATTTCAAATAATGAAGTTACACACTATATCCCATTACTTGTTACGCAAATCGTCCTGCAATGATGTTCGGGAGGAACATGTAATCTCTTCCTGTGCTTCAGATCGTGATCCTCCTACTACTACTGCATGACAAATTGCCCATTCGGCAAGGGGCAAAAGTCGCATGAGTTACTTCCTTGTATACAATTTATTCATTTACAAAAAAGTAATCACATTGGACTGCCCTGTAACGCCTAGCCGTGTGTAATATTTAATCTTTAACATTATATGTACCACTACCTTTCTTATTTTTCTTTAATTTTATGGAAAGGGAGTCATGTAGTTGACATGGGTTTGGCGACGTCCACTGTTTCATGTAGTATTCACCGCAGAATTTCACAAATAACTTTAAAAGAAAAGAATGGTATAAGTATCAGTATGTCCTTTTCTCTTCCTTCCGAACATGCACGTGCAAAAATATAATTAAATGTGAGATTGAGAGGAGCCAATGAAAGGAGTCCTTAAGAAATAGAGCCGGATCTCCAGTCTTTAGAAGAGAGGCTTGACGTGGTAAAGAAAAATCTGGACAGAAAACCATGAGTAGAGTTGTAGACGATTGGAGAAAATTGGATTCAATGCTCAGGGAATAATGGGACGGTTTTGCAGAAAATTACACGTATTGGAAAAAAATTGCTGATGAGATCATTTAAAAATATAAATTCAACGAACAAATTTAAAGGTTTAATTAAGAAAACACATCTCGCTTCATTAAATGTATTTTAGTTGAATGGAAGGTTAAAACTTCAAATTCAAACATTTTCTGTTTGAAAATCTCAGTGATTAAATTCAAATTCGGATATTTTCCCTACAATTATAAGCGCAGTGCTCTTTCTCTCTAAGTAGGATTCTACCAAAATTAGATCTGTTTCATATTTTCGAGGGCACTAGTTACACCAGATTGAATCAAGAATATTTATTTCGGGGAAAACCTTGTGCGCAGTTCGGAGGCTAGTGTCGTTTACGGAAAGACGGACAAACAAATACCATAAGTTTAAATAAATGCAACAATGTTCAATGTTCAGTGGCAAGTGTTTTTCCATGAAAGTCTCGATACCAACTATTCAACATTATGTAATTTTTTCTGTACTCCTTGAAACTAGTATAAGAGAAAGAAAAATAGTGTTGAAGACTAAAAATGTAATGATCATGTATGAGAAAATAGAAGTAATGCTTATTGATATAAAAGGAATAGGTTTGGAGATGAAGACTTTAGTCAAGACTATTAAATCATGTAGGTTGATAATTAATAGAATAAAAACGTATCATTTGTCAAATGAGTGATTCAAGAAATATTGTCGGAATATTCGAGTTATTTGAAAATTCCTCAGGGCCTCCTCAATTCCTCCTTTGTCAACTTGAAAAATATCTTTTTAGATAGTCTCTAGTAACAGTTCTTCATTCAGGGCATGCATAGCCAGAACGTTCAATGAATATCAATCAGAATCAATGAACGTTCAATTTAAGTACAAATTCTAAACGTGACCAATGCAAATGTTCATATACATCTGTAAATGTAACCAAGAAAACAGAACACTTTCGTCTTATCGACTCAGATGCTACCGACCTTACTGTACCATCTATTTGTATTGAATTGAACTAAATATATTTAAAACAAACTCAAGCCCCAGTTGGCGCGCCATTTTGAAATAATTTGTAATATATTCATTTGCCATCTATACCAACGTAATCAGTTCGAATTTATAAATGGGGGCCAGGAAAAGGTTACGCTCAGACTATTATACACTTCAACCTTCAACTCTGTAATAAATTATTTTCCCGGCTACCGGGGTCGATGGGTTTTATAAAATAATCACTATTGTATGCTAATAGATATTATCGATCCCATCTATACAGAGTGGTCGAGGAACCTAAAAAAGCAAATAAATTTCTTTCATGCAACTTCATAGCTAGGAATTGGCTCAATGAAATTATGTTTTCATTTCCAAAAGCTGAAATTTTTAAACAATTTTAGGTATCGTAAAATTTTTCCAAAATAAAATTAAACCTTACATCGTTCAACTTATAATGCTTCTCCCGCTTTTGGCCCACTTTATCTTCCCCCACCCGCCGTCCTCAGGTCCAGACCCCCATCTTCTCTCTTCTTTTCTCGCACACTTCAATTACCGTTCATCAGATCAAAAAACCTATTTGCTGTAGCTTTTCCAGTTAATCACTGACAACTTGCCCAACCCCTCAATGTCCCTCCAACTCGTTCACTTGAAATATTTTAAGCTCCACTGTCACACGGTATTCAAATTCGATGTTCCTTTTCAATTCCCATTCACTAGTAGATGCTACAGGTCCCCAAAGCTCCTAATTAATTGGAGCAGGATCCGTTCAAGCCACGTCATCAGTCAGAATGAATGCCTCTCGTATTCTTTCAGCCCTGCAAAGCCGGTCCATTTTCGAATGTTGATTTGCAGATAACATTGATGTATCTTCGTATCTAGGCCAATCCTAAATTTTCTTTGAAACGAACCACCCGTCTTCATGACTGTCACTGCTGTTTCGGCCAATCCCGAATTCTATACAAAATTAACTAGCCGTCTCCGCGATTGTCACTGCATGAATATGTTGACCTTGACGACGGTTCGCTTACCGTTTATGCTAGATATTGTGGCGTCGTGTAGGAAATGACTACACAGACACGAGCTCTACTTACAATATTTATTTACAGAATATTATACAGTATGTACAGCTCTGGGTTCCGTTCCCCAATCTACCTCCGACTCCACGCACCCTGCTCCCATCCCCTGGTAGTGCATCCTCCACCCAGACGCTTTACCGCCCCGGTGTCCTGACCCCCGGTGCTACGCACTCGCAGTGTCCAAGGAATGCACTACCCCCAAACGGGCCGCAGTTGCGTCCGCACGCGAGGCGATCTCTTAACGAACCCTCCTTCCGGCCGGCTAGCTTTTGGGTCGGTCCCCCTACCCCACCTGGCTTCTCTGCACGTGCGGGTGGCTCTGGGACTATGGCCAGCCAGCCCCCCTGACCGCCGGCGGGGTCAGGCCCCTCTGCCCGGGCGACTGCGTCCCGAAGTGTTAATAGGACAAAAGTTTTCAGTTGAAAAAAGCTACTAACAGTTTTGTACTAGCCGACGGATGCATTTCCCCTCTGCTAAACTTTCTAAAGAGGGTTGGAACCACGCAAAATGTGGTGACGTTACAATATTCATATATTTTATCCCCTTATAATCTATGCCATTTATAATAAATATTGTAGCATATTCAGTCACATATTGGTATGTCACAGTATACATGGTTGGAATTAAAATGAAAGTCAGGCAGGCTGTCTAAAAAATACTGTATAGCACACATGATAAAAGTGATTTTATTTTGTTCATGGGATTGCGCCTAGTGCCGCAGCATTTCCTACTCGCAAAATAAAATATCTCTTTTACATCTCGAATCATAAATAGCTATTCAGCATTCAAACAATGCCTTAGAGAATAACTTCTTGTGTGAATGCCTTCAATCATGTGCAGGTCCTTCCATAGCACCAAAGCTACTACCCAGAACGTCCACCGGTTCTGTCTCTCTAGCGCCTCTCCTCCATCGGTGCTTCCGCCACCGCCACCAGGGCGTCCGCGAATTCCTTTGAGCTGCAGGTGGGTGGACATCGCGGCGAGAGAGTAGCAGTGAAGGGAGCGGGGCGGGAACGAGGAGCGATGGTTGTAGCGGGGACGAGAGTGGGGACGGGGGCGGGGAACAGTGGTTGGAGCGGCGACCAGAGTGGCGGCGGGAGTATTGGTGGGAGCATGGACGGGAACGGGGAGTGGTGGCTGGAGCGGGAAATGGGACGGGACGGAGCGAGGCGGTGGAGGGGCGAGCGGGGGCGGGGGCGCGGGCAGTGGGGTGGGGGTGGAGGGGGCGGGAACGTGTCGGCTGAGGAGACGTAGGCCCCGCGAGAAAGAAACGCCTTCACCGAGGCAGCAGGGTCGCGGGCGGAATGTAAAGCCCTGCTTAGGGAGAGAGCGGCATTGCACAGTGGCAGCGAATGCCGCGTCGCGAGGTCATATTCGCACGAAAGCGGGAGGACAATGCTAAATATGAAAAATCTGAAAATTTAGAGAAATTCTGAATATTCATTAGTGACTTTTTCGGTGTTTTTGAAAGAGGATACTCTAAAATTGTAGTGAATCCAATAAAAAACATATTTTTTAAAAAAGAGGTATACAACAAATACGTACACAAAATCGGCATTGCCATCCCTGCGTATAATTTCGTATTACAAAAAAATCTTTTCTGTAATTTACGCAATTTAGATCATGAAACCCTCCTTCTGCAATTGAGAGAACTACAAAAATGTAGTGTGTATAATAGTAATTAAAGAATGTATAATGCACATAAAAGCATTAACCAACTGTATGTTTTTTCTCAATAAAATATACCATTCAGACTCATTTTGTTTCTATTTTACCAAGATGTTTCCAATTTCGTAAAAAACATTTGTTTTCGTAGCGCATGCACCTTTACAACTT
Organism: Teleogryllus oceanicus; assembly: GCA_964035755.1. NCBI lineage: Eukaryota > Metazoa > Arthropoda > Insecta > Orthoptera > Gryllidae > Teleogryllus > Teleogryllus oceanicus. Next base: position 90,143,628 of record CAXIVR010000007.1, read on the forward strand.
TGCCTTATCTTTAATCATATATGTATGTAACGGAAGGCAAATTCGGTGAGTAATTTTTCAATGACCCAAAACTGAAGAAGATGATTAAGAAATCAACAATATTGCGATTCATTTTTATCCACCAATGTGCTACATACCGCTACACCCGAAGAAAAGAAACTTCTTAGTGAAAGAGATTTCTAGTTTTCTAGTTCCTGGTATGGAATCATTTCTCTGAGCGCCTGTTTGCCAAAGCGTGAAGGCAGAGTAGGGACGGAGGGAGACCTAGAGTGACCTCCTCCCCTTCCTCGCGGAGTTGCTTTCCGCTCCGATCCTTTATGTCCGTCGTGCTTCATCTCGAAAGGAGCTGTCGCGCGGCAAGAGAGTAGGCGGAGGGGCAACGGAAGCGGCAAAGGACAGAGCAAAGGGAGAATTCGAGAGGTAGGGGTAGGGCAGATGGCGCTGATGACCAGTGACTGGCGTGAGCAGGTGAGGCTCATTAGATGGCGACTGGGATGGAGCAAGAGAAGAGTCTTCTTGCAAGTAATCAGCATATTAAATAAGTGACGTTAAAACCGCACGTACATTTTCTTCTGTATTTTCACACAAATTACTCAAATTTTCGAAAAATTGTACGGGACCTTGTTAAAAAATCTCTTTTAGGAACAGATTTCATTAGAGAAAAAATCGGTAAAAAAATTTTGAAATTTTGCGATTTTCAAAAAATCGGTCGAACGGTTTACCATTTAATCGAAAACTACGCAGCTTTTTGAAAAGTGGAAAATGTCCAGGGGCTTCTATAAAATACCCTCAAAATTAAAATATCGTTTTCAAATTCAAGAGGCCATGACATCAGCTAGATGGTTTGAGGAATATCAATTTTGGAGAAAATCGGTCGAACGGTTTACCGGCTAGAATTATTTACAGACGGACAGACGTTTTATCGTCAATAGATTGTTTGCTATGAAGGACCCATAAAAGAGGGATTCTGACTACACCACATGTTAAGGAATTTGTTTTCTAAATTTAGCTACTGTATTCATTTATTTTTTCGTTACTTGCGCCCGGCAATAAAAGTGTTTCTGTCGAAAATTTGCCGTTTATTCGCGCAGCATTACATAACTTTCTCTCTAATCCGTAGCGATAAAGGTAAAAGGTTCATAGTATTTATTTATGATACGAGTGGTACAAGTTACTTTTTATTTTGCAAGTAGGATTGATTGCGACACGAGCACGAAAGACCGAATGGTGCAATCCTATGAGCAAAATAAAACCATTTTAATCACATGTGTCATAGCGTTTTTTCACTAACTTTACTGTCTTACTGATTTTATTGTCATTGAAGTATGCAAATCACTTAATTAAGTATTATATATTACATTGCGATCTGTAGTAGCGGAAGCGGTCAGGCGAATGTATTTTGTTTTCTTTGATGCATTCACAATTTATCTAAACATTTGAACATCGAATTACTTTTATCGCGTTATGCAGGCTCTAAAAGTGACGGCGTGCATTATACTTTGATTTATTTGACGTGGCGCCTCAAGGTGACGAGCTGGAAAGAGAAGACATTGTCAGCGAATCGGTAGCTCCCATCCAAAACTTCAAATCAAAACGAAGTTCCCGATTGGATGTCAGCGTCCCCCTCTTCGTCCAGTGCGTGGCCTCGAGCGCCTCGTTCAATAAATCGGTCAGTCAAGTGGCAGGCTGAAATGATATTTACGCCTCTTTGTATAAGATTAAATTGTTATATGACACTCATTTATAAATAAATATGGGATAATATTTTTCATTGAGAAAGTAAGATTTATAACATTGAAATAGTGAACATCTTTAATTAAAAAGGCGTGGATAGGAAGAGCAATTACATCTCTAGAGAGTGAAGGAGCAAGGTAAATTATTTATTTTAAGAGTTCTCCTATGTGTATAAGAAGCGTAAACAGGAGAGAATTAGGAATTAAACTATTCGTAAAAAATGTAGGTTTGGATAACGTTAGATAGAAGCCAATGAAAAAAGGTTAGAAGGACGGAGATCCTAAAACGTTTAAATGAGAAAAAAATGTGAGATGCAGAAAAGGGGGCCGGGACCGGGTAGATTTACTGGGAGAGATCCCAAAAGGGCTAAGGAAAAACAAAGAGAATATAGGGGAAATTCACATTTATAACTTAATAAAATTCATATTATGAGCCGAAGAAACAATGAAGAGAGAGGTCTAGAGGTTGATATCGTTCTGAAGAGCTGAATATCTTTTGTTGTTCTATATACGGTAATGTGGGAGGGCGGCGGAGGTCATGATAGAAGGAAGGGTGGATCAAAGGGGTCGGCCGGAAGTCGCTCGGAAGTCACTCGCTCTGGGCTCAGTCGCCCAAACCCCAAACCCCGGGGCCCGCCCTTCCGTCCTACCCTCTCGCCAGTCCAGAGCGACATAGCTGGCAACACTGCAGCCTCCACTCGCAGGTGACGTGGCCGTTCTCGTCTGTACCATTATCCGTATTGGCAGACGTCACGTCCGATTCCGCCATTTCAGCCGACGTTACGTCTGATTTTCCTCGACAATGTGACATACCAAATGGGGGACATTGTATTGCTTGACATTTATTGTAAACAGGGCGAATTGTAAGGATAAACATATGTAAATATGGCGGCACAGCTACGGAAAATGAGTGGTCGTCAAGGTCAGCAAACGTAATTGCTTTGAACCACGGGCGCGGCTAGTTGATAAGTAAACTGTTTGGGGATTGGTCGAAAAACAATGACAGTCTAGAGGGGCGGCTAGTTGGATTTGTAAGTATTTTAGGGATTGGCGAGGCATGGAATGAAAATGTATTTCGACGGAAGTGGGTCGAAATTTTTCTGAAAAGAACCAGTAAAAAATATGGACCGAGTTTTCAAGGGTTGAAAGAGGGGAATATGGATGCATTCCGACTTATGCCGTGGTGTTGTGCGGAAGTGTGTAGAATTTTGGTTTTTGAATATTGATGCAATGCGTGGAAATTAGAACTTGGAAATATTTCTAGTGCAGCAGCTAGAATTTAAACTGTGAACTTAGGTGAATTTGCTGGCAACAGGACTGGAAGTATTTGAAGCAGATAATAGTTTACTGAAGTTAAATATTTTAAGCATACGCGTAGAAAAAACTGGGAACTTTTAAAAGGCAAAATTAAATTTAAAACTTATCTACTTATGAGGCGGTGAGGGTTAGTGACTTGAGTACACTTGTGCCAGAACGGAAGAAAAGAAGATGGTATTTGGGCCTGGAGCCATCGACACCGGGAAAAAATTAAAATGGTTCTACGCGGCGACATCGGCCAAGAGTGCGCGAAGACGGGTACTGCAGTATAAGGTTTGAAAGTGGTCATGACCGAAAGTAAGTTTCGTATTGTTACCAAGTGAAAATTTCATGGAAATTGAATAAACTTAAGTTTCTGTGAATAGAAGATGATTTGCATTTACCAGTTCCAGCATAGGATGGAGAAATGATATTTGCTTTTCAGATTCCTCGGCCCTCTGTACAGATTGATCGAATAATCGGCTATTAGGAGGCAATAGCGATTATTTCTTATAAGACCCATCGACCCAGTTAACCGGATATTAATTTATTAGAAATAGCAGTCGAAGATTAATTTTAATAATAGAATCAACGCAATCTTTTCCTGGCGCCCATATCATTATATACATTTGGAACGGGTTACGTTGAATTAATATTTATAATATTAGGAGAGGAGAGGAGATATTAAATTTAGATGAGAGGAGAAGACAAGGATGAAGGAGGAAAAATAACGCGCAGATCGTAGCCCATACTGCTTCGACATTTCTCTGTTATTGTTCGAAAAAAACAACTAAAACTACCGCCCAGCCGTCCGGCCGCTAGAATTCTGCTCCAGACAGCGACTGAACTCGACCTATTTAGCTTGTGCCGAAAATTCGCCTCCGTCGGGACTCGAAACCTAGGACTAGCCGGTCAGAGACATCGCAGTGGCAACAGCTATTACTGTGCGCTATTGCAGCCGGACCGGCGAGAGTGAAAGCGGAGGAGAGCGCGAGGCGACACGTGGCCTGGGTCAGCCGCGGCGCTTCTATGGCTACTGCAGCCGTAGCCGCGTCCCGGAACGACCTCCCCGGCAGCCCCAACCACCTCCCCTGCTGAATAATGAAGTGTCATCGAGCAAGATGCAAGGGAGACCACTTAATCCGCCGCTAACGGGAAGTTGGGTTTCGGTCGCGCTGCGCTGCGGCGCCGCTTGGTCCCCAGTTTGCATGGAATAATAAAAGGCAGCGCGCTCGCCTTGGCTTCGGCCTCGCACCTCCTCCTCCTCCGTGCTTCTCCGCGTTCCAGCTCTCGCTTCACCCCCCTCTCTCTCTCCGCTTTACCGTGCAAGCGCTTCGCTGTCGTCCTTATTTGTGCGTTACTCTACCCAGTCTCCGATTCACTTCATGGGTGCTTTCCGTTTCAGCCACTAACTTTCTGTCTTTTCCGTTTTCAGCTCTCAGCTTCACCGCGCGATACACCGCCCGCTTCACCCCTCGTTTCACTGCCTTTATCTCATCCCCTCTCCTCCATTTATCCCAGTAACACTCCTCGTTTCATACCGCTCTTACACCTCCCTCTACCTCTTCCAAAATCTCCGCTCTACCCCATCCTACTCCTCGCGGCATGCGGTCTCCACTTCCTGGTTCTCCCCTCTTTACGAAGCTCCGTCCAGACCTGCTCCGGCCTGAATCGCTCCCGCAAGTGTTTTATGAGGAATAAATCTGCGGAAAAATTGTTTGCCCCGGCGAGGTCACTGAATTTCCGGTTCACGGCGCACAGCAGCGCCGCCGGCGGTGGCGGCGGTGGCCGCGGAGGAGGAGGAGGAGGAGGAAGAGATGGGGAGGGAGGGGGCTGGGACACGCGCGAGAGGAGGCGCGCGAGAAGGCGGAGACAAAGTCTAGAGTGGCTTGGAGGAAAAGGACGGGCAGCGGCAAAGAAAGAAGCATTATCTACGTTAAAATATGAAATTATCTACAATAAAGAATATCAAATGAGAAATAAATAAAGTAATTTCTTTTTCTCCAACTTTGTACTTCATCTTCCTACTACTTACGTATTATAATGCAGCGGTAGAAATCCGCGATTTTTTGACAGAAAAATTTGTATTATCGGGCACTGGTATTGAAAAATTCCATAAATATTGTGACTATAAGTAGTAAATTACTTCTTCCTCTACATTGTGTAGACAGAATCAACGTTTAGTTGGACCTTGATATCGAAAAATATATTGACTGCAAAATGTCTATACGATCTGTTTGTTTGTCTATCCGTTTTCACCCCGTCAATCTGTCTTGCGCCCGTCCGTTCGTTTGTTCGTCCGTCCGTCCGTCTTCCTGTCGTCAACGTTTGTGATCGTGTAGTTCAGTCAATTTTCTCAAATTGACTTTTTTCAAATACTGATTCATTGATCTAGACGACTGCAATGCTCTGCAAGTTTGAAACGGGTATTTTTTAGTTGTTGAAGGTACACTACCTGAAACCTCGATCTTTTCTATATTTACTCAAATTTGGCTTCGGCAGAATAATACTGCAAAAAACAATATTGACGATGGAATTTTTTCTTTACTTAAATTTGTTTACAAAATAGATTTTAAAATGATCAGGTATACATTCTTGAAAAAAATTAATAGTTTTCACTTAATCTCTGTTTGACGTAATGGCAATTTAATTTTTTCTCAAAAACCATTTCATTTTTTCTTAATTTTTTCACTGAGAGAACAAGAACATGCTTCTCTCTTTCGTTTTTCTTCAACTCCCTGAATTTTTCAAACATACAAAAATTAGAAATAATGCGAAAAAGTATGTGGTGTTGCAACAAAGATAGTTTATTGGTTCATAGATCAAAGGAAATTAGAGATCGAGTTATATCTACGCATTTCATTTGCATTATTTCCGATAATGTTTGCGTGTCTAAGCTTCAAAACTGCATCAACTGTATTTGCTCTTGTTGATGAACAAAATCCACAACTTGTACCTTATGAAGCCCATGAATGCGAATTTCCTATTTTCTAGTTGTAGTTAATCAGGGCGAGTCTCTTCAATACAATCAATACATGTAAAATGTTGCATTAGTTGGAACGATTGCAATCCATTCATAAGACCAAAGTCCAAATGTGATTAGAGTTTTGTCTTCTGAATAAAACTATATATCATTACTGCTGACAGAAGTATGTCACAATATTATAATATTAAATTTTCCTCCTCTTTTTTTGTATATTTGTATATAATCCCGCCCACACGTTGGGCGTCACTGTAATATATCCCCTCTTCTTCCCTTCTCCCTTCCTCGCTCCTTTTTCCTTTACAACCCCCTCTGCTGCTACCCGACACTCACGTCGCGGCGCCAATGTAATATCCTCTGTTTTACAATCCACCTCTCTGGTACCACGACGCCTCACGTCGCTGGGGCCAATGTAATATCTATATATAATCCCGCTTTCAATTACTCTCTTATAAAATCTCACGCCCCCTATCTTGCCCTGCCCTAGCCCTAAATTATAATTGGGTGCCACATTATCAATTGCCCGTACCTCTGCTAGCTCGTCCTATTATCTGTTCCTCTACCGTGTCAGTTCGCGCGTTCACTCCATACGGAGTTGAAGTAAGGGTCCGCTTTGTTCGTGCCTGGGTCAACATTCATACCATTACAAAAATAAAAAAACATGGAATCACGGCCATTATGAGCCATTGGGATGCTCATGCATTTAATTTTGGACTTTTCTTAGCTGATGGCTCTTTCGTGAACACCATCTGCCCCTCCAACTTACAAAACATAACAACACAAATATATATATATATATATATATATATATATATATATATATATATATATATATATAACAATCAGGAAGAAAAACATATAAACATACACACTGAAAATACAATACAAAGAAAACAAATCTCATCCATCCATCAGAATGCGCATTCTGTCGTGACGTTATTTATTATCCTTAGCCTAATAGCATAACTGGTCTTCGACAGAACTTCTTTGAATGGAGCGTAAACAAACAAAAAAATAGTTTTTTTGACAATTCGTGCCACTTCCTTTCTGCAGAGATGTCACCTTCCATCAGCGCCCGTCGCTGGTAGTTATCCGTGCATTATTCACGCACGCGGTTCCCCGTTCAGCTGCCATCAGATCCGCTACTGTTCACTTCTCCGTTTAAGACATGCCAATGCATCCACGACTATTGTTTTTCTTTGTCTTAATCGCGTCTTCCTGAACGTTATTTCTATATCTTTCGCGACGCTTCTTTCCTGACACCTAATTCGCTAAGTATTTCTATGCAGATTTTTTCTTTTCGTGAATTTCTAACTGAATTTAACTAAATTTTCGATGCACTCGGTTTAAACAATTCTTCCTATGTAACCAAAATAGCTTATTAACGTTTTGCGCGACACTTCCGAAATTTCTCAAAATTCAACAACATAAAAACGTGCGTGATCAACCTCAGATCCGAACTCATTCTGTGTCTGTAACCCAGTTCACATTGTTGGTCCTACAATCCAAGTGACTGTCTTTTTCCAAACATATGCCCATCACCATAATAAATGTTCAACAACTCTTACATTTTTGCTGTTTCGGGCATTTTGCGTCTTACATAAATTCCCCGCACCGTAACTAATTTTGCCCTGCTCTAAATATTTTTCCTATAATTCCTGTAAGTTTGGCCAAAATCCACCCAGGCATTCACTGGATATTCAACAAAATTCTTCTTGTTATATATTTCCAGGAGTACAACAATGAGTTCCTCTTCCTCGTCTTCGTCATGTTATGCATGCAATGTATACCATTTATAATATTTACGGAACCCGTGGCTCGAATAACGTGGTTTTTGCTTTAAAATGTTTCTAAATTTAAGTTCTGTTCATCGTTCATCACACCTATTTCCGCCCCTTATGCTTTCTTGTATCACGCTTTTAATTATGGTTACGCGGCGCTGTTGTTATTGTTTCTTTCATTTCTTTTAATTTCTCCTTGCTCACATAAAAGTTCCATGCCTTCTTGCGGGCTCGGCCCCACAGATCATTACAATATGTTTAACGATTTTTTAACTGTTTGTTATGATAAGATGTCAAATTTATATTTAAGGAATTTCTATTTGCTTTAACTTATTTTAAATTGTATTCGCCTTATAAAGTACGTTTTATATTTGTTGTGCTTTCTTCATTTAAAGTCAAAAGTAGATGGTGGTCAACCATATCTCGAAAATTATCTGGTAAAGAAAAGGTTGTTTTCCAGAAATGCGTTTGCAACTGACATTTCTTAACTAACTGAAGACAGGAAATTAAATATTTCGCAGGACAAGAAAAGCTGCTTCTGATACTATCATTTTCTGACACTAGAACCGAGAAATTCTAGAGAAGAATTGTGAAACAAGATTTTGAAAAGAAAACATTGTTGACAGAAATATATCTATAACTGACAGGTAGAAAATTACTTGATATATAACATTCATGAACTAAATATATTTCCTGTGTATTTCAGAGTTTTAAATTTATTGTTCAGCGTGAAACATGCCTGACGTTGACTGGTGTTAATTTGAAACAAGCCCCACTTGGTGGAACATTTTGAAACATAATTACTACCGACAAATGTAATTTGGGCGCCAGGAAAAGGTTACCTTTGAAACCTAATAATTCCTACGTAATTTAAATATCTCTCCTTACAAAATTATGTTGGGCTAGCTCAGTTATTTGGGGTTTGATGTTCATAATTGTTGCTACCAATTATTCAATCTGCCATCCATACGGAGTGGCGAGGAATCTGAAAATCTTATTAAAATGCTGGATTGCACGTAACGAACAATGATAATCAGCTTTCTTTCAACTTAAAAATTAGAATTTATTATAATGATAATCAAAAATGAATCATTCTTTGGTCGTGACCAGTTTTCTCTGTATTACTATAATTACAAACCTTGTTATTCATTCCTGGGTCTTTGCGCGCTCCTCACTTCTTTGTTCGATGGCACCCCGTAGAACCATCTCCGTCGACGTAGCAGAATCTTGCTTCTGGATAAAGTCCTCGGCTGGTGCAAAATTCTCCGGCGATACATTATAATCCGTGACTTTCCTAATATAAAACGATAGTTAATTACTGTTAATTAAAACTGTCAATTACAGCCTTTCCTCGATCTAGTAAAATATATCACGAGCCGACCTGCTCATCACCGCATTGCTTCAGCGAATCAATGTTCTTCTAAAAGTTCGGAAGCATCGGAATTTTATATCTTTTTCTTTTGTCTCTCAAAACAATGCTTATTCTGCTCTGCTCTATTTCAACCTAACGAAAAGTCATATAAAATGACATTTCCATAATAAAAATGGTTCGTCATTTTGGTATATACAAGCGAAAAGTTAAATCTAAATTCAAATAAAAATTTTCACCGATCAAAAAGGACTCATGTTAAAAAATTTCCACAATCAATTTATATTATTTTATTCAAAATTAATACCCAGTACGCACTCATATACTGTTATTTCCAAAAGTCTGGTGTTTTCCGAACTAGAATATTGAAGTAAGAATATGCGGTGAAACCTCCAAAAGGAAAATTAAAGACTGTGAAAAATTAAAAATATATTCTTGTCAGTGAGAAGCAACTATTGAAAACATATGCATAAGCAATTCCCATAACAACGTGTGTCCGTGGCAAAGTTTTTTTTATTTATTTATTTAGTCAAAAACAGTCAAAAACTGTATGTGACGTATGGGGGAGAAAATCATCTGCGCACGCTTTCTTGAGTTTCAGAATCCCTTCCCAACAATTTAACTATTAATAGTTGAAAGATAAAAACATAGTAATAATAATAATAAATTTAAAAAAGCGAGGGATTAACAACAGATATTTTCGTTGCAAAATTACAGAAAACTTATTTTTAACAGTAAAGGAACAAACAGATTTGATTTTTCTGTATTGTTAACAAAATAGATACTCACCCTAAGCTCTACTACCACTACAAGCAAAAGGAAAGTTCAACAAAACGTGGGCATAGTGAAGCTACATTTACGTCCAGAAGCAAAGTTTGAATTTGATTCATGAAAAAGTAGCTTTGGTTTTAAAAATTACAATAAGAATTTACAAACGATAACGCATACAGTTGTGTAAATTATGGGAAAAAAACGACATTTATGACTTTCCCTCACAACAGAGCGTCTTACAAGTACTAGTTTCGTCAAATATGTTGTGCCAATGTAGTTGCCGATCTGCAACCGAAACTTTATGGTAGTAAGGTCTTGGGTTCTTGAATGGCTCTGACTTTCACTACCAATTAAGAAGATTCGATTGAGGGTCTGCCACAGGGTAAATCACAATTCCAGATGTCGGCTGCTCTAAGCAGTCTTCACTGAGTTGTTTTTAGTGATTGACTTTCGGCGGGTACCGAAGCATCTCAGAAAAGGGATCATAGGACAGGATCAGTCCTAGTATATTATGTGCCGTTCTTAAAGACGGACACGAGCTAAACTTTGATTCTTATGTGATTCAACTCACTTGACGTAGAAATCCGACAGAAGCGGGAAATTCAGGATATTACGATAGGCCAGGAGACATCAAAAATAGGAGAAAGGAAATTAGTTAAGTATACAAAGGAAATAATTCAGTGAGATGCCGAGGCAGAGCCCTTATTCATTATGGGGAGAAGTCGCGACGTAGTGCAGCTGACTGATACAATCAGACGCAGCGCGTGAGGAGGCAGCGACTCAGTGCGTGCAGGAATGACACCTCGGAGCGTGAATGGATAGCGACTCAGTGCGCGAAGGGATAGTGATTCGGTGCGTGAAAGGACGGCGACTTGGTACGTCAAGAGATGACAAGGTGCTTGAAGGGATAGCGAGTTAGTACGTGAACGGGTGTCGACTCGGTGACAGAAAGGATGGCGACTAGGTACATGTAGGGATGGGAGCGGGGCTTAGGGAGGGGACGGGTAAGAGGGTGCGCGTGGGGATGGCAAATCGGTGCGTGAAGGTATGGAAAATTGGCACGTGAGGGGCTGGCGAGTCGGTGGGTGAAAAGATGGCCTTTGAAATGACGGCGTCCCGAAGAGGACGGCCACAGCCTGGTGCGTTGGCGCTGGGGCGGCGCGCGTTCACTTGGGTCGCGCGATAGCATCGTCGCCTCCGCCGCGCGCCCGGCTGCCTTCGCTTTAGACAAATGAAAGCGACCAAGCGCCTCACTGATAGCTAAGAGGCGACGCCTTCTTGTTCGCGAGCAGATTTATTTAACGGGTCACTAGTGGGAAAGGAACGAAAGCGGTTCCTCATGAAGATTATTTTTCGTTTCGGATGAACTTAAATGGTTTTCAAAATGAATCCGAATTACGAAATAAAATTCCTTGGATTTTCCATATATAACATGAAATTTGTAAATTGATATCCCTCTAGAAGAATATTAAAAGAAAATCTGCTAAGACTCAATAGCTGTGACGAAACAAACGAATACTCGGATATAAAATTCTGGAATAATGAAAATATAATGCCTCTATTATTTTTTATCATCCCTTACTACGTAATATTCCTAGATATCTGGAATACGAATCTTTACCTCAAATTCATCACATTTCAGACATCACGATTCTGTTATGAATAGCCTGAAAAATAACAAATGGTGACAGAATTATATGCAAAGGAAACTTGTACAGAACGAACCATCGTGAAAAAAACGGACGACAAACTGGAAATTCTTCGGTCAGTCAAAGCCATTCACACCTCACCATAATCCCTCAACGTCTGAAAAGGGAAAATTATAATTATATTAATAATAAATTTAAACAGCTAAATATGGCGAAAAACTTTAAAAGGAATAGACGATCATATAATCATTACTAATGTCAATTAATAATAACCAATAGGCACAGAAATTGAAAGAAAACTATACAGTCTTTCGCCATGTAAAAGGTGTCAATGGTTACTCATCAATTTGTGAAAATCCAAAAACATCGTAACATTTTGAATTTTGACTGAAAAATGCTAGTATTTGATTGCGTTATTTCACCTATTCTCTTGCTGCACTTTCCGATGAAATTCTAATACAAACGGAGGCGTTGCTTGCGACACAGCTAATGTCATGCGAAGGCAAACCTCCAAAGAAGAATCCGCCCGCCATTAAGTATTTTCTAACCCACTTCGTACACACTCAGCAACTGCATTTTTGCTGCTACTGCAGGCCATTAGTAGTACTTAAATAATGAAATATATTATTTCGTAAATGAAATGAAGGGTTTCTTACAAGAACCAAACAAGTCCAAAATTCCATATTTTGAGATACTTTACTGAGTTATTGCCTACAACTGGCGCTATCTGCTGGAACATTTCATTCGACAAGTGCCAAACATATTGAAAGTTATAAGTCGGGTGAAAATCATAAAATAAATTATATGCTTGCCTACTCTGTAAGTTTTTGGGGGCCTCCTGAAAAACCTCGAATCTGGACTAGTTTGGTTCTTGGAATGTCCTTTAATGGCAAGCTCTCAGTGCCCCCCTCCCTACTTTCGCGCTGCGAGTGGAGCCTGTTCCCGCTTCACTTGATCCTCGTCACACGTCACGGCTGCTCGCGGCGCCACCCAGCGTAGTCCCAACTCCACTCTCAGAGCGCGCCACACTCGGGAATTGACTGTTCCTTCGCGTTCACGCCAACAATTCAGACGCGGCACCGCACATCCTGCTGCTGATCCCCGAATATTTATATTTACCTGCACATTTCGATGGATGTGCGAGGAAGACATGGAACCCAAGGATGTGCTGCTGTCTGAAGGAGTATTACGAGGCATACTCGATGAGGGACGAGCCGGAGCAGGTGTGAGGCGGGTGGGATGGGTAGAGCTAAATTGATAATAGCGCTGTGAGAATGGAATGCAATGCGATGAAACGCCATGCAAGAATAATTAGAGAACCCCGTAAAATGTTGACGGTCACTGAGAAATAACTACAGAACTGCAACGCAATGATATTCGAACTTAAATACATCACCATCTTCGTTTCTTGAAGTATAACCTCACACTCATGCACCTTCTCATGCCAGGTTGGACGGGGCGTGGTGTGTTGTGGTACAGCGTGGCGTAACTTGGCCTGACGTGGCATGGCTTTGCGTAACTTGGCGTGACGTGTCATGTCGGGGCCTGTCGTGGCGAGGTCTGCCGTAGCGTGGCGTGGTGTAGCTGTGCCTGTCCTAGTCTAGTATGACGTAGCGTGGCGTGGCTTGGCAGAGCAGGGTCTGGCCCAGTCTGGCGTGGTGTGGCGTGGCTGAGTGGGGTGGGGCGTGGCGTGGCGGAGACTGTGGCGTTCGAAGCGGTGCGTTGGGAGTGGTTGCGGGCGTGGCCGAGGCGTTGCGTGCTGAGGAGGAACGTGGCGTGGGGCAGGGGGGTGGGGCGGGGCGCGGGGTGGGCGGCAGGGGCCGCGCGGAAGGCAGCGGCTGGGTTTCCGCCCGAGCGGCGGCGCGGCCGCGCGCCCGCCCTATATCGCCCCCTCCCCCTCCCCACCCCCGCGGCGAAGCAGCCAGCGCAGCCACCGGCGCAGCCGCGCGCAAATTTGTTCGCAAAGTTAACGTACGGCCCTCATTCCGCGCGCCGGCGATTGCAGGGACCCCCGCCCTTCCCCACCCGCGGCCGTATCTCGATGAGGGACGAGCCGGAGCAGGTGTGAGGCGGGTGGGATGGGTGGCTAAAACGGGGGGGGGGGGGGTTTTTGGGGGGACGAGCAAAGGGACTGAGCAGGTCGGGGTCGATAAAAGGGAAAGGGGGGGGGGGGGCGAGGAGGCATGGCGGAGCGAGCTGGGTGGTCGGGGAGAAGTGCAGGAGGCAGTTTGAGTGTCTGGGGGGGGGGGGAGGAGGGTGAGGGGCGAGTGGCGGGTCGTCAAGGTTTGGCAAGGGGAGGCGGGAATAACGGGCATGGGAGATCAGAGGCAGAGGGTGGTGAGGCGAAGAGAGGAGAGGCGTGACGGGGCGGGCGGGGAGTGGCGTGGCGGACATGGCGAGACATTGCGGGACGGAGCAAGTTGGGAGAGCGGGGTGGCATGGCATGGCGGAATGGGAGTAGGTGAGGGGGGGCGAGGCTGGGCGGGACGGAAAGAGATGGCGCGAGGAGGGTGGGATGAGGGAGTTCGGGCGAGTAGTAGGACGGGCAGTGCGGGGTGGAACGATGGAGTTCGGGCTGATCTGGGGTAAAGCGGGGGGCAGGCGGGGAGAGGTAGGACGGGGTGGTGCAGGGATGAGGGAGTTCGGGCTGATGTGGGGTGCGGTGGGGAGTAGTAGGACGGGTGGGGCGAGGGGAGGGAGTTCGGGCTCATGTGGGACGAGGCGGGCAGAAGTAGGGCATGGCGTGGTTGGGGGCGTGTCGGGCGGGCCGGGTGCGGCAAGCCGCAGGGCGGTCGTATCTCTCCGCGGAGCGCGTGTTTGCGCGGGGCGGGGCGGGGCGGGGGGCGAGCGCGTTCCGGGCGCGCGCCGAGCGCTGCGACGATGAAGCGATCGGGCGCCGCCCGGGGCGCCCTCGCCGCCCCCCATCGCCCCCGCCGCCCCCGCCGCGATTATGAAGGTCGCGCAGTCGTTTGTTTACCCTCGCCGCGCGCGCTGCAGCTGCGAGGGCCGGCTGCGCGGGGACGCTACTCGGCCACCGGAAAACACTAAGTGGCCGTTTCTGTCCCAGAAATCTCTTCATATTCGAACAAACAATAATTCATTTCCTTATCGTCTATTGTAGATTGAAACGGCCTTATGCCACTTTCTCATTTCAGCGCATATCGTTATTCATCTCTCATAAATACAGGTAGCACAGAAAAAACGGGAAAATTTAAGTTGATGTTGGCAGCCCTGTGGATGTACAATAAGTGGGGAGGTGACGGCAAACTGTTGGGTAGTAACGGACATTTAGTTGCAATGGAACAGTGGAGTGGTGTGGAGCGTGCGGTCGCCGTGAGGCGTACTACCGACATGGTGACAGTGTGACCTCTGCCCAAAGAGTGTTTCGGCGCCACATGGAATCCGCCCCGTGGTCAAATCCCTTCTTCACACGCAATCAAAACGTGGGTTCGTAACTTGAAGAGACAGGTTCGGCCTTGAAAAAAGCCTTGTGGACATGTATTGTCTGTTCGTAGCCCAGAAAACATTGATGCTGTGCAAGCTGCAGTGGTGAGAGTCCTCGTCGTTCGGTGCGAAAAACTGCCTCGTCATTAAGGCTTGGCGTCGGAGCGTGCAAAGAATACTACACGCCCTTAAATTTCATCCTTACAAGCTTCAGATTGTTCAAGAACTTAAACCTAATGATTCTGTATTGCGCCAACAATTTTGTGAAAAACCGTTGGCTAAAATCAATGAGGATGCAAACTTTATAGAAAATCTTTGGATGTCAGATGAAGCCCACTTTATCTAAGTGGATACGTCAATAAGCAGAACATGCGTTACTGGGCACAAACAAATCCTACTCAGCTTCACCTGCGACCATTACACAGTGACAAAGTTACTGTATGGTGTGCTGTGACGTGTCGTGTGGTGATAGGCCCTTACTGTTTGAAGATGAAGAGGGCTCCGCTGTCACTGTGACGTCTCAACGTTATGTCAACATGCTAGAGACATTTTTGGCCCCAAGGCTTCATTCTCTTCCAAATCTTGACATTCAGCACACCTGGTTTCAAGAGGATGGAGCCACCTCACACACTGCACGGCAGTCTATGGCAGCAGTAAGACGTTTCTTTGGGGATAGGATTATTTCAAAGAATGCTAACATCGCTTGGCAGCCGCGGTCTCCAGACCTCTCAGTTTGTGACTACTTTTATGGGAACATCTGAAGAGCGTTGTGTATCAGGCTAGACCAACAAATCTTACTCAGCTGAAGACTCAGATTGAAAAAACATCGCTAACATCCCGGAAGACACATTGCGCCGGGCTGTGCAAAATCTTCAGCATCGACTGACTGAATGTGTACGGCGAAGTGGACAGCACCTAAGTGATGTAATTTTCAAAAAGTGATGACTAAGTAAATTTCCATTCTTGTAAAACATATTATTAGCATAAAATAAATTGCGTCATGATGCGTGGAAAATACATCAATATATTTGTATTACGTACAATGACATGAGCCAATGCTTCTTTTCTGGTTGCGACAAGAGAAAATTATTTGCTACACATTCGCAGTATATTGACGAATTCTGTTGTTACATAACGTTCAAAAGCTTGTGCCTATAATGTTTTTAGAGGTAAGCATTTTGAACTACTCCTGGAGGGCAAATTTACTTTCTTTAGGTTCAAATGACAAAAAAATAAATTTACTACTTTGCAAAATTGGGATGAGAAAAACCTCAGCTCCATATATATTCGGTGGGTGAAAGAATTTTGTCAATGTCTTCTGCAAGCAAAGTTCAGAACATGTGCGTTTTTTTGAGCACTCAGATGACCCCGAGAACTCATCTTCATTTCAGAATCGACGAACGCAAAAGGCACGTCGATAGCACGTATGGAGGATTATAGGAATTTGCAGGTCACGTTCATTTAAAATCGAGATCATATAACTCTCAACCCTTAACTGAAGATTGGTGGAGACTATGTGAGATAAATATGAACTGAAATTTAAATATATTTTCAGACGCATAATAATGTGAGTATATCTACACATAAGGGAAAATCTGGTAAAATTTCTGAACAAATAATATTCTAATCATTCCTAATTATTGATTTTATTTTGCCTATTCCCCTTTTGATTCCTGAATTTTCATAGTTTTTGAAGATACTTTTCTTTTCTTTTGTGTAATCTCATTATAATTTCAAAACCTGAGTTTTAATTGTAGAGTATAAATTTCGGTTTCCGTACCACGGACCCAGGGTAATCAGTCAGAAAATAAGTGATCTAACGTCCTACCGTCCCGGTTTTGATAGTAAGGAATGTAATTTAACAGTAAGTAATACATGAAGAATGGAAAAACTTCTATATAGAAAGAGAGAATTTTCACATTGATCGGCTTATTTTAAAACCTCTACAGTCTTTTGTTTCCTAACTCTTATCACAAGCGCGCAATTTAAGGAAGTCTTCCCTGCGCAAAACTCTCATTGGTCGACATTGGAACATAATGGTTCGAGAAGTTAACTATTATTAGTTATTATATATTAAAGGAAAAAGCTTACAGAATGGTGAATATAAGTAGTAGTATATTTTTATTATCAATGAACTTTGCAATTTATTATTAATGTATTCAATGTGTTAATTCTCATTATCCGCGTTCTAGTTATTCTACTTACATATCTTCACTATTTTACTAGTTAATGATTAACTCTCTCATTTTTAAGAACCTACGTCACTTCACGTTGTCCCTAGTAAACATTCCGATCTAGAATAATACATTTTACAACCATATTTCCAACGATGATGCAGGGTCTTATATCCTGAAAGAATAACGACTCTTCTTTTATAACTACTTACCTAACAAATGAATAGAATGAAATAGAGGCATTAAAGTACTTCATCAACTACGTATTCGGATTCAGAGTAAAGATTTGCGCATATTTACACTTCATTTCTGCTACTTCTTTAAATAAAGACTTTTATTCGTAGAATAAACTCGTTTATAACGTTATTTTTATGGTTCAGTGTAAGTTTTATGTTCTAACGTGAATATTCACCTTTACTGTATTGCCTGATAAATTTATACTCCCACACTTTTGGCTACTTTTTTGTTGTTTTATTTTTAAATAAAAGACAATATATGCTAAGACTTCATGCGTCATGATACAATTTACTGAGAAAATCCGTCTACTGAGAAAAGATGTTTATGTTCTATTTTAGCTGCAATAAAATATACTTCCGCCCTTCGTTTACGAGCAGTATATTACATTATTTTATGGCAGTTTCATAATTGCCTCACATTCAAATTATAAAATGTCTCCAATGTATGTTGAATTATTTACAAATAATTCGAATAATTATGTTCCTGGCAACGTCAATTTAAATTTCCTCGTAAATACAAAATATCACTTAATTTATTGTAAAACTCATACGTTGTAAATAACTGCGTCATTATCGTCAAAACTATTACGTGTTTAAAACAAGACCATCATCTAATAGTTTAAAACACTGCTACAATTTTGCATAGAGAAAAACAAGCATCGAAGGAGGTTGCTTATTTGAGAACTTTGAGAACTTTCAAGCAAACTGTTATTGTTCCTTTTTCTGCTTCTGGTTAGAATAATAATAAACATGTTTTGACGGTAATAGAGGGAAAAGTAATTCGGCTTACCAATAACACTATGTAGTTGTGGTCATTTCTCTCACTTACCTGAAACAAAAGAATAACGTAAATAATTAGAAATACAATATGCACAATATTCATCAACAACTTTACTCTCAGGAATACAACAAGTATCATAACATACTTATATACTTGGTTTACATCGGGAGGTAACGGTGGTAACTAGTGAATGTCCGACAAGAAAGCTTTGGCAGCGATCACACTATTTCACATTGTTTATCAAAAAGCTTAAGTTTATAATACAGATGTGATTTAGACATCGGACGAATGTCACCAAATTACATAACACATTAATGAAAGGGGAACTTGGTCTATGGTCATTACAGCGCCAAGAGAAAAGGAGTCGACCATTCTTGACCCTCTGGAAGCATTTCCTCTGCACGGGTTCTCTCGTGCCACCCCCTCAGGTGCATTGCAGCTGAACATTACATCAAATGCGTATTATTAGAAGAACTTTGAGTGATATAAAATACCCCAATTCTGTGTCTTGAGGACAATATCACAGCCCATATTTGCCAAAGCCGAATACAATCAGAAACTTAAACTATTTGTAATTATTATATATTAATATGTCGAGGTAATAACTGCCACAATATAAATACGTAGCTCGATATCTCCTGCGTAAGTTACCTGAATCGAGAGGATCGTGGTTACGACTGAAGTACGAAAACAGTTGAATATTTTCTTCTTATAAAGGGACTTAGAACAGGATGTACGAAAACAAATTATGGGAGGGAAATATAACAGATAAGTCTAGTCAAGTCAATATCTAGTTAATAAGTATATAAAAAATCGGAATAATTAAAATTAGGTAAAAAATAAAATCATCTATGTACCATGGCGTTAATTGTTTCTAAAGACCTCGTGCGACAAAAAATCCTCAAGCCAAAGACCCTCGGGCTGTTTGTCGCCACTCAACCATTAGAACTCTTATAACGCCCTTGGTTCATAAATTTAATTTACTATTATAGAAAATATACCTAGGCACATTTTTTCTGTAATATGAATTCCTACAAGATATCGGCTCTAATATATGTGCTTACTCATCATCAAATATCTCTTCACAAAATTTCATCATATGCTATCAATTAAAAACATAATTTACATGGTATAATGAGATTGTCGGCTAATGTAAAATGTAGGGTTAAAAAAAGAAAAGTAATAAAATGTTGTAAAAATATTCTATTGATCAAAATTGACAAATTATCGAAATAGTCTGTCATTAATATTTATTTCATTTACGCAAATCACAAATTTAAGGACTTGCCTCGACTCCCGCACAAGATAATATTAAACATTTATATTCCTTATTATTTGCTCCCGCGAACTCGCCGCCCAACTTGGAAAAATATTCTTTAATTACTAGGATGAATTATCATCTTAACACCCGGTTATTATTTGCGTGTTCAACGTGCTCAGTTACCATGTAAAAATTTACTTGAAATAATGAAGAAACAACATTGAAAACTTGCTTGCTTAATTATTTCATTTTTAATGTGTTAAATTTTATTGAATTCTTCTCATTTGATAGGTAGTGTTCAGCATGGCGTTGATACAGCAAGATGACCGCCTACGACCATAGTTTTATAGCTTCATTATTATGTCTTTTCTATCTTTATTTTTCAGTGAACGTACGTACAAAATCTTAGTATTCCGTATTTTCCGAAGTTTGCCTTCTTACCAGCGTTGTATTTCATGACCTCAATTATTTTTAGTGACATTTCTAATGCTGATAACTTCGCCAAACAAATTAGTACTCTTTAATCATCTCATCAAACAGCGTCCTTGGTTTGTCTGAGACACCCAAAATTCACAAAACTCGAGGAAAATTAAATATTACAATTTCTTCGGCGACATTGTTATCACTTCATCGAGCGTACACGTCTCCCGGTCTCCTCTTCGCGTCGCTACCACGTCACCAGCTCTGCGCCTCCTCACCCCTGTGCCTCCGCCGCCCCCGTGCAAGCTAATCAACGCGGTCGAGGGTGCAGCCCCCCCCCTCACCAACCCGCTCGCGTCACCTCTCCGACACACTTGAGCCCTGCCGCCAGCGCCTCCGACCACGCCCCCGCCAGTGCCCCACGCGCCCACCAGCGCCTCCGCCTGCGCCTCCGTCTTCGCTTGCAACTTTTCCTGCACCCCCGCCCCCGCCAGTGCCCCGCCCCGCCCCCTTCTGCGCCCTCGGCTCCCCGGGCGCAGTCGCGCGGTCGCTGCGCGGCGCCGCGCGGGACGGGATGTATGATTGAATGTGTGCTCGGCGCGGGCGAGCGGCGCGGCGTGATGAGTTGGCTGTGACGGTGACGGATTCAGTGCGAGTGCGCGACCGCGGAATGGAAAGTGATGGGAGGCTTTGCAGCGGCGGGAGGAGAGGGCGCGGAGGGGCGCGGAGATCGCGTTGGGATGCGGAGCAGTGCAAGGGGAAGGAGGAGACTGACAGGAGAGAAGCCAGCGGCTGACGGGCGTTCAGTGACAGGAGGGAAATACGGTTTTGGCGAGGTCGACGACGGCGGAAGTGCGGAGAGCAAAGAATGGTGATGTAGAAAGTTAAGCAGCGGCAGTGAGGTCAGGGAGGGCGGGAGAGACACGAGAACGGAAGATGCGGTTAAGTCGGGTAGGTGGCGAGGTTTGCTCGGCGCAACGTGGGGAGTACAACACGGAGAGCAAGGGAGGCAAGCGGCGTTGGAACGGGGGGGGGGCAGGACGAGAGCAGCTTAAGCGTCGTGGGGCGGCGAGGGCGCTGGGGAGGAGGGGCGCGCGACGGAGATGGTGTGGGGAGGTGGAAGGCGCGGGGCAGGGGGGTGACGAGGCAATGCAAGAGCACAGCACGACAGACGCGGCGGGGCGGGGGATGGGGAGGGCGGCGAAGGTCGGGCGTGGCGGGGGGTGGGGTGGAAGGGACGAGCAGCGCTCTCCCGGTAACTAATGTGGGCCGCGTCTGTTTGCATAACCGATTTATAGGGCGCTGCAAACGAGGTGGGGCCGGCAGCGCCTGTTTGCGAGCCGTCGCGCTCATAATTAGTGCGCGGGGACGCCGCGCGAGGCGCTGGCGGAGGGCGAGGCGGGTCTAATCTTGGGCGCGCGTTGCAGCGCGTGGGCGGGCGGGGAGGGGAGGAGGCTTAGCGACGGCGCGAGGCGACGAGAAGGCGTTAGTTGTTGCTGAGCCCTCCTTGGAGGGGCCCTGGCTGAGACGGCGACAGGGTGAAGGGGAAGCAGGGA
The DNA here is from genome assembly GCA_964035755.1 of Teleogryllus oceanicus. NCBI lineage: Eukaryota > Metazoa > Arthropoda > Insecta > Orthoptera > Gryllidae > Teleogryllus > Teleogryllus oceanicus. The sequence goes on from CAXIVR010000007.1 coordinate 90,165,082, forward strand.
AGAGTCAAGTGGCACCGGGGAAGCGCAGTGAAGGAGATGAGGGCGTGTGAGTTTCTAAGTGGAGAGATTCGGGAAACGATATGAATCGGATGTGAAATTACCATATCATTTGCATAGGTGACTGAGTAACGGAGTGATAACCCGCGTTCCATACCATTTGCCTCATTGGGGGAGATTGTTAGGGTCGGTAAACAGCCGACGATGAGGTGCTGGACTAATACCTATCAGTAGTTTCATATTATAATATTGTAATATTGTTGTTTTACTTTATAATTTATGCATGAATTATTTTTTTCACTACGAAAAGTGTTTTAAACCTTCTTTCAAAATGTTCTCGCGCGCTCGTTGTCAGAGTATACGTCGAACTTTGTGAAATCAAATGCTTAAAGTAGTGGCGTATTTTTTTTAATTAAAAAAAAATTAATATTTACCTTTAAGGAAAATTTAAAAAGCTCAAATTCTCAATTTCTTGTCGAGATAATAATCTGATAAAAATGTCTACATTTTTATTCTCTAATATTGCAGTGTATCTCTAACATACCCTTCTATAAAAAAGGAAATTGAATAGATGATGACTTGAGAGAGAGGTTTTATGCCCTACATGATCTGAAAATATGCTTTGAAAAAGTATGCTTTTATAACCTAAAAAGTCTTAAATATGTACAGTAATATGCAGTTAAAATTAATAATGTATCCTTTCTCCTATAAAACGTTCTTGATAAAATTTCAGGAGAAGAATGCTTCGAAAGAAAATATATATTTTTCTGAAAACAGAATACAATCGATCTTACTTTTTGAGAGGAATCGTTGAAGTAAATATTTAGTGAAAAACGTTGCATTGCATTTTTTTGCCTGTTTTAAAAGTGATGAAATCGAAAAATATCCAACATTTGCGCAAATATTTTTTCTATATAGGAAAAAAACGAAAAAGAGTAAAGACAATGTATTTTCATCTTATCAATGAACGCTCACAAAAATTCTATTAAAACAACAACAATAATTCTATAACAACAACAATTCTATAAAAACAACAAAAAACAAACAAACTATAATTACATGAATATGCACCAACAGGAACTGTCGGCCAAATATGCACAAATATTTACAGACGTGGACAAATTATTAGCAAAATTGTATTTAATAGAAAAATCACGTTATTGTCTCAAAACATTACAACTGAACTATATAACTGAAGATGCTACAAACGTATTAATACTTCGCATGAGCACCTTTAGCATGAATTAAAGCGTTAATTCATCTGGGCAAGTCTTGAAGGAGTTTTTTGTATAATTCGGCAATTTCGTCATCATCATTCCAAATGGTAATAAGTACTCCACAAATTATTCCCTTGTTGTAGGATGTTTTGCCTTCAATTTCACTTTAAGAACTACCTACTGATCCTATTGGATTGATATCCGGGTTATTTCCTCGCCAGTCGATCACACAAATATCACTGGAATCCAATTTAACCTTCACAGGTTTTTTTATCGTTGGCAAGGAGTATTATTAGGAGTGCATGAAAATGCCATCCCAGTTAGAAACTGTCATGCATTGATGGAACAAGGCATTTCAGATGACCTCTTTATATTGTTCGCTATTCGTGTTGCCATTTACTATGTGAATTTTGTTCGGTTCATACACTGAAATAACCCCACAAGGCTATTATAGAAAACTTTACTAGTAGCACCACACATTCGTTTTTTGAGACTTTTCCTGGAAGTCTTTTAACATAATGAAGGTTGTCATGCAGAGCACAGACGATGGTTTCGTCACTAAATAAAACCTGAAGCAAATTTAGTAAAAAATATTTTATTTTTCTGCGCATTAAAACAGTAAACGTACTTCTTTATTTTCATCATAAACGTTCTAAAATTTTGGAAGAATGAAACATTATTTAAAAATTATATAAAATGGTCTCTTTACCTTCTACCACTGCTGTATAGTCAATCCTTGGTGAACATGGCCTATTGTCAATTTTTGTTTATTGCGAGATTGTCGTGCATTGAGTCACAGTGACACAGCCTCCATCTTACAGTTCTTGAGGACATTTGTACTCCGTCCTCTTGGACACCCTTTGCGATTGAGACGATGTTAAATATCTCTTTATAGATGCTTTTCTTCGTAAAATATGGACCAAAACTTGGATTGTAGCCCTCTTTTGTTTACTGTTTTCCTTCCTCTGAGTTGAGATCCGCTTTTCTTCTATTAACCCCTTCGCAATGACATGGTTGCCAATGCAGTGGATTTATGTTATATAAAACGCATATATTAGCTTAAATGAACATTTCAATCCAGGGCTGCATTTCCGAATGTGTACACAACACACAGAAATACAACGATTTGTCCCTCGTCCAACTAGTTCACTTTTACCCTTAAAGTTATAATTTAGAGTATAAGGAATGAGTTTGCTAATAATTTTTCCACGTCTGTACTAACATAGTTGTGGTAGGTCGCGTAAGTTTCTGGCCTCCCATTTTCTATTTTTGATACAAAGAAAACATTTAATTAACTCACCTTTAACTCCAAACCACTTTTTACATCTATATTAACATTTCTAGGCCTTTGAAAATATACTCCGAATTTTTGTTCTCAAAATGTTCAAAAACTGATTTTTTCACCTCAGTATTGTCTGAAATTTTTCTTCCTCAGAGTTTTTTCTTAAATTTGGATAAGTGTAGGCGTCTCACGGTGCCTAATCTGGGTGAATAGTCCAGCTCTTAGAGCCGTCGATCTTCACAATATTCTTTACAATCCGAGTAGAAGGCACAGGTGCGTAGTCCTGATGAAGGTAACCACCATGAGATTTCATGCATCGCACTCAACTCAAGTACCTCTCACCGCAAAACAGAATTCGATTTCCGTTGCAAACTTATACCATTATAACAATTAAAGATAACACTATATATTGCTCAAAATGTTTTTCCATAGATGAACGTTATTTTGGTCAGGCCGAAAACTTGTGGACCCACCTATGTATACATAGCATTTATTTCTAACCAAATGTGAAGAAATTTTACTTAGCTTTGCTCTGAAGTAAAAGACAAAATATGCAAAATCACAGAAATCCACTCAGTAATGATGACGATTTACTGTGTCCATGACTTCTATGTTTTCCTTTCCCGTTGATTTCTAGAATCCCCCCACCCCCCGTCGGAGAGCACTCATCCTCCAACTCGATGGTCATGGTACCTAAGAAATTTCCCCTTTCCATCATCTGATGTGATAATGAACTTGTTTCTACAAAAGCAATGTTAAGAATGCAAGCTACCTGCATTGAACACTCCAGCTAATTGCGTAACTTCATACTCGTAATTAACTAGTACAAATCATTACCATACTGTAACGAATATTGCGTCATCCCCGGCGCCACTCGAGGGGCCTGTGATCGTAGGTTACGTCATCTGCCGACGACCACGAGCTGCCCGCGAGCGCGTTGCATCACCTGCGGCGGATTACCCAGAACAGTCGCGGTGTCGGAAGGTTCTGGATTGTCCTGACAGGTATAAATACGCGACGGCCGGCGACCGCGAGTCAGTCTTGAGTCCGCAGGAAACCGAACTTTAAGTGTCATTGCGGTGAATAGCTGTGCAGCGAGTGTGCTCAGTGAAGTGAACCGTGGTGTGCATCAAACTGGTCGGTGACGTGAACTGCGATCAGTGCAGTGAACTGTGGCCCTGTTTTAGGACTGTGCGAGTGTGCAGGAGTGTAGTGTAAATAAATCAAGAGAAGTGTAGTGTAAAATAACTGAAGAGAAGTGTAGTCAAATAACTGAAGAAGTGTAGTGTAAAATAACTGAAGAGAAGTTAGTTAAATAACTGAAGAGAAGTGTAGTGTAAATAAAGGAAGACAAGTGTAGTGTAAATAAATAATCAAGTGTTTTCAGTGATTGTGTTAAGAAACAAAATAAACGTTTTTGTGAAAATAATATTTTATAATTTTTTTCCACTTTTATAAATGTACCTTTTCCCTAAATATACGCAGTAGATAAAATACGGGAAATGTATTTTACCACGTTTTGCCTCTTATAACTCTCTTCCATTTAACATATGCAATTATACAGAGCCATAAACACGTACAAAGTTAATGAATTTGTTACTTGTTAAACTGTATTTATATTCTTAATATATTTTAATGAATTGCTAAAATGTTATTTGAATAATTAATTATGATTAAAGACCCTTTCTTGTCTCATTCATTACAACAATTATTATAAACTGTAAACGATGGAGCTTCTTTACTTCTGTTGCCATGTTCAATTTCACCGTTTGTCCTATTGAAGCTAAAAAAGAAAACAATTAACAATTTGCTGCAAAGTAATAACTATATTACAATTGGTACGAGATCACCAACGTGATCGGTTGTTGGTTTTGTGGGTGAATATTTCGCCGCTTCGTGTTTGTTCATACAATCGGCTGCCCAGATCAGCGCTCTCGCACACAGAGCTTCTTTGCAAACGCATTTTCCATTGTTGCTAGCTGTGGAGTGCATGAATCTGTGTGGGGCTTTGTGCGGCTGGATTTGCAGGCGACACGCACGTCCTGTGGTGACGTCATTGACAGAGAATAAAGGCACAGCGCATGAGCTTCCCCCTCCACACTCTCGTTTTAAACCGATGTAACTTCCTGGCACGAGGCATTCTCGTGCAGAAAGGGTTACTGAGCATCGACAAGGGTCTTTAGTCAATGAAACAGTAGGGTCATTGATACAACAGCTCCTGGTGCCTTTGACAAAGCTTACTGACATTATTTTTTATTAGTAGCTATAACACACCTAACATTAAATGTAGCTGGAGTTGAAGTCGTAATATTAAAGTAATCTGAGAGCAACTACTACTATCAGAAACTATCAGCTAACCGATAAATGTTCATCATCAATGAAAACATTTTTGTCATAATCACAAATATTTGAGAGCTTCCACTTTTGCCAATGAGGAGATCAAGAAGAGCATGCATTCTGTCCAAAAACTTTCTTCTACATTAGTGGCCTTAAAAGTGAAAATAAACTTATACTAGAAAATGAAAGTTGTTTTGGGAACGTTATTTGTTAATAGGATCGTGCAGATCAAATACAATTTAATTGCGAAATTTTAAAATCTTATGGTTTAAGAAATATAACCAGGCAATAAGAAACCCAACCCAGACGTGTCAAGAGATAGTTTTTATTCATAGTATAAGAAGTCAAGATAATATTCTTTTGTAAAAAATGCAATCAAAAATTTACTCCAATAAGGTACAAGAAAGTGCAATGATTAATATTTATTACATTATTATACGAAGAATTAAGGTAATTACTAGTAGTTCTTGAGTATGTCAGATATTTGACAACAGCTTCTTCTTTAGCTCGCAAGAATTTTCAACTTTACTCTCACTCAGTGAAATGGAAGTCGCATTACATAAATACAACTACACACACACACACACACACAACTTTTGGTTTTACTCACAATAGTATACAATATTGTAGTGTAATGTTTTCATTGATACATAAGTACTGCTGAACGTTGAAACTATACTTGTAGCGGAGGCTAATATTTATAATATCCTCAATGAGAGCCACTCACCAATCAACGACAAGAAGTGTTGTATTTTCATGAGCAATGTGCTTTTCTAACGTTCCTTCCAATTAGATCGTGAGTTGTTTGTCTCCCATTCTGCCGGTTCACTCAGTCCCAATCCAGTGGCGCTGAAGGCAACTTGTCCACCGCTCGCATCTCCTCCTGGGACGCAACGGCCGCTGCAGGACGATGTTTTGCAGAGTGATCGCGTGGGTGGCTTGGGCAGCGGGGGGGGGGGGGGGGGGTGTCGGTTAGGAGTGGAAGTATGACGGAGGAGATGGAGGCGGTGGAAGACAATGAGGAGTGGTGGGATAATGGTGTGAGTCCTGATTTTTGCAATATAATTGCAGGAATAATTTTTTTCCACGAGGTTCAAATTAGCTTTAAATTTTGGGTCGGTTTCATACTTTTGAATTGATTTTGAAGTCAATTTTCTAGGTGGGCGCTGTTAGCATTAGACTAAAGCTAGCAGCGCCCACAATTGTGGGAAATCTAAAAGAGCATAAAATTCGGGAATAAGCGACTTAGACTCATTAGATTTAATTTTGGATATGGTTTGGTTGAGATTGGTTTTTGAGCGCTACTGGCTTTCGATGGCTCGGTTAGTTTAGATGGCGACTAGGGGGACGAGCGGAAGGCGGGGCGTGGATGTCGTGAGTTGAGGGTGGTGATGTAGCGTGGTAGGTCGTCGGGGCGGCTGGGACCGGGACGGTGGGGTGGGGGGGTTGGGGCGGCTGGTATGGCAGGGCGGGGGGGGGGGCGGTTGATGCGGAAGGCGGGGCCGGAATAGCCGGGTGTGATTCGGGTGGCGGAGCTGATGGAAATGGCGAAGGACGAGGCGGCGCGTGGGCGGGGGGCGGGCGGCCGGCGACCGAGCGCAGCTCCTGGGCGTCGCGGCGCCGTAAATCTCGCACTGCGTGACGCGACAAGCTGCACCGCGCCCACGCCCGCGCCGCCGACACCGATCGCCTCTACCAGGAGACGCGGCGAAGGGGGAAGTCAGCCGCGGTGGTATAACGGTCACCGTATTGGACACTCTACCCAAGTTCTCGGGTTGAAACCCGATCAAAACCGTGCAATTGAAAGGGGGAAACAATCCTTCGTACGCCTTCCTTCGCAAGGGATGTAAAGCAAGCTGTCCAATGTTGTAGATTTAATGCATGGAAAATATCCTAAAAGAAGCCTCTGAGCTAATTTTAATTTTTAAAAGAGATTTAATTTTTTATCCGTTATTTTCCAGTCTCAAATTTGGTAAATGTATTATTTTTGTAACGTATGACCAGATGTATACATTCCTGTACCTTAATAGAGACACATGCATACGCCCAAGATGATGTAGTAGGTACTATAAATGCCAAGGGAAATTTATGATATTAAATCTATAAATAACCCTAGCACGAAGCAGGGAGGAGCAAGCGGCTGTGCTACGTGAACGTAATATCTTGGTTCACATGCAGCGGAAGAAGAGACACTGAGAATCTGAGTTTCATGGGCGAAGGTTTCGAAACGGAATGAAACTTCATGCCCATGAATTACAGAGAATTCGGCAATATGTATTATAGTTTCTATAGAGAATAGGTAATTATTTAACCTTTTATCTTACAATTAAAACTCATCGAAAACAATCATTAAGAGTATATTATTATTATTATTGGAATTTTTCTACGGTTTTCTGTTTTTCTAGCTATTTACGATAATAGTTCTCAATGTTAGTCGTTTCATTGTTTTGCGTAAGAATGAAATCTCACATGACGAATGTTAACCCGTCCAAAGAGTCGGATGTACATGCACAACTGTCATAGTCGATGGTCAACAAAACTCAATTGGAAGAGCTTGAATAAAAAGATTGGGGGAACGCGAAATAATAAGCAAAGAGAAGAGAGTAAGGAAGAATTAGATATATTTCTTTCTTAGCTGTTACCATGCTAAGGTCACATATTAGAATTTACACAGGCATTGTGATTTTTGGTGAGTGATATGTACTGTTCAAGTCAATTCTTTATGTAATTGTTCGTTATTCAGACCTGTCGATGTCTCAACACTACAAAATAATAAGATACCTATTTCAGAAAGAAAATTAATAGAAATGAATATATAATATGAAGCATAGAAGAGAAAATTACCATACAATTTTGCTATTTATATGTTAGAGGACGTGCCCTCAGAAAAGTCGTTTCTGATAATTTTTTAATATTATATCTCTTTTTAAATCATGTTGATGAAGTGATAAAATAAGTTTTCATTATTATATTGTTTTCGTGTACGTACGATTTCACATATCACAGCTCACAGGTGCCCTCCCGCCTGTTATAAGGGGAATACCACAGTGGATTTGTTTGTTGCCCATATATTATTTGGAAACTGCGCACGTAGGAATGAAAGTTTGAGAAATTTGAATAGTAGTTATTTTGTTGTGAGAGAGAAAGTACATAATATTAATCTTTATTTCTCTCCTACTTTCAGGATTCTTTCCCTAGGTTTTAACGTTCACGCCCTTTGAATATCCCACGAGACTTTGTACCTCATGGTGGGTCAAGGAGGACGGGGGATCAGACCAATGGTCGCAAGGATGCATTAGGAGCAGGATGGCAAAAGAAAGATTCCGTGTCTCTTGGCTAATTGTATAACGCACTGTATTCGCATATGTCTGAAATTAAAGAAATCCACAAACGATCAATATACGATTCTGCATCTGTGGACAATTAAGTAGAACCAGTAGTCTATCATTCGAGCCTCGACGGTGGTGAATATTCAGCACTTTACAATTACCTTCAGTCATATTCTAAACGAGAATGTCAGCGGCCGGCTGCTCTAATCAGTAGGTTTTCCTTTATCACATCATTATAAGGCAAAACCCGGAGTAGTATCATGTTAAACAAGCCACGGACCTCGCGCAATCCTTCTTCTTTTTCTTCCACTCCCTCCCCCTTACATTTTCACTCGCATGTACTACAATAAACATATTACATGTCGAAAGAATCATCCGGAGTTAGAATTTGCCTAAGTTGGGGGAGCGGCATCCGCTAATAGAAATATCTGAAGTGGGAAATTCCCTTAGCAAATGAGTAGGTCGGCAGGAAACCTCTTTCAAGATGTCAACGACATGTACTACACTTACCGGATTCAAGACCATTACAGTTGACGCTTCCACAAACACGAGACAATCAATCATTCAACGGATCACAACAGCCCGCCTCTACAGTTATTTTTCAGTCATTGGAGTATTATTTAGCTCGCGTTGAAAACCCTGCCTCCATCACGACCTAACCTAGTTTCTCCCAGTCGGCGAAGCTCCATTTGCTGACTTGCAACACACGCTGAAGCAACCATTAGTTCTTAGCCTCGCCGCTAGGAGCTTGTCCACCGCGGCGACATATCGATGGCCGTTTCGTGCTCCGCCGCACGCGCGGCAATGAAATGTTTGTGGGCACTTCCGGGTGCTCCGTATGGCCGCAGGTGCGTGGGCGGAAGTTGCTTAGTTTTCATGGCGCCCGTGGACGCGCTCCACATCGTTCAGAGGCTCGCGAGCAGGACGGCTACCACGCCCTCCCCCCCCGACTTATGTTCCTCTTCTACCTCTCTTCTGCCCCCCTCCCCTCCTCGCCCTTCCTCACCACGCTTTGGCCCACGGTTATGTTTACTTGAAAACGTGCTTCCTTGGAACGCGCTCACAAACTATCTCGCCATTTCATTTAAAGAATAATATTTTTCTGAGCTGAAATAGGTGACAGAACGCACATACACGTGATACGTGAACTATGGGATGTGTCCATATTGGATTTGGCTTAATTAGGGAATAATGAGGATCAATGTAGATTCGTTTAATAAGTAAATAATGTCTTCAAAATGTTGGAACTGATTACATTGCAGAACAGATAATGAACCGCACTCGATCCTTCATTCCTCACTCTGCCTCGGCTCCAAACCTTAAGGACGGGATATATGTATACATCCTATCCCCAATTGCTCACCTCCAAAATCGAGATTTTAGGAAAACCCCGGTAGTGCTGCGAGGAGTACAAGGCTATCATATTAAGACTAATTGAGAAACAGTCAAAAATAGTTATTTATGCAGCAAGCCCGAAAAATGAATGATTTTTATTCATGCAAAGCTGTTTATCAACCGAGATGGAGCTGAGGTTGGCAATCTAACCTAGATCAAAATCATTGAATTTTGGTCGAGGTGCATACAACTATTTTTCGTACACTCACCTCCCAATTTTACGTTTGAATTTTTAGAGATATCTGATTTATGCCATGAGGTTTCGTCGTATAGATGCGGATGATCTTCTACACTATCGCCTCTGAAGTTGTCACAATTATTAAAACGAGTAGACTGCGACTAGGTTTGGCGATTTTTCCCCCTAAGTATGGAGTGCGATATTCTAGAGATTATAATTGAGGAAGTTTCAGGTATAATATTATATCAACCACATACACGGGATATAATAATGAAACTAGTGTATTGACTTAATTAACGTGTAGAAGTTTTTTGCATTGTCTGATACAGTTCGCATTCTTGTTCCTGTTTTGACAAGTTCATTCTTGTTGTACTGCAGCGAGTTATAAGGGAAATGTATACAGTGGGTGGCTGTAATGTGTGTCGACAGATATAAAAGCTTATGCAAACAATTATCGTAGAATAAAATGCAAACTCACAAACAAACGTAATTACCACAAACTGTGGAAATTAAATATCATTATGAATGCAATTAAAATGACGCACTTTACACCAAAATATTTTCTTACGTGAGGAAATAAACCGGAGGGTATCAGAGCTGTTTAAAATACCCGATTATACGAATTAGTTAATTTTCGCCCGGAGAAATACAGGAAAGGTTTGATTGTTAATTATTTACACATTTCAATGTTGAAGAAATAGAATTGAAAATAAGTTTAACATTCCCCTTTCATTTCATGACTATCACACATTTAGTAAAACAGCAATTAAATTTAATAATAATTATGTATTTGCAACATTTCGTGTACTATTTTCAGGCTGTAAGGGTTGATTTAATATAAACATATACATAAATAAGTACAATTGTATACAAAGTACAATTTTAAAGCTCATCAATTTTTGGGGTGATGCCTTTTTTGCTCTTATTTTGTTCAATATACCAATTGCTGTTACCATGGAATTTTATGAATGGAAAGGAATGATATAGTGATTTAAGATACGAGCGGTAAAAGTGACATTTTATTTTGCGAGTAGGAAATGTTGCGGTTGGAGGCCGATAAGCCGAGTGGGGCAATCCTACGAGCAAGTTAAAATAACTTTACCTATCGTATCATACACTAATTTTTAGACTGCCTCACTGTCTTTCATTTTATTGTAATTAAACTATACAAATCTGCATATTTTAATCAAAGATGCATTACGTTCAGTAGTAGCTGATGCAGTCTGACAGAAATTACTTTGTTTTCTTTGTTGCATTCACAAATTAATATCGTCTCACTTTTAGCACTAGTCTTAAAAATTTAACACCAGAAGGACCGGGATTTCGCTCTACCTATAAGAACCGTTGTGTATCATTTTTACACAAGGCCTCCTGAGCTTTCAACATATATATATATATATATATATATATATATATATATATATATATATATATATATATATATATATATATATATATATCGTACTACGTTGTTTAGTGAATATGTGAATAAATGCACATATTTCTGAAACATTTTAAAAAATTATGTTTTTAAAAGTTCGAAGCTACAAAATATTAAATTGTAAAGTCTTTTATAGAACTTGAAATAAAAGAGACAATATAGAGCAATGAATAAAAACATTAATGGATATTCGTTTACGGAAGTTTAATGTGCATATTAATGTAGAAAAAATAAAATTAAACACAGTTCAGGCATATTGATTTTTCTCACAGTATTTTCCATAAACAAACTTCCCTTAAAAGGTTGTTACATCTGCCTTCTCCCAATGCTTCCTTCTCACATGACTAAAAGTAGCTGTGATTTGTATCAACCCTGAAGCGGAAGGTTGATCATTTTCAGACAATATTTCATCTCTCTTGTGTAAACTTGCAATGTACTTACGTTTTACTTATGACTTTCATAACAAATATCCGTGCATTTATTGTTACCACATCTTGAATATTGTATAAGATGTTCCTTCTTGTTTCTGCTTGAACTGAATAAATACGAACCATCCAATCCAAAGCATTGACTCGGCCTTTGGTTTTATTATAAAATAAAACTATCTTCGGCTTCTTGTTCCCGGCCTTGTGTGTGATGATACTGTCATGTAAGGTAAATAGGACAGTAGAATTTTTTGTTTTAATAACATAAATTTATGCACGTGAGCTTTCCTCCGGAAGAGAACGAAGAACAAAATCAGGGTAGGAGAGAGTTAATTATCTGTAGAGGAAAATTTATAGATTATGATGAATTTGTTGGGAAACATATTTGTAAATCAGCAGTAATTTATTTTTGCCCTTATTCCAACATTTAGTGCTATTTTTAAGGACTAATAATATAGTAACTTCAGTTAACCTTAACATTAAATGTTATTTTATAATAACATTCGACTTTTGATAGATCGCAAAAAATTCCTTTTCAATCATAGATAGTATGCAAGATGAGGTTTCTGGTCATTTAGATCTGAATAGTGTAAACGCGTACTAAATTCAAACAGAACAGCAGTGTTAAATCAAACCTGTTAACTATCAGAGCCTGACTATGAGAACGAAATAGTTCTTGAAACGTTGGAAATAAAATTATTGAAAAGGAATATTATATAAAATTACATTTAAAGCACTGTTTGTGCTAAATGCAAAACTGTCAAGAAATTAAAGGGATCATTTATTAAAATGAAGGGAACTTTTCTGATTAAAACTTTTGAATGTGAATGAAATAAATCTTAATGTGGAGCAAATCCTATTGTAAAAATACTTATTCAATTTCTTTCTATGTCGCTGCAGGTAAATTCAAACCTTGCACTGTTACCTGCATATTCGCAGAAATACAGGAGAATTTTTGGAACAAGGAGAAATATGCCAAAACATGATGGGAAATGAGCCCATCTTCTCGACCTGAATTGCGAAGTGGGGTTGAAATGGCAAATATATAATTGTGAGAACTTCTTCCGCGGCCGCCTTGAATTGACTTTACTTTTTAAATTTATTTTTATTTATTTTACGTCAGTTAACAGTTAAAAACTGTGTGTGACGTGCTATGGGGAGAAGTATATTCCGTGCACGTTTTCAAAATTCTGTGATTCCTACCCTAAGCCATTTACTAATTGGATTTTGATTACAGAAAGAAAATTAGCGTTTATTGCAAGGATTGTTAAGAACAGTATTCGCTCCGATGTAATCTATTTTCTTTTTGTATGTTACAATGTATTTTAATGGGTAAATGAGCTCTACATTTGGGCTGTTATCCCTCATGAAGTCCTTAGTGAAGGAATAATATTTCTTGCCGCGACATGGACATATTTCCCACTGAATTCTAGAAGACGTGCACATATAATGAAGTTACATTTATGTCCAGAAGCAAAAGAAGGGGCCATCTCAACATTTACTCAAAGGATCAGGGAAACTGGACGAAAAACCCGATCGAGATGGGAATCCAGATGACTATGGAGTAAACTACGGAAATGGCCGGTAGAAGCAACCGGGCTCTCTCGAACAGGCAGTAGCATCGCCAAATTCAGCTATTCACTGCCGGGCCTCGAATCCCCGCGAAATAGAAACCCTTCGAGATCTAACTCGCAACTACTACATACGCCATCACAGAGTTAAAAAATAACTGTCATAAAATAACACCATGGTACGCAATTACGTGTCTTGCAGCTCCGCAGCGACCGTGCCTGCCCCATTCAAAGGTGTGCATGACACAAGATTAAGGGAGTGGACTGAAAGCGGAGGTGGGTGCATTCACAAATTCTCCGCCTCCCGTCGCGGCGCGCGTCTCCAGATTGCGCACCTGGTGAAGCGGGCGAGCGCGCGCTCCGGGCCTCTCTAATTACTCGCCGCTCCTCCTGCGCCGCTGGAGGCCGCGCGCACTTGAGCGCGCATTAGAGCGGGGCGAAGTTTATAGCACGAGCTGCTCTGCCGCAGGGAAACGCACTCGACGTCCCTCAAATGCGGAGGTGACGTGCGCCGCTGCACGCGACGTGCCTTCGCTCCGCAACACTCGCAATGGCTCCCACCCACGCACGAGGGGGCGTGGTCGACAAGCCCAGAAGAAAACTTGTGACTACTAGAGGTGTCGCAGAATAAACGATACAAACTATTCAATATGGACAAGTCTTTCAGATCAGTTGATTTTTCAAATTTTCTTGCTACGGAATAGAGATAAAGTTACGTAATGCTGCGCGAAAAAACGGCGAATTTTCGGCCAAAAACTCTTATTACTGGGTTCTGGTAAGAAAAAAGTGGATAAATCCAGTTTCTAAATTTAGAAACAAGCGTCTAACATGTGGTGTAGGTAGAATTTGTGTGTTGTGAGTACTTGATACCGAAAAATCGAATGACGGCAAAACGTCTGTCTACCCGTCGGTCCGTCTGTCAACGTCAGCGGCTAAACAGTTAGATTGATTTTCTCCAAAATCGATATTCTTCAATCGATCTGGCTGATGGCGGGGCACCTTGAATTAAAAATCGATGTTTTAATGTTGGAAGGTACTATACATGATGCCGCTGGGACATTTTCAAAATTTTCAAAAAAATAGCTCCAATCGTTTTTAATTAAATTTGATTCTTGGATAGTGTGAAGGACGTTCAAGAGAGTGGTGAAGATATCATGTTCGTAGAAAACTGATTTTTGGAAAATTCCAGAAGTTCAAAACTTTTTCGGGAGTTCTCCTACAACTAAAATATTAAACATGGATTTTTTACCTGAATGAAATCTGTTCCTTGAAGACACATTTTGAAATAAGATCATGTACATTTTTCGAAAATTGGAGTACTTTTCGCGTAATATTGCATGAAAATGGGGGCAAGAAAGTACATGCTGTTTTAGCACCACTAGTTTTACTACTTGTAGCTTCACGAATTCAGTAAACGGAAAATACATAAGAATTGCCGGGCCACCAAAAGGCCTTGCCCAGTCGTCGCCACAGTGATGTACCGTGACGCCGCATCACCAAAAGAGAAGACCGGTGCCCCACAACCCTTGCGTTCTATGCTGACGCCAGCGTACTGATACTCTGCAGGTCCACTAACTCCTGAGCACGCAACGTGCATTCGCTCCGCAACCACTCGCTACTGCTTCCGCCCACACACGGGGCGTCGTTGTCAAGCCGAGAAGGAAACGTACACTCTCAAAAATGTCGTTAAATCTAATGAAGTTTAAGGTATTGTATGTAAAAATTAATGTAAACATGTACATTAAAAGGAGCTTAATATATTATCACATTAAATTTAATTCATAAGTTAAAATCAGTAGATTTAATGTAAAAGTTGTCCCGTTTCTCCTGCTTCTGATCATTCATATCGTATATTCATCATCGCCAGTCCATCAAGTATCACTCATTCATTTTTTTCAGATATGACCGTAACGTTTTGACTCTTGCATCCTAATAATATACATGTTATAATTTAGTGTGCGTTCATGATAATTATTTTAATGTAATTTACATTAAAATAAGGTGGACAATTTTGACAGTGTACGACTAGTACAGGATGTCTTAGAATAAACGCCACAGGCAGTTAAATATATACAAGTCTTTCAGATGAGGTGCTTTTGTTTGCAACTAGTAGCTTCATGACTACAGTAAAGAGAAAATGTACTAGAATCGCTGGGCCACCGAAATGCTAATAGATGCCGATGTTTACCAACACGCTGCCAAGCGATGTACCGTGACGGAAGTCGAGTCGCCGCACCAGCAAAAGAAAGTCCGAAGTCCAACTCTCACGTCCTGTAGCCCTCACGTACTATGCTGACGTTCCACACTGCAAATGCTCTAGCTGTTGCTCTCACGAATGCTCACGCTGTGTTGCTCCAAACGACTTATCCTCCTCAGTAATTCTGCAGAGGCGGACGTTTATTCATTTGCTGCAGTTCAAAAATATTACTACATCTGAATGGGCTTATTAAGTTTTGTGAGAGTCATAACTTAAAACTACTCACTATCTATTACAAACTATTTACTAGAGACTTCTTTCGTACTATTATAATTTACCAGAAGAGTTTAACAGGTCTTCATCAGTTGTTATTATTGTTCTCGGTTCATCTTTTTGCATCATACTCGTATTCTCCGAAAACATTTATGAACTCGTTCACTCACTTCACTGGTTTCACTACACTGTATACACTAGTTACCATTTGTTTTTCGCCAAAATGTAGACTTTACTGAAGCGTCCGTGGCGCCGCCACGGCCTCGACCCGGCGAAGCGCGTTTCCGGCTCATGCTGCTCCTCTCCGGCTGTGGTCTTTTCACGGAGGTTATAATATATGGAGGTAATAATAATAATAATAATAATAATAATAATAACAATTATAACAATAATAATAATAATGTCTTTATTAATGGCGAGGCTCAGGCCATAACGCCTGCTCTTCCGCCTAACCACCGAGTTTACATTGATACAGGGTAGTAACATATAAGAGGGGAGGGAAATCTACGTCTGGGATTTTACAGGAGGTACATTTACGTCTGGGAGTGCAAAACTAGGGACCATCCCGGCATACGCGATTGAGTAAACCCAGAAAACCTCAATCAGGATTGCGGCTTAGGGCCGAACGGCATTATGGTATAGAAATGGAAGAGAAAAGAAAAATGAGAGAAGGGAATCATAAATGAAAATGAAGTAGAAAATACGAACGAGAAAGAAGACAGGAGAGAGACTAAAGGGGGGACAAACTGTACATTTATGACTGGGAGTGCAAAGCAAGGGGCCATCCCGGCGTACGCCTTAAGCAATTGAGTAAACCCAGAAAAACCTCAATCAGGATGGCGGCTTATGGCCGAACATTAATATAGAAGAATAAAGATAAGGTATGGATAGTAGGAAGATGAAGAGATGAGGCGTTTAGGGGAAAGGGTCGTAAAGACATAAATGGGGAAGCTGTGAAGGAAAGGGAAGGAAGAAAAAGCGAAGAAAAGGAGGAAGAAGAAGTAGGTGGAAAAGTAAAATTTTTCCAGAAGCGGTACAGAAATGTTACGTTTGGTATACATTAGCACTTTACATAAATATACAAACATTTGTAACAGCAGAGAAGCACAATAGGCTCTAAGTTAATAGTACCAGTAATTTATAATATAATATTGACAGTATTAAGAAACAATGTAAAAGTACAATAGGATATAAACATCAATTGTA
The DNA here is from genome assembly GCA_964035755.1 of Teleogryllus oceanicus. Taxonomy (NCBI): domain Eukaryota; kingdom Metazoa; phylum Arthropoda; class Insecta; order Orthoptera; family Gryllidae; genus Teleogryllus; species Teleogryllus oceanicus. Next base: position 90,181,930 of record CAXIVR010000007.1, read on the forward strand.
ATTATTATTAAGGCCCGGGAGGTGACATAGGCCCTAGAAAGTGAAGTCAATCGCTCGTCTGTCCGCCTTGTTTTCTTGCCCTAAACATCTCAGTGCGTTTCAGTGAACAGGCTTGCAAGATAATTACTTTCGGTTTATTGTTTTGCTTTCCGCTTTACCACGATCTATTTATTTTTATTTTTGGGAAAAAATTCAATAAACATTTTTTACTGAGAAATAAACTGTTCGGAGGTATATTTTTCGATGTAAGTAACTCATCTAACATGATAAGAGCAACATGTAATTGAAGATAACCTATTTTAATAACACATTAAAAGATACTCTATACTTTTTCACTCTTTTTAACGATTTAAGCTATCTGTTGTTATTTCATGGCGATAAAATGGTAACCTATACCGCAGCATTGGCAGAAAACCGCAAAAAGTATCTTTCTTTAGGAAATTGTGTTCATTTACGTACTCTTTCTGTTAGTGACTAAAAAATTATAGGACTATTTTATTTATCTACATCGGTAATATTTATAAGAATGAAATCATAATCGGCTTAGAGTGGCTAATGACATTAATTGATTAAGGAATGGAGCAATTCCAAATTTATTTTTAGCTCATCCAGCCCATTTGCAATTGTTACCGAAAGAGGTATAATCAATATGAGGAATACAATATCTTTCGGAACCTACTTGCATTTTATTAATGATGAATATTTTTTATTCATGGATAAGAGGATGAGAGTTTGACCATGAGACTTCATCCAAGTCATATAGTTCATAAAAAATTAGTAAATGAGCTCATGTTGTGCTGTTTAGGAAACGATTTTAGATTTGTATATTTTATATATTTATTATATATTTATATTAATGAATTAAAAAATTACTGAAAAAAGATCTAATTCTCATTGTATTAATGACAATGCAACCCCAACTGCATCTCATCATCCACAATTGCATCTGAGTCTTTAATGCACGAGAAACATCTACCAAAGGTATTTATGTTTGTTTACAAAATTACCACTCTGTAATTTAAGGACTATTTTTTCTCCTCAGCATGTTAACTAAACTTCATTTTCCTTTACTGATCTTGGAATAAAGGAGCAGCTGGAATGTTAAGTTGCCCAACTAAAGTCAGTGTCTTTGAAATCTAAAATTATAAAAACCTTTACATTTACCAAATATTTTTTCTTCTTACAAAGCAATGGCAAGAAAGTAAAAAGTAACATTTTTATAAAATTATTTTCCTTTATAATTATGTTAATAAATTTATTTTCGTCTATGAATTTCTCTTCAGTTAATTATTGCAAATTTTTCTGTTCAGGGCAATTAACGGAAATTAAAAATTACTATTGAATTTGCTCTGGCAATTTGTAACCAATTTCTTACTGAATTTTCAATTTTCATGCTCGTTCCAAATAGAAAAACTATTAATTACTTTCTTAAGTCAAATTTAAATGATGTTTAGAAGTTTTCACAATATCAATTATGTGACACTCGTTTCAGCTCCTTACACATTGAAAACTCCTTGCATTCAGAACTAGTTCACTGTTTGTGGGGTTTTCCTCCCTTTCTTAAGATATTAGTTTCTCACTGATATGAAGTGAAAGGTACAATTATGTTCCAAGAATGAATGTTATCAAGCACATCAATTAAATTCTATTCAGCTTCACATAATAAATGAAACATTTAAAAAAATATTTCCTTTGTCTCTTAAAGAATTTTGTTTTTTTTTATTTTTTCCCAGGTCTGTTTTGCTTTATTCTCTGAATATTTCTCTCTATTAATGTCTATTTCTGTCAATTAATTACAAATAATTATATATAAAACGTATTCTTTACGGAAATATCAATACATGAATAAAGAAAATATATGGGTCGAAAGGTGGATTTCAGAATTTTTGGTACAACTGTTTCGCGGGTAGCCTAACTGAACTTGCAAAGGGGCTGGCTTCACTTTCCTCCATGCCATCTCCATATAATATAACCTCTTTGGGTCTTTTATACCTGGTGAGCTGCGTACGCCCGTCTCTTTGGTGCTCGCTCATTGGCTGAGCCGAGGAGCGCAAGGGCGAGTGGAGGGCGACAACGTTGTGGTGAAATGGCCCGTCGTCCGCTGGTCCCCACCTGCTGTCTCCTGAAGCGCGGTTGACGCGAACCGGTGCGGCGTCTTGCCTGCGACTAGCTGACGATACGAAAGCTGTGCCACGAACCGGCTGCCAGCGCGATAGTGCAAGCGAACTAGCCGGATATTACACCCACTTCTTCATCGTGTAGAAGGGGTCGGAAAATGTTGTGACCAAAGAGGCAACAAGAACAAGCAATAAGTTAAGTTCAACCGAAACAAGTTTATTTCAACTGCACTCCGCAGTTCTAGAATCGTTAACCAAAGAATAAAAGTCGTTTAACCAATATGCCAGGAGATATACTGTAGAACAGCTGAGTTACCAATAATTCGTAATGTGACCAAATACAAAATGCAGGGTCGTTATACAGTCGCATTCCCCAGCTATCGCTCTCAAACCTAACGCGCCGCGCCGCCGCACGCGCCGCCGCGGGCGAGGGTGAGGGGTGAGGTGGGGCGACCTCCCCTGGCCGGCGCCGGCCGCACGCCGCGGCGTTCCGTCCCACCGCTTCCCGATGTCCTCTTGCGGCGGGGCGCGGGAACACTCTAATTCAGCGGCGGACGCTTCGGTTATCCTGACCGTCACTACAGAAATGAGAACGTTTTGTAAATGAACGTAATCGTGTCTACGCCAAGTGTCAAACGTAAAAGGTCACTACTTTTCAGGAGTCACAATTACTCGATTCTAAAACAAAGTAAGATGAGAAATCTTCATATTCAATAATTCACGGCTGGGACTTCACAAAAGGTAACATATTCATTGTGAGTATCCCTTTGAAGCAACCGTCAAATCATACACCGCTACTTTTCAGTTGACCTGTGCAGTGAGACATTGTATATAACGGTAACGGCGAGACCCGACGCCATCTGGGCCGGGCCTAGCTCTGGTCTCCTTACATTTGTATATGTAAGAAGGGATGAAGATAGGACATGGAAGTGGCTGGAAATACCGTGCTCAGTCTGCCTGTGGGGTAATTCTCCGCGATTCACCTGGTCTTATTTGGAGAAACCAGGGAAAACTAGCGATCACAGCAGCCGGCTGCTAGAAATCACCTGGAGACAGTGCCAGAATTCGCCCAGCCCTCTAGCGTCAAAACTCCAGCCACAAGGATTCGCATCCTAGGACCTCCCGGTCAGAGGCGCTGCAGACATTAATTGATGCCCTGAGCCACCTAAGCCGCTGGGAAGACCGTGAAGGAGCAGGGAGGATTGGGGAGAAGCGTCGGAGCGCAGCGGCGAGGGACGAGAAGGATGATAAGGAGCGAAGCGGGGAAGATCGTCAAGAAACTGGAAATATTGGGGGGAAGGAGAAAGAGCGGAGCGAGGCCAAGCAGGCAGGAGAAGGGGGCGAGGAGAGGGGGAGGGGGGGAAAGAGCAGGCGGGGAAGAGGAGGGCGGATCAGAGCATGACCGGACCGAGCGGGGCGGAGCTGAGGGGCGTGGCGCGGGATGGAAAAAATGGTAAGAAGCGAGCAGGAGCAAAAGGGGGGGGCTGAGCGGGAGGAAGAGCGGGGTGGGGAAGTGTGGGGTGGGTCGGAGCGGGGGGCAGGAGCGGAGTGGGGTGAAGCGGGGATATGAGCGGGAAGGTGGCAGGAGCGGGAGGAGGGAAGAGCGGGGAGGTGGCAGGAGCGGGAAGAGGGAAGAGCGGGGATGAGGGAGGAGGGGTGTGCGCGAGGGCAGGAGGGCCGCAAACAGGACAGGGGCGGGGCGGGGCGGGGCGCGAGTCGAGGGCGTGGGCGTGGGCGTGGCGTCTGGAGCGCGAGTGGCTCAGTGGCTGCGACGGCGCGGCGCCGGGCGGTGCTCGGCGGTGTCGTCGCACACTTGATTAATTATGTACCGGCGCGCTCATACCGGTGGACATTAATTGCAGCCCGTCACCGCCGGTCGCCCGTTCCGCGCCGTCCCGTGGCGCCACCCCCTCCCCGCGCTGCTCACCCACCCACCCCTCCCCGCGTTCATTACAGACGCGGCACCTCGCATGCACGCGGACGACGCGGGTGGGGTGGGGCGGGGCGGTCTGGTGCGTGCATGAGTGGTGGCTGAGCGGGCGAGTCGATAGGTTAGCGTACGTGGATGTTTAAGTAAGAAGTTTGAAGGGCATGTGAAGGAGACAAACAAGTGTTTGGTTCTAGTTAAACCCTTGTCCAGCGATAGAACACGTGTTTTTTTTAAATTACGATACTTTTTTCCATAATTCCCCAATTCGAAATGCGACACGAAAATGTAGATGCGGAAGAATTATCAAATTATTAACGATCGAGTGAGATTACAGTGAAGATTATTGCTATGACGCCACTGAACATTACGAAACGTGAAGTGTAATATCTACTGTAAAACCGTGAAGTGAACATATACTGTGTTCCCTCCTCTTTGCCCAGAGCATCGGGGAACTGGCATGACGAAGCTGAGAGCCCAAATGGAGGCCACCCAAAAGGTTGGAGCTGCTCGCAGCCCCCATCACGTCTCCCCACTGCCGACACCTTTAGGCTAACGACGTGGATATTGCCGGAACCTAGGCAACCCGAACAATTTCCCGCCAGACGTCTACATGTAGGATCCAGAGTATTCCGAAAAGTACCCTTCACGCAATCAAGCCCAAAGGTCGACGCGCCAGAGGCCCAACAGGTGGGTAATCGAGCAAGCAGGGCTACCGGAGCTTAGCATCGTCTTGTCACTGCCTGCGCATTCAAGCTAACGACGTGAGCAACGCCGTGAGACTCAGGGTCGGGTGGTCGTGTAGGACACCACCAGAAACCATGACCACCTACGCCATAGTTATTGCTCCCTGCGGGAAGCGTAGCGGATGTGAGTGAAATGTGTGTAAGGATAAGGAAGAGGAAAGAAAGATCGGTCGCGGCACGTGGTTCGTTTTTCAGGCATTCGCCTAAATTGAAGAAAAATACGGAACACTACCGATCACATCACCCGGCCACTAGAATTCTCCTTCAGAGAGTAACTGAATCCGATCTAGCTAGTGTGAAAAATCCTACCAGCACCGGGAATCGAACTCTAGACGGAACGACATACGTGCGATGACTCATAAATGGATGAGCAACGACGGAGATAAAAGCAACAGATGATGCGCAGGCGTACCACACGCTTTATGAGCGACCAACCCCAACGCTCAACGTGTGCTTCGACCGGGCCGCTTGCGAGCATACTCGGAGCTCCGACGGTGGATGAAGGGTTTAGAGCCGAGCGACTTGACGGGACGGTGTCGGGAAAGGGCCGTCGCTTCGGGTGAAAGGGCGGGCGCGCAGCTGCCGCACGGCGCGGGGCGCCCTCAAAGGGCCGTCCCATGCGGGCGGCTTCCCCGCGGCCAGCGCCCTCAAGCGGTGACTTTCCGGCGCGGGACCGCAGCCGAGCGGGCGTTATCTGCTCTGCCTCCGTCAGAGGCTAAAACCAAAGCCCGCGCGCTCTGTGCTCAGCTAAAAAGGCACCTCACCCGAGTTGGAAGTGTGAAATGACTAGCTGTGCCTCCCGGCATTGTTCAGATAATTATCTTAATTGACAACTGAAGAGAAAATGGAATTAATTGTATCTACGGTGTAAAATAGATTATTTTCCACATCCCCGCCACGTTCTCAATCTACTCCCCCCCGCCCACATTAGACGTTTTGTGGATTTTCTACTCTGCATTAAACTGTACACTGGACAGTTTACATCGTTACATCTATACCTTAATGCGGTGCCGGGAGTTCCGATGGTGGTCGTGTAGGAATTCTAACAGCGTTCACTGCGCCACTCCAAACTGTATGACAAGGAAAGAAAAAATAAGGGAAAAGAAAGAAATAGAAAGAGAGAAAGCAACCATGAAAACAACGCATAAAAGTTTACGGCAAAAATTTTCAAGCTGAATTCGTTTACGTTACTAGGCAACAAGAAGCAATGTTATTGATTGTAAGAAGAACTTCGATAAGTTACGATATGGATTTAATTACTCCATGCATTTATTCTCATCCATGTTGATGCAATAAATTTAACAAATATATTCTCATTTCAGTTATTCTGAATAATATTGAACAGACAATTATCAAAGCGACCAAAAACTTTTCTAAACATCAAAGAACAATTTAAAGTTGGACGAAACTTAAAACCTAATAATGTTAATCATACCTGGAGTTCAACAACGAGAACAAGAGTGTCAGTTTGAAAAGGAAATGAGAGGGAAGCACGAAAAGAAAAGCATACAACTTCGTAACTTGGGAAGTAAAACGAGAATTAAGCAAACGAGACGGGAGAAAGGGTTATCCTCGAACGGGGAATATATCTCGCCGTCGTTTTCTGCCGGGGCGTGGGGCCTCAGTTGTCCCCTCGTTGGCAGCGAACAAGACGGCCTTTGCGAGTCGCCGGGAAAGCCACAAACTTCCCCACGGAGCATTCAAATCCGAGCCTTTCTTTTCCGCTAAATTTCCCCGCGAAGGTTCCATTGGCGGAGAGGAGCCCTCACCCCCACCCCCACCCACCCGGTCGTTGGAAACCCTCGGACGGGAAAGGGAATGCGGTTCTGCAGTCTTTCCTTCGCGGTTTAAATCTTGAGCATGTCAAGTCAATTTCGTTGTGGGGAAGGGGGATGCTTGACATAGTTTTACAGGACTCTTTTATCACACAGTGCTGCCCATTTTATTACTTAGTTGTATATTTTTTGTCCATTTTATTAATTCGTTAATTCATTCATTATTTTTATTGTTTTCCATTTATTATTTGTTTCTGTAAATTAATTCATCAGCTTCATGGTCCAGAGCATCAATTGATGTTACTGCAGTGACTCTGATCGGGAGGTTCTAAGGTTCGAGTCCCGACACTCGTATGGTTTTCAACACAAGCAGTTTAGATGCACAATGCTTTGAATATGTTACATATGTAATCGAGGCATCTTTCTTTCGTTCAAATGAAGTCAGCATCCAAACGTTTGGTTTCAATTGTTCTTTACCGCGAAATCTGTTTATATTTATTGTATAATTGGTCGAACCGATTGTGACGCTGATGTGTCACAGAAACCTTACATTACATACAATGGCTGCCATTACAATTTCTGAGTGACAAAAGTGAGTTGACTACTCAGGATTTCTATGGAAAACATTGGATGCATTTTGTAAATATTCTTTAAGGCAAGTACCAATAAAAGGAGACACAAAAATAGATTAAGTAATCGGAAACTGCTCTAAAAATGTTGGAAAAGGTAAAAAAGACTTATCTGTCGAAATTTACAAAAAATTTCATATAAAACTGTGTCATTAGCATAAAATTAATGTACTTACTGAAAAGTATTGCTCTAAAGTAAAAAAAAATGGCATTTCATAGACATCCGTCCCCTAGTCATCAGTGCCTAGGGCGCTTGTCTCCCGGAGAGCCAACTAGATACTGGCGCCGATCGCGGAAGCCCACGCTGTCGTTCATCCTGAGTGAATAATACACACATGAAACAGAATTAAGGGGGAGAAACTTGATAATCTGCAATAATGTGCTTCTGAGAAATGGACAAAAACATACGAAGTATCTATGTGAAAGGCTGAGAGAGATAAAATGACTTTCGTGGCTAAAGACCAGTTTTCAACATTATTGCATCACAGAAGTGATGAGAACAATGTGCAAACATAATTTTCCCAATGAAATTACAATCTTCATTCACAACTTTTAATTTATTCTTACGTATCTCACATAGATTTCAAACAAAAACACAGTTTCTTTTACTTCTAGATGATAATGTTTACACTGCAGTACGTAAAAGATGTAAAATCAAAACCAACAACAATGACTACGTAAAATGTCATGTACTCAAATTTTTGCCAAATAATTGCGCAAAACAAAGAAGACAACATACAAAGATTTGTGTGTGTTCTGAACAGTCGCCATTTGCAAAATGCCACCCCTCTCCAAGCATATGTTGTAAGCAATTTCCGTAGTCAATGCGGTGAGGATGAAAGATGTATGCAAAAGTGGATGGCCACCCTTTCCGAGTATTCTGTTCATTAGAATTTACTTTGTGAAATTTTCATTGTGTTCATAGTTCTACACTGTTTTATTGTCTAATATTAAGCACATTGATGGGCTTACTATTTCGAATTGCGCGTTTAGACATTTGTTTGTAAATAATCTTGTTTCATGATCCAAAATTGAAAAATGATCATTATTTTGAACTGTTAAAAAAGAAATGTGATATCTAGGAATGGGTTAATCTACAAACGTCTACTTTTACATTCTACTACATATTATATTTATACGGACTTTCAAAAACGTGCAAAGTTGAATTCCACCATGAAGCTATTTTAACTTTTGGTTGATTGTTAGTTATTTCGGGCGCGTCAACTACCGAGGTCATTAGTCCCGTTAGTGTAGTGCATGTATTTTCAGCGGGAGGTGTCTGTGATCTTCCCCCTCTAGATGGCGAGATCCGGCGCCGACCTTGCGTCAGCTAGCGGGGTTTCCAGCTAACCAGGACTCTCCCATCAACGAGGCACCACCCCATCTGGGACAAGCACTATGCCTCCGATCGGTCTTCCGGTATGTGTGATAGTGTAGTGCATGTTAGTGTAAGTATGTGTAAGGGGAGAGGATAAGACAGGAAGAGGAAGGACAGATCGCGCACGGTCCGTGGCCTGTTTGTTAGGGTACTGCTCCGACATTTGCCTGGTGTTGATCGAAGAAACTACGGGAAACAACCAATCATAGCAACCGGCCGCTAGAATTCTCCTCCGGACAGCGACTGAATTCGACCTAACTGGCAAGCTAGTGTCGAAAATCCTGCACTGTCGCGACTCGAACCTAGGACCTTCTAGTCAGAGACACTGCAGTGACATCAGTTGATTCACTGAACCACCTCTCCCGGCATTTTAAGTTTTAATACAACGATTTACAAAGTACGGAAAGTTTGCGCGGATCTTCCAAATGAAATTATTATAGTAGTTTCTATTCTCTGAAAGAGGAAACACTTCCAAATGTGAGGGCAGACCCGAAACGTGCTCGTAGTTTGCTCTGCTCAGTGAGTCTGTGAACTCCAACGCCAAGAAACGGAAACTGAAGGAAGCGCAGCCCCTTAGGAACGTTGTCGCTCCGACCACCGCCGAGGGCGCGGACAGGACCGCGCGGGTAAGTCCAGCCAAGACGGGGCCCCCTCCCAGGGCAGGGGGTGCACGACGCGGCCTGGAAGAACCAACTTTCGCGAGCAGTGGCCGCCAGGGGCGCTCCGAGCCGGGGGAGGGAAAGACCGTGGCGGTGGACCCTCGCGGTCACGCTCTGCAGCCCCGCGCCGCGCTGTTGCTCAGCACGACCGCCAGGGGCGCTCCACACCGCCGCCCGCGAGACCGCCCGCGTTGTGCGCTAGATGATAACGGCGGTTCTGGGAGGCGGGAAGGTGGGGTTGGGGGGTCAGATGAAAGTTATTCTCAAGCAGTGAGAGCCGCTGTTTGGCGAATTAGGAGGGGCGGCATGTATGTCTGCAGTATCATATACATTTTACCTCTTCAAAATATTTCTTGAAAGAGGAAATATTTCACATTTCTTGAAAGATGGCGTGTAGAGTACAACCGATTTGCATCTATCGGGGTTTAATCATTGTCTAAGGCAAATTTTACGTTCATTACGGAAGATATAATTGAGCTCACGCGAAAATAAGAGATTTAAAAAAAATCCAGCCAACAAAATAGTAAGTTTTGAAATTATATGAATCGATCGGTATTTTAAGCATTGTTAATGGCCATGGGCTCTTCCGAACAAAATCATAACAGGAGCACGCTGCACCACCCAACTCCCAGTACCTCCCCCCTCCCTCAAGCTTCCAAGCTGCCTCGCATTTGGTATGCACACATTAAACGAGTCGATTTATTGCAAGTTTAATACTTTCTGCAACTTTTCACGAGGTTGATTTTTCTTGAAAGAGCAGCCGCCCCTGTTCTCAAGTGTATTCAAAGTACATTATCCATGAAGATGGAACTCCGCAAATGAGACCGGGTGCACACGCTCAACTCCAGTGTTTACAACCAAATGAATTTTACTCACGTCAAATAGAGTTCTCTCAACGCAGTACGTGTACTACACTATTATAAACTAACAATTTAATTCAAAAATACTTTCCAAGGTATAAACAGTGATTTGTTCCGGCTTGTTTGGGAAACGTCATATATTGACCACGGAAAATGCAATGTCTCACTCTCTTAGATGTGTCTAGGGTTGCCAACCGATCTGCATTTGGGAGGGCAGTCCTCCAGTAACGTCAATTTTCTCTCATCCTACTTTTTATTTTAAATTTTCTATTTTTAATAAATTTGTAACATTTGTTGTCATATATTTTATAACGAGACTAACATCGGCTACGTTGTATCACTTATTTAATTTAGAATAGAAAACATGAATATTCTTTTTCTGAACGCTGACACACGCATGCGTGGTAGTGTGTCTGTCTAGCGACTAAAATACTAAAAAAGAGACCAAACCATCTTCATCTACATTTTGTGAACGAATCTTTTCACTTGAATCAAAATGGAGGGAAGAAAGAAACAGAGCTGATGTTAGTATAAATTAAGAATTTATACAAAGAAATGCGTTTATGCGTTTTTTTTCTTATCGAGTGTCCTCCCTTTTACATGAACATCGCTGGCAACCTTAGATGTGTCTTCATTACGTTGATAGAAACTCATCATCCTCCTCTCCCTCGGATATCCACTCTCTGCAGCCCCCTCAACAACCCCAATCCTCACTTTCGCTCTTCTTTCCTCGTGCAGGTGCTACTTCCGGTGCTTAACGAACGTCGCCGCTGCCGCCGTTTTTTACGACGCCGCAAGTTGCGTGCTCTGGGCAGATGTCGCGGCGCCATCAGGAGCGCCAGCTGCCCCCCCCCCACCAACTCGCTGCCGCTGCCTCTCGTTCGCCCGCTGGTAGTCTATACCCACTCGTTCAGCCATTCCCACTTTCATCCATCACTCATCTTCACTGCCACTTCTTCTCCTTCCCCTCTTTTCTGCCTCTTAACGCGATCTATTCTCTTATCTCGTCTGCCACTCGTTCAGTGCATTCCCGCTGCTACCCTTTCTGTCATCCCCTTCTTTAGTCATCTTTGCTGCTCTTCCTTCTGCTGCGTCCTACGATCCAGTCTGCCATCCCATTTGCCATTCTTTCCTCCATTTCATCTATCGTCATTTCCTTTATCCCTCCTACCTCCCTTCAGCCATTCCTTTTTCCATCCCTTCCCCATTCTCTCTGACAGCTGTGCTTCATCCCCTCTGCCATCCTACTGTCAATCCTGAGTATCCATCGTATATATCCTCACTTGAAGGAAATGGGAATGAAGAACGGGATGGGAAGAGGGTATCGCCCTTTTCTCCATTCCCCATTCCGTATCCTTTCCCTGCATCCAGCTACTTCAGTATCATTAGGAATCTTTCCCCTTTCTGCCACCCCCACTGCGGCCTCGCGCCCTCTGCCACTCCTTATTCCTTCCCCCGGCCATTTTTTCCACCGTCGCGGCGAGAGAGGCACTGCACTGCTACTTTTTTTCGTAAATTGCACGTTGACGAGAAGATATAAAGAGAGGCAGGAAGGAAGACGGAAAGGGGGGTAAAAAACGAAGAAGGTGGGTAACGGCGCTTTCTGCTGCTTGGCGCAAGTTTTGCGTGCAGATTTTCCACAAAAAAATGGAAGGAAATATCACATAAGGCGCCCTCTTGTTGAGATCTTTCTTCGTATGGAAACTTTATAAACTTAATAAAAAAGTTCCTCTGCTGTAGCTTTGTCTTTGACATGTGGAGTGACTGGTTCACTTGTGTTTATTGTGAAGGTCACACTGAAGAAAGGTTTGTTTTTTTTTCTTGAGCTCTGCAGGGTTTTTATTTCATCGTTAAAATATTCATGTTCGTTCTCATAAAACTGGAGTTGTCGGGAGCAATCTGTAAAAAATCCAATTAAACTCTGTGCACCGGTAATATCTGTGTACACTTCGCGTGGAGGTTGGTATCTGGATAGAAAGTTTTCTCTTGCTTGAAATAATTTGTGAGAGTGAGTATATTCAAATAAATATTTCATTTGGAGAAAATGGTAGAGAAGTCTATATTTTCTGAGAATGTTATTTATTTAGGGAGTTTTTAAATATAAAACTAAAAAGAAACATGTTTAAATTTATGAGTTCCCAACAATTACACAGTATAAATAGAAGTAGAAGTTAGAAATGAATATGAAAACTATGTAATATCATATAAGAAAACATACTGTAAAAACACAACTTTACGAGACAACATACAGTTAGAAGAATAAATAATCAACATTTACGTAGAAGACCCGAATATTTTAAAATTAAGATTAAACCAATTTAAATATTCAACGTTCAAATGTTCAATCCAAAAATAAATCAATATTTTCATTAACTGTAATGATTGTTATTTAAATTCAATACTGAAATCTAAACGACCTTAATATTTGAAATAATAACACCTGATACCATAACACTGCATAGCGATATAGAAAAGACTCCAGTATTCATTAATTCACAGCTTCTTAATAGGATATTTCAAACATTTCATTCAATTTCCTTCAAATATACTAAACAAATTATCCGGTTTAAACCCCTGCCTAGGGGTTAGTTAGAAAAGTAAACAGTCGCACTTAAGTACGCACATGTGCAGCTAATATTTATCATCAATATCATCGTTGACGTCTAATCCTAATTAAAGAGTAAAATAATTTATCATTTGTAATCACTAGAACAACCAGGATTTTTCTTCAAGGGGGGACAAAGATGATCAATTGAGAGATTGTATGACATTTGTGACTACAGCACATTAGTAAAATCTTTATTTGTGAATGTGTTAAAGGCCTTTGAAGGAACTCGAAACCTACTGTGTGCGCATTGCATGTAATTGTGACAAGGAGGAAGCTGTGCAAGTCAAGGATGGTGTTTGGGACATGCACCTCTGAAAACTGAGCTCGGCCTCCTCTTGCGCGAACGCTCGTAAGCTGGGGCTGCTCCTGGGCGTTCCTTAGCCGAGCCAACAACTCTAACCTTTTTGGGTCTCTGACCCCTGGCGATGGAGGCGTTGGCCGTGACGGTGACGGTGACGGTGACGGTGACGGTGACGGTGACGGTGACGGTGACGGTGGGGGGGGTGACTGAGGTGACAGTGACGGTGAAGGAAAGGGAAGGGAGAGAGGGGGTGGAAGGATGGGGGCGGGGAAAGTGACGGGGAAAGTGACGGTGAAGGTGATTGTGACGGTAAAATGAACGTGAAGCTAACGGTGAAGGTGATAGCGGTGGCGGTGCCGATGACGGAGGCGGTGGATAAGGGGGGGGCGGAGTTGGTGACGGAAGTAGCGCACTCCGATTCTACTGTCTGGAGTTCGTGACCAGGCAATTGTGGCGTGCGCTGAGAGTTCATTTATAAGTTTCAGTGAAGGAGCACGATAAGAAACGTACCTGAAAAAGTTAAGCTCTAGTGAGTAGTAATAATGTCTCCACAAGACAGCTGAGAAATGTTTGCTTAAAATGAAAATCATTATGAATCTTGATGTGATAATGAAATCAAATCACTTGTTTGGGATTTCATGATTTCTTCTCGTCTATTTCAATTCATATTACAAGAATCCTTTATCTACTTCAACATCCATTTCATTATAATAAAGAATATATTATCCCTTAATATGAAGAGTACATAATATGCTCTGTTTTTTGTACGAGTAAGTTATTCGTTCATTCGCGTTTCCAGATGTTTCTCTATTGAATTTGCCAGACAATTAATATGATATTTGGTTTTCGGTAGTGTCAATGATTAGAAGACATCATCATTGATTGCGATCTCATACTGAAATATTAATTACATGTAACTTACCTATGTGAACAAAACAAAAAAGGAAGGGGTTGAAATGAAGTTTTAATGGTAATGTTGCAAAATGAATTGATACGCGTCAGCCTCGTGAATTAAACAGCGGAAATATTAAAAGTGATTAAAATTCTGTGCACAATACAAGATTATACGTAATTTCAAAGATAGAAACCTTAAAAATTAAAATATTTTGGCCTATTAGAGTAGGGTGAGTGTTATATCGACATATATAGTTACCATTTAGCTGCTGTGTCAACAGAAAGGACACGAAAAATACGATGCCAACAAAATTAAAGGTTCGTTCAAAATGGAATTAGAGGAATGTGAATTTATCCTCTTCACTTTCTTAGAAATGAGACGGTTGTTCATTAATTCATGCAATGTAAGCAAGAATGAACACTTTTTTCGTTTTAACTTTTATGTTTGACATTCAATCTCAATGAAAATCGAACATTACATAACTGCTACGTTGTTAACCAGAGAATCAAAACCTCCAATATACCAGCAGAAAATATCTCACAAGATCTCATGATGATTGATTAATTGATTGATGTCTACGGGGACACTGCTATGGCCATTAGTTCCGTTGATGTAGTGAATGTATTAAGGCTGGAGGTGGCGGTGCTCCGATCCTGCGCTGACCGCGCCAGCTTGAGGGGGATTTTCCTCTCCAGGTATTCCCCCCAAGCGGATCACCGTCCCAGCTGGATCAAGCTCGTCATGTGAGGTTGTAGGATGCTTACCTATGTGGTTTCTTGAAGGGGAGATGATAGGATAAAAAACTGGAAGGAAAGATTGCGTGCGGTGTGTGACCCGTTTTTAACCGTCTATGACCCAAACACGCGAACCGTACCTTGTGGAATTGCTGAATTTAGTCACGATATTACAACGCAAAAATCGTACGCCCATCACGTTGAAATCGTCTTTTTTTCTGACATCCCAATTGACAATCTGATTTAACATTGACTTGGTGTGGGATCCTCAAGTCAGACATGTCTATATTCAAAAAAATAAAAGAGGTTGTACGAGATCGTAGATTACTCAGAAATACCGAAGGTTTCAACTTTCAATGTTAAATAAAATGCGATGCTGATTAGATGTGGGGCGAACACTATATTTTCTCTTAATAAAATCTTTACAGGTTCTCTAATTGGTGCATGATCACGGATCTTCATTATTTTGAATCATTGTCGTCGTCATCATTATCATCGTCGTCGTCCCCGTCATCCTCCTCGTCATTACTATTATTATTATTATTATTATTATTATTATTATTATTATTATTATTATTATTATTATTACTATTATTATACGAAGTATGCCAGTTTGAAGTCAAACGAGTCCATTTTTCATGAACAATCAGTTTGTTCTATAGATTCATACAAACTGAATGCAAGTGTTATTACGTTAGGTCAAAAACAGAAAGGTTTCAAGAAAATAAAGGGGATATACGGGGTAACGAAGATTGAAACATACATGCCAAACCTTAAAAGACCTTGTCAAACCTTGAATTTTGGAGACTGAGAGAATCCTGATTATTTTTAGCCGTGATTCCTATTCTTTCATTGAAAGGATCAAGGAAAGCTCTTAAGAAGAGATAACAGACGAATAGGTTGCTACTGATGTGATTTAAATTGTATTCTTCAAATAAAGTAAATATTTTTCTATGTTATTAAATGTGAATATACATCAATGTAAGTTCTATTACGCTTATACAATAATGTAAAATAGAGCAGTTTATAGAAACCTGGAAAAGATAAAATAAATGAAAGGATCCCACTGATTCGAATGACAAACAATTCAATTCAACACATTTATTTGCCAAAATTGCAATGATACTATCGATTATTTTTTCGAGATTCATACAAAATTAAGAAATTGGAAGGAATATTTGTAACAAAAGTATTGGAGATAAAAATATTGCTATTATTGCTAAGGAAAAGTAACATACAATTAGATTAAAAGTCTTTTTACCAGGTAATTTTACTAACGTGGAGTGACAATACTGTATTTTCATTTATTGTCACGTTTGTTGTTTTAAAGTTATGGCTATTTGAATATACATGATTGTCGTGCTATTATTGCCGGGTAGTCAATGTGTGATGTAAAATTATTTTTAAAGTATCAAAAATGAACAATTTTGCTTTGCCACGACATTGACATTCCCAATTTCTTCGAAAATTAAAAAAATAGTTATCATGTATATTTCCTAGATCAGACATCATGGCAATGTTTTCTGAACTCAAAAGTTCTATTTATGGTTTCTGAAAGGTTTTATTGACTTCATTTACTAAATAGTTGAACCAGGGCAAATAATCCGCAACTTCGTAAATTCTATTTAAGTTTTGGACACAGAAATGACTTTGTCTTTGAAATTGAGTTTAAAAATGAAATAACGAATGGTCTAGCTAAAATACTCTTTTGAGTATTTATTTGCTCTTCTTTCTCTTCCTCTACACGCAAAGACAACAGTATCCAACAGCGCATCAGCCCACACCACCTTTACACAACCAGAGCTTTTATCGGCCGCACGCCGTCCGGGCCCCGTTGTCCGGCTTCCAATGCAGACGCTGCATTTTTCAAAACTTTGATCTGCGCCGCCGAACCTCGTGCGTAAACAGTCGCACAAAGGCTTCATTTTGCGCAGCGACGCACTGCGTTAAAACGTAATCGCTTACTTGTATTTTATGAACAGAGGCCAGGGGAAGGAGCGGGGTGGCAAAAAGGGGGGGAAGGGGGGGGGGTCTGAGCACCAGAAAGAGAAGTGGGCGATGAAAGGAGGGAGGATGGTGGAGCGTGAAAACAGCGATACTGTGAGTGAAGCATGGAGGGAGAAGGATAGCGGGATTCAGTGGAGTGTGAAGCATGGAAAATATTAGTGTGGAGCATTGTGGGAGAGAGAGTTGAGGTGACCGGAATTTGAAGAAAGGACAGGGTGTGGGGAGAGCACAGAGGGAAGGGAGTGAGAGAGAAAGGGAGAGAGAGGGAGAGAAAGAGAAATTAGAAAGGGAGAGAGGGGGCAGAGAGAGAGAATGGGAGAGGGAATGAGAGAGAGCGAGATGAGTGAGAGCCCAACAGCAAGAGAAAGAGGTGGGAGGTGAAAGGAGAGAGAGCAAGTGTACATGGATGGGCAACACGGTGAGTGGGGCACAGAGGAATGGCGTGAGATGAGTGGATTGAGGAGGGAGAGGATTGGAGTAAGCATAGGAGAGAGAGACAGAGTGAGAGAGGTGAATGGAGCTTGAAGAGTAGAGAGGTAGTGAGTGGAGGGCGATGTGATCGGAGCAGGAGCGAGTGGCAGCGGTGTGAGCGGCGTGCCGGAAGGGGCAGAAGAGAGCAACGCAACTGTCAATGTTAGCGGAGGGGGCGGAGCAGCTGCGGGTGGAATGTTGGCGCGCGGTGAGTGCGCGATGGGCAACAGGATGGCCGCTGGATGGCGTGAAAGACAGAAGCGGCTGGATTGTGCATGTGGTGTTTGCGGCGCGAGCGATACACTCGGTCTGTGGTTGTAACTGGACGATGATTGAAGTGGTGGAGAATGCGGTGGCAGTGAGAAGGAAGCCGTGAAATGCGCAGTGACATGATGTTAAACTAACGAGATCAGAGGGGCAGTAGTAGTTAGAGGTGAGGCCTGACTGATAGAAAGAGAGGAGAAGAATGCCGAAAAAGTGGTGCTATTGCGAATACGCGCGCGCGTGTGTAGATAAGATGATACTGGTGATATACTAACAATGATGTGGGTATTTATAATAGAAAGAGTATAGTCGAATAAAGCGGTGAAAAGTGCCCCCAAATCAAATCGGTAATCGCGATACTCATGTGAAAGAGAATAAAAACTGCCGTACATTCACAAAAATATCAGCCTCTTAAGGCAATCTGTTTCATAGATACGAGAAAAGTGTTTTTATGTTTTGTTTTCTGGCAAATTCTATTGCGTGTATCAGGCTGAAAAGAAAGTACAGAGCCGGGGAAAATAGTTGAATATCAAAGCATTTTTGTATAGGAATTTTGACGCCAAATTCATATGCAAAAAATAAATAAATTTCTGACATTGATTTTCGGTGTGATAACGTTGGAGTACTGTCTCAGGTTCTTCTCCTAAAATGTCTTATAACTTTCTATATCGTAATTTTTTCAGATTTTTAAACAATGTGGACGGTGGTGAAGAAATTAAAACAAATTTTATCAGTTTAAAAATTTGAAATTTTCGCCAAAATGTGATTGGAAAAATTTAAATTCAATATGAATCAAATAACTCGGTTTTAGGAATATTAATTATTTATGTTTATAATATAAATCAAATTATTCACTTGTGGACTTGTTACTTATTGATAATAAGAATTTATAGACAATTAATCATTGTCACCGTAATTTTCAATAATTGGGATCACGGGTACGTTTATAAAATGTCTAGTCAAAGTTTCTTTTTTTTTTTCTTAATTTCTAGTTTGAAATTTCTGTTTAACAATTTTCGTCAAGTAACGAGCGTGTGCCAAATAATAAGTAACCGCAGCTATGTAGGAGCAGCATCCCAAGGTGCCACTTCCCATCGCACGTTCACAATACCGTTTAACTCCTGATATTCCCAGGGTGGAAACAGATGGATGTGCTCCTCCGGTGCACTGATTTTTGCTCGTTCCGCACAGCACAACACGAACCATGTGACCACTTCGTTTGAAAAGTGAGACCAAACGTCGGCCGCCATGTTCAATGGAGACTAAGAATTGTTGAGAAACGTTTTGTAACTGGCATAAAGTGACAATTTTCAATGGTGACCAACCAAAAATAACACGATGAAGGGGTAATTGAAATAAAAGATGTATTTAAAACAAGTTCTTATCTGTTTCTATTTCAATGACTTGTAACTGATAATTTTGGCATTTAAAATTTCCACTTAATTGGTTAACAAAAATACTTTCAAATTCAATTATTTTTTCCCCGTCTCTGTATTTCTTCAAGCTGTTACATGAAATAGAAGCTGAGAAAAAGAAAACATGAAAAACAAGTTTTTAGTTGTATCTCTGCAACAGATTGCTCTATAAGACTCATTTTTCAGAATCTACGGTATTATTTATTCTCTTTCTTATGAGCATCGCGATTATCCATTTGATGAGGGGGCACTTTCTACCACGAACGTGGGCGAACGTGGCAATGATATAAATGGTAATAAGGTAGTGATGATGACCAAACCGATTAGTCGAAGATGTTGCTAAATGTGAATTCATGATGCATGCGTCTGCGAGGAGTTGATGAATGCGATGCAGGGGTGATATGGGCCTAGCCGATGCACCGACGCCCGCCGCAGCGGTGGGGCGCAGCCTCCGCACGCGCAATCGATTGTCGGCGCCCCTGCCGCCCCGCCCACCCACGTGGTGCGCCAACGCGCGGCGGACACTTGACAGCGCATCCAACACTGCTCAGCCAGTTTTCACCTCTGGTGCAATGAATGCGAAATTTATTATATATATATATATATATATATATATATATAGTATAATTTTTTATACTAAAATTATTACTACCGAAGCTCTTTCATTTCAGTGAAACCTAAAATAATAGTTTAGAGAGTTAAATTAGGTCCAACATCAGTCTAGGTCTTGGCATACAACTGACAAATACCATTTACTTACTGCGACGGAACTAAACTATAAAACATTGTGAGTACAGTTTCTCACGATAAGAACGTTAGAAAAGAACGATCACTTTCCCTACGTATCATTTCATACATAGGCGAAAAAAATAAAACTTGGAAAATGAAGAGAAAATTGAAAATTAAGAGAAAAATATCTAATAAAACCATGATGAATGATTTAAATTTCGCCTGGAAAGATTTGACAGAACATGGATAGTATAGTGAGTGAGATATCAAAAAGAAAGTTCGCCCGGAAAGAAAAACAATTGATATTCTTCTCCATTCCTCATTCAAATCTTACAATACAATATTAGTCACATGAAGGAAGAAGATCAGAGCATATAACATGAGTTAATTTTAATAATAAAAATACAACAGCTGGTTGCGTACCCATTCGGGTGTAATTATGAAATTTAAGAGCAAATAATGATAATTTTTAAACACAACTGCATACGTAATAACAAACTCTTTAAAGTTTCACAATGTTTGGCACAAACAATTTTAATCATAAACTACTAGAATTTATTGCAAATGTTAACCGTAAAATGTTTACAATGCGACACGCTTGGGGCAAATCGATAAAACAAACGGATGTTGTTACTGTTGAAACGAATGCATTAAGTTTCAGTATGTTGATCAATATATAATAAAATGAAATTAAAATGATTTTGGTATTGCCATAGGTAAAGCATTGGAAGATACACGTTTGCTATACAAGGCTAACGCCTCCTTGCGTACAAGTTATACTTCTTTCATCAGAATACTCTCTTGAAACTTCCTTTTGATACGAACATTTGTTTCTCAGAGAACAACGTTGGTAAATGGATGTTGATGATAAGGCCTGGGACACTCGAGCGTTACATTGAAGCACTGACGCGTCGTAAATTAACCCTATCTCATGCGGTCAATGCGCTCTTGTGCCGTTTTGCACAAGATACAATGTTATTCTACGACGTGCGTTACTTATCGCGCGTCACCGCAACGCTCGTGTGTAGAGGCCTTAATAAAACGGAACAGATACTGCAGTATTTCAATTCATGATGGAGACATTTTGGTTAATTTCACGTAACATTTCATTTTTGTAACGATGTAGTGTTTACATCGATAACACTTCAGCTCCACTCTCTGCCTGCGAAGTCTTGTGCATCCAAATCTCGTAAGTCCTCGCGCGCGCCTCTCGTCTCGGCGCATCTTCTGCAGGCGAGGAGCGTAAGGGGACAGCTGGGGCGAAGAGCGTGCAGCCAGGGACGATGCCATGCGTTTGCTTCCGGCGCTGGGATCGCCCATTGAGCCATTCCCCCACTCGTCCGCCAGACCCGACATGTCCCGCCTCGCCTCGTCTATCCGCTCCCAACCACCCCGTTCCAACCCTCTCCAACACGGAACACACACACCTCACGCCACACCCTCCTCGCAACGCCACATCACACACCACCACGCTACACCACTCCCCGCCACGCCACACACTCCCGCCACACCACACCACTCCCCCCCACACCACATCACTCCCCGCCACGCCACACACTTCCCTTTCACGCCACATACCGCCACACGACTCCCCTCCATATCATTCTTCGTCACACCCCAGCCTCTCATCACTCGTCGACACACCCCATCGCCACTCCCCACCACGTCCACTTTCAACCCTTCCCACCTTGTTCCAACACTCACCACCAAGCCCCTCCCGCCTCTCCCCCTACTCCAGGGCCGGCTGTTTTGAAATGCTATCGGAGTCGTAAAATGCGCGGGAGTTTTTCGAGAGAGCCCCGCTGAAGTTATTGCCCCACTCGGCGCGCGACTGTCTCAGGGTGAAGTGCACGCCCCGCGACTGCAGCTTTGGGAGATTTTCTTTTTGATTTCAGTTACGCAGTTCAGTCGTCTACCTCGGATGGTGATTGATTAGTAATTCCGAGCGCTTCAAGGTCATTCGTTCCGTAAGTGTGGTGCACGGTTTTACAGTGGGAGGGATAGTGATCTACAGTTGGATGCAGAGATCCGGCGCCGACCTAGCCGTCGACTTGTGGGGTTTTCCCCAACACATCTCCCACAAGCGACGAACCGATCCACCCGGGACCAGTTCTAAGCTGCTATCCCGGCATGTACGGTAGAGTAGGGCATGAAAGTGTTTGTGCAAGTAAGGGGTTAGGATAGAACAGGAAGAGGATATAAAGATCGTGTGCGGTTCGTGGCCCGTTTGTTACGGCACTGCTCCGACATTCACGTGGTGTTGATCGAAAAAAACACGGGAAACTACCAACCAGAGCAGTAGGCCCCTTAATTCTCCTGCAGACAGTGGTTGAATTCGACGTGCCTACTGTCGAAAATTTTTTCAATAGTCATGTGGGTGCCAAATTTTCAGGGTAATTAAGCATGGATTCGCCCGGGCATTTTGTGAGTGACGCTTAATTCAACTCCTATGTGTTAGCCTGTAGTTCTGAGCTGGCAGGAGGTACCGCCCAGATTTAATTCCGGAGATTCCCGTCAAGGGTAACAGCGTTCCGGCGGGATCCGGATATCAGCCAGACGGCGCACTTGAGGGCTGGAAGGGCGTGCGGATAAAAAGCAAAGAGCTTAGGCGCCCACCCTGCGGATCAGCCCCCCAAGTAGAACAAGATAGTGTGTTGTAGTAGCCCACGCAGGACTCGTATCGCGCAAACCAACTTCCGGTCGCCGCCGTGGGGAAGGCACACACACAACATCAGCGATTGTTCACCGGCAGCAGCTTAGCTGCGTGCTGTTTGGTCAGTTTTCACCCGTTTGGCGCGAGTGTGTTTTTACGGCACATTCCGAAACTTTCCATGACAAGGGAATTTCGCACCCTATTCATTATAATTAATGAATACATTTGGATACCCACATGCATGTTATTGTTTCATAAGGCTTTGAAGTAAAATTTACAATACTCTGCTCACTCTTGCTCTATTTGGTTTTCCGAAATGATTTTTAGGATTATCAGAAAAATCTGAAAGTAATCAAATTGATTCTTCTGAAAGGGAAAATAAGAGCACGAGAATATACATTTAAAATCTCGTTAACATAAATTAATTTTCTTTGTTTATTGTCGAAATATTACAATTAAGAAAGCAAATTGAACATAATATAACTATATGATTACACTAAGTTAACGTTTATATATGTTTCATATTTTACTTTTAAAATAGTCATGCATATTATTCGAAAAATTATTAATCTTCGTGGATGACATAGCAAAAGTTTTTGACTATCGAATCTCAGAGAAAAAAAAAAATAACCTAGCCTTGAAATTGGTGAGCATGTAATGACTGACCATTCTAATTAGATATCAATGGGTTAGTGATCAATACTACCCACTAATTTGTGGGGTACTGCCGATTAAGTTAATTGTCTATGACATAAATTGAAGGTTGATGAGATTATATATTATATGTAATATTTCGAAAATAACGATTTGTCACAGCTGCTATTGCACTAACGAACTCCCATTACTCAAATCTCCTGTTTGATTTCCATTAATATAACTTTGTATTACAGGCATAGGCAAGCCGTGGCATTGAATATAACAAAGTTATTTCAAACTATGTTTAATTGCGTTTGAATCAATGTTTTGGTTATTCCTCACCTCAAGTATAAATATCTGTAATTTTCAGTCCATAATGGCAAAGGCTATAATAAGCTATAGAATGGCTTTAGAATTAAAAAGTTATATTTCGGAGAGGAATGAAAGATTTCCATGAACTGAACTCAAAAGGATTTGTTCCACATCAAATGTTGCAAGAGCTGGAAGTGTCGGTACGATTAAGCTATAAAAACGTCATTGCTTTGAAATTAGTTAGAAATTCACATTAGTTTTTAATTTGTTTAAAATATTTACAATTACTTTCAGTACAATTTAAATCTTTTTTTTCTTGCCATTTTTTTACTTCTACTTTTCTCTTTCGGCGCTTAAATCATCTTTTCCGAGTCTGTAATATCGACACCTTCAATCTTTTGATAATTCCACTCTAATACAGAAATTCTACGTTTCCTATTCCCAACTTAGTTGCTCTTAATGATTTTGTGAGCCATTTATTGTTTTGAAGTTATATTTAGTTACTGTTTTAAATTTCGATAAATCTACTGTTTATTTCAACTTAAATGTTTATATTATACCAGCGGAACCGTCAGACGTCATCTTGGTCTTCATCTCAGTCTTTTATCTCTCTCTTCTCTCTCTCTCTGTTCTTGTTTCAGTCACTCTGTCAGACTGTCTCTCTCGATCTCTCTCATTCAAATTTAGTTGCACATTATGCACGTCTCTGGGCAGGTGGGGTAATATTGAGAAGCGCCGGACCAGCAAAAGTGTAATAGAATGTCCAAGAAGATCTCTTCCTATAGATTACGGTGTGAAAAAGGTTTCTTTGAATATATTTTTTGAATATTCCAAAGCTCTATTTGAAAGTGCCCTGGGGCCGCTAAGCGTTATGTTGACGCGCCCCGGTTTGGAAGTAAAGTGAATGTGTTGTTGTCTGTTTACAGAAGTACAGAATGTATTGGTCAAATTCACCTTCTGTAAGATATGATCTTACCCAGCAAGGCAAGAGGTATTACACGCTCTTTCCTGGTACAACTAGTGGTGCTATAACATCACGTACTTTCTCCCCCGTAGTTTCACGCAAAATTACGCAAATAGTAGTCAAATTTTCGAAACATTGTACACGACCTTATTTCAAAATCTATCTTTAAGGAACAGATTTCATTAATGCAAAAATATCTATCTTTAATATTTTAGTTGTAGGAAGATTCTAAAAAAAAAATTGACCTTTTGTAAATTTCGAAAACTCGGGGTTTTCAACGAGCATGAGACCTACACCATTATCTTAAAAATTCTTTACACTATCCAACAACAAAATTTAATAAAAAACGACGAACTAATTTGTTTTTGAAAATTTGGAAGATGTCCCAGGGGCTTCTTGTAAGGTATCCCCAAAATTGAAATTGAAGGGGCTGCAATATCAGCCAGATCGACAAGGAAAGGTTCTCCTAAACTGTTAGTTTAGGAGAAAAAAAGGCTGAACCGTTTACCCTCTAGCGTTGTTCACAGACGGTCAGAGAGACGGACAGACAGATGGACGGATGGACGAACGGACGGACGGACATACGTTTTGCCGTCATTCGATATTTCGGTACCAAGGCCGCATAAAACATGGATTCAGCTTACACCACGTGGTAGGGAATTTCTTTTTTTAAATTTAGCATCTACACGTACCCAGATTTCCTTACCAGGGCCCTGTAATACGAGTTTTTCTGCCGAAATTTAACCCGTTTTCGCGCACAATTACATAACTTTCTCTCTACTTTGTAAGGGAGAAAGTAAAAGTTAATTAATGGTGGCCTAGAACGGCGCAGACTTTCTCGCACTCGATATTTTAATATTCCCTTCGGTGCCCAAAAGACTACCCAGGCGTCTCGCGGTACTGACCGCTCTTCTGGGGAGGAGTGAAGAGCATATTCACGCATCCTGAACATCTTGTAGATCTATCTCGTTCCAGTACCTTTACTCATTGTCTCATGTTAATCCTTGACTCCACATTGCTGCTTGTACAATTGCCCTCGATATGCGATCCAGTTCCTCAATTAAACACATAGATCTCACAGTGACTGTTAGGCCAAAGGATTACGGAAATATCGAGATATAGATGATAGATACACTATACAAAAAGGACTTGAAATGCCTCCTACACTTCAAACACAAGTCAAAACGTTCATGTCGTACGTTGGTTTCGTACCCACAACCTTAGTGACCACGTACTTTGCCTCAGCTGCCGTAAGCCTCTCTCAAGGGGTCGAACTACTTGACCATGCTATTACGGCTATATAACATATTAATTTGATATTAGTAGTTTTCGTCACAAGACCGCCAAATAAGTGGTTCGGGCACGATGCAGGACGAAAAAGAGACGAGTGCACGAATCCTCTGGCGCCCGTATTGCCCATACAATTTTTAAGACCACCGCGAGCGACAAGCAATGCCTCAAGTGAGGGAATATAAGTTAAATATCAAATAACTGGAAAAACCTTACTTGTACAAACGTAAATGGATTCCAGTCAGTGTCGTAACACTATGATTTGTAAATAATAAACAAAGACGTCATCAAGACAAAAGACAATTACGAATCGTTACATATGTTTCGCACACGCTTCACATTGCTTCGCTCATTGTAATAGAATTAGGTGTTTCGCACACGGGAAACAAGCACGGGAAACCGCGTTTCGCGCACAGCGTGTTAAAAAAGTAATATAACTAAAAACTATTCTAACACATACACATCTTTTAACCCATTAATTCCATTTGCTCCCAAAATGAGGCAGTCAACTTTCATTGGTTTCTCCTTATCTTAAATCTATTGAGAATTTTATTACAATAGTCGGAGACATCGTAAATAAAACATATAAGCAATTGTTGGCATTCCTGGACGCCAGCTGTCAATTTAGAAGAGATCGCTAAAGCATTGTACGCTCCTGGCCAGGGTATATTCACGCGTTGGAATTGCGTCGGTTCGATTTTGTTTATAAAACCGTACTTAGCTGCTA
The DNA here is from genome assembly GCA_964035755.1 of Teleogryllus oceanicus. Taxonomy (NCBI): domain Eukaryota; kingdom Metazoa; phylum Arthropoda; class Insecta; order Orthoptera; family Gryllidae; genus Teleogryllus; species Teleogryllus oceanicus. The sequence goes on from CAXIVR010000007.1 coordinate 90,208,027, forward strand.
CATGCCAACGATCAAGTTGGAGGGAGAAATCGCTGTGAAGCAAACTGGTTGGTCACACCAAAGTTAACGGGGTATATACTCGTACAGTGTCTAAGTAGCCATTTTTATACTTCTAGGGGTGGATTCTTATATAACTAGTGGCCGCTCTGCTATACAGCACAGTTCCGTGTGGCCGCTAAGTGCAATGCAGCCACACTTCCCTGCTGTGGAGCCATCCCTATCCTTGCGGACATCTATGGCTGATCTGAAAAATGGAAAAAACATGGTCAGGAAAGACAATAGCCGTTCGGCGCGCTTGTGGCGTTGTTTACCGCAATTTTCTTGCCAGTATTGGCGTTAAGCCCGTTTTATTCTAGCATATCTCGCGGGCGTTTGTACGTTGCCGAAGTGTCCGGCTCGTACAGGGCTAAATTAGCAATTAATTGGTTATTTGATTGATCTAATTTTGAAAAGAAATTTTTAGCTAATTCTTTGAAATATATAACTAGTGGTTGGCGCTTTGAAGCTTTTTTTAGTAACATAACAATGGTTTGGTACCCCCAGAGAGCCTCAACAATGACTGCGCAAATGGATGCGACAACAATAGGCGAGCTCTATGAGCACAAAATTATATTGGTGTTAATGGGTTAGAGTGCTTTCCAAAATTGAATTGATGAATCTGAATAACTTTGAAGAAGACTGAGGACGTTGGCAATTTTTGCGCGAATTTGGCGCAAATGTGGGTGGGTATTGGAGAAGAAGTTACCGCTACCTTCTGTCTCAATAGATAAATAGAGAATACCTGGCATCCCGCCATACTGAGTTCAAACATCAAGGCGCAGCATCCTTGTAATTTCAAAGACGGCATTTATACCGCCACGCGATCGCTCGATGATTAAAAAATATATAAATAATAAATCTACACTCACATAAAATTTCAAGTCTGGTTGGTTGGTTGGTTAGTAATTCCGGGGTACTGTGTCTCAACAACTTAGGTCGTTAGTCCCGTAAGAGTAGTGCATGTTTTTTCTCGGGAAATGGCGGTGATCTTCCCCCGCAAGGGAGCGAGATCCGGCGCGACCTACCGTCGGCTAGTGGGGTCTCCCCCTAACCAGGACTCTCCCACCAGCGGGGCACCGCCCCAGCCGGGACAAGCTCTAAGCTGCAGACGGTCTCCTGGAATATGTGATAGTATAATGCATGTTAGTGTAAGTGTGTGTGTGTGAGTGTGTGTGTGGGTGTATGGGAAGAGGATCGGACAAGGAAGAGGAAGGACAGATCGCGTGCGGTCCGTGGCCCGTTTGGTAGCGTACTGCTCCGGCATTCGCCTGGTGTCGATCGGGTAAACCACGGAAAACTGCCGATCAGTGCAGCCGACCACTAGAATTCTCCTTCAGACAGCGACTGAGTTCGACCTAGCTGACAGGCTAATGTCGATAATCTGACCACTGTCGGGACTCGAACCTAGGACCTCCCGGTCAGAGGCGCTGCAATGACATCAGTTGATGCATGAGGTACCCAGTCTGAAAATGACCTAGTTTCTGAGAGAATGTCCCTGTCATTGACATGGGCAATGGGCCACTCCGGGCGAGCGGGCGGCGGGCAGGCCGCGAGCCGCAGCGGAGGCGCAGGGAGGCGTGCACGCGTCGCCGCCAAGTGACTGTTAAAGTTGCAGGTCCCATAAATAGTTGAACCGCGTGGCGGCGCGGGCATCGATTGGCCGGTGGCGTGTCGCGCCAGCCTCTTTTTGTGCGCGCGTTGCGTTGGCACGCCTGCCCTCCCGCCGCAGCCTCGGGCCCAGGTGGCCCTGCGCAGCGCGTGCCTGCCGCGCCGCCTGGATTCGGAGCTGAGGCAGCGCCTGACCAGTTTTTTTCACCCTTCTTCATTCCAAATTAAATAGAGGTTGTGGTTAGTTCCTCACGCGTAGAAATGTAATGTGTGTCGGCTCGGTGGCCGAGATCGCTAACGCCTAATAAGGGCTAAATAACAAAAAAATATGATGTGCACACATTTCAGGAACTGAGTTGCTTTGTACATTGCTCACATTCATTTTCTCATCCAGCTAACCTAAGAATGTTCGAATGAAAAAGTATAAATGCTGCAAGAATTCAAGGGAAATGTACTTCAAAACCTTTACTAAGGAAAACACGGTGTAGTAAATGAATCATTCTTTGACTAAAAAGTTATTTTATTAAGAGTTTGATTCAAGGGGCAGAAGAAAAGAAGTTAAATGAATGTCTGGTACTTTTAAGATAGAACGTTTTTTTTAAGATGTAGCAAATTAAATTTCCATTATCACCTTAAATATATTATTGAGCTGAAATTTACGTTACATTAAAATTTTATTAACCATACACTTCATGCAACATACATTTTTTACGCTTTCTGAAACATTTTGTGCACAAAAGATGCCAATATTTCATCACGTGTGTCTGAGGTATCGCCCCGCTAACACTCCTCATGTGCAGTATAGAATAAATTTAGCTTCTCATGCGGTGTTTTGAGAAACGCAGTTAAAACTGCTCGTGTTCATCCGATTGACGGTTTGTTTGATATTTCCGGGCGTGCCAACTGATTGATTGATTGGTATTTTCGTGTTCCCGGGCGCGTCAACTGCTTCGGTCATTAGTCCCGTGAGTGTAGTGCATGTGCACCAGCGGGGCACCACCCCAGCCAAGACAAGCTCTAAGCTACTGACCGGTCTCCCAGAATATATGGTAGTGTAGTGAATTTTATTGTGTGTGTAGAGGGTTAGGATAGGACGAACAAGAGGAAGGAAAGATCGCGCGCGATCCGTGGCCCGTTTGTTAGGGGACTGCTCCAGCATTCGCCTGGCGTTGATTCGAGAAAGCACGCAGTACTAACGTTCAGAGCAGCTGGCCGCGAGAAGTCTCCTTCAGGCAGAAGCTGAATTCGAAGTAGCTATGTAGGTAGTGTCGAAAATTCTGCCACCGTCTGGGAATCGAACTCTAGAACTCCCCGTCAAAAGCAGTGCAGTGGCATCAGGAGATGCCCTGAGCCACATGAGCCTGTCTGTCCACCAGCGAAATAGTGGTTTTCTTTTGAGGGGATTAACCCTCCAGTATTACTATAAGTCAAAATGCAGCAAGTTAACACCAGTAGTTTTAATGTCAAAAAGGGGGTAATATTTGCAGAAATTTAACAATCCTTCCTTATGACGTCTCCGAAATCAATTCACTAAAAGATATACAACTTCTGCAATGCTCACAGAGACCTTCCACGTGCTTCTGACCATCCACTATTGAAAGCATGATAAACGTGTACTGAGCAGACTCTCTGATTATTGTCTGTCCCATTAATTTTAACGTGCTTATTCGTAGTTTGAATCCTGAGGGACTTTGACCCCAGGACTTTTTAGTCTCCCAAGACCATTGAAAACAGTAAACGGCAGTGTTGTGTACAGATTTTGTAATTACCTAATTTTAGTGATTTACTTATTTACTCAAATTTACTTATTTACTAATTAAGTAAATGCTAACGTTTTTCTTTTCATATTTCCCTTCTATCATTCCCTTTCATAATTAATGGCTTCTTATTATTTCAGTAGTTTTGCAGCTCTACACGAATTTGGTCTCTAAAGAAAGAATTTCATGGGACATGACAAATTTTACTTTGACGCCGAAAAATGTGAACGTTTGCAATTTTTAATATTCAGAGATTTGAACGAAATAGATACTTTCAAGGACAAATACAAGGGCAAGGTTTAATGAACAAATTTGGAACTATTTTTGAAATATTTGAAAATATTAAATCTTTATGTGAAGATCTTCCCCAATCAAAATATCCGTTTCAAACTCGCGGGGACTTGAATTCAATTAGATCGATCAGGGAATATCAATGTTAGAGAAAACCTCTGTGCGGTTTTGGGCTAGCGTTAACCACAGACAGATGAACCAGCTGATAGATAAACGAAATAAGACGCAAAGGTATCTGTGTAAATGATATAAAACGAGAAAGTAAACTAAATAGCCAAGTAATGCAATGGTATATTCAAAAGAATATCGGAAAAATGGAGAAATATTAAAGAAATTTTATTCCCTGCTATGGACTTGTTGTTTTGTGATTATTTACACACGTCTTTATGATGATGTAGATAGTAGTCAATCCTAGAGTGATTACACGAATGCTACATATCAAGATATATACGTGGGATAATCTGTTACCCTAAAGTATAGAATCCAATAACGGAATATAAGGTAACTGAATATTTATTTAAAACAAACAGCAATTTTGTTTCACTTATAATGAGTTAATATTGCATGAAAAACATGTCTAATCCACGTTCGTAGAAGATATGTTTGTGGCATTTGAATCCTGCATTTTTGCATGTACTTATGCTCTCTGACACTGGTCACACACTTGCATGCAATCATTCAATTATTTTTCTTTGATCGTACACTATTTTATTTTTTTTATCAATGCATAGTAGAGAGTATCAAGACAGTTTTCACGGTTGAATGCAAAATATGAAATTTGGGGAGGAGAGAAAGTGTTTACATTCGTACATACATACACGCGTACAGGAGAATTTCGTTACCCCAACTTACCTCTGATTTCCTTATTTATTTATTTATTTATTTTACGTCAAAAAAACAGTTAAAAACTGTGTATGACGTGCTATGGGGAAAAGTGAATTGTGTGCACATTTTCAAAAATTCTGTGATCCCTACACTGTCATATACTACTTAAATTTTGAAAGGGAGAAAAAAAAAACAAAAAACTCCCATGTAGTAAAATCTATTTTCAAGAATAAATAAGCAATAAATTTTGAATTTTGAAAGGGAGAAAAAACAAAAAAACTCCCATGTAATAAAATATATTTTCAAGGATAAATAAGCAATAAAATTTTGAATTTTGAAAGGGAGAAAAAAAAACAAAAAACTCCCATGCAATAAAATCAATTTTCAAGGATAAATAGGCAATAAATTTTTTGTCTTATTACTTCTTGCCGCGACAACATGGAAACGATAATTTGAATAATTGTATTTCCCACCGAATTCTAGAAGACGTGCACAGAAAACGAAGTTACATTTATGTCCAGAAGCAAAACAAGGGGCCATCTCAGCATTTGCTCAATGGATCAGGGAAACTGGACGAAAAACCTGATCGAGATGGGGGTCATTGACCCGGAGGCTGCAGTACAATAGTTGTTACAGGTTGTTTATACTCATTTACACAGTTCAAATGGTAAATAATGCATTATGTATCATTCTTAAAATTTATGTTACTTTTCTTGTGATGCTCAGTATAGTCTCTAATTGTATAGAAACAGTTATGCAGCAGAAACGATTTCACTTGGGATTTAAACTTTTCTATTGAATTTAATCGTTTAATGTCATCTGGCAAAGTGTTGTAAAATAATGTGCATGTATTGTATGTGAATTTTTTGTAATGAGCTGTTGATACTGTCACCTGATGAATATGATTTCTACGTCGAGTGTTATAGTAATAGACTTCGGCATTTTCTGAAAATATATTCCCGCCCTTGAGCAAGTCATTTTTTACAAAAACCACTGATTCGTAAATAAGAAGACACGGTAATGGAAGAATTCCTAGATTAATGAAGAGAGGCTTACATGAATCACGTGGGTGGGATTTGGTTATTATTCGTACAATTCGTTTTTGTAATCTAAAAGTCTGGGAGCTATAAGATGTATTTCCCCAGAATATTATGCCATATCTCAGGCATGAACATTCGCGAAGTATACACAACGAGCAGTATGAAGGCTGACTGAATTTGCAAGAATTCTGAACGCGTAGCATAATGAACTTAATTTTGTGTTCAATTCATTTAAATGGACGTTCCATTTAAGGTTTGACTGAATTGAGAGACCTAAAAATTTTGTTGCCTTAACATCAGTCAATGGTACACTGTTCATTGTCAATGGGGCACAGAATTGTTTATTTTTTTTTCACTATTAATTTGTTATTTCGGAACCAATTTGAAACATCTGCAATTGTACTATTTACTGTTTCTTTATTGCAAAGGATGTTCGTATCATCCGCAAAGAGAACCGTTCTTCCGTTTCGAATCGTTGAGGGCATATCGTTTACGTAAAGTAGGAACAGAATAGGGCCTAAAATCGATCCTTGAGGAACTCCACATGCAACGTGCAAAGAGTCGGAAAGGTGCGTACGTAATGTTCCATCATTCCAGTAAGGTATTTCAACTCTCTGAGATCGTTGTTTAAGGTACGAACATAACCAATCTAGAGCAATACCACGAATTCCATATGAAGGTAATTTGGAAAGTAAAATGTTATGATCAATGACGTCAAAAGCTTTTGAGAGATCTAAAAATAATCCAATAGGTGCCTCGTTTTGATCCAATGATGATGCGACATCTTTAAGAAAAGAAAATATAGCTGTTTCCGTTGATTTTGATTTTCTAAATCCATGTTGGCAATCTGAAAGCGCGTCGTGTTTAGTGAGAAAGGTTTCCATGCGTATGTAAAAAAGTCTCTCTAATATTTTTGAAAAGACTGATAGAAGAGAAATGGGCCGATAATTTTGAATTTCATTTGTGTTGCCTTTTTTGAAAAGCGGCTAAATTTTAGCTGTTTTGAAAATATCTGGAAACGTTCCAGTGCATAAAGATGCATTAAATATGTGAGTTAATGGGTGTATAATTGCATACGCACAAGTCTTTAACAAAGAATCCGGGAATTCATCTAAACCGGACGAATATTTATTTTATGACTTTATTTATTTTATGACCTTTATGACTGTATGAGCCAAACAACAACGCATGCGACAGACGAATCCCAATCTCAAAGGAGAATACACATAATTTCATGCACGTAAACGTTCATTCGTGAAAACTCCTAACGAAAAAAGAAATACGTGTGTAAACATATTATTCCTGTGTCAATTTGAGGGTTAATATAATCTTCTGAATAATCTTCCTGTCTCTCTTTGTCTCTCAGAGAATTAACAAGTACACACATTTTCGCCTATGTCACACATTTATTAAGTTATTTTATCGTAAATATAAAGATACATTTAAGTTTATTTTATTAATTCTTTGTCTCAAACCATTCAACCTGAAATATGCACAGTCCACGCAGTTTTTAAAAGCAAACCGACGCCTCATTTCAGAACGATAGACAGAAACAAATTTCGAGTTTGTGACATGGAATATTGTCTCCATTCAGTGTGCGGGAGGTTATTGAATGGTTCAACAACGAAATGTGTTTAAATGCATTAAATAATTAATAATTACAATTAAACATTCATAATAAATTAATTTTAAATTATCATTAATTTGCCAGTGGTTAGATTTAAGAGAGCACATTAAATGTGCTACGGTTTGAATCTATTGAACTGTAATTAGGTAAAATTAAAATATGACAAAATGCTTATTTTTGCCGTTGTATAGATGTTATCATTTTTATAACAGAAGATCAAAATAATAATAGCAATTTGGCTTTTAAAATTATTTATTAGTCACGTGTCAACTTTTTCAGCCGCCATTTCTATTTTCTTCTTCATATTTACACATTCGACGAAACGAGTACGAATGGAAACAGAGGTGGGACTATTAATTTGCCACCACGACATGAACCTGATGATGATTTGCGTAAAGTTAAATTTTTGAACCATAAGTGAATTAAAATCACGTATCCGTACATCATTATCTTCTAGAAGAGCACCTTACAATTTTATATCATATAGCTTAAAATTTTCACGGTCACTTTCCTCGCTTTCCACGTTTGTACTGATGTCGCGTCAGTAATGGAAATGCACCAGTTTAAATCATCTTAGTGTGTTTTTCTGAGAGCATTATTTAATATGATTGACGTTAGTCCATGATAATTTAAACGGCTCAACCTGTTTTACAAATATTCGATCCATGAAAAGCGCATTGTACAATGATATATTTTTGCAACTAGTAATTAAAAACAAATAAATTTGGCATTTTTGAATCTTCTGTTGAAAGTAACGTACATTTATATTTACAACCCAAATCCGATTCCGCTATATTTCGCTTCGTCTTTTTCCTTTCATACGAAAATAAATGCGGTGCACGCCTACTGAGGGCGCGTCCGGGTCTGCAACGGAGCTGAATCGAAACCCGATTCTTCCGGCCGACTGAAGCGCGGCCGAACCGACGCCACATAATTATGAACCGATCAGGGAGTGGATTTAGCGAACGAATCATTTTGCGGGGTTCACGCAAAAAAAGAAACAAGCGGCGATATCGGAAAACTACAAAAACAAGGGCGCGGCACGCGGCGGCCGGCAGCGGGCGATGCGGGCGTCTGGCCCTCTGTAATTTGGGAGCTGTGCTTAGTGTGATTCGCTGCCAGGAAAAGCTGGTAATTAAAACGGTGTAGCCATGTTATGTGGCTAATGCATGATTAAAGTTCATTATTGACTATTCAATTGTGTGTACTAGTTCACTCGGCGAATGTGTCTCTAAATGGGATATTTATTTATGGGGTAAAGCTTAACACCAAGAATTCAGGCAGGAAATATGTAACGAACATTTTATATAGCCCTTAATTTATTTTATGTTCTGTAAGATGATAAAAAATGGAAAGACGAGTGACATAAAATGCAGGGGACAGTGAGAAATAAACTTAAAGCAGTTTTTTAATACAGACTGTTTAATGTTTGGAGAACGTATGTAAAGGATTGTCTTGTCACACGACGACAAAATGGAAACGTAAATCACACGAAGAAAACAAAATGGAAACGTAAATCACACGAAGAAAACAAGGTGCCTCTGGGAGTATTCTAGAATCGTCATCTCAAAGAGGTAAAATGGTATATTTGAAATAGTAAAAATAATGTATATCTGATCGCTCTGCTCAATTGTGAATAATAAAAATATATTTCGTAGCCCATTCGTAATTTTTCATTACTGCTTCCATGAAGGTCTTTGAGAAAGATAATTATAAAACATTTGTACAAAAAAAGTAAATACTTCACGATCTATTGAAAATTTCACTAATTAAAAAATGCACAGAGTTTTTAAGAAACCACAAATACAATTCAAAGCACTTTACAGAAAATGTTGTTCCTCATTTTTCTCCGGAGACAATTTTTTTCAGGCGTAATGTATACTTGGGAATTTCCGTCGTGATTCAAGACACTCGTATCAGTGATTAATTAAGCTCCCACCTTAAACGCAAACGAAACACCTGGACACCAATCGCAATTCGGCCAGAGCAAGCGTCATCGGGCCTATTAGCCCGAGTGCGGAACAATTGATGGCGGCGCCGCTTACCTGCGCTCGAGCTCATTGGCGAATCGGTTTACTTCCGGCCAATTGAACGTGGCGGCGTCTGCGCTCGCTTGTCAGGGGCGACGCGGCGACACCGCGAACCGCGCGGCCGTTATTTAGGGCTGTGTTCCCCGATTAAACTCATCCACGTGCCAATACCCACTATCTGGGATAGCCCATTGCACAGCGTTCCAATTGTGGGATACTTTACTCTCTGTAAACACTTGGATCCCTTGGGTCGTCACTATTATCGTTAAATTAGAAATACATTATTATAAGAGGTTTCATAGGAATGTTTCACGAAGCATTGTTTGGTAATAAAAGTAAATTTTTATCTCCGTTACAAATAATCGAGCTTTTATTATTGAACATTTAAATTTCCTTCTAAAATTACACGAAAGTTTTTTAAATAAACTTCTACAATTAAAATATTTTCAAATAGTAATAACAATGCTTGTAAACTTCTTTCAAACTTATTTTACTTTGTTTAATCATTTGATCACCAATACATTAAGAGAAATACTTACGAATACCTTTAATAAACACAAGGGATGGCGGGTTTTTATGTATTTAAAACGCTTCTGTTTCTCTTTATAAAACATTTCTCCAACGCAGATGCACTGTCATTCTTAGTCGAGAAATACAGTCGTTTAGAGACATACCAAGCTCACTACACAGCAGTAAACAACTACACGAAGAACCGGAGATGCAAGTGCTGAAGATTCCGTGAACGTGAAGCGACACGGCGTCTCAAAATGCACAAGAAGGCTAGAAAACACTCTGGGACAACATCCCAAGACAAAGGGAGCGAGGGTGCAGAAAGGAGGTGCGTCAGCAATGAGAAAGAGGAGCCGAGTGGAAGAGGAGGCGGCGCCGAACTGCAGAGGGCAAAGGGTTGAGCGGAGCGGGTAAGAGGGCGGGGAGACTCAACAAAGAGGCGTAGGCGGTGTGGAGGCAGAGGATAAGACATGGGAGAGATGCGGGCGAGAGGGAGGTGCAAGCGGGGGCGAGACGGGCACGAGGCGTGGACGAGGCGTGGACGAAGCGTGGACGAGGCGTGAACGAGGGAGGGGGCGAGGGCAGGCGAGAGCCGGGGCAGGCGGGCAGGCGGGGCGAGGCGGGGCGAGGCGGGGCGAGGCGGGGCGAGGCGGGGCGAGGCGGGGCGAGGCGGGGCGAGGCGGGGGCGAGGCGGGGGTGAGGCGGGGGAGAGGCGGGGGAGAGGCGGAGTCGGCGCACGTCCTTGTCACGCAGCGCCGCGTCTCGGAACGAGCCGGTTAAGTTGGCTCACTTTTGTGTAGAACTCGGTCTCCGCGCCCTTAAACACGCACAAAAGGCGTCCGGGGCCCTGGCAAAACCCCCCCCCCTCGCCCCGCCCTCGCCCGCCCTCGCCTGCCCCCCCCCCCCATCGCCGTCCTCGACCGCTCCTTCCCCGTTCTCACCACCTCCGCCCCAGCCACTCGCCTGCTTCGCCTTTCGCCCCCATTCCTGCTCCACTGCCCTACGCTGGCGCCGCGCGTCATTTTCCAATTGCGACCCCGCCCCCTCCACACCCGTCCCTTCCCTCCCCGGGCTAACACTATGACCCTCCCATCTTAATCCCGTTCTCATCCCCAAATCTATTCCCTGTTTCACTTTTAACTCTGATTCACTGCAATTATGAGGCGTTCCTTGCAATTTCTTATCATGACATCATAGAACTCATTCTGATTGTTTTGGTAATCTGTTGTAACACTTTTATTCTCTGACATTTGTGTACTTTTCTCTAGTCACTAAACATAAGTACTTTGCCAAATTGTAGTTATATTCTAAGTTTACTGTTTAGTTTTGGGTCTCACAGCTTTATTCACCCCAATACTGCCCTCCTCCGTCCGCACCCCGCCGCTTTCTTCCAAGCAGTGTGTTTGGTCCTCCTCCGGCTTTGCACATCACTGCCCTCCTGCCCCCGCCTAATTATGCCGCTCCGAGACGCCGTCGGGCCGCCCCCGCGCCACCCCTGCACCGGCCCCACGCCGCTCCCCCGCCCTGCGCCGCCCCGAGCCGCACTGCGCCATCACTGCACTGCCCCCGCCCCGGGCCGCTCCCACACTGCCCCGCGCCGCCCCGCGCTGTCCCCGAGCCGCCCTGCGCCACCCCTGCGCCGCCCCGAGCCACCCGCGTCGCCCCTGCGTCGCCCCGCGTCGCCCTCCGTCGCCCCTGCGTCGCCCCGCGTCGCCCCCGAGCCGCCCCCGAGCCGCCTCGCACCGCCCCGCGTCGCTCCCGCGTCGCCCCCGCGTCGCCCCCGAGCCGCCCCCGAGCCGCCCCCGAGCCGCCTCTGAGCCGCCTCGCACCGCCCCCGTGTCGCCCCCGCGTCGCCCCCGCGTCGCCCCCAGCCGCCCCGAGCCGCCCTCGAGCCGCCCCGAGCCGCCCCGAGCCGCCCCCGAGCCGTCCCCAAGCCGCCTCGCACCGCCCCCGCGCCGCCCCCGCGCTGCCCACGCGCCACCCCCGCCGCCGCCATGGGAGAGGTGCTTGTGGAGGGTCGCGGAGCGGCGCAAAGGTCACGAGGCGGCGCAACGACCTGCGATTAAGATTTCAACGCGCGTGCACGGCAAGGCGCAGGTCGCAAGCCTCTGCAGGCGTTCTTCTTGCGGAGTTTCAGAACAGTTTCTCGCATTCTCATGTTTAAGGAAGGCGATGATTCCTTTTCAGTTCGTTTGGGGCTGTTTTGACTGGTGAGCGTAAGACTTCACTTACCTTTGCTACGCCGAATACTGAAAACTATCTCGTGTCATGCCCTTTCAGAGACTTTTCAGAAATACCTTTCTTCTACGCCTTATTTTATATTACTAGCTCTCAATGTTAACAACAAATAATTATACCAATCTGAAAGCGGATGAAAGCGGATTATTTCCACTGCTATTATTAATATTGATATTTCTACCGTTGCACTGCTATGCTCATAAATTCTCTCAATGTTAACACTAATTTATTAATTTTACTTTCACTTAAATCATGGATTTCAACGTACATTTTACTCCTTACCTATTGTATTTGAACTCAGATTCGTGATTCGTGGAAGTTCTATTGATTAAAACCAATTATTAGATTGATGGCAACTAATATAAATTATCAGCCTTTAAAAACAAATATTTAACATTTATTATAGTAAATTTGCAACTTCTATATATCTCATGAATAATTACTTTTTCAATGCACAAACATTAAAGTACCGTACGGTTTTAAATAGAGTTCGTAAACTTACTAGAATGTCTTCAGATGACTTCTCGATTGAATCAGCAGAATGTAGTCCGTGGATAGTCCTTGATATCCCTATGATCGCCTTTTTGCTTATCATTAGAATGCAATTAAAAATGTTCTGGAATATTTGGTAATGAATAGAATTTAATAGTTTCCATAAAATCAATATGTGGTCGCGACTTTCCCTAGCTGTGCTATGAAACACCTACGTAAGACTATCTTCATATACTTATAGCAAATTCCTTCCATCTACAGAACTATTGTACTATACATCCCCTCGAAACACGGAGTCTATTTGAATTCAAATTTCCAACAACATGAATAAAATTTACAATTATATTTCAGTACTAATATTTGCATAATACCAAGCTATCCTAACAATCGTAACTTTCCGCCTCACTATCAAATAATACCCCAGTCTACTCTGAAAAGATATTTGCACCACACCAACTGCTTACGTGTATACGCTTCAATATCTCTCTATAGAGTGATTCTTTGGTTTCCCTACAAGATCACGGTTTTCAATGCCCTCTCTACACCTTTTGCATATAATGTGATCGGGGCCGTCTCTACCCATCTGAACAGTACTATGTCACCAAGCATAGATATTGCACTTCGTTGATCGGTTGTCCTATCAACGCGTATTCTCTGACTTTCGAGCTTGTATACAATTCCATTATTACTAACGCTGGATGCCAATTTATCATTCAAATAAAACTCGGGGTTCTTGGCTTACCACAATACAATATTCCTAGTTCAATGTGTCTGCAAACTGTTTTAAAAGTTTGCATGTGTAAACTATTTTCGTGTGTTGAAATAGTATGTTCATGTGTTGAAAATTTTTAAATGCCATGCATAGCTTTGTTCAAATATTTTTTTACAGTATCTGCCATTGCACATACCATTGAATCGTAGTAGCTGACAATGTTCTACTCCCGTTCAAAAATTACCAAAACCCAATGGCGCATGTTTCCATATGGGAAACGAACTAGTAATATTGCAAATTGTAATAGCCGTAAAAATACCTCCATATATGGATGATACGAATAGTTAGAATTTAATACAGCTCCATTTCGAATGTGTGTTTTGCTAATTTGTACACACATGCACAAAAATGATCACCTATAAGCTGTTCTTCAGCAATATTTTCTAATATTTGTAAGATCATTCTCAATTAGTTCTGAAAATTCTGTCACAATATATTGTAACACTTCATTTGATTCCATCCCGGATTTGCCTTATACATACATACATACATACATACATACATACTTTTGTTCCCTAATTTTTCCCCCAAGAGATGAAAACTCCACAGACTCAGTCTAATTTGTGTTGACTTCTACTTCCGTAATTGCTCTATTAGTCGTTTTGTAGACGAATAAATAAACATTAAAAACAGACTATTTAGTATGTTTATGTGAATAAGATGTTCTTTAAATTTAATAATAATAATAATAATAAGTTGTTCTTAGTCATATTCTTTTGAAAATCGGTATTTACACGCTTAAGAACGTAAAATTGAGAAATCAAACGAAATAACATAAATGTCGTTTCATTCTCTAATATTACTTAAAGTTTGGTTCTCCGTATTCACTTGAATTTCATCAAACTGAATACGTCCCAACGCAATACTTCTTGAAGGATTTCGCAAATGTTAAAATTACGATAATTCAGATGAAAACGAAATGAAATATGCCACGCAATTCTTTTGAATAACTTAGAAATGGAAAAAATAACTGTTGCAATCCTCATGAAACAAACGTATGGCGTCGTGGAGTGACATTATTACCACCGAGCACAGGGATTTAGTCTATACCACTTTCATAGATCTATTTAGGTGGCGATGGTTTAATTCCCTATCTATGCATTAATCCCAACGCCAAAACACGCAAAAACACGTTTTTGGAAAATTCTTTCCCGGACCGGACCCACAAACAAATCATCATTCCCCATCAGGAGACCGACATGCTTCAAATAACTCATCACGTGTCTCGATTGGTGCACGGGAAATGGTCCAACCAGAATGACGGCTCAGCGCACTAGCACATACTCACACTCGTATTTACTCAAATAATGTCTAGGGATTTAATCAGAAGGAAAACTTGTTAGCGATACAACTCATTTGAGCTTTTGTAGTCTACGACGTCGACTCGCTCCCATTTCAATATGTGAAGTTGGGTATATTTGTTAAAATCCAAGACCCTATTTTGCTCATTCTGATGCATGCTTTCAGTCCAAAGAAACCGGTCATTTGGGAACCGGTCATTTGGGAACCAGTCATTCTACCGGAATCCCAGTATACCGCTTCCCCTAAACGTGCTTTCACCAAAACAAATCTATTTTGTCCTTTCAGACTCGTACATGACTCTCCAGCTGAACTTTGAATGAGGAGAAAACGAAACAAAATGGTTATTTACGATATGAATTGTGAACGTGACATTTTATTTTGCGAGTAGGAAACGATTCGCTACATGCCCCGTGGGCCTCCAGCTTTTACCACGTATCACTATTTTTCATATACACTATTTTTTAGACAGCCTTACTAACTTTCATTTTATTTTAATTTAGGTATCACATCACATCATGATAAATTAAGGTCAGTAGTCACACGAAGGTATTGTGTTTTCTTTGTTGCATTCAAGGACTTACCAGCATCGTCTCACTTTTAACTCTTGTGCGAAAAAACGCTGCGCATGCCATGCCTTTTAAAACGCTGCGCATGCCATGAATGAACTGCTTTTACTAGCGGTAGTCCAAAAAGAACTTTATACTAAATGGACAAAAACATCTATTTCACAAAATGCTGATGGATGAGGTACAGCGATCAGATGTTCTCAGAGAGACCTTCAAATGCTTCATCAAGTGTCACATGAATCCATCCATTAAGATATGAAGAACATGACCACAAAGTCCCTGGAGACAGAAGAAATTACAGAAAAGGAATCAACAATTCATTAAAGTTAAAAGCTTTGGGAATATTCCTACGCCGCCTCCAAAGTTGAGTTCTCCTCCAAAGAGTCCTCTAAGAATCGGATATGTCACTATACCTACTGCAAGTAGCGTATTACGTTTCAAAAGGATCACCTTTTTCCTTCAGCACTGAAAATTTGTAGCTTCCCTTCAAATTGCGAAACCGAATTCTCATTCAGGCATAAGTGGGAACAGAAATTGCCAACTCCTATGAAGAGTATTGGTGAAAAAAGTGAGAATCGTAGTCCGGTCATAACTATTATGTTGAGAGGATAAAAAGATAAATTCAAGATAAAAGAGAAGAAACTACCGATCAAAGAACAAGCATCCGAAATTTTAATCTCGTTGAACAGCATCTGAACAGCTACTTGTGTGATTATTACAATCCGCTATTGTCAGGCCATGCATTACTCAACCTTCCGAAAATTGACCAGGAGTGGTGGCTTAGTGAATCAACTGAAATCACTGCAGGGCCTCTGACCGGGAAGTCCTAGATTCGAGCCCCGACCGTGGCAGGATTTTCGACACTACTTTGTCAGCTAGGTCGAATTCAGTCGCTGTCTATAGGAGAATTCTTTCGGCCGGTTGCTCCAGTCAGCGAGTAGTTTTCCGTAGTTTCTCCGATCAACACCAGGCGAATGCCAGAGCAGTATATCAAGAAACGGGCCACGGATCGCGCGTGATCTTTCCTTGTTTTATCCTCTCCCCTTACACGCATACTTATACTTAACATGCACTACACTACCACATATTCCGGGAGACAGGTTGGGAGCTTAGAGCTGGTCCGGGCTGTGCGGTGGCTCGCTAGTGGGAGATACCTGGTCGAGGAAAACCCCTCGGCGCGGGATCTAGCCATCTAGCGGGGGAAGAACACCGTCACCTCCCGATACATAACACGATCTACACTTACGGGACCAATGACCCTAGAAGTTGACGTAGTCAGAATCGCAATCAATCACCAAAGGTTGAAGTGCGAACTCGCAACTCCATACCGTGCTGCACCCACTATGCAACAACAGAGGACCACGCGGAAGAGCGGGCGGAGCGGCTGGCGAGTTCCGCGCGCCCCGCAGTCGCGCATTCCGGCACGCCACGAGGCGGGGGTGGGGTGGGGGTGGCGCGCTGCGTTCCGCGGCACCTGCCGCTGCTATGTTAATCAGCGCGCTCCGCCCTTCCCCCGCGACCACGCCCACCGACAGCAGCGCGCGCCGCAGCGCCCAACCGCTCGCCAAACCACCCCCACACGCCCACGCGCCTCAACGCCCACTTTGTCACTCGCCCGTGGACTGTTTGTTCGGGTTCTGCCCCGGCATTCGCATGGAATTGATCGGAGAAGCCACGGAAAATCAAAACAGCCGGCCGCTAGGAGTCTCCTCCAGACAGCGGGTGACTCCGTACTTAGCTAATTGGTGTCGAAAAATACCGACGGGAGCTTAAAGCTTGTCCCGACTGGGGTGGGAGTAGCCCGCTTTTGGGAGATACCTGGTTGAGGAAAACTCCGCCAGCCGAGGGTAGGTCGGCGCCGGATCTCACCATCCAGCAGGGGAAGATCACCGCCATCACCAAGGAAAGATCATGCTCTACACTTACGGGACTAATGACCTTTTCACTTAACGCGCCCGGAATCAGTGATAAATCAATCTATTTATTTATTTTACTTATTTATTTATTTTACGTCAACAAGCAGTTAAAAACTGCGTATGACGTGCTATGGGAAAAGTAATTGTGTGCACATTTTCAAAATTCTGTGATCCTACACTAAGTCATATACTACTTAAATTTTGAATTTTGAAAGGGAGAAAGAAAAAAAAAAACTCCCATGCAGTAAAATCTATTTTCAAAATAAATAAGCAAAAAATTTTCGAATTTTGAAAGGAAAAAACAAAAAAAACTCCCATGTAAAAAATCTATTTTCAAGGATAAATAAGTAATAAATTTTGAATTTTGAAAGGAGAAAAACAATCAAAAAACTCACATGTAATAAACTCTATTTTCAAGGATAAATATGCAATAAATTTTGCTCTTATTGTTTCCTCCCGGGACAACATGGAAACGATAATTTGAATAATTGTATTTCCCACTGAATTCTAGAAGACGTGCACAGAAAATGAAGTTACATTTATGTCCAGAAGCAAAAAAATGGGCATCTCAGCATTTGCTCAATGGATCAGAAACTGGGCGAAAAACCTGATCGAGATGGGGTCATTCAACCCCTCCGCCCACTTCTTCTCTCGCCCGCGCGACCACTTTCCCACTAGCTTGTCCGCGCACTCGCTGGGCCAGCCGCCTACGCGCGCACCAAGGTCGTCGCCAACGCCTGCCCGCCGCGTGCACGCAACATTGGATTATCTTCGAATGCTAACGAAACCTTTCACCTCTGGCAAACACTGAATGCTAATGAACGCTTTCTATTCAATACAACGGCAAGCTTTGACTCCTGAAGACACTTTAAATCCCAACAAATCCTTCGAATAAAATGGTCTTCCCTTTTTTAAAGATTATTTCTTAAAACTCTGCTAGTTAAAGGAAAAATTACTCCTTCGAAGTACGTATTTAAGAAACCAGTACAGAGAGTGAGACATTGGAGTACGGATGGAATGATGACGGACGAGGTGGCAATAAACGCCAAGGTGAGCATTTGGAATAATTACGCCAAAGACACTTTCTTTCGTACAATATTTAAAATCAATGAGAAAATACAGGTGTATACTCATGGCATCATTCTGAGATGCGAGGTGGCAGCCATGCTGTTTCACCCTGTCCCAGTGTTTTCTTTACTTTGCAGAACTCAATTGTTTTATACGGCGATGCGTCATTTGCTTCATACGTTTCGCAAAGTACCTCTTTCTAATCATTAAACTGAGGAGGTAAGTACTCGTTAATAAATATAGTTAATAAAATATAAAAAAAAATAAAGAGCATATTAAAATTTCCATCACTTATTATTAAATAACGATGCACATAAAAGTACGTAAACGGAAACGAAGAATTGCGAACTTTCAGCTGCAAGTATCTTCATTGTTCTAGGATTTATCGCGACACACTTACAGTTACATATAAACACACCATCGTCTTTCAGATTCAGACTGAGGAAGACGGTGTAATAAACCGTATTACCGAAATAAAGCCCCTTATACACTTCAACACGATGGGTTTTTCCTCCGCTGTCGTGGAACATTTGAAGGAACGACTAGCAATCTCCCGTGAACGCGTGGTCGCGCTGCCTGGATCCGCCGCCGGTCGGGGCGATCGCTCCCTCGGGGCGCAGTAACTTCTCTTCACGCGCCTCCCGCCGCCTCGCGCCGCCTCGCGCCGCCTCGCGTCGCCTCGCGTCGCCTCGCGTCGCCTCCGCGCTTCCTCGCACTTCGCGGGCGCGGAATCCTTTTCGCCGGCGGCGGCAGCGGGGGCGGGGCGGAGGGGAAATCGCCCATGGAGAATCGTATTTTGCTCTACTGTCGAATTCCACATGTGATCCGATCAGCCTGCACACTCTCGCCTTCTGTCAGGTGAGTCCTCACGTTGTGCTCGTCCACAGAATCCTGTGTTCTCACCAGGTCATTGGACCTGACTCCGTGATTATCCTTGCGGTTGTAGTGTACTTTAACGAAAGATTCAAGGGTTTGTGTCTCAATTGATTGATAGAATGACTGATTGATAACCAGTGATTGGCGACGTTTCAGCAGCTAAGTCATTATCCCCTTACTTGTAGTGCTTTTGTTTCTCGGTAGGTGGCAGTGTTCTTTCCCCACTGGATGGCGAGACCTACTGTCAGCTAGAGAGGTTTTCCCCAACCAGGTATCTCTCACCAGCGGGGCATCGCCTCAGCCGGGACTAGCCCTAAGCTCCGACAGACATCTCAACATGTGTGGTAATGTAGTGTATGTTAGTGTAAGTGTATGCAGAGGTGAGAACAGGACAAGGAATGCGAAGGAAAAATTGCGCGCGGTCCGTGGCCCATTTGGTAAGATACTGCTCCGGCGTTGGCCTGCTATTGATCGGAGAAACCACGGAAAACTCCGATGAGGCCAGCCGGCCTCTGGAATTTTTCTGAAGACAGCGACAGAACTTGACCTAGCTATCTGACTAGTGTCAAAAATCCGACCCCCATCGGGACTCGAATCCCAGGACCTCCCGGTTAGAGGCACGCAGTGATATCAGTTGATGCCGTGCGTGAACCACCTCCCCTTGTTCGAGTCTCAACGCTGATAGGTTTTCGACAGTAACTCTGTAGCTTTAGTAGTTTCCCCGACCGAGACGAGGTGAAATCCATGGCAGTGCCGTAACAAACGGGCCACGATCTTCAATTCCTTCTCCTTGACCCATCTTCGCTCCTTGCACTCACACTTTCATATGAACTACTACACCACACATGTCGGGAAACTAGCCTTACCAGGAGATCCTGGGGTTCGAGTACCGACGGAGGTAGGAGTTTTGGCCCTAGCCAAATACCTAGGCCGTGCTCGGTCGCTGACTGGAGGAGAATTTTAGGGACCGACCGCTCTGATCGGTGATTTCTCCTTGCTTTCTCCGATCAATACCAGACGATTGCGGGAGCAGTACCCTAACAAATGATCCACGGACCGTGCGCGATCTGTTGTAATACGTAGTAGTTTGCAGTTTGCAGTAGTAGTTAGTACTTGTTTTCAAGCAATTTCAGGACATAGTAAATGAAAGCAAATATAATACAAGATAATATTGTAAATCATCAAGTCTATTAATTACATACCATTTCACAAATACTTGTGGTAATAGAAAATTTGTTATAGCAATATATATGCGTGTGTGTATGTGTGGGTTTGTACAAATACTAATACAAATATTGAGTATTTATACAACTTATGAGCAGTGAACAATGTTTTAATACGATGGTATTACCGAGCATTCTGAACCGTAATTAAAATAAAATGTATTGCATTCATTTATATAAGTGCAACATAAGATGTGATAAATCGGCCGAATTGCTACAACACAGTTTGATGCAAATGGCTGGTACATACTTCCTAAATTAATTCACAACCATCCTGAGCGAAAACCATCCGAGTGTAAGTTTTGGCTGTGCGTTGTGAGGTAGCTGCGAGTAAAATTCGCCTGGCGATGCAGTGTTCATTTCGCTCGCATCGCTACAAATTCAGTTACGTAATTTCATTTTGCTGCCGAATTGAAATTTCGCTGCGCGTCCCGACAGCTTTTGCCACTTCCCTTCCCTCGCGTTCCCATTCCTTATCGCTGACGTGCTTTGCACTTGACAAGGAGACATCGACTCCATTCGATTTCATAGCGGTATTTCAGACGATGCTTCCATATAAATCGTTACTGACGGTTTGTCTGGAAAGTGGGGAAAGCCATCATATTTGCTGAGAGAAACAACAACAAAATAACACTGATTCTATAAACTAGATTACATATCTGAAGACCAATTCAGATGAAAGATTGAGAATGGCTGTCAATACAACTAGCACAAATAACAAATTCCATCTCGGTCATTACTTATATAAGTTCAAAACTTCTATTTAATAATTTTGTACAAATTTATATGTATTTCTATTATTATTATTATTATTATTTAAATCAATGAATTTAATTTTACTTTGAAAACTAAATAAATATGTTTAACTTTTATCGTTTAGTATTACATATACTAAAAAGACAGTGAATACAAATAATGAATATCCATCTCTATGTTCACCAATATCATAGGAGTGACCTTCGATGAATTCTCACGAAAATAAAACAGAAAACACATCCAGACAATACATCCTTAATTGATCATTGCATTTATTCTTACCGCTACTCTTGCTGAGACACAAGATCATAAATGATTGACTCATTGAGATATTACTGCAACTAAATTTCTGTTCGCAAGAAAATCATGTCAGAAAATCATTTCAAATTATCGTTCGCACTAACGGAAAATGTAACATAAACGTGATTCAAAACGTAAACCAGATATGAGTGGTATACTCGTCTAATTCGAATGAAAACCTGCGACGTCTCTTATATCCCATATTTTATCAATTCCTAAACGCCTGTCGTCGCTCTGGCGGCAGAACCTTTCCCTTGATAAGTCGCGGGGTGGAAGTGGTTTTGGACGAGTGGCACGAGGTGGTTTGGGAAGAGTGTGTGGGGTTGCGTGGAGCACATCAGGACGGCGGGGCGACCTGAAACCGCCGGAAAGGGCCTAGGGCGGATTGCGGATCGAGTTTGTGCGTGACAGCAGCAAAGGTCTGCAACGGACTACCACTAGTGATGGCAAATTTTACCGATACATTGCTAAAGGGTTTTCGATGTCGATGAAAACATCGACGAAAAAACTTCTATGTTTAAAACATCAGTGTTTTAATTATAGACTAATAAACATGCTATTTCGTATCCATTTTTCATCAATGTACGTAAAAGGGATATATCTTATTGTTTCATTACCAGCATATTGGTAGTATGTTAATAAAAAGTATTATGGAATGTAAAGAATAAAATTAACAATAAAAGACACCGTGTTTTGCTACTTTACCCTTTACTCACTTCCATTCATACACCATCGAAGTAAAAACACCTAACATTCCCTCAGATTGCACAGGCGAAATGTGCAGCATGATAAAGCTACTGTAAACCCTTTTATTAAAAAAAATAAAAAAAACTATAAAACAAATTAAAAAACATCGATGTGTTTGCAACAAAATATCGATGTGAAGAAAAGATCGAAAGCAAAATTTCGATGTTAGTATATCGATGTTTTTGGTGGAAAATATAGATGTTTTAAAGCATCGATTTTCTTTGCAATCGCTGGTAGTAACGGGCGACGAAAGGGCACCGCAGGCAGGTGTGATCTGCCCCACGCCGCCTCACAGAAATACACGCCTTACTGATCCACGTTGCTTCACGTAGCCTCACATTATACCACGTTGCCCCATGTTACCTCACTTCATCCTACGTTCACCTACGCTCCTGCACGTTCCCCCTCGTTGCCTCACGTCACCCCACATTGCTTCACCATTCCATTGAATTGAATTTGCCTTATTTTACGTGGCGAGACTCAGACCACGAGGCCTACTCTTCCGTCTGACCACGCAAATTTTGTTACACTCCTTTCACCAATGAGAAAGAAGGTATTACTTGGGCGACGAAACAGGCGATTTGAATTTTGCTCAGAGGCGTCATTTAGGCTTGAGGATCTTTTACATGCAGTAAATGTACTAACATGGGACAGCCGGCTTTACTTTCCCCCCGAAGGAAGGCGTACAAAGGATTTTTCACCCTTAAAAATCCACGGCTTCGATCGGGTTTGAACCCGCAAACTTGGGTATAGAAGTCCGATACGCTAACCGCTACACCATCGTCGCCGCCTCCATTCGTTATCCCGTGTTTCCGGTCACGTCATTCCACGTTTCCGGTGCCTTCCCATGTGTTCCCACGCCGATCCACAATTCCTCAACTCGCATCACGTCAGCTCACACCGCCCCACATCGCTCC
This sequence comes from Teleogryllus oceanicus, assembly GCA_964035755.1. Classification (NCBI taxonomy): domain Eukaryota; kingdom Metazoa; phylum Arthropoda; class Insecta; order Orthoptera; family Gryllidae; genus Teleogryllus; species Teleogryllus oceanicus. Next base: position 90,230,927 of record CAXIVR010000007.1, read on the forward strand.
GTTCTGACCCACGGAGGCGGATGTGAGTCACAAGGGCAGCATGGGGCAGCACATGGTGATGCGTGGGGCTGAGCGGGGCGCCAGCCTGAGACCACGCGAGGGGTATGGGGCCTTGCAGGGCGGCGTGGAGACGCAAGGGGAGGCGTGGCGTGAATGCTTATGGCCCGGGATAAGCTAATGTTGCGCGGGTGCAGTGAAGCGAATTTGCATAGGCAGATTTCGAACGACATGGGGGAATCACTGGGTAGAGAGACACTGCGAGGGGGCACATGCCAATGCAAAAAATCGGATATAAACAGCAGGGATGTTCCGGGGGAAAGTGAGGGGGTCTGCGGAATGAGGCGTGGGCGATGTGGTGATTAGGCCAGCGGGTGAGGATGGCGCGGCCGCGGGGGCAAGGGGGAGCCCAATCAGAGCAGTTAGCGCCGCAAACGCGCGGCAGAGAGACCGCGTGAACCGCAGCGCCACCCGCACAAACAGCGAACAAACGCAGAGGGGGCGGTGGCAGGGTGGGGTGGGGTGGTCAAAGAGGGAGGGGATGCGTGAGGGAGGCGTTTGGTAGGAGCCCGGGTGGTGCCCTGCACCGACAACAGCGCACCGCTTCTTCATGAGGAGCACCACTACAGATATCACAAAATTAATGTTACAACCTTCTGGGGGATGCAGATGGGTCGACCATCTTGACCAATGAACACACAGTAGAAAGTTTCATAAAACGACAAATTTTTCGTCCTTTATTTTTATCTTTAACACTAGGTAAATAAGTTTTCAAAATATATTATAATCATCTGGAGGTTTAAACTCACTATCATCCAATGAAATATGAGTTATATCGGACAAATCCACGTCTTCTGCATTCACAGCCGTCCTATCTATGTTCCAAAACTGGAAAACGAAACGATGCAAGACCGTAGAGGTTACGATGTTAGGAAACAAAGCGCGCAATTCAGAATTTCAAAAGCCTCTCAAACGCGATAAATTAGGGTTAGCGCAGGAGAATCTGAAGGGATCATAGAAAGTCATCTAAAGAACGTTTTGAAATAAACGCCAAAATTCGAGTTTGGCCCTTCTTCAAGCCCAACCCTCAATTACATATTTGATATTCAGCCTTGAATTTCAGACAATCCCACAAACACAAACGCTCGGAAGCTACATCTTCGTTTCCTGCAGAACGTGACCTGCAGAACACACGTACTTAAAAAGTTCAGTAAGAAATCAGTTGCAAATGTAACATCTATAACTCTGTAACATAAACATTTTCACAATGTTTCACAACTTTCGATCCTTCAATCTTTCGAACTTTTCTTCAATCTTTTCCTTTCCTTCAATCTTCCTTCGATCTTTCGATCCTTCTACATGGTCTCAAACTTTGTAACATTTATTCTAAGACATTTATACATAAATGCAAATAAGATGGTGTCGAGGATGAATAGAGAGAAATAATTAGATGGTGGAAGTTTTCAATGTGGAAACTAATGACAAAAACGGATGCCGACATTTTACCGCAAGCGACGACAATCAGCACTTGTCGATGCTTCGATTAATCGGTTGGTCGATCGGTGTAGCAGAGGATGCTTCATTTGCTTGTCGATTTACTTGTTTTCCTCCTTCTCCCGCCAGATGGGGTGAAGGGCGAAGCCGGGAGTGTGAATTCGTTCACATTTTTCTTTGCCTCTTCCGCAACAAGCTTTAATTTTCGATTGATTGAATTTAGTGATTCCGGGTGAATAAACTACCATGGTCATTTTTTATCACGGCTCGCTACATATAGCTCCGCAGTTATGTTTTTATCACGGAAGGCGAGGTGACCTTCGCCTGTTAGATGAAGTGATTCGGTACCAACTTACACTGGCGTGGTTTTCTAATTTTAAATATTTGTCTGTTACATTTTAATAGTAAAGATCACCACACGCGATAATCATTTCAAGTACAGTTTTGGTAGTATGTTTAACATGAACTTGTGGTGAAAGCATGTAAATGTAAATTACAAATTTTATGCCATGTGAAGTGAATTATTATTTTGTCTTTCAGTGTCTGTAAACAAGTGATGACCTGAAAGAATGCAGGGTTTTCTACATCCAGGTATCTCACACCAGCGGGGCAACGCCCCATGCGGGACAAGATCTAAGCATCCGACTGGCCAGTCGATATGTTTGGTAGAGTAGTGCATCTAAATATGTGTGTGTAAGTAAAAGGTGAGAACAGGACAAATAAAAGCAAAGAAATATCGCGGCCGTGACCCGGTACTGCTTGGGCATTCTGCTGGTGTTGATTGGAGAAAAAACATGTAAAGGTACTGATCAGAACAGACGATCGCCAGAATTCTCCTGCAAGCAGCGGCTGAATTCTACCTAACAATGTAGCTGGTGTCGAAAATCCTGCTATTGTCGGGACTCAAATCTTACGACCTCCCGGTGAGAGCACGGAGCATTAGCTGATGCCCTGAGCCACCTAAGTGGAATTTATTTTCGAATGCGAATAGCAGATGGTGAAAGTAACTTTTAACTTGTCATTACTAAACCTGCTCCTGTTGCCGCTCTTTAATATTTATTTTACATTTCTACTTGTGCACTCCAGTAGCTCACGGACAGCGTGCTAGCTTTCTGTCAGTCAGTCCTGGATTCGAATGCAGGCTGAGGCAAAAATGAAGCTCTAGCTTTCTAATACAGTTTCTAAAACTGTATTAACTGTATTCACACAACAATATAGTCTGATATGTTATTTAATGCGAGAAAATTTGTAACTGTAATATCATGTTTCTGAATTCACATTTATTTCAAAATTTTTGCTTTATTTTGAAGAATCATTTCAATAGAAAAATATCAAAAACTTTTGTTTCCTCTACACCCATTTTTCTAAGTGAAGAAGATTCACTCATTTTGATAGGAAAAAACAGTTTTAATGTTCAAATAGTAAGAGGATTGTACAATGAGTTTATAATTTCGTTGTTTCTATAAACATTTACATCACACAATAATTCAGAAAAAAACGTTAATAAGGTAATAAATTTATAGTTTTATTTAATGCCTCCCAATATGAACAATACATTCCATCAGCGAATAATCAATAGCGAAAGACGAGAGTAAGAAATGGAAATGTGTATGGAACGGTTGAAAAACCATAGTTCTAAGAAAAATAAACATGGCATGACTTCATCATTAGCTTAAAAGTCACAATTACGTATGTTAAGAGAATTTACTGTCGTTAGTTTTGAAAGAAGACAGGAATAATTTCACAGTGTAATATATCAAAAGAGAACACACAACACCATAAATTTACGAATTGCCCTTCATTATCACCTAACCAGATCTTTGTGAGTCCCTTCAAGCAGAAAATCCTTCCATTTGCCTTCTTTTAAAGAGAACGCCCCGCCATTGCGCCATCTGCAACATAAATCGGCTGTGGAAGCACGTGCGAGAGGTCCCAAGGGCGAAGGAGCATCTAGACCGGAGCACTTCCCACTGAGCTTTTGCCTACGTAGGGGGAGTGGAGTGGAATGGTGAGAGATGGGGCGAAGACGGGATGGTGCGAGGAGAAGTTGGAGCGGGGTGGAGCGTGGCCGAGCGGGACGGAGCGGGTCGAGGGTGGACGGAACGGGCGGAAGGGAGATAGTGCGGGGCGGAGTGGGCGCGGAATGGGGACAGAGCGGCGAGGAGAGGGGGAGGGCGGGGCGGGGGGGGAGGACGGCGGAAGGAGGGAGGCAAAGCGGGCCGAAAGGTAAGGGGAGGGGACGGTGCGAGGAAATGGCGCGGGGGAAGGTGCGGAGCGGAGGGAGGGGGCGGGGTGGAGAAGAAGAGCTGGGGAAACAGACGGGCATAGGCGGGATGTTGAAAAGGGGGTCATTGCAATGGGAAGGAAAAGGGGGAGAAGGATAGAAAATGAGTGATGGCACTAGACAGCTACGACGAGGTGCAACGGGGAGGTGCGGAGGCAAGCAGAATAGGTCGGCGGAAAAGGTGGCAGGAGGAGGTGCTTCGCGGAGCAGCTGGATGTACCGGGAAAGGGCACTGCTGGACAGGGAGGACGGAGCTGCATGGAGTGGCGAGGGATGGGGTGGGTTGAAGTGGAGTTCTGCGGGCTGGAGCGTTGAGGTGGGGAGGGGGAAGAGAGACGGTCCTATGCGGAGGTGGAGTGGGATGAAGCCGTACGGGGTGGGCTAGGGTAAGAGGGTGCTGCAAGTGGGAGGAGACAGGTCGAAGGGAGCAGCGCGGCGCAGTGGGTAGGGGACGTCGGGGAAGCGGGGCGTGGCGGGGCGTGGCGTGGCGGGGCGGGGCGTGGCGGGGCGGAACGGTACGGAGCAGGTTGGGGCGGGGCGGGGAGGAGAGGAGGTGATGGGCGGGGCCGAGTATCACTCGCCTCCCGCGCCCGACGCGGTTCACGCAAGCGAGGAAATTGGGCTCGCGAACTCCGCGCGTCGAGGGCCGCGCCGCCGCCGCCCCCTTCGTGTCGCACGCGTTTGCATGCATGGGCGCATCCGAATTTCTGCCGCCCCAACCCACGGCAGGAATCTATAACGAAACGCCCGACTCCTCTCTCAGGAAAGGAAGGAAGCGACGAAGCCAAGTAAGAATGGAATGAATTACCAGGGCACGAATGGACAACCTTGCTGATGGGGAGAATATTCCTTCCACAAGATCGGAAATAATGTTTCACCAAAATTACATTGTTACATTTAATACCTTATTGAGTAAAATTGCTCGTTGTGAGATTATAATAACGATAATAATTGAGAACAGGAAGATGTCATTCTAGATACTATGGAATATTGTTGAAAGAACACTAATGCTCGATTGATTTGCCGAAAAACTTTAAAGAGCGATTATTGTGCGGTTATTGTGCAAGGCATAGTTCATGGGATTTAAATTGGAGAAGCTTAACCGTCAATGTAAATGCACAGTATTTCTTTCCGACATGATATTCAGAATACTAACTCAGCGAGATGAGCATTGTCCCTCTCAAAATAAGAACATTACGAATGATTTATTTTCGTGGAGTGCCACAAGGTCAGGACTCTCCTTGTAATATCTCAGAGACATATAATAATAGTTTTAAGTGATGTAGATAAATCGTTATTTTGGAATTCCTTTATTTTTGGGGTTAGTTTCTAATTTAGATTTTGACATTAGAGTCGGACTTACAGCATGGAAGATGCAAAAATCTGTACAGCCAAGAAGTAATGCAAAAATCTGGTCCTAATTGGCGAATCCCATTTACAATGCCTTTACTACCCAAATACTATTACTAAAAAAAAACAGGATTTTGAATGACAGATACTTTGTGAGTATTGGTGAAGAATAATTAATTTCACGAAGGGTATTGTAGATAGTTTAAAGTGAAACTAAAATATTGCTTTTGGTCACACGGCTCATCGTAGTTCTATTACACCACTCCACATATTCTAACACACCTTTAGCTCTTGGGAACAATCATCCCTTATGTTACTCATGAATAAACTGGTACTCATGTTCGTGTTTGAACGCAAGGGCACATTACATTATTTTAGATCAGTATTGTATCTTCTTTTTATATAACATTTTTGTTTAAGTGATCGCTAAGATTCAGATCACAAACAATTGACTCATTGAACCAAACATCTTCCCCCAAAACAAGTCGGTAGCACTGAAGGCCAGTCACTATTAACTAGAAATTTAATTCACCATTTCTCTTTTAATTCACCACTAGAATTTAAATAACCATTCTTTTAACTCCAGTATCGTCTTATGTGGTTGATTCTTGCACAGGTTAGCACAAGGCAACCTCTTTAATCAAAGTAGCCTGCAGACTTAGTAGCTGCGGCTGGTGCTACTCCCTCAACGGATATACTCTCAATCTTTAATTACTTCTCTGATATAGTTAATCGAATATTACAATAATTATATAGATACTTTATCGTAACATTGACGAACAATACGTTTTTTTTTAATTTGTTGCGTCCACATCTTGACGCAACGCGTCTCCAAGCCCCTCAAGGGGCATTCTTTGGAGTAATCCTCCGTTAATTACTAAGTCAAGTCTCGTCACGTCGCAGTCAGTCAGTGCCTTTTATCCCTTTGGCCAGGGGCTCGACGACGTTAGATCCCGAGGTTCCTGGCCGGTCACCCAACCAAGAACCCGCGAGTCTCGAATTCGCTTAACCTTCGTGACTTCACGGAGCGTAGTAAACGAATTCGTCTAGCGCCGCCGGGTTAAATGGCATTAATGAAATGCCTCGATTACTGATAGACTTTTCCGTTTCCAATTATCTCAGAGTAACCATCAAACACACAATACAAATTAATAGATATTGTTTCAAATTGCAGATAAATAAAATGCTAGAATAATAAAGTGTTTTTATTTATTATTACTATTATTGGATTTGTTTTTAGGGCTTACACTTTTCCTAATTAGCAAATTATAACACAAATGTTGGAAAGATTTGTTGGACTATTACATCGACTAACAAATAATAAAAATAAAATAATCAAATTGAATGAATAATGCAAAATCACTTCAATGCCTTTATACAGATTCAAAAAAATCCATAAAAGAATACGCCATATAAATAAAATCACAATATTGAACTCACAATAAATTGGGGTGGGGGGTAGATGTTTTAACATTCAAAAACCTCAAGAGCGAGACATACTTGTAATAAATTTTTTTTGATATATATGAAATGAATACATTTGTTCATTCATTTTATTGAGGAAATAAAATGATAAACAAAGTTTAAAGGTTGTTCGTTGTGAGTTCATTGAACAATTTAAGCCAAAATCGTTAACATACGAGGAAAATTCTGATAATTTCTTTCAGCTAATGTCTTATTCACATACATTTTGTATATTACAGGCATTTTTATATACCCGTTTTTTAAATACCTGTGAGAGCCGAAACTGCTAACAAGCTACTGCCCCGAATATATATTTACAACTTGTTTGCCAGGAAGTTTATTTTGAATTCACCGTCGTACGGAACGCTTGTTAATATTACAATTGCAAGAACGTATTTGCCAAGTACTAAACATTTTCCACATACTTTAAATAACGAATGCGCGAACATTCTAGAAAATTCGTAACAAGCAAATACTTACGGCAGATCCCACTGAATCGCAGTGTCGTTCCTCTAGTTTCTTTCATTTTTGAATTTTTTTGTGATCTATGGTAGCAAATGTACTGTAAGGTGAGTCGACATTCCTTAATAAGAAATAGCGTTCCTTGCTAAATGGAATAGAAGTTAACTTTTATACTACTAATGATTAAGAGTTAATAATTTCAAAGAAAACTTTTGTTATGAAAATAAGACTAAAACATTAGAGGTTGGACTAAAATAGAATTGGTGGGTTGGGAAGAGGATGAGACCCGCATGAAGTTGAGGATGCAGGGATGAATTGAGAGGAGCGGGTACATTACATTAATACACATTACAGTAATACAAATACATTAGGTACTTGGCTGTCCTGGAAACGCTGCGTCATGGACGTAGTTTCAAACGTTTCCGCTGCAACACTGTAACCTTCCTAGGGCATTATCTCCACTATATCTATTTACTCCGTCCGCGGAAGCCCACGCTTTCTTTTAAGTGCAATTTCTTTCATTTTACAACAGAGATATTGCAACCCACACGTCGGTTTGAAGCCGTAAGGCCAGCACCCGACCTGAGACGTCTTGGGAGTGGCGAACACAATTCGCCGGATGGTCAGCTAGCTCAGTAAGACGTCCCAGTGTGGACACAAATAATAAAAAAAATAATAGGGGGGTCATGGTCGTGAAGAACGTTTTGGATTGGATGCAAATTACTAAAAACTCGAGTTAGAAGCACTTTTCACTTATTTTAGTATATTCTAGAAAAATTGCTGTTGTGACAATTACATGAAATGGCACTAAAAAATCAAATACACAATAACTATGACTGGCTGGAAGAAAAGACAAAACACTCTAATGACAAATACACAACTTTTTTTATAACACAAACTTTCAATGAACACACTTTCAGCAATACCGGAATGGTTAAAAAAAGATTACTTTATACAAAAGAAAACAAATTGAGGATCAAAACTAGCAATTCTGAATTAACACTGCTTTAAAGTGAAATTCTCTCTCTAAGAATTCAGAGAATAATTAATACTGGAATTTCTCTCTTACTCAGATTCTTATTCACTAATTTACAATTTTACATTTTCAAATCCTTTAAAAAAGAAAGATTGATCCTGTCTTCTCGTGCTAGAGATAGGAAACAAATGTACTGCTACTTTCTTTATCTTTTAATATAGCAAATATTTTACTCTCCCCTCTTTCTACGTAAAGAATTTAGAATAAGCTTTCCGTTTACAATGAATTACTCCTTTCAATATAAAAACTGTTCATTTGGCACGACCTTACTTTTGCATCTCGGCCGCGTCGGGAAATCCGTTGCGCCTTCTGGTGTTGGTGGCCTTGAAGCGTCGGAGCTTCGGGTTGAGAACAGTGTGTAGCCCCCTCTGCAGAACCGCTCGCTCTCCCGGTCGAAATTCAGTCGCCCACCAGAAACGTGTTCTCCGTCTCGTACAAGGTTAATATTCTTTCGTACTCATATATAAATTTTAATTGACTTCCAATTATGACGGTTAATAACCAACTGGATATTCAGATTGTTGAATTAAATCCAGAGATCAACCTTTTATACGAGTACACAAAATTTAAGAGAGCAAATAATAAAAACTGGAAAAAAGAGAAATGAATGCAACTATTAATTTACTGCCACATGTTCAAAAACTCCTCTCCCTTCATTCTCCTATCATAAATGCACAACGTATCTTATTATCTTTCTTTCGAGATTACGTTCAAATTAATTTATAATGGGATATTTACCTCTTCTTATCTTCCTGAAGATGTTTATAAAAGACGCCGATCTGAAGTCCGCTGCAATACGAATCCCTGGCGTGTCGTCGGTACGTCTGCACAGTTCCGCTGCTGGCCTCAGAAAGAACTTTTTTTTCGTCTGACTACCGGTCTTGCAGGATCTATTGTGGCGTTCTCTATTGATCTAATTTTCAGTTAGCATTCTTTCGTATTCTTCCGCGTTGGCGCGCGTTTGAACTGCTCCTTTCTCTCGCGCTCTTGTGTTTCATTTGACACGTTTTCGAAGCATAAGAAAACGGACGGTCACAATACAAATGATTCGTTTCCCTGGCTAATAGACAATTGTAATGCAGAGCTTTAGCTAGTGTGTAATGAGTGTTGTATTTGTTAGGGGTCAATCGATTGATTACTGATTCGAAACGCGTGAGCTGCTAAGGTCACTAGTCCCGTAAAGTAGCCCATGTTTTTCCTCAATAGTGTATTGCATGAAAGGGGTGAGAACAGAACAAGGAAGAGAGAGGAAAGATGGCGTGCGGTCCGTGGCTGCTGAGTCATTTACCTGCTGTTCATAAACAACTACCTATCAGAGCATCCGGCCGCTAGAAATCTCCCTAATGCGTCTGAATTCGATCTATGTCTTCAGATAGTGTCGAAAATCCTGCCACTATCGGGACTTCAACACTATCCCTATCCATTTTTTCTTAACATTAACAGTCGAAGAACACACTACAGACGTCACAGTGGTCTCGGACAACGAACTTTTATGCGTAGAAAGTTGAATTTTCAATTTAAAAACAGTTCCCCACCATTCACTGTGAGGCAGTGCAGTGCGACCACTTGATGCCCTGAGCCACCGAGTGCCGCGTGTCGCCTCCGCGCGCGCCGTTGCGCAGCGCAGCGCTGGGAAGGGCTCCGGCAGCGGCCAATGAGCGCGTCGCTCGCCACGCGCTGTGGGCGAACAAAGCGCTGCTCACGATACTTCATTTGCCGCTATCATCATTCAGAATTCTTCACTAGATACACTAGGGAATACGATTTTTACCTCCAGGAAGTTACAGTGCGCAACATACTCTTTTTTATACGTAGAATAAGAATATCACAATAAAAACTTCACGATTCTTATTACACCGTATCTTTATACCGCATCGTAGGGAATTTTCTACTAATGGAAATACATTTAAATTGAACCTGCGAGATATGTAGAACCAATACTCATAAAATCTATTTAAAAATAAAGTATTTGTTCCGTTCATCTACGCCACTTTCCTGAGATATCGACAAAATTTGGCTTTCGTGTTTTCTTTTTGTTTTGTTTTTTACCTTCTGTGTGTTCGCCACTGATAGTTGCGCTCCATTACGAGTAGGTCTTAATAGATGTTTTGAAAACAAGTCACGAAACCATCATATTTCCAACTGCTTGTCGATCACCCAAAGGAATTATTTTATCCCCTTACGTTACCGCACAAGTATCCAACTGTTGGGGTGGCAGATTCTGAGTGAGTCTGTTTCATGCGGAACTCTACCCGCAGTGCACGTTAAGTTCGTGTTAGGTTTGCGTGCCTTAAATTAATTAATATATTACAATTTTGTGTTGTTTTGTTACGTGAAATACGCCACGTGATCTGTAGAATTGAATCTGTTTGATTAAATGTAAAGCGTCATTTCACATCGAAAGGTTGCGAATCAACCCGAAAACTTCTGTTACGTTTGTGGAAGATTTACACCTAAACTTCAAAGGAAAACAATACATGAATTTACAAAACTTGCGTATTATTTATACATTAGCTATCGTTTAGGACAAACTATGGGCTGCTCACCCCTGTTGTGCCACCTGTACAACGAATCTTAGATTATGGTTCTATGTAAACCCTAAATCCTTGTCATTCGCTCTACCAATGTGTAGGGAATACCAACAAACTATTTTAATGTCTGAGTACTATTGCACAAATATGTGTATTGCATTTTTAACTTGTTCTTACCTCATATGAAGCAAGTTCATAAAATTCTGTAGTAATATAACCGGAATGATAATCCGGAAATTAGTAAATATTTTTTTAAAATTTCAACTGATAAATATGTTCATATCGTTTGAACCTTGCGTGATAAGATCTCTTTATAATGATTTTCGAAATCGGCGTGATAATTTCCTTTGAAATTACCTACTTTCATCTTGGAGGTATGAATTTTTTTCTTCGTGTGATTTGTTTTAGTGATATTAATAAGAAAATACAGATTGGTGAAGACTGAAATGGGCGAACTCTTTGGCCTTTAAGTAGTAGCAAAAGTGTAGTTGTTGTTGTAGGGTGTATATTTTAACGCCGCCCCGCGCGCGGCTGGTCGGAGGTCACTCCCGCAATGCGCAATCTACCTCGCTTAGCGCCTTTCAGTTTATTTTTAACAATGATCTTAAGGGTATTTTAATTATGAGGGGCCCGACAAAGACCATCAGACACATTATTTAACGAAACACACAAATGACGTCGCTCTATTTGTCTGCAATCCGTTCACTGGCTACGCGAATATCTATTCACGCAAACACCGAGAAAACAAAGACAATTTAACAATTCAACTATTTCTTTATACATCTTATTTCTTCTTGATGTGAATTCATTTATAACATTTCAAATGAAAAAGAAACAAACAAAAACAATGTCTACACCTTTTCCCTTCAAATTATGGCATTACAAAACTCAGAAATGTTCTCACTTTTCTTTCTGCTATAGTTTCAACATCTCGATTCACCAAATTCTTAATAGCAATTTCATTTTAAAATCCTCTAACAAAGTATTTTTATCCGGTCTCAAATTTATTTTAATTCCAGACTCTAATTTCCATATTACTCAATTCTATACGTCACAATAATAAAATGTTTCTTTATACCTACTTCTCCATCAAAAATAATTCACATTTTATTCAATCCTTATGTATTGTTCTTAGTGATAACTAGATTAATTCTTAATAATAACTTTTTCCTTCCAACTCATTTAGTTCAGAATAAAAATTTAGTACAGATGTTGTTCACCTCGCATTTTGTCGTTGCTCATTTAATTTGAGACTCTGGCTTTGATAATATACAGTCGACTGCGGTTCCAACCAATCGGGAGTGTCCATTTAATTCTCTTTGGGTATAACGAAAACTTGCTTTCCCCATTTTCGGAGGCGTTGATATCTCTCTCCCCAAATTTGGCTTCAGTTTTTTCCAACCTCAACATCCGAGGAAATACGGCCTCCCCGAAGCCAGCCAACGCATCGCGTCACAGCAGCCAGTGCACGAGCGGAAATGAACTGTGCCCGCTGCTACCTGGTGATCGATTAATGTGAGCGGTCTCAATACGGATACTAATAATGAGTAAGGAGATAAAACGTAATTTCATAACATACATTAACCACGAAATGTGAATACAAAAATTGAATGAATTTACGAAAGGTTAGTTTATTTAGCTTTCCGATATTTGTACACCTGCTACACAACAATATACAAACACGACGTTTTGCTGTCATTTTATTTTTCGGTATCAAGGACCCACAAAATCGAGAATTTATGACTAGACCACGTGATAGACAATTTGTTCTAAATTTAGCAAGTGGGTTTATCCACTTTTTCATTACGAGGGCCCGACAATAAATTTTTTTCTGCTGAAAACTCGCCGTTTTTTCTCGCAGCATTACATAACTTTCTCTATATTTCGTAGCGATAAAGTAAAAATGGATATTTTGCAATCTGTGCATGCCCTAAAACCAATCGCTTTACTAGCGGCGATCTAAAAAAGTAATTTTGGCCCCGTTCAGCGTGTACCGGCCCACCGCCGTCGCCGCAGGCTGCTGCGGTAAGCTTTCGCTGGCGACGCGCTGTGGCTACGAAGTGACGGATGGGGCGTTTTTCGACTCGCGCCGCCCCATTAGCACAGCCACCGCGAGGACGCTAGTTAGTAATGCCATTTAGCAGATAACTGCTGCATGTGCAAGTCCCTCTCTACTGCCGGTCGAGCACATTGCGAACAGTGTGAGAATGCGCTGGGGTAGAAGCAGGAAATCATCGATTCCAGTGTGCTTCTCTGACGTCGAACAGAGTGAGACGATTATTGGGTGTCCTCGAAGGCGAAATGATGTAAGCAGTCTTCAAAACGTGTACTGAATTTGAAGTGTCTGTCGTACAGTTACACTTATGTCAGCCTAAAAGACGTGAAAAACAGCTGGCAAATCCACGAACGCTTGCCCTGTTTGCATCGCCTTACTGTTATATAAACTGTGAAGGATATTTTCTCTCGATCGTTTACAGTATTATTTATTTTTTAATTTACGTTTAATTGCACAAGTGCCAGAATACAATTATAGGTGAATTGTGAATTAATTCAATTTCGTAAGCGCAAATCTACATTTATTGGATTTCAGAGCAATTGATGTGGGTAAGAGAACGTATTGATTAATTCAATATTAGAAAAGTCAATTTCTATGGGCAGTAATTCTTTTTAATTGCAAATCGTTTCCTTAAAACAAGCAATCCATGGAAAAAGGATGTGTAAATACGTTATACAATATTAAACAAACTGATTTTTCTTATAATTTGAGATAACTTAATGTAGTAAAATTAAAAGCGTCACAATACAAAAAGTAAATTACCACACTCTCATATTTAACTAGTAGCCCAGCATTCTTGCAGTGAATGTTGCTTTGATTCCTTAGTAGGAGTACCAAGAAGATGGAAAAAGATGATTAATGTGCTTATTATGCTATATTAAGTAAGAAATTAGCTAATTTTGTTTATTTTTGTTTTTCAACCATCTTTCATACTAAAACATTGTAGAGAACATTAAAAGTAGCCTTTATTAAATTCTCAGTTGTAAAATATATTCTCAGCTAATTAAGAGAATAATTTTTGTAATTCTTAGATATTAACTTTCTAAAAATTTATTTCTGAGAAACGGAAACAAAATACCTATATTGCATGCCCAATATTTTATCCAGATACTTCATATCACAAAAATGGAAATGCACTGCATGTTCATTGCTTCAACGAGAAAATAATTGCAATTAGAACAGCGCTTTTGGGCTGCGAGGGAGAGGGAATCTCGTGAGAGAACGTAACTGCAGGGAAAATGCAAACAATAATTACAAATGAAAGATTAACCGGTGATCATTTGCCTGTTACCATTGCCTCAGTTTCCAGGAAAATGAAGAGCAAGCTTTGTGAGTAAATGTTTTACACTTGTGTCATAAATTCAAAAACTCGCAAAAATAAATGTGAGACGAACCGAAGTTTAGTGAAATTATTTATTGTTATATTAGGTAATAATGTCAATACTTAAATTTTAAGAATTACATAGTTAAAAATACTTGTATGTATTTGGCAATTTTGATCGATTATCCTACTTTACCGGCCAGCTAAAAGTGTCCTCTATGCCTTGAACTAATTAACATCCCACACTGGGGGATAAGAGAGTCATGTAGCGAACACGAATTCCCTTCACCGTAACTAACGCTTTCCTTCGTCACACTATCACAGAAACTAAGAAAAGGAAAGCTACAGCTCTCTTTTTGCGCCGACAGGAAATTGAACTCGCGATCGCACCGTGTGAATCTAGCACTCTCCCCATGAGCCACATAAGGGTGTAGTACATGATTAATGATACGCTTATTAGTTGAAAGCGTCTTCCGCAAACGTCCTTGGTTCTTAGAGGCGAGAAAACATTAACGCTTGTTGATGAGATGCTGTTGATTTTCCGGAGCTGGATGACTGTCCTGCTTTACAGAAAGTACCATAATTTTGAATTTACAACATCAAAATAGATATCATGGATTAATTTATTAGCTATCATGGATTCAGCGTTTGAGTATGTGCAATGGTGAACATACAACTCTTATGATCCAAAACATGTTGCTTTGAAACGAGTTGTTCTGAAACGTGTGGTTATGGAATAACGTTCCGAGAGACGAAACAATTTTTACGTATTCAATCTTTTATTCAATGTTAATTTAATTGTCACTGCGATTCGGGAAAGCAGCACAAACCCTTCGATTTCCTTATCAATTTTGCAGAAGGTATGTTTTAATCAAAATCGCACGCACACTTTATCAATTAATCTCTTGATTAGAATTAGCATCACTTGAACAAATTTTATACAATTATTTTTTATACCGTTGGGACACTAATAACTCTGGACACATATTTTTATACTGAATTATTTCGGACTCATTTCATTGTTGTATTTTTTACCTTAAGATCACAAAGCACAAAGAAATCGAGACATTGTAGCGTAACTATTGTCTTTATGAGAGAATGATGTATTAAATAGTTATTATGTGTTATTATCTGACAATATAAATCACTCACATTTCTACCTAAATTTTTAAAATATATTAAAAAATGAATTATGTTGTGGATCTTTAATGTAGGCCAATTAAAATAATTGAATTATCTACTGACCAGCGATTAGGCGGTCTTGATCATTCCTACCAAAATGAGCATCTAATTCTCGTATAAATGTGATATTCCTGTATTAAGTGTTATGCTTCGAAATAATTTTCTAAAGATTGTGGGAGAGTATAAAAATTATTTAGAGAACTCTCATATGTTAAACTCCACCTTCTTCCTTATTTTTACATTTCCGTATTAAGCTTGTAATATATATTTTTCTTCAAGACTTTCTTATCCTCCGTCACTTGTTCTATGTCTCCTTCTAATTGGTAACAATGAAATTCACCCTTGTCAATACAAGCTATTCTTATTTGATGTTATTACCGAGCAGAGAGGTACACTCGAGTAATTAAATCGCGTAGCATATCAAGTAATTAGTTTAATTTCAAATACACTTGCAGATGCACTGACTCTGATCAGGTGGGGTAGAATCGAAAGGCGTCGGACCAGCAAAAATATAATGCAATGTTTCTGTATATTACTGTGTGAGAAAGGTTTCTTTGAGGAATTTAGCTTTAAATTTTAGTTTTTAAGGCCCTAAAACGCTTCTTTTAGAAGTTATTTAACAATACAGAGTAAGAAACGTGATCGAGTGTTGCGGGTTGCATTTCGCACGAAGTTTTAAATGCGATTTTTTTTTACAAATCCTTCTTATTTTTTAAATCACAGTGCCATTAGTCACGTCTGCGTGAAAGTATCTTTATTTAAAGACCCTATTCATAAAGATTAGTGTCGTGTGAGAGCCGCAAAAGGTATGTATGCTACTGAAATAATACAGGAGACGATGGGCAGCCACGTGTGTGTGCACTGGTGCCTCTGTAGCGACAAGCGATTCGGCTTTCTAGTATATAACATTGACGTCATCAGTACACACAAGATTTAACATCTTCTTATACACACTAAACACATCAAGATCAAGCTTTTGTAGATTTATTATTAATTCTGCAATTTAGTGTGATAACTTGGTGACAGAATATCTTAACTTTACAAGCAAGTGAACATTGACTAACAAATTAAAAAAAGAGTAGTTAACATATATCACCTGTTTGTTTCTTATATCAACATGCTTTTACAATTTCCGCGTGGAAAGAGAATGAGCGGATCTCGTAGCTTCAGCTCCCGCCTGGAATGAACGCACGAGATTGAAAGTATGTGCAAGAAGAATGCTCGTGTACTGCGTCACAGGCTCAGAGTTTTAACAACGCGTTGTGACTTGTTTACGCAATGACGGATGACAAACGATAACAGACGATAATATATTTTCTGCAGTCCTTTCAATGACTACTCTTGGTTTGCATTTCCACGAAGTATTGTAGGAGACGTTGTGGATTTCGATAAATACGTGGTGTCTGCACAGGGCTTTGCGTCATGTCGTCTGCCGACTTGCTTGGCCAGATCTGCATCATATGGGCGGAGAAATGAAGTACTTTTGTCTTCATGTACTTTTTTGAATTAATCGTTTATTTACAATCTGTTCGTACATCAGAATAACAAGTAAAGTTTTTGACTTGGACACCCTTATCTAAAAAACGCACGATCTTACATCGATGTGTCCCCAGGAGGGTTTGTAATTGTGCATCGGTGGTTGGACGCAAAAACTGAAAAATGTGAATCCACAAATGTGGTAAAATTAACAGAAATGTAATTTTTTCGGCATTTTCTAAGCGTACAAAATATTTATGTACCAAGGGCCTTATAAGTGCTCCTATGATCGACCTTGGACGAAAAGCCGGACTGCCTTTGGCCCGAGCAGTTTCTGTCACCCGACATCATTAGATCCATTAAAGTCTGTGGTAGATTCAAGATGTATTATTAACTAACTTAAATGCATCCGATTTACTTATTTATTATTAACTAGATGTTAATTTTACTCGGTTTTCTTTTTTTATATTTCCCTCCCATATTTCTCTATTATACTTCCCTCCATAAGAGAACACGTATAATTATTCATTCAACACTATTCATATTTCTCTCCAATCCACTATTCTCTCGATCCAGGAAAGTTATGCAATCGAGCTGCGTATTGAGGGCAATAACAAGCAATAACATAGCTGTAAAACATAAAACTTATTTAGTTGCAACTTTGATTTTCGTATTAGAATCCAATAGGAACGAAGCGTGTGACAAGTGGGGAGGGGTGATGATGGTAGAGATTGTGTTGGTGTTGGTGGTGGTGGTGGTGGTGGTGGTGGTGGTGGTGGTGGTGGGGATGGTGGGGATGGTGGCACTCACCGGTGCAGAAGCGCGGCTCGTCCGACTTGTCGCCGCAGTCGTCGACGCCGTCGCAGTAGCGGTCGAGGCGCACGCAGCGCGTGTTGCGGCAGGGGAACTCGGAGATGCGGCAGGCGGGCCCGCCCAGCGCCAGCGCCGCCACCACCACCAGCAGCGACGCCAGCAGCCCCGCCATGGCGCCGCCCACGCCCACGCCCACCGCCCTGCAACAACACACACACACATCACTCCACTCCACGCCTCCAAACCGGCTCACGGCATCTCACGGCAGAGCCCTCGACCGGGAGGTCCTAGGCGGTGCGACCTCGTTAGCCGCTGCTTGAAGAAAATTCTAGCGGCCGACTGCTCTGATAGGTAGTTTTCCTTTATTTCTACGATCAACATCAGGTGAATGCCGGAGTATTACACTGACAAACGGACCGTGAACCGCGCGCGATCTTTCCTTCCCCGTCTGTATACTTTGCTCACCCCTTAGTTATACATATTCACACTCACATGCACTACGTTAGAACACTTTCCAGAAGAGCAGTCGGAAGAGCTTGTTCCGGCTTAGCCTTTGCCTCGACGGTGGGAGATACCTTGTTGGGGAAACGCAATCCGACGTAGTTCGACGCTGAATCTCGCCAAGTAGCGGGAGATCACTGCCACCTCCCGCAATAACAATATTCACTACACTTACGGGACTAATGACAGTGCGCCAGGAAAGTGTCTCCGCACCGAGCCCAGTCAAGACCTATTAAAAACAGCGTTTTTGTTGATAGCAACCAGATCGCTGGAAAGCAAGAGAAGGGAACCAACATTTCCAGCACCTGTTATGATTGTGGTGAGGCCATTATCCACGTTTGCTTTTCTTACATGCTGCATTTCCGTTGTTACCACAGTAGGGGGCCATGGCGGAGAGACTTTTCCGAAGCGCTGTACAAGATTATAGAGATATAAAGGTGTACTTGATCTACGAGTGGATTGATTGGTGATTCCAGGCACGTCAACCTCTATGGTTGCTAGTCCTGTTAGTGTAGTGTATGCTTTATCCCCGAAGGGGGCGTGGATTCCTTTCCCGTTGGATGGTAAAATCCGGTGCCGACCGCGTCAGCTTGCAGAGGAATCGCTCTCCAAGTGTCTCCCCCCACCCGGAACAAGTTATAAATTTCCGACATGTATGGTAGTGTAAGTGCGTATAAGTATGTTTGTGTCTGGGTGTGAGTAAAGGGAGATGATAAGGGAAAGAAGAGGAAGGAAAGATCGCTCGTGGCCTGTGGCACGTTTTTTATGATAATGCTTCGACATTGTCCTGGCATCGATCGGACAACCGATTAGAGCGGAGCTGGCTGCTAGGATTTTTCTCCCGAGAGCGGTTGAATTCGACCTATAGACTAAAATACGCCACCATCGAGACTCGAATATAAAACCAACAGGTTACAGTCGTGCAGAGACAGTTGCAATGCTGGCTCTGTGGTAAATCCAACCGGTTCCTCTACAAGAAGAAGAAATTACCACAAAAGCGAGTGATTTAATGTATAAGTAGATAAGGAAACATTTTATTTGCGGGAGGGGAGTTTTACCTCATAAACGACGATACGAGGTATCTTTCTCGAATGTAAGTAATATCTTCATCATCGCGTGTAATACTTGATTTTATTTTCTTACATTTCTTAGTAAATGACAGAAAGTATGATTTAATAATTCATAAAAATAATACTCGAGTGTTTATGAATAGCATTTTCCCATAAGATCCGGAAGCTTGTCTTTCTGGCAAGCATTTCAAAACATTGAACTGGAAATAATATCAACATATTAAATTTATTTAAGGTAGTTTTACAAACTCTGTTGTCCAGAGATCTATTTTGTTCACAAATTATAAACCATGAAAAACTTACGTGTGTGAATTGATAGAATTTGGGCGCAAATAACGACAGCACAGAACTGAATAGGAGTGCTTCTCCACA
This sequence comes from Teleogryllus oceanicus, assembly GCA_964035755.1. NCBI lineage: Eukaryota > Metazoa > Arthropoda > Insecta > Orthoptera > Gryllidae > Teleogryllus > Teleogryllus oceanicus. Next base: position 90,250,336 of record CAXIVR010000007.1, read on the forward strand.
AGGCACATCGGCGGAATGAAATACTTGAAAGTAGTTAAACACTTTACTATTTAATATTCAAAATATCAAAACCTAAGTCGTGAATTTCTTTTGCAGAATTTCACATGAAAGTGTCGAAAAACGTAGCATAGTGGGGGAGTTCCTTTAAAATTCAACAACTAAATATTTACATCTTGTTTATGGATAATTTGATCGTTTTTTACTCTTTAAGTTTTAAGCCATTTGGAGTATTTAACTAGCCATTATCCCTTGTTTCTGTCAGTGTGTTCGACCTGCGGGAAGTGTCGCCTTTAGTGTAAGCCAATTACCTCCCGAGACTTTAGCACCGCTTCGTGTCACATGAAGGTGAGCAGCCTTTCCCGTGACATGCAAACTGCCACGAAGTTAGAAAATTACTCAAAACACTTTCTAGTGAACAGTGATTGTGAGGATAAAGCGGTAAAGGATTGAGATGGAATATTGGAATTATATTTTATATCCCCTTTTACGTAAAATAATAGCCACATGCGTTTTTTGTTATTTGATTTTTTCTGAACAAATCGTTGTCGCAATGCACATTATATGTAACATCCTACGTAAATAATTTTTCTCATTAATTACTAGGTTCGAAGTTCTTTATTAAAATATCCGTTTTAACACACATGAAAAAATTTGCCACATGACACGCCATAATTCAAAAGCTCAAAAGCTACATGAAATAGCGTATTTATAATGTGTGGATTTGATGTTAAAGAAGCAAATTTTAGAGAGAGGTTTTGTTAGTATCATTTTTCATACATTTTGTCACAGGTGATGTTCAATATCCAATGTATAAAACTGCAGGGTAGAGTAATGTAATGAAGGTATTCTCTCTATTAGGATAAACACTAGTTAGTACATCACAAGCCCAAGCATTGATGTGATTATCGTGCGTCGCGCATCGTTACCAAATCGTGCATATGTTTCATTTTAATGTGTTTTGAGTAAACGTTCTGAGTATGTTTGTCAACTCACAGTCACAATAAAACATACTAAGCCGCAAGCGAGATGTATATGGAAAAGTGGCCATTTGTTTTGGGACATGAAGCCCACGCTAATTGAAACAAATATGTCGCCTGGGAAGCAATGTTTGGGGTATCTGCCTCCAACTCTGCATTCTTCCTGAATGATGACGCATCATTTTGATTCTCTATCGAGTGAGATAATTTCATAATCAGCCATATCATTTACGAGACTTTTTGGAAATATGTACAAATTGTAGATTTATCCACAAGTAGTAATGATTTTCAATCTTCAGTACTAGTTTCCGGAAGTGTTTGTATACGTCACAAGTGAAATTATTAATAGTTGTGTAATTAACATAAAATAGTGAAATGAATATAACTCGAATAATCATGTTTAAAAATCATACATATAATTGTAACCAATAATCAATGATTTCTAGTTAATTTTATTTCTTAATTGAAATGATACTACAAGATACACGAAAAGTACTGATATATTTCCTATAAGACAGTGACATTTGCATTGTTGCATTCACAGCAAAGCTAGTTTGGGCTCGCCTGAAATTGTCAGTGCTTAATCCGACTACTTCGAGCTCGTCAAAGATAGTTTGGGTTCCGGTCGCGCCATTGCTGGTTCGTCTTGTGGAGGTCAGTAATGACTTGTAGAGTTTCTCAAATCCTATTGAAAGTTCAGTTTTTTTGATTATTAAATAATCTGAGTAATTTCAGAACAGAGGTAAAATAATCATGGTATCTTCAAGTCTTCCAAATATCTTATTGTCAGCTCAAGATCACGGGGGAAAATAATACATTGAATGTAATGTTTCATCGCTGAAAAAACAAATGGTTGCATACATGCAATGTCATCATTTCCTCCCCTTTCTGCAGCATTCCCCTTTCTGATGCCTGATATTATGCGGTTTCTTTTCTTCTTTATTCAACACATACATGATCTGTGATCCAATGTAAATCAATTGAATGGTTGAAGCAACATTGAATCACAGAATGATTAGAGTTCATATTTGTGTCAGGATTAACCACAAACTTTCCCCCTTAATCAATAATGGTGTCCCAAAATAACCAATGCCAGTAACCAATAATGGTGTTGACTAAGTCTATTCAAAAACATTACTCAAAGAATAAAGAACACAAATGAAGAATTCAGAGGATGGAAAATTAACCGTGAATTAAAACAGAATTGAATATTCTTTGCAGTTTTCATTTAATACAAAAACTTGGGAAAACGTCAATGATCGAGCGTTTTCTAAGTAATTTCATAAAGCGAGAAACGAAATATACCAATCTAAATTTCGTGGTGGCAATATTATTTAAATTTCTAATGTGTGCATTATAGCTCTAACTGCTGTGATGTCTATCAACATGTACGTTATAAATTGATATAACTTCCTTCATCTTATTATTTTATTCAAATATTTAAAAAGAAGCCCAAAAGTTGAGCGCACCTTTGCTGCTACCTCTCAAGTTCTACTACAAGAACGTTTCCGACATTTTTTGCTGCAGCTCGATTCTTCCGCATCGTGCTCCTTATTCTTTCTCTATTCCCCGTCTTTGTTCCTCTCCCTCTTCACCGTTTCCCGCGCGTCGTCTAACTCCCCCTCCCCCTCGTGTCCACCGCCAACCGCGACGCGTGCGTCGCCTGCCGCCCATCGCCCATCGCCCGCCCGCTCACCGGGGCGCTCCGGCGCTCGTGCGCTCGCGGCTTAGCGCCTCCATTTCGCGCTCCAGTTGGCGCCCAGCCCCCCTCCCCTCCCCCTCCACCCTCCGACCCGCTCCGCGCGCGCACATCGTCGGTCCCGTCGCGCCGCTTCCCTAGACGGGTTCAAGCAGCCACGCCGCCACACGGGGAGGGGCGACTAGTGGGGCTCTCTTCTAAACGGAGAAGGAAAATAAGGGTTTAACCCATGTGCAATTTGGGGACTGACCTAAGAAAGAGCAAGCGTACATCGGGGACCGACAACCACATTCCCTTCCACGTAAAATTGGAAGGAGCCACTTTATTTTCGAAGAACGTTTTTACAGCGAGTATTTTTATAACACAACTCTCTTTCGAATATTCCTGTCTTAGAAATGGCATATTTCGTTCAAAATATGGTTTCATTAAAGTTCATTTTCATTCTGTTGAATCATTCGTTGATTGAATGAACTGCGTCATTTTGTTACGCCATTGACTATATTACGCCTTTGTCAATTACGTAGCATACATATAGTTTTTATGGCTTTTTAGACGGCGGCCCCATTAACGGGCTTAACTGTTCAATCAGTCCTTTTACTTTTCTGTGTTGGTTTGGTCCCCAATTTATAAGTAGAATTAGAAAGTAAGTTTCGCGAGAAAAGATGAAGGGATTATTTGTCCCCAATTTACATACTGCTCTTCTAAGTATATGAGCATCAGTACTCGAACCACGTCTGTCTGCAGGAGAACTCTAGTGGCCGGCTGCTCTGATCGGTAGATTGCCGTGGTTTCTCCGATCAACACCAGGGGAGTGCCGGAGCAGTACGCTAACAAACGAACGACCACGCGCGATCCTTCCTTTCTCTTCCTTGGTCATCCCTTATTTACACACACTTACTCTTACATGCACTGCACTACCACACATGTCGAAAGATCACTCGGGAGGTTGGAACTTGTGCTAGCTGGGACGGTGCCTCGCTGGTGAGAGATACCTGGTTGGGGAATCCCCGTAAGCCGACGTGTAGGTTGGCATAGGGTCTCGCGATCCAGCGCGGGGAAGTTCACAGCCTCCTCACTCAATTAAGACACGCACTACACTTACGGGACTAATGGCCTTAGCTGTTGCCACGCCCGGAAACACTTAATCAATCCGCATGTCACGTTTGAGAAAGTGAATTTATGTCGGAAATACTCATCATCGTTATCATCATTGCGATTTTGTGATTAACGTCGGTTTACCCACTAAGGCTTACACTCCTGCTCCCAATGTTTTCTTTTACCCTTTAACTAATTTCCTTCACGCTGCAGTGGCTCCTTGGCCCTTTGCGCTTGCACTCACTTGGGGCTGCAGCTCATAGGTGCACGTTTAGAACATCCTTAGCACGGTACGAGAGAAGGTTAGAGGGGAACGATGATGGACGTATGTCGCATTTCTTAGGGCGTTCACTGCATCCTCTACCATTCTGCTACATCTGGTTCTACTTCACCTTTGGTTGGAGGTGGGAAAGGGAAGGAATGTTTGTTAGACGATGTATGGAGTTTTGAAAAAGCCCCAACCATGGCACGATGAACCAACCATGAATGGAAACCATCCATGCCCTTGGCAGAATTCAAACCTGAAACTCTTCGCCTTCCCCATACGGTAAGTCCGCCATAGCGATCTCAACTATCAATGTCGGTAGTTCACTGGAAATACTGTATTCCGCATCCAACAATACGTCCGCATATCCAGACTACTTGAAGAGATAAGTGACAGTCAATCATAAGTCACACTCGTAAAGTTTTCTGTACAGTTCGTTAACGTTTGGGGAACCTGAGAAAAAAGACGGAGTCATGTTATCCTTCCATGTGGCTATAAAATGGAAACCTACAATAATGAATCTAAAGAACTTTGTTTAAAGCGAATCGTGGTATGGCCAGCTTGAAAATCTCAAAATTTTTGTTTATGACAATGACTCACTCACCCATACATTCATTATTTAAAAATATTCACAGCATTCATAAAGTCAATCTACAATTCTCTTTAGGATCTGCCCATTCTTTGCATTTTATAGAAGTGTTTAAAAAATAGCAAGTGAAATTCCTTAATGAAAGTAAATTGTAAAATCATAACTACAAACAAGGAATAAGTTTAGAGGAACATTCCTCATTTCATGGCATTTAACATGGTTATTAATCAGGGAGTTTCAATGTATCTAAATCTCAATTTTCATTTTCTCTTCATCCACTATCAATAATATGAATATTCATATATTTAAAAACAGATGGGTTGGGAATGTAAATTACCGGTTTACCAATTACTATTTATGCTCATGATAACTTCAAAATTATTATAGCTTAATGCACGTTTTAGCAATGTGATTACCAGAAAAGTATTAAATGCGACATGTAATTGGATTTAGTACATTCATGTGAATATTCTCTATTGTTTAACATTCAACTAGAAAGGTTTCAGGTATAGAAATTATTACTCGCGCAAATTATTTCAAAATTAAATGCAGGGATTTCAAAATATGTGCTTCTCATTTAAAACATGGAAATAGAGTTGGACTCACGGTTGAACTGCACTTAGTATAGCAGTATTCACATTATTATCTTTCATATTTTCGAACAGAATAAAGTAAATTCCGTATCATTGCACAACTTAATTTTTTTATCTTTAGGAGGACATTAACTGAAAAAACAGCTCGTATGAAATTTGAATTGTAAATTACCATAAAGAAGTGTGTAAAATAGACACAATATTGCGCAATGATTTTATCAACAGTGTTATCGATATGGCGGAAACCAAATACTCTAAATTAATAATTTCGAATTCTGTTCATTTCGTATGAAATTGAGATGAAAAGATTTCGTAGTTTTGAAAGTATTATCTTCTCTCTAAAATTCCCAAACATAATCATCAACACGCATTATTAAATATTTTTTCTTTGAATATGCAGAAGCTGAAGCGATCAATTCCTGGAAATCAGGAGACGATTGATCAGTACTCGAATGTTAACTTCATAAAGAACATTAGTGAGCTTCTAGTGTGATTAGTGAAGTGATTAGCGCACAGCCGAGTAGAGGAAAACAGAAAACATATTAACACAAAGAGACAAGAGATGCGTGCCGCGAACAGCACATCAGATGAAAAGAAAAAGCTTGGAGGTTAGTCGTTCAGGTAAATGGTTTTATTGACAGGATGTGTAATTATGCAAAGTCGTATAGATTAATATTTAAATAGTCATTGGAAATTACTGCTGATGATCACTTCCACATGGCAGCAGAGAACACTAGAGAACATTTGACGACACGTTGTAAAACCAGCGTTCACAAGGAGGGTGAAGTCACTCGTGATGTAAACTTGCTCTTCGTCTACTATTTAGATTCTCGAATGGTCGTGAAAACTCTCCGCGTCTTACAATTTTTATTATATTTTCACGTTTTTAAATATTTTAACTTTTAGTTGTTGCACAATGAATGTGCTACTTTACATATGATTCTTGGAGTTTTAAGTCAGATTTCATCTGAAAATGTGACCAATTAGGACATGAAACGTCGAGTATTGTAATGCGAAGATAATAAAGTTTCGTTTCTGAATTAACTGCTTTTTGTTGGTAAAAATATAAAGGATACACCTTATAAAGATTATAACATTGACAATCATTGCTGTTGGGAACATTTCCAATAATTTTGAAGAAACGCTGTTTCCCGCCCACGTGGTGTCACCTCCGCCTTCAGCTTATCCCCGCAACCTTTCACTTTCGAGCTGTACCGGGTTGCCGGCGCGTCCGCTGGAAGACCCACTCCAATACTCTTCCTGCCACGTCATCTAAACAGTGCCTCGAAAGCAAAATCACTCGTCTCAGCTAATATAAACTCATACTACGACCCGAATTCACCTTCGCATTCTTCTAGTCATTTAGTGCTATGGCGATCCGCCATTACTACATCACACCGTGCCGAGAGCTCCCAAGACAAGTGGGATGAGCGAGGGACTAATATAAACGGGCCCAGCGGAACCAGGGGGAGGCAGAGAGAGGCACACGTGAGTTAGTGAAGAACACACGACACATCAAGAGCTTTCTGATAACGACGCGGTCCCAGAGCTCTCCTGCCGCTTTTGCCGTCTCCGCCGAAGCAGCGGGTCCACGGAGTGATGGGGTAAGAGGTTGCCTTCTGTGAAGCTCTGCTCCCGTGTACCTCCTTCACCTGCTCACCTCCCTCTCTATATCTCTTAATCTGAAATGAAATGGTGCATGAACTTGGACATGACTTCTGAGTAAACTGCCCTCTTCCTTCCCTTCAACTTTCACAACTTTATTTAATCACCCTCTGTACTGCAAGTGACGCGCCTCCATTAAAATACGCTGAATCCAGTCAGCTCCTAGGAAGGCTCGTCACAGTGTGCTTCGCGCGTACGTGACAACGCTGCTGTCAGCAGAAATGCTTTGTTTTCGACAAGCAGTTCGTCTTCGACAAGTTCATGATATCTACCAAAGTTCGTCTCTCGTTGAAACAAGTGCGCTGCCTTGTTTACAGGCAGTACGGATTCGTGTATTCAGTAATCTGCTGAAACCGACCTCGTGTCCCGGGAGCATATTGTTGTGAGTTCTAACGAGAGCAATGTATCAGTTCTTTGGTTCAGCTGCTGCGCTACATACGCCCCCCGTCATCGGTGAACTGTGCGAGACGCCTGCATTCAGCTTCGACCCGGATGACGGTTCACGCATGCCGTATCCATTTGTCGGACAAGATACCATTTAATCAGCAATGAACATGTAAGTGTGGTGCATAGCCACAACTACGAACCACAACTTCAACCGTGACCTATTCTATTGTTTAATTGTAACAAATATAAACCGCATCAATAGCGAATTGTAGATCATTTTATTATCATCATGTTATTTCAGGTTTTATCATTAATGTTTCATTACTTCATTTCAAATATTGTATAAGACTGTTTACAGTAAATAGTATGTGCAATATTCTTCATTATAATTACACCGCGTTGTCTTCTTCGTTTCCTTCTCCAACCAGCGCCATCCCTCCTCCGCCGTCCGGGGCAACTCATGGCCCGGCGCCATTTTAATTCCTTTGTACACAAAAGGGCCACGGTCATTCACCTCACTATGCCCTCACTGTGAAAATAAATCGGTGCAAGGCGTACATTGTTAAATCTCCGCCGGCGGTAGGGCGATGGCGATGTTACCCACGTTGCTCGGTTGTTCAAAACGAGTATCCAACGCCCAGACAGCAGTCAGAATATTGCTCTGAAGGAAATCGCTTAGGAAGAACCAGTAACTTGTATTAGAATAAAAAAGGGTTGTGGAGATCGGTAGTTAAATTCTGCATGTAGCAAAAAAGGTAACCAATGATTTTCATTGATTTTTGACTTATATTTCCGGGGGTGTCAACTGACAAGGTCATTAGTCTTGTACACGTAGTGCACGATTTTATTTCCGGAGGTTACGGTGATCTTTCTTCGTCGAATAGCGAGATCCGGCGCCGACCTACACATCGGCTTGGAATACTTTTTTCCAATTAGGTATCTCCCACCAGCGGAGTACCGTCTCAGCCGAGACGGCAGCTAAGCTTACCGATCCCGACATGTGTGGTGGTGTTGTGCACGTGAGTTTGTGTGTGTGTGTGTGTCCGGAACGAAAAATCATCCGCGGTCCGCAGCTCGTTTGTTGGCGTATTGCCACGCCATTCGTCACGTTTTACAAGACACCACGGAAAACTACCTATAAGAGCAGCCGACCGCTAGAGTTCTCCAAACAGCGGCTGAATTCGTCATAGCCATGAAGTTAGTGACGAAAATCAAGCCAACGCGAGTTACGAATCGTCGGACCTCTCGGTCAGAGGCACTGCAGCGACGTAAGATGAGTTACCTGTATCGACACTCGTTTGACAAGAAATAGAGGACACTTTATTATCCTTTTCATTGATTTTTATTTATTCTGGTAACGTGAGAAATCATATATCGTTACAGTGGACCTCTAGGAAATGTTTAACATATGTTTCACACCATATATTGAGAAGCGTGAGGAGTATTAAGTTGAAAAACCACAAGTGTGAAAGAGGAAATTACTGGGAAATGGGAACAACTGAGCGTGTTAATAATGACAGAGTAAACTCTCTATAACGAACTCCTTTAAAAGGATAAACTATTAGGTAGTCATTACTCGAGTTTGATTGGTTTACAATACAACATATCAACATTGATACCGTCTCCTTTAAACAAAAACTCTCTACAATGAGAGGACGTTCTAAAGAGTCCTAAGGGATAAATACGAGTAACTATTCTGAGGGAGAAATTCATTGTAATTGTTTGCGCTGGTTCACAGTGACATGGAGCATGTGATTCGGCACTCAAATCGTGATTAAAAGGCTTGCTAAAGAAAATATGTATTGTTTGGGATGTTCAGTTGATTAGACAATACTACGAGGACGTGCAGGAGGTAGGAGGGGCAGTATGTGGCGGCGCCCTCCGGGTCGTTAGTGGCCGCCTCGCAGGGCGCGATGATCGATGTGCGGGATGGGGGCCGCCCTTCGAGCCCTTGTCCCACCCCGCTCCGCCAGCGGGGGACAAAGCGGACTGTTGCACCCGCACAGCCACCGCAGCGCGCCACAGGAACCTGAAGGCCCCGTCAGTCACGCCATCGCCCCCCCCTCGCCCCTGTTGGGCCCCTAGCTCCCCTTCTACCCTGCTCTCCCCGTCGCCCCGTTGCTGGCGCCTGCCCCGACGGTCCAGCGACCCTATCAGCCCTGCCGCCCAGCCCAGCCTCGCAGCTCCACCATCGGGACCATCACTCCAGAAGTTTTCTTTGCTCTTATTGCTTCCATCGGACCCATCTTTCCCCGGCCTTCCTCGTCGCTAGCCTTCCTCCCAGCATAATCATTTGTGTTCATGTGTACGATCGGTACCGGACGAGAAAGAGTATGTTAACTGGAGTCGGCATTACTCGCATACCAAGAGCCTGTAGGAGCGCGTTTAGCAACTACATAGGTTGTTTCAACAGAGAAGTTCTTACCAGAGAATTATACGATTCCATTGACCGAATCGATCTTTCGCGTGATTTCCCCGCTCGTTTCCAGAATGTGGCCGCAAAAGAACTTTAGATGAATAGCACCGGCGGTGTGCGATCCTTCTTTCACGACCCATTCCAACAACAAAGCCAGACAATTCGCTGATCCCCATTCTCATGTGAGGCTTCCCCTTTGATCTAAAGAGAGAGAGGTCCATTACGTAGCCCTGACAAAAGCCACAAATCCGGATAATGAAGAGAACTGTGCTATTCTTCCATCCCCATTTGCTCTGTTGCTTGTAATCTCTGCATTCGCATATAATTATATGTTAAATCTCTTCTGAATGTCATTACATCAATTTAAAATGATCTGCATCAATATACACATTTAATATGCATTTTCTAATAGATATCGTTACGTTACTAAACTTTGTGATCTAATTACGAAATAATTGCTGATGTTCTTTCCATTGTTGATCTCACTTGCCAATAAGAGGTAAATTTCATAAAAACTTCAAGGATTCCTAACGGAAACATTTTCAATATTTCTGTAATGTCTGAGTTAATCTGAGGCGTTAAAAATGAAGGACGAGTCCGAAAGTGCCTCCTAGCTTCTGGAAGGAGTTCGCGTATCAGGAATTTCACCTTTCGAACAGCGCGCGGTGGTGCTAAGGGAGCCTTCAATGCAGTAGGACATCACCATCAAATGGCGCATCTGCGCAGGCAAGGTTCTGAACTTGTAATCCTTCTAGTGCTGCCGATGTAATTCCGTGATGGGTTCATATGCGGATGTAAATGCTCGAGAATTTGTGCAGATCAGGGAGCAAAGATTTGCAGCTAGATTTCTTGATCCGTTCACTTAAGTATCTCTTCAACACCAGTATGAAGTTTATGGGAAGTAAACAAGCAAAACACCGATAAGTTTGTTTACAGGTCTCTCATTCTGGCAGAAGGGCCGATTATTTCAGCTCTTTCATTGACGTCAAAAAGCTGGTTTCGTCCCTGACGCATGGCGTCATCTTCGCCAATGGTTCCTTTACGTATTTGAGATTTTTATTAAGGCACTTGATATTTAAGCAGCGAATGTTGGCAACCGCTACTTGCCAGGCCTGGCCTGCAGTAAGTACACGGAGAGCTGGGGCAGATGACGGGACGGCGAGCTGCGAGAGGCGGGTGGCGAAAGTCGAGGGGCGAGGAGCGAGGGAGCGTGGGCCGAGGGGCGAGAGGGCGAAGGGGAGATGGGGAGAAGGGAGGGAGCGTGAAGCGAGGGGCAGAGGGCGAAGGGACGTAGAGCGAAGGGGCGAGAGCGTGGAGACGAGAGACGAGAGGGCGTTAGAGCGAAGGGGAGAGGGAGTGTGAAGCGAGGGGTGAGAGAGCGAAGGGGCGAGAGCGTGGGGACGAGGGGCGAGAGGGCGTTAGGGCGAAGGGGAGAGGGAGCGTGAAGCGAGGGTAAGAGAGCCAGGGGCGAGGCGTGGGGACGAGGGCGAGAGGGCGTTAGGGCGAAGGGAGAGGAGCGTGAAGCGAGGGTGGAGAGCCAAGGGGCGAGGCGTGGGGACGAGGGCGAGGGCGTTAGGGCGAAGGGAGAGGGAGCGGGGGGGGGAGGAAAAGGGGCGAGAGGGGGGCGAGGGGGAGAGGCGTTGGGAGCGGGGGGGGGGGAAGACGGGGCGAAGAACATGGGGGGAAGGGGGCATGGAAGCAATGGGACGAAGGGAGGTGAATAGATAGACGGAGCGAAAGGGCATGGGGTGAGGGAGGGGCGAAGGGGACGGAGAGCGGAGGATGGTAGGTGGTAGGGGGCGGGCAGTGGGCAGCTGCACTCGTCCGCAATGGGGATGCGCGGGTCGGCCTGTGTGCAGGCGATGCAGCTTCATCAAACGCCCCACTCCGCTCTCTTTCCACTGGCTTTGTACATAAAGTGCCAGCGCGGGCTGGAGGTGTGCGGTAATGATCGGCGCGAGCGACTCGGCTATTTATTATCGCTGAATCAACCACGCGTCGCACTGGCACTTCGTAGCGCTGGGAGTGGTCGTCTGCCCAACGGAGTAAACACTCGCTTCAAAGCTGAGGTTGGTTTGGTAATGGCAGATGTGATGGGGTGGGTGAAATTCGGACATTTCCACGCTGTATTTACAATGAAAGATAAAAGAAAATGTTTCTTTACGCGATAAAGGGAACAAACACACTTAGCACTGTTTTTGTCAGTGTATCAGTTGTGTTTATCCTCTTTATTTCATACCATGTCACATTTTGGTAGTTCTCTTGCCCCAATGCGAGCAGGAAAGTGGGGCTTTACAGTACATTGTACCATAATGAAATAACGAACCAACTTCTGAACATGGAAATAAGGTAACGTTTCCACCGTTTCTGATTTGTTGTGTAAATATTTGGTCTGCAACAACTACGTAGTTGACTTCAATAATGAGAAGGTAACTTACAATTATTCATGAAAAAATGTAGATAACAGTACAATATGATGACGAAAAGAATGATGACTGGTAAGCCAACATTACACCCTCATTAACAATGTTAATACTGTTTGTTTCTTTCCAGGAACAACATTTTTACTTTCTCGTATACGTAGTATAGAGAAGATTATGTAATGCTTCGGAAAATCGATTTCGAAATTTCAACGGAAATACACGTTTTGGGGTCCCTTGATACCGAAAAAGTTTTAATGTGAAGCCCCCAGTCATTTTCAAAATCTCAAAAAAAGACTCCGAATTTTTTATTTAAATTACTTCTAAAAATAAAATATAATACATTTATATAGGTGGCATATGTCCTATTTTCACGGTTAACTGTGAATTCTTGAAAATTGCAAAAGTTTGAATATTATTCGGCGTCTTTCTACAACTACAAAATTGAAGATAGAGATTTTTCCTTCCAATTGAATTGGTTGTCATTAAATAGTTATTTCATTAGGGTCAAAGAATTTTTTTTTAATTTAGTAGTTTTCCTGCAATAGTGCATGCAATATTTGCAATTTTAAAAAATTACAAAAACAAGATTTTCTCAAAAATGGCTCCAGATTGTTTCTTTAAATTTTTGCTATAGTTAATATCAAACGAACCCAATACCATGGCATAAGCGCCATATTACTCTATTCTCTTGTTTTCTCCCAAACTTACAAATAATAGTTTATTTACATTAGAGACGATTTCTTCACTGTATTACATTTATGAGTACATGTGTTTTAAATAATGTCAAATAAAGTTTCTCGAAAACTAAATAGTTTTTTGTTAAAACGAGTTCAAAATTCCGCATTTTCAGAAACGCTCAAACGCGCAAGCATTTTCTCAAAAATGGCTCTAAATTTTTTCCAACGGATAGTAGTAATGACACTGTTTAATATAACGTGGAGTTCATTTCGGTGCATTCTTTTATTTTTCAAAAATTACACAAATGTATTTTTTTAAATATCTCTCACGCCGTTAATATGCATAGTTCAAAGCCAAGTGTGGCTTTCCAAATTTGAATGGAGTGTCTGTTTGTAACGGTTAGTTATGTGGTATCAACTGTGCGAGAGTGAGGTTTTTCGTAATGGTTTCTTGAATGTTCTGCTGATGTGGTAATTCAATGGGATAGCGTTCCCTCATTAAGTTTAGCACCTGAAGATGTAACAAAACGAGTTACGAAACGTTGTGAAATTACTGAATAAATGATTGTCATAAAAAACTTTGGATACTTTTATTTGTAACATTATTTTTACACAATGTGGTGTTTCTCTTATTTTAATAAAAACTTTGTAAATTTAAAACATATTAATTTCCTTTTGCATCTTTTCTTTAACAATATTTAACATTGATTGATTATTAAGTTAGTAAATGCCTTATTTTACATGGCGAGACTGGGGCCATCAGGCCCGCTCTTCCGTCTAACCACGCAAATTTTGCTGCGCTCCTTTCACCACCTAGCGGAGATAGGAGGTATTATCTTGGTCGAAGAAACAGGCGGATCTCAATTTTGCTCAAGAGGCTTCTTTTAGGCTTGAGGATACTTTACATGCAGTAAATCTACTACATGGAACAGCCGGCTTTACTTCCCCGAAGGAAGGCGTACGAAGGATATTTTCGCCCTTAAAAATCCACGGCTTCGATCGGGTTTGAACCCGCAAACTCGGGTATAACACTCCAGGACGCTCACCATTATGGCACCGAATCCGCTCATCCGTTATGCCACCGCACCGAATCTAGTGTTTCCAAGAACGCCAACTATTACCGTTATCGCAGTTCTTAAACAACGCACTTACGGAAACAATAAGTGCATTGTTTAAGAACTGCTCCAACATTCGTCTGGTATTGATCGGAAAAATTACGGATAAGTACCGATCAGAGAAACCGACAATTAGATTCTCTGCAGCTAAGTAGTTAGCGAACTCTCGACTAGCAGTGCTGAAAAGGCAACGGCAATGCTTTCACTGAGCAACCATTTCTACCCTAGCAAACGACTTTCCTCAATATTTCAACTAGCTCTAATTCTCGTCACACATTTCGCTTGCTCCACAAAATTACCAACTCCGCTTCATCCCTCTCCCTGAGCCTTCTTTGTTCTGGCCGTTCTTTAAAACGCAGCCCGTACTTCTTTCTCCCCCAGCGCAACGGGCCCCCACTCCGTTTTTCCCCGCCCCGCGCCCGCGCGGCGCCTTCCTGCTTCCGGCGGCCCCCGCTCCGCGGCGCCCCTTCCCCCCCCCCGCCCGCCCGCGCGCCCTCCTTCCGGCCCTTCGCCGCCCCTCGGAGGCCCTTTGTGCCCCCGCGCGGTATAGCCGGCCGGGGGGCAAGGGAAGAAGCCCTGGGGGGGGGGGGGGAGGCAGGGACGGTTGAGGGGGCCGGGGGGGGGGGGGGGGGGGTTGGCGACCAGTGGCGGGGCGGTGATAGTGATGGTGGGGCTGATTGATTTGGCGGTGGCGGCGGGGATGGTGGCGGGGGAGGTGTTGGTGATGGAAATGGTGGAGTGGAGGTGGGGGGGTGGTGGGTGGGGGTGTAGTGGCGGTATCATAATTCGAAGGAAAGTGGTGTGTGTGTGTGTGTGTGTGTGTGTGTGTGTGTGTGTGTGTGTGTGTGTGTGTGCGTGTGTGTGTGTGTGTATAATATATTTTGGTTTGTGTATCCTTCAAAAATTCAAAAAGTTATGCTCCGATTCAGCTCAAATTTTGACACGATATACAACCCGCTTCAAAGATTGTTTTTATCTATTTTTTCGCGTAACTAACATACCCGCGAACGCAACAAAAAAACAGTTCTTTAACGGTCATCTGTGTAGCAGTAATCGCGCCATCTACCGGAGGCGAGGGGAACACATGCTTTACTAGCTAATGACAACCGCAGTCAAATGTGAAACATTACGTTCTCAATTACATTGTTTCTGTAACAAAAGACGTACCTACTTCCATTCCATTCAGATTATTATACAATCTGAATTAAATATTCACATTAATCGAGGTACTTTTGTGTGATCGTGTCGTGGTTGAGCTGCGCCCTTCGCCAAATTGTAAATAGATGTGTTTTGACTGAGAGATGGTCGTTGGACATGCAAATTGTTGTCTGACGAGACGGTGGAGTTGTGTGAGCGGGTTTTGGGTGTGATTTCGAAGGTCTGTGTTTATTTTAAAAGCACTGAGAAGAAACATATATCCATGATGTTGAAACGTTCATTAGTAATTCAATAAATTTCATCAAAAAATGATATAAAGACACTTTAATATTTAGAAGTTAAAGGCCAAAACTAGACCAAAACCATAACCTCAGTACGTCGGCATTTCTTTACAATTTATTCAACGTTTCTTTTGGCAATAAATTTATGGCTCTTCTCAGGAGAAAATACATAATACTATAATACAGTACTGACGGTAAAATACGTGATGATAAAATGATATTTAGGATATATGATAAAAGGCAATTTAAATTTAGACACACAATTTTTTTTAAAAAATATAAATGTGACGATCTTACGTTGGGTTGTACTCAGTTTATGATGTACGTATTTAGATTCATGAGGAGCCTCAAAGATATTTTGAGATTGTAAGATCTAGAAAACATCCATTGATTCTTTGTGACCGGAATTGGAAATAGATCGGGACATAGTACATTCGTCAACAGACAGTATGGAAGACATTTTTACTTTACTCAAAACAAAACGTGGATGCTGATGGGCGAATTTCAGGATTTTTTAAATTCTTTAAACCAAGTCGGGTTAGTTACACCATTTATAAATCAAGAACAACTGTAACAATTTTAATTATCTCTTATTTGTTGGATTTATCTCCGCCCTTAATAGCAGAATAACTACTAAAATATCTGGAAAAGTCCGAATAAAATTATGGCGCTGCAGAACAAAATTAAATATTTATGCGAAATGCAACCCGCGACACTCGTCTTTTGCATCTAACATTCTGAATCTGCAACTAAATGTGAAGGATAAGGGACAGAGAAAGGAAGAAACACAGACAAAGAGAAAAGAAGGGAAGACAGAGAAGAGAGAGAGGCCGAAAAGGGAAGGGAAACGGGGAGAGACGGGGGGGAGAGGAGAGAGACAGGGAGAGAGAGAGACAGGGAGAGAGTAACGGAAAGAGAGAAACGGAAAAGGAGAGACTACAGAGAGAGACGGAAAAAGACAGAGAGAGAAAGATAGAGGGGGAGGGAAGTAGAAAGAAGGAGGTGAAGGGCAGTACAACCTCCGCTGGGTTCCGCTAGTATTAGTATAAGAGTGCACATTCGACGTAGCGCACGTTGCTGCAGGGAGATATACGATCGGTGGAGGCGGGGCGGGAGCTGCGGAGACGGCGGGTGGCCGGCCGATGGTCAGGCGGTGATGGAAGAGGTGTGGAGGGCGACGCTACGGTGTGCAGTCGACTATCAGAAGCCATTGTCATCTCCGAGATATAACAATTTCTTTGTTGTATACAAAGTACTTGATAGACGTGAATAAAATGGGACAATTGTTAACGTACATATGTTTTAATAAAGAAATGCGCATTGACTTGGCTTATTTGTACTGTTACCAAGGTCTATTCTGATAAGTGATTTAGTATATCTTGTTATTTTAGATACCGTACATACTATAGTTTATAAATAAAAATTTTACTTTTTTTCGCAAGATAGTAACGTGAGAGTTTCTTGTTCATATACCTTTCCCTCAGTGTGAATTTCTAACCAAGAATAATGTCAAGAGGCGATTAATAAGGGAATATAACGGAAAGTTTACGGAACAAATGTGTCTTAAAAACATATTAATCCAAATGATAATATTTTCTTATTTATTCAAGACCAACTACAAAGTGACGTGTATTATTATTATTATTATTATTATTATTATTATTATTATTATTATTATTATTATTATTATTATTATTATTATTAATATTATACCATTATTATTTATTATGAATATTATTAAAGTCGGAAGTTGAATTTTTTTAACACCAGCCTGAAAACGTACTGAAAGTACTTCCGGTATAAGTAGTGAAAAACATTCGACATGTTGCCAATATCAAGTTTACTATCAGTTTACAGAAAAATAATTTGATACGTAACACCAAAACAAATAATTTCGTTCTCATGATTATCAAAGAAATTGGACCACCATGTGCAAACAATGCTATAAAATTGGGTTATCGAGTAAAACATAGTACATCGCTCGGATAAGAGCCTTTCCACTACATATATCGTGATTCTTTGAACCGGCTTAATGTTTCTTCTGGACACGTAAAATCCCTTATATTGCATTTTAAAATTAATATTATTTTAATGCTGTGCGAAGAACACACTTTCACTTTAACACTAGTAGACATATTGGGTTATCAGTCATTTCCGACCTCACTTGTTCCAAAATGTTAAATGTCTCTAATGGCATATACGTCTGAATTTTTGCTTTCTGATATCGTGGTGAACACTACGCTAAAGATGCAAAACGCCTTGAATTACATTTTCGAGTTGTGTGTTATGCACCGTGTCCACGCTGAACCAGCACGAATCTGCAGATCTATCCCTACAGACTCCTGAAGAACCGTTTCTGTGGCGATGATAATCTCATCACACCAATTTTCAACACGACATTGTAAAGTAATAACAAACGTGGCGCCAGAACTTGAAGAAAAAAAATTATAACGAGCCTCACTTCCGTTAGTTTTCGTATGTCGAAGAAAATGTTCTTTAAGAAACTTGATGGCATGAATACTTGCTGTTTGACATTCATACATGCATACATACTTCGAGTGAATTTAATGGCGTTCCCTTATTCCTTGCTTGTGTGGTAATACACTTTACTTGCATAGTAATATCTATTAGTTATTATCGTTGTTTAATAGCAATTTGAAAAAGATGCCAGAATTACTCATGTTTTCGATGTCCCAGCGCAATTCGACTGCTCGCGGGCCACGTTTTCCCTTGTATTGTGCGGGTTCCTTGCCACCACACACCTGGCTTCTGCGGCCCTTCTCCCAACGCCCAACGCAGCTCGCTGGCTTGTAGGCGCCCCGCCCACGCCCCGCTCACGCCCCGCTCACGCCCCGCTCACGCCCCGCTCACGCCCCGCTCACGCCCCGCTCACGCCCCGCTCACGCCCCGCTCACGCCCCGCTCCCCCCCCCTCACCCCCCCACTCTTCCCGCCCACTTCACCTTTCAGTCTCTCTCTATTCGCCTCGACCAGCAGTACCATCTCTTCACACCCCGCGACGCCTCGTCGCGCCTAGCCTCGCCCTCTCCAGTGCCACCCCGCTTCGTGAAGCACCGCCCCGCCTCTCCCAGCCCCAGCCCGCTTGTCCACCCCGCTCCTTTTTCCTTCCTCCAGACCTTTTCTCCCCCCTCCCTCCTTCTGCCCCTCCCCCCCCATTTCATCCCCAACCCTCTCCCGCACCCGACCTCGCTTCTCCCCGCCCATCCTGGTCCACGGGCTGTGGCATCGCCGTGATAAATGGCCCCGGCCGCCCACGCACTGACGCCTGGCATTTTGTACGGGGCGACGCGGGCGAAGCGGGTGGGCGGGGCGGGCGTTCGGGCGTCCAGTGAGCGTTTTTACGTGGGCGGCGTCTGGCGGGGCCGTTTATCCGCGCGCCAAATTGGGCTTAAGGCGGTGGAAGCGTCCGCCCTCCCGCGCTCACCTGCACCGCGACTGCTCCCCCCAACCCGTCCAGCGGATCCCGACAGGGGAAACGGCGAAGGCGCCCACGATACGGATTGGTTGGGCGGGGTCCCACTAGCCCCCCAATACGCAAACAGACTCGCTGCGCACCAGGGATTTCCTACCCTTTTCTTTCATTGACCCTTTTTAAT
Source organism: Teleogryllus oceanicus (assembly GCA_964035755.1). Classification (NCBI taxonomy): domain Eukaryota; kingdom Metazoa; phylum Arthropoda; class Insecta; order Orthoptera; family Gryllidae; genus Teleogryllus; species Teleogryllus oceanicus. Next base: position 90,269,292 of record CAXIVR010000007.1, read on the forward strand.
AGAATGTTTGCTTTATCGACCTCCTTAGGTTTTCTCCGCAATATACAGCAATCTATAATCATGACACAAAGAATCCCATAAGAATGCTTTAAAGCTACGAATATCGTAGTCCAGTTTACTTGTAAATATCTCGATTTTTCAGTTATCAAAGATGCTTCCGAGCAGCTGAATTTCTAATCTTCATGGAAAGGCAATGATTACAAAATGTTGAGTGTCTTTTAAGAAGAATTTGCGAAAACATTTCTCCAGTGTGTGTTAGGGAGAGCACTTTCTTGAGCGCTAGAGTATCTTTGTGGATGTGTAGTTATAATTTCTTGAGTTACCTAAACATCCTATTTCCTAACGATGAAAGAAGGATACGAAAGAAGAAGATCGAAATTGAAATTTATTATTGTACGTTTTGTTTTATACGAGAAAACAGTTAAGTATGTTCATTAATGAGATTTTGATTAATTAATGAAATTTTAATTTTCCTGATTCGGCGACGGTTCATATTTTGCTTTTCACACACCAATCGACCCCTTAACCATCACTGATCCCTCTTCAAAATTTTAGTATCGGGTAGTATCTACCGACCCCATTAGGAACACCTGCTGTGTACAAATACGAGTAGTATTCTGACTTGCGTAGGTGAGCTCATGATAGGGTAAGACGGCGTTTGTGTTCAACGATATTCTCCGGATGTTACTGCTAAACATAAACATGTTCACAAACAAAAGATAGAGACTACTCAGTACCTTGCTTATGAAATTTACGTTACTTTTTGTTATTTTTCTGGTGATTTTCTGTCATATGACTCCCTACATAATCTTCGGTGTCTCATTATGATTTCACTCGTATGGATATAACCTTCCACTAACACCCCTAAGTGACTGACCTTGTGCACCCCTACATATGCTCGTCTTCACCTATATCGATCACGTATATCGGTTGGAGGCTCGAACTGCGTGTCTGAAATAGAAATTTCCTAAGCAGAGGTCTGCTAGATTCGATTCCCGACAGATGCGGACAAATGCGACCAGCTAAGTAGCTAGGTGGGTCGTCGCGGCAGCCACAATATACTTCAGAGGCTAAAAGTTCTGGTTATTTCATTTTCGTGGTTTCGTCAAGCCAGATCCAGATGAATGCCGAAGTCAGATATTTCATGTACTCAAACATTGGTTCACAGATCGCGCCTTTCTCTTTCACGCCCCTCGCCTTCTCCTTTCATGTAGCGTGGATGCACTGATCCCCCAAGCACTAATACACTATTCCCTAAAATACAGAAACTTCAGTAAAACAGCGAGGGTACGCCAAAGCCAAGCCGAGACTTCAATTGTGCTACAACGAGAATAGAAACAACAAGACCAACCCTATGCGTTGCACCATTCTTCTTGACATGACAGCTGTACTTAGGGTCACCGTTGCCGCATTTTACCGCTCTTGCCACGTACTTGGAACTACGTCCAAATCTTCCGAGGGTAATGGAAAGAGAATACTAAAATCCAGTAAGATACCGTTTTATATTTTTCAGTCCTATATCTACACTGTCTGGATATTTTAAAGTTGGAATTCTGGAAATGTTGAGTTTGTCGTTATGAAAGCGTGGCAGAAGCGCTGAGTTGTTACTAGTTTCCTTTATTTATTCATACCAAGCTAGTAGCAACAACTGTAGATTCCATCCCTAGAAATGTAGCTATTGTGAGTCACACTGTTACCATCACCAGATCCCTTGAAACATCGAGCAAAAACGTTTGGTAAGATATTTCAGTGTCTTCAACCGTTGTCATATTCTTCCTAATTATATTTATAATTTTAATATTATCATTAATAAAATCTTTCAGGTAATAAAAAAATCAAATCTCTTAACAATTAATCTACGACATCCTAGTTGGCAATGAACAATTCCAGCGTACAGAGGACGTGAGGCAACCATCCAGCGGCAAAATGCACCGCGTTCCTCAAGCCGTCAAATAAACGAAATAATGACAGTCCACGGCCGTGCGCTTCGTTGCTCGTGTTGCCCAGCAGCGAGAGGCTGAGCGTGTGACCTACATGCACATCGGCCGCGCCGCGCCGCCCCGCCCCGCCCCGCCCACGCGCTGCACCGCCTGTCGCTCACGCGGGCGAGGCCGCCGACCGCCCGTGGACCCGCGCCCGCAGCCATCGACCGAGCGACATCGATTTATCGAAGCGACCGCGAGGGCAGCGGGCGGAAAATAACGCCGCCACCTGCCAGGTGAGCAGCGGCGCTTTGCACAGCGAGGCGGGATGCGGCGAAGGAAAAGGATGAGGGACGAGACGAGGCAGGTGTGGTATGCTTTACACAGGGCTCGTTAATTTTGTTAAATTATTTACTGATGTATTTGTAGTTAATGGTTCTTTTTATGACGTATTTGCAAAACTAGATTATGTCCCTGAATGTAATATCTGAGCCTTAAGATTCATATTATTATTTTTTTGCATATTATTATTTGTGCAATAAATTGTTGATATTATTATTATTATTATTACTATTATTATTATCTATAGGGTTTAAGAGGAAGTGACTTAAGAAGCGGGGAGAAGAGTCCGAATGGATTGGAATATAGAGGAGGGACGGGGCGAGATGGTACCCATATAGGCAGCACGAGACAACAGGAGACTGGCCGAACTTGTCAGCAATGGTGTGATTGATAGATTGATTGGTTAATAGTAGTTTCTCAGCTCGAATACTGATACAATAATTTGATCCATTATGGTAGTGTGTGCATTTAGGCCTGAAGGTGATGGTGATTTCTCCGCGCTGAATGATAAGATTCGGTTTAGAGCAGCTTGCGGGGTCATTTCTGCCTCGAGGTATCTTCGCCAGCCGGATCGAGCTCTAAATTCACGTTTTGTCTCCGGACATTTGTGGTGGTGTAGGGCATGTATTAGTGTGTGTAATAGAATGGTAAGGAGATGAAAGGAAAAGGAAGGAAAGATCGCGCAAGGCCGTGGCCGGGCTTACGGTACTGCTCTGCCGAACGTCTTTCGTTGGTTGGATAAACCTGCCTACGACCAGCCCTGACAGGGTCGCTCCAGAGACAGCGGCAATGTTGGCTCTATGCTAACCCCGCCGACTTAAATGGAGAAGGGATGGAGTGGTTGGTTGGTTGGTTAGTGATTCCGGGCGCGCCAACAGCATAGGTCATTAGTCCCGTAAGTGTAGTGCATGTTTGTTCTCGGTAGATGGCGGTGATCTTCCCCTGCTGGATGGTAAGATCCGGCGCCGACCTACCGTCGGCTAGTGGGGTTTCCCCCTAACCAGGACTTTCCCACCAGCGAGGCACCGCCCCACCCGAGACAATCTCTAAGCTCCCGACCGGTCTCACGAAATGTGTGATAATGTAGTGCATGTTAGTGTAAGTGTGTGGGTGTGTGTGTGTAAGGGGAGAGGATAGGTCAAGGAAGAGGAAGGACAGGTTGTACGCGGTCCGTGGCCCGTTTTGTAGGGTACTGCTCCGGCATTCGCCTGGTGTTAATCGGAGAAACCACGGTAAACTACCGATCAGAGCAGTCGTGCGCTTGAATTTTCCTCCAGACAGCGACTGAAGAGACTGGACGGAACGGGACTGGAGAAGATGAGAGCGGACGGACGGATTTGTACGTCAGTACGAATCAGGACGAGTCGTGACGAGATGAGAGGCAGGCGGCTGAGACGAAGGTTGAGGGCGCAAAGAACGAGGGAAGGTCAAGAAACGGATGGACAGTGAACAGACTAGTAACGTTTGAAGATGCATGACGACTGCTACAAAACTCCCTATACTTAGAATTCGACTCAAGTACTTAAGAGGGAGACAGAATTCGTGTTCCCACCGCTGACGACGATGAGGTATATCCACGTCCTTTGTTAACGTGCAATGATATGATAAGAAAAAAGCCGCTTTATTACTACATAATTCATTTTCATTGTTTGTAATTAACCCTATGGCCACGCTTTATATTAAAACAGCCATAATGTGAGGGAACCCCCCCAAAAGAATAGTTTTCTTTATTACTTTTTTCTTACAACATTGTACAAGAACAAATTTGACAAATATTTTGTAGTTTATTGAAAAGTTCAAAAATTAATGCTTTTGCATACCCATCTAAGTCATGGTATCATCTTGGAAATAACTATTACATGAAACATTTGTAATTTCACAACATTATTATTACTACAATAAAAAATTGGTCACAGAAAACGTTTAGAAAATATGCAAAATAAATATATACCTCTGAAATCCACTGTCTAATATTTCACTCTCTCATAGCTGTCAGTTTCTTACAACACGCGCAACACAACTGGGAATAATGTAAAACACTGCTTGGATAGTAAAAAAAAGACAACCGCTAGCCATCAGTACTGACAAGCTCTTCTCACACAATAGTGTCATTAGTCATGAATCAACGGCCGAATACAACAGAAATATTAATGTGAACGTCAAAATATCAACGAGAAAGGCAAATTAAAGGTAACTTGAGTGCCCCCATAGTCATTTCTATGTAATCCAAAAACCGTACTACTATAAAAAGTGTGTTAAAATCTTCCAAATAAATGAATATTTACATACGTGGGAGGGAAAAATTCCACTCTTTTTTTCTGCTAATCATAAGAGAAAAAAGAGTTTACCATAGGTTTCCCGTTCACTAATTTGTAGTATTTTCAAACGATTCACGCATAAAAGATTCATTTTGGGTTATTAACCTTACAGCTTGGTTTCCCTTTAAATTAATTCAAAAGAATTTAATTTTTTACATATTTTACCTAGAATTATTTAATTGAAAAAACATTTTACTGTTTTGATTAGTTTATGACTAACCTAAAGAATCAAACGCTATATTTGGTTAATGTAGCACATTGGAATGTTAAAATAATTGATTTTCTTTAAAATAATTCGGAGTCTTTAAATATATCTGAATTGAATTGTATACTACACTATATTAAACAAAAACATCCTTTAGAACGGACAAAAGCAGCTGATAACATCAGAACGAACAACATTTCCATTTGCGTAATTCCATAAACCACGAGAAGAATACGTTCAATTGAAAAACATAAAGCAGATTTAGAGGCGCTCAAAAAGTGTCCGCGTGAGGTTCGCATCGGCCATTCGTCACAGCGCGACTGCGCGCCGCGCTGGCACGGAGCAGACTCTGCTGTCGCGGCCGCTGCGCTTTTTGCCGGAGCTTGTTAATTGGAACAAACAATTCCTCGGCGCAGAGGGAACCGCACACGCTTCTCTGCAGGTGAGCAGCCGACCGACAGCACGCACCGCCTGACTACCTCACGGCACGTAAAGCCACGCCACGCCACGTCACGTCATTTCCATCACCAATAGCGGCACGTCGTCACCGCTCCTTACCTTCGCCGGTTTTACAACTACCGTCACGGCAGGTTACGTCATCGTTTCCATCAATACTACCGCCACGCCACGTCATCGTTTTAGCATCACTACCTCCCGTCACGTCACCACTCCATTATCAGATACGCCACGGTACGTCATTGTTTTCGTAACAATTACCGTCAGATCAGGTTACGTCATCGTTTCCTCAACCTACCGCACGCCATCGCATCACCAGTACCATCACGTCATCGCTAAATTATTACTATCGTCACGTTGTAGTTTTCATAGCCTTTCCTTTCCAAAACGCTTTTTTATCGTTTCCATCATAATTACCGCCAAAACACGTCATCGTTTCCGTCATAATTACCGCGACGTCAAATCATCGTTCCCATCATCATGAACACCGGTGCCCAGTCACGACAGCGTTTGTAAAATCAATATTGATCTCTTACTCTTCCTTTAATCTCCGACTCCTCATCTATATCATTTTATCAGCCATTTGTAAGTCCGTGATCCATGAGCTATTACCTTTTTCACTCTCGGACCCCTTTTTTCCACACATGAATTTCTCACCCTGACAATGGTGTGTCTTCCGGTATTCAAAACGTCTTCTCGCCTAAATGTTTCCTCATGTCTCATTGCTGTCTCTTTCTCATTCATCCTCAACATTCACGAAACTTCCAAGACAGGCAAGCAACATTTCTTTCTTTCAACACAGCACCAGACGTACCAGATATTATGAAATATCTAAAACAAAAAATTCACTAACAGGTATTATCATATTCTATGAATTCTATAGTACTTGAGCACTTCACCATGAAACATTGTGCTGCTCATCTGTAGCTTCACTTACTAGTTTACCCGATTTGACACCATCGATAATGTTTAACCACACCAACTTCCAGATAATCCTTCCCAGATCGTTCGAATTCAGCTTTTCACTGTTCCATGTAGTTTATTTAGTGACAATTCCGATTACTTTCAAACGTATCCTTCCCCATACGTCATCAGACCTGGACATCATCGCCACCGCGTGATGTTTCCGGCATTCCCGCGCCTTTAAACATGCCCGGTGAGCGCCATTCCGGCCTCCGCTTTCACTATTAAACGGCCGCACGTGGCACCGCTTCACTCGCGCCTCTCGGGCCGGCTCGCTTCCGCCCACGCGACCGCCGCCGCCGCCGCCGCCGCCGCCGCCGCGCCCGCGACAGTCAATACGCGCCCGCCAATCTGCGTGTTTGAGCGAGTAAATAATTGCACAGCGGGACTCGAACGCGCGGCTGTCCGCTCGGCCGCTGCTGCCCGGCGCGCCCCGCCCCGCCCCTCCTCACTTAGCGCATCCCCGCCCGCGACCACGCCCCCTGGCCGGCCGTGGCTTGCCTCCTTCCTTTCTCCCCCCTGCCGCTGCCCTACCTATGCCCGCGATATTCATCTGTCTCGTCCCCCCCTTTCTCCTCCCCCGCCGCTAACCTTCCTCCCTCTGCTCTCCTTTACCCCGCATATGTTAATTTCATTTCTCATGTCCTCTTCCCTCTCTCTTGTTCTCTTATTGTCACCACCCCCTCACATTCACTTCGGTGTCTCCCTCCGCCGCCACCATTCATACCCCTTATCCATCCGGCCTCTATACCTTGGTGATCATCTACGACTGCACTCCCCCATTCTTGCATGCCATCACTCCTGCTCTATCAAGTCATTTCTTCTTAACTCACATCGTCATTGCACCTTTCCTCCTGTGATCATCTTCGTTTTTTAATACCTTCCGTGCCTCTATCACTGTGCATCCCCGTCCCTAATTTTATTAATCTCATATTTTTCTAACATTACATCGCCCCACATCTGGTTCTGTTACCCCCTTACACACTCACGTCTTTATTCCCCAACAGTTACCCTCTCCTCTACACTACCTCCGTTCGCCGTGTTCACTCCAGCCCCTCTAAAACCCCAGTTTCTGCACATTCCCACCCCCTGTAGCTCTGTTTGTTTCTTTTACCTGCTTTGTGACCTCTCCTCAGCACTGATGCTCTTCCATTTCCCTCCTCAAATGCTGCCATTATCAGCTACTACATCTCTCCAATGTGTTGCACCTCCCCTCATTCCCTAACGCATCTCTGCCCATCCCCCATCCACACCTCCTCCCTATGCCTCCGCCCCGCTCCCACCCTGTCCGCAGGCCACAGGCGGCGTGCCTGTGCGCAACCTCATTACCGCCGCGGTCGCTCGGATTTGGCGCCTCGAACTGCGAGCAGCTGGCCGGGGCAGCCCACGAGCGCGGCGCCGCTGCCGCCCAGGCTCCGGTCTTAGGTTCCGGCTTAAATAACGAGCGCATTCCACAGAATTCAAAAGCTTCCGGCACGCGGTTCAATGCTTCAATTGTTGGCTCAATTAATTTTCACATTGTATCTTGCATTGAAGCACACAATCAATGAAATTTAAATATAGGATTACGAAATACTGCATGTTCAGCTTTTAATATATACATAATAGGTTAACTTCAAAGCCTGAAGATAAGAGATTACATATCTAAGCTTTCAGATATTTGTATACATTAAATATTTGTTACTATAATTTTTAAATGAACTGCTTTGAACATCGAGAGCTAGAAACAATTAGAACGTTGATGAATACCATAGCAACAAATTTATAATATACGAATTTGTAGTTTTCCTGAAGTGATGCAACCAGATTTTCTTAATACACAAGTGTGTTGCGGGCTGCATACCTTCATTCCTTAGTTTCCAATTCCTATTTAGACTATTATATTTTTAATATGTATTCGTTATTTTTGATTTACAGTGTTTCTTACTAATGATTAATGAGTGTTATGCCGTGCAGTAGATTCCGTCGTTGTGCAAGAAACGTTTTTTTTTTGTAGAAAAAATAAAACACGAAAGCCATCGTGATATCTGGACATCCTGTAAAGGTTCTTTCGCTCTGCGAGGGGTCCGATTGTTTTGACAAGATAAAGTCGAGCGCAGCCGGTTACACGATCAGCGCTTTGCCTCCGCGGACCGAAAGTATTAAATCTTTGGGCGACAGCGGAATCGCATCTCCCCGCCCCGCGCAGGGCAGCGTCTGTCTGCGCGGCCGCCGCCGCCCAAGATGAACGAGCTCCCTAAGAGGCTTCGCCCGCCCCGCCCCCGCCCCGCCCACGCGGGCGCTGATTGGTGGCTTCGCTGCAATTAGCGCCGTGCGCCGCATGGCGAGGCGCACGGCGACACCCCGCGGCGTCGCGACGCCAGGCGGAACAGCCCGGCGCCCGCCCCTCTCGCTCCCTCCCTCCGTTTCTTTCTTCTCTCCTACTTCCTTCTCCGTTTTAATCTATTTCCCTTACTATCTTCCCCCTCTCCTTTTTCCCTTCTCATTTCCTTCTTCCTTCCTCTTGTTCTTTTCATAATTTTTTCCTTCCTTTTTTTCCCTTTTTCCCACTTTTCCCCCCTCCTAATTTTCTCCTCTCAACCTCTCTTTTTCCCTCTTGCCCCTCCTTTCTTTCCCCTACTGCTATTACTGCTTTTCTTCCCCCGTATTTCCCCTGCCGTCTCCCCTTTCGCTCTCCGTTCTTCTTTACTATATTTCTTTTTTTTCTCCCTTTTCCCCTCTCCTCCGGTTCCTCACCCCCTCCCGCCCTTGTTATCTTCCTTCCCTCCTCTTAATTTTTTCCCTTCAATTTTTTTCCCCTCCCACCCTCTTTCTCCCTCTATCTCTCCCTGCCATCCTGTCTTGGCTTCATCCGTGCATCTCGCCGCTCGCCGTTTGCATCAAGGGGGCTTAGGCAGCACGGCGCGCCACAATAGGCCGGCGCAGGGCGCGGCGGTTGGTCGCGCTGCCATTGTCCCGGGGCGCATTGAGCCCCCGACGCAGCGCGTCCAGAAAGCGCTGGTCGGCGCCTAGGACACCTGCACCTCGCCGCGCCACTCCGACAGTTTCTAATCGCAGCGCTGGCGTCGTAGGGTAAATACATTTTCGGCGAACACTTAATTGCAACCTGCACATAATTGAAATTCAAATAACGCAAATTACAATACAATTGATACGAAAAATGATATTGAAAGTGAACTATGATCTAATGTAATTTCATTAACTAAATTAAATTAAATTAAATTAAATTGATTTCAGTGTTTAATATTGAGCGCAAAACAACTAATTCTGCAACACAGACATGATCTATTAAGAGTTATTATAAGGTAGATATGAAATGTGTTAATACGCGTAATAACAGTGAATTATATTAACTGACATGTTTTATGATCCATCAATATACGCTGTAAGAAGAAAGCGCTGAAATGCATACAATTTTCATATTGGGATTTGTTTTTTCAAGAAAGTTGTTTTTCTTACCATTTAAAGTGAAAATAATATTTATTATCTTATAAAACACGATACATTCAGCAGTAAACTAATTGGAGCTTCCCTAACTAAAGCTGAATATTGTCTAAGATCTTGCAACTCGTTCGCGGAAAACACTGCCTTGCACAAAACTTCCATCGAGAAAGAAACACACCATCTCGCCTTGCACACAACTGCGGCTCCAAGTTTTGCGGATGTCAACGAAGTTGCCTGCGGAAACAATTTCGCCCGCTCCGCCTCGCAGGCCTCCGTCCATGCATTGGAAGAAACCGAGGTTGGGAGGCTGACGCAAGGGACGGGCAGAAGGCTGTCGAGGGATAGGACCAATTTCACTTAACCTGGCCAAAGCACTCACAACTATCGAACACAAACATATTTGCTCAAACCCCTTCGCCGTCCGACCACATAACCTTCGCCCGCCGTCCATGACCGTAGTCCGTCTCCCTCTCCCGTCCCCCTCTCCCGGCCCCCTTTCCCGGCCCCCTCTCCGTCCCCTCTCTGCATCCTCCCTCTCCTCTCCGTCCCCCCGTCCCCCTCCCCCTCCCCTCCCCTCTCGCATCTCCTTCTCCCGTCCCCCTCTCCTGCCCCCCTCCCGGCCCCTTCTTCCGTTGCCGGCTGCGTGATTACAATTCGTTCCTCTAGTCTTCGTCTGTATGGACCACGATGTCTTTTACACCACACCCTCCACAAGATATCTTACCACTCCGTTGCCGTCGCCTACCCTCGTTTATCGGAGCCCTCCTTCCATGGCTCTTGCTGCAGTTCCTGTCGTTTCCTGTTGCCAGACGTCACTGAGAGCGTTTTGTATTGATCGCACTGATTGAGCTGTCTCTGCTGCTTAAAGGAGTTCTATTTACATCCCTGCAGCCCACCTCCAGCCAACCAACCCTCGCGATCTTCTTTTGCTGTTATTTTCGCTTTACGGGAACGTCAAATACTCCGTGTACTTGTCTTGAATTTTCATTGCCACCGATTCCTAGGAACGCTTCCTGCTTCTTATCCTCTCGGTCTCTTGGATTTCTCTCTGTCTCTTACTCTCTCATTCCCTTTCTTTCTGTCAACTGCCTACCTCATCGCTCCTCCAACTTGAAGATGCGGAAAAGGTACACAGCGCAAGGATTGGAAGGTTTTAGAAAAGAAAAGAGCCTGATAAAAGGTGCGACATTTAAATTTCCTGCTTGTTCTTTTTTCGCCGCGCGGAGAAGTTCTTCGCAGTTCGCTATCTCGGGATGTTTCCCCAGCGGATCGAAGAGTCGCGTCGAGGCGCCTCCCCCCTCCCCCCGCCTCGTGCCCCGCCCTCCGGGACGGCCTCCCATCTCCCGTAATCCCCGCATTCCCTTGATTGCTGTGGGGCCTAAGAACCCGGCCCCGCTCCTCCTTTCCCCTCACCCAGCGCGCCCACTGCACAGTGCGCCGAAGAGGCACCGGAAGTGCGCACAGCATTTGTACAGAGATATTCATGAAAACATTCTCAATCATCACAAATGTATGTCGTACTAACGAATTAACACGCAGAAAAAAATTGAACGTGTGGATTTACCACGTTTAAAGTCTCCTGCGCATTTGAAACGATTGTTTATAAACATGTTCAAACTCCACTTGTAGCAACTATTGAAATCATCCAAAAGACGGAAGACATAAAATGAGGTGCCACCTCCTTTCTACGTAGTTACATGAAGAGCCAATTTTTCTTTGATGAATTCTTCGATGCTTTGCAATACCACTTCAAGATATTTCAATAACTACAGTAGAATATTGCTCTTGAATCTCATCAATTATCATAACATTTTTAACCTCATGACGGTATTCCAATGATAAATATTCCACCTTTTGTGCCTAGCCTGCAATTAATATTTCCAAAACGTTAGACAATAGGGTTTATTAGTCATTTCCCACCCATTGTATTTCTTAATATTTTTCAAAATTGTTTTTAGTTTTCCCAAGAAAAATGTCCCAAGTGTACTTATGGCTATCGTCATACTGTAGATGTCGTTCAAGTCTTTTGGAAAATATAAAAAAAAATCCTTCCATGACGGAAACAGCAGTAATAAATATAGACTCTGAAACACTCACCAAAAAATATTTTTCGGTGTTTTTATCATTATATTCATGCTATTTAATCGATTTATGAGTTTTATTCGTAAAATAGTCTAACCGAATTTCACTCGTGGGTTGAAACTTCTCAAATAAGTCCGCTCGCGACCTAATCGCTAAGTTTCAAATCACCAACGAAATGACTTACGATAAACTCCCTTTCATTCCGCGTGTTTAGTGACGACGTGCTCGGTGTGTCTGAGGAGCCGGCTCTCGCGCAATTGAAGCGGGGGCGTGTGTGCAGGAGGCGTCCCCGAGGGCGCTCGCCGGAAGGCCTGTTCCGCGGCAGCAGCCAGCACGCGAGTTATGCGCCCTGAGGGAGGGCGGGAGCGACCCTCCGCGCCGAGACGTCAACCCTCCCCCTCCCGAACCCTCTCCTCCACCGCTCCAATGCAGCCTACCGGACGAGCTACCCCTGGGTAAGGGAGAGCGAGTTACAGTGAGAAACTGGTTCGTTTTACACGACAGAAGTGAAATCAAATTCCACTTTCTTTTTATTATGAAGCTATATGGAAGGATCTTTGGGTGACTAGTGAACAGCGTACTAGCTTTCTGTGAGTCCGTCCCGGATTCGATTCTCGGCCAGGACAAAAGCGAAGCTGTTGATTTCGAATAAAAATCGTCTCAGCTTCTATTGCTGAGTGTCGGAAGAAAGTTTGGGGCAGCCATAAGAGCTTGGTACAATAACTGGAATACGTCATACTAGCCATATATGTCCCTCCTCCCAGACACTAATAATAAAGAAAAGGGTCCAGGCCTGGGAACACCGCTTGCTGGCGGATTAATGGACTCTAAATGACAAATAGTTGCAAATATTATACATAAGAGGGGAAGCAATAAAGTACTAAATTTATTTTATTATTATATTAATACAATACATAAACTTTGAAGACGTTCGAACATACAGAAATTTGTGAATCATTGAAAAACTAAATATTGCGTTAGCTTCATCCAAAAACAACTTCGAACGGCCCGGCTCTGAATTCGCCTTTCATCATAATCGCTATTCGCATTTCAACAGTGATTCTACTGCATTCGTTTCTTTTTTATAGCATAAATCTATAAGACTGAAAATGGCACTAATAAGATCATTTCAGCATCACGATACTTATTCATTCTCAGTTATCCATCTTTCTTTTTACCTAAATTTCATTCAATTTTCTCACACATTCCATTGCTTCTCCACTGCAGGACGCTGTTCAGGCTCTCTGTCCCGCCGATTTTGCCGCCACCGCGTATTTTACAGTATCTGCGCTGGTGATAATCTCCGCCGCCAGAATTGGCCCCGCTTATGGATTAGAAGGTAGGCGACGCAGAAGACTCAACCCCGCCCCCGAGCGCCGCTGCGCCGCCGGGCACGCCTACGATGTATCGACTTCGCAATCAAACGCCTCCCAACCCTTTTTTAACCTTTCACACACATCCACAAGACTCCCCCTCGTTTGCTTATTTTCCTGCGAAATGGTTTAACTTGATCATTATGACAGTGGATGATGATAATTGATTGATTGTTAGTGACTTCGGGCCAGTTAACTACTAAGGCCATTAGCCCCGTAAGTGTAGTGCATGTTTTTCATCGGGAGGTGATCTTCCCCCACTAAATGGCGAGATCCGGCGCCGACCTACCGTCGACTAGTGGGGTTTTCCCCTACCAGGTACTTCCCATCAGCGGGGCACCGCCGCATCCGGGGCAAGTTCTAATCCCCCCATTCTTCTCCCGGCAAGTGTGGCAGTGTAGTGCATGTTTGTGTGGACAAAGAAGAGGAAGGAAAGATAGCGCGTGGTACGTGGCCCATTTGATAGGGTACACCTCCGGCATTCGCCTGGTGTTGATCGGAGAAACCATGGAAAACTACTTATCAGAGCAGCCGACCGCTAGATTTCTCCTCCAGACAGCGACTGAATTCGACCTAGCTGACAAGTTAGTGTCGAAAATCCTGCCCCCGTCGGGACTCGAAACTAGAATCTCCCGTATTGAATGATAAAATTTGTTTCTAGAAACAGTTGTCAAAATGATATTGCCACTGTGGAAATAAAATGTTACCACAGCCTTGTTCTACCACCTTTGGTACTACAAGCCAAACGTATACAATTCTCCGGAATCCGTTTGTGCCAAATGTACTACAATCTTTTGCATTGCCGCACTCTTCTTACGTAGTATACAAGCACTGTAATGCTGCGACAAAACACGGTGTTTATTCCTCAGGACAAATCTTATTTTTGGAACCTATTCTAAACTAATGGCTCTAGAATAGCACGTACTGTTTCGCCTTTAGTGATGATTATGTACTTCTATTTATACCACAATTTGTCTCCGAATAAACACATCTCAGACATCATATTTTGCAAAACACATGTGATATCGTATACCATTTGCTGCGACTATTATATATATTTTATTCAAAAATTTACATGAAATATATTTCTGTCATTGAATGCATTTTATATGGTATGCAGTGTATTTACGAAAATCTCCGATGAGTTTTTTAGCCGTATAATATTCTGCGTAAGCTTCACGCGAGAAAGTAAAAAAAATTAGAAGTTGAGAGATCCCCATCTCGATCAGGTTTTTCGTCCAGTTTCCCTGATCCATTGAGCAAATGCTGAGATGGCCCCTTGTTTTGCTTCTGGACATAAATGTAACTTCGTTTCTGTGCACGTCTTCTAGAATTCAGTGGGAAATACAATTATTCAAATTATCGTTTCCATGTTGTCGCGGCAGGAAGTAATAAGAGCCAAAATTTATTGCTTATTTATCTTTGAAAATAGATTTTATTACATGGGAGTTTTTTTGTTGTTTTTTCTCCCTTTCAAAATTCAAAATTTATTTGCTTATTTATCCTTGAAAATGGATTTTATTACATGGGAGATTTTTGTTTTTTTCTCCCTTTCAAAATTCAAAATTTATTGCTTGTTTATCCTTGAAAATAGGTTTTATTACATGGAGTTTTTGTTTTTTCTCCTTTCAAAATTCAAAATTTAAGTAGTATATGATTTGGTGTAGGGATCGCAGAGAGATAATACGATACTGATAAGATTTTATCGAGAATTTTGAAAATGTGCACACAATTCACTTTTCCCCATAGCACGTCATACGCAGTTTTTAACTGTTTTTTTGACGTAAAATAAATAAATAAAATAAATAAATAAAAAGAGAGATAATACGATACTGATAGCGTAGGCAACAAATGCAAATACATCGGTAAATATATAATAGTAATTATTAAACACTATAGCATTGTAATATTCTTCCAAATATATATAAGTGTTTATATTAATGCGAACGAAAGGCAGCCGAAACTATCGCCTTCTGTTATCAATGCGGGGTTACAACATTGGGTCACGACAAGCGACAGTGACCGCTAATTTGTATGGGATACACATATAGTCAAATAGCGTTGTTGTTATCACTAGCAAGAAAATGAAAATTTATAGTAGAATATAAAAATTAAATATAATATTTCTATATTCATCAAAATTACTCGACTTTTACACGCTTTACTCTTCATTCCTACATCTTAATAAGCAATGCAATATCATATATTCGTTTTCATGCTTACCACAATTAAAAGACACAATTTAAAGTTAAATAATATAAATAAAATAAATAATAATATAAATATAAATATAATAATACTAATAATAGTAAAAATAAAATGAAATATGAAATAATATACAGATTCTACGTAGCATTCAACTGCATAGCAACCCAATTCATTTGACGTTCACGAAACGCAGTAAATTGGGAGCAGGCGACTATTTTTGTGACCAAATGACACAAAAAAATTCTCATATTCGCAAAAATACTCAACATGACCTTATTTGAAGATCTATTTTTGAAGAACACATTTCATTAAGAAAAAAATGTATATTTACAATCACAGTTGTAGGAAGACGCTGAAATAATTTTGATTTTTTTTCAAATTTCGAAAAATCAGGCATTTCAATGAATATGAGACCCACCCTTTCTCTTAAGCGTTCCTTACGCTAGGTAAGGCTTAAATTTAATCAAACATGTGCTGTTTTTCTTTAAGAAAAAAATAGTTTAAAGGAAATAAAAATTGCCTATGTTTGGCACAAAATTTCGCAAAAATTACTCATGTGATAATCCAAGAAGAGCGAGTTTAGTTTGAATAATAAAGTCGGTATCCAGCGTTAGCAATAATGGAATTGTTAGCAAACTCGGAAGTCAAATAATACGCATTGTTGGGACAACCGGTCAACAAAATGTAATATTCTATGCTTGATGTCATAGCGCTGTGCTGATGGACACGGCCCCGAACACATTTTATGTAAAAGGGCTTTACGCTCCTGGGAACAGCAACTACTATGGTCATTAGTCGTGTAGGTATAGTACAGGTTTTTTATCATGGAAACTGGCGGTACTTTTCTCCCGTAATGTTCAAGATCATTGCATTTATATTCTCTGTGCCTTCTTTCCGACACTCCCGTTTCGGTGTCGTCCCTGTTTGCTTATCATTTTCGGTGACGTCAACGCGGTCTAGGATGGAGGGGGCCCGTGAGTTTCCGGCCGCAATAGAAAAGCACTAGTTGTTTGCATTGTTTTGATAAGCGAAGGGGCTGTGTTAAGATAGCAGGTCCGCCCTGTAGTTGAGTTTTTTACTTTCTCCCTACAAAGTAGAGAGAAAGTTATGCAATTCTGCGCAAAAACGGCGAATTTTCGTCTGAAAAACTCTTGTTACTCTTAAAAGTGGGTAAATCCAGTTCTTAAATTTAGAAAATAATTCTCCAACACGTGGAGTGTAGCCAGAATCCATGTTTTGTAGGTCCTTGATATCGAAAAATCGAAAGACGGCAAAACGTCTATCTGTCCGTCAGACAGTCAGACAGTCCGACAGTCCGACCGTCCTTCCGTCCGACCCTCCGTGTGACCCTCTGTCCGTCCGACCGTCCGTCCGACTGTGCGACCGTCTGTGAAAAAAACTAGTGGCTAAACCGTTCAGCCGATTTTCTCCATAACTGATATGTTTTAATGGATCTTGCTGTTGTCACGGCCACTTAAATTTGAAACCGATATTCTAATTTTGGGGAGTAGTTTACATGAAGCACCTGGGATATTTCCCAAATCTTCAGCAAATTGTCTCTATCGTTTTTGACTGAATTTTGTTGTTGGTGTGAAAGACGTTTAAGAGAATGGTGCAGGTCCCACGTTCGTCAAAAACTGAAGCAAACCCAGAAAAATACTGAAAGCATACAATATGGAGGCATTTGATTGTAGGAATAGATGTATTGGAATTATTTTTAATACATGCTTGGATTTGAGCAGTGTTTAGGATTTTATCAGAACAGATAGCGGTTAATAGCGCTTCATCATTATTGTGTTTTCAGTTCGGTTTTAAATTCAAATCTTAGAAAAATGCCACAATAAGACAAAAATATCAAAAATCCCTTCCTTGAAATTTTTTGAATAGCTTTTCAGGAAAAAGTTCTGTCTCATCACTTATCTCCTTATTGAATACTTTGTAATTTCCTTGAACAATGACACACATTTCAGTGTGACCTAATAAATAGAGAGCGCCATTTTCCTTGATGAGAAGACACCTCCAGTGAGTTCCCATCTTTTACGTAACACAGCTCATACGATCCCATCGCTCACTAAAGTATTGTAACAAATTCTGTGAAACATTCGATGTGATCGGAGTTCGTGTCATTACTAATATTCCTTAATCTACTACTGGGCCCTTTGAGTAATATTCTGCATTCGAAATGCCCAAAATATATTGGAAATTGAACTTCACAAACGTCAAACTGATTAAAAATAACACGTGATTTGAGCTGGACCGTTCAACTAAATTATTTTGTAGATTAATAAAAGAAAACACAACACACAATCATAAAAATGCACGGGATTAGCAAGATAAGTGAAAAAAACAAAATTACATGACAGGAGCCTTTGCTATATCGCTTTTAAAATACGAGAATTTTTATTTCATGACAGCATTTTCATCTGAAACAATCGAATTAACACGACAAATCTGCACGCAAATCGCATTGCCGACAGCCCCTTTCACCTGCTGTTGCTGCGCAAACCCTCCCCCGGACGACGTTAATCCCTTCCCAGCAACCGAGGAGCAGCTCCGAGCGCGCGTTGGAGTTTCGGCCGCTGCGTTCGCTCCAGAACGCGCGCGACGCACATCCTCACGAGAGAGGATCGCCCGAAAATAAAACGTCACTTTCGTTCGCATGAAACGCGCGTGAAGGAACGGAGGCTTTTCGTCTCATACATACGATACAAGACGCTACTTGTCTTGTGGACCGTGGTCGAGGTGGGGGCATGGGGCGGTAGCGAGGGCCGGGGGGGGCGGGGGGGGGAAGGGGGGCCTGTGGCCGGGCCAGGGCAGAGGGCGGGGGAAGGGTGCGGAGGGGTTTGGCTCGAGGGCGGTGGGGCAAGGGGCCTGGGGAACAGGTGGCCAGGGAGTCAGGGATTCAGGGGGAATGGCGAGAGGTCGGAAGGCTGGTTACGGTGGAAGGCGCTTGGCAGCAAGAATGGACAGACGGATGGGGGCGGAGGGCGGCTGGGTGTGCGAAATGTTGGGGTGGGCGGCTGGGAGGGTGGGGCGGGGTGACGGGCAGCCGGGGGGGGGTCTGAGGAAGGGTGGACGGCTGTGGGGGCGTAGCCAGGGGAGGTCAGACGGCCGGGTGGAGCGGAATGTTGGGGCTGGGGCGGGGTGAGGTTGGGTAGGGGGGGCGGACGACTTGCTATGGGGGAGGGCGGCATACTGGGGAAGCGGTGGGGCGGCTGGGGAGGGGGCCAGGAACGGTGGCCTGGCAGGCGGAGGCGCCGCATGAAATCGGCGGCGCGATGCTCGTCTCTTCCGGGGCCGCGGCGCGTATTTCCCCCGCGGTCGAGCGCGCTCGTAAACCGCTTCGCTGATCCAATAAGAGGCCCGCGGCTGGCTCGGCTGCTGCCGCTGCCGCTGGATGCTCCGGCTCCGCTCACGGGGCGCGCACGCCTGCGATTGCGCAGCAGCACCGACTCACAATATTACGTACCAGTACCAACGCCCGTAACCTCGGAGAAAAGCTGCGAAGGAACCTTTCCGTTCTACTTCCGTGACCGAGGGTGTCTGTTATTGACCGTTTTCTGCATGTCTGTGCATGAAATCCTTCAGACGGCACAGTTTTGCTATATTTGTTGAGTTGAAAATTAACTCGTTTAACGAGAGTCGCAAGTGAATTCGAGCGCCTGTGAAATACTTCGGCATGGCTAAAAAAAACTGCATTTTAGACTCCCAGCACAGATTGCACTCTTCGCTCTAGTTGTGCATATCCCAAAGCGTCTCGTTTAGCAGATAGATTGAATGATTAGTCTTCCAGCTTTTTCGCTGGATTGCGGTATGTTGGGATTGTCACTCTCTAGCCGCTGTGAATTAAAAAATGAAGATGCTAATGATATTATTGGAGTGGCTTTCTTTTCCCTTCCAATTTGAAACCAATTTGAAATCATTCACGCCCTATAAAACATCTCAAACACACAATCTCCCCAATCGCGCAGAGAAGTTGGCGTCACGCGGTCTGTAAGTTAAAAAAAATCGCTTGATAAAGTAACTGCGCGACAAATCACATCTACGTTCCGCTTTCCGTGACACTCTTTTCCCACTAACAGTAATTGGACATTTTTCTCTCAGTTTTTATTTACAAATAAATTCATTTCGCTTTTTCTGAATTGTTAAATGGAACCATTATTTTATTTTTTCATTCCATTTATAAACTTATTCATTAATAAAATAATTCCGATTGAAATCTAAATAAACTGCGGTACTTGAACAAAACACTCTTTATTAGTAGAAGTTTCCGGGCTGGTAGGCCGTGGTCCAGTTGGCATTGAAGTACCAAACGTTTCGTCCACAGCTGCGGTGGACATCTTCAGTGGCGGCAGCGTCGTGGGGGTAGTCTCCGGGTCGGCGGCTGTCCAGCGACTGACGCCGCGTTCTGCGTGGCGGCGGCTTTTATAGTCGGCGTGAGGGGGGCGCTGCGGTGGAAATTTCGCGCGCTAGCTTGCGATTGGTCGATGGTTCGCGGGCTGGCTCCTGATAGGCTGTCGATTGCGTTGTGGCTAGTTTGGGAAACTCTGTCCTTATATGGTTTTGTTTTGGTGTTGCGGAGTACGGGATACCAGATAGAATTGAGTTTGAGACCTTCTTCTTTCCTGTTGAAGTTATTGGGATGCTTGAAAATCTCAATAGCTTCCCGTTGTAGCCTGGCGTGGTAGTGGTTGGTGGTAGATAGTATATCGGTGTCTTCAAACAGGATGTCGTGTTCCCTTCCCGAGAGGGCATGCTCAGCCACAGCAGATTTGTCTGTGTATCCTAAGCGGCAATTCCGTTTGTGTTCGGTGAGGCGCGTGTTGACAGAACGTTGTGTAGTGCAAACGGAATTGCCGCTTAGGATACACAGACAAATCTGCTGTGGCTGAGCATGCCCTCTCGGGAAGGGAACACGACATCCTGTTTGAAGACACCGATATACTATCTACCACCAACCACTACCACGCCAGGCTACAACGGGAAGCTATTGAGATTTTCAAACATCGCAATAACTTCAACAGGAAAGAAGAAAGTCTCAAACACAATTCATCTGTATCCCGTACCCGCAACACCAAACAAAACCATATAAGGACAGAGTTTCCCAAACAGCCACAACGCAATCGACAGCCATCAGAGCCAGCCCGAACCATCGACCAATCGCAAGCTAGCGCGCAAATTTCCACGCAGCGCCTCACGCCGACTATAAAGCCGCCGCCACGCAGAACGCGGCGTCAGTCGCTGACAGCCGCCGACCGAGACTACCCCACGACGCTGCCGCCACTGAAGATGTCCACCGCAGCTGGACGAAACGTTTGGTACTTCAATGCCAACTGGACCACGGCCTACCAGCCCGGAAACTTCTACTAATATTGACTCCGGCCGTGAAAGCCTACGATGCTATGTAAAACACTCTTTGTTACCTGAAGTGAAGAGTAGCAATTGGCACAAACCAGTTTTTTACTTGAATAAGACGCCTAGATTTTTCTATCTACACGCAATGCTTCGTGAAAGAATATGGAATCTTGAAGAGAAGGTAATTTCGTTCAACCCATTTAGTGATAAAAAATATGTACCAAAACCTATTACACTAGTGTCATGATTCAAAATTATATATTTACCAAACTGGTTACAGACGTATTAGACTAAACAAAATTCAAGAATAAAGTTTTTCTCCATCAGTGTGCATGGTATACATATATGGATTATCACATCAATTTCTTTTTAGAACGATTTTTATTATATTTTACTGTGCAACTACCAAGCAAATGAAGTAACACAAAATAATATTTGTACCAAATACATCTAAATTATTGAATAAATAATATATATTTCATTATGTTGACATTGTGAGAATAATTTTAAAAAATCTATTTACATACCTACATATTGACATAATTTTATTTTATTCATCTCAAACAGTGTTGCATTTAAACATGCAATTAAATAAGAAACCAAAGTTTTATAAATGTTATTGCTATTTACATTGAATATAATAAGAACGAGCGTCGAAATGGGGTCGTGCGGGCACTGTATTCCACTATTTACGAGTAAGCGGAGGAGGCTGGTTGTACAAAATAAAAGGCTGCGGCTTAGAAGGAAGTGTGAACGCGGCGGGGGGAGGGGGGCGGCGGGGACTCGAGCCACAGCACACGCGGCCGCTCCGAGTGGAATCCGCGAATAAAGTAATCGTAAACTCGACGCAGGAGGGGGAGGGCGGGGCCGGGGGCGTTTGTTTAATGTGTAAAACTCGCCGTTTGCCGTCCGCCCCCGCGTTCTACCCCGCCCCCAAACAAGCGCCGAGCGCCGCTTACGAGCGCCTTCCGACTCCCCGCTCGGCACGGCCTTCACCGGCTCTGGTGGCTCAGGGCATCGAGTGATGGCACTGCAGTGCCTCTCACGGGGAGGTCATACCGTTCCAGACCCGACAAAGATAGCATTTTTGACTAGCTTGTCAACTAGGTCGAATTCAGTCGCTGACTGAAGGAGAATTCTAGTGGTCTGCTGCTTTTTTTTACGTAGTTTTCCGTCGTTTCTCTCTTCAACATCGGGCGAATGCAGGAGCAGAACCATAACAAATGGGCCATAGACCGCGCGAGATCTTTCTTCTTCTTCCTATGCTTGCCACTTACAGCTTACACACGCTGACAAGCACATTAACAAGTACCACACGTGTCAGGGGGATCCCGGCTGGTGGGAGATGCATGGTTGGAGAAAACCCCGCTAGGCGACGCTAGGTCGGCGCCGAATCGAGAGACAAGGGCATCAACAATCGCGGGGCAATTTCATCACTAACTCTCCTGATGAAACATGAACTGCACTTACGGGACTAGTGACGTTAGCAGTTGACGCGCCCGGAATCACTAGTTTTCAATCAATTCAGCATTTGTTTGCACAGCGATTCCACTCAAGAATGTGTCGATTGCCATTGATTTTGGTGTGCTCGCTAGCTCGCAAATGATCGGTAATGCTAATCATATCTCTTTATTCGTCGGTGTGCCTGTTATATGCTTAGCATGTTTTCTTGCGAGTTATTTCTAAACTGAAAACACTCAATTTACGATTTTCTTTCCTTTTTCCTTCGTTATCACATGCATATTATAGCATTTATCTCCAAATGAGTGTCAGAAACGTTTCAGCAAACTCAAGGAAAACTGATGAGAAAATAAACAAGATAATTCACTGTACTCAAGATTATTAGAAACAATATGAAAATATGACGTTCATTATTTCTCTTTCGTGGGAGACTACACGTGATCTTATGGTTTGTGTATTTCCTAGCCAAGAGCATGATAAATGCAAAGAGAAAAATTCAGTGCTTTGTCATAAAATTTCTGCTCTACGAATGACAAGAACAATAACTATGTAGATTAAAAAGAAATGGTCATATTTGAGAAAATTATCTTGAGTTATTTTCTTCATTCATTTAAACCATAGTTTTCATCAACGATATAATTTTATTTTGCAACCTAGTAAAACCTTTAAAGAGTAATCCAAAAAGCTCCATTTCACGCAGCTTCAAACGAAACATAATCATTGAATACCTTCTTAAAATAACATGATCATAGTTCCATATTTATAATATAATAAAAGCAACCAACAAATACTACTAATAAAAATAATGTCAATAATAACACTATTAATAATATAAAAAATTAATATAAATAATAATAATAATAATAATAATAATAATAATAATGAAAATAATAAGAAAACGTCGATGAGCGAATATGAATCATTCGCTGTCAAACTCCCATCGTAAGAACATGAAGAAGCTCTAAGAGATGATTTATTTTCTGCATATATTTTCTTTAACGTATATACGTTCTTTTAATTTAAAAACAACAACAATATTTTGGACCATGTACACAAATGAAGGTTTAGATACGAGTCAAAAACAATAAAAACGCATTGGAAAAAATTCAAACTCTAAGTTCTACAATAACAAGAAGCAAAGCAAAAACGAATTCCGTACCACTTGCTTTGAGTATTAAAGGATAGGGAATTACATTTATATGATGTACTAGTACCAAAGATTTTTCTACTTTCCTTAAAAGCAGTCATTTTAAAGTCCAAAATAGTTCATCTAAATTTACATCTTCAATGTGTTTCTTGATCAACACAAACCCTGCAGCAGTGTGCTAAGTTTCAACTGAAAGTGGAGAGGAGCGTATTTTCTCTGCGAGGGAGTTGACCTAGGCTGGATCAAAGCCCTCCGCTCATCCTCGGAATGAAGATCTTGCGGGAGAGAAGCGCCGTCGAAAAAGCAGCCAGCGACGCCTCTCCCGCCCCCTTCCCCGGAGTTGCAGATCCCTGTGCCCCTCCCCTCGCCCTTGCTCAAGCCCTAGGGTGCACAACTCTCAAGTTCCACCTCTGCTCGTCACGAGAATGCCTTCCCCCCCCTTCCCCCTTTTCCGCCCTCCTCGCACTGCCTCACCTCCTCCGTCCACACCTCCCTTCCTCTGCGCACTAGCGACTCCATCTACCTTCCCTGGCCTCACGCCACCCTCGACCCTTCCTTACTCACCTCCCCTCTCTCCTCCCTCCGCCTCCACCCCCCACTCTCCGCCCTCCATCGACTCCATCTACCCGCCCTTGCTTCACGCCGCCATCGCCCCCTCCCTCCCTCACAACTCGCCACATTCCGCTCTCGTTTGGTTTTTTTTTGTGTTTCTGGGCGCGTCAATTGCTTCGGTCATTAGTCCCGTGAGTGTAGTGCAGTTTTTCTCGGTAGATGGCGGTGGTCTTCCCCCGCTGGATGGCGAGATCCGGCGCTGACCTACCGTCGGCTAGTGCGGTTTCCCCCTAACCAGGGCTCTCCTACCAGCGGGGCACCGCCCCAGCCGAGACAAGCTCTAAGCCCCCGACCGGTCTCCCGGAATATGTGGTAGTGTAGTGCATGTTAGTGTAAGTGTGTGTGTAAGAGGAGAGGATAGGACAAGGAACAGGAAGGACAGATCGCGCGCGGTCCGTTGCCCATTTGGTAGGGTACTGCTCCGGCATTCGCCTGGTGTTGATCGGAGAAACCACGGAAAACTACCGATCAGAACAGCCGACCGCTAGAATTCTCCTCCAGGCAGCGACCGAATTCGACCAAGCTGAAAAGCTAGTGTCGAAAATCCTGTCGCCGTGGGGAGTGTAACCTAGGACCTCCCGGTCAGAGGCGCTGCAGTGACATCAGTTGATGCACTGAGCTACCGCTCCCGGTTTCCGCACTCGTCACACTCCACCTTTGCATCTTCGGATATACATAAACTCTCTTTCCAGCAGCATTACTGAAACGTAAGCTTTCCACTTTAATCTTCAACTTGTCTTGAGCGACTCATCTTCGCATTAGCAGCTATTTCCGCTCAACGCTTGCAATTCGGATTCATTTTTAAATTTTATTTTCGCTTTCGGTTTGGTCTTTTCGTATCTATCAACCAAAGTATGCTTATCGTTCTCTTTTCTATAGTAGCACAGACACACCTGAAACATGGCTATATGAAACATGAAATATCGTAATCTCTACCCCGGGAATCAATTTTGCATCTTCCGACAACATTGTTTCCAACTTCTTACTTCACGCACAGGTTGACTGATCCCTAGTATACATTTTCAGTTCCATTTTACTTGTGCAGCGTTGATTGAACATTCTCACTTTTCCGCAAATTCTACAGATTTGTTTTGAAGAGATTTTGCAGCATTCTGTTGTAATTACAAATCTCATTGCCCCGACAAACCAACTGTTAGTTCATGATTTTATTTATCAACACTCAGCTATCAGTTTGGTTTTTGGCTCATTGATTTGTGATTCCGGCACGACAACGTTTAGATCATTAGTCCCGTAAGTGTAGTACCCGATTTTTTTGGGATATGGCGAGGATCTTCCTCCACTGGATAGTTAGAATCGATGCCGACCTTCACGTTGGCTAGTGGAGTTTTTCCAAACTTTAAGCTCCCAACCGTCATTCCGGGAAAGTGTTGTACATGCAAGTGAAGGTGTATATAAGAAAGGGGTGGGGATAGAACAAGGAAGAGAAAGGAAAGAACTCGCGCGGTTTCGTAGCCCGTTTATTAAGGTACTGCTCCGGATTCGCCTGGTATTGATCGGAGAAACCAAGGCAAACTATCGATAAGAGCAGCCGGCCGCTGAACTCTCCTCCAGCAACTGAATTCGACACAACTATCTACCTAGTGTCGAAAATCCTGCTACTGTCGGGACGCGAAGCTAGGACTTCCCGGTCAGAGACACTCCAGTGACATCAGTAGATACGCTGAGCCACCTCTCCCGGTATCGCTTTGACGTCCTCCTCTGTTTGCGTCACCCTGCTGGCTCCGTCTGCGCCAAAATCATTACCGCTACCCCGCAGCCCCTGTACCGCACCTGCCAACGCGAAGGGAAATCCTTCAACGTCGCGCCTTCCTCTCCTATTATCCGTCACTCTCACGGCCATCGCCTCCGCCGCCACGTCATTTTTGCCTCCTCCGCAGGCGCTTGGTGCGTGCGGCAGCCCCAGGCAGCCGGCGACGCCGGCAAGCGGCGGCAAGGCTCCGCGCGTAATTTTAAAGCCGACCTTATCTAGTCCCGCGGGCGGGCGAAGCTTTCGCTCGCGAGCAGGCGCTCGGTGGCGGTGGGGGCGGCGGAGGCGGCGGCGGTCGCACGAGTTTCATCACGAAACTTCCCCCAATTCCGCGAGTCGCGTGATAGTCTTTCTCGTGTGCTTGTGCTCGCGCTCCGCTCGCTCGTGCCCCCCCCCCGCCGCTCCCCCCCGCCACGGCCACTCCTCGTCGCAGCCCGCGCCGCGGGTTACCTCCTGGGGCACGTAGCCGTGGGGAACGATTTCTTCTCAAGAGGACCTTTCAAGGAACTTTGGGGCAAAATTTTCGATTTTCTGTTTTTGTGCGACTTTGATAGTTGGATGTCTGCTCTCGGTATTGCTTGTTATTTCCTTCGAAACGGAGCTCGCTATTCACTACATAACCTACTTGGATCGCGAGGATTGTGATGTGAAGAGAAATATGAAAACAGTTTAATGTTACTACATGTTCTCTCATGGATGGAATTATTAGTAGGAACTATGGGAAGAAAATATGAATTGACAAACTGAGTCAAGTTAACAACTAGTTAATTAGTAAATACGTAAAAAAGAATTCTTAAAATTAGGTAAAAATAAAATCATATATGAACCACGGCCATTAACTGGTTCTAAGAATCTCCAGCAACAATAAAAAGCTTCGGGAAGAGGGCCTCCTTTTTGTCGTCGTTTGATCATTAAAACCCTTGTAAAGCCTTTGCTGCATAAATAACTATTGCCTAATTCAACACAGAAGTAGAATCAATACTATTTTCCATTTAAATACCCTTTACTTTCAGCTGATACTGATGGTACACTCACTTTCATGAGTACATTAGAGGAATCCTTATACATTAGAGGAAAACCTTTTTTCTCTGTAGAGATAATGGAAACATAGTTTACACTGTTGACGTATGGTCACCTGTTAACGTTCTACAAATTCGTTCTCATTTGTTCTGCGTTTATAAATACAGCGTGTTCTACAGATCTATGTTAGTTTTGTGATATGGAAATTGCAATGCCATGACCTGAATAAATTTAAAAAGAGAAGTTGAGGGTCGGGAAGTAAGACGTCTGTAGTTACTGATAATTCACAACAGAGCAATTCCTTCTTCAACTCCTACCGCTTTCGGAAGTAGTACATCGCGAACAAAACTTTTCAGGAGTGATGAACAGTTTGTCCGTTCTCTATCTGTAGGTGAGATAGGTGCAAACCTTGTGGCAACTTAGAGCTCCTTGCAAATTTCCTTATGTACGTTTTGTAAAGTGTAACTGGTTGTAACTGGCATACGTAGCGCAAGGAAAGTTATATTTAGTGGGAAAAATCTTCGCCGACGTTTTCAACAAAATGCAAATTTTGGGGGTCACTTTCATTGAGAAAAAGTACATTGTCGGAGCACAAGGAAAGTGCAACCTTTAAAAAATGTTACTTTAGAAACGGGTTTATTGTGAAAGGAGCCGTTTGTTTCGCGATAAAAGACAAATATTTTTCTCCATTCGCTGGCTGCCTGGTGAAACAATATTTCTAGTATTTTATTGGTAAAAGTATTTTGAACTTCTTTCATTTACATAAAAGTATGTTTTGTTATAAATCGTATTATCATATACACAAGTACTGTTATTGTGAACCAACATTATCTGTTTCTGTCAGTGTATCTCTGTCGGTGTGCAACACTTGTACACACTATTCGATTAGCTTTAATTGAAGACCTAATAAATACAATGGTATCTCATTTCTCAGGGGCATTTTGTATGAAGCACATAGTTCAAATTCGAAACTACTTGAATTACAGGACTAAATGTTAATTTATTTATGAAATTACATTTGTTTAATTGAACTACGGGATAAGGCCTCTACAACTCGGCAATATACTTTTTTTGGCTAATCTATGCAATTATTTGAACTATTTCAGAAATATACCTTAAATCAAAATAAATAAATAGAATGCAAAATAGATAGAGAGAAAGGGTGTAATGGAAGAAGGGATAATTGATAAATCATAAGGAGAATATATTGTGGTGGGCAAGGAGTAGTGGAGGATGGTTGGGATGGAGTTGAGCGGGCACTGGTGACGGGGAGTACGCGAAACGGAAAAGCGAGGGACAGAGTAGGACAAGGGCTAGGTCGGGCGGAATGGGGCAGACGAGGGGAGGCCTAGCGGACCGGGACGGGGCAAGGCGAGGCCTAGCCAGAATCGGTTACAGAGATAACTCATTCCTTTACCTGCATTGTAGTTTATTGTGATTAATATCCGACAAATCTGGCTCCTTGAGTTATTCTAGTATTCGGAATCTTAGAATAATCTACACAAGTTTTGGGCCGTAGATGCCCTATATTAGAGCTAAATGCCCCTTGTGTAACGTAATGTGAAATTTCCTATCATATGTATATTGACAAAATATAGTAATCTTCGAGCCCTATTACTTGCCCTAGAAGTTAGTAACGTTTGGCCTCAGAAACTCCCCCGCTCCCACTCTCAGAGGGTGACCCTATATGCCTGCGAACGGCGCGCCTCTGGCGAGAGACTCCCTCTAGCCGCTTTCGCTTTTCTTTGGAGTCAGGGACGGCGCGGGAGAAGTTTCGCTGGTCGGGATTTTCGTATACAAGCCCCCGTTTCCGCCTCCACTCTAATTACGAGGCGCGTTTCCTGTTTGGGACCTTTTTCAGGGGCGCGTGCAGGGAAACGCGGATGAATATTGGCTGCGTCGCGCCGGTTCTTATCTCGAGAGTTTCGTTCGATAACTTTGTAATTCATCAGGGAAACTCTCTCCGGTGAACGTTCAATACCTAGCAAAAAGAATGCGGCAATGAGGGTCGTTTTACTGCGTTGGTCGGGAGTGTTGGTTTTTGTTACAGGATTGTTTCGTGACCTGGAAGTTTTTATAATTTTTTTTGCTTTTTATTGTAGTTTGCATTGAAAATTTCTAAGAGAACAATTAAAGAAATCGTGTTTGACACTTTAATGCTTAATATAGTGTGTGTGTCTCTGATAGGGGCGGATCCAGCCGAACACTTTTTAATGGGAGGGCATCGCATATTTTTGTTAAATAATAAAAGCATTTGTTATTATACTATATATCACTTAAGTGCTGTCGTTATGAAACTAAACAATATTATTGTTTAAATAATTACATAATTCGACCAAAAATAAATATCAATTAATTATCAATAAATTAAATCAATTTTACCAATTAAAGGAAAGTGAACGAAAATTCTAGGCCTTTCCTCCCCAAAATAGCCCCTCCCTCTGACCATGGACCCATGCTTCCCCCTTGGATCCGCGATGTCTCAGTACACAAATTTTCAGCTGACACCACACGAACTCTGAAATCGATATTAAAAGGACATTATGCAGAAGGAACTGGTTTCAAAAAATGTGTATGTAGTAAAACACTTACTAATGACAGTACTATTTACTGTCAGTGGTTCATAGTACAGGTGATTGCACATGGATACAACCTACACTTCAAAACTTTTAAGTTCATTGAAAGCATTCCAAAATCCTTGACAAGAATAACTTATATTTAGCAACATATTCATAATTATAAAATAAAATAACGAATTAAATTGGATTTAGAAAGTCACTGGCACTAACAAAGATTTAAATTATCCTTGGCTAACCTTTTCACACCTTTTTTCAGCAAAAACCAATTCAACATTGCAAAATAATTTTTAAAATGAAAGAATAAATCACAATAATATGTGACGTATTAATGAAAATTATTCAGTGTCAACATGGAAAAACTTTCGTATATTGAAACGCTCTCCGTTTCTGTTAAATTATTTCTGCAACCGGTTTCCCATTTTATATCATTTTTTTTGGGCGCCAGGAAAGGATTGTGATTTTAAGTTTCCCGCAAACAACACATCTAAAGGGAAATAATTATCCTACTAGCTCTGCCGGTTGGGTTCTTACGAAAATAACCGTCGTCGGTACTTACTTTCTTCCTAGCAAACGATCACAAATATAAAATTAGAACAAGAATACAAAGAACGGACGTAGGGAAATTCGCCTTTGTAAACAGAACTATAGTAGATTGGAACGATTTGCCTGCGGCAGTTTTTAAGCCCTTTCCTTGCTCAGCGCGAGGTTTTAGAAAAAACATATAGGAAATTAGTCAATAGGGTGAAAACGTATAGTGAACTGAAGTGAAGTGAAGTGAAAGGTGCGATTATGCGTAGACTACAGTAAAAAGTATTGAACAATTAATATTTAGATAAAGTTATATGCAGTGCAGTGAAGTGAAGTGAAGTGATTTCATTTGAAGTGATGCGAGGGTTCCTTCCTCTATGTATACATGCGTATATGTTTGTATGTATATTTGTGTAATATGTAAGTTTATTCATTCATATGTTAGTGTATATGCATTTTAATGTTTAGTATAGGAATGTAAATGCCATCTGCATATATAGGAAATGACAAAGTCAATTTGTTTGTTTATATTTACTATTTATATATTATTATTTTATTTGTAATTGTAATTTTGCATTCTGCCACCGCGCATCATCTGCCCAATTGTAGAATAAATTTCTATCTATCATTCGATCCGCTCTCCATACGGAAGAAGCGAGGAATCTCAAATTTGTTTCTGGAAAGAAATGATTAAACTGTGGATTGCACAAGATGCTAAAGAAATGATAATTATCTTTTCGTTTTCAGAATGAGAACGTTATAAGTTTATTCATCGATTCTTTTTCACATGAAATGTCACCTTGGTCATGACCGATCGTAAAAATTGTCTATAGCGCAATTATTCTTACTATTTTAGATATCCATGCACTCTTGGACGATGAGGCCAGGAAGAATCCACTGCTCCAACCAATCTTCTCTCTTGTATCTTGTTCTCGGTCCGCTGCCGGGTCAATGTTCTCCTCAACTTACTAATTGTTTCACTTACTTCCCTATTCTGTGCCACGGGGTACTAACTCCAAGATTGTCACGTTTTACTTAATCCACGATACACGAATGACTATTTCTTCTAATTAATTCCTCCAACTTTTAACGCGATAAAATATAAAGTTCATCTCCTAAACTACAAGATATGTCTCGAGCCTCTCTTCCCTGCTCTCACGTCTGTATTTTCTTCAAGTGCGATTCGCGCACTCCCGGTGCCAGAATTATTCAAAGTTCCAAATAGAATTACGCCCACAAAATATTTATAAGTCCTCACTGCTCAATTATTTCCCGCAAAATTCCACCAAGTCCCGCATCTATCATTTACAATAACCTCTGCAGTACGATGTGTATGGTACACGGTCAAAAGCTCATCTCCCAAATATTACGAAGTTTTCATAATTTTCACACATTCTTATCTCTTGTTTTACAAAGCAATCTCGAGTTTCCTTCTACGTCATACCCCATTACCAGTTTACCACCAATTCTACATGCTCTTATATCACAATTGTCTGTCCGTTACTTACCGCGCTATGTTTATTTACTTCCGCTTCCCTGGTTGCTAAGGAACACCCTGCCTGCATGCCTATGCCCTCAACATTTACACTTTTTACGATGAAATTAATACATTTTTGTCCCTAATTTCCATCAAAATATTGTGTGACAGTCTGATATGTCACAATATCTCTTTCACATATTAGTACAACTTTACTTCAGTGAAGTAGTGTTTTGTATCAGTCAACAGTATGGCACCAGTGGTGTCTGAAAAGTTCTTCCTAAAGGGTTATATTTTCGCAATAACAAACACAAAGTTATAGGAAATTGCTAGGAGCTCTGAAGGTAAAATAAATGGTAAGATCGCACAAACATATCTGAGACACACGATATGTCGTAGGTATGCAACGCTGCAAATAGAGGCGCCATCGTTACGTGGGGCGTCTGGCGCCCCCTGGTATTCAATATTCCGTCGGAGTAGCAGGGGATCCGCGCAAGGCCCCGCAATTGCACCACGCGTCTGCGGCGCCGGTACCTCGACACGACAGGGACGGGGCGGGGGTGGGCAGCGGAGACGGCCTCGAGTGGCGGTGGAGTGGAGATTGTAGTGTTGTTTCGGTGGTAGTGGTGACGGTAGTGGTAGTGGTGACGGTAGTGGTAGTGGTGACGGTAGTGGTAGTGGTGACGGTAGTGGTAGTGGTGACGATAGTGGTAGTGGTGACGATAGTGGTAGTGGTGACGGTAGTGGTAGTGGTGACGGTAGTGGTAGTGGTGACGGTAGTGGTAGTGGTGACGATAGTGGTAGTGGTGACGATAGTGGTAGTGGTGACGGTATGGTAGTGGTGACGGTAGTGGTAGTGGTGACGGTATTGGTTGTGGTGACGATAGTGGAGTGGTGACGGTATTGGTAGTGGTGACGGTAGTGGTAGTGGTGACGGTAGTGGTAGTGGTGACGATAGTGGTAGTGGTGACGATAGTGGTAGTGGTGACGGTAGTGGTAGTGGTGACGGTAGTGGTAGTGGTGACGGTAGTGGTAGTGGTGACGGTAGTGGTAGTGGTGACGATAGTGGTAGTGGTGACGATAGTGGTAGTGGTGACGGTATGGTGTGGTGACGGTATGGTAGTGGTGACGGGGGGACGGTTGGTGTGGTAGGTTGGTGAGGTAGTGGTAGGGAGGAGGGTTTTAAGGTTAGGGATAACAGTGACGGTGATGACAGTAGCTGTGATGATGCTGATGATAATGACAGATGCTGTGAAGATGTCCTAGGTTTGAGTGCCGACGGCCGCAGGACTTTCGACACTTGCTTTCCAGTTAGGTCGAATTCAGTCAGTCTGGAGGAGAATTGTAGCGGCCAGTTGCACTGATCGGTAGTTTTCCGTGATTTCTCCGATCAACACCAGGTGAATGCCGGAGCAGTACCCTAACAAACGGGCCACGGACCGCGCGCGATATTTCCTTCCTCTTCCTATCCTCTCCCCTTACACACACACTTACACTAACATGCACTCTACTACCACACATTCCAGGAGAAGAATGGCGGGATTAGAACTTGTCCAGGATGGGGAGGTGCCCCGCTGGTGGGAAATACCTGGTAGGGGAAACCCCGCTAGTCGACGGTAGGTCGGCGCCGGATCTCGCCAACCAGTGGGGGAAGATCACCTCCCGATGAAAAACATGCGAAAAAACATTAAGAGATAGCGAAGATAATGCATTTGGATTTTAAAAGACAAAACTAAAAACTTACAACTTTACGTGTTAGAAGGGACAATATTTATGCGTGAATTGTTTAACCATCAGCAATTTCATGAACGCGAGGAAGGACACGTATAGCGTATTTAAAACCCAATCATCCTTTCTTTTGCTCCTTCGTACGTACTCTGTCAGCTTCAACAGTGAATTGGGGGTTTAAGGTGGTGAAGGTAGGCCGAGCGAATGTCGGAGAGGGTTACAATGGCCAATACGACAGCCGCGTGATGAAAGCTGCTGGGCGAAACCGGAGGCGTGAGAGCGACCGGGCCGAAGCGCGGGGGAGCGCCCGGGGCCGCCGGGGCCAGGGGAGCGGGGGGGGGGGTCGGGACGAGCCAAGCGTGAGGTAGCGGGAAAGAAGAGAACGGAAGAGGGTGGGAGGAAGGCTCGGGTTGTAAAAGGACGGGATGAGTTGAGTGGGTGGGGTGGGGTGGGTTCGGTTGGGGATCAGGGCGCGGCATGAAAGGGTAGAGTTGTACAAGTCAAACCGGAATGGGATGAATAAAGAACGAGAGATATTAGTTAGTCAGGGTTGAGTGGTCGTGATGGTATGGTCGCGGCGGGGTGGTCAGTGCGGGGTGGTCAGTGCGGGGTGGTCAGGGCGGGGTGGTCAGGGCGGGGTGGTCAGGGCGGGGTGGTCAGGGCGGGGGGTCAGGGCGGGGTGGTCAGAAGGACTTGGTGGGGGTGGAGAGGGTTAGGCGGGGCAGGCCGGAGCAGGCGCGGGCCGTGCCGGGTCGGGCCGGGCCGGGCCGGGCCGGGCCGGGCCGGGCCGGACCGGGCCCGCTCGGGTTGGACTGGGCCGGGCAGTGGCGCGGAGAGCCCTTGATGCCGGGCTTCGCGTTCCCTTAAAGCCGGGGAAGGGAACCGGGGGGCCGGGGGGGCGGTGACGGGGGGTGATCGGGGGAGGAAGAACGGTGGGATGACGGGACAAAGGGAGGGGGGCCGTTGCGCTGGAGAGGCCGGCAGGGCGGGAGGCTTGGGGCTGCAGCTGGGCCGTGGCGCGCCCGCGCTACCCCTGTCGGCACCGCCCCGAGGGACGCCAGCGCCGGCCTGCCTACGCGTGGAAGCCGCCTGTTGAGGCCGCCACCCCCGCCCTGCCCCCTCCGCCCCCCTCGCTCTCGTCCCCGACAGCGCCGGCCACTCGCCGCACTAACTAGATGACTAGATGGAATTCAGCCACCGACCGGAGGACAATTCTAACGGCCGGCTGCTTTGATCGGGAGTTTTGCGTAGTTTCCGATCAATATCAAGCGAATACTAGAGCAGTACACTGACAAACAGGCAACTGACAGCGCGCGATCATTACTTCCTCTTCCGTATCCTATCGTTTCCCCCTACTTACACATAATTACGTTTACATGTACTACCCTACCACACATGTCAGGACATCAGTCATGAGCTTAAAGCTTTTCCCAGCTGCAACGTTGCCTGACTGTTGGGGCTATGTAGATGATAACTCCCCAAACCGGCGTGTAAGTTGGCGCCAAATCTCGCAATCCAGACTATGATTAGAACACGCACTGCATTTATGGAGCTAATGACCATAGTAATTGACGCTCCCGGATATACCAAATGTTCAACCAATGAATCAATCGGAAACGCCGCTTTCTCCAGCTCGCTCCAACGTATTGCTACGCTTCAGCCGACTACCAACCATTCGCACTGGAATGAATCAAGTTTTCATCAATTATGGCACGTCTTCATATAGTACGTCTTTTTTCATTCCTTCTTATATCTCTACAATAAACGCAACTAAGGAACATCAATAAAGCAGGTCTGCTTCGCTAAATAAGAAAAATAATTGCGAAATTATTATTTGGTAGTACATTGTAACAAATATTCTAGTATTTTCCCCTCATTTTACAACTAATCGGTACTTTTAAAAATAGTAATTGGCATACGAACCAAAGAGACGAGAGCAGACGTATCCTCTTCTTATTTCTTTGAGATGTCACTTTTCATTCATGTCACTTTAACGTAGCATGAGCATCGTTAAAATTGTAAATTTGTACCGACCAGACGAACTAAATAGCGTTGACATTGACAGGAGGAATTTATAGCAAGTAAGTATCCTTAACAAAACCAGGAAATCGTTTTTTTAACATCTCCGGCAATTTATTTGACAACGTACTAATTTTTCCAAGCCTGGCTTATTTACAGGCATCACGCACTTTGTAAATTTAATAAGTTTCCAGAAGTGAAGTGACAATGCCAATAATTAATTTAACATTCATCATATTTATTTATTTCCCTGACAGATTTCATAAACAATTTAAATGACATCACTTTACAGAACCAGTCTTGAAATTAATTACACAACATACCTTCCTTTTATTTATTATCAATCTTTAGGAATATATACATCAAGTGTCATAAATCAGTTGAGAGAAGAAATTGTTTCCTTGTGACAGGTTGGAAGAGCAAAACTAAATTTATGTGAAAGTTTTGAGAAAACAATAAGATCTATAAGGCGCGACAATGACTCATTCAATTTGTCGTTGCCTCGCAATTTCAGCCCAAATAAAATATTAAAATGTAATCTAATTGTTTTATTATTAAATGCTACAGCATTTTATGCTAGACTGAGACCAAAGCTCTAATTATAACTCTGAGAGAAAAAAATAGTTTCAGTCATGTCTTATCACTTCGCCTAATAGCTCAGCTTGTGATGTGTAGCTTTGTTGCTACCCCACCCCATCCCGCCACGTGACGGCCCGCCACGGCCCGCCACGGCCCGCCACGGCCCGCCACGACCCGCCACGGCCCGCCACGGCCCGCCACGGCCCGCCACGGCCCGCCAAGGCCCGCCACGGCCCGCCACGGCCCGCCACGGCCCGCCACGGCCAGCCCCGGCCAGCCACGGCCAGCCACGGCCAGCCACGGTGTCATGGGTATTAATACACTCAAATGTCTTTATTATTGTACCAATTCCGGTTTCCCTTTTATAATTAAATAACATATTTAGTCAAATTAAATTAGTATCTCCAAAGATATACAATTGTTCATTTTTTATTTACATTCCCTTTCAATACATGTATTTCAATATGGAGGAAATTTATTGAAATACACTCCATAACGTTCACTTCTTTGGAGGTCAATCACTTCGCGTACCCCTCATTCAACCCACTCTAGTAATGTAACCGCACGGGACTTCGCCAAAATTAAAATTTCATCTGTCTTCCTTCATCAAACGGGCTGTGACATAGTCTATACTTCCTGCCTCGCGTTACTGTTTATTTACGAACAATCTCGAACAGAGATCGGAAATCTTCGTTTCCCTGAATTTGTGTTTCTACATTGTTTCGTTGTGTACTTCGTTGCTAAGCAATCTGTCTCTGTGTGGCTATGCAGGGGGTTGCAGAGGGCTGAGCTTATTGTGGCACGGAATATGCATTACAAACATAACACGAGCGTCGGAAAGAGGGCTGACAAAGAACCGGGGGAGGTCGCGGCGCCTTCCCGCCAGAGCGCGCGCAAAGGCGCCTCCTAATTTAGACACAACCCGCACGCGCCGATCAAAGCGCGCGGACCCACGCAGCGGGACAAAGTGGGCGGGGCCAGAGGCGACGTGGAGCGAAGGGCGGGATGCGTAGGAAAAGGCAGGCTGCGACCAGGCGAGGCGCGACGCGGGGAGTGTATTTGGGGGCAGGGAGGTAAGGTGGTTGGGTGGGGAAGGATGCGATAAGATGGGATGAGATGGGATGTGGTGTGGTGTGGTGTGGTGGGTTGATTGATTGGTTGTTAATGATGCCGGGCGCTTCAACTAATGAGATCATCAGTCCCGTAAGTGTAGTTCATGTTTATTCAATGGAAGGTGGAGGTGATATTCCCCAGCTAGATGGTGAGATCCGGCGCCTACCTACCGTCGACCAGCGGGTTTTCCTCAGGCAGGTATCTCCCACCTGCGGGGCACCGCTCCAGCCGGGACAAGTTGCAAGTCCCCACTGGTCTCCCGGGATGTGTGGTGTAGTTTTGTGCATGTTAGTGTGTGTGTAAGGGGGTGAATATAGTACAAGAAAGAGGTAGGAAAGATCGCGCGCGGTTCGTGGCCCTGTTGGTAGGGTACTGTCCCGGCTTTCACCTGCTATTAATAGGAGAAATAAAAAAATCTACCCATCAGAGTAGCCGGCCGCTAGAAATCTCCTCCAGACAGCGACTGAATTCGATCTAGCTGAAAAGATAGTATTGAAAATCCTGCTGCCGTCAGGAATGAAGCCTAGGACCTCCCATTCAGATGCACAGCAGAGACATCAGTTGATACATTGAGCAATCTCTCCTGGTGGTGTGCTGGGGTGGGTTGAAAGGGGCAGAGAGGGTGAGTGTATGGGGCACGAAAAAGGGGTGGGATGAGATGAGTGGAGGTAGTGGGGTGCAGGTCCACGCAGAGAAGAACGGGAAAAGAGGGGGGTGAAGAGGGTGATGGGAAAGGCTGACGATGCCAGTGAGAGTCGAAGCACGGCAGAGGGGGAAAAGGGGAAGGGGGAAGGAAGGGAAAGTCGACTGAGAATGAATGTTACGAAACAGAGCAGGGGAATTCAAGGTAGGTGGAGGCGGGAAAAAGACAATGCGGGACGGTAAGCGTAAAGACGGGTGGAGTGCGGCGAGAATCGAGGCAGATGAGAGCGGGGAAAGGTGACATGTGGACAGGGTGGGGGATGGCAGAGGAAGGTGAGGAGCGATTGGGAAGACCGGAGGCAGCTGGATGGGGTCGGGTTGAAAGCAACGGGAGCGGATGGAGAATCGCGGACAAAGAGGAATAAGGTGGGGGCAGGTGGAGGCAAAGGGGATAAGTGATGAAAGAGTTGCCAAAGAGGGGAGACGCCACTCAGTGAGCTCGCAAGGATTCTATTAGAACTATATTGTTTTCTAATTTATACTATTACTGTTTCATTATTAACATTTAATTACTTACATGTGGTCCTATCAACAAGTGTCACAAAACTTTAGCTCCTCCCGCAATTTTCGAACGATGGAAATTATTGCAATGCAGTTTTCACAAAAGTGCAGGAAGGAATGGGGCTAGTTTATACATATATTCATTTCCATTTGATCACTAGTATTTTATGAGATATTGATTTACCTTTGTGTTTTACAAATGGAACTACACACATTTTTAGTATATCACGACGTATATCAAGAATCACAAAAATAATCAAAATTACTCCAAAAACCTTATCTAACATATGAAAATATGTATAGTTACATTTGAAGTACAGTGAAATATTTATAGTTTCATTGGATTCGTCTTTTTACACTCGTCATTATAGACAAAAAATGTGTAGTTCTATTTGAAGTGAAAATTGCTTCAGTTTCTTGTAAAATAGAAGTGATAAAATGGAAATAAATACATACATCAATTACCCTCATTCCCTGATTCCGTGTTCAATAACTTCAATTGTTCAAAAATTACAGGTGGTGCTGAAGTCACGTGACTTATCCTGTGCCTTTATATATCGTCAAATTATTGCAAGCAAAATATCAAATTGCGAAATAATTTAATTCAAGTAATTACTAAAATAAGAATAAGAATATATTTCATTAATTATCAAAATTATATTTTATAAATATATAGAATTAATAAAATTCATATTCAAAAATTAATTAAATACTATTATTCGGTTAGACGTGTTCAAGTAGATGAGTTCCATTTTGATCCATACACTTCACAACGTTGATGAATTAATTAGATAATTCATGGCGATTTCTGTGTGAGTAATAAGTCTCCTTCTCTCTCTACCTCTCTCTTACATTTTGAAAGGATAATTACTAAAATTTCACAAAATAATATTTAGTTCTCAATAAACCAACGTTCTAATTCAAATCCCATATACAATTATTTCAGAAAGGCATTAAATGAAAAAAATAATTATTATAGAAATAACGAATGAGAATGAATATAATCTAGCATACGAGTATTTCAAGACTAAGGAGCTCGAGTAATTCCTCATTGACTATAAACGTAAATGAGCTTTTAAACTAACACTGGTTTTGAGAATTATGAACATGACAATAATATTCAAGAACTTTATGCATAAATGTTGATTTGTTGGTTTAAAAGTATGTTAGCTGGTAACTCACAATATTTTTCATTAGTTTGTTTAGAGAGTCATTTATTAAGGTACATTAACATATTTTGATTC
This sequence comes from Teleogryllus oceanicus, assembly GCA_964035755.1. Taxonomy (NCBI): domain Eukaryota; kingdom Metazoa; phylum Arthropoda; class Insecta; order Orthoptera; family Gryllidae; genus Teleogryllus; species Teleogryllus oceanicus. Next base: position 90,308,438 of record CAXIVR010000007.1, read on the forward strand.
AAAATTGGAAGTTAATTTCATTATTGTTTTTTATAGTTCTACAATAAATTATGTACCAAAGGTGTATTTATATAATTGTATTTTTTATATATAACCGTGGAAAGTGTTGTTTTGCGAAATTAGCAATCCCAATAACTTTACACCGTCTGTTTGGTATAAATATTCTATCTTTCCGACCATTGGATTTGACATTGCATTTGCTGAGCATGCAATTCTATTTATAAAACCCAAAATCAAAAACACCAAACAATTATTTTACAGTTATTAAGAAACGTGTAACTACAAATTCACCAATCAAGTTGTAATAATAATTAATTAAATTAAATTATTGTACTGTCTAATTTTTCATACGTTCCACTACAATAATGAGATTGTATTTTTATTCCAATCCATGGAAATAGACGCTACCCTGACATTATGACATTGTGGATGGAGAACATTCCCAATAAAGAAATCGAGAAACATAGAAATGTTTTCCTCAATAATACATGAATATATCAACATTTCTTCATTATTTTAAAATATATATTGTTTTCAAGCTATCACAGTGTATGGTATGTTCTCTTCTTACATGATATCAGACGATCGTCCAATTTGGGGAAAGTTTCCTTCCAGGCATCATCGAGAAAATGATGGAATCCAGATAGGAATCCTTACGAAGATCACAGTGTTGGCAAGGGAAAGTGTAGGAAGGAAGTTTTTGAAGCGGAGAGAGGTAAAAGACAATCCATGAGTAGTTACAACTGAAATATTTTTTGTCTGTTTCACAAAGAATATTTATAGGTCAAATTAATACAGACATTTAAAAAAACATATTGTTGATATATGATCCATTTCTACATTTCATAAAGATTCGAATGTGGAATCTTCTTCAAATTATTATTACTATCATTGTCTAAAACTCGCTTCAACGTACAAGTTGTGAAGACGTACATTGGTAAGTCTGTTTAGTACAATTATCAATCACTCATGTCACTCTCTCATATTTTGGAGGTGATGAACGGATCATGTGGTGCGCATAGTGAAACTGAACCGTATTCGAAATTTCATGTGTTGTAAAAAATTGATAACTTTCATACTATACAAAGATCCACGCAAAGGCCAAGTAAATAAAAACAATACTTAAGTTTTCGAAATGATTTTCTGCAGCTAAAATATTTATTAAAACATACATTCAAGTCTGAAAAAAAAATTGTCAAAAATATTTTTGAATTCAGGTGCTACAAAACTAGTTTTAATGATATAGTGCAAAGCTCGGGTTAACACAAAAGCAATGCCGAAAATTGAAAGACGTTTCAAAAGGGAAAGAATAGAGACGAACTACATCCGAAACCCAAGCAATAACAGCAAAATACCTACTTTTCCAGGGTCGTAGATCAAGTTCTGAGGGCCAGCGACACATGGAGTCTACAGGCACCTGCAGGGCCTGCTGCGGAAGCCCGTGGCGGCGCCTGCAGCGGCATTGCGCGGATCTCCCCGCTGCGGAGGCGGAGGCGGAGGCGGAGGCGGGGCGGGGACCCGAAGTCCGTAACTGCGGCCGGTCGATCGGGAAGCATAAAGTCTCATATCCAAAGTTTCGCCCGGCCCTCAAATTTCTCCACACAGCCTCTCCTCCCCGCTCCGCCCAACCTCCCGGCCACGCCGCCGCCGCCGCCGCCGCCGGCGTCCCTGGAGATGCCGATGAGCCTTCCCCGCCCCCCACTCCCTTCCCGCGTGCGCGAACTTCAGGCCCGCCCATGGCTGTGATCTCCTTGTTCAGCAGGCCCCTTGCTTATTTATGTTGCTTCCTTTTTTGTTGTTTTTCCTTTCTTCGCCTCTCTTCCCTTCTTCGCCTCTCTCCCCTTCTTTGTCTTTCTTCTATTCTTGAAAATATTGAATTCTTCTGTTCATTTTTCAATTCCTTAGTAGGAGTTCTGTGTGCCTGCACTTCTGAAGAAAAAACAAGGATATCTTTCGTTTCGCATAAAGAAGCCATAATATGACAATTTACCACCTATCACTCATAAAGTGACAAATTATCACTTATTTCAGCATTGAACATGTGCTCTCTTCCAAAGCTATAGTAGAACATCCTTTTTCCAAGCATTTCAACATTCTTTCTTACTTTTCTCTCTCCTCTTCCAAGCAACTGCAATATTTTTTGTCTCTTTCTAGTTAATTTCATTGTTTCACCGCTATAATCACAGCACTGTAGTTACAGCTTTTTTATCATCTATTTCATCCTCCTTTCGTCACTCACTAACTTTGAAAAAGAGCCATGTCATTGAATTATAGGAACAGATCATGATATCTGCAAATCAGTTCTTTGATAAGTTAGTTAACCATGTTTTCCACGTACTAATTGCATCGGTATTGTATGTCATTGTAGTCACCGCTAATCTTGCATCTTCCAGATTCTTTCATAGACTGTAGTCATTATAGAACATACATATATGGCAAGCCCATATTTAATCTGTTGTGCATGCGGTGTCTCGCTTGTCGGCTGTTTGTCTATTAAAAGCACAGTTATTACGTTTTGTTTCGTCATCTCCTTGTCACGTACATCTCCTCATGCTCCAACATCCATTACCCACCTCACATTTCGTATCGACCTTTATCCGCTATAGAAAACTGCCCCCAGTCTTGCTTTTGACCGCAGACATCCCTCATCCTCCTCATCCAGTTGCCCTTCCACTGATTTGGGCCCAACGTGTCCAGTTCACTCTTACGTTTGTCTGTCGGGTCTCATTTTCTTTCTCTTCCCCTTATTTCATGTTTGACCGTCACACATACAGATATTGCTTCGTGTTTTGTCTTCCTCTTGCCACGTCTTCACACTATGTCCCACTTTTCCTAACCCGTGTCCTACATCTGATCTTTCTACACCCGCTGTCAAAAGTGCAAAAGCGCAACGTCTCCTCCTCTTCCTTACTCCTCCTTCTCCAACCAACTCCATTGAGTCCAACGCATCCAGTACCATTTTTCATTCATCTTCCTTCGTTTTCTCTTCAAATAAAGTCACATTTGACTATTATACGAACAGTTATTACTTCGTTTTGTCATTCCCTTGCCAAGCTCTTCTTCCACGCCCCATCTTCTCTATTCTACGTCCTATATCCGATCTTTCTGCATCCGCCTTCTCAACTGAAAAAAGCAACTCTTCCTACATTCTTCCTCTACTTTGGGTCCAAAGCACACAGAGCCATTTTTCATTCATCTTTCTTCACTTTCTCTTCAAATGACTATCATACGCACGGTTATTACTTCGTTTTGTCATTCCCTTGCCAAGCTCTTCTCTCCACGCTTCACCTTCTCTAACCTACGTCCTATATCCGATCTTTCTGCATCCGCTATCGAAACTGCAAAAAACGCACCCCCTCCTCCTCTTCCTTGGGCCTTCCTCTACTTTGCGTTGAACGCATCCAACCCCGACTTCCCTCGCCCCGCCCCGCCCCGCCCCGCCCCGCCCAACCCCGCTCCGCTCCGCCCCGCAGCCTAAACGTCCTCCCTGGGGAGGCCGCCCGGCGGTGGGCGGGGCCGAAGCCTCGCCCGCGGCTCCGTGGAATCGACGCGAATCGATATGAAGCAGCAGTATCGAAAGCGCGATATCGGAGCGCCTCATCGGATTGGAACCGCTCGCGTCTGCTGAGGGCGCGATCAGATTTTGGAGATGAGAACCGCCCCCCCCACTTCCCCGTTCGCCCCCCCCCACCGTGTGATTACTTGCGGTACGGTGGAAATTCCGTTTTTATCAGTGGGAAGTATAGGGTGTCCTGAAACATGCACGTCGTGTTTCATATACTTTAAATTATTGTCATTACGGCGAATAAAGCATGGAATATGAAGCGTTCGGGGCATAAATAATTTCATTTTTTTGTAACAACACTGTTTTATTTAAAAATATTTTCCGCTCTTTCCAACGAAAAAATATACAAAAATAATACAAGTTTGATGACTTTAGGTATTTTGACAAATTAAATTCATAATCAATATTTCTGTGTATTTATCTACCACAAATACTAAAGCATACTATATAGCATATTAAAAATGTAAATAAACTATGTATTTTTCTATAATTCAATGAAATTCATCTTATTTTTAATTAAGCAATCATAAAACATCATTTACAGAATTGTTTTTGTTTTCTGTGGAAGAGAAATTAGTCTTTATTAAAATGCTTTCTAGCAGAAACAGAAATATAATCTAAACACCTTCTATGGCTAATTATCGTTACCCTGAAGGGCTGGTGAGACTAACTGGAAATTGTAAAATCCAGAGCTACAAGGAATGTCCTCTAATGAAAGACGAGGTCAGTCAACATTTTATGTTCTCTACATTAGAAATGTTTTCTTATGAACATTCGTAACAGTGTGTCGCAGGTGTGCATGATATTCGAAAAACCTTCGAAACGACCTGCAACGACGATTATACTTATTGAAATGTGTACCTGGATGGTTCCACGTGGCGGCCAGCAGTTTTTCCGCCTAACCGGCAGCCGGTGCGAGGGGAGCGGATAGGAACGGAGAGAGAAGGTGCGGGTTGGGCCGGTGTGTGCAGAGGCAAGGAGGGCGGAGCGAGGACCACAAAGCGGGTGACAAAGCGGGTAATGATAAAGAGGAACGTGACAAGTCGGGGCGTGACAAAGCGGAGCGTGACGAAGCGGGGTGCGATGAAGCGGAGCGTAATGAAGTGGAGGAAAAGGCGAAAAAACTCTGGTGAAAAAGTGGCGAGACGAAGCGGGGAGTGAAGAAGCGGGGAGTGACAAAGCGGGAAGTGACGAAGTGGAGCGTGACCAACCCGGGTGTGACGAAGATTGGTGTGACAAAGCCGAACGTGCAGAAGAAGGCGGGTGTGACAAGGAGCGAGTCAAGAAGGGTCGAGTGGGGACGCCAGGAGAGGGAAGTTGAGTTGAGTCGAGTCGGGGACGAGCGCGCGCGGACAAAGCAGAACGAAGCTGGGAGGGTCGCGGAAAGGCAGAGGAGGGCGGGGCGGGCCGTGATAATTGGGTGGAAAGACTGCTGCTTCGCCCTTGACTCGCGCCGCCGGCCGTTCCGAATGAAACATTTATCAGCGGCCGCGTACTGACATGAAAGCCGAGCGCCGCGGGTGTCATGCGCCGATGCTGCGAGGAATTTGCGATAAAATTTATCGCGTCGAATGAAATGGTCGCCGCGGCGCGCGCTGGCGTCGCTGCCCGCGCGTGGAGCCCTTCCGGGCCCTTCCGGCCTCCGCGCCCGTCGGAATGAATTGCAAGTGACAGCTGCAGGCTGCAAAGGACTGTTCATGAAGCTGCGAGTTAATACAGTAATTCTGTTTTACTTCAACGAAATACTATGAAAGATGAGATAAATACCAATTTAATAATAGTACATTATGAAACGATGATGTAACGATGGGTACACGAGTGTGATATTACGACACGAGCGAGTATAGAACACTTAACACGAGTGTATTAATACCTATTACATCGAGTTTCATACAGTACTTTTTCTACGATTTTTATAAGTTAAACTTTTAGATTGAATCGTTTCGTGGACGTTGACATGCAGGATTCAGCCAAGGCCTCCTAGCGGACAGCTCCCTAATTCTACCCTCGCGTGCTGCCACAGGCGGCTGTGGTTAGCACTTCGCCGACGAGGGAGTCCTGCGCTAGTCAAATGGATCAAAGTGAAATTACAATCCAATTTATTCTACGAAAAAATTATTAATAATAAAAGAAATTAAACCTGATAATCATAATACAACGATTCTCTATGCTTAATGGTCAATACTTTGTTTCTAAACTTCCTTGTGATTGATCAAGAACATGTCTTGGTCAGGCCGAAAACTTACGGAACCATCTACTAAACTTCGTTATATGAAATGTCCCTCCACATGTTATTTGCGAAAAGAAGGCGTCATCTTAGGTACCTGTGTGCCCTAGAATTTTGAAACCTCTGTTCCGAGACCCCTGTGTATTAGGAGACACGAGCCATTGCTCTACTTAATCGGTTCACATCGGGGGCGCAGAGGAGAATAGTACAGCTTTCTGGCAATAATACTTAACTAGGTTAGTGCGAGTTTCTCAAAATATACGAAAGTAGTGTTAAAATATAGTAGTAAATGATATTTAACCGACCAAAAATAGACATTCCAGCCTGTTTCGTAAGTGCCCAGTTATCACAATAATAAATACTTAATCAGTAAATTAAGCAAATTAAAGCAGTGCACTATGGGAATTATTGCTTTCAGAATAATTCAAAGCTCAACTTTTGTAAAATAGTAGCGTCATGTATCCTCTCTCATATAATTTGATATATTTCATCCGGAGACTTGTCCTATAAATTATCTCAGAATATGGAAAGGTGTAATACTGATATTTCAATTGCTTTCAAGAGTGGGAAGTGTCAGAGTTCAAGAAACATAACAATTCCATTAGAGATGGAATCGTTGAAGAATCCGAGTCGCTGTAAACACATAAAATTCTGTTTTTATCAAGCAATGTCTTTTGTCAAAGTAGTATTACTCAGATTTAATTAACAAATAGTTATTAAAATCGTACCAAAATATCTCAATACAGGTACTTTTTCACTAATAACGCATGGGAGTAATGTAAATTCAAATATTTAACGTAGAAAGGAAGACTATCACCTTATCTGGGAATGTGAATCAATAGCCTCAAAAACGCGAGGTATTTTATTGAATATGTTTGCGATCAGTTGACAAAATTAGTTTCAGGAATTTATTGGAAAAGTTGCTGATACATTCTACCATTTTATGCAATTAAGAAATTACAGATAGTCAAGTTCAACTACAAAAATAGAAAATTTTATTCAGGTTAAGTGCGAAAATTTCGGGAGTAGTTTCAGTCATTGAAAAGTCTATTACGCAAAAATAATGCTAAATATCATTTCAGAATATTAACTGTTTCAATTTTTTCTACTGTAAACTACCTCCAGCTAGTCACACTTTCAACACAAATATTATGTTTCATACTACGCTAATATTGTTAGAGATAATGAGTCATTAATGTCAAATTTTGTAGATATATCAAATTTGCACTATGGTGTTAAAATATTTTCTGGCGTAAAGCTGCAGGAAAATGGAGTTATTATTCATGTACCGTAAAAACCAAAAGAAAAAAACTAAAACTGAACTGACGTATGGGGAAGCAGTGAAATCTACATTTTTTCCTTAGGGTAACAACTCCGTCACACACTTCTTGTACTCTGGTAGAAAACAAGCGCAACAAAATTAATTTATGGTTAATATCTCTGGTAGAGGCTTGCATCGTAATCCATGATGAAGAGAATACAATTTTAATACTATCACCGTATCTGCCTCATTTTCATATCACCAGACTCACCATTAAAATCTAAATACTCAACTTCATGCTCATTCAAATGTCTTAATTTTGCTCATGACATTTTTTCTGCGTCTACTCACCAACCAACACTCTATAAAGCTCTGCCTCCCTCAACCTGATATCCTCCGAGTCGGGCGCCGCCAGCATCCTAGAAGTGCTCAGCGCCCCCTCGGCGGCGACAGGCGCCTTTCTGGCGAGTGCAAGGGTAGTCCGTCACCGTCCCACCGCCAGGCCGGCTCCGTCGACTCGGCTCCGTCGACTCGGCTCCGTCGACTCGGCTCCGTCGACTCGGCTCCGTCGACTCCGCTCCGTCGACTCGGCTCCGTCGCTCCGCCCCGCCTCCGCCCCGCCTCCGCCCCCCTCGCCCCGCCACCGCCCCCCTCGCCCCGCACCGCCCCCCCGCCCCCCCGCCCCGCCCCCCCCCCCCCCCCCCCCGCCCCCCCCTGCCACCGCCACTCCTCCGCGACCGCCTCCGCCCCGCCTCTGCCGCGCAGCCTTCGACGCGCTGTAAATTGAACTGGGGAAGGCGGAACGAGAAACCCACGTCCCTTCACTCTCCCCTCCCCCTCCCCCCCGCCCTTGCCGCCGGAGGGCACGCGGCGTTCCGCCTCCGAGCCAGCCATAACAACGTTTTCACATCGCCGCCAATATTGGAAAAAATCTAAATCCATCCCGGCCCATAAGGTTACGGTTATACGAAGTGGATTCCTGCGAGCATAGTCGGCCTTTCCATTTGAAGAATCGTCTCCGCGTTGCGTCTGCGGCGACGGCGGAGGGCCATCTCGGCGGCGGAAGCGACCGAGGGGGACGGGACCCATGGTGGCGGGGGGGTGTCCCGGGGGCGGCCGTTTATTTTATGCGCGGGCATGCGGCGCGAGACGTAAAAGAACAAGCGGCGGGCGGCGGGCGCAGCGCCGGCGATCGAGGCGTTCCCCAGGGTCCTCGAGGCACTCCCGCTCGCCCGCCCCGCCCACGCGCTGCGCCTCGCGTAGGCCGCACTGGCCCACCACGCCTGGCCGCGCTCCAGCGAGTGCGGTGCGCGACCCTGCGTCGCCTAGTTTGCGACTCTCGTGCACCAGCCGGTCGCGTGTCTGGGAGCGGGAAATCGCAAAAACATAAGTCCCTGCTCCGAAATTTAAAATACTTCTTCGATATTTACTAATAAATGTATGTGACATTAAATACAACAAATTATATTAGTCAGTAGTATTTTTAAATGGATGATGATGATAATAATAATAATAATAATAATAATAATAATAATAAACTGAGACTAACTAATTAATTTTTAGGAGTAATAAAATAATGGAATTGAATGTTTTTGAAGAAATTATGAGAACATTAGCTTTCTACATTCTCTTCCCGGCTAGTGCTCATACCTAGTGCTGTGGTGCAGAGATTGATTGATTGATTCATTCATTGACTGATAGATTGTGAGTCATTCTGGGGGCATCAACTACCATGGTCATTAGTCCAGTACGTGTTTTTGCTCGGTAGGTGGCTGTGGTCTTTGGCCGTTCGATGGCGAGATCCGGCACCAACCAATCGACAGCTAGCGGAAGTTTGCCCAAACAGGTGTCTCCCATCAGTGGGGAATCGATCCAGCCGAGACAAGCTCTAAGCTCCGGACCGGTCTAGCAGCATGTGTGGTAGTGTAGTGCATTTTAGGGTGTGTGTAAGAGGGAAAGATAGGACTCGGAAAAGGTAGGAAATATCGGGCGCAGTCCGTTTCCCGTTTTTGCCCCGGTACTGCTCCGGCATTCGGCTAGTGTTCATCGGATAAAACATGGAAGTCCACCAATCAGAGCAGCCGGCCGCTAAGACTTCTCCTCCAGACAGCGATTGATTTCGACCTAGCTGACCAGCTAGTATCGAAAATCCTGCCACCGGTCAGAGGAACTGCAGTGACATCAGTTGATGCTCCGAGCCACCTCTGCGGGGCGAGTGCGGGGCGAGTGCGGGGCGAGTCCGGGGGGGGCGAGTCCGGGGGAGTCCGGGGCGAGTCCGGGGCGAGTCCGGGGGGGGCGAGTCCGGGGCGAGTCCGGGGCGAGTCCGGGGCGAGTGCGGGGCGAGTCCGGGGCGAGTCCGGGGCGAGTGCGGGGCGAGTCCGGGGCGAGTCCGGGGCGAGTCCGGGGCGAGTCCGGGGCGAGTCCGGGGCGAGTCCGGGGCGAGTCCGGGGCGAGGCCGGGGCGAGTCCGGCGAGTCGGGGAGTCCGGGGCGAGTCCGGGGCGAGTCCGGGGCGAGTCCGGGGCGAGTCCGGGGCGAGTGCGGGGCGAGCTGTTGCGCCCACGCGCGGTGCCCTTCGCTTTTTGCGCCCCCTCCCCCTCCACCGGGCGTCACAGCTTGAGCGAGAGCGAGCGCGGGCGCGGGCACGAGGCACCGCGTCGCTTTAATTACGCGCTTTCGCCCGCTCCTATCGCTCATGCAAACTATATCGAATGCGCCATTCGTCCCGGGGAACCAGTGGGGCTGGCGAGGCAGCGCGGGGCGGCGGGCACAGCGGCCGCGAGGGGGATGGAGGGCAAGAGGGAGGGGGGTGGAGGGGGGGACGAGTAGAGTGGCACGGGAGAAAAGGAGCGAGAGAAGGTACTAGAGCAGAGTGGGGAGGAAGTAGGCGGGGGAGTGAGCAAAGCAGGGATTTGGAAAGGCAAGGGGAAGGGTGGGTTGAGGGAAGGGCGGAAAGAGGGAAGAAGGAAGAAGCAAGAGAAGGACGGGCGGGGTCATGGCGGAGCAAGAGCAGAGAGGGGAGAAAGCAGATCGGAAAGAGAGCAGGGTGTGGAGGGGCTAGGGAGGGGAAAGAAGAGGGCGGGGAAGAACAGGGCGGGGAGAGAGCAGGGTGGGGAGAGAGCTTGGAGGGAGGCGGGCGGCGGCGTGGTGAGGCGAAGCAGAACTGCAGGTGAAGCCACGGACGTGCGAGGCGAGAGGGCGGAGACGGGAGCGAGAACGAAAGAGAGAGTGGGCGCGGAGGGGAAAGGGCGAACGACGGACGAGAGCGGAGGGGTGGCGCCAAAATTGAAGAGCGGCGAGCACCGGAAGGGAACAAAGACACGAAGAGAATGCGACGATGCAAGATTTGACGGGGAGTTTAAAGGGGGCCGGATGATGGAAAATGAATTATTACGGATGGCTCATTGTGCAGAGATGTAAAGTCCAATGAAGATGTTATCCGTGGCAGTGAGGCCTCGTGTCATATGCGTAGAAATGACATGTGAGGGGAGTGACGAGAATGTCACGTGATCTTTAGTGCCGGGTGTCGCCCGGGTGTTGTGAAGGTAGGGGAGACCCGCGACTGACATCCCCTCCAACGCGTCACGGAAGTGTCGTATCGGTCGTTTTGGCGCGGGGGCAGGTGCATGCGAGAGAGGCGCAACGGTGATAGGCGGGCGCCCGGGGAGCACATCGGCATTCAAGGGCAGTGAGCGGGGAGCTGAGCGGGGAGGGTGGTGAGGGCGGGGGCGGGGGCGCGGGTTGTGGTTACATATTCATGTAAACCGGCGTCCGCCTCGCCACTCTCAGGCCGCGCCGGGGCTCGTGGATGCAGGGGTGGGAGCGGGGCCGGGGGCGGGGGCGGGGTTCCATGCCTAACTAAACAGGGCGCAAGGGCGCGCCCATCGTCCGTTCGCGTTGCCCTGCGCGCTCTTCCTCCCTCCAGTGGGCGGGCGCTCCTCTCGTTTGCAGCACATTGCTGCACTCGATCCATCGATTGATTGATTGATTATTTCGCTTTCTCTGGGCGACAGTGAGTGCAGTACATAATTGTTATCATGGGGAAAGGCTGTGCTCTTCGGTGGATGGATGGTAAGACCCGGCGCTGACTTGCACGTCGGCTTTCGAGATTTGGCTCTATTTTGGTATCTCTCGACAGCGGGCACCTCCCCAGCGGTGACAATCTCTTAGCGCCCGACTGGTCCCCCGACGTGTGTGGAGTGTAGTGAAGGTAATGTAAGTAAGAAGTGAGGGGAAGACAAGGAAAAGGAAAAAAAAAGATAGCGTACCCTCCATGATCCGCTTGTTAGGGTACTTACTGCCCCAGCATTCTCCTGGTGTAGATCAGAGAAGTCATAGAAGACTCACTATCAGAGTACCCGGGCGATAGAATTCTCCTCCGGATGGGCGTGTGAAGTCGGCGTAGGTAGTGTCAAAAATGCTAACATCGCTGGGACTCGAACCCTAGGACTTTCTGGTCAGAGTCTTATCTTGTCTCTTGATTAGCGAATCAGTGGTTTTTGCCAAAAATTACATACTTAAGGGAGAGATTGTTTTTTCAGCAAACGTTGATGTTTATAACTACATCAGTCGACATATTAGTCGAGTAGTAATCATATTCATCAGTGACAATACAAAAGATTCTCATACAATACATGTACATTATTTTACAATACTTTGCCAAATGACATTAAATTCTATAGAAACATTTAAATCTCAAGTAAAATCATTTCTGCTGCATAATTGTTCCTATACAATTAGTGACTATGCTGAGCACCAAAAGAATAAAGTAACATTAATGTTCACAGTGATCTTTAATGTATTCTTTACTATTTGAACTGTATAAATGTAACTTATCTGTGAGCGTCTTCTAGTTTTCAGTGGGAAATATAGTTATTCAGATTATCGTTCTCCGTGTTGTCGCGGCAGGAAGTATTATTCCTTCACCTAGGACATGATGAGAAATAATAACCCAAATTTATTGCTGATTGACCCTTGAAAATAAATTTTATTATATCGGAGGGAATATTATGTTAAAAATCATCACAAAAAACGCTCAATTCTTTCTGTATTCAAAATTCAAGTAGTATATGGCTTAGGGTAGGGATCACAGAATTATGACAACGTACACAGAATTTACTTCTCCCCGTGTCACCTCACAAAGAGTTTTTAACTGTTTTTGACGTAAAATAAAACATGTCTACGCAGTAACAATACTGATGTCCTGAGCCACTTCATCCGACAATTTCTCGAAGGCAAGCCGTCATTATGAAGGTGAATTCTTTGTGAAGGTAGCGATTTCTGTTTTTAGACGAAGAGTCCCAAAATTAATAACGAAGTACAAAATGTGAATTCAAGATACAATTTAGTCAAAATTATTGGTGCCGTTTTTGAGAGAAAATCGTTTAAACAAAATTAATAGTAGCCTATATTTCACGCAAAATTACGCGAAAAGTACTCGAGTTTTGTACATTATTTGAACATGATATTATTTCAAAATCTATCTTTACGGAATAGATTTTTTTAAGAGAAAAATCTCTATCTTCATAACTGTAGTAGTAGGAAGATGCCGAAAAGATTGATTTTTTGTAATTTTCGAAAAATCAGAGTTTTTATCGAAAATGAGACCTACACCAATGTCTTAAACTCTCTTCACACTACCAAACAAGAACATTTCATCAAAAACAATGGAGCCATTTTGTGTAGTTTAGAAAATATTCCAGGGGTTTCATGTAAATATCCCCTAAAATTAAAAATTCTAATTCAAGGGTTGTGACATCCGCCAGATTGGATGTGGAAATATCAATTACGGAGAACATCGGGTGAACGGTTTTGCCGTCATTCGGTTTTTCGTTACCAAGGACGCACAAAACATGTATTTTGGGTACACCACGTGTCACAGAATTTTCCCAAATTTAGCAACTGGATATATCCTCTTTTTCGTTACCAAGGACGTGTAATAAAGAGGTTTTTTTGCCGCAAATTCGCCGCTCTTTCCCGCAGGATTACATAACTTTCTCTTCTTAAGCGAGAAAGTAAATAATCTCTACCTTCTTAAAGCGAGAAAGTAAATAAAACTAAACTGAATCTGTATTATTTCAATCTGCTAGTTCAAAACTCCCATCTATAATTGAAGTAAATTCATTCCTTGCATTCATTAATTGCGCTTGTCACCCAGGTAAAGAATGATCACCATCTAGCAGTAGTATCAAATGCTTTCCAAGTACTGTTGCTGCCGCAGACGTTGCATTCGCCGCCAGGCGCGCCACCATCTACGCGCCAGTGTTTTGTCGCGCTTCGCGGGCGCTAACCGGAAACAAGCGAGCGAGTCTGGCGAGTTCTGAAAGCGGAATCCTTTAATCCCGCCGGCGCCTATGAGCGTAAACTCAAATTGAAGGTAGAACGGGCGGGCGAGGGAAATGCGCACGGGTAATGAGGTGACGCTGAAGGGATGGAAGGGGGGTGGCAAATTCTAGTATTTTATCGGACGTCTCTTATTGTTCCGGTCGGTGGAAACTGTGCGGCTCGGAAAGCAGAGGAGGTGGGGACGGCAGTAGACGTGGTGGCGTTGGTAGTTGTGATGACCATGGTGTTACAGATGAAGGAGGCACAGGCGACGAAGGAAGACGAGGTGCTCGATGGCGTGTAGTTAATAAGGCTACAAATAGCGGAGAATCTGTCAAATGAGAAGAAAGATTCTGGCACAACAGGCAGTGGTTCTAGCAGAGGACGTGGCAGATGGTAAGGCAGAGGATCTGTCAAGGTACGACAGAGAATAAGGCAAAGCATATCGCAAAGTAGACAAAATATCTGGCAAAGTCAACAGGATAGGCAGACGGTACGACAGGGTATGGCAGAAGAGGGGGGAAAGGCCGGAGACGATTTGGCAAAGGATCTTTCAGAACCTAACAGAATATCTGTCAGGGGATATGTTAGAAGATGTCAGAGCATGACAGATAATCTGTCAGCGGCCGTGAAAGCCCCTACGGCGGCCGAGGCGACGGAGACGCTGTCGGAAGAAGGCGGGGGAGGGCGAGGTCATTTGCGTGCGGTAACAAACCGCGCAGGCTGATGCCGCTCGTTAGCAGCGGCGGGCGGCGCGGCGCCCCCGGCCGCGGCTCCACTTAATAATGCGCTGCATAATGCAGCGGCGTAATCGCCCGGCCGACGCGGCGCGGCGCGGCGCGACGCGGCTCGTCAGCGCAGTTGACCTTCGTTACAGGCGCTGAGTAAACGCATTAGACTCGCAAACCACGGCCTTGCACACGGCGCTCGGTTTCTTTGTTGGTGCTGGGAGGTTTCGCCCGTAAATGAATGATGCTCGAGAAGACGCGGTTTGTGACTACTGGTACGCATTCGCTGGGAATTCGTTATGTTCTCTTCACGTGTTACTAACTTTTCGTAAGATTATTCTTTTGTCGCACATGAATTGATTTTGGTAAGGGTATTTTTACTGATACATATCAGTAGTTTTATTTTAATAAAAGGATAAAACTGGTCACAATTTAAATAAAGTTTATTACATAGTAATTATGTAAATACGTTTCTTATTTTTAATTTATTATCCTAATAAAGTCAACACACTCTAGTTTTGAAAAAAAAATTTAATATAACTTTTTGATCAATAAAAGTTCATTTATTGTCAATTAATTATTATTAAGTCATTTCTTATTCTAATGGTTGGGTAACAAAACTAAGTTTTGTTAACTTTCTTGTGATTGCAGTTTCTGATTTTAAATCCAAAAGCCTATTCTAATATTGGATATTTTTATTTTTTATTTACCCTAAAATATGACCTCTTTATTTATCTTAAAGTATAATGCTGTATTTCAGAGTTGATATTCTCATCCTTTTCATGTAGTAAGCTTGTCACGCTCACACCCATCTACGTCAGCCTTTTTGCGCTGTTTTCTTTCCTTCTATTTCTTTCACACTCTCATGTCTCGCTCACTCTTCTTCTCATTCGACTCCTTTTTTTCATAATTCAGTATCAATATTCCTAGTGTTAATGTGAATTTTCTTGGTAATATTTTCATCATTTTCTTCTCAAGATTTAAATCAGACACATACTTTATTGTCATTATTACATGTGGTTAACAAATCTCTCTTAACAGGCATAGTCATTATTGGACACATTCTAAAGTTATGTACGATGGGTTGCGTAGGAGAAAAAATAAAATTGATACCACCTTTCCACCCATACCATCCTCACCCCCATGTTTCAATAATAAATATCCTAAATCAATAAATCTCTGAATAAATAAGTATTCTGAATTAATAACCACGAGGATGCGATACCACATTCCACGTGCTTTTGTGTTGTGAATTATTGGAACCTACGAAATACCTCCAAACTATAAACCTCACGGTGATGTTTTCCAAAGCTGCTTTCCACTGCGCTATAACTATCGTTTTTTTCACTGCCTCTCCTGGAATATTACATCCTTTTTAATACAAACTAATAGTTAAGAAACATGAATTATGCATTTAGTGCATTGTGTGAGCATATAAATGCTATATTTTGTGATCATTTCTTCATATTTCATTTGCGAAAGGTACATTTATACATTTACGAATGCGCAATTTAAATTCATTTTTGTGAAAAATGTGACAAAAAGGGTATCTGTGTAGTTTAAAAAATCTTATTTTATTAGAAAAAGTACTACTAGAAGTCTCTCGTGTTGAGTAAAAAGAATAGAGAGAGAAAGATAAAGGGAGGGAGAGGGAGCTCATTTGTACAGATATTTGGTTTGAAGGTAGGTTGGATTTCAAAACAAATTTTCAATTGCTATTTAACTTGTAACAAGTATTTACTCCAATAATACGTTCGAATCAGAATAAATAATTGAGAGTATAACATTATTTTCAATCCTATGAAATTTTCTTACTCAAATTATCCATTCATTACATCTGAGATGGCAAATTAGCAATTGAAAAATGGAAATACGAGACTAGTCATTAATTAACAAGATTTCTTGATTATATTTTATGCAAATTACAATATCTAAAAATTATTCTAAACATTTGATGATATACGATAAGGCTATTTTCGGCAATATATCTGTCTACGTAGGATTAACAATTTTTATTCCTTCTCGAAGTCTTCCCCCAATCTGAGCTAATAATTCCAACCACACGACAACCCACGTCACTTCTGAAGCCGCGGAAAGTTAACCCATGAATTCCCCGTCTCACCACGCATCTGCGGTTGGCACGCCTGCGGGGCGTGCGGGGTGCTGGTGTCGCCGCCTGGCGGGGAGAGTTACGGGCTCGTAAAAGAGGGCGCTCGCTTCGCCGCCGCCGCCGCGTCGGGGGTTCCCCTGCGTTTCCATTTCTGAATACGGCCTCTTCCCACCCCGTCCGCGGGGCGCGACAGACGGTTATGAGGAGCCATCGTTCTTTCCAGCGCCCAATGGAGGACACAGGCCCGCCACTTAAATAAGATGAAGATATCCCGCGATCCCCTAATCTGGGATTTATGGCCAATTACGAGTATTGACGACCACAGAGCTTTGCGCGCCGCGTTCCCGCGCGCAGGAAATATCGCTGACGGTTATTTATCTGCCGACTGCGGAATATGCGAATTCGAGGTTTCGGGTGTTGTTGTGTGCCAAGTGTATAAAGGCAAAGCCAGCAGATACGCGAGGAAGTCGTGTTGCGCCGGCAAGAACGGTAATTTACGATAACTGCTGTTGGGTGGTAGACGCGCCGCTCACAGGATCGAGGATCTGGTGCATTGGGTCATGATGTTTTTGTGCGGCTGCTCGCGCGTTTCGCGGCTCCCTTGTTTCCATTGTTTTCGGTTCTTCTGACGGACTTCGGGATTCCTGTGAATTTGTACTCGCGGAGCTCAAGTGCATGCGTTTAACAATGCATGGGAGTACTTAGACCTCATCTCAGCCAAAATAATTTGATCTATTTAACAAACTCTGTTATTAGTTCATTTGATCCAAATAATATATGTGGAATTTCCTTGCCAATTCTACCTTTTGTATTACAAGGCGATAACAATTATAAAGTAATTCTTGTAATTATTATCAATATTGATTATGGATATGATGACATTTAAAATACATGATTCTTTGATGTGTAGAATTTATTTCTCAACCAGTACACTTCGTTTTTAAGAAAAAAGTACTAAGATCACAAAATGTGTTCTCCTATGTCTAAGATGCCATCGAATAGAAATGGTTAATGCAATTTATGCAATAATCGTACTGATATAATTTTGAAATTATGTGACATAAGTAAGATTTCTAGACTTAAAACATGTTACATTCAATACAATGTTTAATTATAAGTGAAAATTATCTTTTTTAAATTGCAGATAACTTTAATCTCAATTTCAAAATAACGTTCTACAAAACTTGAAACATTCATAGCGACCAAGATGAACACTTTTAGTACTAGGTATTGTATTATACCTAAAAAAAACAGATAAATATCATAAAATATTGACATCAATAGAGAATATAATTAAAAAGTGAATATAGTAAATACAGTATATTCATTTATTGTGTTAATTATTTCCCACAAAAAAGCACAGAATTATGATGTAAGTCGTAGGTTCGTTTTGTTCCATTTTTCGATAAACAATATTGTGCTCTTGAGAATCGGTTATTCGCAGCATTCAATGAAAAGGCAACTTTTCAGACAAAAGTCATTTTAAATTCTAATGTATACAGAAACGTACATTGTCGGAAAAGAGGTCTGTTATCTCGATTACAGTTGCTTATTAATTTATTCTCTCTGGTGACTGATTGAGTTTTTATGCTCTGCGTTACGACGAGAGTGCTCTCCAAACGGGAGAGCTACTAAAACAATAACAATCGTAATTGAATTTCAGATATTCGTAGAAAATTAATAATTGCAAAAGTTAAATGAGTATGCAAATTGTGTAGAGGCGTGAGCCTTCTGTCGCATTGCAGCAGACTGCTTGCTTTCGCCGAGTGAAATGACTGCGAGAGAAATTTTTAGCACTGAAACGAATGTCTCTGAATACTCAGCTTCAGTGTTAAAATATGCTTATGAGCATTTGGCATTAGAGCAGTTCTAAAATTGTATTCCAGGAGCTCTTAATGGTTGTTTTTGCTCTAATGCTCATTAGCACTGTTTTAGGCGTGATGTTTGGTACATTCACTAATGATAAACTAATTTCATGCGCGTTTACGAGTCATTCAGGAAATAATTACTGAAAAACTTGGTGTCTTTAAATTCAGCGAGTAATTAAAATTTTCGTGGTTTATAGGTTATTATATGTTTTCATTTATATTAGTTTTACTTATGATCAACTACAAATTTGGCATAGTGAACATAGATATCCGCTACTCCTTGACAAGTTTTTTTCTAAAAAAGATTAACTTGCTGTAGTTTTGTAGACAATGAATTACGTAGTAGTATATTAATTGATGATTTCATCCAAAGAGATGAAGTCAGTAAATAATTGAATATTTTCCTTGATTACACATTTATAGTCCAATGCACCAGTACCTAACATGGCAAAATATAATAAGTATTCATATTTTTCAATTTACACTGAAACAAGATGAATTGGAAAACAACAAATAGAACAACGACAAATGATTAGGAGTACATCCAATTGAACTTGGTTTTTAAATAATAAGATATGAATGACTTATGGGTTTACCATACTTTTGTATAAAGAAGAATGAAATATTAAGAGACTTTAGCAATAAGTATTATTTGCAACTTTTCAAAAAAATATACCATTATTGAGAATATATTGCAACCACAATTCTTATTTGTTTTCGATTGTATTTTAAAATTTCAATTGTAATTCTGATTTAATTCTATTTTTTTAATATTATTCTAAATTTTATACATAAAGGAGGGAAAATTTGTAGTTAAATTAATTGTTTTAAAACTATTACAGAACACCTGAAGATGCGACCGAGTCGCGAAATGTGTTTTATGCAAGATGCAAATATAATGTTTTAAATTTAAACATCAATTGTTTGTTTTTCTCTAATATATGTAATTATTATTTTTAAATTTGCAAATTTCGAACATTCAGAGAATTCAACGAAAATGAAACTCGCGCCATTATTTTAACCATTCCTCCTTCTATCATTGGTAAATAAAAATTTGAAGTAGTTGTTGAGAAAAAATTGTTAAAAATATTTAAATTTGCATGTATTTCTCGCAAAATTAAACGGAAACTATTCAAATTTTAAAAAGAATAAAACATGACTTTATTTTAAGATCTGTGTTCAAGGAACAGATTTGAATAACGAAAAATCTATCTTGCCCATTGTTTGTTGCAGGAAAACGCCTGAAAATTGCACTTTTGCAAGTTTCGAAACAATTGAGATTTTAACATACATGAATCCTGGACCAATCTCTCAATCGTATTCTATACTACCAAAAAAAGCAAAGTTGAATTCATGAATTTGGTGCAATTTCCGAGAAAATTTTGAAGTTTATTTTCAGGCTTCAGGTAAAGTACTCCCAAAAATTAAAATATCCGTTTGAAACTCCTAAAGCCTCTAGTTCTTTCAGATCGACCGGGGAATATCAATTTGGAGAAAATCGACTGCACAGTTTAGGTGCCAGTGTAATCCATGAACGAACAGGTAGACTTTTGCCGTCAATCCATTTTTCAGTATCATTTTTCGGCTACAGCACATGTTAGAGACAGTAATTTACTATAATATGATATAGAAACAGGATTTATCCACTTTTTTGTAACCACGGCCTGATATAAGAAGTTTTCTGTAGAAAAATCGCCGTTACCCGCTGCAAGATTGCAACATATCTTCACAACTTATTTAGTAAGAGTAAAAAGTTAAAAGAATTGTCAATTCAACAAAGCGTTGTCATTAAAGAAATATATCTACCTTCAATTCATGAATATTTACCAATGCGTTTGTGTTAAAGTATTTTAACAACGTAAACAGTTTTTCCGAAACCAAAAAAGAAAAAGAAATGTAATTCAATTTGTGAGTAAATGGGAAACATTACTACAATTTACTTTTGATATTTTCTTCACAAACATGATCAGAAGAAAAACAAAATTCGCGATGATCTATATATCTTAGGTGAATTTTATTTAAATTTTATGCAATAAGTGTTAGAAATGTGTTGTTTGTTTTACAGGTTAACGGGAAATCAGAAAACATATTCTGGGCATTCGGTGTTATCTCGGCCCTCTGGGCAATGGCGGCGTCGAGGAAACATCTCTGGGGAGTCCTGTCGACACAGTTTCTCGCCTTCACCTCCTCCTCCACTTCTTCCTCAGCCGACTGCCCCGGCCACTGGCACCACCTCCAACCTTTCCACGGCACCCCAGCCTCCGCCGCCCGCGCCCGGACCTTCCCTCCCGGTTATTCGCCTGCGCCGCGGCAAAAAGTGGCCAGCAACTGTCCCTGGACAAACACGGCGGGTGGCCGGTAATTTCATCTGCCAGGCCCGCCCCTCGCTCCCTTCTGCTGCCGCCGCCTGCCACTGTCCTTCAGCCTCGGCGGCGGCGGCGGCGGCACTGGGCTGCGAGATTTTATCCCGGCGCGTATCTTGTCAGCGCCTCCTTTGTGACCAAGGCAGTGGAACGTACACCTAGATAACCATATCAGACTGCGTCGCCTCCCACCTCCACGTTACTGAGAGCCCTGCTCCGCGTTGAATGAACTACTACGTTTGTCCTTATCCGTAATATGAGTATACTATTTTCATTTGAAGTAAAAATAATACTGGATATATTACGAAGAATGTAGCATTACGTAGAAGTTGAACATGACGTTTTTTAATAGTTTGAGATGAACAAGAATTACAAAATATATGAAGAATTTATAAACTCTATGTAAGTACTTTAAAACTGAAGGTATTCACTGCTTAGGATTAATATGGATATTAAGAATCCTCTTTGCCCTTTTCAGAAGTTACCGCAGCACACTAAAGTCAGTTACCCAATTCCACGGCCCTCTACTATTACTATTCCACGGCCCTATATTGTTAATTCAACGAGCTTGATTTGATCAGCTTTTATTATGATTTAAAAAGGAAAGAGAGGTTGTTTCTGAGGAACATTTTCCATAATATTTACTGTCAATAAAACCAATAAATGCTGATATTCATTTGGAAAGAAGACTCAGACAAATTTACGACCGCCCTGAATAGGACATAACTGAAGAAAACATTCCAGCTATGCTGAAGCGTGAATCCGGGTCCTTGATATTAGAAAACGTGTGTCTAAATAAAATGCTGCCGCGTCCATTACATTAGAAGAATATAAAAATGGTCTATTGGAATTTTGATTTTTTACGAAGATTTAATTCGTTATGCGTTGTGCTCATATCAGACACTTTTTTATAAAATGACGTTTTAATTATTGAAATAACGTTAACATAACTTTTACTAAACATCACTAATAACGCTATTAAAATATTAAAGTGTCGATATCTTGTTGATAGAAAGTTCCATCACATTTCCAACAGTATTTGTATATAATTTTCACTCTAAGTTAATATAATGTAATGTGTTATATATATATATATATATATATATATATATATATATATATATATATATATATATATATATATATAAATCGGAAATCGGATAACACAAACTCTTATGACAAGACCACCGATTATTTCAGTCCCTGCCAATTCGTGTTAACGAGAGTTTACTGGAATAATAAATAGTGGAGACCCGTCCGATTAAATCTCCCGGGAAGTTTAAAGACGAATCCTTTCAGTTTTGTGGATATTTATTTACTTTACCTTACCTAATCTTTAGGTACTCAGAAGAAAGAAGGGATTGTGTGAATAGCGTGTCCTCTCCATAGTTTGACATGGCGTGTCCTGCTAGGGTCTGCTATGCCCTGCCCTGCCATGTCCTATTCAATCGCACACAGCTCCCAGCCACTGTCGTCGCCCTGTGCTCTGTGCTGCCTTCCCTGACCCCGATACTACCCGCCTTACCGCCATGTTGTGCGCGATGTCTACATTTCTATAAAGTAGTTTTTCATAATATCAAGGTTTTTAAAACATATATACAAATGTACGCTAAAGCTGCAGATATCAGGAACTTCCAGCTCTCAAATGACTCCTTGTTTGATGCGATTAACGGAGTAGTTAAACCCGAAAAGGGTGTTTATATTTAAAATAATATATAACAATAATCAGAGCAATTATTATTAATTTTTATTATTACTATTATTATTATTATTATTATTATTATTATTACTATTATTATTATTTCAGCTGAAGGTATAGTAACAAAAAAGTTCAGGAAAAATCTAAAAATAATGGGATTACTTTAACGAATCGTGAATTACTGACAGAAAGCAGTGATCCTGCAAACATGTCATACAGTTCCCAAATTCTTGGACTATCACAAACTATCACATATCGATCTTCGGAGTCAGAGTGAAATATCTCGTCTCCTCAGACACCGAGCTCTTTTCTTATCGCGGCAGGAATGGACAAATTGTATCCTGCACAAGCTGCTGAGAATCACAAGCGACAATAATAATAATAATAATAATAATAATAATAATAATAATAATAATAATAATAATAATAATAATAATAATAATAATAAGGCGCTCAAGGGGTGCGATGTGTCAGACAAAAACCTCTCGCACCCAACTCCACTCTCACCCTTCTCGCGGGGTGCCCTGTTAAGGCGGATTCCCACTCCAAGGTTGTGGTAACCAGCCCCTTCGGCGGAGTGGCCTGCCGAACTGATGAGAGATGGAGGTTCTGATGGGGCTACTAGAAGGTAATTCCAGAAAAGGCCTATCAGGATGGTACTGATCACTCAACTGGATCTGGACCTAGGAAGGCGGTGGAAGAACCACTCTGAGGGTCAACAACGGCTTCCAAAGCCTGAGTAAGCAAGGTTACAGTTGGGCCCTCCCTACGGGGTAGTACATAGGAAAGCAAGGTTGGAGACTTAGAGGTGGCAGCCCCATCACCAATCAAACCCATAGAAAATGGAGATGCAAAATTCTAGTCATAGAGCCTCGGAAAATGAGTCGCTGCCTGGGGATCGTCAGGGCGCGGTTGGAGCCAGTGCTGACCGTGACAGCATGCAAGCCACTGATGGTGTGTTACTGAATAGGCGGGTACACACCAGGTTACCCGAAAGCACTACAGCCAATGAACGCAGCAATCAAGAACAACTAGCTGCACCTGCCGACAGTGCTTCCCGGACAATACTCGGGACCACTCAAGCAGGCCTGCCACGACGGAGGATACAATGGACAGCTGAAATGAATGAAACAATAGTCAGAATTTATCTCCGTGTTACCCGTTGCGGAACAAATTGTGTAGGTTACCGGCAGGAAATTTACAGAAACTTTTTGCAACAATTCCCACATCTCTCCCATCTTACGGAACAAAACATAGCCGACCGAAAAACATTAATCTATAGGTCAGAAAAATATGTCTCGCACAGTCGAATACGGGAAATTGAGGCTGAAGTTCACTCAGAAATACAACAGCATGAGATTTCAGAAACTCCAGAATTAGCTAGAGCAACCTCTGAACTACCAATACAAGATCTGGAACCCAGCTTAGTGACACAGAAATCAGATAGGTCTTTAACCAACTTAAACAACAATATGAGCATGAAAAAGCCAGATACTGGGGATTTGCTCCTCATTTTAGACCTAAAATACCTAGGCAACACAATTAAAAAAAACTGGCCACCTTCACTAAGTTAGCAAATGAAGAAATACTTGTCAATGAAGTCAGACAAATTACGACCTATGAGCAACTAGACTCAATTATCTACTGCACATCGCTAGCAATTGTGAAGTTAAGTGTGGGGAAAATCCTAGAATCCCAACGGCCATATAGCCATCGAAAAGACTACACACCACCTTGGAAGAGACGGCTGGAGGGAAGAATAAAACAACTTAGATCTGACATTGCCATTATCGAAGCCTTTCAGAAAGGAAGCAAAAAGACGCGCATCAGAAGGAAAGTATCGAGAATCAGGAGGAAATACTGCAAACATGCGCAATACAACGAAAATCAAAATACATTTGAAGTCATAGATACTCTCAAACAACAACTCAGTGTCTATTCGCAAAGAATACGACGCTACACCAAAAGCTTGAAAAGGAAAAAAGACAATCAGGATTTTATTAAAAACCAGAAGAGGTTCTATGAGAATCTGAAAAGAGAAGTACATTCAGGAAAGTTACCGGAGAAATCAACTGTGGAAGATCACTGGACCACGATATGGTCAACAGAAAGTCATTTCCAGTCCCACGCATTATGGCTGACAGAAGTGTCGGGCGTATCAAGCAAGACCGGGGAAATGGAAGTTTCCGATATATCAATGGATGTTCTAAAGACAGCTATTAACAAACTCAAAAATTGGAAATGCCCTGGACCAGATGGACTTCATAACTTCTGGTTTAAAAGATTCACCTGTATACATGAAATAATTCTGACTCTCATTAATCATTTTCTGAAACACCCTGAAGAACTACCGACGGCCCTGTGCGAGGGATCACTTTCATGAAGCCGAAATCTAACAATGCCACAGATCCCGGACAATTCCGACCCATCACATTCCTCAACGAGCTATATAAAATCATCAGTGCGAGGGGATCAATTTCTGGCATCCAACAAAAAACGAGATTGTATATTGTTTCAAGGGTTGGGGTGCAAAGAACAGCTCGTAATCGACAGTGTCATCATGTCTCAGGCATCCAACAAAAAACGAGATCTGTATACTTGTTTCATCGACTACAGGAAGGCATTTGACATGGTCCCGCATGACTGGCTGATCTATGTTCTAAAGCTATATCGTGTTAACCATGCAATCGTAAGATTTCTTACGAACGTAATCAATCACTGGCAAACAACAATACATATGTCCTCAAGTAGTGAAAGAATTGTCACTAAGACACTGAAAATCCGCAGAGGTATATTCCAAGGCGACAGTCTCAGCCCTTACTGGTTCTGCCTTGCTATGAATCCCCTTTCCTCCTTGCTGGAAAGCATGGGAGTTGGATATGAGCTGAAAGGTCAGAGCAAACATGATGTGAGTCATCTAGCATACATAGACGATATCAAACTGTACTCAGGAACATTACATGGACTGAAGAAGCTCCTTCATGTCACCGAAAGATTCTCAACCGACATAGGAATGCAATTTGGTATCGAAAAATGCAAAATCCAAAGTATAAGGAAGGGTAAACTCATCAGCGAGGTAGAACATGAAACGCTGACAGGGGAGACTATAACAGCCCTGGAAGAAAATGAACTTTATAAATACCTCGGAATTCAACAAAACAAGCTGATAATTCACAGTGAAATTAAAGAAAAGCTGCAGGTGGAATTCGAGAAGAGAATGAAAGGTTTATTCAAAACCTTCCTCAATTCACGAAACCTAACTGCAGCGGTTAACATGTATGTAATACCAGTAATAACTTTCTCATTGGGCATCATTAAATGGTCCAGGACGGATATTGAATCCTTGGAAAGGCTTATTAGGGTCCAAATGAGCCGTTCCCAATACCACCACCCCAAAAGCTCAATTCAAAGGGTAACGCTTCCAAGGAAGATGGGAGGTCGTGGTATCCTGAAAATAAGTAATCTCCATTTCAAACAGATTACCAGTATGAGAGAATACTTCAGGAAGAAAGCGTTATCTTCTCATCTACACAAAGTGGTACTTGAAGCGGACTACAATTATACACCTCTGAGTCTCAATCAAGCTAATATAGAACTTCAACAGCCCTCTTTCCAACAAGAGATAGATCTCTGGAAGCACAAAGCAATCCATGGGAGATACCCAGCTGAAATAGCCAATCCAAATGTAGACGTAGACATGTCGTACAAATGGCTCAGCATTGGATATCTCTACCCAGAGACTGAGGGTTCATGGTTGCCATTCAAGATCAAGTCATTGCAACCAGAAACTATCTCAAATATGTCATCAAAGATCCAGAGATGACCTCTGATAACTGCCGGGCCTGTGGCCAACGCGGCGAGACAATTCAACATATTACAGCAGGATGCAGTGTACTCGCCCCAACGGAGTATAAGAACAGGCATGATATGGTGGGTCGAATTATCCACGCCCAACTCGTCAAGATCTGTGGTTTAGCACCATGCCATGATACACCATACTATAAGTATATCCCGAAGAATGTACTAAAAAACAATAACTATAAATTGTACTGGGATCGTAGTATTTTGACGGACCGTACAGTACATCATAACAGACCGGATATAACACTCTGGAATAAAAATGAGAAGAAAGTATGGTTTGTAGACATGGCAGTTGGACACCAGCAATCTCGCTACAGCATATCATACGAAGATCCAGAAGTATAAAGAATTGGCACATGTCGTGAAGGAGCAATGGAACATCTCGGAAATCAAAACCGTTCCCGTGGTTCTTTCAGCAACGGGCGTCATCCCGAAGACTTTAAAGAATTCACTAGAAACGCTGAAAATAAATAAAAATGCCATAATAAATATCCAGAAATGTGTCATACTTTGTACATGCACATTGGTCCGAAAATTCTTGGGAAATGAGTGTGTTTAGTTGCTATCTTAATCACATTAGCATTTATGAACATTATAAATGTTAAATTTTTATTAGTCTATTACTGTTGATTTTTATTGTTGTCATGCTTTGATGTATTGTATCTGTATGACTACAATCTATGTACCAGTGAATTGTGAATGAATAAATAATAATAAAATAATAATAATAATAATAATAATAATAATAATAATAATAATAATAATAATAATACGACATTCACAGTAGAATATTAATTTAAAATTACCTAAATTTCCATGAGATAGTCAATATCATTCTCTATTGTAAACGCTTCATGATAATGAAAGGATTAGCTTCAATCTCATAACAAATTCAATTCAAAATTGGTGCTCCTTTATTCCAGGGCAGCTCAACCTCGCCGTATTGTTTCGTTTCACGTAAGCAGCTCATCCCCAGTACTTGACGGAATCGCCGTACAATGAACGAAACACGACCTCCTCCTCCCGTTCCCGATGGAGCGGAGTCTTGGCGCGGCGCGGCGCGGCGCGGCGCAAAGAAAGCGGCGCTTTCTAAAGCGGACGACGATTCGTGAATTGCAACGCGCGGTTTTTCCAGTGCTTAATCTCCAAGGCGCCCTAAGTAAGCGCCGCCCGGCGCCGCGCGACGAGACAATGGATAATAGCGCGGCGTCTGAGCCCACGCTCATTAAAAGCGCATTATCTTCTCTTTTCCGCGACATTTCCCCCTCAATTGGAGTCGATTCCGCCTCCGCCGCGGCCACGGCTTCCCGCAGCTCGACGCCGCCTTCCCGAGAGGTGGAGGGTGGAGGGGGGATGGGGTGGGTGATGGAGGAGGGGACGTGGGGGAGGGGAACGAACACAGAATTGGGGAAAAATACAATGGTCGGTTCATGGAATAGGTGAAACCCGTGATATGTACAAACAGGATCATTTGGATTGAAATATGTAATTTTATTTGTGGAGAATTGACTGATAATTTTATTGTATTTATCTCGTTCAATGCTACCAGAACGGGGTTGAAATGCATGAAAACAACGAAGATAACTACTAAATAAATGGGATTAGTACACAATTTTTATAGTAATATTTAGTTTGCCACAAAATGTTAGAAGCTATGTTATCCTTTTTATAGTCTTTCGAAGCTTTCATTTCCTGCGATATTCACCCCTCACTTAAAGTCTATTCCTCCGCCGCCACTGCCACGGCTGCCGCAGCTCGTCACCGCCTTCGCGACAGGTGGAGGGTGGAGGGGGATGGGGTTGAGCCAGGTGGGAGGGAGGAGAAGGCAGTACTGGGGTGCCATGGTCGGCTCGTAGAATTGGGACTGTGTCACGTACACCCAGGATCGTTTGGATTTGAACGTGTAATTATATTAAACGGGAAACACACTCATATTTTTCTTGTATATTTTATTATCAACGCTGCTGGAAATTGGGGGACGAATTCATCAAAAGCATAATGGTAGCTGAAAAAGGATTAATATCCTATGTTATGATAATATTTTGTTTGTCACCAAATTTTAGAAGATACTCCTATGTGATTTTTACAACCTTTTGAAGCTTTAATTTTAAAGACTTAATAATTTTAGTCTTCGAATGCCAGTGAAAAAATTCCCGGTAATGAGTTATGAATTAAAATTACCAAATGCAGCACTTTAGTTCAAAATATTCCCCTCAAGAGTAGTATTTCTTGAGTTCCTCATATTTTAAAACTATAACACAAATTTTAGCATTCACGTAGAGTATAATACATTAAATATAGAAGTTTGAAAATTAAATATATTTTCGGTAGTACTTTATTACACCAAACATAAGCCACAAAAGAAAAGACCCAAACTCCATAGTAAACAATGGGAAAATAACATAATATGGAAAGAAGGTTAAATAGTTACTGTTAATATGAAAACAGATACGAAAGGTACAGGGGATATTCGC
Organism: Teleogryllus oceanicus; assembly: GCA_964035755.1. Classification (NCBI taxonomy): domain Eukaryota; kingdom Metazoa; phylum Arthropoda; class Insecta; order Orthoptera; family Gryllidae; genus Teleogryllus; species Teleogryllus oceanicus. The sequence continues at coordinate 90,336,916 of CAXIVR010000007.1, forward strand.
GTGTGTGTCTGCTTGGTTCGAGCCGAAATCGTTCGACTTCAACCATTTCCGAAACGATACAAATTACCCACGCGGTGCCATATACTGCGAGTGACGCGAATGAAAGCCTCCCATCCGTCAAGCTCGTTTCAAGATATCCCGCGAAGCGTTCTCAGCTGTCAAATCGGTTTGTTCATCACGCGTAAGAACACAGTTACCTCCCAAATTGCCCTCCGCCCCGTCGCCCCAATTATCGCCCGCGGCGGCAGAAAACGCCAAATTGCCGCCGCATTGTGCGCGCACGTGGCGCCGGAGGTGGCGGCGGCAGAACGACGCACACACAGGCCCACTCCACTCAACCGCTCGGCCATAACACACGAAAGCTAACATCATGCCTCTGAGAAAAAGCCAATATAAGCATTTTGTACATATTCTTCTAATATCGTTACTTATGCACCAAGGACCTTACAAGGGTTCCAAAGATCGAGTGGGGACAGAAAGCCGGAGGGCTTTTGTCGTCTGTGATCATTAGAAGCATGGTACATTAAGGTCATGGTACATAATTATTGTATTTTTTTACCTAATTTTAATTATTCATATTTACTTATTTATTAGTTGTTAGCTTGACTCGGATTGTCATTTCGTATTTCCCTCCCATAATTCGCTTTCATTATTTCCTCCGTACGAGGCCATGTAGCAACATTCAACTGTTTTCTTATTTCCTTCGTCACCACGATTCTTTCGATCCAGATAAGTTATGCAGTGAATATAGAGTTCCGTATTGAAGACAATAACAAGCAATAACGTATTACAAAAAATTTCAATACTGTACTCTTATATCGACATTATGCAACGCAACAGCTGGAGATTGTCTGTTAAACATTCTGACGTCTATTAAGAATAATCCAAACAAATGAGGAATAATAAAAGATGGTGGATTGTATTCAAAGAAAAGGTTTTTCTTCTTTTTATGTTTTTCTAACAAGACCATGGTTTGCGAAAGGTATTGAACGACACACGATCGGTATCACGAACAACAAACGTGTTTCATTATTTGCACTTGAAAAATACTTGTTTGCAGCAAACAGTTTCCTGGATGCTGCGTGCAAGCAGTTAGTGAAAAACCGCTCCAGCAGTAATTCAGTTTTCTTTAGCATCCTAGACTTTATTACATAACTACACCAAATTTACATAATCAGAAATCGATTTAATCCAATATTTTCCGTTTTCATCGAACACGTTCAGTTCAAACGTACTAACGTTGAAAGTTTTAGAGTCCCCCCCAGCGTTCTCTAGTCGGCCTAAAGATGTTAATAACCATTCGTTCTTCTTCTTGTTGGTATATGATGGCATTGGTCAAGCCACAAAGAAGCACGGGGTAGATCGAGTGACCGCTCCCGCACCAATGTAATGAGGGGCAATCGCATATTTAACCAGTGGTGCTAAAACAGTACATACTCTTTCACCCTTAGTAGTGCTTACGTAATACTATTTGTACAACACGTTCTCTCCGAATTAACAGATCTCAGTTATAATTGTTTGTTAAATTCAAATTTTCGAAAAATTGTACATGATTTTATTTTAAAATCTATCTTTAAGAAACAGATTTCATTAAAGGCAAATATCTATCTTTAATATTTTCATTGCAGGAAGACGCTGAAAAAATTTTGAACTTTTGTAATTTTCGAAAATGTAGAGATGTTGAACGAAAATGAGACCTGCACCATTCTCTTAAACGTTCTTAACACTTTCTATCAGCAAAATTTAATAAAAAAACGATGGAGATATTTTTCTGAAAGTTTGGAAAATGTCTCAGGGGCTTCATGTAAAGTAACCCTCAAAATTAAGATATATGTTTCCAATTCAAGAGGCCGCAATATCATCCAGATAGATTACGGAATATCGATTTTGGAGAAATTGGACTGAACTGTTTAGCCGCTAGAGTTGTTCACAGACAGACTGACGAACTGGCTGACATATATTTTGCCGTCATTCGATTTTTTGGTATCAAAGACCCACAAAACATGGATTCTGACTAAACCACGTGTTAGAAATTTTTTCTAATTTTAGCGACTGGATTTAACGTTATCGACGTTACCAGGGCCCTGTAAAAATAATTTTCTGCCAAATTCGCCGTTTTTGCGCAGCATTACTTAACTTTCTCTCTACTCTGCAGCGAGAAGAACACAGGAAGTTCCCCCAAAAAATGACCGAGACAGAAAAACTAAGAAAGGAAGACAAAAGTAGTAAAACGGTTATCACAAGCCGAATATTTTTCTCGTTCTCGTGGGCGAGAAACGCTAAACTAGACTCAGGCCCGCAATACTCTGGCATCGAGAACACAATCGAGAATGGCGTCTGGATATTCTTGTAGCCAGTAATCCTTAAGCAGTTTGGCAGACAGAAACACTAATTTTTATGTGTGTTCTTGTTCAGAGTCTGTCTTCGCAGATATCGGCAATCGAATCGTATACGAGGATTGAAGCAGACATCATAATAACTATTTTTTTACAATGAAATGTTATAGGTTCACCCAATTTTATTTGTCGCGTGAAGGAAATGTTGTACTAATGTGTGTTCTCAACAACAAATGGCTGTGTGTCTCTCTTAGTACAGACAGCAATGTGAAATCACTTGTGGCTACAGCCGTGAGAGATGAATGTAGCTCGTTTTGAACAGTGCTCGTACACGAAGATAGCCGTCGTCCATGGGAAAAGTGCCCGAGATTGTCACAGGGCATTTGATTGATGGGAACAATGCCTTTCCATACCGGAGAGTTGCGAGATGGGCATGAGAGGATGCATAGCAAACAGTGGTCAGCAACCCACGTGACGAGCTTGCGGACCGATGTGGCTCGTGCGGTAATCAAACATCTGCCTAATTGGGCCTTGAGACCGGGCGTGTAATGCTTATGGAATGTTGTGAACTCGTATGTGCTGTAATGCTTTGAAACATGAAATCACTAATGTCATTTCAAATACCTTATTAAATACGAGAAACCCAATTTTAATGTGCCGTTAAATGTCCATGATCTTAGTTCATACCTTGTTCTTTCATGTATGTATTTAACTTTTTACACCCGTGATCGTATTTTTACAAAAGAAAAATAGTTGCCGTGACGTACGCCCTAACCCTCGTGTTATGAGAGTCCCCTCACGAAGACAGCTCTGGGCCCCGCAAGGGTTACTCCGATGGTGCATGGTGTTTCTACAGGTTGGTTGGCCTCAGTGGTACGAGAATGGGGACAGTATCATCATAAATCGATAGCAGTGTAGCCCTGAAGAGGACCGCGACATGTCGGTTGAAACGCCGGCCCCTCAGCCTTCGATGCGGCGTCACCCGGACAGCCCAGGACATGACTCTGGCCGCGGAAGCCTACGATATCATCATATATCATCAGAAGTTGTCGGGTTCAAACCCACTTGAAATATTTTAATTTTCTTAAGACATAATACCCTCTGTACGTGGTAAAAGAGTTGGCAGTGGTAAGCAGCAATGCAGCATGCTGGGCCAACTTTGAAAATGTTCGATAACCCGATACCTACTCTCCCCGTCGCGGGTGCAGCAAAGAACAAATTTTCAAAGCACAGAAATTAGATAGCAACAACTATCTACAATATGTTTAACATACTTTTTTTATTTTTTAAATTAATATGTTATGTTTAGTACTGAATAGCAATATTTTCCCATTAATAACTGTTTCATGAACCAAAAATAACTTTTAAACTAAATACGGAGAGGATTCCATTTTCTTTATGTTTTCGAGAAAGTGGAAACGTTTTTGCCCAAATAAGCGTTCCTTGGGTCTGTAACATTATCAAAAGCATGGTACGTAATTCTGAAAGTCCACTCCGACTCAATTAATTCCCTTTTCCCTCCAATACGCACTGCACCTAGAATTGTTTACAATAATCTAGGGTTTGCGAAACAAGATCAGATCATCAGAGATTGTTGGATGCAATCGCTTTAATAACAAATATACAAAAAAAAAAAAAGAAATTACTACTTCAGAATTTTCAGTTGATCAGTGTTTTTATTGATAAATATTTGCATTGTATGGTACTATATTCTCCCCACTGATCTATTTATTTCATATCCTCCGAAGAATAGATTTTGAAAATCATGTCCAATAGAACAATCAATGCGTTCGTCAGTACTTTATTTTTAATTGACTGGCTGCCATCAGATTACTTACTCGGTGGAAACAATACATTATACCGGGTACAAGTTTGAGCGATTTGTTTACCAGTTACCTGCGTTCAGAGTTTGCAAGTTTCAAGTAAAATTAATTAATTCAATTGCTGCCGCTTATCATTATATTAATATTGTTATTATTATTATTATTATTATTATTATTATTATTAACAGTTACCGCCATACTCTTTTGTTAACTATATGGGTTAAATATTTATATTTTATCTACGAGTATGTTAATCGAAAGACATTGATTTTGTTTTGATTTCAAAGATTAGTATCGTCAGACATTAATTGTTTCCGACTTGATTGTTTGATTTTGATATGATTCACAAGGTTTTCGATTTGATTGACGAAATTTTTTTCCGTACGATGCGAAATTAAATTAAGAGTTCATAAGTGTAGTTTTCTGTTGTTTTATGACATTTATGACAGGACTCGCATTTCCCACGAATAAAGCTTGTAATAATGTCAAGGGTGTTCTTATCTAACGTGGACGTGAACACACAAATGTAAGGATAGCAGATTACTATAGATATGCGCTGCCTAAAATACAGGAGGGGTCAAATTCAACGTAGGACCTTCTTTTCATTAAACATTTTTATTTATTTATTTCATTTGTAAATAAATATAACATATGATCAGATTTAAAGTATAACTTTGATGATGTAGTTAACAAATACAATTAAATTTATGTCGAAGAGCCATATACAGTTTGTCCACATGGCTTGGAGAGCACCTTGGCGCAAATGTATAACAATGCTCTCACATTCTTAGATTAAAAGAGGGAAATATAAGGGATTGAACACCTTGACGAAAACAAAATATTTCATTGCATGTTATTTGTTACGTAAAGCTACATGGTGCCTTTCAAGAATTCCCCCCTCCCTGCCCTCCCTCAGCGCACGCCTGTACAGAGCACCGATGTGACCAGAGTCTGTGCCACATCTGGCCAACGCCGCTAGCCGAATCGTTTACTACACTCCGTGAAGTCACGGGGGTGAAACGAATCCGAGGCTCGCGGGGTTTTGGTTGGGTGACTGGCTAGGGAAACCCCGGGATCAAACGATGTCGAGACCCTAGCCGAGGGGATAAAAGGCACTGACTGCGACGTGACGAGACTTCACAAATATAGTAATTACGCAGTAACGGAGGATTACTCCAGAGAAAGCGCTCAACGCCCAACAAGGGTTAAGAGACGCGTTGCGTCAACCGCGACGCAACAAATCCTTCGCCCGGGCGGTTCGGAGCGCCAGGCACTGCGCGGTCGCAGAGGGGATGGCGCTTGCATGCGTCAGCGGTGAGCCCGCCCGTCTCCCGCTCAAATTACCGCCGCCGCACTTGTTAGTCGTATTGTTGCGCAAACGCCCCCTCCCCCCACCCGGCACTTCTGAACGACGCAGCAGCGCACTCGGCACTCGCGTTCAACGCGGCGCCCGCGAGGCAACGGAGCGTCCCAGGGTATTGTTCCTCCAGTCTTCCCTAAAGAGAGTACCGCTGCAAAGGACGTTTGTTACGCGCACAAATTTTGCATACTTTATTATATTGTTTTTAAGGCTTTTGGACTAGAATTTTTTTTTTTATTCAATTGTGTAATATTTTTAGTTTCCATTAATTTATCGTCTTATTCTAGATAATAACTTCCTAATAAATAATTCAATGTATGTGTTACGTTCATATTGATTCCTGCTGATTTATACAATTTGTTTCTAGGATAATTATGTCTGTTTTAAGATTGTTTCCAGAGTGGAGTTTAGTTCAGTTATTTTAATATGTATCTATTGACTCTGTATCAAAAATAATGAAAGTTAATACCTCTATTCAATATGTGTAATATTCCATTTTTACGATATTGTTTCAAATAATCCCTTATTTTCCATTAATTTCTTGCCTTTCTCAGGTAATTTAGCTTACCAATGAATAATATAATGCTGTATGTGCTACTTTAATGTATTCCGGGTAATGAATTATTTTGATTCAAGGATGATTATGGCCGGGGGTTACTATTCTTCAATCATGGGAATATAGTTTTTCAATTCGACAAACTTTTTGTAAACTCGGAGAATGATACTGTTACAATAATTGAATTGGCATTTCCATGTCAACTACTTTAATTGGCAATTTATTTAAAAGTGCAATTAATTGGTGTGGACTACAATTTCATCTATCGCTGTTTCTATAAATTGTACATGTGAGATAGACCGTTCCCTAATTCTTTACATTGTCTTTGCCTTGAATTACAATTTAGTTTCTACTACGAACATTGTGCTTCCGATCGTACATAATTTGTGATATCTTCTCATCTCTAAAATGCCTTTTTTATTCGCAATTTCCCAATAAACGATTTATGAATTAAACGCAAATGTGGAAGCCACAAGTCTCCCTTTACGAACAAGCACCGCGAATTCCAACCAAAAGCGCAGCCGTAGCGACCAACTACTCGCGAAGGTCGCTTCCCACGGCTGCCGCAAATGGCTGCCCAGCCCGGGGGAGGCAATAGGGAGATCAGCGCGCTTCCGGTCGAGTCGGTGATTGTGGCGTCGCCAACGGAAACTGATACGACAAAGGTTTTTAGTAGGGATGAAGGAGGGGCATGTGAAGAAGAATGGGGAATTCGAACCTCAACGGAAGCGAAAAAAGGAGCAAAAAGAAGGACTGGAAGATGGAAGAGTAAATGTGAAGTAGTGGAGAATCGTAGGCAGAGAAATGGCAATGACACGGCTGAAGCAAACTACCAGTGTGGAGTCGGAAGTGTCGAGACAGAAGTGTGGAGGTGGAGGCAGAAACAGAAGTGTGGTGGTGGAGGATAAAGTGTGGAGGCAGAGACAGCAGTGAGGAGGCAGAGGCAGAAGTGTAGAGGTTGAGGCAGAAGTGTGGAGTAGAGGCGAAAATGCATAGGTAGGGGTTGATGTGGAGGTACAAGCAGAAGTGTGCAGGCAGAGGCAGAAGTGTGGAAGTGCAGGTGTAAGGGCAGAAGTGTGAAGGCGGAGGGTGGAGCATGGAAGCAGAGCTGTGGCAATGAAGTGTGAGTGAAGGCAAACGCATCGACTCACGGTGGTGGGTGTGAGGCAGCGGAGATACGGTGACTCCAAAGGGAGGTGAAAGTGATGGTGGGGACAGCTTACATTCTAGCAGAGGCAGCAACGAAGTTTGTGGTCCTGTGGGGGTGTTAGTAAAACCGGCAGCGTCGGCATTAGCAGCAGCTGTAAAGATTCCCGATTAGACTGAATGAACGGAGACAGCAGTGGAGGTAACAGCAGCGGCAGATAAGTCGGTAAGGTTTGTTGTGGCTTTGGTTGCGAGTGCGGGTGGGGTCGGAGGGTTGGGCAGGGGCAGGGCAGAAAAAGTGAAATGGGCACGGTAGTGATAAGTCAAAAAAGAAAGGAGAATGGGGACGGGCGTGGGGACGGGCGTGGGGACGGGCGTGGGGACGGGCGTGGGGACGGGCGTGGGGACGGGCGTGGGGACGGGCGTGGGGACGGGAGATGATCGTGCAGTGAGAACGGGAGATGGCGAAGCGGGGATGCCAGCAGGGTTGGGACCGGAAGCGGGGAGAAGCGCGTGGCTGGGAATGGGGCGGTGGCGGGGGCGGGGGCTGGAGTGAGGGAGACGAAGAGTAGGGGGCGTGGTGCCCGGTGGCGGCGCGCGTCCGTGGCCTCTAATAGCGGTCACCAGATAAAAGGACGGTGTTTAATTTCTAAGCTTATCAGCGACCGGCTCGCGAGTAATCCTCTTACACAAAGAGGATAAAAATTCCGTTCACAATGGCCATAATTACTCGCCAACCGGCAACCAGCCGCGGGCGCCGCCACGCCACGACACCAGCGCCCCCGCGCCCGCGCTCCGAGCCGTCGCCCAGGACAAATGCACATCATAATGTAGCGCAAAAGAACTGCGAGGATACTAATAAAACCTTGTGTGACTTATTTTACGCTCGTCGCTGACCTCATAAATAGTTTCTGGCGGTTAACGAACTGCATAATCTTCGTACCGACAGTTCCATCTTCATTTTTTTCAATTGCGTTTGTGTACGAAGTGATGCAGTTTCTGCACATGGAAGGTTAACGTTGTTGCCTTTGTAACACCAAAGTTCGAGAATAGTAATGGAGACAAAATGAATCGAATGAGATGTTGCTCGATAGTGTTTGGTGAATTACCGACATGAGTAATTAGTGGAAAAGTAATACGTTTTGGAAGTGACTGTAGATACTGTTTTATTTGTTAAACTATTATTACGATCATTTTATTTCCATTGTTTCTCATTTCTTTAACTATTATGTAATTGCACTGGGGTAACTGATAAGGCATTTTCTTTTCGCTCAGCACTGTTTTGTTGCCTTATGTAGCATATCCCGCGATTTAACTGGGTTTCATGTTGATTAATAAATTTATTATATTGAACCCATTTTCTTGGCTTCATGAGTGCCATTGCCTCAATCACTTTCGTTTCTGTGTGGTGCTCTAGGCGACTTGGAAACACCACGTGCGCGATGTGTTTACTTCGATTTATTTTCCAGCGGCACAGCTTCCTCTCCGCAGCCGGCTCGACTCCCTCTGCATGGGCATTGCGTAATTCCTCCGCTCCATTTGACCACAGCTTAAACCTCAACCTCTGTGGGACACCGGCATCGCTCTGCGATCAATTGCTACCACGCACGCCGCGACACGTCGACACTTCGTTAGGAATCGGTGGACCACTGGTCGTGTTCGCTTTTCGTTTTTTATTGGCAGGAGTTTTGACTCGGCGCCATCAGTGTTTCCTTTAATTATTTACGTTCGTTTGCGCGCTCACAAAATACGGCAACACTTCCGCTTCGTTCCTTCGGACTTTGATTTAATTCGGGGGTGCGTTGACGCATTGTGCGCGTCGAGACAAAAGACGATCGCCGGCACGAGAAGCGCCCCTTTCCTCCTTGGCACGCCTCCTCTCTGCTTCGCTTTCTTGTGGATCTTCGCGCTTTCTCATCCAACCACCACTTGCGCTCTCTCTCTCTCTGTCTCTCTCTCTCTCTCTCTCTCTCCTCACTCTCTTGCCTTCTCTCCTTTTCCTCTCTCATTCATACTCTCTCTCTTATTTCCGTCTCTCATTCCTCTCTCTCCTTTCTCTTTCTGTCACATTCTCTCCCCGCCCAATCTCTTCCCACCCGTTGGGCACATTTTGCTCACTAGCTCAAGTTGCTGGCCGCTCGCTGTGTTCGCTCCCTCCTCTCTCTTGGCCCTCCTCAAACTCTCTTTCGCTCTCCGCTCCCTTGCACCTCCTGTTACTTTCCCCTTTTCTATTTCGTCTTTCTAAACCTTGTTTTTTGCCATTTTATTTTCTCTTTTTGCCCATTATTTCCTTGTTCTTTTTTCTTTCCCTTTCATTACCTTCTTTAAAAATCTTTCCACTCTTTCTTATCCACTCTTGTGTGGTTAATGTCATTTGTAATATTCATTTACAAACATAAATCAATGTTTTTAGTATGTGGGTGATATTTCTATTAAGTATGTAATAGTTTTTCACTTCTAGTGTGGAAGTATTTCAATAATAAGTCTGGACATAAATTGTGTGTACGCGTCTATCTCTTTCAAAAAGATGGAAAGATGAAGCAGAGACAGTAATGTATGGTCATAAACAATCAATTGGTGTAATCTTTAAAACAAATAATTTCGGAATATATACCGTCTGAATTGCTTCTTAATATGTTGGGAACAAAAATAATTCATTATATTAATCTAAATGAAAGTAAATGATGATATAAAATATATTACGATCACTTTCTTTATTCTACCGGAAGGGTTCGCGAGCAATAGATCATTTCAAAACGTAGATAGCGCACTGTCATTTCCACCTAGAGAAAAAGCCAACGGTAAGAATAACGAGAGAAGCGGCAGAGGGTATCTGTAAGAATATAGGGGACGATGAGAACGAATTACAGTAAAAAGCAGAGCACAGACGTTAACATCCAAGTGGCACGAACGACGCTGAAAAATTAATGAATACTTCACTACACACAATATAAAAGGAAATTACGTTTTGTATTCTAAATACAATAATGAATTACAGAAAAATGGTAGCAATCTTATCTCGTGTAAAATAAAAGATTGTGAGAATGTGCGTCGGAAGATCGTGAAAAGGGTACAGCGGAAGAAAAGAAATAAGAAGAGTGAGGAAAATGAGGCACATTGCACACAGAACGAAGAAAATAATGGAATTCACAAACAAGACGTTAACAAAGAAAAGTTCGCACCAGCGGCCGCATCTTGAGCACCGGCCGCCGGGCGCGGCAGGAGGCATACCCCGCAAGAGAAATGGCCAGTGAAGCAGCTCGGGGAGGGGGGGGGGCGGGGGCGGCGGCGCGGGGCGGGGGGGGGGGTTGAGGGAGAGGCGCGGGCAGTGAGAGTGGCGGGAGGGGAGGCGGTGTCTGTGGCGGTGCCGGGGGTAGGGCGGGGACGGAGACGGAGACCAGGACGGGGCGGGGCGGGACGGGGGCTGGACGCGCCCTAAAAGTTAGCGCTGTTTCGTGCCGCGGACAGCGTCCGCTTGCAGACAGCACCGCCCGCCCCGTCCTTTGTTCGCGGTCTCTCCATTAGCAGCGCCTGCAGCGGCGGCGGCGAAGCAGCGCGCAAAAACTTTGCCTCCCACGCAACGGCACACCGCAAGTTTCCGCGCTAGTTTTTTTCATCATAGAGTTTCATTTCGACGTCATAAATTACAGACACCTGTTTATCACGCGACCGCCCGAACGGCGCCGAAGCTCTGGTGCTGGACCGATATAAATTGTTGCGCAAAAAATGGAAATAAAATTTCGAATAATGCTCTTTCATAAATACTTGTAAACCCACGCGAGCTGGAGAGTTGTACGGCAGTTCTTGTTCATTACGCAGACCAAACTTCACACGTGTGTAAATATTCATAAATGTCCGCATTAAACCGATTTATTTGTCATATTTTGGCTGCTAAAGCCCCGTCGCATTTAGGGCGGCTGGCTGCGGGGGCCTCGTGAGTGGTAGGCCCGGGGCAAAGCTGCAGGTTCCGTATTTAACTCAATTATGCAGGCGGGCAGGCGGTGACGTCACTGCGTGCGTGCGCTCGTTGCGGAGTGTGCGGAGGTGCGCAGAGGTGGGCAGAGGTGGGCAGGGGTGGGCGGGACGGGAAAAGGCCGCGTGCATTTTGCTGCTGCACGTTTCAAGTCGTGTGGAGTGCTACCCATTTTGGGGTGGCAAGCAAATTGGGAATTGTGCTCGTTTGAGGCAAAAAACATAGCAGTCAAATTCAACTCGAAACTAAGAGTTGATCCGGGAGAGATGGCTCGGGGCATCAACTGATGTCACTACAGTCCCACTGATCGGGTGGTCCTAAGTTCAAGTCCCGACGGGGGCAGGATTTTGGACACTAGATTGTCAACTAGGTCGAATTCACTTGCTGTATGGAGGAGAATTCTAGAGGACGGCTGCACTGATCGGTAGTTTTCCGTAGTTTCTCCGATCAACGCTAGGCGAATGCCAGAGGAGAACAAACTGGTCAAGGCCCGCGCGCGATCTTTCCTACCTCTTTCTTGTCCTGTCCTCTCCCCTTACACACACACACACGGTCGGGAGCTTACAGCTTGTCCCAACTGGGGCGGTTCCCCTCTAGTGGGAGAAACCTGGTTGAGGGAAACCCTGCTAGCTGACGGTACGTCGGCGACGGATCTCGCCATGCAGCGGAGGAAAACCACCGCCATCCCTCAAGCAAACACACTCACCACATATACGGGACTAATGACTATAGTAGTTGACGCGCCCGGAATCACTAATAATGAATCAATTATGAGTTGGGTCGAAATGCAACTTGATAGCTTATGAAAAGTCGTTATGACACTTGGCGCTGAAAGGAAGTAGTTTTCCCATAGTATTTCCTGTCCTAGTTATTTACCGCTCGAACTATTTAGTGTGTAAAGAAATATTTTTGCCTATTAAACATTTCTATAATATTCGTATTTTTGTATTTGTATTAGGCCATTGTGGGTCCCGTAAAGGACAATTTGACATCGGGCCGTTATATCGCTGAGTTTCCAGCCGATCACCCAAATAGGAATCCGCGACGTCTCGAATTTGCTTAACCTTCGTGACTTCGTGACACTAACGAAACTATCTATGCTAGCAATGCCGGTTACGCGATCGTGGTCTTTCTGTAGAACGTCCCCTGCATCCGTCTCGATGATCGAGGGACACCACGAAAACCCCAGTCAGGATGACCGGCACCGGGATTCAACCCGGGTCTCCTGAATGCTAAGTCAGTTGCGGTGCACCTTAAGCCACTTCACTCCGTTTCTATAATATGGTGGGTGTTAAGTATATAACAATGATACAATATTATTACATAGTTCATTATGAGAGCCGTATTTTTTACTGAGTCAAGTGAAAATGGGTTAATACGCATTTCATGTTCTCACGTTTTCTGGGCAGGAATTGTTGTTTGTTGTTTGATTCATTTTTTCGTGTTTCCGGACGTGTAAACTGCTTTTGTCATTAGTCCCGTTAGTGTAGTGCATGTTTCCCCCCGCTGGATGGCGAGATCCGGCGCCGACCTACCGTCGGCTAGTGGGGTTTCCCCCTACACCGCCCCAGCCCGGACAAGCTCTAAGCTCCCGATCAGTCTCCCGGAATATGTGGTAGTGTAGTGCATATTAGTGTAAGTGTGTGTATAAGGGGAGAGGATAGGACAAGGAAGAGGAATGACAGATCGCCCGCGGTCCGTGGCCCGTTTGCTAGGGTATTGCTCCAGCATTCACCTGGTGTTGATCGGAGAAACCACGGAAAACTACCGATCAGAGCAGCCGGCCGCTAGAATTCTCCTCCAAACACGGACTGAATTCGATCTAGCTGAAAAGCTAGTGTCGAAAATCCTGCCGCCGTCAGGACTCGAATCTAGGACCTCCCGGTCAGAGGAGCTGCCGCCCCCGGTTTGTTTGTTGTTGCCTTCCCCTTTATGAAGACAGGTATTATCATAAGAGGTGAATAATTATGAAAGAAATGATAAATAAAAATAAATAATTTTTTTATACAAAATATAAAAATAAATTAAAAAATGAAAATTCACTTGGTAACCATGATGAGTTGCTAATGTTAAGCCTGCTCATGTTTAACTGCCAGAGAGAACCGTCCATGTCTGGTATTTAAATACAAATATTCACTTAACTCTATCAATAAAGATAAGTTTTTCGTGTGGGAGGTGTACATGGATGTGGATGGTACTCCCAAATCCATCTGACGGTACGCACTCCATTGGTCGTAAATTTACTTTAAATGGAATAACTCTACCATGACCTTGGCTTAATTCAGCTTTTTTTAGGATCGGCAGAATTGAGCGAAAATTCAAATTAAATGAGCAAGCGTAAAGGCACGTTTAGGAACTCGAGCCTTCAATTTACAATGACAATTTAAATTCATATTTAAAATGAATTCTAAAATCATATATTGTATCTAGGCGACTTTACTGGCCTTTTGCATTTACTTGCTCGAACACTTTAACGGAATTGTCTGCAAATGACAAATACTCTGATAACATTGATTCAACTGACATTTGGTCTCCAAACCCACCATTCAGGGAGTGATGCATGCTAAGAAATTCCATTAATAAGAGAAGAAACCAAAATCAAAGCAATATGAGAATATTTTTTTCGTTAAAAATGAAAAAGAAAAAACACTCACAACAATATGTCGGTGTAAATGTTATCTGATATGTATATATTTGTATCAGAAAAATGTGCCTCATACTCTAACAGAATTGAAACTAATTAGTTAATGCTTTACAATTTTCTTAAGCAAATTTCAAATAAAATTCACCCATAATTTTTTTTAAAGTGAAACTACACATAAAGAAAAACAAATCTTACCTTCCAAAGTAGTCTAGAAAGAATCAAATATAAATATAAAATTGTTATAATACACTATTTACGTAGAAATTCAATACTATTGTACTGTAAAAACGTTCAAAACTATGCGTAGAATATTGTGCAAGTAATATAAACTTTACTTTTGCTATTCAATATTTTTTTCATGTTAAACATGAAAATATAATAATTTTATACTGTGCATGCTATCCTTGAAAATATAGATCTAAGCAATTTACCCATAATCACTACTCCAAACCAATACAAAATGGTTTCAAAGTTTCATTTTTCTCACAAAAATCGATTTATTTAATATAAGTTACACTGTAACCAAAAAATAAATGAGTCTCTAAAATGAGAGTAGCGACAAAGATGAACATTTTCGAGTACTTAAATGTCAAACTGATCTCAAAAAGTTGTGGTGTTATATAATAATTTTTCACTTTGAGTATTATTCAAGAATTTCTCGATCATTCCCACAATCAAAACGTATATTACTACTATCAGCAAAATTAATTTTATTTTCTCCATTTTATTATCTGTTGATAGCTTCTATCCTCGATATGCACCATAAATGTTTATCTGTTGATCCGAGAAGAGTTCTATTGAGCTAGATTTCCATTCTATTACAACTATACTAAACTGAAATCTACTATAATCTATAATCAATATTTTCTGTACTTATCTTTGTTCTACAGACGAATAAAAAAATCATTAACAGCTGAGCATTTATTGTAATAATTTAATACCTTTCGAATATTGTATTATTTGGAACATACCATATCTCCCACTTCACATCAATGTCTTCGTGCCAAGACAACACAATTTATAGAAGGCAACAACACGTCAAGACATTACGATTATACTTCGGAAACAGACTGTTCCAAACGTGTCTACGAGACGGTGAGCTGAAGTTTTACTAGCGCGCGTAAATTATTTGAAAAGCTTCACTACAACGTACTCGCATTAACACTTACACAGAATTTATGGAGGATGCTGGAACAATATGTGGGTCAATTTTCAGTTTCAGACTTACATTATTCTACTAGTATTGTAATAGAAAAGTTTTAGGTATACTAGGCATGGATTTCGTTGCATATCGACGGCGATTCGTTGGCAGCAATTGTTCAAAACATAGGCAACCCGCATCGTATTTTCTATATTTTTCTTCTATATTAATAAGTTAAAATTATTTTAGAAATTATAAGAAAGCCTAGCACATTCCCGGGACAACATGGAATTAACCTGCCCGACCCGGTGAAAAACGGCCATCAATTTCGAGGGCAAAGTGGGAACGAACAAACAAACAAACAACTTCCGCGCCCAACCGCATTACCCTTCCTTGCGTTCGCGCAGTCCGGCAAAATCAGAAACCGAACCTTTTAGCGGCAACGAGCCGCCCTCGGGCGTTGGCGAGCTGTCCCCGGGTGAGGTGCAGCTTACACGGCCAGGTGTCGCGCGGCCGAGGCGGGGGCGGGGGCGGGGGCGGGGAGGGCCACGGGGTGGCGCTGGCATGCCTGGCATGTGGCGGTACACATTCCAGCGAGATCCGATGAAGCTTCGGTCGCCCGCTCGCCCCTCCCCCTCGCCCCCCGTCGGCCGGCCGCTGCGGCCGCGGCCGGCACGCGCTCTCGACGCCCCGCTCTCTGCTCTCTGCTCTCGCAGCCGCTGCACTGCCAGGCGATCCGCGCAGCTCCCCGGGCAGCACAGGCTAACAGCGCAATGCCGACATTAATCATTGCTGGAACGAGTCCGTTTCTCATTTCTGATTAATCAAGCGGCTACTTCTAGTGTAAGCACATTACTTACATAAATGTTATCGTAATAAATTAAGATATTTTAAAGAAGAAACGGATAGGAGAAAAAGTAATGCAAGCTGAAGAGTTGGATTTGAGAGACTCAGATTAAAAAGAATAATTACATTATTATGCTTATTTTTATAGATCGTAATTCTGTTCGAGTAATAAATAGAATCATTTATTAAATTTTATATAACTATTATTTTTACCTAAATGTGGTTTTAAAATTGTATGACAGATGCACAATGCGCGTTTTTATCGTCATCCTTTTTTACAGAACTTCATTTATTTCAATTGGTTATTTACATTTCACCTTTCATCTAATATTACATTACGCACCATATTACATATTAAAACAATTCATCTATTTCGCAGTATGAAATACTTCTAAATATACAATAAGAACTACTTCTACGTACAATAATGTGTACCAACTATCACTGTTACACCGAAGACTGGTTTGAGTCTCAACAGACCAAACACTAAATCTATTGCATAAAAGAACGCCCATAAAAACTCCACAATAAAGCGGCACACTGAACATTATATTTGAAAAAAAAAACGTAAAAAAAAAATAAGTTTCTAGTGGCATCGTTATGTCGTTGGCAGATGCACAGCACGCCAGCCAAGTCCCTCCGCACCGACCCGAGAGAGAGCCTGCCACCACTCCACTCCGCCCTGAGCTTCCCTGCCGTGCGCGGCGCTAGTGTCGCCACCGCGCCCCTGCCTTCCCTGCTGCAGCTGCTGCACCCCCTTCCATGGTTCTTGTAATACCAACATCATTTCTGTTGACAGGACTCTCAACAGCATGGCGACGATCCGGACGGACTTTACTGGCGCACTGGCGCCGCCTACTACTAATCCTCTTCTTTCCGGATTAATAGTATTTTCTGAGACATTAACAAGTTAGCCAACTGCAAACCAACGAATGCAGGAAGGGAGTCTAATGGGCTCGAGGGTGCAATGACCTCAGAACCTTCAGTTATGTTGCCAGCACTAGCTGTTACTTTGGCTCATTCTTAGGAAAATCGTTCTAAACATGTGAAACCCCATTATGTAGATTTGTATTTGGTATTTTAGGATTGGAATAATTCGTATTTTGCCAGCCATCGTTGTATTTATAATATTTCCTAATACTTGTTAAATAGCAAACATTGCTCATCTTTGGCCCATACAGAAATCCTAGAAATTTGTAAGGCTTATTTTGAGACACTAATTAAATATGTGTCTCTTCGCTCTGTCGTTATTACGAACTACTGATACTTACTGAGAACATTCGATATCGGTTGGAAATAGTAAGATGTGTGCAAAGCATCGCAATCGTACCGATGGTATTTTGCCTAAACCGCGTCATCTTTATCTTTCTTTCAGATGATAACGAAGGGCTTAGTTTTCCGAAATAAAGCTACAAATTGGGACTTTCTCCACTCTCATAGGCCTTTCTTCACTCTGATTCTTTTAGCCTCAACATGGAAGGTTGTTTATGTGTCGACTGATTGACATGTGTGGGGACAAATTGACAATATTGTACGTTGATTGAATGATTGCCTTGCACTTTTATCAAACACGTACGCCTTGTCTCTTGATTGGGTCAGCTAATATGAAGTGTTTGATATTCCTTTAAAACATGCACTACTTTTCTTGACAAAGTTTTGCTAAGAACTGTAAAATGATAGCACTCAAAGCATTACAAAGCAATTTTTGTAAGCTCTTCTGTTTTAAAATTTCTTTGGTTCCACCTCAGTTAACTCGGCGTTTAGAGTTTGCGTTCTTTCTCAACACATTTTATCATTTAACTACGAACATAAGAAATTTCTCGGACAGATCTGTTCTAAATTGAAGTTGAGTGTCTAATGGGGCATTTAATCTCACAGCTCTCAGAAATTCTAAACTCTATGAAGTTTTTTTTTGTTTTTATAATAGTTTTTATTATCCTTGTTCGACATTATTATGTCTTTCAAGGGTATGCATGAAGTACTGTTCAATTCAATTCAATGATTGATAAGAAAATTCAAAATGCATTTACAGCTTAATATTTCTTTTTCGGGGATACTAGATTTCCTAGAAGAAAACTGATGTACCAGTAGTAAGTATCATCTGTGATTTTCATTTGTTGAATACTATACCCTCAAAATTTTAAAGTGATGTAAAAATACCATTGAACTCTCTTGAATCAATTCAATCGACATTATGAACTGGTGATAACGAATATTGAAATGAAAGTTCGCCCAGAGTTAGATTGTTTTAGCTGAAATTATTTCCTCGTAAATTTGAGACACACTGCAAAGTAGAAAGTGAGGGAGAAAGTTGCTGGAAAACTTGAGTGTCATCAACAATCTACATCAGACCTTTAAGGGGTTTGAAACACTTTGTAACTATAAGTTTGATCGAACAGTTACACTTATACTAAAAATATGCACAAACGTGTATTGAAAGTTCCATAGAGTGCATTATTATTCATCTTATCTTGCAAGTCCCCGAATACAATAGTACATTTTAAAGAAAGTTCTAGGAACCAGCCAACAATTGAGATAAAGTATTGGAGATAAAGTATCAAATGGTACGTTCGAAATTCAATGAACATCATAGAGAAAGTTAACACATTTTATATAATTAAAACGAATTCAAATAATTGAAAAGTTTAATTTATAATTTTATGAATAATAATTAACACTTTCAGGAAACACACCCCATTACCATCCATCTTAAAATTTCCTCTCTGCTAACAAACAATATTTTCACTTATCATCTGTTCCTCTCAGGATACCAGCGTAGGTTACTTCATTCTAAAACAAGATTTTGCTTACTAATTATACTACGTGCCGAAGCTGACTCTCAAATGAATTCAGAATTAAAAAATGAAAACAATTAATTTTCCCC
The DNA here is from genome assembly GCA_964035755.1 of Teleogryllus oceanicus. Lineage (NCBI taxonomy): Eukaryota > Metazoa > Arthropoda > Insecta > Orthoptera > Gryllidae > Teleogryllus > Teleogryllus oceanicus. The sequence goes on from CAXIVR010000007.1 coordinate 90,355,625, forward strand.
AGGGTATATACTATATTGGATAGGTATCAACGAATAACACCCACATCATACTTTTTTAATGAAATGTTTATTTATACTCTGTTCATATATTTGAACAAAAAGTAAATTGCAGTTGATTGATATAAACATCAGAAGCACTTTTGCACCTGCTAGGCAATCCAGAGGCTTGAAATTTACGGTAGAAGTATTGGTATGGCTTTCTAATTTGTTAACATACTGACAAAAGATTTTTTTATTTCTTCACAAACTGTCGGTATTTTAAAATCAGTATGAATCACATCGTTTCCAACTTACCAAGGTGCATTCAAAATGTTTCTTAATACTTTAGACTTAAATCTGTGGATAGTTGGGTATTAGATTTGCTACTGCTGACTAATGCTGTATGCATTAGGTCTAAACAGGTTTTAAGAATAGATAATAAAGTATTTATTTATAAATCTAAGTTATTACATAGTCTATTCCTAACAATCAAGTCTTTTTTTATAATTTAACTGGAGTTCTATTCGTTTATACACAGTATGCTTTGTGGACGTGTCTCGTATCAAGACGAACATCTAAATATCTTACCGAGTCTGTCAGTTCATTTCATTTCCCTAGGGGATAGTTTACTAAGAGAAGCAAAAAGGGAAATCAAGCAACAAAGCAGTATGTAAATAATAAAATAAGAATCAAACATTAAATTGTAAAATTATTGCGTGCATGTCACGTGACGATAGTAGAAACTTCCGCGTTAAAGATGCAATTGACGTTAAAAGAGAAACCAGGGAAACGGGAGAGAATACCGTTGCAATCTATTGCACATCTCATGGAAGGATCACAACTGGAAACGTAGAATCCAAAAGAGGAATATACTAGTTATTACTATTACTTCACAGATTGTCACGTCATTCTTTTTATGGTGACGGGATAAATAAAACATTTTAATTTGAATTGGTCAAAGAGTTTCAGAATATAGAAATGAAGAAGAACGTTTAAAAGTATCAAAGATAACGGAAAAATTGTAGATAATTCATATAGGTAGCGTAAAATTGCAGATCTATGCATACACAAAATATTAGCTAGAATGCGTGATAGAACTTCAAATTCTATGAGCTTGTTAGAATGAAAGAGTGTACATTGATTAAAAAGTCGTTCAGTTACATTACTAAAAAAATGGAATGAAGAACAAGAGTGATGGAGAAAGATTACACTCAAAGAAATATGAGATGCAGGCGTTCAACCAAGAAAATTGATACACTCAGAGAATTGCAAAAATAACAAAGTAAAAATATTATTAGAACGACCGATCCACAGAAATACCAGGTATAATGAAACTTGCCTGGCCGCCGGTTGTAGAACTATTGCGATCAATTGTCTGAACAATTAAGCAGTTAGCCGTGGTGACATTTTTAAGCTTGTCACGCTTATCTTGCCTACGATTGGACCTCTGAATACGGGGTCACAAAAAAAAAGTGTGACCTCAGCGAAAGGGTGAAGAAATTCCGGACGAAAAGGAAAAAAGTTACCAATTGATCAATTATTCCATGTTATCTGCATAAGACCAAGTTACAAAAGAAGAAAATAAAAACTAACAATATTAAGAATAAAAAGAAGAGGAAGAAGGATGAGGAAGTTATGACAATGTATTGATTGATTATTTTGTGTTTCTGAATGCGTCCAAATAAAAAAAAAAATGTAATTTGTCCCGTAAATGTAGTACGTGTGTCATCATGGGAGGTGGCTGTAGTCTCCCGATGGATGAAGAAATTCGGCGCCAAACTACACGTCGACTTGCGATAATTTTCTCAGCCTGACACCTCCCACCAGCGGAGCACCGACCCAGCTAGAACACACTCCTGACAAGGACCCCGATGTTTCTGATAGTGAAGAGCAAGTAAGTGCAAGCGAGTGTGTCAATAAAGGATGAGGATAAGACCAGGTAGAGAAATGAAAGATCGCGCCTAGTTTGTGGCCCGTTTGTTAGGGCCCTGCCCCGGTATTCTCCTGCTATTGAGAGGAGATACCCCGTAGTACTATCGATCATAGCAGCCGGCGCCCAGAATTCTCCTCCAGGCAGAGGCTGACCAAGCTATCTACTTAGGTCGAAAATCCTGCCACCACTGGGACAGAGGCATTGCAGTGACACCAGTTGATGCCCTGAGCCACCTCAGCCGGAGTCGCAAAAGAAGAGCAAGATAATTTTAATCACAAGTGTTTTCTCGTTTCGTTTCACATTTTACATTTTCCTATCGTGTCATCATAAATCCGGAGCTTGTACTGGGACACGAGCCGCCTTGCGTCCCGGGGGCTTCGCTGCGCGTCGGCGCATGACCTGTAAATCAGACGCCGAAGCAGTAAATATGGGCGGCGCCGGGAGGTCCCGCGACGCGGCGACCGCCGCGATTATGGACCTCCGCTTTGTGTGCTGCGCTGTCCGCCGCTGTCAGCACCCCCCTCCCTTCCTCCCGCGGAGACCGCCACTGCCGCGCCCAACGCACACACGGCTGTCTGCCGGTCGCCGCCCGCGCCAGGCCCGCTGAACCGCCAACAGCACGCTTTCCAGTGGCAGGCAGGGGCCATGAGAGACACGCCCCCTCCCAAACCATTTTACTCTCTCGCTATGGAGTAGAGAGAAATTTGGTAATGCTGCGTGAAAAAACTGGGAATTTTCGGCAGAAAACTTTAATTACAAGGCTCTCGTAACAAAAAGGTGTATAAATTTAGTTGCTAAATTTAGAAAAAAACCATAACTCGTGGTGTACCCAGAATCTCTGTTTTGTGGGTTCTTGATACCGAAAAATCGAATGACGGCAGAACGCCTGTCTGCCTGCCCGTCCGTCTGTAGACAATGCTGGCGGCTTAACTGTTCAGCTGATTTTTTCCCAAATTAATATTCCCCAACCGCTTTGACTGATGTCGCGGCCCTTGAATTTGATACCGTTATGTTTTTTTTGGGAGGGGGCACTTTACACGAAGGAATGGAATATATTTCAGATATTCCATATTTTCAAAAAAATTGCTCCTTCGTTTTTAATTAAATTTTGTTGTTGGATAGTGTAAAGAGCGTTTAAGAGAATGGTGCAGGTCTAATTTTCGTTGAAAAACCCACGTTTTCAAAAACTGTGAAAGTTTAACATTTTTTCGGAGTCTTCTTACAACTAAAATTATACAAATTGAGATTTTTTCGTTAATTAAATCTGTTTCTTAAAGATACATTTTGAAATAAGACAATTTACAATTTTTCGAAAATTGTGTACTTTTCGCGTAATTGAGCATGGCAAGACAGGCGAAAAAATACGTGCTGTTTTTGCAGCACTAGGGTTTTTGTAATTTTACTCAGTTTATGCAAAATAATTGTTATATACAGATCTGTGCCCATCCAAAGCAGTATTTTCACTTTCAATCTACACTTACACTTCTTTTTAACTTTAAGCTATGAGAGCATCTGTTTAGATGTCAGAAAACTAAATATTACAACGGCATTCTGGGAACGTGCACCCTCAAACATTTTTTTTTACTTTACTCAATTTCTTCAAAATAAATACCATAGTCAGATCTTTTCACGTCCAAACAGATTTCCGATTATGAACATATGCTCACACTTCCTTTATTTTTAAAGCTACTATGAGGACAGCCGTTCAGATGTCGGTAAATTATACATTATAAGATGGATTATCAATTATGACGGATCAATTTACAATTTTGTATTTACACGAATTAAGATTGAAATATTCTTTAGCAAATGTAATCAGGTTTGAAGGTGCAACGTGGGGGTAGTGGTGTCACATGTTACAACATTAACAATAAAAAATATTAATTTAAAAATATTGAAGAGGATGCGAACTAAAATTGCCACCCCCCCTCACCAGCGAAATACGTTTTTCGATACACCCTTTCGGATCCACCCGTGTCGGGTGATCTCTACACATCGCGACTGCAAAGGCAACCAATATCGCAAGACTCCGCATCTTTATATTCTTACATCGTGAGCATACGACATAGGTGCTCCGTGTGCGGAAGTAAGAACCGCAGTCGTTGTGTGTGGTGCATCTCCATTATCCGCCTGAAACGATGCGAGGAAACCAAGGAAACGATTAAAGCAGCAGTCTCTACAATCCTATTCAAGGCAACGTCCAAACCAACTAAATGACTGATGTCCAAAATGTTCCTTTTGTTGGTACTTTTGATTTATTGCCATACTAATTTTTGACCACTGCATAAAAATGCCCTGAATATTTATACGGAAGAAATATGAATGAAAAGAATCCTTACCAAGTAGGATATAGTATAATTCATATTTTAGTAGAGCCATTATTCTGAAATGATTGCATATCGTGTCGATTAGCCAGTCAACATTTGAACTACGTATCCTCGCTTTCTTCAAAGAGAAAATGAAAAAGATTCCCCCGGTCATGTCGATTGATTAGCGAACGATTAAATACCCCCCCCCATGTCTGAACAAAGTTTTTTAGCAGCTCCAGCGACAGATGACTTCAATTTCCATAAAAATAGAAGAATCAATTTCGTATTTCCGTTTGGCTGTCGCTGTCACTGACAGTGACACAGCTTCCACGGTCAGTCGCAAGCCAGCCGCCGACCCGGAGACTACCCCGACGACGCTGCCGCTACTGAAGATGTCCACCGCAGACGTGGACGAAACTTTTGGCTCTTTAATGCCAACTGGACCACGGCCTACCAGCCTGGAAATTTTCACTCACATTACCATTAAGTTACAAGACCGATCTATTGTCTGCTACTCTTCCCTTTCTAAAACGCACCGTTAATATTTACATTCTTCTTTTCAGTATTTTCGGTCTTACCGTTTTGTGACTTTTTAAAATATTCATTTCGTTTCATCTCTCCTCTCAATCTTGCCTTGAGACATAATTATAAATACAAGATTTCGGGACCAAGATTGCCATAAAATCTAACGAATTGAAACATATTAGAAGTTATCTGTTACTACATAAATACTATTACATTTGAATGCTCGTATGCTATTTCGTAATGCTAATTCGTATTTTTCATTTAAAACTAGTATATTTACGATGTCGCCTAGTATTGACTAACGATATCATTGGGGCGACACAGTTCTAATTTTTTACACGAGGGAGCACAACACTTTTCTAATGAATTCACACCACACCACATCCTTTGTGCATCACGAGAGCTCGCTGGTGCCGTGGCGTCATCGAAGGCACGCCCAGGCGCCCATGCATCTCTGTCCATCGCGTCCCTGGCGGCCGGGCCAGCAGTGGCGCTGGACAGCCGGGGCACGGGGAGTAGCGGCTCATCAATTGGCCGGCGTCAGACCGAGAGATACGCCATCACAGCGGCGTCAAAAGGCGACCGACTTCATGACTATGCACGCAGCCTGCCAGAGACGGGGCCGCTGATATTTCGAAAATTAGGCGACTCGACGGGGAGATTTATTGCCAAGCAGAGACCGCCGTTAGAAATTGTTCTCAAACGCACTACTGCACATGTTCATTGTTTTATTCAAAATTTGCCCATTGCACCAACAAGGGGCAGTCAAATTCAAGTTTTATTTTTCTTATCTCAAATGTCTTACATGGAACTTTTTATTTCGTAAATAGATGTAGATATTTTAAAAGAAACATTAGTACATTTTGGAATTCCTGAATCCAAAATAGCCAACAATGGCACTGTACGAATGGACGAGACAGCATATATTGGTTAAAGGGAGCCTTCTTGGTACTCAACAATTCTTCTGCAATGAACAGAACAATATCTAAACAAATTACTCGTAATTATCATCCTACTGTAAATCAGGGTTGCTCAAATGTCAGAATTGTGGCCAGACTGCTCGTCGTAATTCCCTGCAGAGGTCCGCGTGCCACACCCCTCTTTACTCTCTTGCTAGGGAATAGAGAAGAAGTTATGTAATGCTGGGCGAAAAAACCGCGTCCGTCCGTCCGTCCGTCCGTCCGTCCGTCCGTCCGTCCGTGAACAATGCTAGCGGCTAAACCGATCAGCCGACTTTCTCCATAACTGATAATCCCCAATCGATCTGGCTGATGTCGCGACCCCTTGAGTTTGATATTGATACTTTAATTTTTGGGGGTACTTTACATGAAGCCTCTGGAACATTTTCTAAACTTTCAGATAAATGGTTCCTTCATTTTGTATTAAATTTTGTTGTTGGAGAGTGTGAAAGACGTTTAAGAGATTGGTCTAGGTCTCATGTTCGTTGAAAACCCTAATTTTTTCAAAATTGCTAAAGTTCACAATTTTTGAGAGTCTTCTTACAAATAAATATTAAAGATAGAGATTTTTCCCCTTCATAAAATCTATTTCTCAAAGATAGACTTTGAAATAAGGTCATTTACAATATTTCGAAAATATGAATACTTTTTGCGTGAAAATAGGGCAAGAAAGTACGTGGTGTTTTAGCAACACTAGTTCTAGATTGAAGACAATCGCGCCCGAGCGCCTTCTCCCCCCACACACACACACTGGGTTGACTGAACAAACATCGGACCACAGACAGCACAAATAGCCACAAGCAGCGGTAGACCGCAGATAAGCGCTCTTTCAAAATTTAACATTCCAGTTTGGCAATTCTGTCTTTCTTGGGTTTATTTATACTTGTACATTTCCATTTTTTTTACATTAATAAAACATTTGGGCTGACAAACTTTCACTCTTGTAAATTTTTACTATTACCTAATTTACAATATTTGATTCATGTATTTATAACATACACCATTTATATACAATTTACATCCGTACATTATTTATTGTTAGATTAAGATATTCTACATAAATTTAAAAAAAATATATTAATTCTCATGGGTTGAAAATTTACAAATTTAAACATAATACATTATTATAAATATTATTTATTATCATAAGATTTTTATCATATCTGTCGGATATCGTGAATGTATTATCTTGGGATTGCTTAGCGTTTCCCCCATTCCAAATTTTACGGTGAAAGGAGAAAATGGAAAAAGTGTAATTAATGTATCACATCCCTTATAATCGTTTAAGGGTTTTCTTTGTGTATATGTGTTTGAGATGAACTAATTTGCACATTTTCGTAGAAATTTATTCTGCACTTTCTGAAGTTTCAGATAAACGCTAGGCCGTGGCATGATCAGTATGCCTTTCACTTGAGCAGCCCTGAAATAACTAATACTGAGTCCATATTGTCTCTGGAAAAGCTGATTTTCATGGAAGGTAATGTGATGTTTATGAGGTCTAACTTAAAGCAGATCACTCGACAATTTGACAAGTACGATTACTCTCAGAAATTAAGGTGCAATATATTTATATTTACTGATTTTAACTATTTATTCAATGTGCATTAGTTATTTAAATGTTGGGATAAATAAATAATACAAAGTTAATAATGGTTCCAATATGAAAGTCAAAGACAGATTTGTCAATTTGTTACTTCCGTGAAGATTGAAAAATGAACGAAACACTTCCGTTTGTAAACATGTATTTCATCTTTATGTAATAATGATAGAAAGAAAATGGTTAATACGGAACCTTACATATTGTTATGTACATGCGATTTTTTTAATTACCTGGTAATTGCAAAAAGTAAGTTAAAATCAAAGGCTCGGTACGAAAAATTCCACTCTTGTACACTTTTATAAGAGGAAGCTTTTCGAAATTCCTCAATACCGAACGTACATTGAATACTCCATGTACGCTAGCTATTAAAATTGATACAGACATAAAATGCTCAACATAAGATATTTGAGAGAAGAAAAAAGTTCAAGCTGCCTGCCCCGTTTTATTCAAAAGACTTACGAAAGTTAAAACTATGTAGATATGCAGCTGTGCGTTTGAGAACAATTTCGAACAATTTTGTCATAACTTTTTTCACATTTCGCAAATTAATGGGACGCAAATTCAATAGCACTGAAGTTTCTCGATTAAGCTGTCTTTCACTCAGTTCATCTAAACGACGAGCAATCAAATGAAAACTCAATGACCAATCATGTGTAATATCAGTTTCCTGTGCCAAGTGCGTGGGAAGTAATAAATGTTCCAGGAAGTAATAAATACTTGATTATTTCGGACTATTTCGAACAGTACAGAAGCGAAAACTGTGCATTTGAGATACAGCATTTGCGAATATGAAATCATTGCGTACCAATAATGAGGCTTATTGTTTGATTCACCGAGAGAGTTTGGGGAGAACAAGATAACGGGAACATTTTAAGTTATAATTTAAAAACATTCAGGTAGAAGTTGAATCAGATAGAAATTATCAAAACAATTATTTAGTCACAAAATTTTGCTGAAGATAATAGGTAGAAATAACTATCGCACACTGCACGAAACGGTTTTATGAGCTTGTTTCCCTATGAGAAACAGCATTTTTTTCATTATAATAGTCTGCGAAACATTATGAAGTGTGCGTTAAACATCCTAGTTGCACACGACATCAAAAAGGAAGAAAAAAAAACAATGCAATCTGTTCACCCATTCGCAACCCAATCACCTGTTTTGTAACTTATTACGTAACTTAGTATTTTTACAAATAGGAATGCCGGAAACCTTTGATATGTTTTCCTGTTGTACGTGTTTACACGTATGTAACTCCTCTTTAGATTATAGCAGACTTGCCCCTGAGACACTATCGTTGAAGCGCAACCCTCGTGGTACCTACCAGTTTTCTCATGCATCGCACCGGAGACTGTGAGCCCTGATCAGTCACCGTAGAACTATAATCACCCTAACTGCTTAGCTTTTTAGTCCCGTAAGTGCAGTGCAAGCTTTTCTTGAATGACGGGAGCTGGCGGTGCTCTTTCTCCGATGATTGAATGATTGTTAGTGATTCCGGGCGCGTCAAATACAATGGTCAACAGTCCCTTAAGTGTAGTGCTTGTTTTGCGTGGTGATGGACATCTCGCTGGATAGTCAAATCCGGTGCTGACCTACAGTCGGCTGACCGGGTTTTCCCCAACCAGGTATCTCCCACCAGTGGGGGCACCGCCCTTGACGGGACACGTTCTAAGTCCCAGACCAGCATCCCGCCTGTGTGGTAGTGTAGTGCAAGTTAGTCCAACCAGGTATCTCCCACGTCACTCCTCTCCACGTCACTCCTCTCCACGTCACTCCTCTCCACGTCACTCCTCTCCACGTCACTCCTCTCCACGTCACTCCTCTCCACGTCACTCCTCTCCCACTCCTCCACGTCACTCCTCTCCACGTCACTCCTCTCCACGTCACTCCTCTCCACGTCACTCCTCTCCACGTCACTCCTCTCCACGTCAGTCCGTTTCATGATGATTGATTGATTTTTTCGTGTTTCCGGGCGCTGTTTTGGTCATAAGTCCCGTAAGTGTAGTGCATGTTTTTTCGCGGGAGATGGCGGTGATTTTCCCTTGCAGGATGGCGAGATCCGGCGCCGATCTACCGTCGGCTAGTGGGGTTTCCTCCCCCAGGAATCTCCCAGCAGCGGGCCACCGTCCCAGCCGAGACAAGCTATAAGCTCCCCCCGACCGGTCTCCCGGAACATGTGGTAGTGTAGTGCATGCTTTTGTAAGTGTGTATGTGTGTAGGGGGAAATAATAGGACAAGGAAGAGGAAGGAAAGATCGCGCGCGGTCCGTGGCCGTTTGGTAGGGTACTGCTCCGGCATTGTCCTGGTGTTGATCGGGGAAAGCACGGAAAACTACCTATCAGAGCAGCCGATCGCTAGAATTCTCCTCCAGATAACGACTGAATTCGATCTAGCTGAAAAGGTAGTGCCTAAAATCCAGCTGTCGTCGGGACTCGCACCTAGGACCTCCCGGTCAGAGGCGCTGCAGTGACAACAGTTGATGCACTGAGCCACCGCTCCCGGTCCGAAGTATGGTGAGATCCGCAGTCGATCTACACGTCTGCTTGCGTGATTTTCCTCAACTAGGTATCTCCAACCGGCGGGGCACCGCCCCAGCTGAGACAAGCACCAAGTTCCCGACCAGCCTCCCGACATGTGTTCTAGTAAGTGTGTGTGTAACTAATAGGTGAGGATAAAAAAAGAGGGAGGAAAGATTGCGTGCAATGGATGACCCATTTTCTAGCGTACTGCTCCAGAATTCACGTGGTTGGTCAGGGAAACCACGGAAAACCACCGATCAGAATAGCCGGCCGCTAGCATTTTTCTCCAAACAGTGACTGAAGGCGACCTAGCTATTTAGTCGAGTCGAAATTCGTGTTCCCATCGATACTCGAACCCTAGGACCTCCCAATCAAAGGCACTGCAGTGATATCAATTGAATCGTTTATTTCAGAAACCCGTCAAACACCAAATTTGTTATGTCGAGCAAATTGAGAAAAAGTGTCCCAGTTTTCACGATTTCAAAAAAAAAATAATATTAAAGGAGTTAATAAATGAATATTTTTCAGGTAAATATAGAATAAGCGATATGTTGTCTATCCTCTTGGAACAACATTCCACCGCTAAAGCGCATTTTAAATTTTGGCGTTTGACGGGTTTCTGACATATAAAACCATAAAACAAGCGCAGTAATGGGAGGATTACTCCGAGAAGCGCAAAGCGCTCAACGCCCCCCAAGGGGCTTGGAAACGCGTTGCGTCGAAGTAGACGCAACAAATTAAAAAAAGATTGAATTAATACTTTGCGACCCCTACGTCGGTGCTTCTATAATATATAAGCAATTCTATAATGTATAATGTATTTCTTTATTGACGTTTCTGACAATGCATGGAACGTCTGTGCCAGCGTTCTCTCTTCCTATCAATTTCTTTGATCGTGTCACAGATACAGGTTATGGCGGGCCCGGCGTAAAATATGTTGTAGGGTAAGAAATCACTGTACTATTTATATAATTTTATTTATTTTACGTCAAAAAACAGTTGAAACTGCGTATGACGTGCTATGGGGAGAAGTCAATTCTGTGCACATTTTCAAAATTATGTGATCCCTACACTGAGTCATATACTACATAAATTTTAAAAATTAACAAAAAGCTCTCATGTAATAAAATCTATTTTCAAGGATAAATAAGCAATACATTTTGGGCTCTTATCCATGATGTCCTTCGTCAAGGAATGCCTGCCGCAACAACATGGAAACGATAATTTGAATAACTATATTTCCCACTGAATTCTAGAAGACGTGCACAGATAATGAAGTTACATTTATGTCCAGAAGCAAAACAAGGGGCCAACTCAACATTTGCTCAATGGATCAGAGAAACTGGACGGAAAACCTGATGGAGATGGGGATCGAGGTACTAAATAAAAGTAAGGAATGCAAATGCTACTAAGGCAATATGCAATGTGGAGAAGATATGTATTAATATTAGTGATGAGCAAAACAAGGAGCCGTACGCTCACAAAGATGTTGTCTCTCACGGACTTTATATTTGAAGTATATTATTAACATTAACACGCAGACATTTTGGGTTCTTTGGAGCAACAAATGTACAATTTATATTTTATAGTCTGAAGGGTTTGAAAGATGTTTAGGATTGGATTGACTTTTATTTAATTGGTGGACTATTTGATTGACTTTTATTTAATGGGTGTCACAGTACAATTTAGATGACACATGAAATTTAATACCTCTCACACAAGTAATTCTAATAGTTTCTGTCTCGGCAATCTTTTCAACCCAACGGCATTAGCACATTGAGAAAGTAATATTCGTTACCTGAAACCTAAGTTACTCATATCTCAATCCCTTCAAGATTTTACAATAAGACTAAAACAAATAATAACATATTAATGAATATCTACCGAGACTCAATTCACAAAAATGTCTTCATCATAAGTGAAAAGCAGAACTTTCTCCCAAAGAATAAAAAGCTTCCAAGAACTTCATTTGATTATATTCATTTACACTGAGCCTCGTTGATAGCTGTGTATTAACCTTCAGCTGGTTTTGGATGGCTTCTGAACGTATATATACTCCGTCAAGCGGGTTTCTTTAAAATTTCCTTTAAGATTCTTTAGAAGTGCAAACAAAGTTCCAAAATGAAGTAAGGGAACGAATTGGACGGTGATGGGGAACGGCGGCAGAGTAAATAAGAGAACCGCTCCGTCGTTTACTTTCGGCCGTCCGGAGGAATCGTGCTTCAGAATACACTGAACTGTTCTTCGCAGCCAAAATTGAACTTCTTCGCTACTTACTCAAAATATTTACTTACGTTTCGCTTGCGCTGTCATTCCTTCTTCGCGCAGGGAAGGGAGGCGGTGGGAACCGCGGGTGTTCGGAACACAGGAATTTTTCCGCGAAGTCGAACCGAAATCGTATTCCACGCGCAGCATGGGAATTCAGCGTGCGATCAAGGTTTCAAAGGAAATGGTCGGAGAGGAAGAAGATATTGTGCCCTTTCCTGTCAAAATTACTTAATTTTTTGTCGAAGCAGCAATAAGAGGAAACGATCATTTGTTTACCTTGGTCTGTGAGAAAATTATTGATGAATTTTAAATGGAGTACATTGGTAAACGTATTAAACAGAGCTAAACGGAAAACCTGAACACTTGTGAGCAGACAAAACGAGATATTTGAAGCTGTCTGATATGGGGATACAGAATAGGATGGTAAATGCCAGGTGGTTCGATAGGGTGAGAATCCAATATATGTTAAGAAAGGTAGAAAAAAAAGAATAAAGAAAAGAAAAGGAAGGTAGAAGAGAAATGCAGGTAGAGGAGAAACGAAATTAGAAGAGAAACAAAAGTATAAAAGAAACGAAATGACGAGAGAAACGAAAGTAGAAGAGAAGCGAAACTAGAGTTAGAAAAACACTGCGGTAGAAAAAACAACGGTAGGAAATAACCGGCGAGAAGTCGCGAAAATGTAATGAGGATAAGACGCGGACATGTAATGAGGAGATTGTTCAACGAAGGACTTCTAAAGCACAGAGACGCAAGTGGGCGTGACCTGGCCCAGCGCTTATCTGCGGGCTACCGGGATGGCCCGGTGGTATTGCATCAGACCCGGGGCAAGTTCGGGCGTGATCGGCTCTATTCTAGTAAAAGAAGCGTGGTACGCGGGCAACAGGAGTAGGTCACTGTGGACAGTCTACCCCAAGTTCTTTTTCTTGAGCAGCCCTTCTCTAATGCAATGATATGAAAATTATTAAGAGAAGAAAGGGAGAAGAAAGGTGAAAGGCCGAGAGACTGGTGATATATTATAATGAAAAAAGCGATCAAGGTAAGGAAAGATAGAGAATACGGTCGTGAGAGGGACCAGGGAATAGGGGATCAGGGAAATGCCGGAAATTTTTTTACTGGCTATTAACTCTAGTACATCAAAAGTGTGTATTACCGTCAACTCCATGCAGCGTGATTCCCCATAAAGTTCACTTACAGCAACTACTTGTTGAATAAAGACTTTGTCTAAATTGAGATCACTTATATACCCTTAATTTCACTCGGCGCAAACTTTTTTTATGTTTTACGACTGATTCTCAAGGCGGAATCCATATATGCGAAAATGAAGTCTTACTGGATTGGGTTGTCTACTGAATTAGCCATCCTTCAACTCATTTGCATTGATCATTCAAATTTCAGAGTATTATTTCCAAAGAATGACGAATATAAGAAACGTTTACTGTTAATTATGACAATATTTAAGGAAAAATACTAAAACAATCTACTGTTCTTCAAAAATTATTCTACAGAATCTGATTTAATTTTTAATGGATACATCGCTTAAACTAAATATGTTGAATTAGAGTTTAGAAAAATATAGATATTCAAAACAAAGCATGTTGGCATACTACAGAAAGTGTCTTCAGTATCATAGCGCGTTTTGGACGCACGTCAGATATATTTTTTTAAATCCTGTACAAATTTCTTTGATCGATAGAGGAATTAACTTACCGTATTGAGAAACGGTCATTTGAAAAATGTCAAAGAGCTGCTTTAAAGTACAATCGCCTGGAGCAACGACTTTACGCGTCGGCGCTTTTGTACCTAACTTTCAAAGGCACTTCGTAATTTCCCAGTAAAGGCGAAACGTTCCAATTAATTTATGTCACTTTGATACGAGATTCTGTCATTTTCCTCGACAAATTGACTTAATTTCGTATAATCTCTGTGCTTAGCCGTTGCCTCCATAAATTTTCAGGATTAACTTTTATTGATTTTTAACGTAATGGAAAATGAACATATTCCTAACGTGATCTGTTTGTTGGTGAATATTGGTGAATTTTTATTTAGGGAATGAACTTAGATGGATTATTATACATTCTCAATACTAGAGGAGAGAAATAGTAGATTCCAGATGAATTTTCCGAGCAAGAATAGGTTTTCTAACATAGAAGAAAAGTTTAAACAAATATTATTAAAGATACTTTTAAAAAATCATTAGTTTTATATTTCTGCCTATTCATTCACACTAATTCTCTCCTCCTTTATCTGTACCTGTTATTCTTTCAAAAATGCCCTTTAGCTTGTAAATTTCTTCTGTCTATGAGCCTTTGTTCTCATTCTATAGTATACATCTTACCTCTTGTCACGGTTGTTTCATTCTTGGAAGATCGTGACAAATCGGAATTTCCAATAGACATTCTGAAGAAAGATATTCAAAATTAATTATTGGCTTACCTCAAGCCATGACAGACTGATTGCTTTTAATTTGACTGGTAATAAATAAATTCATAAATTTCCATTATATTATTTCAAATATTTGATTCAATTTTTCTACTGTCACACTGCTCATCACAATTGGAAATCATATTACAATATTTAATTAAGGAAAAATTACACGTCTAATATAAATATGAAGATTCATTAGAATGTAAAATTTATCTTAAATCACTTTCATTAACGTTTTTCAGGGTTAAATTTACAAAATGTCACAATAGTTTAAACGTGTTTTAGTCTTCATAACTCATAAACGAAATCTATAATTTAACAATATTTCTTTTGATTTTCCTTTCCTCAAGCCACCAAGAAACCCGCACAATAACTTTCAAGAAGTGTGAGTAAATATCCCTGTTTACAGAATGTGCATATTTTTCCAATTTCCGCCTCGAGAACGGAACAACCGTCATGCATCTCTTGCAACGAAAGTTTTTCCTTTAAGTGGCTCCTCTCCCCGCTCGCATTCTTCGCATCGAGAGCGCGCCCCCCTCCCCCGATCCCCCCCCCCGAGGGCCCACGGGGCGGCAGCGTATCTGCCTCGCGCCCCAAAAGGCTCCGCGCGTTTTGTATTGTATTTGCCGGCCGTGTGTAGCAATCAACGGTCGTTGTTCACTCGCTCGGGCGCCGCGTTCCCTGTTCCGCTCCGCCCCTCCCCGTCCCCACCCTCAACACACGACCGCCACCGCGGCGTCGCGCGGCGAGAGGAAACAAATGAGGCGCAGTCGGCGCGCGCGCTCGTTCGTGTTCGCACGTCGTGGGCCCATCTGTTCCGCGCGCTTTGCCGCTGTCGTTGTCGTTGTTGTTCCGCCGCTTCGTCTTATGCGCCTCCGGATTTGGCGCGTCGTCGCCGCCGTCGTTTCTTATCCCTCGGATACTAACGCCCCGCACTCCGCGACCGCTTGTATTGGCCGCCGCCCACATCGCTGCTCTCCGCGCGAGAGGCGCAGACAAAGAGGAAGCGCGTGCGGCCGATATTACTTTCAACAACACGGCGCGCTATTCAGAGCAGAAACCGACACGATTCTATTCCGTACTTTTTCACGCACCCCATTTGTGTTGTCACGCGCAGAGAGTTTTGGGTCGAACGATTTTCTTGACAATATTCAACATATAATTTTCTAAACTTACGGTAATTTGATTTGATTGACTGACTGATGGTCCGTGGCTGGCCGGTTGCCTGGGTTATAGTCACGTAAGTGTAGTACATTGTGCCATCCATGCCACTGAGTTTCGTTACGAGTGAACTTTCCATAACTGATTTCAATGTTCACAAAACCTAAAGCGTGCATCACATTTTAAGGAAATTTGGATTCGGTTTTGCTGAAATACACCAGAGATTAAACAATTCTTTTCATCTCTCCCATGAACTTGTTAAGAAAGATGGTCACAAATGCGTTGAGCATCTGTACCATCGTCTTCGTCTAGCACTCGGCGCTCTATGCGGTGGCCTTGTTATTGGGAGCGTTGCAGAACGCAGACACACGCCTCTGTCAAAAGGAATTCGTTAGTATATTTCTTTCATTCGTAATAGACGGGATTCATTCATTAATAAGTGCCTACTAAATTTGTTTTCTTAAATATTTTTCAATAAAATTTATATTTTCTCTAATCTTCTTTCCAAAGAGAATACATAAAATCCTAATGTTGCAAAAATGAAAAGTCGACATTTGGGCCGAGAAATGATTAAGTGCCAAGAGATTGAAATGAACTTCAAACTAACAGGCAAAATGGCTATTAGGAGAAATCGACCCGCGCTGAACACACACAATTATCATCGACAAGAAAAACGGCTCCGCCATTCTTCTCTGCGAATTGTGGACGCGAGAGAGAAATTGAGGAATGCGCAGCCCGGGGGTGGGGGGTGGGGGTGAACGAACAGCGCCAGGTGGCGCCGCGCCCGCGCAAGACGCAACTCGCCTTAATTAAGGCAGATGGGCAGACGGCGGAATCGGCCACTTTCGCCAGAGGTGCGTGGGCATGCGCACCCGCGACTGGCTGCGAGGTGGCGCCGCAGGAGCCCAGAGAAAGGACGTCCGCATACAAGGTGCAAACATTGCCGCTACTATTCCAGTGGGGAATGTTCTTCTGCTTCTTCTTCTGCTTCTGTTTCTCCTGTTTCTTCTTGTTCGTCTTCTTCTTCTGCTACTTTTTCTTCTTCTTCTTCTTCTTCTTCTGCTGCTGCTGCTGCTTCTTCTGATTATTATTTTTCTGCTTCTTCTTCTTCTGTTACTTCTTCTTTTATACGGGTTGTACACCTGTTTTTCTTCACGATTCAACCCAGGAATTCACTAGATATCGACTGCATATCTTCACTCATCTTTCCTGCGGCTTTCTTGTGTTTCACTTTCCTAATAGTAGCATATCCCTAGCTATCTTCACCAGTGTATCACCACTCATTCGTATAGTATGATTATTTCATTTATTTTCTTTCTTTCCGCAAATTTAATAATATGAGTTATTTTACACTAGTTTTTTATATACTGATCTGTTATCCTGTTACTCCTGGCTTTCCCTACAATCAAATCTTTCCTACTATTTATTTATTGAAAAAACAAGTTGGATATGGTCATCTTAATTATACAAGAACCGTGAGCTAAACGGATTGGAGTTTTAACATTTTACATGTCCGCCCCAGAGCTATTTTCTATTTCATTTTATTATACATTAATCAACAGCAAGACACTCACTGTATTTGTTTTCCACAATAATATCGTTCACTTGTTTTATTGATTAGGTACAAACATCAAACGTTGTAAAAAGTTTACGTTTAACGTCTATAATAAATGTTCGTCGTTACGTATAAAACTGAATAAAACATTAGGGGAAGGATATACTGGTGTGCGTCTATAACAGTAGATCTGGACACCACCATTTGTTATTCAGAAACATCTTTCAATGCTGATAAGGATTATTGAATGAATTTCAGGATTTTATTAAAGATTTGGATTCAAATTATTGTACGTAATAATAAAACCTAATGTAATAGGATAAATTATTCAATTTGAAAATCTTGAGTGAACGGCATGATAAACAGTATTAGCGGTGACACAAAATTTTAATCATTAAAACCAGAGAATGTTAACAAATTAATATTACAACATTATGTCGTGCATTTTGCTTTCGCATCGTTTATTTAATAAACGACGTAACGAAATTCTTTTCAGCCAAACGTATGCTCTTACGTTTAGTCCCAGAGCAGTCGATGGCGGGCATCGCAACCTGTCGATGAAGAACCTCTCTCTTTTCGAGCGCCCCAGACTCCAGCGCCAGCGAGCGCCTTCCCTCTCATCATGGTGGTGGGGTGCGATGGCGAACGCGCGCACGGCCGTGAGCTCGGATCCGCAACAGCTGCAGGGGTGGAGGCGGGACAGCGACTGTGGAGGTTGCTGTGGCGGTTGCTGTACCGGTTGCTGTGAAGGTTGCTGTGGCGGTTGCTGTGGCGGTTGCTGTGGCGGTTGCTGTGGCGGTTGCTGTGCGGTTGCTGTGGCGGTTGCTGTGGCGGTTGCTGTGCCGGTTGCTGTGACGGATGCTGTGGCGGTGGCTGTGGCGGTGGCTGTGGCGGTTGCTGTGACGGTTGCTGTGGCGGTTGCTGTGGCGATTACTGTGCCGGTTGCTGTGACGGATGCTGTGGCGGTGGCTGTGGCGGTGGCTGTGGCGGTGGCTGTGTCGGTTGCTGTGTCGGTTGCTGTGTCGGTTGCTGTGGCGGATGCTGTGGCGGATGCTGTGGCGGTGGCTGTGGCGGTGGCTGTGACGGTTGCTGTGGCGGTGGCGGTTTTGGGGGCGTGGGCAGCGACAATGGCGGCGAAAGTGGCTGTGGCGGCAACGCAGGCGGGGGCAATGGCGATGGAGGCTGTGACGGCGGCGGAGTTAGAGGCCTCTTCCTGCCTCCGCCTTCCCGCCGCATTAATTATGAAATAACTTCCGCCCTTTTTCATCGCAGTTGGCTTATATAGCTACCTCATTTACTTTCTGGAATACTTAACAAATAATCAAAAAAGTCGACTGCCGGGTTGCGCCGCCCCGCCGCGGAATGCTCGCCCCCTTTTCTTTCCTATTTACGAGGCCGCCTTGTTCTCACCGCGGCCGTCCGCCATCTTGATAATTACGAACAAAAGAAGGGCGCCGGGCGGGCGGGGTGTCGGCGGCGCGAGGTTGGTGGAGGCGACGGTGAGAGCGAGGGCGAGGTGAGGGCGAGGTCAGGGCGGGGCGGGCGGCAATTGTTTGTCAGAGGGCGCCCGCCGGCGACCTTCGCTTGTTAAGACAAAGGAGCGACGCGGGCGGCGCGTCTCACCGTAAGCGCGGCGAGGAGCAGCGGGCATAAACCAAACAACAACAGCAGTAGCGTTTGGCCCCGGCGGCGGTGGTGGCGACGGTGTTTGGGACGACAGCAGCGCAGCAGCAGGCAGCTGCGGTTAGGGCAGGAGACGGCGGAGGTACAGCTGAAGGAGAGACCGGACAAGAAAAGAGGAACAGAGGAACGAGGGAGAAAGGCAGGAAATTTCAAGAAGCGGACTGGCCTCGGGTCAGGGTCAATGACGGCTGTGCATCAGACCCCTCAACGACGTCCGGGGCTGCGCGAGCAGATCGGTCGCAGCGTATGGGAGAGGCGGAAGCCGGAGCGGTGGGGCGGAAGGAAGAAACAGAGATAGCGAGGTTAGTGGTGCGGAGCGGCGAAAGTAGCGCCCGCGGTGGGAGCGCTGGGCAAATCACGGGAGCGTAGTGGCCCGTGCTGGGCGAGGGCGGCGGGCAGATGGCGAAGGGCGGAAGGCGAGCGGCAGACGGGAGGGGTCAGCGGGCGGGCGGGGGCGGGCGGGAGAGCGAGTGGGTAGGAGACCGAGCGGGGGGTGAGCGAGCGAGCGGGCGGGAGAGCGAGCGGGCGGGAGAGCGAGCGGGCGGGAGAGCGGGAGGGCGGGAGGCGGGCGAGGGCGGGAGAGCGAGCGGGCGGGCGAGCGAGCGGGAGAGCGAGTGGGCGGTCGAGCGAGCGGGCGGGAGGGTGGGTAGGCGGGCGGAAGGGGGGCGGGTGGGGGGGGGCGGGAGGGTGGGTAGGCGGGCGGAAGGGAGGGCGGGTGAGTTGGTGGGTGGGAGGAAGGGAAGGCGAGTGGGCGGAAGGGAAGGCTGGCAGGGGGCGGGCGGGCACGGAATGGCGGGCGGGCGGGCGTCTAGGCCCGAGGCGCCCGCGTGGGAATCAATTAACTCGTCGCTGTAATTGTGACGTCTGTGTGCAACACCCACTCGGCTGGCGCCCCGGCCCGCGCTCCTAGAGGCCCTCATGGAGATTGTTATTGTGCCATTGAAGTCTCCCGCTGTCTCCACGGAGAGCTACTGGGAAACTCGCTTGCGTTGGTTTATGGCATGCCTACTCTCTGAGCAGAACACAGTGCGTTAGAAACTCTATGAGGTGAATAGGTATTAGGCCCAATGGGCAGTGTGCAAATGTGAAGTGTAAAATTTAAAATTATTGGAATGCGATTGTTTCTATGGTATTCAGGAGCAGGGAGGATTGAAAATGAGATTGTGTACAACTGATAAAAGCGACATCTCATTAACACATTCGTTAAGACTAAAGAATCTTAATACTGGAGTACAAAAGATAATTTAACTTTGTTCTTTAGATTAACGATTAATATAACAAAAGAAAATATGGTGTGAAAAAGTGTCGTTAAGCATTTAGATATGTTTTCTGACTCAAGAAGGAACTTTTGCGAGATGTTTGTCTCTTTCAAAAAACTTCTTCGTGAAGTTTCATGTTTAGATTACCCAAAGTTAAATACTCAGTATATTGTGCAACTGTATGCAATATAATGTTTCCCTGGCGGCTCCCAGGGAATAGATTAATCGTTATGTATTGACTGTTGTCGACATTTCATTCACACGCTTTTTAACTATTTACTTTAAATATTGATACATATATGAACGTTATTTCAACTCTCTACAAAAATTACGCAAAATATAGATTTGCAGCAAGAATCTACAGCCTACGCTTTTACATTTAACAGTAAAAGAGGAAAATAAAACAAAACTAAAAACGTTTATTCTATCGGTACGAGAATATTACAGAATCGTTAGCGAATTTCCAGGGAGAAGCAAAAAACGACGATACCGCACTAAATTCAGGCAAGCGCATCCAACAAATCACTTGACGAACGTTTGTGAAAATCTCCAACTTTTAATTAGAATCACAAGACTTTACTGGGACCATGAATTAATACACAGCACAGAGGCTCTGTTGGGATTCGTTTAAATTTCAACTCATTTGCCGCGAGGAGCAATTAAAAAAATCGTGGTTGCGATCGAGAGTAGCTGCATGGAGCAGTAGAGCCTGCAGCAGAGTTAGGAGAAGAGGAGTGAGAGATCGACACCAGTTTGGCCAAACGAATTTGCACACTCGTGTTCCTTCAGGCAAGATACTAATTAGGTACGTAAAGTAACTGACAAGTTAAAAATATTTTATTTAGTATTCATATAAATGGAATCCACAATATCTAAAATCAGTTCAAGGTATCGAGTCAGATGGATACGTACATCAATTAGTATAATTTTCTACATTAAGGAATGCTCTAAAACATTCGAACAATATCCTAAACTACTCATAAATTATTAATAGTAATATTCAAAGCACGTGTGCTTTAATTTGTCTTAGTTATTGTCTCCACCATATAACAAAGTTCTTCTACACATCACTCTAAAAATATTCAATAACACAGTCTTGCAACCAATAATGTATGTTTGTATGAATTGTTGCCTCACGCAACCCTATTTTTTTAAGTCAAGAAAAGCGTGTTCGCGAAATTAAAACTAAAATTACACCGGTTATATTTTAATTAATTGGGAGTTTGACACAAATACTCGTAATTACAATTAAATGAACAAAATTAAAATAGCAATTGTGCTTAGATGAAAAGATGAATAGTGTGATTGTAGATACTGTAATTAGATGGTCATACGCGTCAGGTTCCGATGCATTTTATAATTTTTTAATATACCTCTGGGTTGATTGATTGATTGTTTCGAGTTTCCGGGCGCGCCAACGGCTTTGGTCACTAGGCCCGTTAGTGTAGTGCATGTTTTTTCTCGGTACATGGCGGTATTCTTCCCCCGCTGGATGGCGTGATTCGGCGTCGACCTACCGTCGGCTAATGGGGTTTCCCCCTAACCAGAACTCTCCCACCAGCGGGGCACCGCCCCAGCCGGGACATGCTCTAACCTCCCGACCGGTCTCCCGGAATATGTGGTAGTGTAATGCATGTTAGTGTAAGTGTATGTGTGTAAGGGGAGCGGATAGAACAAGGAAGAGGAAGGACAGATTTCGCGCGCTCCGTGACCCGTTGGTTAGGGTACTTCTCCGGCATTCGCCTGGTGTTGATCGGAGAAACCACGAAAACCTACCTGGTGTTGATCAGAGCAGCCAGCCGCTAGAATTCTCCTCTAGACAGCGACTGAATTCGACCTCGCTGGAAGCTAGTGGCCGTCAGGATTCGAACCTAAGACCTCCCGGTCACAGGTGCTGCAGCGACATCAGTTGGTACACTGAAGTCGTAGGCTTCCGCGGCCAGAGTCATGTAAATGATCTTGGCTGTCCAGGTGACGCCACGTCGAAGGCTGTGTTGCCGGTGTTTCGACCATCTTGTCGTGGCACAACAGCCCTGAGGAAGACCACGACAAGATGGTCGAAACGTCGGCAACACAGTCTTCGACGCGGCGTCACCTGGACAGCCAAGATCATTTAGTTGGTACACTGAGCTACCGCTCCCCGTAATATAACTTTGGGAGTCTCCGGGATTCCCAAAGGAAAGGAGCGCTTTTGCGGGAGCTGCGAACGCTCGGGCCACGCGGGCCGGCCGGGTCGCTTCTGCTCTGTGTCGGGCAGAGGTGCGGCCGGGCGCGCCATCACTCAACGCACGCCACGCCCATGGGCCCAGGTTTACGAGAATACACGACTCGCCAAAATTTCGTACGAGAGCGGCGACGCCAACCGTCGCCAATGACACCGCGATTGGGCAAAGCGCAACGCGTGATTTCGGGGGGCCAATCGCCGAAAACCGAGCGGGGGAGGGCCATGTGATTTCGCGAATAGAGGAAGACCACTGCGGGACCCAGGAGCGATCTAATGATAATGGGAACAGGCGAATGCGGACGAGTCTTCTGATGGTAGAAACGGGCGAGTGCGGATGAGCTTCTGACAAATCGGGCGAGTGAGATCGAAGTTTTTTTTATGATGCTATGCCACTGTGAATACTGAATTCTACAAAATGTGAGGTTTTGAAAGGAGCTTTTTGTTGTAATTTACTTCCGAATGTTTGTACTACCGAAAGCAGAAACACTTATTTTGATAAGTAAATAGTTCCAATATTTTCTATCGCAGATAGCGCGCGATAAGAGCACGTTAAGATACATCAATTCTCAGTTATCAGAATCAATTAAAATTCTGGGTAGACGAGACATTCATTCAATTATTCTCCTCGGTTTGATTTATATTGATTGAGTTTATGACTTGTCAATATGAGAATAAATTTGAAAGGATGATATCCGAGATAGATTTAACATGCTAAAATCAGGTTCCTCGTCGAAACCCTTCTCATGGTTACCAGTATTGTCCAGTTGTATTTGACCGGGAGCGGTGGCTCAGTGCATCAACTGATGTCACTGCAGCGCCTCTGACCGGGAGGTCCTAGGTTCGATTTATCCACATTTTCGTTTCCAGGGCCCCTGTAATAAGTGTTTTTCTGCCGAAAATTCACAACTTTTTCGCACAGTATTACATTACTTATCTCTACTTCGTAAGCGGTAGCGAGAAAGTAATACTACATACGGTCTTCAATCGAATCTCCATGAAACGCCTTCAGCGGCTCCCTATTCCGCCATGGTGGCAGGCTTGGCGCGAGGGTAAGGGCGGGAAGGGGGGGGCGGGGGATTGGAAGGGAAGCGACGCGGGAAGCGCGCGTGGGCGGGGCGGGAGGCACGACGATATCGCGTCGGCCGGGATTCGAACGCGAGCCTGAGGGCTGCATACAAAGAGGACCCATCCCTTCGACCTGCGCCCCGCCCCGCCCGCCGCCGTCCCGCCTCGCACCGCTCCGCGCCGCTGGGCCTCAGCTCCGACATCGATCTGCGTCGTCGCCGTAACCCTCCCGCCCCGCCCCGCCCCGCCCCGCCACGGATCGTCCGCGGCACGTCGGCGCCAGGCGTCTTGCCTCTGCTGGCCCCCCTTTCGCCTCCAGGACATGACAGGAGGCGCTCAAGGGGGACCTCTCTCGGCAACGCCCCTCCAAGGCTTACGCACGACTTTGAATACCAGCGTTTCACAACATCTGATACTACTCAAAAGACGTTTACTTTAATGCATAAAGTCATCGTTACTTCATCAAGAAATCATGATGGTTGACCTAGATTTATTGATGGATTAGCGATTCCGGCCAACTGCTAAGGTCATTCGTCCTGTAAATTTGGTGCATTTTTTAACGCGAGAGACGGCAGTGATCTTCTCTCGCTGGGTGGCGAGCACCGACGCCGACCTACCCCTCGGCTTACGGGTTTTCCTTCAGCCAGGTATCTCCCAACAGCGAGGCGCGCGCCAGCCAGGACACGCTCTAAGCTCCCGACTCGTCTCGCGGTGTGTATGGTAATTGAGTGTTTTTTAAGTGTAAGTGTGGGTAAGTATGTGTAAGGATAGGACAAGAAAGAGAAATGAAAGATCCAACGTGGCCCGTGACCCGTTTGGTACTTCTCCGGCATTCGCTTTCTGATGATCGGGGAAAACACGGGGGAAAAACTACTGATCAGAGTAGTCAGCCCCCTGAGTTCTCCTCCAGACGTGGATAAATTTGACTTAGATATAGGTAGTGTCGAAAATCTTGCTTCCGGCAAGCCTTCAAT
This sequence comes from Teleogryllus oceanicus, assembly GCA_964035755.1. Taxonomy (NCBI): domain Eukaryota; kingdom Metazoa; phylum Arthropoda; class Insecta; order Orthoptera; family Gryllidae; genus Teleogryllus; species Teleogryllus oceanicus. The sequence continues at coordinate 90,380,062 of CAXIVR010000007.1, forward strand.
CCGACGACTTTTAAAATAAATGTTTTTATAACACAATCAACACCAAACGTCAACTGGCGCATGTTGCAGTTTTAATGAGCCATCTTTACTCTTAGAGGGCTGATTATTAATTATCACCAGCATTTATTTTTCTTTTCGCGTATCCGCGTTCTTTTTCCTGTATCTTTGAGTCTGCTGCGCGATGTGCAAGGTTAACAGGACTAGGCTGGACGAAACAGATGAAGTGTCAGGTGGTTGCGAGCAGGCGGATAATGCTATGACCGATGTGTGGCGGCATCAAACGGGACCCGGAAGAACAGGGCATGAGAGAAGCGAGGACAGGCGTTGGCAAGCAAGTGACTCAAATGGTTGGCGGCGGGAAGCAAAGGTCGGGAAAGGCAGGCAACGGAAGGTGACGAGAAGTAAGAGGAGGTGACGGAATCTGAGGGGAAGATGTGGAGAAGAATCGAGATGCCGAGAGGTGGGTGGGGATCGGACGTAGCGACTAAATATGGGTGCAAACGGGTAGAAAGAATGAGACCAAAAGATGAAAAAAAAACTCGAGCCAGATGTGCTGTCGAAAGGTATGGGCGGTGACAAGTAGTAACGGACATGGACGAATGGTGGGGTGACGACGGGTGACGACGGGTAACGACGGGTGACGACGAGTGACGACGAGTGACGACGGGTGACGACGGGTGACGACGGGTGACGACGGGTGACGACGGGTGACGACCGGTGACGACGGGGACGACGGGCACGACCGGTGACGACGGTGACGACGGGTGACGACGGGTGACGACGGTGACGACGGGTGACGACGGGTGACGACGGTGACGAGGTGACGACGGGTGACGACGAGGTGACGACGGTGACGACGGTGACGACGGTGACGACGGGTGACGACGGGTGACGACGGGTGACGACGGGTGACGACGGGTGACGACGGGTGACGACGGGTGACGACGGGTGACGACGGGTGACGACGGTGACGACGGTGACGACGGGTGACGACGGGTGACGACGGTGACGACGGTGACGACGGGTGACGACGGGTGACGACGGTGACGACGGGTGACGACGGTGACGACGGGTGACAAGCGGTGACGACGGTGACGACGGGTGACGACGGTGACGACGGTGACGACGGGTGACGACGGGTGACGACGGGTGACGACGGGGAAGGGGGGGACGCGGGGGGGGTGGGGTGACGACCGGTAACGACCGGTGACGACAATCAGAAGATAAAGTCGGTGGCGTGTCGGAGCGGGCAGGGAGGCACCTGCGCGGAAGCGAGTGGCGCGGGGCGGGAGAGTGAGAAAGCGCCGAGAGCGAGCGCGCGCGCGAACAGATATTCATGAGCTTTGTCGGTGGCGCCGCGCGAGGTACACGAGCGCTCAACCGAGCATCCCCAGCGCACAACGCCCTCCCCCGCCCCCGGCCCCCGCTGCCGCCGCGGAGGAGATGCTAATGCGCCAAGCCGGCGAAGGCGGACACAAGGGATACGGAAGCGGAGAAAGAAGCAGAATCCGCAAGGAAAAAGGGGAACAGGAATGAGTGGTAAAATAGAATAAGAATATTCATCACAAAAACATGGCATGCAAGGTTTAAAAAGCGGTAGTGAAGACAAACGAACGTGTATTTACTATTATTATTCTAAGCGCCTCATGAAAACCTCTAACTTGATCGTCTCAGACTTCGTTTCGGTTCAGGAAGTGTTCCTTGGCAATTCTATTCACTAGCAATTCATTCGTTCTAGTTTTTTGTCTGTGAATATTCCAGTGTTTTACCACAAAATATTGAATTCAAGGTTAATCACTGACATATAACGTTGGTTTTAATTGTGATATTAACATAATAAGTTGCAACATAGTGATATAACTGTTTGAGACGAGAATGTAAAACAAATATATCGCCTATTTCGAAAAGTTCATAACGAATAAGATAAGTTTTCAAAAAAGCAAACGGAAAAGTGTATAACGAGAATATAAAAATTGAATGTTGGTTTGTCCGTGATCGATAAACTCCCGACACCGTTTGACCGATATCCATGAATGTTGGCTCAATTACGTACACTTTTCATGGAGAAAGTTTTTATGCTGTTCATTTTGGTGTAACTTCACTAGATGGTGCTGCAGCTCACGTTGGCGACACAGTTAAATGCAATTCCCAATCCAATACTATGTTGGCGAAGATGACCTCTTTTATTGATTCGTATAAGAACGTCAACATCAACGAATCAGCATTCCAACAACTCCCCATCCACCAAGGCTCATGGCTGCTGGGGATTGCCGTCTGACGCGGGGCGAGTCGAGCGGGTCAGGGCGAGTGTTCAGCGCGAGATGGAGACGGCGGCTGGGCGGACTTCTGTTTGTATATTTTTTAATAAATTCTGAAATTGCATGGGAAAAGGTAAGGAAGGAAGGGATAATGAAATTAATGTGAGAATGGTACGAATTAGTTGTGCTTGAGGAAGAGCATCCGGAATTTCTTGAAAAAGGAACTAAATAGATATGGAAAGCGAGCATCGTAACCTTTCACCGTGGAAAATCGATATCAGACATCATTCGTAAGCAAATGTGAAGACATAAAACTGCTGCTGATAGAAACAAAAAGAAATGACGTAAACCCATGAAATTTGATCTCTGGAAAATACGTAAACAAAAGCATCGGAAAACATCACCGACATGAAATAATCTGGCAAGCGTGTCAGAATCCGACACGCTAGGAGTCAGAAAATAGACTTTGAAACAAGAATAAAAAGATAGGAAAAAAGGAAGCGAAAGTATGAGAGAAAGGATTTCTTCGCCGCGTTTCCTTCTTTCTTCCTCAACTGACAGCTCCCTTCGAAGAGTTTTAATGCAGAAGGCGACTCTCCCTTCACGAAGCGGGGGACGCCAACTCGATATAAAAGCGTTTTACTCCGAGAAGGCATTTTTATGCTCCAAATTCGTCAAGATATATGTTTGGGAAGAATACGATGTTTAGCCTGGTTTCTGAGGAGGGGAACAGGGTGGCCTGCGTCCTGGTAATAAATTTCTCGCCCCTTCGGGATTGAACTGAGAACGCCAGGGCGGCAGGGGTGACTTGTTTTCTGGGTCACCCGGCTTTCAGATTTACAGGTTGGCCACAAGACCGGGGAGATGTTGATTGCTTAGCTAAGAATTTGTGGAGACAGCACTTTGCCGCAGACAATTTAAATCCGTGGTTTGGAAAATTGCTATTTGCAGGGATTTTGTACGGTTATGTTAGTGTTTACTAGATATTAAGGTTTATATTGCAGACAAACAGATGTGTAGTGCATAGACAATAAAAAAATATTTTTCACCAATACATTGTATCTCATTAATTATCATTTAGTGAGTAATGACGAAGATGCGTTTTACAGTATGATACGTTGCAGAAAGAAGAGTTATTTATTCACAAAGGACGTTATAAGGTTTCTAATAATCCAGCGGTACAAAAATCCCGAGGGTCTTTGGCCCGAGTATTAGTTAACGCCCGTCAGCTGGTTAACGCACTATGGCAAATACTTCATTTTATTTTTTACCTAAAAATATTGCTTCAGAGTTACTTATTTACCAATTTTATTTTGATTTGATTTATTTGGTAAAAAAAGTAAAAACTGTTTATGGCATACGGGGGAGAATGTTATCTAGATTAACTAGATGTTTTCTTGACTCGGTTTGCATTTTTATATTTCCCTCCCATTATACGTTTTCATAATCCCCCTCGTAATTCACTCCATAAGAGAACATATACAATAATTCAACGGTTCCCATATTTCCCCTCGATCCAGGTACGTTATGCAATTTATATCGAGCTCCGAATCAAAGGCAATAACAAGCAACAAGGTATAAGTAAAAAATTAAGTTTTTCTCTCAATGTTTGAGTGTCGCAACGCTAAGTCGAGAATCGCAATCGAAACGTGAGCAAAAAACTCTCGTTTCTTTTCAGTAAGACATACTATTTTTGCACTACTTGCATATATTACCCGACATGTATAGCATATAATATAATTTTTGTAATACTTTCTTAATCCTGTATCATTAGTATTAATTTATAAAACAACAAAGGAGCGAAAATTGTATGTTGACAAGTTACTTGTGGGAGATCGCAAAGAAAAAGCAGAAGTTATTATCAGAAATGGAAGAAGAAGAATGTGAATAAATAGATTCTCGTAAGATTAGAAGTTTGTAATCAAACTATTTTGTAGGACTGTTGGTAATATTCGACGCACTTCGTCTTTTACTAACTTTCTTTACTAGGGAGGCAAAGACTTTGTCTCCTCGATTCAATAATGTGAAACTTTCTGTATGTAGCAAAGGGAGATTTTGTAAAAAAGTACCTCGAAAAGATACAATAAAAACGTTCCAACATTATTTTCACGGCTTGCATTGGATCTGAGTTATCTTCAGCAAACCTACAAAAGAACATGTCAATTAATTGTACGATATTCAATTAAAAATATAAACTTTGTAGGAATTTACGTTACACTCCTTTCCCAAATACTTTGGGGACTCTGATCGGTAGTTTTCCGTGGTTTCTCCGATCAACACCAGGCGAATGTCGGACGGGCCACGGACCGCGCGCGATCTGTCCTTCCTCTTCATTGTCATATTCTCTTCCCCTTACACACACACATACACTAGCATGCACTACATTACCACATATTCCGGGAGACCGGTCGGGAGCTTAGAGCTTGTCCCGGCTGGGGCGGTGCCCCGCTGGTGGGAGAGTCCTGGTTAGGGGGAAACCCCACTAGCCGACGGTAGGTCGGCGCCGGATCTCGCCATCCAGCGGGGGAAGATCACCGCCATCTCCCGAGAAAAACATGCACTACACTAACGTGACTAATGACCGAGCAGTTGGCGCGCCCGGAAACACGAACAAAACAAAAAAAAACAAAACAAACAAAACAAACTTTGGGGAGTATGTCTAAAATGACCCATATTCTTCATAGATATTTTTGGTCTTCACCCTGCTTGGCAGGGATAGCAGAGGTTCCGGAACACCGTTCCTTGTGCAAGTCGATAAGCGCGCTTACACGTCTCTTTCGCGAAGCTGCCGAAGAGAATATCGCCATTGCTGAGATACCCCTCCAGCGAGGTGCGTGCTGCAAGCGGCGAGGGAAGAGCGATGCGCGAGGTCTGTTTATTCCGTGGGTCTGCGTAGGCTTCTTTGCCTGCCCAGGTCCTGGCTGCCGTGTTTTATGGTCTCTGATTTCGCGAACTCGCCGAGGAACGGCGGCGGCGGAAAGGAGAGGGAAAAGGGGCGGATAATGGTCGAGGGAGGGAGAATGAAGAGGGAAGCCTGAAATGGAAAGTGGGAAAAGGAAGGAACACGAGTCGACCGTTTGCTCGCTCTCTGCAACTGCGACGGAAGCAGAAACCTTATCTCCCCGAACTACGACTCCTTTATTCTGCATTATAATGTGAAGAAGGTGGTAAAATGGTGAAACGTTTGTAATCTTTGATTTGGGACAAATCCTTTTTGTTTTTGCTATACATTTTACAGAATAAAATTTATTATTAGTATTCGAACAGTGGAAATGGAAGTGATCAACATTATCATGTCACCACTAAGAACCTAAATCATACAAGTAAAAACGTATTTCAAGAAAGTGAACAAAACTATTAATAAATTGGAGATTTGAGAATTGTGGACTGGTGTCTTTCAAGTAATTAAGACTCATTCCTTTTGTTTAGATTGCGTAAATATTTCATAATCAGCTCCAAAATCTGACAATATCACAAAAATTATGTTTGTTCATCGTATGATGTTTCTGTAAACAAATTTGTTCGTATAAATTTGAAAATTGTAGAGTTTTGCATAAATTAAAAAGATGGAATACGAAAAGTTTAATTTCTAATAACTATACTATTTTCGCGAACAGAGCCGACACTACTTATAATAAACGTTCAGGGACCAATATTGATTGTTCACTATAACTGATGATCCCAAAATATAATTTATCACGTTTTTGATATGAAATTAGTTGCACTTTTTATGAGCGCAGTAAAATACCTAATATCCACGAACTACTAATTTCAATATCTTCATTCTGTCTTCGTACTTTATTCCGCCCACACCAAAAATCTTAATGACGTCAACACCCTTCCATGCTTCTTGCATTGTTTGGAGTACTCTTTTTTGTACCTTCAAAACACTTGTTTTCTCCCATTCTCGAAGACGCAAACACAATGTTCTACCTTGATTTGGTTTCTCAAGTTTTCAACTTGTGATCCACGTCCTCCAAGTCTTCGACCTGGACAGATCCACCATTGAAGAGCGATTCCCTCAGTTGCACAGATTCCTCACTCTGAAACATTCATAGTAAATGCTGCACAAATTATTCACGAGCTCCTGTACAAAGTCTCCATCGCGAACGGTAGTGCCAACCTCGCTGTTCAGGACTCTCAATGCGCATTAGAGAGCGGTGCGCTCTCGATCTGTTGGGGCCGCCGCGCTCCAGTATGGTTCAGGGTCTAAAACCCGGTGCTTGTTATTCATCGAAAGCGGCCACTTCTTAGCAGTTTGATTGATTGGTTGACTGAATGATGGTTAGTGATTCCGGGCGCGTCAACTACTAGGGCCATTGGTCCCGTAAGTATATTGCACGTTTTAGCTCTGGATGCGGAGGTAGTCTTCCCTTGCTGGATGGCGAGTTCCGGCGCCGACCTACAGTCGGCTAGCGGTGTATTCCCGAACCAGGAATCTCCCACCAGCGGGGCATCGCCCCAGTCGGGACAATCTCTATGCTCCCGACCAGTCTCTCGGCATGTCTGGTAGTGTAGTGTAAGTGTGTGTAAGTGGTGAGAATAGGATAAGGAGGAGATAGAAAAGATCGCGCGCGATCCGTGGCTCATTTGGTAGAGTACTTCTCCGGCATTTGCCTAGTGTTGATCGGAGAAACCATGGAAAACTACCGATCACAGCAGCCGGCCTCTAGAATTCTCCTCCAGACAGAGACAAAAATCGACCTATCTGACAAACTAATGGCGAAAATCCTGTGTTTAACAGTGTTTCCAAACAAAATAACTTCAGCAATAGACCATGAAACGGGCTTTGTTGGATGCGACGTACCAACCACACTGAAAAATCTGCACGACGCCGACATTGGCGCTGGTGAAGAAGGCTAGTCAACCAGGTATACAGAGTTCAACCTCCAAGGTGTGTCAAACTGCAGTATCGAACGCTAAGAAATCTCTTCACTACCAACAGAGGAAGTAAAACATTAACATATCAATAATATTAGCACTATATTTACTTTCTTTAACAACAATTATTCCATGACCAGCAGTTAGATCATCAATCTCGATACTCCTAAAATCCTTGCTCCGCCGGATCTGCTGTAAATCTACCTGCTTCAACTCCTCAATTACATGGCCGAAATCAACATACGGAAGTGTCACTTTCCCCAGATCAACGACTATTAAATCATTGTATGCATGTACTACTGCAACCTTCTCAACGCAATGAAAAAAACGAAATAGTTCGAAAACCTACATCATAAGCACTAGTGACACTAATCTTAAACGCAACAAATGTTCAAGTGAATCAGAAGATGATATTGAATATGGCGTCCAGGTGTCATCACACTGCGATTCGTTAGCTACTCTTCGTGACACTGGTGAGAAATTAAAATTGTGACGGACAAAACATTCCTCCAATTTTACTAATGAAACAAACTATTCTCAAGTGATAGAAGGCATCAGGAAGAACACTTCTGCTGACTTCACAACCAAACGAGGAAAATACTCAGTGAACGTGATGTTTACTACAATAGATGACTTCAGGGATTACGGTCAATTTTGCGAAATCAAAAATATTAAGTTTCATTCCTTTATTGACCCGTCAAGAAACAGCTTACCTGTAGTGATAAAAGAATTGTCGATCAATTATTCTGAAAATGAAATTTTTAAAGCACTAAAGGAATTACATTATGCAATTCTGAAGGTTTGTAGACTCTATAATAAGGATAGAAATCGAATACGGGTGTACGCGATAGATGGAGAGGAATATTCAACCTTGTTAGACTATTTTACAGTGTAGTAAATGACAACCTGGGACAAATAACTTTTTATTTACGTTTCCAGTATTAATTGTCATAGACCAGCGTGGTTGTCAAATGGCGAAACGGACTGAATGATGAATTATTTATTTTTGTACTTGCTGTAAGAATGAATTCGATCGTCTGTAAGACCAAAAGATATTAACACTGGAATATTTTACTTAACAATGTCGAAGACAGTACGTAGCTACTTGCTTCAATAAACAACAATATATTAGGATGCACTACCTCAACTTTAAACAATAAATATTAAATTCTGATTTGCTTCAAATTTTCAGAAAGAAATTATTCAAATTATTCACATGTACTAATTAAAATCACTTGCACTAAAGTTTCTGGATGTCAGAAAAATTTACGAATGGATTCGCTTCATTTGTAAGACACTTCCTTTTCAAAGTTCACGTCTTGTTTACTAAAACTATAACTGCACTGATAAAATTTGTGAATAGTCAAACTGCCAGTGAGTAATTTTTTAACGCTGGCTGAATTGTTGGACTAATGTATTATTTATATTTATTTTTTAGAATAAAATTAATAACAAGTATTTGCTGTAACATTAAAATTGTGTTACAAAATTTTTCTTGAATTTACTCACCTCTAACTCCCTTGCACGAATTCACAGGAAAGGAAAATGGGGCTTACCTGAAAGAAAGAAAATAAAATTCAAATGAAATTGGCAAACTTTTCGGACAGAGAACATTTTTGAAATATGTAAATTACTAATTAGAAAACAATTTTTTGTATTATGAGTTAAGTCTATCAATTTTTAGAGCAGAAACTGATTAATCTATAAATACAAAAAGTTAAATCAACGACATGTAACCGACATCGATAACCACGAAAAAGTTTTTCACAATAACTTTTTCAGGCTCTTCTTCAGGATTGTCGCAGTGACCTTGTAAAGTTTGGTAAATATTTATACAACAAAAATGCGGCCTTATAGAACTAGGGAAACAAAAATTCAAGAATATAATTAATACAAAGAAAACTACAACATTTGATGAAATGTAATATCAAACTAATCTTCCCGGCTCAACAAGGGATATTAGGAAATGAAAAAGCAGATTCAGACATTATAATAAAACTCTGTCTTTAACTAGTCCCAGGTAAGGGGGACACCGATAGCTGGCCGGCGATGTCGGACTACCGATCCAAAACGCCAAATACATACATACTGTGCGTATAATGTATTATTGTAAATTGATTTGAGATTAAACAAAGCTTTATTTAATGTGATTCACATTTTATATAAAACACCATAAAACCATGGCCAATAAGAAACTGAAAATGCATGTCCAGTGTGTTCTTGCAATGCGTCCGTATAGCACTGGGTCTTCTAGTTGATATTCATGTCGACAAATATGGAGGAGTTGGTGGCGTGCCGGTCGGAGCTTGGAACATGCAATCTGCGTGGCGCTGTCTTGCAGACGTGGCGACAGCTTCCCGCCTGACTCGTCTTTCTTCCTGCACGCAGGGATCTTGCCTTGGCTGCCACATTCCAGACGTGGACTCCTGCTGAGTTGTTTCATCTGTATGCTTGATACAGTTAAATTCCCATGCTTGGGGGTAAGAGCGACATGAGGCGAACACGATATTCTCTTCACCGTAACTAGCAAGATCCTCCTGCTTGAGCTTTTCTTCTTCACACAGATATAGAAACGGACGATTTTAAAGGAAAGCTACAACTATATTTTTGCCTCGACCGGCAATCGAACCCGGGGACCATAGCTCCGGAAGCTAGTACGCTGCCAATGAAACATCCCCGAGGCCTATAAGCACAGAGAATCTGCTACAATCTGTATGTTAAAAGAAAATTTTGTATCCTTATTCAAGCATATTGCACGCTCGGAGGAATGAGAGATATTGCATAGTCAAAGTTTATATGAAGAAGGAGCGCAAAAATATAAAATAGATATATAATAGTTAACAATATATTAATTTATATAAAAATAATATAGCGTGCAGATGCAACCCGCAAGTTTCTGCAACACAATAATACTGCACATAACTGGGAGACGATACTTTTTAGAGCTAAAAACCATTTCATTCCAAGTTTATCTCTTAACGCAAAAATATTTCGCTATGTATTTGCATTTGAGTAGTGAAAATCGTATTATTATTAGTAATATTAATTGTAATAATATGTTTTGCATGTAAACGTTATTTCTTCTTACAAATGTTGGCATGAAGTTATTTTTTCTTTGACCATAACATGCTACCACACATGCTTACCATTACATGCACACGCTAATGGCGTAATTGCACAAGTTTAAAAATAACTTAGAGAACAAAATTTAAGAACAAAATTCAATGCAATAAATATCCAAGTACACTGTTTGACAAAAGAGTCACAATAACTGTTATTAAAAATTTAATGAATTACGGTCGAATTTATACAGCTGGTGTGAATATTGGTTAACTTGTTTTTTCTCTAATCCCTTCCAATTAACTAGAAACTACATAATACGGAATATCTCCAAATATCATAGTTCACATCGAAATTTCCTTAATATTTCTGTTGCCAACAAAGGTGTCACCAGAAACAAATGCTACAATCAACAAAGTTTTTAATAAGTCGTGTGTCGTTTCGGTGCTTTTAATGATAACCAGCATAAAGAAGACACCGACGGATATCCAAGATGCGTAAATCAGGTCGCCGTCGTTAATCCAGAGAGTTCAAGAAAAAATAATAATTTTTGGTTACAACGAAAAACGAAGGGATGGGGAGGATGCGGCTAGCCTTTAAGCCACAGACCCTGATGCAACCAGCCTTTAAGCCACTGACCCTGATGCGACCAGCCTTCAAGTGACAACAGCACAGTGGCGGCGGAAGCACCCTGCGTCAGGGCCAAAGGCAACGCAGCTTAGCCAACGTCACGGAGCGACGCACTCTGGCAGCCCCGCCCTCGCCCTCCCGACCTTCGTGATTTATTTAATCGCGGCGGCCAGAATTAATCGTCGAGAGCACCCCTTCCAGCCGCCTAGTGCACTTCGCCCCAAGTATCCCCCTTTCCTTTCCCCCACCACATTCCTCCACATATCCTCTCCCTACCATGGCCCATGTATTTCGCCCTTAGCCATAAGCACATCCCATCTTTCTCCTCTCCATCTTTAATCGTTTCCGCAACAACTCGTATCCATCTTCCCTCCTCACCCTCCACCTTCATCTCCTTTCCATTCCGTTCCCCGTCCATTTCTCTCCGCCCCGTTGTCTCTTCCCTTCCTTTCCTTCCGCCGCCGCGGGCGCCAATTTGTGAAGGGATGTCGCGCGGTCTTCGGGTGGCGCGCGCAATATTTTGGAAATAACACGATTTATGGAAGGCTGCGGGTGGGGCGCGGAGCAGCGCCGCGGCGGCGGGGGCGGCGCCGCCACGAGATAATTAGAGCCGGCGGTGCGGCGGCGAACGGGGGCGGCTGGGGAATGGCAAAAGCGAGAGGTGAGGGCGAGGATGGGCAGATGCGACGGGAGTGGAGGGCAGGAGCGGGGACGGCGGCGGTGGGCATTGCTAGATGTATCGAGCAAACGGGTTGGGCCAAAGGGATCGGGCAAGCGGGACGGCGGAGTACGAAAGGCGGGGACGGGCGAGCGGGGACGGGCGAGCGGGGACGGGCGAGCGGGGACGGGCGAGCGGGGACGGGCGAGCGGGGACGGGCGAGCGGGGACGGGCGAGCGGGGACGGGCGAGCGGGGACGGGCGAGCGGGGACGGCCGAGCGAGCAAGGAAGGGGAGAGACTGCCCACAGCGGCCGTTTGTTAGGAGCGGGGACGGCGAGCGAGGCGGGGACGGGCGGGCGGGGACGGGCGAGCGGGGACGGGCGAGCGGGGACGGGCGAGCGGGGACGGGCGAGCGGGGACGGGCGAGCGGGGACGGGCGAGCGGGGACGGGCGAGCGGGGACGGGCGAGCGAGGACGGGCGAGCGGGGACGGCCGAGCGAGCAAGGAAGGGGAGAGACTGCCCACATCGGCCGTTTGTTAGGGTACTGCTCCGGCATTCCACTGTTAATGATTGGACAAACCACATCAAATTACTATCAGCGGCCGCCACAACTTTTCAAACTGAGTTCGACCTTGCTCTCTAGCTAATGTCGAAAATGGGCCTCCGTGGGGACTCAAGCAATAGGATTTCTTGCTCAAAAACACTGCAGTGGCAACAAATAATACACTGAGCCGTCTTGGCCGTTCACATTGATACATGTTTACTAATGCGAGTGTTATAATTCATTGTAACAACTGGTACTCTAGTAATATGGGTATACTGGGAGTCCGTGAAAAAGTCAAGACAAACCGTTATTGAGTATGAAATGTGTAATAATGCTATATTTACGAGTATTTCCAAAAACTAAAATTTGGAACCTTTTTGAGAAAGTTTTTAAAATGTCCCTACGGCTTGATACAAAGTCCCCCAAAAATTAATGAACCTCGTTCAAAATCGCAGGGCTTCGACTCGCGCAAAAACGACAGGGGTTCTTCAATTTGGAAACAAACATACACACGGGCTAGGCGCTAAGTTTGTTCACGGACGGACGTTTTGAAGTCAATTGACTTTTCTGTATCAAGGACGTACAAAACAGGGATTCTGGGTACACCACGTATTTGAGGATTTTTTTCTTAATTTAGCAACTGGATTTATCCAGTTTTTCGTTATCAGGGCCCAGCAATGAATTTGTTCTGCTGAAAATGCCCTTTTTTTCGGGCAGCATTACATATATACTTATATTACTTCGTATATACGCACGTATACAAGAAAGTAAAAATTTAATAAGAGAACAATACACTATTATATAACAAAGATAACAAATCTGACTCTTTACTAATACCAGTGCTTTAATTCTACTTCCATTCTTCTACTTAATAACATTTTTGGAAAAAAGAGTTTTTGGACATTTTAGGACAATAATATTTTATATAATGTTATGTAATAAAACCATTTTAGTTCGCTCCGAAACAATAATTAATACCAACAGTTAGGTACTTGGGAAGGGTCATGTGGGAAAATTTGGACCCCAAGCTTGATTATTTCATGTACAATTTTGAGAATGTTTGTAAATCCTTGCGATTTTCAGTAATTTTTTCATTATCTTCAATTTGCGAAATTCTATACTCATGCCATGATTGCGGTCTATCTGCCAATTCACAGAGTTTATTTTTATCTCGTGGGTTTCTTTGTGTCGCAAAGCTGCGTAATGCATCTGTAGGCTGAACTTTTTATCATACTGAAGTTCTTTCGAACACATTAAACACTTCTCCATTGTTCCAGTATCTACAAAAAGAGACTTTTTTTCTCAGATCGAAAGAAAATGAACGGGCGTAGATGGTCTCCTGAAACTCATGTTGCCTGAAACACCGGCAATGGCCCCACTGCCAAGGCTTTCGTCACCGGCAACCTAAGGCTGTGGGGAAGGCTGCTCCAACGTCATTTCTTCTTCAGTTGGCAAACGCTGTACTAGATGAAAAGGTAATATTGAAAATGTGAAAACGATTTTTATTTTTCCATTTTATTTTGTGTATTAACCCCGTCTCTCATAATACACCTCAATAACCATATTTTATTCTGGAAAAAGAAGTATCGGATAGTTAAAGTAGAGAGGAAAGTACTAACATTATAATGCACTAGTTGAAGTACCCGGCGTTGCTCGGGCATTTATTACAGTTCATTATTAGACAGGAAGGGGAATTCCATCTTTTAATGTCCTGCGGCGGGGACGACCTCTACCTCTTCCATTTATCCCTTCTCCACCCTGCCCCTTCCTGTCATGCTCTGCCCGGCCACCCCCAGATAGCTCTGTTTTCTCTTGACCCCCATTTGGGAATTTCTGCTCTTCCTCGTTCCCTTTTCCACAAAAATTACATTTTTTTCTTATTTGGAGTTCCAGCACCCAAACATTCTTCACTTTATAACTAAAATCAGTAAACAAATGTAAACTACAAAATAAAATACTTGTAAAATCGCGTATATTATTTTTGTTGTGTTTTATATATTATTCAATTTTTAAACACTTTCAAACTGTAATGTTTTCTTGCCACTTTGTAGATAACACAAACTGAGGACAATGCTTGTGCATGGACATTCTTTAGTACTTTAGTTTTGGCTTTCTTTCAAATGTTCCACAAGCGTTCAGAACTAACAAATCACCAACGTTCACACAGCGCCAATACATAACCTTATTTAAACCCTAATGAATTTCGTAATAATTCTAGACATTGATGAAATCAATTGTAGATCTCAGACGTCATTCTCTGATGGCGCACAGCTAAACTATTGACATTAATGCACTCTTGAATCTGTGATGTAAAGCTAGGCGGAAAATGTCCAGAAAACCAATTATTCTGTAAATATATTGCGGTTTATGGTTGTAAAACGTAGCCTATATGTAGTACTCCAGACTTTTAAAAGAAGCTAGCACAGCTTTCATCGGCATTGGGTTAGTAGATTCAGATATACCGCGCTGTAAGACAACGCACTTCTGTCTTAATGTATCAGAATAGATATAGATTACTTTTCTCTCAATTCGTTCCTAAGACACAGAACTGGGAGTAAACTCACCAGAAACATAATAAATACGTGTTTATAGATTTGCGTGTTACAGCTTTTATCAAGATACAATATCAGGAATTTTCTGCAAGCCTTTGCCTTTCTAATGCGTATTTCTTTGAATAAACCCGACGAATAGCCTAGTAAAATTGTCCATTATTAACAATTACTAATTATATTATTTATCTAATTATTTAAGAAGCGTTAATTCCAAATTAAATTTGATACTGTTTATTCGAAAAGCTCTCTTCCTGAAAGTCTGTGTAAGGCGTAACTGCCGTGTGGGCTAGGAGGCATGTTCGTGTCCCGTGACAGCCGTGCAGGGGCGGTGGGGCGGGGTGTGTGCGGGGCGGGAGGCGATCGATGGCGAGGCCGCGCTGCGCTCCGGATCCCGCGGGAAGCGCTGTAATCCCGACCGGCGGCTCCAGGTTTGCGCGCAGCCACGCGCACACCTGCGCTTCTACACGCGCGTTGCTCGCGCACACCTCGTCGCCTCCGCCTCCACAAGCGCCTCCGCCTCCGCCCCTCCGCCTCCGCCCCTCCGCCTCCGCCCCTCCGCCTCCGCCCCTCCGCCAGCGCCTCCGCCCCTCCACCCCTCCGCCTCCACCCCTCCGCCAGCGCCTCCGCCTCCGCCCCTCCACCCCTCCGCCTCCGTCTCCGCCCCTCCACCCCTCCGCCTCCGCCTCCGCCTCCGCCAGCGCCTCCGCCTCCGCCTCGCCTCCTCCCGCCCCTCCGCCTCGCCCCGCCCTCCGCCTCCGCCCTTTCCCCCTCCGCCCTCCGCCTCCGCCTCCGCCACCGCCACCCCCTCCGTCTCCGCCTCCGCCACCACGCAGCCCCCGGCAGCCGTCTCATCATCATTTATTGTTTGCGGGCGCGGCAACGGCTGCGGTCATTACTCCGTTAAATACAGTGCACACACAAGTCTCACACAGACCGACGCGGAAGATCCGCAGCGGGTTCCGCGCTAGACGCGGCAACCAACTTCCCGGATCCGTTTTCACCGGAGAGTCAATTATGCGTCAGCGTAATTGAGCAGCAGTAGAAACCATGGAAAATTACCAAAAGAGCAGCCCGATTTTAGAAATTTTGTCCAGATAATGGTCGAATTCCATATAGCTATATAATTAGCGTCGAAAATCCGTCACCGTCTGGATTCGACATCAATAACCTCTCGGTCACCAATGATGCAGAGCTTAGTAGTAGAAACCACCACCACGACCTTCACTACCATCACCTCCAATTTGAGCGCCACTTCGTCAGCCGTATCCACTATAGCTCTCACATTTGCCACGTTCATCAACACCGCCGCCATTGTGACCGCTGCCGTTTCCGTCGCCATCATCACCGCCTCCAACAGCCGCCCCGAAGCCGCCATCACTATAACCACTATCACCGCCAACCCCTCTTTGTCTTTGTTGTATTTACCAGCCGCGTCTCCACGTCACCATTTCTATTCATACATTCCACGTCCGTCCCCACTCCTGTAACCCGTCCCACCACACCACCACCATCAACGCCCACACGTCCGCCACCGTCACCTCTCTGTCGTCACAACCACTACCACCACCACCATCCACCAGCACTATCCCCTCCCATTGCCACAACCCCCCTTCCCTGCAGCGCTCTTACAACATCCTGTCATTCACTCTACCTCCATCACTGCCTCGCCCGCTCCACTGCAGCGCAGCCGGAGGCGCCCGCAAGCGGTGTCCGATCCCACGCGCCAACCGCGCGACGCGTTGCTCGCGATCCTTTTAACCCGCGCGGGCGTCCGCTGGGCCGCGGCGCTTGTCCGGTCGCCCCCTGGGGACAAGCGGCTCGCTCGCCGCTCGGCTCTTCCGATGCCTTTGCTTCGGCTGCTACTCTCCACAGTGGGCCCATGCCAGGAGTAAGGAACGGCAAAAACGGGCTCTGGGATTGCAATTGGGGCAGATATTCCGTGAAATTCGCTCCTGATATGACAAGTTTATGGAATATTTGCAGAAGGATTTCAGCGTAATTCGAGATTGAGTAGAGAGATTAACCATTGCTAGAAGAATGTATTACATATTTTCAATTTATAGTAAATCTGAGAAATGCTCTAATAACCAAAACGTCGAATTGTTGATGTGTCTTGCGAACACAAATAAGAATCATTGACGTCACAACTCTCTAAGCTTGTGTAGCGAACATGTTTGTTGATCTATGGATATTTGTTTTAGTTCCTTTAGTTACGATGTTGAGTGAATTTGTTAAATCAGAAATATATCGACTTTTAATCGCTCTCCATTTTGCCAATGTGACAAATATTCTAGTTTGGGGGTCTATGAACTCCCGAGTTACATCCATTTGTATTAATGACTTGTGATGCTTTTTGCAAGGCTTTCGTTCACGGAGGATACTTTTATCTACTTTTAAGATACTTCTATAATATATGAGAAAATGATGTTTGTGTTCAGTAATGCACCAAAATAAACATAAGCATTGTGAAAGAGCAAGTTTCGACAGAAAACAATATGTACGTGATAAACAGTTTAGTAATGTAGTAATCTAGTTCATTTGTTTAGCATGTAACTGTTAATAATCCCCTTCTCTAATTTTCCTATTCGGTAAACATTGATTTTTATGAAACATTGCATAATTCCATTTTACCTAAAAAATCGGATATCGACAACACAGATTTCGTCTCAATGTGTGGCTGCAGGTCACAACTTGCGTTTGTGTACTCATCCGCTCACAAACGGTGCAAGAGGGGAACAAAAATTTGTGACCAGCAGCTTGTTGGAGAGTCTGAACATTTTTTTAATTTCTTGAGTTGTAAAAACTTTTTTCACGTGATATGCGCCAAATGTGGTTTCTCATGCTTGTTTTCCGAGTGCGAAACATTGCAAAGCATGCGTGAAACATCTGAAACGATTCTCAATTGTCTTTCGTCTTGAGCTTTTAACAACTGATTTTGGGTTTCTTGAGATACATATTTATGTTTTCCTGCTCTCTTAGCAGACTAGAGTAACTTATGGGAAGCGGACCTTGCTTGAAGCAGGAAATCAGGCGCCGCACCGGTGCCGAAGCCTTAGTATTACGACTTGGGCGTCACTAGGGTGTCGCAAGCTGAAGGGGAAAGGCCTAGAACATTCCAGAAATATTTTGAGATCTTCTCGGAAGTTGGAAAAGTAATCCAAGCCAGGTCGAGGGGCGGAACGGAACGGGTGCCGCGCGAACACGAGTACGACGCCGCGAGTCACGTGGGCTGGGAGTAGACACCCCGAGCGCCACTCGCGGGGATGGATCTCGAGCAGAGTGGGAGACCTCGCGAGGATGCACAGAACTTACGCCCAAGGTGGTGCGCTGATAAGCGATCTCTTGCGGAAACTCGTGTACGGGGATGCCGTAGTGGAATGTCAAATCCACTCCTGACAGTGGCCTAAGAGAGAAACAATTTATTTCAGGTAGTTTGGGATTGCTCGTGCGATCCGAGGACAGTGTACCCGGAATGTATATAGATATTTTAATTTATTATTGCTTGAACATAATATTGTGAATAAACCACTGTAAATAGTTGACCTCTTGTCTGTGATTTATAGTGAGATATCTACATCATACTAGTATATGAGTATTAGTCCTAAAATTCATGGGTTTACATTACGCAAATCTATAGATAATGACATAGGGGGCAATGATTTTCGTGCTATAATCTCACTTTAAATAATTGTTTTCTAGTGTTGGTATCCTTTGCGAGTGGAAAAAAAAGCGTTGTTGCTTTGTTTACCTATAGTATTAAAACACCTCCATGAAGTATTTTGTAAATAATTTTCAAACGATATTTTACGACATTCTGTAATCTTACATCAACCTTGGAACGTAGGAAATAAAAGGATCAGAACAATCGATACTCGTGGCTCACCGCACCAACTGCAGCGAAAAGCATCGCAAGCCGCTGAGGAAAGTAGTCGCAAACACCAAACGCCACAACACGAAAGCAACGAATTCAAATTTCGTGTTTTGAAATGAATACTTCTCATAATTCAAACGCTCTAGAAAGTTGTTTAAAAACAGTTTGTAGTAATTTGCAATATTTAAATAAAATTAAACTTCCCTTTTGGGGACCAACAAACAATTCTCACCAAATGAATTACAATACTTCATAACACAACAGTACATTTTCATTTCATTTATAAAGTTGCTACTAAAGACCCAAATTGAACTTTATTTTGAAACTAAAGGCAATCATCACCGTGGAAAAGAACAACTTGACTCTGAGGAAAAAAATATAGGGAATGAAAATTTATTTATTTTAAATTTTTCTTTCCGTTTGGATCTGTTGATAGATGATGAGTATCTATTGATATTATAAGATATATGCACAGGGAATTTGCACCGCCTTGTCTGATAATTACTGGCAAAACCTGCCCATTCCCGATGTTGGTGATGGGAGGGGGGACTAAGTTCAAGGGAAACGGCGCCGAATGTCTTTATGCTGACAATGCCGACCAGTCTGTTCCATGGCGTGAAGGTTTGTCGAGATGGAACAGTCCGCCCCCCATGAGAGGAGGAAAACGAGCTCCTTGCGGAAGAAGTAGTTGCAGAGAAGCAAGGACGTCACATCCCCTCCCCTCCCTCAAGACGTTGGCTTCTCAAACTTGAAAACTTGAAATTCTTTTTCTGTAATCATTTGACTATCGTTGGACCTCCTATGAAACACTTTTAAGTCTTGAATTGCAGGTATTTATTTTTTCTATTGTCCAAAAACGTTTTACTCATTTCTTAAAATCGTCAAATTAGTAGCAATCAAACGCGAATTTTAAAATTTTAATTACCATTCCTTCGTTCATCGCTGATCGACCATTTCTTCGTCTCCAGGTCGATTTTACCACCAACGGATCAGTCGAAATAAATGTTGATGCGATTACGCTGCGATTCAAAAATTGTTGCCAAAAACGTATTTTCTGACATTCTTCAAAATCGCCACATCAGCAAAAATTTTAATTTAGATTTTTTCATTTATCTCTGTTTAATAGAGAAAATTCTTTTGGTTCAAGAATTACATAGAAGAAACGACTTTTACCAAACTTTTTTAAAATTGGCCATGCAGCAAGAAAGAAATGAACATTTCCAAACATTCAATAAGCAGTTAATTGTCACTCATGTGTTTGTTTGCGAAACTACTTTCTTTTTACTAATTAACAGTCCCAAAAATATTTCCCCATAAAATCTTTGGAAATTGTGCCTTGGACAGACTCAAGAATGTTTTATGTAAATTGCATAAGCGAAGATCAAGGCTTCGTCACGAGCTTGGAACAAGCGTTACGAATCAATAACTGTTTCCTAAGTAAAACCCCACAAAAATAAATTATTAACCCACCCTTATTGGATATTACGCTTAATGGATAGTAAAAGTGATATATTTTATGAGAATTAACCGCGATAGCTATTATGAACAATGACTTAACATTATTATGTTATTAATGCTAAACACTATTAACAGTTATTAATTAATCATTTTGAATAGCTATTATTATTATTATTATTATTATTATTATTATTATTATTATTATTATTATTATTAGCCGGCGATTATATCTAATCGCTGATTAATTACTAAGTCCAAAACAAATAGATTGCATTCAAGAAAAATCATGCGTACAGTCGTCCGACACGTTCTTTTATTGTGTAACCCAATTATAGGAGGCAGACATAGTTGTCTTATTCACGTTTCCTATTTAGTATTCTACAGAAAAAAAATCATCAAACGCGAGCTTCGAACTGAATCAGAAAATCACACAACCAAACGCAGCTTGGCTCAACAATCAGAACAATTTATGAAACATTCGTTGGATGTTACATTTCAAAGTTAATTTATGCACGCAATATCGCGATGCAAACAAGTACAGAACATTATGTTCCGCAACTCGCACATATCAGGTGAAATAGAAGTTAAATATTTTTTGGGGGCAATAAAGCAATTAATTTTGAATTCACTTAATTTCTGTGGAAACATTGCATATTTCTAAATCCGTGAGTTATGTTTACATTTTAGATAGATGTATTTGTAGTAGGTTGTGAAGCAGATATATTTTTGTTCTTCCTAAGTTACCACAAACTCATATTTTTATATATAAACGGGATCATTCACATTCCGAATGTAACTTAATTTCAAAATGTCTACACAAAGGTGGCGAAGATTTATTTCGATAACTTAGTTAGGCAAATACTGTGTGTTACTTTCGTTATCGAAGTTCCATGTCATTTGACTGTTTCGTGGAATTATATTCTACATCATGCATAAAATTGTTTTTGTTCCAGGAATTGTTGCAAAGAAGAATGTTTATTCCAAGAGCATGTTTAAAGGAGAAGTATCAAAACTATTTTAGAAGTGATGTGAACCTGACAATGCAAATCTACAATGTACCCATAGCCTTTAGAAATTTATCTCGAATTTTCCCTGTATGTTCACTATCAGTTTTGAATTGTTCTGCAGTCACTGCAACTAAGAAATGTAATACAAATTTAATTGTTTTTATTCGCCTACGAACTCTACATGAAAGGAAAATACGCAACAACAATTCAAAAAGAGGAAATGTAAGAAATATAAAATTTTCATTTGACAGGGCAGGTGACAATGCACGTTTCCTCTCGCATGCAATTTCTTATTGAGTGCGCGACGCTCCCTTTCCAGATTGTCCGAAAATTTACTTGAGATAGCTTCTTAAGAAGTTTCCGACCCTTAAACCTAAACAATAGTATTTCACAACAGTGACACATAAATAACAAATAAAATTTATTGATTTTAAATCTTAAAGGAAAATAGCATGCATAACTGCATGACCGTGTATAAATTACAGCAATAATATACTAGAACATCTTCTATCACTGTGTAACTTATTGAATTCAGAGATTACTAAAGGTATTAATACTCATCATTTACTTTCACATAGACAAAAAAAAACAATCGTTTTCCGATTGTCAGCAAGTATGTCACTCACTAATTTGGTGATACAAATTTTAGCCCACTGAAAACAAACTCCAATTTTCTGAATCATCGCCCGAATTTACAAAAATAAGACTACATATATTATAGTTTGAGTATATTTGAAATGTTAGTATTGTGATTTCAATCGCTCTCTAGTAGACTGAGATGACATTAAAAACTTTAAAAAAACATTATGAAAATAAAATCGAGTTATATCACCTCCTTCACGCACGTGGTAACAGCAGTTGTTCCAGACAAACGCGACCAAGCACACCACGAGAATGACATTATTCTGTTGCCAACCTACCAATAATTGGCATCGCAACGGGTGACTGACTGACGGAGCGCACGCAAAGAAGTCGTGTGTTTCGCACAAAAATTCTCTACTGACAATCGATATTAATTTTGCAGAAAATTATGTTTTTGTTTCATATGTTTTGGTTCTTTTATTGAAGGTAGTTTAATTTTTAAACTTACATATTTACTTAAATACCAAGGAAAACAGTAAAACGTACGTTTGGTAGGAAGGCAGAAACATTTTTGAAATTTCTGCCCAGTGATTATAATACAGTCCTAAAAGAATAATAGCATGAATTATTTTCAATCATTTTTTATGTTTAATTTTAATTTAAAAGATTATAAGAGATACGAAGGATAACTTTGATAGTTTCTATTTGCAATCAATACAGACCAATATTGAAGCAATATGGTGTACAGTGTAAAATTTAACACAATCCGTGTTGACTTCGCACAGCGGATGTTGATTCGTTTTCCCAAGTAACACCCACCACGCGCGTTTTTTTTTTTGTCTATTATATGTCGACGTCGCCCTGGCAACGTGTAACTACATTTGTTTATCGACTACAGGATTCGCATTTGTTGATACAGCTCTCGTATCTCTTTGTCACATTATGCAGCAGCTTATAAACAAACACGTTTTTGAGGCTGCTACTTAAACACGTAGGCCCCTTCGCTGCCGGCCAAGCGCGCAATTTTTTCTCGCGGATGAGCAAAAACGACAACGGCGTGTCGGGCCCGGCCCTGTTTGCCTTCCAAGGGCCGGGACTTGGCGAACCCTCCGCCGTCTTTCTCCCGGCTAATCCGGTAAATGAACCGGGAACAATTATTTTTATTTCTTGTTCGAATGCAGGCGCACGTCCGTCCGCGTGAATAAGCATTACGGTAATGGAATGGCGGCGTGACCCGACTGCGCGATGCGCCCCGTCGCCGGCGGAGCGCTGCGGGCGCAGGCAGTGGGCGGCGCCACGAGAACGATCTCCTTGGCCACAGGACAATAAATACACCGACACCACGCACGTTCTCCAGGATTTCGAAACTATTTTCGTAGTGCCGTCTGTTTGTTGCCCTTGATCTTTTCTTCATTTTTACGATTTTCTACTTTCTTATTTTCTTTTGAACTGATTAGATTATAATACAAGTAAATATATCTTCTATTTTTGCTGTTTATATTGTAATGTTTTGCTTCAATCTTAGTCATAAAACATTGAATGTAAAACGTGTATTTAATTTTTAAATTAATCCATGGCTTCAATAGAATTAATAAATGGTTTCTCAAATTCAAAAGTGTAATATTTTAGTATTACCGTTTACGATTTTGTAATATACTTGTTTATATAACACCTGTAACCGCCCATATGTCGGTTCCATTGTATTTTGAGAAGCACCCGAGAACGTCAAGACACGACAAGATGCAATTGTAGTGTTACCGAATTGCAGAGATCGCGCCAGCAGTAAAGAGTATCCCTTGCGAGAATTTATTAAAGTTTCTGAACGCACTCGCGTAGTATGGAGCGACAACCAATCAAAAATCACCTTTGAAAATATCAGCACTAGTGCAAGGCACCGCTACGAAAAGATTTCTCTTTTGCTACCAATCGCCGATCTGGACACACTGAATTTGTTCGTGTTGGACGGAGAGAAGAATTCGCCGTATTTCGACGATAAGAAGCTTGAAAAAGGTAATTTTCCTCGTCATGTTAAAATAACGAAACCATGTATGCGAGAATTGAGAATTTTAAATCATGAATATTCTGATAAATTCACGTGAACGCATTACGAATAAATATATACTACTTTTCTATCAACGAGAACATAATATATTTCAACGTTCAAGAAAGTATACTGAAGTAGAAAGCATGTGCTATAGGAAATGTTTCTTTTTATTTCCAGCTTTTTTTTCTTTCGTCTTGGCTTACCACATAAGAAATTCATTACGCGGAGATATTGCAGTCAGATTGTATAAAATAGTGTAGCCATGGTGTGGTAGCCATTCCCCAGAGCGCGTGTTCGCCGAAGCAAAGGGGTTGCCACGACCTTGAAAGGATCTGGGTCGCCGTCGCCGCTCCAAGCTGTGGAAATATTTCTTCGAGACGACGTGTTGGAAGTTAAAAACCTTCACTAAAAATTCTCAAAAAACTGTTTAAAGAAGCAATAATTATTATACAGAGATAGAATTCACCTCACTTGCAGACGTAGATAGTCGAGTAATTATATTAAAATCATTTAAAAGTAATCTTTTATAATATTGCAGTCGTAAAAGGAACCCAGATAGCTAATTCCTGTAAAGGATTGAAACCTATTTATTTCATTTTTCTATTAGCGATAATATTTGTTCTTTTAGTGTGTAGTTTCAATTTATTGTTTAATCGTTTTCAAATTGTTCAAAACCAATAATTAGTAAAAGAGTTATTATTAATCGTACGCTCATTGCATAACATTTTTTGCTAGTTAAATTGCATAAAGTAATAATTTACGTGAAAGTGAAACGTCTTGTATATTTTTCATTCACTATTCAAGTGAGAATTTCTTTGAAAATGTATGTAAAGGATATTTTGGTATGCGATCTCTTTTCAGTATTTTGTGTTTCCATTATTATAGTCTTGGTACAGTTATTTTGTGTTTTTGTAGGAAGGTATAATATTTTATGTAAAAGTATTTATGCAAGAGTTCAAACACAACTGCAGTTGTTAGTAATCACGTAATTCTAAAGGTAGAGCAAGTGATAGAATTTTTCAATGCCATGTGTTAATGTTAGATTAGGGAAATTGTATTCAAGTATATAATAGAATATATCTAGAACTGGGTTTATAGTTAAATATTAACACTATGTTTATTTTATTACAAAAGCAGGTTAAAGACGAACCCACTCCTGTAGGTAGTTAGGACATATAAACCATTCCTAATTTTCGGTGTGATATTGTCTCATGTCAGGTCAAGTAATACTACTAGGTTACTTGAGTGACCGCGTAGGCTCTTTAGAGAATAGTGAAAGGTAGAGCGGTCACACACCTACCTAAAATATCTAAAACGTTAGTTTAATATAAACCAACTTTTCCTATCCTTTTAACGTAATGTAAATAGTCAAATTTTTTTTTATTGTGTTATATTAAGTAATTAAAATAACAGTAATGCGTGGAAAAGTATTATGCTTTATGTTTATTTTATGACTTTCTCATAACAAAACATCATAAAAACTTTACAGAACATTTCTCTCTTGACGGATTCAAATCCTAATTTTACACCAGAGGGAAAAAAATTACAACAATAATCTAACAACACATTAAAATAATTCAAAATAATAATGTAACAAAATTTTATAATAAAATATCTGGAAATAAAACTAACTAAGCAATTGATGACAGGAAAATCTCTGAACAATTCTATGTCATTTGTCAACATCGAATTATCAGTGATTTCAGTTAGAAAAAACACGACGTTTTCTTATCGAATAGTTTATAAATCTCTCAAAATGTAGTTATTTTTTCATTTTTGATTAAATACTTTAAAACATCAAAATATATAATAATCTTCATGACTGGGACTACATTAGCTACCACCTCAAGTAACAAATATCATACCATATTATGTGTAAAAATCTTCAATTTTTGTTTGCAAAATAATGTATTTAATTACAGAAATGCACTTATTCATTTAAGGATAGCGTATATCCAAAATTTTGAAGCGAAATATCTCTCAAAATATTCAGTTAATTTTCACATACAGCTTTTCTCCGCACATAATTTCATCACTAAGCGAAGTTTGTTTCTCCTTGTCCCCGCGATGGGCCGCGCGGAGGGCCCTTCAGCAGCACTTTGTCCGATGATTCATTCAGCCGCCGCGCGCTGCGCCACCGGAGCGCAAGATGGCGGCCTTTGTGCGGCGCCGCGCCGCGCCGCACCGCCGACGATCGGCGCGCGTTCGCTTTAAAAAGGCGGCGCTGCGGTATTTTGCGGGGGCGGTCGGAAGGGAAAGGAAACAATCAGAATGGCCTTGCCGTCGCCGTCGCCGTCGCCGTCGCCCTCGCCGTCGCCCTCGCCGTCGCCTCGCCGTCGCCCTCGCCGTCGCCCTCGCCGTCGCCTCGCGCGTCGCCCTCGCCGTCGCCCTCGCCTGGGGCGCCTCGCCTCGCCTCGCCGTCGCCCTCGTCCGTCGCCCTCGCCGTCGCCCTCGCCGTCGCCATCGCCGTCGCCCTCGCCGTCGCCCCTCGCCGTCGCCCTCGCCGTCGCCCTCCTGCCGTCGCCCCTGCCGTCGCCCCGCCGTCGCCCCCGCCGTCGCCCCCCGTCGCCCTCGCCATCGCCCCCGTCGTCGCTTTCGCCGTCGCCCTCGCCACCTCGCCGTCGCGACCGGCATACGAGGGAAAAGGCGTAATATCATGTGACGAACGGAACTGCATATGAGACGAAAATACACGTTTGGAATATCGAGAAACTAAAGTTTGAGGCCATTAAGTCCAAACTGAGAAATGGTTGCTCGGTAAACTGCCCGCTGAATTCTCGCTGACGATTTACGACAATCCGTCCTGGCCATAATCTCTCCCGAGTACAAAACATAATCAGTATGTTTTTAACATAAAATATTTCGGCAACAATGTTCTGCCAGACTGATATATAGTTGGTCATGTCGCATTAATTGAAATAAATTATAGATTTAAAAAATATATTAGAAATGGGGCTGATTTCAGAATCGGAAAATCAACGCCATTAAAAGCTTATCGTGTTTCGTTTGTTACAGTATGCAGTGCGTTTCACGTCTCGTAAAATGTTCTTTCCACATTTAGTTATTTAACTAATAATAATGTTGATATATTTTTCTAAAGCAATTTTAGACTGTGCTATAAAAATGTATTTCAAAAAATGCTTATATTGTTGCAGAAACAATTAAATATATCTGTGGATATACTTGTAGGTAATAATAATCCTTAAGAAGAATTAATGAGAAACACCGGATGTTACAACACAAGAGTTTCTAAACATACCATGTAAGAGATGAGTAAATGAAGAAACTGGAGATAATTTGATGATTCAAACCATCTCAATACCCCTCAACCATATAAAATACAAATAGGGAGCAGGTAATTAAAGAAGTACAAGTTTATCTTTTCTAGTTCAAAACAATGCTTAAAACTTGATTCCTTACAAAATTCCTTACATTTTTTCTAATTTTTAAACCTTAATATTAACAAGTTTGTTTTGCCTATGAATGTTACTGAGAATGAAAGCGAGTGATGATGATGATGATATGATGATGATAATGATAATGATAATGATAATGATGATAATAATAATAATATAATGATAATAATAATAATAATAATAATAATAATAATAATAATAATAATAATAATAATAATATGGTAGATCATTAATCATTAAAATATTAATAACAATATTACTTAAAAATGATACAAATTTAATATATTATTCATATTCATTTGAATTACGTTTGTAACATGCTTCCTAAGCCACACTAAGTTTCACGACTCAACTAACACTTCCTTGAAACATCAACTTTCTCGAGGTGGATTTCTTTTACCTAGATTTATGAAGCCCCAGATTATTTCCTAAAATTCATAGTTTGCTCGTGCATAAGCGGTTCCTTTACGAGGCAAGCTACGTGGGCGCGGAAAGGCCGCTAGGGGGCAGAGGAGGGAGTGGAGGAGGAAGGGTGGGGTGGGGTGGGGCGAAGCTCGGGGTGGCCTTGGCATGCAGTCTTGAACGACCGTTCGCTGCCCGAATCAAAACTCAGCGATATTACTCCGCTCTCGGATACGAAGGACTTCTCTGATCGTTTCCTCGTCGTAGCCAAATTCTTTATATTCGCTTTTGCCCATCTCACTAATTAGATAGAAAAACATTTGGTTATTTTTATACATGATGCACATTCGGTGAATTTTTGTTTCACACTAGTTTACTTGTAACACGTACTGATTATTTAAGTTTAGAACTTTCCAACGAATTATTGAATTCTACATTACGCGGGGAAAAAGTAAAAAAAGAGTATGAAATATCCATTAAGAAATAAAACTATAAATCTACAAACGACGTAAACAAATTATTTCTCATAAATAAACAAACAAAATTGATTAATAGAAGCATTGAAATATACGGTACGTAAATGTGAGTGTCCAACTAAAGCTTAGTAGATCAGGATGTTCACGATCTAGACGGATCTTTGACACCCTCAACCACCCATGCAGAGCGGTCACTTCCAGGTTGAAACTTACACATGTTAGATATAACTGTTCTTTCCGTTAGATCCTTCAAAATGTCACGAGCAAATGCAGGAGCTGTTCAAACAGCAAATACCCACGAGAAATCCTTCCTTTTCTCTCCTCCACTATTCTCATTATTAAAATCAGGCTATATGCAGGCTCTGTATGGCCATATGATCCATCCATCAAGATCAGAAAAGCTACGGACCTGCCGAGGTGGTTCAGAGCCTCAACTGATATCACTACAATCACTCAATGGTCCCAGGGTTAGAATCCCAATTGTGGCCGGATTTCCGACACTAGATAGTGTGACGTCGTGGTTTGGAGGCTAGGGAGAGAAGCTATAGCAGGCAGGAGCAAAGCCACGTTGTAAGCAAATTCTTTAATGGCTATACATAAATAAAAGGGAATATGCGTATGTGTGTCGCACATAAACGCAAAAACTACTCGATCAATTTAACTCAAAATTTTCACATTCTGTTCTTCTTAGTAATGGGAGTGTTTAAAGAGTGGTTTGTATCAAATCTGATAAGTGAAACGTTGTTATGATGATTTATTCGTTTGTGATAACTCAAGCACCCCTGAACCAACTGAATCGCCTACGAAACCCGCAGTACAATCAAGAATTACACGTGTCTTCACTTCAAACATGTGTTCTCCCTTTGTCACAGTGAAGTATTGGCCGGAATTATTACTTGAATATCAGACATGCAAATTAAATTTCTCCAAGGTAGTGTGATAGGGATCGCATGTCCGAATTTGAGGGATAACGTTTTAACAATAGAATACTTGACAACCGTGTCCGAACCAGGACATAAAACAAACCCATAATTGCGAGAAAGTCTTTCATCTCTTAGAAGTTTTGCACAGCGGATTGGGTTTAAAAACCTGATTAATAATCACGTGACCAGTAGGGTATGATGTGTAAAACACCGCAATAGCGAAGCATTGCCGGTTCCCCTAGTTTAGAAGCAGAGAACTTCCGAAGCATAGTGCGTTGCGCTGTAGGGCGGAAGACGCCAGAGGCGAGTCCAAAATGGACGGACGCCAAAGGGCTGGCCAGCGGACCTCAATTGCGCACACAGCCGCCAAACCGGGCGAGGAGCGTGATGGCGACCACGTGACCGGCGCGGCGGATGCACATGGATGGGAGAACGCACCTCACGCAGGGCTGCGTTGGCGGATTCGGACGAGTGGCATCTCCATGTGCTTCGGCACCGCTGCCTGCAAAAGCACTGAGCTCTTCCTTCTAATGTAGTGAAATTTAAAAATATATCGATTCACTACATCAACACTGATAATACTGGACTTTTATCTTTATTATTATTATTATTATTATTATTATTATTTTATTGTTATTATTTGATGACATAATTATTAACGCTGCTATTGGTTTTTGATGAAATTTTTTAAAGTTATTAATTGGTGACATTATTATTATTATTATTATTTGTGTTATTATTATTATTATTATTCATATGGTAATGTCCTAATACAGTTAAATGAAGTGGATGGGAGGAGAGGGGGGGAGGGAGTGCAATGTAGTGTAGTGAAATGAAGTGAAGTGTTAGACATGTTATAAGTCAATTTAGAGATAACTAAAATCAATTAGAACAGGATATCAATCTCTAATTCTAATTGTAATTCTATGTGTAATTATTCGTAATAGTTTTGTAATAGTAGAGCTATAGTAATCATGTTTGCCACCGAACATTAGCTACAGCGAACTTTAATAAAATTAACTACCACCCACGCACGTGTTCGCTCAGCTGAGTCAAGTGCGGTGGCTCTTCCTTGAGGGTTGGTCGAGGAGGCGCGGTCATGCACGTCTCAGGGGACTAGACAGTGCGATCAATGACTACTGGACTAAGGCTCTTTAGGGAGACAGTCACTGGTCGGCGGCTGGGAAAACGAGGTTGTTTCCACATTATTATTATACATACGTGTTAACTGTAACACGTTTGCAATTACTTCACTGTAAATAGCAACAGCTCGTGCCTGTGTACGTTCTTTTCCTACGACGTCATAATAGCTAAATCGAATTCAGTCGCTCGCCGACTGGAGCAGAATTCTAGAGGCCGGCTGCTCCGACCGAAAGTTTTCCGTTGTTTTTCCAATCAGCATCAAACGAATGCGGGAGTAGTTCTCCGACAAAGGGCCCATGTATCGCGCGTGATCTTTCCTTCATCGTCCTTGCCATGTCCTCACACCTTACTTACGCACACATGTGCGCGCGGGGCAAAGGCAGAAACACCCGAGCGGGCAAAATTCGGTCCACTCTTCTACAGATTAATCACACGCCTGTTAAGAAATAAAAGAGGTCTTCTTCGTCAATTTAGTATTGGGGGACAACATATTCTTTGTTGACGAAGATGACCTCTTTTATTTCTTCGCGTAAGAACGTCAACAACACCGAATCAGAATTCCTACAACCACACGACTGTATTTTACTAACGCTTTTCAAAGCGGCAGCGCCGTGAGTGTCGCGCGGCGTCTGAAAAGTGTCATCCGACAGTCGCGTCTACAATGTAGGACGCCGGTGCGCACCGCATTCGACAGCGTGTTACGCCCTGCGCCGCGCCGCCCCGCCCCGCGCGCGCAAAAAGTCTGTTGATTTCGCGAGCAGCGACTCGCAAATTAATTAATTTTGCGTATTATGACGTGCGGTTTGCTGCTGCAGCTGAGAGCGGAAGCATCGATTTCGGGCACGGCCGGACAAGCGCGGTCGCACGGCGCTCGCCAGCAAATAGTCTGCTGGAGAGGAAGCCTGCGTTGCGTGTTGGCAGGGGGCGCGAGTTTCGAACACAACAGTTCACGTTTCTGAAATTGCGTTGTCGGTAATCACATATTTTTCATCATTTGTTTATGTACTATGTATCTACGTGGCGATATTGGGTTTGACTTCGCCGGCCAGCTGACCGGGGTCCCCATGTCTGGGCCTAGTTGAATTGTCATGCTTGAGGGTTAGAGCGACATGAGACGAGCATGACGAATTCCTTCACCGGAACTATCAAACTTCGCCTGTTTCAGTTTTTCTTCGTCACACAGATACAGAAACTGGGACGATATTGAAGGAAACTATTTTTCCCTCGACCGGGAATCGAACACGCGACCACAGCACGGGAAGCTAGTACGCTGCCCATGAGCTATCCCAGAGGTCATGTAATATGTATAACGCTATATCATGTTTTTCTTTCTATTTTTTATATGTATTATGTTTTGTCATCGTTTTCATACTTTTTACTTTAATATTTTTTTCAAAAAATAATGTAATTATTACAAAATAACCTAACATTTTGATAAAAATAGAACTAATTCTCAAAGGAAATAAACGATTTAATATTAAGAAGTAATACTCTAAAACAATGAATCGTATTTTCTTACTGTTTGTATGTAAAATAAACAAAAACGAGCGTGCCTACCCTGGCTGCAGTCATGCGAAGTGCATGTGAAAAATCGAAAACCCACAAAATAAGCATTTCATTTCAGTTTCATAAGCATTTCAAAACAGTTAAAGGTCTTATTAATTGTAATCTATAATCCACCCCTTGTCTTGCTTATATTTATTTGTCAACGATTGACCAATTTGTTGTTGTGCCTAGCGGTTCATAATGCTAAAATACAAATTAGAATAAGAGGGAAAATATTGATCAAAAGCATAGTTTTCAACCTTGTGTTTTATAGACAGTTAAGTAATAAAATTTCGTAACAACACGCTGACATCGTACAACGAGGGCGAGCTCGCCGCCCACATTTTCTGCAGACTGAGTCTTCACACAACTTCGTATATAATGTTTATATCAGACATAAAATACCTCCTTTCATTATTATTACTAAAATAATAACAAGAAGAAATCACATTAGGACACTTAATCGCCCTGTATTTACCTTTTACAAATAAAATGAATATTTTCGAATAATATTTGCCTAAGCAGCACTACATACTACATTCATCTCAACTTTCTGATTATTATTTTTTTCTCCCTTTCCTTCTTCATTTTCTCGCTGTGTTTCTGTTCCCCTGTTCGTCCATTTTGCTACTACTCTTCTCTTTGAGTTTGACTTGGATATTGTACATTTCTGAAGCTTGATTCTAAATGCTGAACGTTGTGTAATATCGTCTGGAATACGTTTCACCAGCTTCAAGTTTTTGTACTGTTTTGAAGCCAAGTATTAGGCATCTTTAGAATTGAAAAATAAATGAAGCTGGTGTAACGCGCATTTACGTGCATGTGTCCCAATCCCTTTTCACAACCACTCGAACTGGATGTCATGATAGTAGTACATACATTTGGCATATTTCTCGTTTAAATATTTTGAAAAGTGAAATAACCTTTACATTTTAATTACATAATATTCTTTTTTAACAAAACAAAGTATCGTTAATAGAATTTTAATTATTTTTTAAACATACGTTTTCTTATCTCTTAGAGGTATTCTTAGGTATTGTTTTAGCCTACGTGTTTTATCGATGGTAATGAAATAGGGAGCATTTGATTATGAACTTCATTTTAAACTGCGTGGAGTTTAACTTCGTCCCCTGGCATACATTATTGAATCACATTAATTGCCTTACTTTTATGTAAATTCTGAATAAAAGTAATAACGAAACAATTTAATGCGCAACGTATATTTGCGTTAATTGAAATTGTTATTAACATGTGAGGGAGTTTTATAAAATGCAAACGCTTTACTCGTAAAATCCATTGTTATATGTAGATCCATAATCATAATCAAAACTAGTATTTGGGTTGAAGTGAAATAGAAGAAAACTCTTAAAACATTTCAATAATATTGTGTGATGATAAAAAAATTTTTAAAAATTTTCTTATCGCTTATAAAGCAATTAAATATAACTTTCTAGAAGTAAAGTAAATTGATAAAATATTAGGCAAAAGGATAAAGGATAGTAAATATTGAAAAAATGGAGTGAATAATGCAAAACAGTAGGGCAATGATAGGGCTGTGTTTTGGAGAGAGAAAAAAAGAGAGAAAAAAGAGAGAAAGAGAAAGAAAATGAGACCGAAAGAGAAAAAGAAGTAGTATAAAGGATCAAAGGAAGAGAAAAAGTGAAAAAAAAGGAATAAGAATGAAAGAGCAAGAGAGAAAGCAGGAAACGATGACAAAATGATAGAGAAAATATTATGATTTACTTTTCCATTACTAGAATTAACCCTTGACAAATTTTGATAATTCAGTATAGAGGAATCTAAGGTGAATGTTTGAGGAGAAAATTACACTGGTCGGAGTTTGTAAGTGGTTCTTTTCCACTTTCGTATCAATACTTTTTGGGTTGTTCCATTTTTGGTACAATCTATGCGTCATCATTTAGATTGCAAACAATGTAGGCTATATTAATAAATTTCTCAGTCTCTTCGAAGGTCAAATACATTAAATAGAAAGCAGAGTACCTACAAAAAAGTAGTGTAAAGACAAAATGTTTAATGACACAAGCTAAAAATATTCCATAATTTGCAAATACATCCGTTCAAAACAAGTATAGTACGTGGGACTCTAATGCTGTTATTGACAACTTACAATAAATAATCATTTGACATCTTAAGCGAGAAAGGTACTGCGTTACCAACAAATAGGTAAGCGAGTAAGGGTGGTAAATCGAACCTGAAATTGTACATACAAAGGTAATTTCGACGACTCTAAAGCCGGTGAAACTACTTAGAAAGTAGACCATTCAATAACGAAAGGCATTTATATAATCAGGGTTCTGGTAAAAAACTTGTCACCACACAGACCTATGTCAAGAGGCCAAAGAACTAACAGAACACCAAGTTACTTGAAGAATTATATAACTTCTTAATTGAAACCAAACTTTTGTTACCTTTGCAAATTGTATTTGTGATTGTATACCTTCAGTTAATGTATAACATTTATATTTGTTGTAACTCTTGCAATTGTATTTGTAGTGTGTAATTGTATTCTCAAAAGATTATAATTGTTCGTTCAATGGAACAAAAATAAAAAAGGAAGATCTGGCAGTAATCAGCAGCACCATTTAGCTTGCCGGATAACAAGCTGCCACTGCGTAGAATGGCCGTGACGAGAAAAGCGCACACGACTAACTCCTACATTGTATGAATCGTACTTGTGTGCATAATAAGCAATTCTTGTAATGAAACTGGAGTGATATAATTGCAAACAATAATAAAATATTTCGGGTTGTAAAAAATTCTCGATATTATTCCTCGAGGCATTACACAGCTCAACCTACACATTCCCAATATTCTCTTACATTTCGTGGTTCAACCGACACATCCGCAATATCAATCCATATTATAAAAAAGAAAGTTTCAAAGGTTCCTCATTGATGCTTCAAATCAATTTCGTCCGCCCGCCGCCGGCAGGGGGCGTGGCCGGGTTCTCAGGAAGCTTCCCCGCGGCGCGCGGTCGTCTCTCACGGCTTCGGCATATTTTATCCTGCGGCGCATAACGGAGGTCATTCGGAGCGGAAGGTTTACAACCGACGGGGGAGGGGGCGTGGCGGGTGGAGGAGGGGAGCGGAGGGGAGGGGCGAGGCGGACCAGGTCGCGCTGCCTACGGTGGCCTCTCGAGAGACCTCCGGCGCGCGCACGTACGCACGCCCTGCTACTCAGAGCTGCAGAGAAAAATAGTACGGAAGAGAGATAAGGTAGAAGAGAGGAGAAGAGAAAGAGAGGTAGAGAAATGGGAGAGAGGGGAGAGAGAGAAAGAGGGAGGAGAGAGAGAGAAAGGCAGGGAGAGAGAGAGAAGGGAGGAGGAGAGAGGAGAAAGGGAGGAGAGAGAGAGAGGAGAAAGGAAGGAGAGGAGAGAGAGAGAGAAAGGGAAAGAGAGAGTAGAAAGGAGGAGAGAGGAGAAAGGAAGAGAGAGGAGAAAGGGAGAGAGATAGGGAGAGAGGGGGAGGACAGAGAGGAGAGAGAGATAGGGAGAGAAGGGAACAAAGCAAGAATTGGTCACAAAGCTTACATATTATATTTACTAACAGACTAAAAACAAAAATGATTGGGACCACTGTAAATCTGTCCATCTCACTTTATTCTGATCTGAGTACGTTTTGCATCGTATTCTCTGAAATACTTAAACACAAAATTTCATCCGAAAATTTATCAGTTTTTGAACAGAAATTAATCTTATGAGTAACAAACTGAAAAACGGATACTGACTTAAGATAAAATAATAGAGTAATTACCAATTTATGTTTTGTCGTTCCTGTTTAGTTTGTACTCTGTTCCTGTTGTTTGTGATCACTAATTACCTGGTACTTCATGTTACTTTTAAATAATGCAAAAGGAGAGAGAAAGAATATGAGAAAGTAATTACTAAGAAAGAGAACTCAAAGGAAGGCAAAGAAAAATAAAGTCATTTTGATTAAAGTTGTTTTATTTTCAAAGTCATTAAAAAATTTATACGATATTAATATCTGGGCATATGTTTCTAGTCAATGAAATCGAGTAACTTGAAAGAGGACTGTTGGAGTAAATATACGTTATTTAAAATTTTCAAACAATTTAATGCATATTTTTCCCCAATAGTTAATACATTTTGAAGATAACGAATGTTAATATTTTTAATATTATATATAATAAAGTGTCACATTCTCAGCAACTGGAAAACACTTTTTAGAAAGGTGTATTTCAGAGTAATTATTACCAATTACATGACTATTATTATCAATCTGTGTGTGCTTTGACGAGTTTCGAATAACGTTGCATTCACAGATCTGGCCAATCGCAACCAGTAACTAATTCCAAATATAGGTTCGCAGTCGAATTGCTTTTTGGAGACAATTTCTCCTCCTTCCCAAACACAAGTGTTTGGCAACATTTCTTTTTAATAAGCACAAGAAATTATAAGACAGTTGGAAGGAAATGAAATTACTCCATGATGGACAGGGTCAGTCGTCTGCCTGGATTGCTTTAAAACCTATGTTAAAAACAATTTACTAAATTTTTGGGACAGTGAAAATTTTACTTTTTGTGTTTTTTTTTAAAAACCCGTTTCCTGTTAACGATGGCATTTTGCCCAAAATAAAAAATTAAGAACGTTTCTACCATCATTAGTGATGGTAAATTTATCATATTGTGAATAGATATTAGTTAAAATAAATTAACATTTATTTGGAGAAAATAGGTGGAACATGCATTACGAAATATCACGGGGCTAGAGCAAGCAACGACCGTAATAAACAAAGTTTTTTTTTTAAAAAGCATTAAGAGATGGTTGATGAAAGTAGAAACTTTGGGATTGGGCGGAGAATTTTTAAAGGTAAAATTTTAAAAAAATAAAAAGGTAGTTTAAATCAGAATTTCGGGGGATAATCATGCGGGGAAGATTTCATTCTGTCTGAAACGCCTTCTGAACTGTTCTGATATTTTTCATGGAACCCAATTTGAAGTAAAAATTTGGGAACTTTGTCGGGATGGTAATCAAGTTGGGGACATGTCATAGGACGTAATCGGGACGGGTAATTTTGATGTTTGGGACCGTTTGGGATGGGGCAGAAGAGGGTTTTCGTTAATTTGGACAGGCAAGATCGCAAGATATTTGACTGAAATCTACGGGGGGACATCAACGAAAAAAAAAGTTAACCGGGGTTAAAATTGAAAATTTAAAAGGATCATGATCAAGGCCTCTTAATTCTTTAAAATTGTTTGATAAAAAAGAAAAAAAAACTTTTTAATTTTTTCATAGAAAAAAGTGTTTTTTCATTTATAACCCAAAACAGAAATGAACAAGGGAATAGAATCTTTCCCATTTCAGTTTCCCCACGGCTGAAAGCCCGGGGATCCATAATCCATTATGGGGAAAATAAGGATTATAATTATATCGTGCCCCTTTAAGAACCCGGACTTTAAAGATTTTTGGGCAGAATAAATGTAGAGAGAAAGGAAAAAATTTTGGTAAATCTAAAAATCCCTCAACGTGATGCATAATTTGTTATAATTTATAACAATTGGTAACGGAAAAAAATTGTCTTATAAATTATAAATAGTGACCCAAAGGGAATCTGAAATTTAGGGATTGACATTTGAAATTAAATTATAAAAGAAGGGAAGACCATTTCATTGGTGTGTTTTTAAAAAATTTAAGAATTTTAATTTTATTAAATTAAAAATGGATACTAGGGCAGAAAATTGCGTAGGGAGAATTTAATGTGATGATATGGCGTCTGAAATCTAACCGAGGAAAATTTGGGTAAAATTTTGAGATTGAACCACAAGAAAAAAATAATGGCTGCAGTTAAAAAATATGGCCCCTAATAATTTAATTCTTAAGATTTAGAAAATGAACGCAAAACTTGACATAATAATACTAAATTAGATGGAATCCTTCAATATGAATAATAAATTAGAGGATCACTTAGATAAATATTGTTTAAAAAAATAACGCAAAATTGGGAAGGAATGACATGGGAAATGTTTAGAATTGAAGAATTTTCGTCAGAAATACAAAAGGGAAATAGTAATTACGGGCGGATACATCGGCTGAATTAAACATTATTCATTGTAAAATTAGTTTTTTAATAATAAGTCGACCAAATGCAGGGGGGAATTAAAAGAATCTGGCGACAAATTAAATTTCCCCGTTAAGGATTTACAGGAAAACATTGTGACATTGGACATTTACAATCAACAATGCGAAAAGTTGACAATCGTCAATCGCGGAGATAATTTAAATGCAATGTCCTTCAACATCAAAAAAATTGAAAACATAAAATTTAAATTGTTCATTCGGATTGTAAATTAGAAAAACGAATACAGGAGGGACTTAGAAACATTAAAAGGGTAAAAGAATCAAATTGGGGAAAAAGTCGGACTTAAGGACAAGATTGAACGTTGAAAACAAATTTCATGATGCGTTCACGGGGAATATACCAATGCTGCATCAGCGCTTGTAATAAAATAAAATTTAAAGGGGGGAAAAGAACCCGTGGCGTTTTTTTTAAAATTGAAAATTTTTTTAAGATAAAAAATATCCCGAAAGATTGAAATTGCATAATAAAAAAACCCAGTCGTAAAAGCACATCATTGGTTGCCCTCTTTGTCCCGGAACCGACTAATTATAAGGAATGGAAGGATAAATTCTTAAAAGATTTAACGAAAGCCACAAGTTCGATCTAAAATCAAATTAATGAGTGAAAGGTATAAGAAGGGTGGAGCCGGAAATTGTGATTTGCACATAAAAAGCAGCATTAAAATCGAAGACGAATGGAAAACAATGAACTAATTAAATTATTTTCGTCGTTTTAAATACCCAAAAATTTTTTTAAAACTCCCCCCTATTGATTCGGGGATCTGGTAACGTTTAAGTCGTTCGACCAGACTTGAATATGATTATGATCGGTAAGGGGTTCAATAAAATGAAGCGGGAACGAGAATAACAAGGGAACGGAAAACAATGAATAATTAAAACCCGCCAAGGAAATTATAGCTCAGAAAGAAAAATAAGGGGAAAAATGTACAAAATGGAAAAAAAAAGACCGAAAATTTATCCGCGGAGGTTCAGGGGACAAAAAAGGGAACTGTAAATTAATGCGATTGCGGAAAAAACTCCCGTGTTCGAAGAAAAGGGGGGATACTGAACATTAAAAGCGTGATGGTTTTTAAAAGGAGTTGAATAGCATTGAAGTATCGGGGAAGTTTTTTTGGGGGGATCGGACGAACGGGGGAGAATAGCCGTGTTTTTTTGGGGATATTTCGGGAAATCCGTAGACATTTTAATTAACCTTTTAAAGTTTGCAGTGTCGGAAAATTGTAGGATTAAAGAAAAAAGGAAATTTGATGACTACCCCCGGGTTTGGATATTCGGGCAGCTAATGGAAGGCGCATCGAAACGAAAGTGGGAAATTTGGGTGGAAGTGGAAGTTCAAGGGGTCACAATTCAGTTTCCGGGTTGTAGTGAAGTTTTATTCGTCCCAAATTTTTTTGGGGTTGATGGCCTAAAAAAGTGTGACGCCAAAGGTCGACATAGGTAACAGGAGTGTATTTTTGGGTGACAAGGGGGAAAAATTTTTTAGGGGTCAAAAAACCAGGAGGGGGAAGATATTGGATTTGGGAATTTAAAAAATTAAAACGGGGGGATCCACGGCAGCAGAGGGGGCGGGGTTTAGAAAAAAGGAATAGATGCTAAATGAAGCTATTGAAATATTAGTCAATGAATATCAAGATATTTTTTAAGTTCAAGGGGGCCGGAAAAGGGGTATCAATTTAAAATTTAATTGATGGATGAGAACCTTTAATATGAAAAAATATCCATCCCCATGTATTAAAAAGAATACGTAAACAAAAAACACGATGTTGGGATGGTATAATAAAACAATCGATGACACCGATGTAACCCAATAGTGATAGTTCGTAAGAAGACAAAAAATCAGATGTTTTTGATGCTAGGAAACCAATAGCAAGACCATTGCCGTCATGAAAAAAACCCCCGAAATTAGATGAAATGATTTGGGAAAGGGAAAAGGAGCTCGGGTATTCACGGGACTGGGTTTTCCGTCGTATGGAAATTGGACTACCCAGATGATGGAGAAACGCGAATAATTTTTACAATTTGAGGAGCGCCAAAAATTAAAACAGAAACAATGCTTTCAGGCGAGTATAAGAGGTATGAAATTTAATTTGAACCTCAAATTTCCCGTGGGGGATAATATTTTTTTAAATTTTTTACTTTAAAAAGGGCCTACCGGTTTTAAGTATTAAACAAAAAATCCCCGGGTTTTGAATGAAAAAATGACCAAAAGGGAAAATAATAGGGAAAATGAAGCCGTATATGAGGGGGCGACCAGATTAAATATACTGGTCATAACGAATTTTTGTTTAATATTGGGTGTTGTTTTTTTTTTATTGTTTTTTTATTAGGGAAATTTTTTTTGGTAGAGTTTAATTTAAGTGTATGTGTATTAATTGTTATTGGAGCAAATATTAGGCGATAGGGTATTAAATACCTGATGAAATGTTTTGTTGGGGACATTCCGAAAAGAAAAATTTAAAAAGTTTTAAGGCAGCAAGTAACAAGACCTAGTGCAGTCAAAGGAAAGGGTTTAAAGGTTTGTGTGGGAAACAAGAAGAAAGTGTTTTAATTTTAGTCTTGTCTTTTAGTTAGGTTGTAGCAAACCAAATGCGCTTGGAAGGGGGAAACTGGGACATACCGATATGCACGTTAAAAAAAAATTAACATTTATTTGGAACAAATTGAACATCATTAGAAAATACGAAGAGAGCATAGCAACGACCGTGAATAAACAATGTAGTTTTTTTTTTTTCTAAATGCATTAAGAGATGGGTTGATGCCGAAAGTAAAACTTTGGGGTTGGGGGAGAATTTAGAGGTCAAATGTTTGAAAA
This sequence comes from Teleogryllus oceanicus, assembly GCA_964035755.1. NCBI lineage: Eukaryota > Metazoa > Arthropoda > Insecta > Orthoptera > Gryllidae > Teleogryllus > Teleogryllus oceanicus. The sequence goes on from CAXIVR010000007.1 coordinate 90,420,444, forward strand.
AATGAAGGTAGTTTTAAAAAGAAGTTTCGAGGGGTGAATCATGCAGGAAGATTTCATTCTGCTCTGAAACGCGCTTTTGAACTGTTCGTAGATATTTTCATGGAAGAATATTGAAGATAAATTGGGAAATTTGTCGGGAGTTAATCGTTCGGGATTGTCAGGACGTAATCCGGGGCTTAATTTTTTATAGTTTGAGACCGCGGATGGCGAAAAGGATTTCGTTGGAATTTTGGGCAGGGAAGATCCCAAAAATATTTCGACTGAAAGTCTGAGGGGCACAACGAAGAAAAATAAGTTAACCCCGGGGGTAAAATTTTAAATTGAAAAAGATCATGATCAAAGGCCCAACTTAAATTCATTAAATTTTTTGATAAAAAAAGAAAAAAAAAACTTTTTTTAAATTTTTTTTCTATAAAAAGAAAGTGATTTTCATTTAGTCAATAAACAGTAATGAAAAGAATAGAATCATTCCATTTCAGATTAGCTGCGCTTAAAGGGCGGGATCCTTAATCCATTCAGAGGTAATAAGGATTAATTATCGTAATTGCCCACAAGCCGGGCGCAAGATCTTTAGAATAAAATGTAGAGAGAGGAAATTTTGGGATATCTCAATATCAAATTTTAAAAAAACCATTTGAAAAAATGGTTGAGTATTTTTTGCCTATAAAAAATTTAAAAATTTTGGTTTTGTTGCATTTTTTGAAAGTTTTTTGAGAGAAGCCTTTGGGTAAAAAGAAATTTTGATATTTAGACTCCCATTAAAAAAGAAGGGGAATTTTAAATTTTCAAAATTTTAAATAAGAATTTTAAATTTTTGAATAATTCCGGGCTTGTATAGAACTATAGGTTTGAATAACATTATTCAAAGGAGAGGAAAAAGAAGGTTCCGGGTTTGTAAAACGTATTAAATCAAACAACATTCTTTTAAAAATCATGTGTTTTTTTTGAAATCAATTTATATAAATACCTATTATTAATAATCAGTACAATCACTGGAAAATTAACGGGGAAACATTTTTCAATGTTCCTTTTTCCCCTATTTCTTCTCCATAAAATTAGAGACATTGGGGAAAAATCGTTCGGTTTTCCCTGTTGTGTCAAATTAAATTTTTTCGAACATCATTGTTGTGGGTTGTACCCCTAGTTAGAGAGCGAACACGAAGGCAATTAAATGCAATTTATACTTATATCGCAGATTCCCCCCTTTCTAGTGATTTCGCTTTTTGCAATTGATTTCCTTTTATCGCCAATTGAACACTTTCAAAAATATACTGCACCGACCGTCAAACGTTTAAATTACGAATTTTCTCGTCGTTTGATAACATTTCGCATTTTTATAAATCTCTAATCACCCATCTTCTAGACTGCAAACCAACTCCATAAAAAGTGCGCCTTTTTCCATTTTTTGGTTGTAACTAAAATAGTTTATTTTTATCAGTTTCACAATATATTAAAAGGTATTGATTTTTCGTAAACGAAATGAATCCTTATTGATGAATGCAAAAAGGGTTTGCATCTTGGCCCCAATGAAGTCGTCGCCGAGAAAAGGAGATCGCGGGAAAATTTCTCGCGCCCTCTCCAAAACGGTGTTAATATAATCCCGGGGGGGGCAAGGGCGAGGCGCGACGCCATCTTGGGACTGTTTTATTTTAAAGGGGGGGGCCAAACTGGATGGATAACGCGTAACGTCCGTGCCAGGAATTAAATAAATACTCTTGAGTCTAAAAAGTCTGAGAGATTAGCATGTACTCGGCGTCTGACGGCGGTTTTCCCCCTTTAGGGTTTTTTTCATACCATATGGTCTCTTTTTCCTTCTTTGATCCGATGGAAGACCATTTAAATGAATCCCCAAATTGAAAAGGTTAGAAAGCCCTAGGGGTTTGATATTGAAATGGCTTAAAAGGGCCCTTTTCTAGAGCCCAAAGTACCAAGTTATTGAATGTGTTTGTGTAATAATTACATATTAAATAAAAAATAATATATAATTAATATACTTTGGTCGTTAAACAACATATTTTAACATAATTTTGTGCGAATTTTTCATTTATAATTTTTATTACAAATGTATATTTTAATTATATATACAAATATGTTATAAGCCAACAAGTATCATAAACTTGTTGATTCCCAACATCGTCTTTTTTCTTATAGTTCATAAGAAGTTCCTAAACATTTGTACATGGTAAATGTTAATTTGAGAATATAAGTGTAAATTTTCAGAAATAAATTTTCCCACACAATCTTTACAAACAAATACTGCAATTGGCAAATAACTGTTTTCTTGCCCTTTATCCTCTCACGGTATGTTATGCGGTCCAAAATTCTGGGACAAATTTTACATTTTGTCTTCTTAGATTTTTTAACTCCCGCTTCTTGTGTCTGTTCTAAATGCAAAGTTTGTACTATTTCAGGAATCAAATTTTGTGACAATCGTGTTATTAGTTGTATCAGAATGGACCAAACCGGTGAAAGAAGTAAGAATTTCTTACAGTTTGCTGTACGAGTGTTCAATACTTATTTTTCTGATTTTTATATCTTTCTGCAAACTTTAAAAAAATTCAGTTCACTCCCTATTGAAGAAAAAACTAGAAATTAAGACTCGGAAGGCCTCCTCCAAATCTTCAAAATTTTATTCTAAAAATACAGGTTTACCGGTATTGCAATGGTGGGTATTGCAACCAGTGTAGTGAAATTTTCGAAATAAATTAATTATTTTTCCTAATCATCACCACTAGGAGCAGAAATAACAACTAATGAAATGAACTAGTGAGAAACGAGTCCGAACAATAGTGCTTGTAGCAAAGTGCTGGAGTGCGTACGTACGTGCACATACAAATAAGCGTACGTGCACCCTGTTTTCGAAAACTAGTTTTTTATTGAGTGATTTCTATTTCCGGCAATTGTCTCAATGCAGAACTAATACAAACACTTGTGGGCCCATTAAAGTAAATTAATAAAAACTAAGTTAACTAATTTTCTATTTTCAAACATTGCTTACATAATTTTTCCGTAGAGAACATACCTGACACGGACATTACGCAAAAAAATTGTAAGTAATGTTTCAATACACACTTATTTAACTTAGTTTAATACGATAGTAACAATATTGATATATTTTTTTTAAATTAAAAAACGAGTTCCTAACTTGTTCGTTAGAATTTGCACATACTTAGGAGATGATATTTTCATTTTGTTTGACTTCCTAAGAGAATTCCCAATTCATTAGGATATAATTCAGTTTCTCTTTTGTTCTATTTATTTTAAGTAAACATGTTATGAAAGATTTTCGAAGGTAGAGTTTCAAAACTGATTATCACTATTACAATCTCTTTTATCAAGAAGAAGCGAAATTCTTACCGAATCTTAGCTATTTCAGCAAAAATTGTTAAAATATTTTTATTATATTTTTTACTCCATATAATGTGTTCTTCATATTATTTAATAAATATCTCCATCACCCACGCAGAAACGAAGCAGTAAGAGTATGATCAGTGAAAGACGTACGTCGGCAGCAAAGTATCGCCACGCGATAGACACTAAAACACGCGAATGCAGAAGATTAACATTCCATATAAATTCATTTTCATAAGGATGAATATTTTCAATGATCATCGGATCATGGGAGTATAAACATATTAATCCGAAATTGCCAGTGCCACAGTGTGTGGTTTAACAGCGAAAACTTGAATTAATCGGATTTGAGAGGATCATTTCATATTGTTTTTTTTAACTATAGGAAAAGAGAATATTTTATTTTACTGGAAAGAAACAGTTTAATGAAACTTGATAAAAAATGTAACCAAGAAGATTTTGAAAAGGATAAAAGTAGATTATATTGTTTTATTCCTATTCATTAGCAGAATATTCAAATGAACGACGACGTTTTTGTTGAATGGAATTTGTCTCTCGAATCTACATTCCATCACATTGGAGGAAGGATCCTCCCAATATAGCACATAATTTTTAAAGAAAGATGTTTCGCGTTGGATTTTTGTAACTTTTTTATATCTAACTTAGTCGAAGACAGCGACTCATTCCTACAAGTATTTGTGAAAGAGTTGTCAAATTTCGGCAATTTTGGAAAGAACACATGACAGAAATGTAGAAGAAAAATTATAATACCCAGTATCCAAATAAAATAAACGTTGTGAAAATCTTAACCCTTTATTGCATGCCTTTTTTAAACTTTTACTTGTAATAATTATTTCTCCTTCCATTTATTTATTTTAATGAAGAGAAAAATAATTTTAAAAATTCAGAAATAAATATTGCTTGAGTAAAACACAAAACTACATTGTGATTCTCCTCCAACAAATGTCCTATATTTAACAATTAAAAAAATACTAATTTTTTAATCGTTTATGTGATAAAATAAGTATCAAGCAAATCAATAAAATAAATATCATTCATATTTTAGTTTAATTATTTTCCTAAAAACGTTTCGTTTCTGATTTACGGAAACAGTGTGTTACCAGGATGTTCCGATTCCGACGCCACTTGATCACTATCACTTCATGACGTTGCTTTATCGCCTTTACCGCCTAACAATGCATGAGGTGACATGAACGCAAGAAGTACTTCACATGCAATATAAAGTACTTCATAATTAAATCGTTTGAATGCGTTTATGACCTGAAAAACATTATGTTACGGGTGAGTTACACTATGCAATAATGTGAATCGTGAGCATTTGATGTTCATGGGACAGAAAAACTTGGCGCTAAAGTAGAAGCCAAAAACGTCTATCACATACACTAGAGCCTTGCAAATAAACTCAGAGAATATAAGATATGTGTATTTCTGCTAATAGAATATTATAGCCTTCTTTTTATAATTGAAGAGATTAAAAGGCTTTCACCAGAATTGGCAGAATACTCCGAAAGTTAAAAAATTAACAAAACTCTTGATAATTGGTGAAATAACGAAATTATATAACCAGGTATTCATACTTTTGAGGGGACATCCCGCAAACACAAACCCACACCGCACTCACATCTCACACTGCAGAACATTCGGCAAACCAGCACACCCTGTCAGAAATTGCAGCACGCGTCAGTTTAGAATTGCATTCCTGAGCCGGCGGCAGCGCTGGGTCAACCTCATCACGCCGTGTGGCGGCCGGGGCTATTTTTGCGGCCGGGCGGCGTGCGAGCGAGCGGGTGAGCGAGCGGTGGGCGGCTGGGGAGGCTCGTTCGCCGGCCGCAATCTGCGCTTTATTCACCCTGTGCTGCGCCGCGTGGCGCTGGGAGGCACAGCGGCGCCGCGCGGTCACGTTAAGACATTAACAGCCGCTGTAAAGGGCGGATTATAAAGAAACCCGGATTACGAGGCGCCGGGGTGGGCGCGGCAAGGGAGGCGAAGCGGAGCAGGGGCGGAGGCGGGGCGGAGGCGGAGCGGGGCGGAGGCGGAGGGGCGGGGCGGAGGCGGGGCGGAGGCGGGGCGGAGGCGGAGCGGAGGCGGCGCGGAGGCGGGGCGGAGGCAGGGCGGAGCGGGCGGAGGGGGCAGGCGAGGGCGGAGGGGCGGAGCGGGCGGAGCGGGCGGGCGGGGAGCGGGCGGAGGCGAGGGCGGAGCAGGGCGGAGCAGGGGGCGGGCGGGCGGGGAGCGGGCGGAGCGGGCGGAGCAGGGCGGAGCGGGCGGGAGCGGGCGGAGGGGCGGAGCGAGGGGGCGGAGCGGGGCGGAGCGGGGCGGTGTGTGGTGAGACGGGACGGAGCGGAGCAGGCCCGAGCAAGGTGGTGCAGGGTGAAGTGGGAAGGCAGCGGACCGACGAGGAGAAAGGCGGGGGTGTAGCTCGAGAGGAAGTAGAGTGGCATTGAAATTCGCGCACGGGCCACGGCAGTAGAAATTGCAGTAATGGCGCCGTACTGGACAAAAAGGAGATTGGTACCGCAGATACGCATATGTGGTGATGGAGGAGGTGGTGGTGGATGTGCGGTGGTGGCTTGGGACCGCTGGAGGTAGTGCAAACCAGTAGACGGTGGTGGAGACGGGGATAGAGATGGAGGCGAGGTCGATGGTGGTGGAGGAGAAGGGATGTTGAGCCAGGGACGATGACGGCAGAGGGGACGGTGTTGCAGGCGGAGACATGGTGGCGAAGGAAACTGAGATGGAGGAGAGGTCGGCTGTAGACGCGGGGACGGTGATGAAGGCGAGGACGGAGGTGGCGGCGGGAACCATGGTGGATGCGGGGACGGATATTGGGAATAGGGGTGGAGGCGAGGCTTGTACTGGCAGGAGCCGTATGGCAGCGATTGCTGAGGAGGGGGCGATGGTGGTAGGTGCGGGGACGTTGGTGAGGTCAGGGTTGTTGAAGGTGTAGACGCCGGTGAAGGTGGGGACAGTTGTGTAGATGGAGTGCGGTGGAGGCGAGGAGGATTACGGAGTTGGGAAGTGAGACGCTGTATGGCAGGCCGGTGTTAATGGTGGAACACTGGAGGTGGGGATGACATGGGAATGATGTCGGAGGCGAGGGGAGGAGCAGTGGAGGCCAGTGCCCTGGTGACAAGGGAGGAGGAGGCGAGGGCGGGGCAAGCGCGAGCGGTGTAGATTGAGGAGGGATTGCGTTCGGGGCGGAAGGGGTGACGGGGTGAGTTACCGCCAGAGCTGGTAACATCGGGCGACCACCGAGCCGCTTAGAGTGCGTTCGCTCACCGCCGTTTCAGTCACTGCTTATGGTGGTGCGGAACCTCGCCGCTCTCTTGTTTGAGTCTTCTTTTCGTTGTCTATCGCCTATTCGTATTTATCCATTTTTCTTATTATCTTAATTTGTAAATTATCGTTCATTATATTCTTCCACTATGAACTCCCCATCTTAAGTTAGGAAAGTCCGGAAGAAGAAAATGCGGTTCGACAAGGATTAACAATAATTGATTAATTATACGTTTGGTAGATTAGCGGGTGGAGATGTTTTTGGCCAAATATGTGCTTGTTTTCCTCTGCAATATCATAGGTCCTTTTTCCGCGTCTCTGAGGCGTTGCACATACTATCTTGAATGAATATCAGTATTCGATAAGTTATGATATAATAGGCTGAAGATTGGCTTAAGGACTATTGGATTAAAGACTTTCGGCCGTGCTACATATTTTCATTTAATGTAGGTTATTTCACATAAACAAACCTAGTAAATAAAATAATCCCTCTCGACCCAACTAGAAATAAATGCGCTACTGCTTTGCGTTTGTTCAAATTATTTCAGTACATGCATTAGGAAATGTAAGGACTTCACATTCAGCTCTAGACATTATATATATATGATTCTGCCACCTCAATTTCAATTCATTGCCGAGATATTTGTATATGACTCTTGAAATCATAATCTCAGGCTATTCGTTAGTCCTAATTCAAATAATTTGGATCACGCTTGAACGTTCTACGTATATTGCCACACTGTCGTTCAACGCGCTACTTTAATTTGTTTCCTCCCAGAAAATTTCGAATCTTCTTTTATTTCTACATCTTTTCTTATTTCACCTGAACCGCTGACGTGATTTACGAATTCTTAGTTGTTATTGGCACCCTAAACTCCATCATCTCTCCTTCATCTGGTTAACGACACTCTCCGCTCTCGCTGATTCTCGTTTGCCTTCCCTGTGAGCGTCGCTTTTGCCGTTGCCAGCGTCTATACCCCCCACTCTCGGTGTCTTCGCTTCCCCACACTATTTCCCCACACCGACCTCACAACAGTCTTCCCCACCTCCAAGTTCGTCGTCGCCACACGTATTCCTTTTTCTTTTCCTACTTCTATTCCAACGTCTTCTCAATCTTTGCTGTTGTCTCTGATGAACACCTATGCCCCTGACAAACAGGCCACGGACCGGGCGTGAACCTTATCCTAACCTTACCCCTTTCTTACATGCATTTACACTAGTATGCACTACACTAGCACATAGTCGGGAGTCCAGTTGGTGGAGTTTAAAGCGAGTCCCGCAGGCGAGAGATACCGGTATAGGGAAAACCTCGCACACCGTCGTGAAGGTCGGCGCCTGATCTCGCCATCCCGCGGGGGAAGATCACCGCCACCACCCGCCATAAAGCGCACACTGCATTTATGGGACTAATGACCTTAGCAGGTACGCGCTCGGAAACACCAATGAATCAATTAATCCATCAATCAATCCTCAGCCCCCTCGGCCAACAGACGCCTCGTCCGCCTTCTTCCCCATCATTGTCCCCTCCTTCTCCTCCTCCGCCGTCACCACTCCGTGCTCCCTGGGCGCGGTTATCTCCCCCCCCGCCGTCGCCAGCCCGGCGCACGATATTGCTTCTTTCCCGATTCGCCTGCCGCCGGGCGCCGTCTGCGCATTAGCATACCCCCTCCCCTCGCCCCTCCCGCACCTTCTGCTCCGCCCCGCCAGGGGCGCTGATGCGCTCTCCGGCGGACGTCGTTTGTTGGCGGCGTTACGACGGCAGTGGGCCTTCACCACTTCAAGAGCGCTTACACCTCAGCAGTTCAGCAGGCGAAAAATATGTGCAAACAATGGCTCTGCTCCACTAGTTTCTTTCCTGGCGTTTGGCCACTTTTTTTTTAAGTTTTTGTGTCTGAATGTGAGTTGCTGCGCCAGTTTTATTTTATATACCGAATGATGCATTTTCTTTTATGTCAAAAGCGGACATTGACCTATCAAAATTATCCTATTTTACGGTTTATGAGTTACATTTCGTAAAGCAAAAATACTTTATTTTCTTTCACGCGATAAATTTATTATATATGATTCCAGAACATGTGAAAATGATGTAAAGACGGACTGAAATAAAATGGAGAAATGAAAAGTGGAGGAAGTGATAAAGTTTTAGAAAAAAATGTTGTCTACCTCAGATTTCATACGGAAAAATATAGACCATCGTCTCCTAGGGATCTAAAGCAATCGCGTTGGTTTCCACACCACGGTTTCGCCTTTAAATGGATTTCGAGGTATAGCTTTTTGAGGTACGGTCACGCAGAAGCATCGCAGGAGATTACCCCCGACCGTCTTCGAGCTCGCTTATACGGCATTGGATGTCGTACGCTGAGCTGTACCTCATAAGTCGTATGTTCTTAGTATTGAATAAGTCCTACTACAGCGGGACTGCCACGAGTCGCATCTACCCGCAACATACGAAGAACCTCATTGTGCGACGAAGTACGAAGCTCAGATCTCTAAACATCTGGACCGGCTGACTTTAGCTCATAGCAACATTGCCGCTTTCTCTTCAGCGATGCTGACCGGGAGGGCCTAGGGCTCCAGTTCTGATGGCGACGGATTTTCGACACTATCCGCATTGCCAGGTCAAATTCAACCACTGTTTGAAACAGAATTCTAACGGCCAGTATTTCAGTGATTCTGACCGGTAGTTTTCCGTGGTTTCTCTAATGAATATCAGTCGAATGCGGCAGCAATACCCTAACAAACAAGATACGAGCCGCAGTTTTTTCCCGACGTTCTTATCCCGTCATATATTAAGACACATATGCCACGTAACATTCACTACGCTCCTTACATTCACTACACTTCTTCACACTTCAGGAGACCAGTAGGAAAACGGTTATAGGCACAAGGCTTAGTTGGAGGAAAGCTTAGTAGGAGGAAAGCTTAGTAGGAGGAAAGCTTAGTAGGAGACAGTTTAGTAGGAAAACGCTTCGCGAGACCAGCAGGAGGAGCTTATCGCGGCTGGTGTGGTGGACCGCTGGGGTACGTACCTAGAGAGGGGTATGCCTAGCAAACCGACGTGTACTTCGAAGCCGGATCACACCTTCCAGTGGGAGAAAATTAATCATCGCCACTTCCCGGGATAAAACATTCACTACGTAAACGGTAATACCAAACACCAAACTAAGCACAAAAACCCGTAAACATATATATATATATATATATATATATATATATATATATATATATAAATTAATTAATTAATCTAAAAGTCTGTCTGAAGCAATACAAAGCTTCACTCGTTGCCTGGTTTTTAAATGCATGTCGTTCGTCGGTGGCCTAACGAGGAGGTGTCGCGCGCGCGTTAGGGAGCGTACGGACGAGCAATTTCGCGACCAACTCCGTCGCTGCTGAGCCGCCAGGCGACGAATCCTGACGAGCTCGTAAATGGATTCCTGTTATTACCTGTTTGCGTGCACGCTCGTCGTGATGCCGGCGGTGGCGGCGAAAAGAAAGAAGAGCCGATCCGCGCAAAGAGTGCTCCTGCGACTGAGAGAGGTGATTTTTCATCGCAGCAACGTGACAAGCGGGCACTATTTCTCGCAAGGGCAATGATCTCTAAACGAATGGACATACTTCACTGGAGGACAAGTCTTCGTGGATGGAAGGAAATCCTTATTTGGGCGATTACATCAATTATATCACGCCAGCAGAAATATATACTACAATTAATTTTTTCGGGGAATGTCCGTCTAAAATCACACGTTACGAAACAATGATGTCAGTTTCGTAATAAGAGTTATCCAAATATAATGAAACAAATTTCTTGGACGACGTGGCACATACAGAACAGAGTCCGTTCCAGCTGACAGTTAGCAGGCCATTAGTGCACGTGCGTGAGAGAGTAACGACGTGACAATCGTATGAGCAGGGACCATTTGCCTCATTCCTCACAGCAGTACGAATACAGCGGAAGGACGAGGTGGCTCTAAATCTGTCCCTGCCACTTGCGACGTTCGGTTTATGAACATGACACCGATTGAAATTTTTCTATGAGGTTGAAAAGTTTTCTATAATTCGGAAACGAAAATATCCAGTTTTTTTTAATATTAATCTCTCGCTTTTTTAAATTTATTATTATTATTATTATTATTATTATTATTATTATTATTATTTATTACAAATATATTTTCACCTTTTAAAACTAATAGTTAAATTGTTGGGAAGGGTTCTGAAACTCAAGAAAGCGTGCGCAGATAATTTTACCCCATACGTCACATACAGTTTTGACTGTTTTTGACTAAATAAATAAAAATAAATAAATGGAAATCCAACTATGTGAAGTGCGTGGACTGAGTATCATGGGCAGGTAGATGATCAGCATATTAATATAGAATTGACCGTTTAATGCATCCGAAGAAAGCAAAAGACGTTAATTGTCGATCGCATTGGTGACGCATTTTACCCTAAATTTAAAAAAGTTTTTCCACAAATTCACAGCCAAAATAAGATGATTGATTGATTGATTGATTTTTCGTGTTTCCGGACGCGTCAACTGCTTCGGTCATTAGTTCCGTTAGTGTAGTGCATGTTTTTTTTCGGGGGATTTTCCCCCGCTGGATGCGAGATCCGCACCGACCTACCGTGGGCTAGTGGGGTTTCCCTAACCAGGACTCTCCCACCAGTGGGTCACCGCCCCAGCCGGGACAAGCTCTAAACTCCTGACCGGTCTCTCGGGATATGTGGTAGTGTAGTGCATGTTAGTGTAAGTGAGTGTGTAAGGGAGAGGGTAGGACAAGGAAGGAAGGACAGATCGCGCGCGGTCCGTGGCCCGTTTGTTACGGTAAATTTCTCCGGGATTCACTTGGTGTTGATCGGAGAAACCATGGACAACTACCGATCAGAGCAGCCAGCTGCCAGAATTCTCCCCCAGACAGCGACTGAATTTGACCTAGCTGAAAAGCTGAGTGTCGGAAATCCTGCCGCCGTTAGATTCGAACCTAGGACCTCCGGTCAGAGGCGCTGCAGTGGCATCAGTTGATGCACCGAGCTGCCGCCCCGGTCCACAAAGATGTTTCATACAATACGCCAATAAATAAATATTTGTCGTTTCGAAGCGACTTGCAATGTCTGTAAACTTAAACTTCATCTAATTCGTAGATTTTCTCAGTGCATACCAAATTGCATCTAGCGATTGTCGTGTTGATGTGTTCATTGTAGAATCTGAATCAATAATTCATGGAACTGTTATATTCTTATAAATGGAAAATCATGTAATTCTGTGAATGTAAAATGATTTTCATATTGTGGATTTAACACTTTAATCCTATGAAGGTTTTTTTTACTCTTTTGTGAGAAGGAGGTTAGCAAATAATAATTACACATGTAAACAACGTATAAAACGCAGTTTTTCGATTTTATTGCCAGATGCCTATATAAAGGGGGTGTTATGTGCACCGATTCTCAATTTCTGAGGGGTTCTAGGAAGATATGACTATATGTGAAACACATTCTGGTTCTAAAAATGATCGATAAGTAGTATTATGTCAGGGATGGTAGTCCTTATTTAGGCATTATATATAAGAACTGTACTGCTTGTTTCTAATGCTTTCGATGAACTTGAATTACAATTTCTTCATGCAATTTATTAATGAACATGTTTGTACTTGAATAATTTAGAAAAGTACATTCTCAGAAGTTTAATTTTGCCGTTTTCTGCTGAAAAATGAGGTCTAAAATACAACGTACGACTGTAAAAGTGGTGCGACTTTTGCGCGAGCAATTGCGACATTAGCTCAGAACTGCTCCAATGCAAGTAATAAGATCAGGTCGTCTGTGATGGCCCGTTGTAAATGCCCGTGTGCCTCTCGCCTCATACTAGCCTAGTACCGACCTGACCCTCCTGTCTCCTTCCCGTTGGGCTGACCCAACCAACGGCAAGCCTCACCGGTGGTCCGGAGTTTAGAGCAAACCCAGAACACGCCAAGTGGATTGCCCCCTTGAGCAGCCCTGTCATATAACAATGGCAATGAATTGGGCCAGAATCAGCACTGATTTCGGCGACACTTAAGTCTATCACATTGCAAACTCCCATTCCCAGAGCTGCGGAAATTTAAGAATTGAAGCCAGGCTGTCCTCGATGACACGCTGCACTGACTTACATGCCACTCGCGCTTCTCTAGCCTAGAGCCGATTGGGTCCAAGCGCAAACTCTTCCCTTCTGTGACTCAATAAGCAGCAGGACGCTGTCGTCCGCAGTAACGAGCTGCGCCGGACACGCCATGTAGGCCACCCACTTGAGCAGCTTTGCTCTACTATGTGAGCATTGTAAGATTCTCTTAATGATTAATAAATAACGACGATAAAGACACAATATATGGTAGGTTATGTTTACATTCCGGGATGTTCGACTATGTCTTGCACCGTGCAGATACACAAGTTATCAAACCTATTTATTTCCACTGCCTGAAAGCACTTTCGAAGTTGACTCCGAGGCCTGTCGCATGGCATCTGCTCTCCATGAGGCGGGCGCGGGCGCGCAATGGGCGCGGCGCCGCGCCAATGGATTCCAAAAACGCCCCGCGCTAAACGCGCGGCGCGGGCGATGTCACGCGCTGCGGCTCAATGGAGATGTCACGTGTCACATCGGGAGCGGCGCGGCGCGGTCGCTGGAAGTGACGTTTCCGAAAATGCGCGCGCGGGGGGGGGGGGGGGGTTGGGGGGAAGGAAAAGGCCGGGGTAAGGCAGGGTGAGCAAAGCTGGGTGGGCAAGGCTGGGTGGGGAGCGGTGGAGACCTGGCCGGCTGGGATGAGACGGCGGGGTGGGGTAAAGTAGTTTGGGCCGGCTGTCGGGGGGTGATCTTGGCGGGTAGTGTTACATGGGAATGGCAGGAATGTGGAAGGAGGGATAGGTTGGGGTAAGATGGGACGGGAAGGGTTGGGTGGAGGTGGAGAAGGATGAAGTGGAGTGGAGCGGGAAGAGAAATGTGTTGAGATCGGAAGGATTAAGGTGGGATTGGGTGGAAAGGGAGGGGTTTGAGGTGGGGTGGAACTGAGGGAGGGAGGGAGGAGTAGGTGGGTTTAGGATATTTTTTTATTTGTGCATATTTTACATTTTTCTTCTCTCGGCCTATTGTTCTTGTGAACTAAGCACTATTCCTACCCTAGTACTTGGTCCTCTTATATTTAATAAAATTCACATCACGTTATTACATTATTCATAATTCTTTGTTTTGTGTGAGGGGGGAGGTGATAAGGAGAGGTGCGCTGGGGCGGGGACAGGTGAGCATAATGATCTTGGCTGTCCGGGTGACGCCGCGTCGAGGGCTGTGTTGCCGACGTTTCGACCTTCTTTTCGTGGTCTCCCTCAGAGCTGGTCACACCACCATCTTGTCGTGGTCTTCCTCAGAGCTAGTCACACCACCATCTTGTCGTGGTCTTCCTCAAGTAGTCACCCGCTAGTCACACCACCATCTTGTCGTGGTCTTCCTCACAGCTAGTCACACCACCATCTTGTCGTGGTCTTCCTCAGAGCTGGTCTGCGCCGATGAGCGGAGCACAGTGAGCGTAGGGAGCGTAGCGAGGTCAGCGTAGGGAGCGTAGGGTGGACGCCGGCCGCGCTCATCGCCAGTCTGCGCTCGGCGATTGCGCGACCGCATTCTGCGCAGACTTCCGCCTTCGCGTTGTCGTCTTCGTGGTTTTATTGTGGGAAGAAGCATCCTTTGCTCGTTCCCCTCGCTCCTACACTCATCTTTCTCACATCTACCATTGCACAATCGTTCTTTTTCTCGCAAACATATTGCTCAGCTACATCATTCAAAGATTCTTCATTGCTTAAGACATATTATAAAACTTATTATCAGGCCAATGTTTTCACAGTTACACATTCGTATTTGCAAATTGGTAAAACACACATAGCTTTTCGTAGAAGAGGAACAAGAACAAGAACAAGTAGAAGTAAAAGTAGAAACAGAAGAAGAAAAATGAAAAATTGCATCAGGTAAACTAGCTCAGAAATTTAACTGGAGAAGTGAAAATGAAAGTAAATCATCTTACATTTTTATATTAGAATATATCAGTCATGAATTGAATATACGTAGAGTTTTTCCTGTTAAATAATGAAATCATTCACTTCAAGCGCAATTTATTACACAAATTAATATTAATTATCGTTGTCGCCTCTTTCTGTCTCTCTCACTCTCTAACCACCGAACGCGTTCGTGTTATTTGCCTAATAATTATCGTACTTCAGAGCTTTCCACTTTTGCCTACCGCAGCGCTGCATGTATTCCCTCGGTCCCGTATTAGCACGTAGTATGCATCGGACGCATTTCACTGCAGGCGTATCTTAACGAAGTTCCACAGGCCGCTCTTCCCGCGCCAAACGCAATTGGCGTCAGAATTGAACGAAATTAGCTGGCACTTCGCGTCAAAACGCAAACAGATTTCCACTTGTCCACGGAATAATAAATTAGCACTCGACGCGGCGCTAGAAATTCTCGCTCGGTCATAAGGCAAAAATTCCGCGCAGTAAACAACGTGCGGCGGGGATACCAACGTGCTTGTCTGCCACCAGGGCGCAGCACTCGAGCGGGCGCAATGGGCGAACCGAAAGCTGGAGGAAAAACGCGAAGGACCTAGCAATTCATCATCATCATTATTATTACTATTATTATCATTAGAAACGGTTTCTCAGGGGACGGAAGGGAGGAAATTTCTCATGTATTTTCTTCTTCTAGATGTAATTACAAAAAGAAATACACCGGTAGAGGGGGCTTAGGTTATCAATTGATGTAACTGCAGTGTCTCTGATCGGAAAGTCCTGGAGTTCGAGTTCCGATGGTGGCAGGATTTTCGGCACTAGCCAGCGAGCTACGTCGACTTCTGTCGCTGTAAGGAGGAGAATTCGGGCGGCTGCTCTGAACAGTGGTTTTTTACGATCATACCAGGCGAACACTTACGGGACTAATGATGTTAGCAGTTAACACGGCAATAATCATCAATCTAAAAACTTAATAGAATACAGTCGATTATGGATATGGTTTTCGTTTAGAGTGAAATGGTCGCTGGTCCTGTTCCATTTACACAACCAATTAGTGCCGCTAAAACAACGTAATTTCTCGCATCAGTAACTGTTGCATAAATTATAATACCGCTATTTCTGTCCATATTAACTCATCTTAGTCATCACCTGTAAAACTCATTGCCAATCGTAGTACATTAGATTGAACTACTAATAGTTTTCAAAAAATTGAACACGATTCTTTTCAAAAGCTGAATTTTTAGAACATATTTCATTTAACAAAAAATCCAATCCTCAGTATTGTACTTTTGCAATTTTTGGAAATAGAGTTCGCCAAACATGGTACTAGCACCATTTGTATGGTTCTTTGTTACATATGAGGGAATAAATTATATTAAAAAATTTGGAGACATTTTCGAGAAAAAGTTTTTTATATATTGCATTAATTTCAAACAAATTACGCGAAAACGTCTGTTTATTTTTCAAATAAAATGTGCATGACCTTTTCTAAAGATCCAATTTTTAAGAACAAATTTCATTTAGGATAAAAATATTATTCTTAAGTGAAATATAATTGTAATTTTGCATTGTTAATTTTTTCTAATTTTGAGACATACAGAGTTCTCCGAAAACGGGACATTGGTGGTGACATTGGTGGGAACAGAAAGAACCAGACTTCAAGAAATGGTACAACTCATCCATGGCAGTTTTGATCAGAATGAAGACTTCACATGGAACCGCATGATAAAAACTAGTGAATCAGATTAAGTTAGAATGTCGAATACGAAAAAAATTTCAAGCAGAAACACATAAAATTAAAGAGAGCTCAACGGAAGTAAAAAGTATTGAAGAAGTCAAGACTACAGTAAGATATTTTGATTTCTATCAAAACACAGAAAATCACTAATATATTGAATTTTTTATTTGTGTGTTTGGGTATTTTAAAATTTGTCCCAAAATAGTAGAACAAATCTTAGTTGAAAAACTCCAAAGTATTGTAGAAATCATAATGATGGCGAATCTCTGATGTAGTAACAAAACCTAGAGATTACAATGATTAAACTGTATTATGTTTGAATTTTGAAGAATAATGTTATTTTTGGGTGGTCTTGTCGTTTTTGGTTTTTGGAGCACCTCCCTTGTACTGCCTAGCAGTTCGTCACTCAGTACTCTTACACCAAGAGCAAACAAATATTTATGGTTTACGTCCCGGAAGTATGTGCTCCTCCCTTGTACTGCCTAGATTTACAACACGTACAGAGTGATGATGTTGAATGTTTTTTACTAATCCTAAAGGTGAGGTGATGCTCAAATGTACAAATTAATCTGTTAATGCAAGGACAACAAAATATTATGTCTAACACCTACTACTGATCTTAGTTGATAGTAGTCAATTAAGTGATTAAAGCCAATTAAGTATACTTGAGTTAAAAGAAAAGGAAAATCAGTATGATTGCCTAAAAATTATGTATAACACACGTGCTAATAGTGATTGTATTTTTCAATTAGTATTGGGTAAAACAACCTATCCTCTTCCCAAAATAAAATGCCACTTTTACCACTCTTATCGTAAACATCTATTACTGATCAAGAATGCATGATATTTTGTTTCCCGTTTTAATCACCTGGTGAAAAATGCCAAAAAATAAATTATGATTAATTTAACATTAATTTAGACACACAGGAATGTCGGTCTTAAAACACTAGCATTTAAAATACAAAAAAATTGAAGTTCACATCCGGAATTTTATTCCTAAAAAAGGCACACTGTGGCGACGCGACGGGCGACAGATGAATGGCGCTGTTGTAGCAGAGAAAGCAGCCAGTTCGTTTTCGGCCAGGAATTTTTCAGAATACCCCCCAGCCTCGTTTATCTCTTTGTGTGTGTTGAATTGCATCAGTTTGTATCAGACGTTTCCCTACACTTCCGAGTTTTACTTTTCAACCGCAGTCTCCACGTATCTCAGTATTTTCCATTCAAAATAATACCAAATGTATTATTTTCTTTTTCTTTTTCACTCGATAATAAACTACTTGCGTATATACCACGACTGTTCAACTATATATGAATCTGTTATTTTTTATTAACTGAAATTTTGCTTGTATCTGTGAATTTAGACACTAATATTTTACCTAATCTGATAATAAATTACACTGCGAATTAATATCGCAAATTATGCCTTTACCTCTAAATGTGGCTTATGAGCTATTGGTGCCAAGAGAACGTGTTAAAATCACTGTATCAAAGGAAATTCTGATTGCAGTTGTTAGACCATTGTGTGAGGAAAGAGCAGCGTCGATGTTACAAATGAATTGTTTTTGTTCCATTGTTTCATAACACAGTTTCTGTAAATTGTTAAGTACATAAACAAACTGTTCTATTACGGATTTAAAGAGAAGATTTGCAGTTAATCTATTCCCGAACAATTATTGCTGAATACAAATGATTAAAATTATTGCATTTCTATTGAACAGATTATTTTCGCATTCACAGAAAAGAAATACTACAAAACCTTTTTTTGTCCCACAATCCTACCAATAATGAAATTATTATTCTGTTTCTAGCAACGAATGGCGATGTACAATGGTATTATCAGTAATATGAGTATTTTAAAATTAAAAACCGTATTCTTTTTCACACATTTTTTCTTACAATTTTTTAATTCTTTTGTACAGAAGAGCATGTAGAAAGCTTAAGGTAGAACTAGCTGAACCCTTACATTGCACAAAAGAAAGAAGGGTATACAAGTTACAAGATGCGCAGATGATTTTCTCCCCCCATACGTCACATAAAGTTTTTGACAGTTTTTGACTAAATAAATAAATAAATAAATAAATAAATAAATAAACAACAGAAACACATTACACATGCACTAAACACACAATCGAAAACTTCAAAAATTTGGTTACATGTCGTTCAATACTTGTCTTCAAAATTAATGAAATGCTTTAGAAATTCAGGAACAATACAATCCCTATTCATTGTGGAAATAATGTTAAATATGTTTCTGAAAATGTGCCTACCACAAGCAATTTATGTACCTAGTACAGAAGGTGAAACTTTCGCCTAGGAATGAATTGCTAACGGACGAGACAGCGGTTGGAGGAGACAAAGCAGTTGAGTTGTTCATGCTGAAATGAGTTTGCCTAAGTAACTTTCCTATGAATTGCATATATTATCTTTAGTAGTAATTAATAGAAACTTTCAAACATGTTCCCATTTAAACCCTTTTCAATGTGCGAGGTACAGACATGATGATGCATATCGCCTCAGTTTTTCGTTCACTTTGCAGTACTCAATAGTTTTTTTTAAAATAACTTCTGTGAGATACGCGTACAGAAAAATCGTCTTTGCCTTACGCGCAGTCCAAAGTTACATTCCCCAATCAATAAACAGTGAAGGTAAGTACTATAGCTCATGATAAAGTGCTGAGAAATTCCCAGTATTATTCATCCCGTCGTTTCTCCGATCACCACTAGGCAAATGCCATACCAGAACCCCACCAAATTGTGGTCTTTGCCTCTTCTTCCTTATCTTGTCCTCAAGCCATTCTTACACACACTTACATGCAATGCACTACCACATACACCGGGAGACCAGTTGGGAACTTGTTGGGAGTTTGTCCAGTCTGAGGCGGTGTCCTGATGGTGAGAGGCACCTGGTGGAGAAAACCCAGCTAGCCGACGTCCATGTCAGCATCGGACGTCACCATTCAGAGAGAGATATCACCAGAAACACATGCACTATACTTACGGGAGTAATGAGCTTAGCAGTTGACGCGTCCGGAATTACTAATCAATCGATCGACCAATCCAGTATTATTCCGTCTCTCTCACTACACCGACCACAGTTTGATCATTTCATTAAGATCTGAATCTCTCGAAAAAGAAAACAACAACAGTCATTACCATGCACTGCAAGAGACATGGGAAATTCCCCTCGACCCGTGTCGTGAATCAACTTCAAAGAAATCCTAGGGACAAAACAGAGTCAACCCCTAGTATCTGAAGCACACATTTATATTTTTAGACGCAGTAGTTTCCTTTTGTTGTCTCATTTAATCCTTTTTTGTCCCACTGGCTTCACCTCTATCTGCGATGTCCTTTTGTTCTCATTCCCACACACCACGACAAGCTTGTTTTGTCTTCTCACTTGTTTTCTTGTTGTATATGTTGCTCTTCTCGTATCATTTTATCGTGTATCGCTTTATGCCAGTCCATTAAGTGTTGCTTCCTTTTATACTTTTATCCACACCACAATACCTCAATGTACATCGTCATCAAGTCCACCTTCGTTTACTGAGTCTTGCAACTTCTCCAAACTCGCTTTAATTCGAATAATAGATCTGCTATCACGTAAATTACAATATTTATGTTACTGAATATAAAACAGGAAGAAACAGGTACTATACTGTAAACTTTTCTTCAGTGTGAAGAGATATTCTGAGCTGGGGAATGATATTCCAACAATGATATTCAATGAAAAAACAGATAGCTATTTACAAAATTGTACAGTGATGGTGTGGAATTATAAAGTTCAGAATACAACTCTAAAAATTAATTATATTTCGAAAAAACCGTTTTGAGAATTCAGTGACGGTTGGCTTAAGGACAAAATGTGTTGTATAAAAATAATTGTGCAATAAAGATGTTCTGCGTAATGCATTCCCTTCCGCCTCTCTCACCCTGTCTCTTCCAATTGTCTTCACCACAGCTTGTTTGGCCAGCCTCGTTTCTCTACGATCCACGTTCTCATGTTTTTTTTCTCTTCCAAACTCCAACACTCGCCCAACCACCTCACCCTGTCTCGTGTTGTCTCGCCCTTTGGAACTCGTCCCTCACGACTGCTGCGTTCCTTAACCCCGTCCGATTCTGGCTCGTGACCTTTTCCGCTACCCCGGCCTTTCGTTCTCAGCGTTCTTTTCTGCGCTGTTGTCACATTCCCCCACGCACTGCCTTCACCTCATCCCCACAACTACCTTCGCAGACAGACACAGCCACCGCTACACAACTCAGCCACTCCACGGCCACCGCACCGCCAGGAGCGTCGCAACCTCCATCGCCTCAGCCCACTCCACGGCCACCGTTACAGTCACTGTCACCACCTCGTCCACCGCCAGAGCCACGTACGCCAACCAAAGCAAGCCTCGCCACCGCCACTGCCTCACCCCCCCACCGCCAGGAGCGTCGCAACCTCCATCGCCTCAGCCCACTCCACCGCCACGTTACAGTCACGTCACCCGTCCACCGCCAGAGCCACGTACGCCAACCAAAGCATAGCCCACGGCCACCGTTACAGTCACTGTCACCACCTCGTCACCCCAGAGCCACGTCCAAAGCCAGCCCTCGCCACCGCCACTGCCTCACCTTCTCCGCCTCCGCCAGGACGTCGCAACCTCCATCGCCTCAGCCCACTCACGGCCACCGTTCAGTCACTGTCACCACTTCCACCACTGCCTCACCATTCTCCGTCCTCACCGCCACCGCCAGGAGCGTCGCAACCTCCATCGCCTCAGCCCACTCCACGGCCACCGTTCCAGTCACTGTCACCACTTCTTCCACCGCCAGAGCCACGTACGCCAACCAAAGCCATAGCCCTCGTCACCGCCACCGCCATTACCAGCACCACCGCCGCCGGCGCCGGCGCCGCAGATGTAGTGTTTGCTCTGCAGCGGAGAGGCGCCGCGGCGCAGCGACCCGCTCCCAGCGAGCCGTTTGCATATGTATGGACGCGAGAGGAGCGCGGGCGGCGGCGGCGGCGAAGCGTTCCGGCGACGCCTTGCGAACTCGCGCTTCCCAATATCTGCGCGCCGCCTCCGCCTCCCGAAAACACTGCCGCCCCGCCGCGCCGCGCCGGCGTCGGTCAGTGGTGCATACGGAAGCAGGGCCCCGGCAGTGAAGGCTGCGGGGTGAGGGACCTCTGTTGTTGTTGAGCGCCAGCGTCGGTGATTGCTCAAGCAGGTGGGGGAGAGCAGTCTGCGAGGATGCGACGGAGACAGTGGACGGGCGAGGTCTGGGACGCAGCCGAGGTAGAGGTAGTAGCAATCGCGGATATGCTGGAGCAGTGGAAAGGGGAAGGTGGTAATAGAGTAGGAACAACCAATGATGGAGGCAACGGTGCGTAGAGAGGGTGGTGTGATTGGAAAGCCAGGACGAGAAATGGAAGGGAAAGGCAGATGCTAGGGTTTAGGACTAAAGCGAAAATAAAGCTCTAGAATAAGGGCGAGAGTGAGGCAAAAACTAAAAAGTGAGAACGTACGCAATTGAGTGATTACAAGATAGGAGCCGAGTGAAAGTAGCAGTAAAATAACAGTTCTGAAATCTGAGGGTTCTCACAGTAAAGAATGCTACAGGCATATGCAAATTCACTGGTACTAGGAAGAATGTGTGTGGTAAAAATACACTCGAATAATTAGTGTGCGATATAGGCCCGGAAAATGGAGGAGGGTGGGAGGTTTGGGTGATGAGTGGCTGTGGAACGCGAGACCCTTAGAGCCTTTTGTGGCTGGGAGCCAATGGAATGGATGGTTCCGGGGCCACCTGTACTGTTGGCATCAATTAACGTTGCGGTAGGGCTTATCGACAGATATCACTAGTGCCATCGTATGGTTTTGGGAAACATTTAAAAGGAGACAGGGACGGCGATTTTGATGGAGGCCGCGGAGAGGAGAGCCTTCTCTCAAGTAGACATGGCGGAATCCGGGCGCCTTAGCAGACCACTCGCCTCCTCCCCGTCACGCTGGACCACGCCCACATTCCCTCTTCCCGCATTTTCCCCGTCCCGGCCTCGCTCCAGGACATCACTCCCGCCACGCCCTCCCTGCCCCGGCCCGTCCCGTCGAACGGCTTTCCTTTCACTCCTTGTCCCGTACTTCCCTGACCGTCCCAATCTTTGCCAGAGCATGAGCCACCACGCTCCACCACAACTATCCTCCTTATCCCCCTCCCCGCACTGACCGGTGCCCCGACGTTGCCGTCACTTGCTGTCCCGCACATTTCGCCCGTCTCGGCCTCGTCCCAGGGCGCCACGCCCTCAACGCTCTTACCTCACCCCACCCCACCCCAGACACAACCCGCCCCTTCCCATCCTCGTCTTTGGTATTCTCTCGTCCACCAGCGTTCCAGCCTCTCCCCGCCAAGACCCCGGCCCGCCCCCGGAGGCCAGCCGCCGCCGGCGGCCGCTGGGAGCGGACATGTGTTGCGGCGCGAGCGGCAGGGGGGACGGATGAGCTTTTAGCAGCGGGCGGCCCTCGACAACCGACCTCGACCGCCCGGGAGGCGCTGCCGTTTTCTGCGCCAGATCGAAGCGGCCCTTCTGCTATTGCTCCTCCTCCTCAAGATTCTGTGGACTTTGCATCCAGATGAGGAAAGTGTTGCTTCTTGCTTTCCACCAAGAAAAACTCCATTAATAAAAATAAACGTCAATACTAGTAGGAATATGCACACTTAGAGCCATTAAGAAAAAACGCAACGCGAAATTATATCATTTTTTGTTTTTGTAATCTAACGTAATGACATGAAACCAATATCCGCACATGACACTTCAAATGGATAGCCCAATAGTATTTCGAACGTTCCGCTCGTTTTCTAACAAAAAATACGCATTTCAAATACAACATTCTTTTATAATTTCGTAATTTAAAGATTGTTTTATTTGCGTTTGTCTCGTTTGTCATCGGCTGGGGGGGTTAATGACAGTATCAATGCAAAGAGGCCCACTCTTGCAACATTTTACTTACTGATTTTCAATTGTTAAAATAAATCAACTAACTTAAACATAATTCAAATTTGGGAATTGTATTAAATTAAATAACACAGTAAACGAGTGTTTTTGCGCAAGTTGTTGATTATACGCTCAGCTTCCCTACCCCGTAGCCCCGTTCTCGCTTAAAAAGAGTTGCGAGAAATCCGTTGCAGCCACGACTCCCTAGGGCGAAAGCCGCTGCGGCCGCGAAGCACTTATCTCTAAAACAGAAAACAAATTGTCTTTGAGAGAGAAGACTGCGGCTCGTTGAGAGGGCTGCGGGCTGCGGCCACGGGTGAAACGGTCTCGCCGCTACGAGATGTGCCCCTTCACTGCGGCTCTCTCAGATACAGTCCAGGTGCAGGCGAGATATTCGGCGCTGGTTAGTTCTTCGCTCCTCCGCGAGTTTCGCGTTGGCTACATGCGGCAAAAGTTACAGATGGGTGAGATAGTGGAAGTTTCTTTCACTACCATTTGGTATTGCGAAGACAAAGTTTTACCACGAGTGTAATCTTGGTGCGTATCATACATTCTTCACCAGAATATTATTTCTATTTCTGGCTGCAATAATCTATGCAGTTATAAGCAGGAGCGGATCCTGCCGATCATTAGGGGGCGGGGCATCATAGATTTTTGTTAAATAATAAACATATTTGTTCTTATATTGCATATTATTTTTTGTGCATATATGTTACTATAAATACTATCTTTTAAATAATTGCATAAATCTAACATAAATACTTAAATCAATTTTGAAAAATAAACGAAGGTACCAAATGAAATCTCGAGGTCTTTTGGAGGGTCCATGGCCCCCATACCCCCCTGGATCCGCCAAAGGTTATAAAGCATCACCTTACGTTTTGTACACTGAGAGGGTTTTCCCAAGTTCCTACAGTCGAATATTTTCTTCGTCAGAGAAGTGTGTGGGTGAGATGAGAGAATGTTCTGATCGTTATTTCCGTTGTTTCCTCCGATCAATTCCAGGCGTGAGGCACGAGTCCCTTGACAGACACAGGGCCAATCGTTCGTCCCCATCCAATTCCTACTCTTAGGACATAATGGGAATTTCCCACAAAATACTTCCCGTGATCTAGAAAAGGCTTCGTCAATACTACTGGTACGCGAATGTAAGACCTAACCTAAAGTTTTGTAGACTGAAGGGTTTTTCTCTAGTTTCAATAGGGAACCTGAGCAACAGGGACATCGGCGAATGATCATTTTTGCATACAAGAGCAAAAAATATCTCTTATAATGCCAACTCAAACTTAACAATAAATTCATATTTATCTAAATAAAACTCAAACAATGGCGACATATAATTTATCGTCAAGATTGTTGCTTCCATCAGGAATCTGTCATCACCTAAAGGTTTGCCTGCCCTCAGTATTAGCCATCACGGTATCAGCCTTTCACTAACACTCGGATGACCTCATACCTACAAGCCTCAGTGCCCAATGCGCTCTTTGCGGCAGGCACCCTCTTGAAGCTTCAGCTCATACGTCCATGGCATTTTAGGACCTTTTCATCAGTTAGGGAGGTTCTGTGACGAACAAATAGCACACACGTCGCAGTTCATAGATCCTTTGACTGTGCCTTCTCCACCTCCTCGTATGCTCGCCGGCCCTCGCATACTCGCCGGCCCTCACATACTCGCCCGCCCTCACATACTCGCCCGCCCTCACATACTCGCCCGCCCTCACATACTCGCCCGCCCTCACATACTCGCCCGCCCTCACATACTCGCCCGCCCTCACATACTCGCCCGCCCTCACATACTCGCCCGCCCTCACATACTCGCCCGCCCTCACATACTCGCCTACCCTCACATACTCGCCCGCCCTCACATACTCGCCCGCCCTCACATACTCGCCCGCCCTCACATACTCGCCCGCCCTCACATACTCGCCCGCCCTCACATACTCGCCCGCCTCACATACTCGCCCGCCCTCACATACTCGCCCGCCCTCACATACTCGCCTGCCTCACATACTCGCCCGCCCTCACATACTCGCCCGCCCTCACATGCCCGCCCTCACATACTCGCCCGCCCTCACATACTCGCCCGCCCTCTCATACTCGCCCGCCCTCTCATACTCGCCTGCCCTCACGTACCTTCCTTCCATTCTGAACGTGTCTTTTAATTAACTGGCCTGGAAGGAAATTCAAAATCAGCTAATCACTTCTCTACCGTATATTAGCATTCATAGGATCAGATTTATAGGATGGCCAACTGCAACATCACTCAAAGGCGCGCCAACGGTTGCTTGCATTTTGCCACAGAAGCATCTCAATGATGGACGGATTCTTCTCCGCCACCGCTGGCAAAGCGACAGAAGGAACAGTGATTTAATTCTAATCGCCTCGGCCGCAACCTGCGATGAATGATTGGCGGTAGAATCGGGGGTTTGTCGCGTCAATCCATCTTCGTTACTCGCGTTCGGATGCGACATTTAGAGGTTTCCGCCGCGGTGACAGATGTTCTTGGGCACCGCATCGCCATATATTTTGGCCATAAAAATTATCGTGCTTTTCGGGAGCGTATTTATTACGCGCGGTGAGTTTTGCAGTAAATTTTATTTAAATGGTTCTCATATATCTTTCGCCGGGCGGGACGGAACGCACCGCGTATTTTTAATATCATAATACCGACGAGGCGGTGGAGCAGGGAATTTACGCGGACTTACGATGTGAGTTTCCTTGACAACGTTTGGGATACAAAGGTTTTGTGATGAATAAAGAATACGACGGTGAGGATAATGATGATGATGATCATCATACCACAAATATTAACAACGATAAACTGATGATAGGTAGACACGATGAGCGAGTTTAAATATCAAACGCAAACTTGACTAATCTTCAAGAAGGGTAATTTTTTCTCATTGTATTATGAAATAAAACAAAACTCTCAATTATGTGAAATAATATTATTTATAGTTGTTTTAATATTCTATAGTTCAAATAAATATTGCTTAGAGTCGAGAAAAACCACTCGGTGACTGGATTAAAGCAAGGAACTATACATAATATAACTCCGTATTGTTCGCACCCAAATTAAACACCACGTTAAAGTTTTCGCACTGAGAACTATCTTGTCTCTGCCCTGAATTGGGCTACCCGTTTGAGAAATACCCTTCCTTCTACTCCTTTTTTAATATTACTAGCTCTCGATGTCTCTACAAATAATTATATGAATCTTATAAAGTGGATTGTTTCCACTGTTATTATTGATATTGTTAGTTATACCGTTGGCCTGCTATGCTCATAAATTCTCTCAATGTTAACACTAATTTATTAATTTACTTTCAATTTAAACGTGAGCTTCGACTCACAGCATTTTACATAATTCAGATTTCCAACCACGTTAATAAAAATTACACTTACAATTCAATATTAATATTTGCACAATACCAAGCTATCACACTAACCATAGGTTCCCGTCTGCCTACAATTTAAATAATATCCCAAACTATGCTGAAAATCTATTTGCACCTCATCAATTGCTTACGTCGCTTCAATATCTCTCAAGAGTGATCACTTGCGCCGTTCAACAACATCACGGCTTCCAATTCCCTTTCCACAACTTTTACATGTGATATGTTCAGGGTGGTGTCTCCCCATCTGAATAGCGCTATGACACTAAGCATGGAATACTAGACTTTGTTTATTAGTTGGCCTAACAACGTATATTCTTTGATTACGAAGCTTGCGTGCAATTCCATTACACTAAATCTAGATGCTGATTTGTGAATTCAAATTAAACCTCGGGTTCTGGTTTATCACAGCATTCTAATTAAACATCACGTACGTTATCATCACTGACCAAATCCATTTACATTTCAATACGTATTCTTCTGCACTTTTCTCCCCTTAACGCCATACTGAAAGCCCTAACGTCATATCTTCCTGTCTAATCCAACGCTTTAATGCAAGTGGTATATTAGATGATCTTTTCTAGTTACGTTGTAATTACCTTTTTCATATGTCTGCTTTCTCTTTCTTTTTGTTTTAAAGATTATCTTCTAGACTTCAGCCAGTTTCTGCGTTCTATAACAAAACTACATTTTATAGAGTATATGCAAACTATGTATCCACATTATCATACTCCCATCATTTTTCCAGTTTCATAATTCATACTAACTACATCAACTTTCCTTTTATATTCACGCGTTTCCTTTCATCTTTCTATTTTCTTATCATTCTCTCACACTTATGCATTTCACATGTGCTAAGGCCCTAAACCGCCGTGCTGATTGAGGTTTCCTGGGTTTACTCAACTACGTAAGGCGTATGCCGAGATAGTCGCTAGTCTTGCATCCCAGATATAAATGTAGAAGCTGCCCTCTTTTTTTGCAGTTTTGTTCAAAATTAAGGCATTCAGATGTAGCAGATGACATCTGACATTTTGCGAAAGTTAACTTATTGATTTATTACACCCTTTTTGTGAATGAGATACAAAGGTTCTCTTTTTATCTCATTCACATTCATACATGCTTTATGTGCAGCGTATTTCCGTTAGTTAATGCGATCATTGCACTTTCGTTACTAACGTGAAATGACAATTATTATTATTTCTGTCCTAATGCCTCAATTGTAATTACGTAAGTGTACAAATATTTACGTGGTTAGGCGAAAGAGCAGGCCTTATACGCTGAGACTCGCCAGAAATGATTTATTGTTATTATTGATATTATTATTAAACAAATCTATTATTATTATTATTATTATTATTATTATTAAATAATCTAATTTTCTATTTTTACATCCAAATTTTATCCACTAGTTTATTTTATATTCTTAGTATAAGCTCACGCTTCGATGAAAGCTACAGTGCGCTCTTTAAGTAAGTCAAATCAGCAAAAATCACGACCAGAAGCGGGAGAAAATTTTCGCTTAGTCGTAAGAATGGGGTACACATTTTGATTGGATATCACAATAACACTATAACTCACAATATCCGCAAAAATCGCTCACACGAAATTCGATTCACCATTCCGTGGCCTAGTATATTACCTCAATAAATGTATGGTTGTTTGAAACTCCTGTTACCCTCATATTAAGTGAAGTGTAGAAAATTTTTGCATATCTCTTGTTTCCAATCTTCAACATGAAAACTGTTATCAGGCCTTATAGTTCTGCGAGTCACAAAATCTATTTGCATTTATGTTGTTCTAGATGTTTCACTCTAGGTAGTTTTACATCATGGAAACAAAATTACGATTTTAACTCTTACTCCGTCGTGAGATAATTTTGCATCTTTAAATGCATTTAACAAATAAATGAATATGTAATATAAAACTCGTAATGGTAAAATACGATAGTACACTATATAAGTGCAAACATTTAACTGTATTGATTTACATGTCACTATTTGCATTTCAATTTGACTGTTAACTGCATCAAAAAGCGAATATATTCAACGCATCGTTCCACAGGCCTCACTACAAAGAGTAAAGTTCATCGATACGCGATGAAGGCAGGCGCTGCTACAGCGCTAGCTCTGTGATGATGCTGGAAGCCCCATTCACTACACAGGCAGCATCAATGGCTTCCTGGAACGCCCAAAGACAGGTAAAGACCCCCTTCTAAGGTTAAATATTATCGATGGTGTTGAGTAACGAATTTTGGACTACGAAATGTGCCTTGAGAATGATCCCTTCCTCAGTCTGCGAGTCATTTAGATTATAATTTCCAGGACAAAAAATTAAGTTTAAAAACCCACTTTCTGACAAATATAAGTTACCATGGATGATTCATATCTGTTACTAATCGTAAATCTATACTACCTAATTAAATGAAATGGAAAACCCCTCACTACTGTTTACCCATTTTATTTTAGACATCCAAATTAGCTTATGCTTTAATCACCACTGAATCATATTCGTATTACAACATAAACTCGAATTCAAATATTTCATCTCAGAATACCTACAATTACTCTTCACACGAATTGTGCAAATAAAAATTTGAGTTGACCCAAATGCATTCACTCGAACTACGAACCCGGGAATCAAACTTTGGCTTATACAGACTGTGATGAGGAAAGAAACATTTCATTTGAAATTTCAACATCATGCAGACTTGAGTAAAATAAAGTTCGTAAGATCACAATGTGCAGATTGTTACTTAACGAACATAATAATACCTACAATAACAACATTAGACCTAGAAAGCAAAGTTTTTCACTCGTTTGTGATAAATTTGTCAGGAAACAGATGCGTGACGAATAGCAAGAAAATACTAACCCCACGGGTTTTATATTTTCAAGTTTTAAATTTAATTTTGCATGCAATGAGAAGTAGCGAAGTTAAAATATATATACCACCGTTACCACCTATTTCATAGACTTCTGTGTACTTCATTTGGTTAAAATACATTACCCTGTTCACACAAAAAGTACGCAACAAATCGTGTGTTTCACATAATAAACGCGATGTCGTATGGTGGTTTGAGAGAAAATAGAAGCCACAGACTCAGGTTATTTATACACATTTTATTTACGAAAACATACATATATATACAAAATGTAGCCCTGAAAACCTTACAGGACCGACCCACCTGGTTCCAGCCGTAGAGTCTAGGAACTCCATACTTGTGACTGTCGTTCTACATGATCTACCCACATTCCGGCTCCCGAAACGATGGTCGCCGCCCCCTGCAGAAGCGAACGGTCCGCGCCACCCTGGACAGAATCTTTTGTGCATTCACCCTACATCTCCAACATGTCCCACTGAAGCTTTCTGCGTCAGCCCTTAAATACCGGAGGATCATGTGATCCACTCTTTGTAGTCGCCTTGTCTGCAGCTTCCTGCTTTTTTCGCGATGTTGCTCGAGACCTCCGCGCCACTTGCGAACTGTCACGTGACCCGTGTTTCGGGGACACGTCTGGTCGCTCGCAGCAATACTAGACCGTGTCCCTGTTGTACCTGGTGTCTATCGTTTTGATTTATCCAGGAAACGCCTTATGGAGTCTGCAGCGCGCAAAGGGTGATGCCAGATTCTAACCACTTCCTGCACGTTGTAACTACAGTTGGCAGCGTGAAACTATTAATTAGGCCACGGCAGCAGACCGAGTTACGGCAGCCGTCGCGTCGTCTGCGTCGAGGAGGCCGCAGGTTCGAGCCCTGTGTAGGCATGATCGTGTTAGTGATTGTCGGTTCACCTCTCATCGTCTTATCACTTGATAATTCAAGGAGTAACAATCTTGTCATATCAAGTGATACAGCTAAAAAGCTGATCTTCCTAGTTACACACGTCAAACGGGTAGAGTGGTCAGAAATTGCCGATACGCAAGTAGTAATAATAATAATAATAATAATAATAATAATAATAATAATAAATTATTATTATAGTGTATAAATCATATTAAAACCAGCCTAGATCATATGACTTACAGTTATGAAAAATCGCTCAAAACTAAAATCGAAATACCATATAAAAATAAATTGTAATACTGTTTTAGTCGTTATATTATTAAAGTTTGTTTAGAGGAAGGAAGTTAAAAGAATTCAGAAATTGGAAACATTCAGAGGGCTATTGCTTCCAAAGAAAGCAATTACAAAAGTGCACAGAGTAAGTACAAAATTGTAGATTGCCCTGCTCTAATACAGATCAAATATCTCAAGTTATTTGTTTTCAGAGGACAACATTTAGACTCTTGAAATTGCCAGAGTCAGATCAGCGCTTGGTGATACTGATGAGTTTCTGAATAACGGTTGGTGGTGCCAGTTCAAAATTTTCCCTCTATCCTATTCTTTCAATAATAAGGCAAACGAATTTTTACATGCTAATGAACACTAAAATGATAAATGTAAAATGACCTTTAGCGTCAACATTTAGTTTAGAAACTGGTCGAGTTTTTAATCTTAATACACATATTGTTATACTGACAAATTACGAACGTTTAATACAACAGAAACGAAGTTACAGTTCATTTAGTGTGTTATTTGTGTTCTTTTAGCTTTTATACTGAATAGTAGCTTTGTAATTCTAATTAAAAATGAATTTATTACCTATAAATGAGTTTAAAACATCCTTTTACGTTTTTTCATTCTAAATTATTGAACCCTAAATGTTAATAGATCGTGAAACGTTAATAGTGACCTCTGTATTATGATCGCTGTTACATAAATTTGAACAGATAAATAACTCGATTGCTGCATTAAAAGCGTAATAAAACGCAAAAATGTCCACATTTCGCTTCAGGCTTATTTATATATTCTCTAATATGGAAATTCAGTTCGTCTACCATTCACTACATATCATCTGTAATACATATCAATCATCTCTTTGTTAGGGTCCTGCTCCGGCATTTGCTTGGTGTTGATCGGAGAAACGACGGAAACCTACCTATCCGAGCAGTCGGTCGCTTGGATTCTCCCCCGCACAGCGGCTGCATTCGACCTAGCGATGCTGTTAGGGTCTCGAGCCCTAGGCCTTCCTGATCCGATGCACTGAGCCACCTCGGGATGAAGGGCGGTGGGGCTGCGTGTGGGACGACCTATGGACGGCAGGTGCGATCCTGCGAACAGCTCACGGCCCGCCCGCAATGCGCCGCCCCGCAATATTCATAGGCTGGGGGCGAGGCGTGGCGTGGAGTGGCGTGGGGGGCGGCGGGGCGGAGTGGAGCCGGGCGGGGGGGACGGGGCGGAGTGGGGCGGGGTGGAGTCGGGCGGGGCGGGGTGGGGCGAGGTGGGGCGAGGTGGGGCGAGGTGGGGCGGGGCGGGGCGGGGCGGGGCGGGGCGGGGCGGGGCGGGGGCGCCCGGTCGCCCATCGGGCCCGCGGGGGGCCCCCAAATCATAATGGGCGCCCGGTCGCCGATCGGCCCCCTGCGTCACCGGAAGCGCGTGCGATTTGCGACCTCTCGATGAGATTTTCAGGAGGCCGTTGTTTATTCTCTCGGAGGATTTGCCCGACGCACCTGGCCTCGAGGGCTGCAAAGAGTTGGGAGCTGTAGCGAAGCTACGAGCGGTTTAAAAGCGAGGTAGATTCTTTTTTGCTGCGAATCCTCTAATTGGAATATCGGTTTTTCGATGTTTATTTTCAAATTCATAAAGGTGTATCATTTCAAGTTACTCTACAGATAATGTTAAAAAACATGGCGGTAATTTGTTTTTAGATTTTTAAATTTTTTAACTAAAAATTATTGCAGTTGAACGTCTAAAAACAAAGTGGTAAATTGTGGTAAAAGTTGTCAAGTGGTAAATTTTAAATATAGTGTTCGGGCCCACACGAAAAAGCAGAAAGTGACGTATAAAATAAAGCACTTCCTAAGCCCTAGGCGGCAACACCGGAAGCGCGGCATGGAAAGTTCCATAAGCCGAGCGGCACGACCGCGCCGCGTGATAATTCGCCTCGGCCACCCGAACCTTCTAAAGCCTTCCAGAACATTTTTAAATTCCAGCAGTTCAGTTACCAATTGGACTGTTCAAATTCACCCCTCTTCGCCATACTGCAACCGCTGGAAAAGCAGTCGCTAATTGGCCAGTTCAAATCAGTTCAAATCCCCTCTTCGCGTGCCCGCAATCGAAAAGAAGTCGGTCGCTGAGATGCAGCCTTGCGAGAAGTATGCCTCGGGCTCCGTGTTAAAAGATCTCGTAAATTCTTATACAGAAAGTAATATTCTGTGCTTATGTTGTGGCCAAGTGAAAAGCCACATTGTTTCAATTTGTTGTAGTTTAGCATTGTGTATGAATTGAACTAATCAATGTATTTCACACGAAGTTGCAAGTAAGTTGCCAGGCGAGCATATGTTCTCGCACTTCGTGATCCAAGATGGAAGGTTCCTGTATTCTCACATTGAGAACAGTAACTTAGTGTATTTTTATTGTGAAGAACAAGTTTGACAACTCGAAGGTTATTAAACATCATTCTGCAAGGTGAGAATTGTGTTTCCATGATAACCCACATCATTACAAAATTCCTAACGAACGTCGGAAGGGACTGAGTGGATTGCTTCCTACGTTCAACAAACAATAATACAGTCCACTCCAAGCGAAGGCAACCCGCCCCGTCCATATAGTTATGCGTTTTGTTTTCCATTTGAATTTCGTGTACAGTTTTTTAAGACTTTCCTTTCTTAGTGTCATTATTTTCAATGCAAAAAATGTAATAAATATTGGTTAAGATGTGCTGTGTTCAATGATTAATTTTAAACTACACGGACGGCAACTCCATTCCTTCCCAACTTCTGGATACGCAATCAAAACATTAATTTTATTTAAAAAAGCAGATAAGCAACAAAAAAGAAAAAATACATGAAGAACGGCGGGGAATTAATATCCTCGCACGTGTCGCATGACAACCCGCAGTTGGCAGGTGGGCAACAATCAGCCCCCGGTAGCCTCGATAAAAGAGTACCTGTGGCGTCCGCACTCTAGATGTCCGTGCGTCGCTCGACGTTGCCGCCGAATTGCCTTGCCACGCCAACTCTCTTGCCAAGGTCCACACTGCTTCGGTCGTGAAAGTATAATAAATATGTCTAGTGTAAATGCTGTCTCTAAATTGAGCCTCTCTTTCCTTCACGAGTTGGTGGTGTAGAATTTCCGTCTACCCTAACAACTCGCGACATGCGTTTTCTTTAACTACAGAATCTTTAATCACCCTTTAGTATACATTGTTGAAAAAAAATAAAAGAACCAACGAAGTGAGGCTAGAACATTTGAAAACTAGGCATATTCGTTTCCTAGTAAGAGAAAATTTACTGGCATCCGTAAATCAAATACAGATATGACATTTCATTGCTGCTAACAAAATAGCAGCCCACCCCGAACTCACTACTACAATTAGCAATGGTTATCTCGAATAAACGTGCGCATGATGAGGATACGTTTGTGTCCAGAAGCAAAATAATGTGCCATCTCAGAGTTTGCTAAATAGATAAAGAAATCTTTGAAAAAACTAACCGAGATGGGTGTCTTTGATCCCCATGGGACTGTACAGAAATATCTACAGGATGCCACAAAAAATCTCCTTCTCTTTCTAAGTAAAAGAATTAACAAATATCCTTGAAATACAAATCATGACAAACACAAATTCGTTAAAACCCAGGCAGCATGTTCCAAACAAATTTTCCGAAGCCGTGTGAACGGAAATGAAAGCTTGATGTCTGAAATCGCGCAGGTGGCGCGCAGGTCCTCGGGGGCTCTGTTTGGGGCGGACCGGCGCAGGTGGAAGCTGCCGGTGGAAGGGCGGAGGGCAAACGGGCGGAGCGTTGCAGAAAGGGGAGGTCACACACAGGGCAGCCAGCGACCGCGCCGCTCGGGGATTCCCCATTCGGGGACGCGGCGCCCGAGCGCGTTCAACCAGGAATCGGTGGCGGCGAGGGCCACGAAGGCAACGAAAGGGCAGTGTTGGGAAGGAACTAGATAGTACGGAGAGGAAGAGAGGGAACAGGGAGGAGAGCGGGTGGAGGGCGTAGAGTGATGGGTAGAGAGAGGGTGAAGGGAGGAGGGTGGATGGTGAAGAGATGGTGGGGGTGAAGAGAGGGTTGAGGAAAGTTTATGGTGAAAGGGTTGGAGGGGGAAGAGATTGCGTAAAGAGAGGGTAGAGTACGAAGAAAGGAGGGAGAAGAAAGAGAGAGGAGGGGAAGGAGAACGGAGAATGAGAAGAAAGAAGGGGAAAGGGAAGGGGAAAGGAGAGAGAAGGAGAAAGGAGGACATAGAAGGGATGCAAGAGAACGGAGGGCGGGAAGAGAGAGGAAAGAAGGGGAAGGACGAACAGCCTACGAGGATAGGGAAGGAACATTATGCCGAAACATGGAGTCACTGGGGAAATGGGTTCGGCGTATTAGCTTTGGGGCGGTGCCAGTCAGGACTACGCTGCGGTGGTGCAAGGCTGGCTGTGAGAACAGGATGGACGCGGAAGTGATATCGCTAATAAGGTCATCATGTAGTACGGCAGCGAATGCGGAGAGGATGACATAGAGGTAGTGAAGTGAGGGAGCGATGGGAGGGCGGGGGGGGAAGGAGGGGGGCTGGGGGGCGGCGGGGGGGGGGGGTCGGGGTCGGGTGGGAACGGAGCGAAGCGAAGTGAAGTGAAGCGGAGTGAAGTGGTGTGGGGTGAGGTGGAGTGGGGGGAGTGACGTGAGCGGGGCGCGGCCGAGCGGTTCCCTTCGGGGAGGGGCGTGGTCGATGGCCCGGGGCCGCGCGGCAAGCGAGGTGCGGGGGCGGGCCGTCATCTCCGTCGCTGTTATTTCGCCGGCGCCCTGACCGGAATTCGCCGCGCGGGAGGAAGCCGCCTCATCCAACATTTAGCGCCTTCGATTTCCAGCTGCGCGCGGAGCCCCGGGCGCAGCCACCCCCGCCGGCCCCAGTGCGCCTGGAGCGAAACGAAAAACACGGAGACCGAGTGTGCGCGCAACGTGGAAACGAAGAAATGAGACGCAGATTCCGCATCGGTAAGGGCGATATTGTTTAGTACGCGTAAAATAATGGAGTTGGTGAAATCTGATCACGAGTTCATTCATTAGTACTATGGGAAATAGTAATAGGTGGAAAGTTTTTATTCAGATAAATGGGAGAGAATTGAAAGAGGTCTACTATGCGAACTGTAACAATCATTTCAGAAAGTACTGACATATGAAAAGGAAGTGCATATAAAAAGATGCAGTGAAAGTATAGCCCAAGAACGGTAGTTATTTCTGAAGTCGGCTTAGAGGAACTCATCAGTTCATCCTGTGGGAGGAAAAAACTCCAGGAGACAGGAAGGAAAAACCGATAGAGTAAATATCATTGACACACTCATTAAAGATATAAATTGAGTGATTGTTCTCTCTGCCTTCGGATGGTTTCCATCTTTACGTAACTACTGCGCTTGTGAATTGAAGAGCTTGAGGCAATGACATGATAGACCACGCCGGCCACTGCAAGATTTCCGCTATCCGCAATATCTCGATTTTGGTAGAAGTATGGCTTATCTTGTAACTCTATATACTATTTTGTTCATATTTGCAAAGGCTTAGAGAAGTAACAAGACGAGATACACCCCGACCAAAATCGAGTTAGTAACTTTTACGAATGGCTGGAGACTTTGTGTTGCAAATGTGGCTTATATTGTTAATATCCCAACCTTTCAATTATAATGACCGGCATGATATTACAAGATATGTGATATTTTCATGTCAACCACGTCCCAATCACACTTTTTAAACAACCATTTTTCGCAAGATTCAGACAACGTCCTTCCAGTTCCCGCCAAACTGTTGCCACCACAGCAACTGTAGTCGCCTACGTAGGTCGGCAATTCAAAGAAACTGAGACCAGGTCCTGCATTCCCTCAAAGAGACACAACAAAACTCTTTTCATCCAAAACTTACGTCAACACTGAAAAATAACAATACCAAAGCTCATATAACCTGACGTATGAAAATCTGAAAGACGGGATGCATGTTTAGAAACACGAACAATTAAGGAAGGTATTTTAGGCCGTTAGACTGAGAGGGAAATAAAAATACGAGCAGCAATGAACAAGTGAAAATTGGCCCAGAGGGGGTTGGGAGTGAGGATGAGGGAGTGGGGGAGGGGAGGGGAAGAGGGGCGGAGCCGCCGTCGCTACATGCGCATGCGCGTAATTCGGCTATCAGGAGCCGGAAGTGAGCGCTCTGGCGCGCGGAAATTGTCGCCACGGTCGCAGGCGCCTCCGTCCCTCCGCCCCCCCTCGGCCCCGGACCCACATTTGCTTGTCCCCATCCACTCTCCTTCACCCCAGGAGCAAAGCCTCGCTCACAGTCCGCCCGCTTCATTCCAGTTGACGTCCCACTGCACACACAGCAGCTGACTCTTAAACCGGCATGTCCGCTGCGGACCGTAAGTTCCAAGGGTCCACGTTTTTCTCAATATTCAGATAAACTTAATTGCCAAAAATCCATGATTTTTTTAATTAATTCAGTAGTGTTCACTGGATTTCATAATTTTATAATATGGTTTTGTTTCCATATAGACGTATTTCTTGTAGATATGTAATCAATATATTCTCCTTATACGAGGCGTGGCTAGAAAAAAAAAAGCAGGACCGATTTTTTGCAAGACAAACAGCGTGAGCCTCAAGATCCATCGCCACGTAGCTCAGTCGCCTGAGATCCCCCTTCACATTGTGGCCGGTGTGAGGGCCGTAGCCTGCTTAGTCCGGCCACGTCCTTCGTTCGTATTCATCGTGTACCTGCCGCACGCCGGCAAAATGGTACGTGTCTCAATAGCACAACGTGTTAACGTGCAATTTGTAGTGAAACTCGGCAAATCTGCAACAAAAACCCATTCTCTCTTACAAGAATACGGTGATGAGTATATGTCGCGCATACAGGTTTTTGAGCGACATAAACGTACAGTTCGAAGAATGACGAGAAGAAATCGAAAATGATCCCCGTCCAGATCGTCCTTCCACTTCGAAAACGGACGAAAACGTTGAAAAAATAAGCTGTCACAGCCATGAAGATGCGTCGTTTGAGTATCCGTGAAGTTACCTAAACTGTAGGTGTCGACAAAGAATCAGTTCGACAGATTTTATAAGAACATTTTAATATGAAAGTTTGTTCCAAAATGATGTTGAAGATCCTAACGCCTGAACGAAAGGTCCTAAGGATGAATATTTTTTCTGACATTTTGAAAAATATCGAAAACTCTTGGAAAGAATAATTACGTGTGACAAATCATGGGGTTTTCCCTACGACCCGGAAGCGCCGATCGTTACACTGGAAGAGCTCGCAGGCACGAAGAATGAAGAACGATCGAATGTTAAAATCAAAATTCAAAGCCATGATTCGACATCCGTGGGATTCTGTACATAAATGGGGAGCCTGAAGGTCAAAAAGTGAATATGGAATATTTATCATGGTTCTAACTAGACTCCGAGAGCGAGTAAGAAGAAAGCGACCTGACTTGTGGAAGAACATGAATTCTTCACCAGGACATCGCTCCAGCCCACACTGCTCTCATTGTTCAATTATTTTGGATAAGTATGGGATTTCTGTATTGTGGAACAAACACCCTACTCACCAGACCTATCCCCAACTTAACGTTTCCAAAAGTGAAGGAAACATTGAAAGGAATAGGAGTGTGGAATATATTGAAGGGGATAATGTGAACGTTTTCAAGGAAAATAAAATAAAACATGTTACAAAAAAAATATCTTTTTTTCTAGCCACACATCAATTTTTTCGTTCGGATAATTGTTGCAGTCCCGAGAATAGTTAACACATATTACTCTTCAGATTAAATTAGCTGGTAGTAAACATATGATTAAATGTCCAATCAAATCAAAGATCAATTTGATAAAAAAATAATTAACAATAATACGACTACCAATTATTGCAAAGAAACATTATATTCGAAAACTCCCAAATACCTTCCGTGGTGTCTGTTGAGATATTGCAGTAATCCATAATGATTACACTTCTAGATCATTAATCATTCCAAATATCCATATTTCACTAACTTAATTTTCCATTGGCTTTCATATTTTACATATGAGAAAAAAAAAAATTTTAAAAACAAGGAATGAAGAAGGAAAATAAAGTGCCAAAAAGCAAATTAATAAACGTTATTCGTATATGATACCAATATAAAGAGGGCTAAAGATAGACAATGAGGTGAAATTAATTTATATATCATTAGACACAGCAGCTACCAGCAGTACGTGTTCTTAGCAATCACTAACTAAATATTTGGAGTATATCCCACTATTTACATTATCTCATTAAATATTATGTGTATCATGTAATAATGTGCGTTTTCGATAACTATTGTGGTTGTTCCAGAAAGATTCTCTCACATTATAGCTTTCATAAAAGAATTTCACTTGACGTTGCACGATGGTCATAGTGTCCTAAATGCCTGAGCGGCTAACATTAAGTGCGTGTCCCAACACTCCGAGCGGGTCTTACGACCATCTCATTCAGCACACACTCGATAGCATTCCGGTAATCTCCAAGATCTATTATGACGAAGTGCAACGCGTTAATCACCAGAGAGCAAACTAGTGCTCCCATCATATCGTCAAGTACTCTGGCATCAATCGCCAACGCGCGATGACCCGCCCCGTCGCCTGCCCCGTCGCCCGCCCCGTCGCCCGCCCCGTCGCCCGCCCCGACGCCCGCCCCGACGCCCGCCCCGTCGTCCGCCCCGTCGCCCGCCCCGACGCCCGCCCCGACGCCCGCCCGTCGCCCGCCCTGACGCCCGCCCGCCGCCCGCCCGTCGCCCGCCCGTCGCCCGCCCCGTCGCCCGCCCGTCGCCCGCCCCGTCGCCCGCCCGTCGCCCGCCCTGACGCCCGCCCCGACGCCCGCCCCTACGCCCGCCCCTACGCCCGCTCCTTCGTCCGCCCCGTCGTCCGCCCCGACGCCCGCCCCGACGCCCGCCCGTCGCCCGCCCAGTCGCCCGCCCGTCGCCCGCCGCGTCGCCTGCCCGTCGCCCGCCGCGTCGCCCGCCGCGTCGCCCGCCCCGTCGCCCTTTTTGTCTTCAACAATCGAGCTTTATTTACTTATTTGTAACTGTCATCGGAAGCGAAAAGTATGAGCGGCGCAGACGAGCCACGCCGCTTGAAATGCAGTTGGTCGAAGATGCGCTTAATCCAACATTTACGTTCAAAACGAAGATTTAACCGAGCAAGCTCTTCTTCAGAATTAACGCAGTGTCCTAGCAAAGTTTGGTAAAGATTAACAGAACCCAAATGCGGAAAATAAATAATATAAATAATATGTTTGTAGATGCACCGCGAACATATTTCGCCTCTCGCTTAGTGTACGTAGTCTCTAATATATTTCACCAGAGCCCAGTAGTGCTGCAGCAAAACGGGTATCTAATTTATTCGCTAGAGGCCAGAAGCGGTGCTTAAGATAACAATAATTTCATCTAATAGCAATGTGTTGTAAAATAAAATGGAAGAAAATTATAGTATTATATTAAAATTTGAACCAATTACGTTAAAAATAATAATCTTAAACATCGTGGTTTACATAAAATTGATGTTTTCCCTCATTCCCAAGCATTCAATATGAAGAAAGTCCGGGCAACGCCGGGTATTTTGCTAGTCTCAAATAATGCTCAAAATACAAGAGCATTCTGTGGAAATTTCAGCCAACGGGTACCCAATAGCTGTTTCCAAAAGTTGCTTCCGGTTGGGATACGCAGACGCTTTATAATTGACGCTTTACATTCATACGATTATTTAGAGATACAACGATGTTTAAATTGTTTTAATAAATGCTAATATTAAAACTGTTTAAACACAAAGTACGCAATTTATAGACATTGTTAACAATACTGCAACACAGAACTGAGATCGCTGAAACATCGATCTTCAGCTACTAGTGGCAGATGAGGGAATGTTAGGTAGATAAAAGTGTCATGCTCAGTTTGTATAATCTAGAGTTGCTCCACTAAACTCAAAAATATGACAAAGATGACAAGGGAAACAGGTGCGTTTAGACTCCCGCCCAACTTTCACTTTGTGTCGTAGTTTATTGTGTGATTTTGAGGTTATGTTTTGTATGTGTACAGGAGGTTGTTAATGTGGATAGTTTGCTGAAAGTTCTTATTTCAGTCCTAGTTTCTTATAGTAGCTCTCAGTAGGATTTAAATATGATTTCGTCTCAGAAGCTTTCTTAGTTTGGCGACACCTTCCCTGAAACCACAGATTAATACCCTGACCTTCTTCACGAAGTGGCTTTCATAATAGGCATGACGTCAAGCCACTGAGGAGTAACGGTGTATTACGATACGAGTAGAATCATCGGACACGCTTGTCAAGAAACTGGTGAAAAAATTCTAAATAGGTTTCTGCGAATCTAAATTTTGCTTGATATAATAATAATAATAATAATAATAATAATAATAATAATAATTTTATTATTTACCATAATGTTGCATCAATTAAAAAACTAATTAAAACTCGTGATAGCATACTTGAACAATAAAGAAAAGATGACTGCATTATTTATTTAAATTTTAAATAATACTTTTTAAACAATATCAATGTCAAAGCAAGTTAATTATTTAAATTGTTTTTAAATTTAGTTACCGAAGGTTGCTACAGGTCTTGTGTAAAATATTATCTTATCTTCTTTTGACTGTAGACGGGAAGACAGGTAAAAACCTCCAACGATACAACCAGTTTACTGCTGAAATACGTGCTATTGTGGTTCATGATTCCCTGTGTTGCAATAAACTCCACTTAAATAATATTATATATTATTAATTGCTTGTTTTCGTCTTGCAGTCCGTGCAGTATCCGCTGCGATGAGCCTGTACACGAGCGAGGCTCGGAGCACTGGCGCATTAGATACGAGGGATGAAGGGTATTACTACCTCAAGCAATGTTGTAAATAACAATTTCATTTTGCAAGAATTAAGTAAAGGTGTATTTAGTAATTTTTATAATGTACGGTAATAACATATTTTACGACTTTTTTTAATAACAAACAACTCTTGATGTCTTAGATCTGCGACTTGTGAGTCAGTATTGGTCATAAACAAAGATCGGTTTGATGACAACAAAACTCGTTCATTATTTAAATGAAAATAAATATACTGCTAAGAACGTTGACTACTTATTCCAACACCTCTCCAGTAGAACAATATAAAATAAACTAGATGTTTGAACTACTAAATCATATTAGTTATTGACATAGTTACCTTTATGTATATAAAATAACATAGTTACAATG
Organism: Teleogryllus oceanicus; assembly: GCA_964035755.1. Taxonomy (NCBI): domain Eukaryota; kingdom Metazoa; phylum Arthropoda; class Insecta; order Orthoptera; family Gryllidae; genus Teleogryllus; species Teleogryllus oceanicus. Next base: position 90,462,488 of record CAXIVR010000007.1, read on the forward strand.
AATCACAAAAAAACTGAGTCCCTCCAATGTGAATGTCGAGTGCGTAGAAGCGCACCTGGTTGGTCGGTGACGACGCTGTGCGGTGCTCAGTGTTTGCCAGGCTTCACTGCTCCTCCCCAGCCCTACACCGCCGTGGTGCCTCCCGGGGCAAGAAGCCGCAGACGCTTCGCTGCCCGTTGCATTATCTCTCCCTCGCATCTACGCCATCAGCCCCTCGCAAAAACATAAGACGCGCATTCCCTCGTACCTCCCTTCCTCACCCCTCACAACCCTACCATCCCATCTCCTTGACCCGCCCGGCTCCCCTTTCTCGTCCCCTGCCCGCCCCCCCCCCGCTCTCCCCCCTTGCTCTCGGTCTTGCCCCCCTCGCCCCTCTCGCCACTTTTAACCCCTCCTCTTGCCCCCCTCTCGGCCCCACCGTTCTCTCGCCCACCGCTCTTGCCCTGCGTCTTGTTCCAACCGCCCTGCGCCTCGCTCAGACCTGCCCTGTCCCGCCCCCCCCGCCCCGCCCACGCCAGCCCTCCCCTCCTGCAAAAGCGGCGCCGCCGTTTTTAAGCCAATCGCCGCCCGCCTCCGTCCGCGGCCGCCGCTAAATAATTGCCAATTAAGGGCGTAACAGCGTTCCATTAGTTTCTCAAATATGCCGCAAACACTTGCATCGCGCGGCCCGTTCCCTCGCTGGACACGCCGGACGAATAACCCGTCCGCCATTATCGATTTTAAAATTGCTTCATTGGGCCATGCGAAACAATTTCCGACTCACGGAGGCATCCAATGCGAGAGCGGGGGAGGAGAGAGAGAGCACGGGCTTATGGGACGCACTTCGGCGCACATGCGATTCTTGTGGAGAAGTGATTCTCGGTGGCGCAACACAATCGCGTGGTGGTGAAGTTCTGAAGCGTGCTAACAATCGATACACGTTTTATAGGCGTCGATGTTTGACGAGTTAATCCAGTTTCGGCTTTTGTTGGGCTCGAGAAGATGAATGAGCAATAAAGTCCTATTATAAGTTTTTCTTTGTTAAAGGGCAGGTGAAAACGAATGAAGCAGTATTTTGGCTATGTATTTTATCCAAATATAAAATATACGTCATTCCGAGAACAGATCATACGGTAAAGTCTAATGATATGTATTGATGAGTGATAATTCAAAGTACCCCATTTATTAATAATTTAGAAGGGCATTTCATTATAAATTATTTACGATCGCAAGCGTCCGAGAATTTTGCAGATAGAAAGGCAATGCGTCATGTAGATTTGAAGTTGGTTTGCGAACAGGCAGCGTCCTCGTCTCCGGAAGATTCGAAACAAAACCCCTTTGTGATCACAGACGCCGAGTTGATAGGATTGAGGATAGATACTTCAATATTCGTGTTGAACGGATCATGACAGACATTTCGTACATTGTATTAGGAGTACAAGGCAGACAAGTTGATTTTTCCGATGATAGTGCGCTCTAGCAGCGGCAGTCCACAATAATCCGGCGATAGAAGTTGAAGCGTGAATTACAAAATCAAGATTTTCTCAAAAACGGCTCCAATTTTTTTTCTATAAACTTATGGTAAGGATAGTGAAAATGCCCTATATAAGATGACAAACCATATTGCTCAATTTTTTTCTTCAAAATTACAAAAAAAGGATTTTTTAACTTGTCTCTCGCCTCCTGAATATTTACATTAACGACAATTTGTTGGCATTATTGTATTTATGAGTACATGTTCTTTAAATAATGTCATAAAGTTAATCGAAAACTCAACAGTTTTCTGTAAAAGTTAACTCCAAATTCCGCATTTTCAGAAACGCTCAAGCGTTATTTTCTAAAAAAATGGCTTCAAGTTTTTCCTTCAATTTTTTCTACTATGTAGTGTTAATTGCACTGTTTAATATGACATAAAAGTTTTTTAAAAATGTATTTTTTTAAATATCTCCACGCCGTTAATAAGCACATTTCCAGCGATTGGTAAACAGTAATGCATTTGTGAGTTAAAGTGCCTTAAATGACTTAATATAATTTTATCGAAAACTCCAAAAGTTTCTTTAAAAAGGAGCTTCAAATTTCGAATTTACATTAACACTTAAACGCTATTTTCATAAATACTGCTTCAAATTTTTGAATTAATATTGCTATTTAGGACAACGTTTTACACTTCTTTAACATTATTAAAGTCATATTTCTCTTATACTATGAGGATACCGAAAGAGTGAGAAAATTTTAAAAAATGTACTTCGGGCGACGATAGATGGCAGCTGGTAAGAGTCACTGGCAACAGTAATGTCAGTCCACGCCAAGGTCGTGGAATTACACATTGTTTTCCTGTCTACGCACAGATTTAATCAAATACTCTCCAACATGTATGCGGAATTCAACTGCGGTCACCGGACAACTTATAACTTATGCCATAAGATATCGCTTCAAGCGTTGGTTGTCAGACCCAAACTTTTTGCCTAGAAAGCATTTTTTCAAACCAAATTTTGAGTGCTTATTGCAGCTCAACTATTCAGAATATTCAAGTAGTTTGTCACAAATATACCTAAAATTGTCTTAAGAGCCTATTATCGAATTTTCGACGTTTCCTCCCCGGACATCCTGTATAAGAAAAATCAGAAGGGGGATATTTGAGGTCAGAAGAAAGAAAAAAATCCTCTAGGACATTTGTCACGACAGGTCGCGATCACCTGAGAAGCACAAAACATCGTCTGTAAGCAACTGAGCTATTTTTATTCATTTAAAGGAAAAGAACTTCAATACTTCCAAAATAATTGTTTAATTGAAATATGAAATTGTAACAAATGAAATAATATCTATAACATGTTTTATTACCTAATATGGATAGAGTAAATGTTATATTCTTTTTTCGATAAGAGGCTTACTTTTTAATTGAGGTACTGTAATCAATTCAAGTGTATTTATTAAAAATACGTTTCCAGAAATTGTCGCTTCGTATGCACGGCCCGGCATTCGAGAACTTAACTGGTAAGTAGTTTTATGTCGGTATCCAGGAATATTCATATCGCCGAATATAGTTTAATACTAGCCGATATAATTGCAACATTTGAATTGAAAAATAAGAATTACATTATATATATTACGTACGAGCAAATCAGAGCAATATTAGTAATAAAAAATATATTTTCCCCCGAGATCCTAAATTGGACAAATAGAAAACCTTGTGGTCTCAAGAGGAAGATAACGTCCATTAGTTTCAGCAACATTCTTCATTCTATGCCCAAAGATCCCTGCATCCATCATTTAAATAATGAACATAGACCACAATTCACGTCTCTAGAGTAAAAGAAATATGGGTTTTGAAAGAGATAATATGTTTCCAAAAATTAATTCTGAAACATGTATTTAATGATTTGCAATTAAAATACAAACTTCAGTATATAAAAGTATTAACTTAATTCAATATTTTATTAACATTTTTTTGTAATTTTTATAATATGTGATTTTGTAACAATTACAGGGAATATGTTTTAAGGCTTCACATAAGAGGACATTTCAACACGCCAGTATTTTGATCTTGCGATATGTTTCTTTTGCAATCTACACACACTGGGCAGAACGTTTTAGTGTTGTCATGCAAAACAATCCATGTGCCATATGTATTAGTGTCAATGGTCGCATATGAGTTGTCTTAACTTACAAGAAAAAATTATACATCTAAACAATTACAGAATATTACAGTTACCTAAAAGTAAAACTTAACTTACGAAACAGTTCATAGTATTCTTAAGTTCGTTCATAAGAAGTAAATTTTTGTTCGTATTAAGTGCATACTTTCCAGCAATGGATGTTTTTAAAGAAAAAGAACTTTAAGGTTTTATTTGACAGTTACAACAGGAAATTGAACGAGCACATTCATAGTCCCATTTCACGCGTGGTTTTGATGTTCCACGAGAAGAGGATTTTGTTACATGCGATCGGGCGCTGTCGCGTGTTTTTCTAGTCGGTGTGAATGTGGGGATCGGTTGAAAATACAATATGCGTAGATTAAAAATACTGTCAGAGGCGATTAATATGCATAGGTAAATAATGGCGTTCAGAGTTGGATCGATTGGAAAAAAAGAAAGAGCAAAAATTACCATGTTATAACGTTCTATAACGCGCGTAAAACATTTTTCAAGTACTTGGGTGAAATATGTGCCTGGTTTTTTATGTATCATAAGAAGAAGAATCCCGTTCTAAATGACTGAAGACATCAATCTTCTGTACATGAATATTAAATATCGCGAACATAGCTTTTGCCTGCTCAAGACATTGCTTACCTTAAGAAAAGAATTGAAGAAGTTTCTAAAGAAGAACAAGTAGCATGACCTCACCTGAAACAAGTAAAATGAATGTTTTTTAGTTACAAACATGAAATTTTTCTAATGTCGCAAACACGTGTTATATTTTAGTTGTAATCTCAACTCCATTTTATCAAACAAACTATTCAGTGTTGTTGGCAGTACATTACAGTAATTTAGAGTTTTTATGTGGTGTATTTGAAAAAACATTAAGAAGGAAAAGTAATGTGACACGATATCGAATTCCAAATTAATGGTAAATAGGGTTGAATTAAAAGGATAGTTCAAATTTCGGTGACAATATTTCATCGTTTTACTCTATATCTTTTTTCGAATATCATTCATCAATTAATTAAAGATTTTCAATCAGTATTTTAATTACCTCGTTTCTTCAGTAACGGTATTGTTATAATTATGAAAAACTATACCAAGACAAATAAGTAAATCACGAGCAGAAACAATATGATTAAAGTTATGTGACAGAAAGAAAAGAAAAATATAAAGCGTGATAAATGGTCATCTACGGAAAAAAACTCGACTTTTACACATATTACTATTAAAAATTTCAGTTAACATTAACCTCTTTCAGAACGTCTGAGGTTACACCGGTTGCTCATCTGAAAAAACTATTCTCTCACTTTTAATCAATCTTCCTCTACTCGCATTCCTTTCTGCCACGTAATTGCTCGCGCGGCGCCCTTAGTGCCCTAACAAAGAAGCATTTTTTTATTAAATAACAAAAACCATAACTGCTACAAATTAGTGATGTGTATTAAGAAAAACGATAACTTTTTACATTTTTTTGCACGTGAAATTTACAATGTGAAAAGAGTTGTATGTTTCTCATAAACCGATGTCGTATATATTGATAAAAGCTATTAAAATAATAATAATAATAATAATAATAATAATAATAATAATATTAATAATAATAATAATACAATTTATAGTGGATATATAGCTGATATAATAATGTAGTAAAATAAAATACACGAAATATGTCAACATTAACCCCAAAAAGGAAATCACAAGTAGTTACCGTACAGCATCTTGCAAACTAAGAAATGTAGTTTATTTGGACAATGTACGTAAGTAATGACAAAAAAAAATAATAAAATTATGAGCCTTTAAATTTTGTTTAAAATTTTGAACATTTGTTTTGTAGAATGGACAATTCATAACACCGGTCAATTTTACAATGTAATTCTAGATTGTATTTTGTGTTAACACACAAAATACAATCTAGAATTACAGAATAGAATCTATTAATGTAAATATGAACGATTGATTATAAAAACACGATAATATTTTATGCAATATATTTTATACATATGGCATGTCATCGTATGTAATGACTGATTTTGACACCGACTGCAACGAGTAGAATTCATTCTCGTATAATTTACATGATTATTCGCGCAGGTGCGAAGTGTTCTCAAAAGGTTTCAGAGAGAATTCAGCCGCTTCCTCCCACCACTAGCAACGAAACAGTTGAAACACGAATTCAAACTGTTAAAAAAACTCGGAAGATATAATAGAGGATGTCATAATCCAAGATGTTGCAAGTATGTCAGAAACCAAAAGAAAGTGACTAATTAAAGGTTAAGAATAAAGAAGACCTAACAAATTTCGTTGCTTATTGATTGATTTATTGATTAGGGATTTCAGGTGCACCAATAGCCCTTATTATCATAAGTGTAGCGCACTTTTTTTTATCTCAGAATGTGGCGGTTATTTATTGTATGGCGAGATTCGGCGCCAATCTTCTTGTCATCTAGCTGGGTTTTCCCCAACCACGTATCCCGCACAATGGGGCCACTTAGCTCATCCCAACCCTAAACTTCCAATTAGTCTCCCGTATGTGTCGTAGGGTAGCGTATGTAAGAATAAATGTATGAATGTAAGGGGAGTGGATAGAACAAAGAAGAGGTAGGAAAGATGACGCGCGGTCCGTGGCCCGTTTATTTGGGTACTGCTCCGGCATTCGTCTGGTGTTGATCGGAGAAACCATGGAAAACTCCCGATCAGAGTAGCCGGCCGCTAAAATTCCGCGCTACATAGCCAGTATCGAAAATCTTACCACTGTAGGGACCCGAACGCTAGGCCCGGTCAGGTGACGAACCCTAAGCCAGCTAAGCCGCCGACCCGAAGCAGCCGGAAGGCAGCTCTGCGCTGCGGACGCTGGGAGCCCTCGCGCCCGGCGCAGCCGCCCCGGCCAACTCCGTGCCGACTTGGCGAACGCCTCCAAGATTAATCCAAACATCGCCTTAAAACTTCCGCGCCTCGCCCGCTTTCCAGACGCCACGGCGCCGCAGCTTCTCCGCCCGATTTTCCGCAAATTGAAGCTTTCGCTCCGGCGCTTTGCGAGCGCAACTCCGCAACCGCAACTCCGAATTTCTGCAGCGTCGTAAGCGGAGAAAAATTCGTTTTGCGTCCCAGTTATATGTGTACAGGGAGCGGGTAAGCGAAAACTAGCAACTCGCTGCCAAGGTCGGGTTCTTTTTCATCCAGAGGAAAAGATGGGCGATGAAACCTCTGCGTGGCCCGTCCAACGCTGTTCGGAGGCCTCGTGTTACTGTTTCGGTGTTTCTGGAAACGAGGCCGTCCTGGAGTGGGTTTTGTTGGCACCCTCGTTGGGGCCGATAGACTGTCGTGGATAAAATTTGCGGTGTCTTATGGGTATTCTCACACAAAGTTTTGAAAATCCTTTCAGAGTACACGCGTGTTTTTATTATTCTTCCTATTGCTAACAATGTTTCAGTCCTATAGAATTTAATTTCCGTTGATCGAAATTAAGGTACGCACTTCTCGTACGTACCGCTGGTGCCACCACTGCACAATATTTCTCGCATTATTTCTAATGAAGTCTAATGACTTCCAATAAATTATTTCTACTACATCAACCTTAAAAAGTGTTTCCAAACTGCAAAATGTTTTTCTACGCGCCGAGATTCGAACTCAAGTTCTTCGGGTCATCGCTACACCACACAATCCCTGGGGGACGCCCGCTTTTCACGTCGCTTAAAAATAAAAGAATCTCTCATTATTTTTCACATATGCAGTTTTCAAATTATTAGAGATTTCAACAAAAACAATATCTGATCTATTTTCTTAAGTTTCCTTTACCTTTTCTGTGAAAAGTAAAATAAATGAAGCCATTTTTGAGAAAATGTTTTACTTTTTAGCCTAAATAAGTAAGACTAAGGATTGTAATCGTGCAATTTTTCGTCTGAAAAACTCTTGTTGCCGGGCCCCGGTAACAAAAAGTTTGATAAATCTTGTTCCAATGTTATGTAATTCGCTAACACTTGTGTAGTTTTGAATCCATGTCTTGTGCATCCTTAATACTGAAAAAAGGACTATCTGTTTCTCCGTCCGTCCGTCAGTGACGTCAGATAATATTTTCCAAAACTGATATTCCCCGATCAATCTCATCAAACTCGAGACCGTCCGAGATTGAAACAGATATTTTGATTTGTGAGGGTATTTTACATGAAGTATTTACATTTTCATAATTTTCTCAATAATGCCCTCAAAGGTTTTGATTAAACTTCTCCATCGATTGGCGTACATATCGCCTTAAAAGGGTCATATTTATAGGTCATATTTGTGTTAACATCCATGATTTTTCAAAAATGCAAAAGTTCAAAATTTGTTCAATTTCTTTCAACAACTAAAACATTCAACGATACGATACGATTACGATAGGGACATTTCCTGAAATTATATTTACTAGAAAATTTGATCTTTAAATAATGTCATTTAAAAGTTTTTGAAAAAAGTATTTTTCCCGTAATTTAAGCTAAAACATCTTATATTTACTTTCCAAAAAGGATCCAAATCCAATTTTTTAAATGTTTTTCTCGCCTTGAACAAAATACGCTTAAAAACAGGGCAGCTTAAAAATGCACACAGAAATTCAATGAATACTATGTAGCCCCGGGCACTTGAGATGTGTTCATGGTTCCGTGAGACACCCAAGAACTCAGAGAAAATATAAAAACATCTCAATTACTGATTTACAATGCGCCCAGACATTGAAAGAAATCTATGCAGCTTACGGACATGTGAGAGTTGTCTATTGTTTTGTTAGACACATAAGAATTTGAAAAAGCAAATGAAATAGTTTTTGTTTTTAGTGAAAAATGTAAATATTTGGTTCTATTATTCCGTTTATTTTCAAACTGTGGTTACTGGCTGGAATTATTTTAATGAGTCTGTCACAGCTGGCAACGAAACAGCTGAATTTACGTGACAGCAATTCTCCAATGAAGAACAATGAAATATTTATTATTCACGCAGTTAAATATTTATTATGTATGTGTTACGTTTTGGAACATCAACTTTTTGATGTTGTTGGTATGTAATTAACTGTTGTACTTTACAAATATACTGTACTAAGTTATTGCTGTATTCGAGAAGACTTATTTGGTGGTTTGAGCAGTGTGAGTTCTGTTTCTTGCAAAATCGTTCATGTGGTTTTGTTAATCGCTTATCATGCTGGAGGGCACTAGTAAATATGAAAATGGCAATTCTGCACATTATCATTCTTGCGTATATCTTCACTTTTAGCGGTGGAAAGTAATCTACCACGACTAAAACGCAGTCACTCATATTCATCTCATTAAATTGTTAATATAATTGACTTTTTAAATATCTCAAATATATTTCCAAGTTCAGTCTGTACTAAATTTAGGACACCTACGTTTGAGCCATCTCTATTCTGTACCGCAGTAAACACGAATTTCCACTCAACTAGTCCATAAATGGATCCTGTTATCGCTCTAGAACATGGTTTTTGCCAAGTATGAATTCATTTGGAAACTCTCAACACTGAACATTTTTAAATTGTGAAACTCACCTTAAATTAGAGTAAATAAATGACGCGATATATAACAAAAATGTCGCGGCTCCATTGCCTCAAGCGCTAATGGATGCATGGACACATTCTTCAAAATAAAGTGCGTAGCAGCCATACACGCACTGGCGCAATTACCCTATTCACGCGGAAACTATGTGACTTGTTAATTTGGCGCAGCGCGCGGGGCGATGGCAAACTATGTAAAATCCAAAACGTGTCGCGCATTCCGCGCGCTTTGCATACGGGGAGTAATCGCATCCCAATGGTGGAGGAAAGTCCCTCGCCGATCCCCGCCCCGCCCCCAAATACCTCTCCGCACCGCAGCCCCCAGCATCCACACCGATCCACACAGCCAATTCCGGAACCCCTCCGCGAACCCATTCTCCGCACCGCTCCCCGCACCACTTCTCTGTACCGTTCCCCCTCCAGAACGGCTTCCCCTCTCGCGTCGGCCCCCAGAACCCATTCTCACATTCCACACCGTACCCTTTCGTACCACTGCTCTCCGCCCCCCCCCTTCCAACCCGTTCCTTCTCCCCGCAACCCGCCCTGCGCCCTTTCCACATCGCTCTCCGACATCGCTTCCCGCTCCGCTCAGCAGTTCAGTGGGCTACGTTTCATAAAATATCAGTTTTGTAGACAATCAGCTCAACGGTTTGGCGTTGATACACGGGCACAGACACACTGATGCACAAAGAGACACACACAGACACACACGTAAGGACGGACGTTTTGCCGTCAATTGATTTTCAGGAATCAAAGACCTACAAAATATGGATTCTGACTACACAACGTTTTAGAAGAAGTAATTTACTACATCATCATCATCATCATCATAATAATAATAATAATAGTAATAATAATAATAATAATAATAATAATAATAATAATAATAATAATAATAATAATAATAATAATAATTGACGTTTTGGGTCGGTAGTCCGACTTCGCTGGCCAGCAACCGGTGTCCCCCTTGCCTGCACCTAGTTAAATGCCCATGCTTGGGGGTAAGAGCGACATGAGACGAACATGACGTATTCTCTTCACCGAAACTAGGAACATCCGCCTGCTTGAGCTTTCCTTCGTCACACAACTACAGAAACGGGGACGATTTTAAAGGAAAGCTACAACTTTATTTTCGCTTCGGCCGGGAATCGAACCCGGGGCCACACCATGGAAAGCGAGTACGATACGCCACTAGCGGTAGGCCGATCCTGGTAGTCGAGACCGCGAAGGCGGTAATGCCGTGGTGATCTTTGACCAAAGGATCGCGGTTTCGAGTGCCGCTTCGGGCATGGTTGTGTTTGTGTGGGTTTCTGTATGTTTGTGATTCTCCGTTTCATCCTTCGTCATCATTTTCATTTCACCCCATCCCTCTGGGTGTAAATACGGATTCAGTATGAAAACACTAATCCCCCATAAAAGTCACGTGCACCAATCCTCGATAAGTATAACTGAGCCCCGGTGGGTTGCACGTTCGCGTGATCCCGATATGGCCAATTCGCGACCAATAAATAAATAAATAAATAAATAGATAAATCCAGCGGAATCCCATACAGAGCAAAGACCTCTCGAAGACAGATAGCTCATTAATTGAAAGGCCATTAATTGAGAGAAATTCGAGCTACACGATTGTGGGATAATTAGTTCACACTTTTTCACACAATGTTAAGTTCACATTAGTGTTCTTTTGTTGGTTCGTAATTCTTCCATTCTTCTCGGTTTCGTGCAATTCGGGTCCACAGAGTACCTGCCGCATTTCGTCTGCGCATCCTGTTCTGGTCTTTTTGCCTGATGTTTGCTGATCCTCAGATCCTAGACCGTTGTTACGTGAGCCCAGCGGTCATGTCTCATCCTTACTAGATACTCTGCCCATCTTGCCTTTAGAATTTGGACACACTGTACGGCATCTTTGACTCCCGTTTTTCTTCTGATTTCCGTATTTGTTACGCGATCTAGTAGCGATATTCTTAGTAATTTTCTTTCCCCTTTTTCTTTGAGTTACTTGTAATGCTTTCTTTTGATTCTTGGTTAATAGCCATGTCTGAGCGACGTAACAGAGTACAGGAAGAACACATGTGTTGAGGATATCTTTTAACATTTTTATAGTTTGCGTTTTGTCCATTAATATAATACTCATACTCCAAAACTTTGCCCAAGATAGTGATATTCTACTATCAACTTCTTTATTTTTACTGTCTTGGAATGAAATCGTTTGTCCCAGACATACATCCTCCTGGACATAATATTTGATTGTACGATTGTTCCTGTCACAAAAACAATCGGTCTACAATAATATCTCCTACACAGTACATACGAGTATTGTATCCAAATTGGGGTATTCTTAGGACATAGAACATTCGAGGAAACTGAAGCCACCTTAACAAATGATCTTGCAACAATAGGAGCTTACTTTCGGAAATGGAGATTGAAACCAAATCCTAATAAGACAGAGATAACCTGCTTTCATCTATGTAACGGAGAAGCAAATAGACAACTTCAAGTTCACTTTGAAGGCAGATTGCTCCAACATAATAAGCAACCCAAATACTTAGGAGTCACTCTGGACCGAACACTTTCCTATAAACTACATCTGGAGAACACAGCCGCGAAGATACGCACTAGAAACAACATTATACACAAATTGAGCGGGACGACGTGGGAAACTCTCCTACAGCTGAAACTCTCCGCACATCAGCACTCGGACTAGTATATTCTACTGCGGAGTACGGAGCTCCGGTATGGCTTAATAGTGCACATACAAAGAAACTTGACGCACAACTAAACAACACCATGAGAATCATAAGTGGAGCACTAAGATCAACCCCAGTTGAATGGCTGCCCATATTAAGTCACATTCCACCCCCCGATCTACGACGCAAAGCCGCTCTTAGCAGAGAATTCGATCGTATACAGGATAACCGCAACCTCCCAATCCATCAAGATGTCAACACTCTTGAAAAAAATAGGCTGAGATCCAGAAACCCAACCTTGAAAACCGCTCAGGAGTTACATACATCACAGTTCAATTTGATAGACACCTGGGAACGCGCCTGGACAAAGATCCGACCACCACACTGCTGCAACTTTCCCTGCATAAGAACGAAACCCCCTGCCTTTGATCAACCACGCAAAATTTGGACAACCATCAATAGAATACGGACTAATAATGGAAGATGCGCGGATTCTCTACATAAATGGGGTAAGGTCTTGACGCCAAACTGCGATTGTGGAGCAACTAGACAAACCGTACGCCACATCATAACGGAATGCCCTGATAGAGCGTATGACGGACCATTTGACGATTTCCTGACGGCAACTAGTGCTGCAATTGAATACATTAAAAATTTAAATGTTTGCTTATAAACTTGTATCTTATGAATTGTATTCTGTTTGTTTTGGTTTTGGTACAATATCTTACATTTCTGCAGATAAGGTGTTTATATATATCACCATGTGTATTACCATACGATAAATAAATAATGGGGTATTCTTCTATTGGGATAGCTGAACACAAAAGTGGGGTAATTTATACGACATCCTTTGAATTTAAAGAAAACATTTCATGGAATTAATATTGTTCTGCTGCGCAGTGTTTATGAAAATATCGTTTGCTGTTGATCTGATCACATCCATTTGAGTTATAAGTCTGTTTGCGCTTCTTCTGTTCTGTTATTGAACATCAGGTAGAACGTACGTAGTGCGAGTTGCTTTACAGTAAGTAGTTCAGATGCGTCGTACAGGACTCCTATTAATTTGAACTTTGGAATTCTGCATCATAATCATTCTTTTGAATTTTGTATTTCTGCAACACGGGTAATGAGGGTTACATCCTTCCCAATTTTTGACAGTTAAAAATGTGTAGTTACGACCAGGTTGAACCTGCGAACTAGTTTATAAGCCGTTCTCCTTTTCCAAAATGTTCATCGCTTCGATTTTTCTCTCTCACCCCCTGCCCCTCGTCATTGTGCGTTTCGAGTATTCCAACTCCTCCCCGTTCTGATATGTCGGCATGTCCGAGCACTGTCCGAACCGGAACAAGCTCTAGATCATGGATAACTTCCCGACATGTAGTATGGTAGTTAGTGTGAGTGTAAATGTATGTAAGAGAAGAGATGGACAAGAATGAAGAAGGAATGTTCGCACATGGTTCATTACGACAACATTCGCCTGGTATGGTTGGGAGAAACCACCAAACATTACCTTCAGCCGCTGTGTGGAGGAGAATTCTAGCGCCTGGGTGCTCTGATAAGTAGTATTCCGTTATTTCTACGATCAAAATCAGGCAAATGCCGGAGCAGTACTCATACAAAAGGACCACGGACCGATCGCGATCTATCCTTCGTCTACTTTGTCCTTCCCTCATCCCTTACTTACACACACACTCGCCTGCTCTAGTCTGTCACACTTGTCAGGAACCCAGACGGAAGTTGAGAGCTTGTCCCGGCCGGGGCGGTGCCACGCTCATTGCGGAAAATCCCCGCAACCCGACGTAAGTCGGCGCCGGATCTCGACATCCAGCGGGGGAAGATCACCGCCACCTCCCGCGATCGAAACATGCACTAATCTTCCGGGAATAATGACCTTGGCAGTTGACGCCCTAAATCACTAATCAATCAATAAATCATAAAATTACCGATCGCATGAAATGGCCTCTAGAATTCTTCTCCGAATAGCGACTGAAGCCTACATGGCTAATCTACTGATGAGTTACAACAATAATTAATACTTATTGCCATGTAAACGAATAAAATGTTTATTATTGAATGAACATCCTATCCTGATCTCAGCAAGAGGAACTCCATAAGTTTGTACCAGCAAAGTTACCGTATATTTATAATTTTGTTGTCACTGTTTGATCATTAAAAGATTCAATACAACATAGAAGTTCTTGATTTTTAGTTTAAGTTACGACAAAGCACATCGTTTCTGGAACATGAGGACAGCTCCGTAGCTGGTGACGAAACTCCGCCCCCGCTGGCACTCGACCCCCTCGGCCTGCCCGGTCAGAGGCGCCCCGCGGCCACGCCCCCTCGGGCGCCGCGAGCCCCTCTCAGCGACCGCAGCGCCGCCCGCGGCGCCCGCGCGCACCTCCCGTGTGTGCTCAACACACGCGCCGCGCGATTGGCTGGCAAGTGCTCATCGGGCGACAGCGAGCTCCACGCCTATGCACACATCCTAAACTCCAACCGCACCAAATAAATCAATCATTTTGAAACTACTGGTGCTTAAAACGGCACGTACTTTCTCGCCCGCATTTTCACGCAAAATGACGCGCAAAGTACTCACATATTCGAAAAATTTTACGTCAACGTATTTCAAAATCAATCTTTAAGGAACATGTTATTAGGGAAAAAACCTCTATCTTTAATATTTTAGTCGTAGGAAAAATCTTGAACTTTTGCAATTTTCGAAAAATTAGCGTTTTCAACGAACACCAGACCTACACCATTTTCATAAACGTCATTCACACTACCAACAACAAAAAGTCGCAGGAACTTCACGTAAAGTACCTCAAAATCAAAATATCCGTTTCAAATTGAAGGGGCCGCGACATCAGCCTCATCGATTGAAGAATTTGGGAGAAAAGTTGATTGAAGCGTTTAGCCACCGGCGTCGTTCACAGACGGGAAACGGACAGACGTTTGACCGTCAATTGATTTTTCGGTACGAAGGACGCACAAATCATGGATTCTGGCTACCACGTGATAGAGATTATTTTTCTGCATTTAGAAACAATATTTATCCTCGTTTTCATTACCAAGGCCCAGTAATAGGAGTTTTTTCTGCAGATAATTCGTCGTTTTTTGACGCAGTATTACATAACTTTCTCTCTAGTGAGTAGCAAGAAAGAAAAAATGGGGTGATGAAGCTTGGTCTTAATTGCTTTCCACGAAACGTAACATTAAGTTATAGACAAATTATGAGGACAAACATACGAATATTGCTATAATTCCAATTCGGTATGTCTCCATGATCATCGTTTCGTTAAAAACAATCACAACGTGTTCCTTCCGAGAAATCAATGTTTAGATTTACATTAAATTCTTTCTTTTATATAAAGGTAATACGTAAAAAAAGAGTTGCTGTCGTTAACAAACATGTTTCATTCACTTGGAAATAAAAGCTAGCTTTACTCTGTTATACTATAAATTACCGATATTTTTAGAAAGTATATTAATGAGGTTGTTCATTCCAAAAGCAGGAAACTAAAAGAGGTAACCGCCTTTCTCTATGAATACCGACACGCCTAACCCACTCGTATCTCAAAATTCGCAAACAGAACAGACGGCGATCGAATGGCTTGTTTCGAAATTCAATTAACCCTTCGCCCCGCCCTCCGGCGCCGGGCGATTGAGTTGGCCCTTCGCGCCCCGCCGGCGTCGCGACGCCCCGCGCACCCGGCGTCACCTGCCGCCGCCCCGCGCCGCCCGCGCCGCCCCGCGCCGCCCGCGCCGCGCCGCCCGCGCCGCCCCGCGCCGCCCGCGCCGCCCCGCGCCGCCCCGCGCCGCCCCGCGCCCTCCCAATGCCACGTATGTATCACGTAACCAAGCAAATGATGGGTAAAATTCTTTTGTATACAAAGTCTTATGAGATCGAAAATCGTATATAATGTGGAGGATTGGGAGGGTGACAAGAGAAGATGGCAGTATACCGCATTTGGTGGTGTCATATTAAAGTTGGTTCTAAAATTAACTTCGATTCGTTTATTAACTCATAATGTTGTTATACAAAAAATAGAGCATACAACTTGTTTATGATGATGCTTTATTGCATTAGTACAAATTTGAAAACTCGCTCGACATATGTTATTGCAATAAAGCGTAAAATTTTAAACTACTTGCATAACACACTATTTCTAAATACGTAAATATTCAAAAAGAAAAATAAATGTTTCGTCTGGGATGCATAACAAAAAACTTTCTTGTTGTAATACATCGATATAAAACCACAGTATTTAGAAACGGTGAAATTGACATAAAGGGCGAAGGTGAACGAAAAGAAGGGTCTGGGATCCCGGTGGGATCAAATATTTGCACTTCGTGAAAATCCATTTTCAGTACATTATGAATGGATAGATAGATTCATACATATATAGATTTGATATCCAACCCGAGAGTTCAACACTCGATAGTAAATTTCTAAAGTGTAATACCGTACACATGGTTGTTTTAATTAAACTTTTCCTACAGAACACGTTGTAACAAGAAAACGAATTATAGTACGAGTACAAAACTAGCTAATATTACTGTCCAGAGTACGAGGTCCATGATTTCTATGCGTCACGGCGCATTTCTATGCGCCTACAGCCAGTTCCAAATATGTTCACCAGGAGTCATGATCAGACAGTGCTGATGTGCCTGCTATGACATGATGGTATGACATGCTTGCGAAGCATATAGCAGTAACGCTGACCAGTCACACCGCATGTCTTTGGTCCTTGAACGCCAGCGTCTTCAAAAACGAATGGGCCAATGATGAACGTAGCCGTGAAGTCACACCATACGGTGACACCTCACCGGTCAGAGAAAAATGTGCCTCGTCTGTTCGGAGAAAGAACTGTGCAGTCTGTGGTGGAGAAAGAGGATCCCTCCATAATCCTTTCAGTCGGCGATATCCTCGAAGTGCAGCTGCAGGACTACTGCAGCTCGAAGTGCAACTGCAGAATATTCGCGAATATTTCAACATTTCCTTTATTGTTTCTCCACCTCAATCGCCACAACGTCGAAAGGAAGGGAAGCCCACTTGCAATGCGTGACGTATCTCGCAAACCCAACAAGCGGTCAGGGCGCCGGCGCGCGGCTAAAACCCGGGCCGCGCCTCGCGCTTCGGCGCCCATCAGCGCGCTAATAGGACGCGAGCCGAAAGCCGTGTAGCGCCGGCGGCGGGGGGGCGGGGAGGGGGCGGGGTGGAGAGACAGGCGGAACCCGCGAGATCGGGAGGAAACACGCCGCCTCTGGTTAGCGTCCACATGCGGATGGAATCGAGGGGGAGGGGGGAATGTCAGAAAAAATGAATTATCGAAAAATCATTTACGGTCCATTTCCATAATTGCGGCTAATTCCAACATTTTCAATAAAGATAATTGGTTCTTATCATTCTTCTGTGATTGGTTTCTGGCAGCAAGATTCAACACTTTGCAATAATAAATTGTTGAAAAACTTGTATAAAGTATTATCTACAAGTATTTTGCGGTTATTCTGCAATTTAGTAGGAGTGAAATTTTAGAGTTTATTTGAACAGAAAAGTCAACTTTTTTTTCTTTTATATGGTGGATGGATGTAAACAATTTTATAAACCCGTTTAGGGATGCGTTTTAAACTTCAAGTATCTCTTCATTCTTTCAATTTTTCGAACCTTGTCAGCGATTATTTACAGAAGATTGTCTGAGAGGAAACGTTGGAAACGATTATGAAATAGAAATAAGGATATGTGAAAAGTATAAACCAAATAAATTTAAAAAAAATGAGCTGCTTCTACTAAATTCCAAATATCGTTCTGCATGAACTTGCTAAAAACTTAATGATATTTTCATCTTTTTCTTCGAACTGAACCATCTGTTGCTTTCCTTATCGCGTTTTGGACCAACCACTCGTGCGAGCGAGACAAAGAACAGGCTAATTAGTAGGCGCGAGGCGAGGCGAGGGCTGCGGAGCGGGCTCCGATGGAGCGCCAGAAACACCGCAGGCAGCGCACCACCCAGGCGGTAGGGATGGTCTGCGTTACAGCAGGACAGGAGCACACGCAACTGAACAGGTTTGGGACGAGGGTAAGAAGAGGGACCAGGGTTAGAAGAGGGACCGGGAAACGATAAGGGACAGAAGTGAAGAACAGGGCAGAGCCGTACAGTGCAGAGTAAGATTAGACTGATCTCAACTTGACTGTAATGGACAAAAAAGATAGAGCATTGTGGAACAACACTACAAAAAACAATAGGACAGTATTGCACCGAAAATTGTAGGGCAAGACTGAACAAATCAGCAGGATAAGTCTACAGAAAAGGATAGGGGAGGACATGTCAAGACAAGACAGGACTGGAAAGTAAAGGCCTGGACTGGGCGATAGAAAAATGTAGGGCGCGACAGGGAAGGGTAGAACAAGATAAGACTAGGCAAAACACAGCCAGACAGTTCTTGGTAGGAGTAGCCAGGAATGGACGGAAAATTGTAGGGCAGGAAAAACCAGGACCTGAAAGAAAATGGCAGAACATGACAGAATTACAAAGTAAAAGAAAGTACTGGTCTCAAAAGCGAAGGCAAGGACAATTCAAGGCGACAAAAAAGAGCAGTACACAACAGTACGGTAGGGAAGAGTGGCTTGTCCGAGGTGATGCTATTCTTTGCTCGAAGGGACCGACGGAGAAAAGGGAGCAGGGCGGGTAGGCGGGGCGGTGCAGTGGGATTAGGCAGGGTGGGTTGGGGTTCTATACCGAACAGGAGGAAACTGCATGAGCAGACCCGATGGGTTGAGAGAAAGGCATGGCCGGCAGCAGCGGCGGTGGTAGTGGCGACCGCAGCAGCAGGAGAGGTCGTTAGCCCAACCCCACCCAGCCCTCTCTCCCACAGTCCCCATTGTGGGACTGCGCTTTCGGCCCCACCTGCTCGCGCGGCCCCGGCCACATAAAACCCAGCACATTGGCGTTCGCTACTCTTTATGTTCGCAATTAAGCCCCAAGTTCATATTTAACTAAGTTTAATTTACGTGCCGTTTGGCGAAGGCGCCTGATCAAGATTTACCCTTCTGCCCCCGCATCACGGTCAATGTGCCAGGGCGTCTTCCTCGCGGTTACTAATCGCGATCTTGGTGGTTTGCATATCTCTGCATTTTACTCTTCGTGGTTTATTTCGATTATTTTCTTTATCACCATGTAGTCTCGTTTCTCCATAAACTTTACAGCTTTATAGCACATCTCCTTATCTTCTCATTCCCTACAAAAGGTTATTTGTTTCGGGTTTCATAAATTCACCATAAATCCTGTTTTCGTATCCTATTCTAAATGATAAATATCTTGCTCACTTTCTTAGTCCGCTTCTTCTCAATACGTAAACCCTATTTGTCTAGCGTCTTATTTCTCTATATCTCGTTCACTTTCCTCGTCTGCTTCTTGATAATTGTACCCTGAATGTATGGTGTCTTATTTCTTCTTTTCCCAAGCGTTGAACAATTTATCCATCCCCCCGACCTATGACTATTGTCTTCCGCATCTCAACACTTCACATTGTTTCTCAATCCCCGTCATCACACCAATAAGTGACATCTTTTTCTGGAGCTCTCTAGAGCCAAACACTGGGCTATTTACTCTTAATTACGTTGATCTTCCTCTCCTTCCCCCCTCCTCTCTCTCTCTCTCTCCCCCTCACGCTGCGGTGAATAAGAAACCGAAAGAACGTGTGTGTTATGGTATTATGCCTCAGCGCCTCGTCCTCCAGGAAACTAAGGCCCGCTCATGCCGGCTCTCAGCCATCAGCCATCCGCCCGCACTGCCGCCCCCGCCGCCCCCACCGCCACCACCGCCTCGGACTGCTGTGCTCGGCGCTAGCAGTGTCACTGACTCTGCAGCGACTCTGACCAGGAAGTTCAAGTCCCGACTTTGATCCCCGACGGTGGCAGGATTTCCGGCATTAGCTTGTCAGAAAGGTCGCACTCTCTTTGGACACGATTTTCAGAAGCCAGCTGTTCTGATCGGTATTTTTCAGTCGTTTCTCCGACCAATGCCAGGCGAATGCATGTATTGTATCCACACAAAAGGAGCACGGATCGCGCGCGACCGCGAATCACGTATTTATGCTTCCATGCTCTACACTACCACATACACCGGGAGAACGGTCGGGGGCTTAGAGATTGTGGCCGTGCCCACTGGGGGTGCGATCCCTCCTCCGCAAGCAGGCTCGCAGGTCGGCGCCAACCTCACTATCTACTGGACGAGGAACGCCGCCGCTACACGCCATAAATACATTCATTAACCTAACAGTTCAAATGACCGTAGTAGTTACAGGGACCGGAGTCAATCCATCAATCCAGCCGCACGGGAGCGTCACCACGCCCAGGCATCCACCGCCTGCACCCGACGGCGCCGCCGCCCGTGGCCAGAGGACGCCGAGGGAGCGGCGAAGGGAAGCGAGTGGGTGGGGGTGGGGTGGGGGCCGGGCAGCGACGCCGTAAAGTGCGGGCGCGGCGCCGCTGTAAAATGTTAATTCCGCCAGAGAGCGCGCGCCGGGACGACCGGCGTCGCTGTGGCAGCCCCCCGGCGCGTTGTCGTTTGTCGTGTGGAAGTCGCGCAAGCCACTCGTTCTTTGCACCTTCGCGAGTCCTTCAGGGAGGGCTTTAACATCTTACTTCACTAATTATTCATCTATTTACTTGCTTATATACCCTTCGCGAAACATCCACTAATATTACAATAAAAGGTTGTAAATGTTCTACGCATCTCTTAACACATAAAACTATTAATGTTGCGGAATTATGTCTTTTCTTTGTACCATACACAATACTGAATACACCTAATACTCTAATTTAATAATTATTGAGCAAAATGATGAAACACACTGCTGCAGATGACTGTAGAAATAAACCAAAGGTGAGATCCTTTTTTGCCATGTATTCAGAACGTAAAAGAAATAAAACATCCATTTGTGATCAGACTCTGAGATAATTTTATTAGCCGTTGATTGTTAATGTATGATTATTTGTGTAAGAAAGTCATCCTTAAAGTGAAGACAATTCCCATTCAACTCTGTTCTATTCATCACGCAAGCACACATTTCGTTTTTTAAGAAATATCTAGTTCTTTTCATTACAATTTTTCTTGTATTTCATAAATTTACGATGCATACGTTCTATATAAATACGATATTGAAACATTGACAAGTAAGAGAGAAAAGATTACTGAAGAATCATATTCCTTTATCCATTCCAGTTAAATGACAATGTTACAAGACCGTAAGGTTGGAAAAACATCATTCAACTATTTTCAACTTACCCCTAACAAATTAAATATGAAAGAAAAAACAGAGAATTCGTAATGGGAAAAATAAAACGTGATGTATTATTTCATTGTTCGCACAATAAAACAGTATTTTTATAATAGCAGACCACCCGCATTCAGATTTCTGAATACAGTCAGAAAATAATTAAAATATCTCTGAAAACTATGTAAATAATATTAGTTCATCATCTAGTGATAAAATTAAATCCACTTCACTTATTATCAGTGCAGTAAACAATCAATTTATTGCATTAAATATTTTTTCTCAAAATTCAGAAATTATGCGCACCTAGAAGCGAAGAATGACAAAAAGACTAGAATTCATTTCCCTCGTGCATATGCCATCATGTAAGTCACGATCGTATATTTAAGGTCTAATGTATCACAGAAGTATATTGAACGCTGTTTAAAGTAAGTCTTCTACAGTTGTGTAAAACGTTTATTGAAGTAAAATAATGATTAACCGCTAAGAACTTTGGATTGAGTCAATAATAAAAAAGACATGATTACTCAATGTAACGTTTACAAACCTGATTGGTGGTTCAATATGCGTGGCCAACAATCATCCTTGCGAATTTAGTGGAGGCTTGAGTTGCAAAAAAATTGCCGGAGAGTGTCTATATGAGGAACAAAAAACGCGCGAAATCATTCAGTCAGCGGTCACCAATCGAGAGTCCTTTCATCAAGGGTAGATCACGGTCTAAACAAAAATTGAATATTCCGGGCGTGCAATATTTTTATTGATAATAAACTCAAAAATACATAAAATTATTCTAAAAAACAAGATACAAATCACGCCAATAAATAATACATTACAAGATGCCATATAAACTTCAACTATTTTGTAGTCATTACATATATTACAATTAAACGACCACTGTACATTTCATTATAATTAAATACGCATTAATCATTTTGTTATAGTAAATTGGAGCGGTTAATAATACAAATAACGGATATTCTCGGATTATTAATTTACAAAACGATGTACTCGTAGTGGCCGGCGGGATTTGGAATTATGAGTCCATTGGTCCGCAAGACCCCGCCGCACTTGGGGTAGCGCAGCTCGAGTGAAGTGCTGGTGAGCGGCGAGGCGGCCCGGTAGTGGGATGGGCGTGGAGGGGGCGGGGCCGAGGTGCGATTGCGGTGGCTGCGGCGGCGATTGCAGGTCGACGTCTGCGGTGGCGCCGGCGGAGCAGCGACGACACGCGACGCGGGGGCGCGGCGAGGCGCCGGGCGCACCGGCATGGAACGGCCTCCGACCGGCGCAACGACGTACGGGCTTATTGGGAATTATTTTTGTTGCCGTATTTTGGTCACTTTTTAACATCTTTGTCATCTAGCGACCACTATGGTTGTTTTAACTGTGGAGAACTTTACGGACAAAACAAACACAAACGAACATCCATGCCCGAGGCGGGATTCGAACCCCCGACCCTTCCAGTCGAGGCAGCTTCTGCCCTTCGCCCTTAGCGACGCCGGCTATCCTGCCGGCGAATATACTTTTAGGTTTGGCAATACACACTAGTAGATTGATTGATTGGTGATTCCGGTCGCGTCAACTGATAATGTATTTAGTCCCTTAGGTGTAGTGCATGTTTTCATCGCTGAAGACGATCTCCTCTGATCTGTCCTTGCTGACCACGTCCGCTCGCGGGGATTTTCCCCAAACTGAACTTGCTCCAAGCTCTCGACTAGTCTCCTGATATGCATGTCAGAG
The DNA here is from genome assembly GCA_964035755.1 of Teleogryllus oceanicus. NCBI lineage: Eukaryota > Metazoa > Arthropoda > Insecta > Orthoptera > Gryllidae > Teleogryllus > Teleogryllus oceanicus. The sequence goes on from CAXIVR010000007.1 coordinate 90,485,344, forward strand.
AAGTGCATGTATGTGTGAGTGTTGGTATGTTACGGACAGGATAGGACGAGGAAGAGAAAGAAAAGATATAGCGCGGTCGGTGGTCCGTTTGTAAAGGTACAACTTCAGCATTTGCCTGGTGTACAGAGAAACCACTGAAAACTACCGATCAGAGCAGCACCCTGCTAGAATTATTTTTTAGACAGCGGCTGAATTACATCTAGCTGACTAGCCAGGGTCTTGCTCCAACGGGACTTGAACCCAGGAATCACTGCAGTGACACCAGTTCATACTCTGATCCATCTTTGTCGGTCAATACATTGCGATCGGGAAACAGTTTTGTAGAAGAAACAAACAAAAAGAATCTGGAATCATCACACGAATTAAATTATTACACTAACAATTTGTTTAAATTTTATTTAATTGAATTTAATATATGTATTAAAAAAATATAACAGACGTACATGTAAGTAATGTCGGAATTTGATGCTTTCATTAACTTCAAATTAAAAAATATATAAAAAATAACGAGTGTATTTTTTGTCATCTTACTCAAGTGATGCAATAGATGTGAAAAGAAATTAAATGAATTATCAGAACAATTGATATGCATCTACATATTTCTCATTAGCAAATATACTGACACACGAATATCTTCTTTTCGTTCCGACAAAAAGTATGAAATGATATTAATATAGTTAAATCAACAGTGAAATAAAAGTATACGGGCTGCTGTGCTTATCAAACCTGAACTAATCACAACTATCGGCCACGGAGTGCAGAACCAAGCACAAGATTAGCGAGCGCTGCCTGGCGACGGCGGAAGGCAGAACCAAAGGGAAGGCGGAGCGACGGGGGACGCCGGAGCTCGTCGAGAGAGCATAGGCCGCATACGGCGTTTGATGGCCCCCGCAGGCGGCCAATTAGAGAAGTGCTGCTCCAAATTGGAGCCGGAGCGCTCATCCCAGAGCACCTCCTTCCCTCCTTCCCATCCCTTTCTCTGCCTCACACGCGCATACACACACACACACACACACACACACACACACACACACACAGGCTCTCGATTCCCGCACCGCGAGAGCTGCTTCGCTCGCGACATACGTGTGCTTCTGCGGCCAGCGGCGCGGCCCCATTGTCTCCAGCCGCGTGCCCCTCCGCTTGGATTTACGAGCTCGCAATTCAATATTTGTGCATCCAGTTTCATCTCGCGCAATCTACAGGAGAGGAAATATTTATTTTTAAATGGAGAATGACGTCCCAATATGCATTTCTGCAGAAGCCAGTCAAACAAATGAAAGAAAAGAAAACAGGCTACGAAGAGCAAATTTGTAATTTTATGAACATTTTTTCGTGCACATTCGATGGAGTTATGTTAATAGGAAGATATATTGAAAATGGCTCTAACTACCATCGTCAAATATTTCGGAACAATGTTCACTATTTTATTTCAACGAATATTAACTCACTATAGACTATGTAAATGTCAAATGAAAACGGCTTTCTTTTAGTAGCGAAGACGTTTTGAACTGTATACATAATGTAACTTATTTACTTTATGCTCAATTAAATTTGTTTATTTAGTTGGAATGATTGAAGGCGTTGTCATTGTCAACAATATTATTTATTTTACAAATAGCAGATTTCGATGGCTTAGCCATCATCATCAGTTTTCTGGTACAAGAAAATATAAAATTAGAATTAACATAGTTACCTAATTTAAAAACACATCTTAAGAAATGAAAGGAGTAGAATTAAAGAAAAGAAAAGACAGAATGAAAGAAAGAAAGAAAGGGGGCGGAGAGTTAGATCTTTATAATATAAATAATTTATATAATTTAAAACATCTTAAGAAATGAAAGAAGAAGAATTAAAGAAAGGAAAGAAAAAGAGTTATATCTTTATATAATATAGTACTATATTATAGGTCGCATCATCTGACAAAGTTCTTTGGCTTACATTTGTTGACGGTGCAAACGTGTACGTTAACAACAACCGAGTCTCTATTTTCCGCTTGCTTCACTAAAACGCTGAGTAACGCGCATGGGGGTTAGTTACCTGTTATCATCTGCATTTTCTGTGACGCAATACTTGCACTACATTTGCTCTCACAGCCTGTTCACAGAGCTGAATTGCGGGCGCCTTGCCATCTACCCCTCCAAGACGGGCCAAAATGTGCACGTCGTGCCTATGTATCTTCTCTCAGCCTCTCCGCATGTCTCACTTGCCCATTAGTTTGTCAATGTCGCCATCTCCGTGTTCTTATTCCCCTCACATCGGTCTTCATCTTCCTTCTCCAACCTCTTCCCTCCTCCTCTACCCACTTTTATCATCCGCCTCTACCCTTTCCTCATTCTTCACTTCCCCTTTCCCCTCATGCTTCCCATTCCTCATCCACCCCTTATCACTTTACTCATCTACTTCCTATTCCTTACCTCAATCTCTACTTTCCCTTTCCTCATTCTATCTTCACTTCTACCCCTTCCCCATCCACTTTTCCTTATCCTTCCCTCATCATAATTATCCTTGTCTCTTCACCTCATTCTTAACACCCTGGACCCCTTTCTCTCACCCACATCTTCGTCTTCCTTTTTCATCTTCTTCCTTTCAACCCTTTCCTCTTCCTGTCCCTCCTTCTGCCATCCCTTCCCTGAAAGGGAACTGTTTCGCCTGCCACGCTTTCGCCATTGCAATCTCCTCCACCGGGATCCACTTCCACAACCTGTTTCCCAGACATGCCCCCCCTCCTCTCTCCGCTCTCAACTTCTCCCCCCCCTTCCCCACTCGCAACCGGAGCGCAGCATCGCGTCGCACAAGAAACTCCCGACGTGAATAACAGCGCGAGCGGCGTGTTAAAACGAAACACAAAGGCGGTTTGTTATTGTTCTCGTAGGCCATGCTCTAAAGGAAGGTGCATATTTCATCAGGGCGTGCAATATTCAAGGCGCACTTACTGTGGCGCATCTTTAATCCCTTGTTCACCGCTCGCGCCCGCGCGACCTCGCGCCCCGCCCCCGCCCCCGCCCCCGCCTGCGAGCGCGACGCGGAGCGGATTCGCCAGCGGGTGAGCGCGGGCCAAGCAGACTCAGATTGGTAGTCTCTGTTGTGTGCGGCGGTCGTGTGAAGCTGCCGTGCGCGCTCTGTGGGCCGCTAGTGGCAGCGGTGCGGGCTCGCCACGCACCATCGGCCCCCTGGCGAGGCGCGAGACTCGACCGGCGCTGCGCCGGCTACGTAACGGGCCAGCTAGCGCCAGGAGGCCAGTTCGGTCAGAACAGAGAGGGCGGGGAGTTCAGTAGCGCACCGCCGAGTGCAGTTGCAGGCAGCGGAGAGCATGGCTTCGTGGGCGCTGAGTGAGGAGGGCTGCGAGGTCGCCCTGCGCGAGGCGACGCGAGCCCAGAGGAAGCTGCGGGCCAAGGGAGGCGCACGTACCGCCCGAGGGTGGGGCGCTCGAGGTCACCCTCCCACGCCGAGGTCTGCCCTGCTGGGGTCGTGGCCCTTGCAACGACAGCCGAAGGTGACGGCCGAGCAAGGGAACTCTTGAGCATCTGTTCTACACTGCCGACAATGACGACAAAGCTTGACGAGAAAAGCGTCACCCGCCGAGAATAGGGAGATTGATTGTAGCGGAGAGTCATTTATGTCGTGTAATACAGCTTAGCAAATGTAACGAGTGAGAACTGAATAAATTATTGTTAAGTTGATTTTCTACTTTTATTTACTGAACATAAGTCTCCAGTCAAAGAACGTAGTGAACTCGGAAGTAAGCGAGCAGAGTACCTGTGTCACCCCAACACTGTTTCGAAGCTCACTGTACTTTGAATTGGGTTTACAATATTTCGAGATTCTTGATACCTTTCGAGGAAACTTTTGGCAAGTCATTGGCCTCTTATCTTGCAACAGTTTCCGGTCCTTTCCGAGAAATTTCGTTGCAAAGAAAAGGTGATCCGATGTGGGCCCACCGAGTCACCTCGCGACTTCTTTTGTCACTGCTCCTCGCCACGCTGTTCACAGCGTTTGATGAACCTGTTGCTTTACTTCCAATCACACATACCGGTGCCATTTACGCTGTTTCAATGACTACAGTACATCTATGTCGAACCATTTGCGCGTTTATTTCAGTTCTCTCTTTAGAGTCTTCATATGTTTGTTCCTTTTCTATAAAATAAAATATACCTGTATAACACATATCATAACTTTGCTTAAGTGAAAGTTACATTATGATATATTTATATTGTGACACTATATTTATAACACGTTTTAAAATATTTACTTTGTAATATATATGTTCTTCTATTTTTAAATGATTTCTTGACTCATAAGAGTTTATCTGTACGTGAGTTAAAACAGACAAACTACATCATTCTGTTCAATAAGTGAAGCTAGTATATATTCATTAAACTCATGAAGTACATTTGTAAACGTTGTTTGAAAAAATAAATTAATATAAATTAGTAAACCACTTCAATGTTCTGAACTCTTTATATAAACTTTAAAATAAACACGTGATTATTAAAAAACAAAAGAGAATTATTTACTGTTTTCTTGTCCTTTTTACTGCGGAGTGACTCCATTCGTTACGAAAGATGGCACGCCTACTGTCTGGTCAAGTTTCTTCACAGACAAAGTGTGGTTGTGCGTTGCCAAACACATTTCTCCAGTTTCTAAAAATGTAAAATTATTAAGTCCTTTGATAGTGTTACGGAGGCGTGAAGTACGGCGATCGTTTGAGTTCTCAGCGTGCGCTCTGGAGAGGGACGCTCAACCAGCAGCGAGCCCTCAGACATGCGCCAGCGGGCCGAGGCAGCGCGCGAGTCTGCAAACGGCGGCGCCCGCTATCCAACTGGGCCCGCCAGCTGCTAGCAGCACTCGTCGCTTCAGGCCAATCCCACCAACGGGCGAAGTACAGGCGACCTAAGACCTAAACCCTCGCTAGAAGAAGAAATCGGAATCAGGGCAATGAGACTTGAAACGTAAACTTGGTATTTCTGCACACACGCAACGCTCGCGCCAGTTGGCTAAAGTCGTACTGACCCTCTGTTTGTGGTTTTATGTTGCAGAATAGGGCATAGATTCCCGCAAGGATAGGAATGGTCGCACCGTAATGGCGTAAACCTGTTTTGCACTTTCCGTACGTTCACAAAGCCGCACAGATAAACTCGCTAGGAGCAATCGCAGTCCAAAGGCAGAAGCAGAGTATCGTTCAGCCCTGCAGCCAAATAAGAGTCAGTGAGTCGGACGACTGCGAGTCACCGGATCGTGGCAGTGGCAGTCAGCGTGAGGTGTGACGTGGCTGGGTTGAGCTACCGCGGGACCCAGCGTCGCCCGGAACCGGCACTGCACCATGCCAAGGGGGCCCTGTGACAGTGGCAAATTCTCCGATACACCGCGTATACCGCCGGTATACCTACTAATTCGAAGAAAGGTATAAGAAATAATTCGTAAGTTTGATAATCCTCTAAAACATTGAGATTTTGTACGTCTTTACAACATATACGAAAAAATAACTCTGTTTTGCTACCGACAGCGTCAGTCTTCTGCTTCCGTAAGCGCTGTGAAGTGCTGTAGAGTGGGAAGTTCAATGTCAAACAGTTCTTAATGCTGTCCAGAGAATTCGATGACGTAGGCGAAGGAACCGCATGCCAACCGCCATAACCTAAGGCTCCTAATATTTCAATGATGGGGAGAGGGGAGGACGGTTGTGTGAACGGTAGGCACCGCAATATATTGCGGTAAACAGTCATTCTCTGGTCGTTCGTAAGTTACGCTTCTCTCAAGTTTTTATGAAAATGGAGAATGTTAATGAACCAGAAGTTAGTGGTTTGTGTAATTGTCTTATAGAAATATTATTAACGACGGAATTTCATAGTATCGGGGGTTTTAGAAAAGCCCAAAATAAAAGACAGCGGTAGAGATAGCTTCCTTAAAGGGCAGCATACTTAAAATAATGTCCAGGATTCGCCACTGCCCTGTGACATACCGTGCCTAGACGAGTACGGGGAACGCTGGTGAGAGGCGACTCATGGAGTGAGCGAGCGGAGGGTTTGATTTCCGAGCGGCCAATCCTCGAAGAGCCGGAGTCGTGTTCGGGAACGCGGGTGCACTTGGAGAGGAGTCCATTTCGCGCCATGAGCTGTGGCAACGTCAGTAGTGAGGAGAAGCTGTGTGCAGAAGTAATTTGTTGACGAAATGTACAATGTATGATCATTTGGAAGACATTCCCGAGTTGTATAGATTAGAGAAATAAAACTAACGTTGTATTTTCTGATGATTGACTGAACAGATAGGAACCCAAGACATTCATCGTGAGTCCGTACTTCAACCGCTACACCGCCGACCCATCCGCCTAGGATCGATTAATCGGTTGATATGTATGTAACGTACCTTAAAAACTTGAAAACTCTGAGATGAAATACCAGGAAATCTGATGGCAATTGGGGGCTAGTATTTGAGCACATCAATACTTAATAAGAATAAAAATAATAACACGAAATCTTGTCCCACACCAGTTTCCCAACTTGTAGTCTTGCGATGCATGTTGCTCAAACTTGTTCATTTTTTCCAAATATTTTTTATGTTACTGTTGTCAACAGTGTAAAAAAAGTACACTTAATTAGGTTTCATAGGAAGTTTACTTTATGTAATCATTTTAAAACAAAATTTCCTTTGTTGAAACTTGGTATAGAGGAGTGAACTTTCGATAACAATATTGTTACTATGATTTCTATTTTTTTGTTTCCATCCTAATTTACTGTATCCTAATTTCTTTTTTGTATTGCAAGCACAGACATAAACAAATGCGAATGTGCTGCATGGTATTGATCACATGATTGGGTTTCACATATGGATAGCCTCGTATTACGAATAATGCTGTTCCTCTTGTATCCTTTTAGCACACGTATAAAGAACAATACGTTCTGTTGATTTATTTCTTAAAAAATAATGCTTTCAATTCAACATCTATAGTTGTAAGACGTTTCTGTTCTGTTTGTAATGTGAAGTTACAGAAGCAAGTAATATGTAGTAGAAGTGCGAGGTTTTCTACTGCTATTCATCTCCAGCAGCAATCAAAATAATGGTATAAAAGGAATTTTGAGTTTTCGTCATTGGGCTGATACTCTTAGGTGAAGTGGGAAAATGAAGGCTGAAATGTTTTGATCACGTGAAAAGACGTGATTGTGAAAGATGACACAAAAGGTTTGTGAGTGATTTCCATTAGGCAAAAGGAAATGAGGTAGACACCGAGAGGAATGGCAGAAGCTGGTTTTTAAAGAAATAAAAAAAAGAGGTCTAGAAGAGAATGACTGGAATGATAGGGGGTGTGAAGATTGGGATACGAGAGATGGACGCAAGAGCTCTAAATACTCGCAAGAAGCAGCAGCAGCAGCAGCAGCAGAACAAGAAGAAGAACAAGAAGAAGAACAACAAGAAGAAGAAGAACAAGAAGAAGAAGAACAAGAAGAAGAAGAAGAAGAAGAAATTATTGTCTCGTGCGGTTACCCGCGAGTGTAAGGTTGCGGAAGGTCAGGCGTCATGGACGGTGGGCATGCAGTGCAGCCACAAGCTGTAGTGGGGAAGGGGCGGGGGCGGGGGCGGGGACGGGCGTGCGGGCGGGCGGGCGGGCGGGCGGCCGCACGAGCGGCGACCGCTCCCTGCAGAGGTTGCCAGGGCGCAGCCAGGAAGGAAAATTGAGTTAGTTGGAAGTTAACATTCGCTGCGACTACGTAACGCGGTTACCGAGTGTCGCGGGGGGGGGGGGGGCGGTTCGGTCGCCCAAAGCGAGGAGGGGGGGAGAGCGCTGGCCGCACCTGCAGCCGGTGCGACAGCAGCGACGCTTGGCGGACGCCGCCGGATTTAGGGCTTTCCGCTGCGTGGCCGGGAGCCCGTTGCGACGCCTGGACGCGCTCTCCGATGGCGCATGGGGCTCAAAATCGAGGCTTCCCGCGCCTGACGTACGAACAACAACTTACAATAACGAAAAGTGCTTTTTTACCTGGATAAAGCACTAATTAACATTAATATTTAAAAAATATGTTCATTTTCATGAAAACTCTATCGCAATTGACGTTCTAAAGTTGATTAACTGATTGAATGATGTTAAATGCAATAATCGTTATCCCCGTTAGTGTCATGAATGTTTTATCCCGGGAGGTAGCGGCGATTCCTTTCCCGCTGCATGGTGAAATCTGGTGCATAAATAACTGTCGGCTTGAAAGGAACTTCCCTCTCCAGATACCTCCCTAAAAGGGGCACCGTCCCAGTCACAACAAGCTCTAAGACTAGAATAATCTGTCGATATGTGAAGAAGATTTGTGATTATATGTGTGTGAGTGTGTTTAATGAGCGGCGATGGGACGACCTGCGGGGAAACTCCCGCGCGGGGACGGCACGGGGGCGGCGCACGGGGCAGCTCGCGGAGGCGGCGCACTGGGGCAGGGCACGGGGTGGGGCACGGGGCGGGGCACGGGGCGGGCACGGGGCGGGGCACAGGGCGGCGCATGGGGTGGCGCATGGGGTGGCGCATGGGGCGGCGCATGGGGCGGCACGGAGCGGCCCACGGAGGCGGCGCACGGGGCGGGGCACGGGGGCAGGGCACGGGGGTGGGGCACAGGGGCAGCGCGCGGGGGCGGCGCACGGGGGCGGCGCACGAGGGCGGCGCACGGGGGCGGCGCACAGGGGCGGCGCACGGGGGCGGCGCATGGGGGTGGCGCATGGGGGCGGCTCATGGGGCGGCGCATAGGGGCGCGCACGGGGTGGGGCACGGGGCGGGCACGGGGTGGGGCACGGGGCGGGGCACGGGGCGGCGCATGGGGCGGTGCAGGGGCGGGCGTGGGGCGGCGCACGGAGCGCCCACGGAGGCGGCACGGGGCGGGGCACGGGGCAGGGCACGGGGTGGGGCACGGGGAAGCGCGCGGGGCGGCGCACGGGGCGGCGCACGAGGGCGGCGCACGGGGCGGCGCACGGGGCGGCGCATGGGGTGGCGCATGGGGGCGGAGCGCGGGGGCGGCGCGTGAACGGACGCAGAAGGGTGGGGAAGGAGCTTGTGAAGGGAGGGGCTCGGGGCGCGTGATTTCCTACCCAGCGCGTGCGTGCCTCGGCGCACGTGGCTTAAGTGATTATATAAATTGGAATAAACCGCTTGGGACCGCCTTCAGTCGAGTAATCCGGCGGCGGCGGGGCGGGGCGGGGCGGGCGCGCGCGACGCGGTGGGAATGTCCGTGTGCGGGGTGGCGGAGTGGGGTGGGCGGTTGGTGCAGAGGATCGAACTCCATCGGCACCAAATGTGAAAGGTGAAAACGATATTTTTGAAAACATGGATATTTTAAAGAATAATTGAGGGTACATTTTCCACCTACTTTTATTGGAAGTAGCCCACGAATTATTAAAAAGATCCAAAAAGCTTTATTAATTATAATCAAACATGCCATTCTGTTGTTGTTTTTCTGTACTATTGAATTTAATTATCTACCGACAACCGTTGAAAATAAATATATTTTAATGTATTACAGTTGGGGGAGGGGAAGAAACTTTTCTGTTCAGATTTCAAATTGTTGGCGTCTGTGATTACAAATTTTGATTTACAATTAGCTCTAGTTAACTATTTTTTGGGAATGTTAGTTCGTCGGGAGGTACTTCTTTTTCATTAAAATTTATTTTTTTAAAACAAAACGCCTTTACCATCATTGAAAAACACAGAAAATTATAAATGCAGTACATCAATTCTTTAACCAACTTTCTTTAACAAATAAACCAACGTATATGACGTAAATATTTAATAGTGGTAGGCTTCTTTTTGGAGCATTCCTGTTGTGCATGTCGTACGCCGTGTCAAAAGCAGTATCTCACTGTATATGAGAATTCAGTTGCCTTGCGCAATATGAGAATAGGTACAATAATACAATGAAATATTTTCATCTTTCAGACATGATCGGCAATGTTTAATTGTTTTGTATTTCCCCCGAGTTTCTGGAAATTACACAAAAAAGGACACTGTTCACATGGCCGGAGGGCGTATTTTTATCTAAATTTTGCGTGCATTGTGAATTAATATAGTACTAATATAGATTCTAATAGTTTAACGAGATGCTACGCGCAGAACCCTAAACGGAATTTCGTTTATTTGCATTTTCAGTGAAGATGTACAGTGTATCATTGTTTTTATATTTTTTCTCTAGATCCTGTGGATCTAGAGAAAACATAAAACCCTACCACACAGCCACATGCTGCTTAATTTTCTCTCAGTTTCTCTCCGCGTACGAAATTAGTAATATAGTTTATGATGTAAAAGAATAAAGATGTACTGCAGCAGTATTCTAATCTATATGAGTCCAAAACCCGTAAGTATCGCTTAATATATCTTTGACCCCAGTGAATAAGCTGATAAGCCAAAAAAACTTAATTTTACAAGCGGGCTAAAAACTGCTTTAAACTAATGCTATAAATAAGGGATTAATGATATTCAAACAAAAGCTACACAAAAATAGTTTTGTTTGAATATAATCTTTGTTTGAATATCATTAATCCCTGATTTCATTTATTTACACGTTGTTTTTTGCTCTCCTGTAAAATTAAGTGTTTGTGACTTATATGCTTATTCACCGGAATCAAAGATATATGCTATATCTGTCTCAAACAATGCATACACTTACAGAGAATGTGACTGCACTAAAAAGACAAAATAGTAAAAATCTGACTTACATTGTTTTTAAAATAAACCATTCATATCTAATAACGACCGACATTAACCTTTACTATTTGCATCAGACATCGAACTTTGTCATAAACTTTTCTTTGGGTTCAGTTTATTAAAATCATAATAATCATGTTTATGAATTTGTAACAGAATCACGGAAATGATAATTCTTCATTTGGAAGATATGCATGGGGCAAACGAAACTCGGTAGAGAGTTTTCATTCTTTGTTCAAAAGTCTCTTCGATTCATTTCGCTTCGAAAGTGGCGGGGGTTGAGTGAACTTTGCACAGGTAAATATACTGCTTGGCAGCATTTCTTGAATTGATCTGTCGAAGTCAAATGCCTCTTCTTTGAACCAACTTTGAAAAATAAGAGTAAGGTTGACAATGAATTTCTCAAATAGCTTTCGCTTTCACAAACAAAACACACCAAGACTACCAAAAGAATATCAATTTCAAATGATCAAATACATTATTTATGACTTATAGAAACATTAGGTTCTTACTGGTAAACGGTTCTTCGGATGATATGAACGGGCAGTGGAACAATCGAATGGATGGAAAGCGGAACGATTGAGCGATCGAAAGATGAGGTAGCCGAGATCGGATCGTCGCGTCGGTCGCGCAGTCGGAAAAGCAGTCGGACGGACGGGCAGGGGCGGACGGGCAGGGGCGGACGGGCAGGGGCGGACGGGCAGGGGCGGACGGGCAGGGGCGGACGGGCAGGGGCGGACGGGCAGGGGCGGACGGGCAGGGGCGGACGGGCGGACGGACGGACGGGCAGGGGCGGACGGGCAGGGGCGGACGGGCAGGGGCGGACGGGCAGGGGCGGACGGACGGACGGACGGACGGGCACGCAGGCAAGCAGTCGGACGGACGGACGGGCAGTCGGCCAGTGAGTCGGAATTTTCCCGAGAATCATTGACCAGTCCAAAATCTCGAGCGAACAGTTTTTGACATATTACAAATTCCATACGCTTGGCGCCGTGACAACGGAGGCGGCAGTGGGCGGGGCGGCGGAAGCAGCAGTAGGTGCGGCAAAGGGAACAAGAGCGGGAGCGGGAGAGGGGCGGAGCCAGCAACGCGCTTGGCACGACGCGGTGCGTGGCGGCGCGGGCGACGCAGCGCGTTGTCAGACGCTGCTAAATGACTGGCACCATAACTCACCCGCCGCCGCCGCTGCGGAGCGCGCGAATCGGGCCGCGACGCGACGCGACAGCCGTTTATCCCGCGCCGGCGGCTCTTCCGCCCGACCGCCAGCTGCGCCCGCCGCCCCGCCCCGCCCCGCCCCGCCCCGCCCCGCGCGCAAGAATTGCTAGTTACGTCTCTAGTGCGGAAAGTGAGTCTTTGAAATGCTGACAGGCGAGATGGCGGTGGGAGACTGTTTTAAAATTTTGAAATGTGTATGGCAAATACGCTTTTGTGAGAGTTGTTAACATTACTTTTTAATAGGAATTTATAGAAACTTATAAAAAAATACTTTTAGAATCATTCTCAATATGAGAAACGTCAGCCATTTTAATCAGATACAGAGTTGTTTTTTTTATATTGCGGAATCCAATGTTTTATATAATTAGTTAGAGAACTTCTTCGCTGTGCTCTTGCAACAGAGTTCAACTTTGAAATAAATAAAAAGCAATCGTAAGTAGCAGTTCTATAAAACAACTACTAAAAAGAATGGAAATCTCCAGATTGGATGAAAAGAAGTAGACCACCAGCTGTGAAGGTTTGGTAAGATAATATTATAATTGAAATGGGCGTTTCTTTTAAACTCCAAATATATATAATTCATATTGAATCTTATAAATTCGGAAATGTATAATAATTATTTCAACTACTTTTCGAAGTGTTCAATATTCTGCAATAATTTTGAGAAACGAGAATATACAGACAATTTTGCCCAATTAAGTATTAGATATTGATTTAATTTTAAAAAATCTGAAACTTTGCGCTTTTTTTACCATGACAGAGTGCCTTTACAATACGGATAGAAATGTGCAATTTTATGGAAATGAATCTTTCTCACCATTATTTCTTCATAGTTTCGACTCAAACACCATCAACGACGGCAGAGAGGAGTCATGTTTATCTCTGTCTGTTCAGTTTAATATCGTTCTTTCTAAGGGTTCGCTTTCTAAGATATTGCACATTATCACGAAAGTTTCTAAATGTCCTCGTTTTTATGATATCTGTATTTTTTTATTCTGGCAAAGCAACATCAACTTTTTCTTTACAAGTTTTGAGAGTCACGATGTACCCCCATAATTCCGTTTAAGAATCCCCAATGTTTATGTGTATGGAATATTCTAAATTACTTAGCATTTTTCTTCACAAAATCAAAATTTTAATGTCTTCAAAGTGATGATGTTGATTGCGACAACCAAGTCGACACCCCGGAGCTGAATCCAAGCCATTATCCGGCCGTTGGGGGCGGGATGGAAGACTCCAGTAGCGTCACCGTTTGCGGGATTATCAATTATTCAGGAATGTGCAGAGGCGCCGTGGCCTCGGAAAACCGAAATCGAAAAATGAATATGCACGAGCACTCCTGCCCAAACTATAAATTCAGTCCAATCCAAAGATCTATTGGTCATTTTTACAGCTACAGCAAGTCTGCCAAATCAATCAAGATCGACAATACATAAAGTATAAAACCAGGCGCCTAACACCCTAGAGCATTTCATTTCTAAGGGTGGGTAAAAAACGACGGCATACACGTAGGTCAAATAACCTACGACGCACTGAGACCCGGGCAGCCGAAATCATTGATATGATACTGTTCTCTGAAGTCTGTAATCAACTGATTTTCGATCAATACCAGGCAAATACCGGAGCGTGAGTTGAATGTATTTCAAATATGCAAACCTTAACAAACGGGGCCACGGACCGCGCGCAATCTTTCTTTTCTCATTATTGTCTTCTCCACTCCCCTTACACACACACACACACACACACACACACACACACATGTAGGAATTTACTACCAAATAAGGCGTGTGCCCTGATGGAGGAGATACTACGAGAGGGAAACCACGTAAAGGGACGTGTAGATCCGGGACAGAATCACGATCCAGCGAGGGATGAACTCCTCCACAACCCGTAACATAAGATACACTACATTTACGGAACCAATGACCATATCAGTTGCCGCACCCGGAAACAAAATAAATAACTCTAACAATCAATACAAACCACGCCGTATTAGAACGAAATGAAATAGGCGTTAAGTGCCTACAACATAACGGTGTCCTTGCAGTCTCTCGTAGATACATACAGAAATGCATCCTTCTGCACCGCCGAATCTATCATTTTCTATCTAGCTGTTAGAAGAGTTCAACTTTGTAAAATAGTTCGGATCTAACAGCGTATCCAATATCAGTATTAACATGCTCGAAAACCTTCACAAACCTCCAATTGTTATAATTCCTCGTTTACTGCTTAATTTTTCCTGGCGGAATTATGCGGTTGGAGAATATAAATGGCCAGAGTTGCACTACGCTCTATACCGGAGGTCTCGGGAGCAGGCGAGAAAGATGAGTTCGAACTGTGTGTGTTTGGAGCCACCCGTGTACCCCAAATCAATATTAATTCGCTCGAAAAACATCATGTCTGAATTGTTATTATTTCTCGTTTATTACCGATTTTTTCTGGCAGGGCTTGGTGGATAGAGGATACAAATGGCTGCAGTTGCACTACACCATCTGGTGGCCTCTAGAGCTAGCTAGACAGAAGAGTTCACATTGTAGTGAACTCTTCTGTCTAGCCAACTAATTCACAATAGTGTGTGCTGGGAGCCACGACTTGTGTTTCCGAAAATCAGAATTAATTCGCTCGAAAACCTTCATCACATCTCGAATTGTTATTATTTCTAGTTTACTACTGGTGTTTTCCTCGCTTGGCTATTCAGTAGTGTAGTGTAATGTGGTGTAGTGCAGTGCAGTTAAGTGTAGTGAACACGATCAAATTAATAAGTTAAGTTCAATTAAATTTAGAATCACCGACATACAATTATTTGATATCATGACAGAGTTGAAATATTTGTTATAATACTTAATATTAGTGATAGTATGATTATTGCATGTTCGGCTAGTACTGTATTAATTTATTATTATTGTTATTATTATTAATAGTTTTATTATTATTGTAATTATTGTTATTTAACTGCCACCGGGTCATACCCAATTGCAGTTCAAATAAATGTATGTATGTATGAAGGATCTAAAACGACAGCAGTTGCAACACTGTGTGTCTAGGGACTCTAGAGCAGGCTACAGCCCCTCGGTACAGAGAGTAGCGCTTGCTTTGGCACCGACGATCCCTCCATTTTATATCCCGCTGTCCGATGAGTTGGAACTGTTAGTGTTGGGAGCTATCAGTGTATCCAAACTTTGTATTAACAAGCTGCAAACCTTCATCATGTCTTGAATTAATGTCATGTCTCGTTTACTACTGAATTTTTCCAGAGCTAGCCGATTGGAGGACATCAAATTGCTGTAGTTGCGCTGTACTCCGATTTAAACGTAGTGGCGTTTTAAGGTCACGTGATGGAACGAGAGGGAACATTCTCATCCAATCGGAAGCTCCAATCCCAAAACATTTAAGTCGTAACAAAGCTCCCGATTTGATAAGTGTCTTCGTCTGCGTCGAGCTAGTGACCTCTAAATGCCACTATGTTTAAATCTGAGTATATATCTAGGGGCTTCCCTCAAGGGCTCGTTGGTTAGCGTGCTCGCTTTCCACGACGCAATCCCGGTTTCGACTCCCGGTCGAGACAAATTATGCGCTTTCCGTACAAATGACCCCGTTTCTATTGCTGTGCGGCGATGAGAAAGCTCACACTAAGGTTATAAAGACCAGTATATACGGTGAATGGATGTCTTCGTGCAAACCGCACGCACCCCTTATTCCATGGCCCAGAGGCAGCGTCGACCGCTGGTCGACCAAGGCCCGTAGTGGGCTGTCGAGCCAAATAATCCCATCTCCAGTTTTCCTGATCCATTGAGCAAATGCTGAGATGGTCCCTTTATTTGCTTCTGGGCGTAAATGTAGCTTCACTATGCGCACGTTTTGTTGAGCTTTTCTTTTGCTTGTAGTGGTAGTAGAGCTTAAGGCGAGTTTCTATTTACTTAGCAATACAGAAAAATCAAATCTGCAGTTCGTTTACCGTTGCAAATAAGTTTTCTATAACTCGGAAACGAAAATATTATTATTATTATTATTATTATTATTATTATTATTATTATTATTATTATTATTATTATATCTTTCAACTATTAATAGTTAAATTACTGGAAATTTCTATTTGTAAAAACTTATATTTTTAACATTATATTTTCAGTAATCCGTTCGTCAGGTTCCATGCGAGATCCAAATCAACAGTCATGTGAATTTGTAATGCGAAAAACCCTGAAAGACATTCTTGTCGAACAGACAGAAATAAATTTAAAAAAAGACAAGAAAGCGTGCGCAGATGATTTTCTCCCCCATACGTCACATACTTTACCGTTTTGACTAAATAAATAAATTTAAAAAAAGAGGAACATATCCCCCCCCGGCGTGCTGCCGAGGGCGCTGGAGCGGTGCGGGGGCCTGGATTCGCATCCGTCACGCCCAGCGCAATGGCGGCGCGGGAGGCGTCGCGTGGGCTATCGGGGCAGGTAGCGCGCGCTGTATTTCAAACATGCAAATCACCCGGCCGCTCCGCCGGCGGGCGGCGCAGTGGGCGGCCGGCACTTCTAGCAACACGAAAGGCGCTTCACAGAAATTTATCTATAAAAGTAATATTTATTTATTTATTTATTTTACGTAAAAAAACAGTTAAAAACTGCGTATGACGTGCTATGGGGAAAAGTGAATTGTGTGCACATTTTCAAAAATCTGTGATCCCTACACTAAGTCATATACTACTTAAATTTTGAATTTTGAAAGGGAGAAAAAAAAACAAAAAAACTCCCATGTAATAACATCTATTTTCAAGGATAAATAAAGAGTTGGCAGTTCATTACATAAATAGGTCTGTCTGTACTCGCCGCGACAGCCCGCATACGCGCTAAGGTCTACCAGCAGCGTCCCGGCCTCGCGGCCATGGGTTAACGTCCCCATGCCATATTCTGGTCTTCTCAACATGAGAAGCGAGTTTTCTCATCGCCATACAACAACATACACTGGTACATCGCAAGGAAAACGCACGCTACAATCTTGCCCGATCGAGAATCGAACCCGCGGTCGCGTCATGGAAAGCGAGCACGCTGACCAATGAGAGAAACCGCAAGGGCAATTACATATATAAGGTAATACACATGAGGTATAATACATTAATATTATTATTAATGTTAATATTCAATAATATAAAAATTTATATTATTTAAAATTTAAATTAATAATACAAAATTAATGATTGATAAAATAAAATTAATAATTAAAATAATATATTAATTGAAATTTATATTAACAATATAAAATCTGACAATTCTAAAAACATCAAGTTACGTGAGGAAATAAAAGAAAGCAAACGTCTACAGTCTAAACCCGAAGTGAACTTTTGCCCCATTAAGAACTTTTGCCCCGCACTGGCTCTATATTGTCCTTTATTTGACTGCACTGCACTGCGTTTCCCTGTAACGCTTTAAACACTTCTTTTGTTATTTCTAAGTTCTACACTGCACCTCACTTATCCATAAGTGATACTTCGTTCGTATACTCACTAAAACACATATACTTGTACATCGCTATAACCTACTATGCTTAAAATTTAAGCACTAATTTACTCAGGAATACCCTAAATTAATTTCCTAAACTGTTGAACACTTCGAGGAAAGGGTTCAAATGATTTTGCAGGCAATCTATTTCAAACCGTTATCATTCGATTAGTGAAAGAAAATTTTCCGACATCCCAGTGTATGTAGTAGTAAATGTAGTTGTGGAATAATTTCGAAATGTATTTATTCCACAATTCGTTTCAATTTTGTTAAAAGAGTATTTTTAGTTTGTTTTAAATTTTGTAAACGAACACTAATGATACGCAAAATAAAAGAATATTAAGGTTAACTTCAATAATGTAGCACACATTTTCGCGTCAGAAAAGATTAAATCCCGAGTCATGACTCCCTTAAAATGATTGTACTCGTATTTTGCCTTTGAGTTAATGCATTTTGTTCTGCTACTCCCCGTTAAGTGCATATCCATGCAGCATTTTTCAGAGTTATTTGTACGTCGGTTGAAAATATTCCGTCATTAAGTCTTTTTTTGGAGCAAAAACAGTATTTTTTCTACCTTACTTCATGACTAACTTTTTACAATTAAACTAATTGTAATGCAGAAATTCAAGATAATCTTTTTCAATCACTATACATCACTACTTTATGCATTTATTTGCATTTGTATGTGTGGGGACATAAAAAAATGCAGTAACACTTATGCTATAAGCTAGAATTTGTCGGAATATCGATATTTTGTATTAAGTACTTTTATGTTTTGACAAATACAATAGTGTTAAATGTAATATTTGCTGTATCAACGTTGAACACTGACAATTGGTTTTGTCTCATGTTCTCATCTTGTACTCATCTATACACTGTTTATATATCCTCTTTGGCACTGGAGAATTAACGAAAATGAGAACTGGTTATGCGATAAACATGTTCTTTCAGACTACCTTGTAACAACGTGGCAAGTGCGAAATTAGGAGTCACTGGACTGGATGTATTGTTCACTTTTACTCCTGTCAAGCAAATCATAGCAAGCATAGAGTAATACCGTAGAGTGGATTCACCACATCCGATACACAAGCAGGGATTCATATACAGAGGATGTTTGCTCCAGAAACATTAAAACCTGGTTTGTCGGTAACAAAGAAGTCCGTAAAATAACATAGTTTGCTGAAAACTTATCTTCTCTTACACATTTAGGATTATTTAGTTTATTGTATAACATTTAACAGCCCCATCAAGAAACAAGTGATCAGAATCTGCACACCTTCATGTAAGATGTATCAAAAGTACCGCTAGGACACCAAATATTCCCTTTCAAACTAGTTAAACAAATAGTCACGAAGTAGAAAAAAATCTTTAACTTTTAACGGTATACGTTTACTAAAAAGACGTGCAAAAATATAACAGGAATCATAACAAATTATTGCATTGAAAATAATTTTTGTTTTCCCATTTTCAAACAGAGTTTAATATTTTTGCGAGAAGTGTAATTTCATTACGCCTGTAAACGGCAAATTCCCAAAAAATAAACTTTTCTTCGTCACTCTCTACTACTTGTTCCAAAAAACGCTCATTTTAAATTTTACAGACATCAACGCGAGAACCCTATAATTGGTATCACTGCCTTTATTAAAATTCACGTTTATTGATTGATTAGTGATTCCTGGCACCTCCAATGCCATGTTATTATTCCCGTAAGTGCAGTACATGTTCTATTGCTGGAGGTGGCTAATTGCATCCCCTGCATCACGGCGAGGTCCTGCGCAGATCTACGTCGCCTTGCGGGGACTTTCGGTGCTTATAAGAACCAGATACTACCAGCGTGGCACCACACAAGCCGGAACAAACTCTAAGCTCCTGGCTAGTGTGGTAGTGTAGTGTATGTTAGTGTAAGTGTCCGTGTAAGGGGAGAGAAGAGGGCAAGGAAGAGGAAGGAAAGATCGCGCGCGGTCCGTGGCCCGTTTGATAGAGTATTGCTCCGGCATTCGTCTAGTGCGGATCGGAGAAACCAGGGAAAATTACCGATCAAAGCAACCGGTTAGTATTCTCCTCTAGATATTAAAATGCAGCATTATATTTTATTTCAACATTCAAATGTTTTTAAGAAAAGAGTTGTTGAACAACTTGATTTCGTTAAGAACTTTGCCTAACCAAATCAGATGCAAAGGCTGTTTTCGTTTGAAAGAGAGTGGTAGCGTACGTCAAGCGCCCGGTGTAGAAACTGCGCGTGACCCACTGTGAGGTTCTTGGCTGGTTGCGCCGCGGGCCGCCTCGTTCGCCGCGGCCACTCGGAAAGGCTATTTTCCCCCTGCACGACGCTAATGCACGACCCGATGAAGCAGCAGCACGAGATGCGAGGACGCGCCTTTCTGCACACGCGATTCACGCACTTACAGCGCTTACACGACGGCAGCGAAAAGCTTCAATGAAACCCTCATTCACAGCCGGAATTTATTAACCTTCACTCATACACACACATACAAAATACTGAACGTAAATTATTGATGATAGTGAAGGTGTACGAGCTCATTTAATAAGCTTATGCAAGTATGAAATACGAGTTTAAATGGTGGTCATGTCAACCATGAAAAACCAAATGAAGGGATATTGACATTTTCGAATACCATTGCTTGGTATTTATTCGCCAAATTTATGAGAAGAAATTTGCATGAGATTTACGAAGTTTAGTGGCATGACATTTTCAGGGAATTAAATACTTTTTATACTAAGTATAACATTTTGAACATTCCCTCATATTCACTTCATTTTTTATTATGAAGCAATCTAATCAGATTAATAATAGTTTATTTAAAACAAATTCTAAATAAAGACCATGAAAAACTTACTTTAATATTTAGCTGACATCTTTAAAATAAAAACCGTAAGATGATAAAAAAAAACTTTTTTCAATAGTATTTCTGTGATTAATGTTTCACAAGATCACACGCCTTTTCAAAAGAAAGCAAATGCCCTGTTTATATTTTTCCAAATACAAATAAGCTGATGTTACAACACTGAAAAACTATTTTGATAGCAAACACAGCCGAGAAGTTAACAATTTATGCTTAAAATGTTTTAGCCTTAACTTCTACAAAGTCACGAACAGGGGAAGTAACGATATTCACCAAGAGCTTGAAAGTTTCCGTAGCCTCCATTTGCTACACGTTGTAGTTTATAACTCTTTAATATATGCATGGAGCAAAGTGGGAGTCTTTCTCCCATTTCACACTAGAAAACAATATCGCAAATAAAAATCGCGAAGTTGAATAGCGCTCTGCTCGCAGCCCGCCCACCCGACCGCCTCGAGCGGGCTGCACATCCATCACACCCTCTGCCCGGGCTCTTTGGCCTGCAACTCGTATTTTGTAGTCCCTCATTCCAACTTCAGAAGTACGCGTCATTTCAACTTGGCGCCAATATCCTCGACTATAAAGGCCTATCGTAATTGCGATATTTTTTATGACTTTCAAGTACATAAAACTGTCCGAGAGATATATGGCACTTTCAAAAGATGCGCGATATTTCCCGTACACTGGGAGAGCGCGTGAGAGTGAAAAAAGTAGTTTATGAAATTGCCGTGAGGTGGCGCCACTTCAGCTCCTGCTTTTCTCTGCCTACTCCTCGCCCTCTTTCGTTGTTTTAAAGTTTGGTTCCGTTTTTCATTGCACGTGTTAATGTTAACTGAATTGTGGCGCGTAGAATCTTACGAACGTAACGCATTCCGTTGTCGATTTTGATATTTCACTGCCAAATTCCATGTTGTATGTAATTATTAATTTTACATTACTACAGAGAACTTCTTTGCGTTGCGTTAGATAAACCTATTTTCTCTTGATAAGGTTAGATTATCAGTGAAGTCTTATTCTGCCTTAATCCCATATGATTGCATGTGCTTCTTGTCCTTACATGTCAATGTAACTATAAACCTTTTACCACTTTTGAATACAGAAAATCGCAAGTGGTTACTGATAGAGAGAGAAGTAAATGGCGATTAGCACAGATGACTCGTATAATGAATAGATGAGAGAATGCGCAGTGAACATCCGGTCTAATCTTGCTAGCAATGAAGTTCAGTATCCTTTGGCTGTTAACACTTTTTAATTTCACAACGGTAAAAATACCAGAACTTTTTTTCATCAGCCCATTTAAAAAATCACATTAAAATATTTATATTTCCAAGATTTTCTTATTTATCCCTCCACTTGTTTCTTCCCGTTCTTGAAATTCGTTAACAGTTAAAGTCGAAGCTGCAATTTACATGCGCAGTAAACATCAAAACATGCATGAAAAATCATTCGTTATGTAAAACATCACCCACAAAATAAATTGCATATATCACTGTTCTAAAAAATTATTAAAACATTATGTGCCATTGTAGAGAGATTTGGAATGTACAGTCATCTCCGCCAGACTTACAGATTCTCTCGCGTATAGAACAAAACTGCAAATTCCGAGGGAAGTTAAAATTACATGTAAATACAGGTTAATCCACAAAATGTGCCTGAACTCTGGCCGTAGAATAAGACTCTTAAGAGACAGAGGTGGACGCTCAGAAGAGAAAATATTTATAACAGGATCTTATGGTCAAACTAATCGGTTCCTCGCTATATGTTCGTTAATGAAGACCGTTCAATCGAGCTGGGTAAGTACGTTTCACTGAAAGTTACAAGCATAAAATAAGAGAAATTGTAGTTATGGATAATTAATAAAAAAATATGAAGAAGAATTGCAATAATGAATATAGTTTTCATACAGTAATTAATGGAATGAAATTGTTCAAACTTTTTGTAACACTATAAAAAATAACATTTCAAAATTAGAATTAAATATATTTGAAAGGTTTTCAGATTTATATTCAAAATATTTGAAAATAATGAATTTATTATAAATAATAAAATATTGTGAAATTGGTTTGTTTTATATTGTTTGGTGCAGGTAAACACACTCATTAAACAGTTTTTTCTCTCCGAATGAAATTCACTGACCAGTCCTGCTTTTATATAAATGACAGGTAAAGGGGACACCATTACCATTATGCAATATTATAGACCTAATATTACCATCATTTATTCCTGACCTGAAATAAAGTTTTAACGATGCTGAGTCAGCATGAAAATGTACGACTTCAACTCGCACCACTTCTACTGTCGCTCAGGAGCGATAGCAGAACGGAAACGGGCTCTTTGCTGCACAGGGTTTATGGCCTTCATTGTTGGTTATGGTATTCAGTTAAGATATTATTCCTTGCTATGCTACTCATTCCTATTGTGCCATAAAATCATTGAAAAATTTACTGGAAAACAAGAAGCAGGGTTTTTAAAATCTAAGAACTCTGAAATGATTTACAAATGAAATAAAATGTACGAGTTTTTAAGTATTTTCTTAAAAGAATAAAATAATGAATTGTGGCTTTAACTCGCTGACCAAAATAAGAAAAGATACTTCAACATTTTCAACATTTTTTGAAATTTCATAACTTAAACGATTTGCATAGTTTACATTACATCGTGTTCTTGTTATTTCTTTTAAAAGAAGAATAGCACATAAATATAAAGACTATGTAATTGGGAACATAACTCTGAAAACCACCCTACGCATTTTCCACCTCTGTAATGTATCTCAAAGGCAATTAGCAAGCGAAAGCAGAATTTGAATGCAGATCAAGGAGGGTTTGGAAGGTACAGCCGTTGAGATAAGATAGTCGCTCTCTGTGCCAGAACACGAGCAGAGGATTTCCAGGAGCTTAAAGCAGCAGGATGTGGAAATAGAGAGCTCGTACAGCCCTGACGATTAAAGGTTTTATTTGTAAGGACTTCGCTTCGTTGTTTATATAAGCGTTATCGCTTGATAAATATACTTATCAGGCACTAAAATCCTCGCAATCTATTGTTGTACTAAAGAAATTTTCTATTTTCTAATTATTTACTGACGTTTTCGATTTGTCACTTGTAAGTTACACGCACAATGTTTACAATCGAAGTGAATTCATCTTCCTGTCAGAACCAGTAAGAAGTACAGTATGTTATTGTTCACCAAAAAGGCGCGTCAAAATAAAAGTTAAATGTCTATAACGCTGTAAATAAAATATTATTTCGTTGGATTATTTATTTATTTGTTGGATTACATGTTTTCATGGACAAATACATGCATTTTTTCTGTTTTTAAAGTTTAAACATTTATAAAATTTAAGGAGAAATGACAGTGTTAATTTGGAAGCACCCTAGAAGAAACGATGATCAAATATGAATGCTGAAAATATCTGGAATTGGCTCCGATTCAGGCGAGGCCTCTTGGAACAATGCATTTTGTTAAAAGTCTTTGAAATCATAAAATACGTTACAAATCAATGGTTTAAACGAGAATGGTATCTTTTATGGACTCTTTCTTACTTTCAGTTCGGAAATTTTGGTATCTAAGATATATTTTATAAAGCTTTTCAAAAAACAAAGCAGAAAGTCGGACAATGAACACCTAAATAATGAAATGTAAACTTACAGAAAAAAGCACGAACAAAGTTCATCCAACATTGTCTGTATGTGACACAAACAAAAATATTTTTTTTTGAAAAAATAGAAGGCGGTCATTCTACTTTCTACATACGTAGTATAGAGAAAAGTAGGCAAAGGAGAGAAATAATGATTTTCCGGAAAAAAAAATTCGTATTATAGTTCAGAGTTTCTGAAAAAGTTGATGATTCTTGTTCCTATATGTAGTAAATTACCTTCTCTAACACGTTTGTAGACACAATACACGTTTTGAAGTCCTTGATACCGAAAAATTGGTTTACAGCAAAACGTCTGTCCGCCTAAACAGTGTGCAAGAGTTTCAGCTAAGTGTATATTCCCCGCTAACACAAAATTGCTCCAAATTGTGATGAGTTTCTTTTTTTTTTTTTTTTTTTTTTTTTTTTGACAGAGTGAAGTAAGTTTAAAGAAATAGCGCAGGTTCAATGTCCACGCCTCCCTTCAACCACTGCATTTAAGAAAGACTTTGTTCATTAATGAAAACTGTTCCTTGAAGACAGATCTTGAAATAAAACCCACAATACATATTTCAAAACGTGGTTAGTTTCCGCGTTATTCTACGTGAAATGAAGACAAATTTTAAAAAACGATATATTAAAATTTAGGTTATTATCATAAAATAGCATTATGGTATTTATAAATTATCAGTGATTTTCATTCACTGTACAGTGATATTGTAGGACCTATAATAAAATGGTAGATGTTTCTGCCGAGTCCGAGTATTGGACTCGAGTATTAGAATATCAGTACACTGAAAGTCAGACTTCTTTGGAAGATTTCTCTGGAGTGAAAACTCATTGTCAGAAGATATTTCTATAGCGTTACTCTACGCCTAGGACATCACAATATGCATTACCGCCTGGAATATGTCGTCAAACAGTTTGATAAAAATGGAAGATTTCTGATGAATGCAGTGATTCATAAACAAACTAGTCGAATCAAAGAGAGATACTAGCCGCTCCGGTAGTCGAGATCGCTGAGGCAGTAGTATCGTAGTGATCTCAAACCGAAGGGTCGCTCAATCGAGTCCCGCCTCGAGCATGGTTGCATTTGTGTTCGTCCTTTCACCCCTTATCATCACCATTTCGTTTCATCTTCATAGTTACCATAACGTTAACTCCATGTATGGTCGCTTGTGACTTAGATGTTGATGCGACCTTAAATAACAAAAAAGGTACTCTAGTACGATGTTTTTAAATTTTCACATGAACATATATTTAATCTTAATTTCATACTCAAACTTAGAGAAGATATGAATCAACTACTACATTTAAACTCACACCTGGGATATGATCTTTCAGAACCTCGTGTTATAAAATAGCCTCAGGATAACTATAAAACTAAAGTCAGAACATTGCGTACTGTAATAAAATGTGAAATTAAATATAAAATTAAAAAAATCTACTGTTCGTAGCTTACTATCACATTCATTTAATTACAGTCTGATAAAAAATTCAAACGTGTCTTATTTCCCACAAGCCCAATATAGGTCTAGCCTCCAGGAGGAGGCGGAGTGCTAGAGGCCGCCAGGTGGCAGCTTCTGACGTCTCAGTCGGGCGGAGCGGGGCCCCTGCCGCCGCTCGCGTGACCTCATTGGTCACTCTATTGATTCGCGGCATAAAACGGTTCTGTGATACGAAACAGCTTTCGCGCACGAAAAACACTCTCTCCATCGCTCGGGCACACGTCCACGCTAGCGCCCACAGCTCCGCGACCCCGCGCAAGTGCTCTCTTACACACATATGTCCGCGCGCACCCACGCGCACACGCACCCACGCGTGCGCAACCAGCCCACATCCACGCGCCAACCCAAGCCCACGAAGCCACTCGTCCACGTCCACAAAACCTGTACACGCCCACATCCACGTCCATGTGTCCGCGCTACAAAATCCGTTGTTACGCAAAGTACGTGTAGCAACAAGGCGAAATGGGCTGTGGACTGAAAGAATCAACCAGAATGCAAAGAGACCGAAACCGGATTGTCTAAAGGTTCTCAAATCCAAGCGTAGTTGGTTGATATTTAATTGTAAATTTTGAGGATAACTGAATTAATAGTAACTGAAATGTAAACATAATTTTACGAGAAATTATCTTTAAATGTAACTAATAAATATGAAATAGGTACTATTTTGGAGAAAAGAAATATATATTTTCTTCCTGACAAGCTGTTGGCGCTGGAATGGATCAAGAAAAGAGACTGACGTGCCCAGCATATAAGGTCAGGTTGAGCACTAGTGTGTGTCAGCCAACAGTCACCTGAGTACCATCTATCGAAAAAATATTTTACACTGTATAACAATTCGAAGACACATATTTCAACTCGGACCATGACTGTAACAATAATTGTTACAGAGCTGTAAGTACTACCGCTTCAGTTCTTTCGCGATGAAGCATCACTCCGACGAAAATATGAGGAGTTTTGCGTAATTTTGCATGAAAGGTGAATCTTTTTTCAAAAAGGCTCCAAATATGTTTTATTTTTTCTCTCGTGTGCAGAAAATAATGGTAAAAACGTGGTGTTGGTCGATTTTCTTTGAACTCTCACAATGTTTGAAAGTTGCAAACAAAAAACAGTACATTGAAAAACTACAATATTGATGTTAGAGATTTTTTTGTTACTTGAAATTTGTTTTAAAAAATTAGTTATTTCAAAGTTTATGAGTAAGTTTTTAAAAATACAAATAGTTGAGCAAATTTGCAATTTCGAAAATTCCAAAATTACAAATTTGCCACCCATCTTTTGCTAGAATATTTCAGGAGCTATATAACCATATATAAGATATATATATATATATATATATATATATATATATATATATATATATATATATATCTTAAGGAGTTATTTAGGAGGTTATTTAATTTGTTATTTATGTACTAGTTTTTAGTAATTGAGTTTGTCAGTTACCAGCAGTTATTTAATACAATCTTTCACGTGGCGTTCCCACAACGCGACTGGGCAGTAGCCAAACATGGCAGTTTGAGAAGTTTGTCCGAGAATTTCATTGTTGGACGGCATGGATGTGATACCGATAGGATAATAAAGCTTTATTGACTTAAAGGTAATGTTACAAAGTCTCTTCATTCAATAAAATGGTATTGAACTGTATTAAAGTCGGGAAGAATATATATTGAGACCACTCTGTGTTTATAAGTTTCTCGATTGATCCGAGAAGACGAGCAACAAGAGGGTGGATAGCTTGTTGAGTTTCGGTCTACTCGAATGAAAGGTTTGACAAAAATACAATGAAAATAGCAATACAACTTCACACAAATTTTAGATTCGAACAGAATCTGATCACGCCAGTGTGTGTGAAGTGACAAGAGTTCTTATCAATCTTTCCTTCGCAAAACATTAAATACACTGTAAATGTTATAATACAAGTGAAAAAGTGAAGTGAAATGATAAGAGTTCTTATCAGTCTTTCACACAATATATAATTGCACAAAATGGTTTCAACCATTCCTTTAGATAATATTTCTTCAATGATGCATAATTTATAAAAGAAAAAAATACTCACTCTGAACTCACTACCCCGCGGGGTGGCGCGGCAATCGCGCGGGTATTTAAATCTCCTGGTGCCTGCGTCTCGTGAACGACACTATGATTGGTCGAAAAATTTATAGGAGAAGACATTAATGACTTCGTATGTACAGCTCCATGCATACATTCATAAGGCGATGTAATGAATGGCCTTCATTTCTGGATGTTTAGTTTATAGGCGATATTATTCTTGTTTGTCTGTAAATAGTGCTGCAAATATTGTACCAGTTGATATTTATTAATGTTTGTTTCTTTTGGAGAAATAATAAAGTGCAACGTTCCTAACATTGAAATAATTGCTGATATGTCTATAGGCCCTTAATTTAATTTTTTGATGGTTGAAGTGAGAGCAGAAATTGTAAAATTTCAATATTACGTAACCGTTGCCAATAAAGCGAGGAAGTATATGCTATTGTAGTACGTCTATACAACGAACTGTTAGTCTATGGTATATATATGAACTGTTAAATGGTATGTATTGTAATGGTCCAACGTTTCGAAACCAAAATCCCAGATGCAATGCAACCAAATTAAAATAAAAATTATAGCATGTGGGTTTAGGGAAAATTGAATATAATCATCCGATAGAGCAGAAATTATAGAACAAAATAAAACAAACGGCATTAAATTCGGTTGACGCCTTCGGAAGTTATAAACGGAAATATATTTGGAATTTTTAATAAAATGAACAGAATGTGGTCATTGTTGTGTTGGAAAATAAACATTACGAACGGGGTTTTTCAAGAATAATTACCAAACGCACGGACCGATTTGGTTGAAACGTTGGGAAAGAATAGAATAAAATACGGGGAAGACGACAAAATTAATATCAACTTTGTCGCATTTTCGGGAGCGAAGTAATTATAAAATATGTCGAAGTTGTGATGGAGTCAATAGTAGAAACAAGTGACGTTATGCTGAGAAGTTAAGGAAATCTTGCAGAACCAACAGAGCAAGCGTATATCAATTATTGGTGACAAAAAAGGTAGTAACAATGTAGGTTGATAGAAGAATTCAGAAGGAAGGCAGATGTGAGTGGAGATGTGTCGTGGACATGGTAATGAACGCTTCGTGTACGTGAAATCGGTGTGTCGTTAATTTTGTTTGGAAAGTGTAAAAATAGTTAACGAGAAGTACTGTCGAAAGACTTATAAATATTTTGGAATATTAAAAAAGGGAGCAAAATTTAAATTCATTGAATTCATGGTATATTTTAGTGGTAAAATTTCAAGCAATTACGGATAATCAATTACGTTATATTCTAGTGTAAGGAAATTTGGCGCGGTAAATATTTTTATTAGGGGATTTAGCTGAACCATATACATCAGTATAATTTAGACGATTATTTTCCAAGATAAATGGAAGTCAGCAAGAGAACTTTCTAGAAGTGACGTATTTGACGATACGCGAAAAATTGTTTCTGTTTTCGTGTTAAGTATTTTGCCGAGCAGTACGCCGCAAATATACAGAATTGATTAGTCGGTGACAGGCTAGCGGCTGGACTTTCACATTTATGTGAAATATAGTGGTTAACGAAGAGTGGTTTTCGGAGGCGACCGCGAGGAAGGATGGCCGGCGACCGAACATCGAGGAACATCGAACAGCGGACACCGGACATCTTCAGTACGAGAGATGAGCCGAAAAAAGGGAAGTGAAACGCATATGCATGTGTGTGTGTGTGGTGTCGGAATTCCTTGAAATGCTTCGTATCAAAACGCATTCCATAACAAAAACAATTTTTGTTGAAGATCAAGTTTTGTGAGTAGGAATAAAATAGAAATAGTTAAAGGAAAGTAGGGAATGCGCATTCGAGGGATGAATGAGATTTTGATACCGTTTGTATTAGTGTGTATGAATGATTTTTTTTGTTATTGTGTATTATTTTGTTGTTTTTTTTTTGTTTCTGTGTGTTGGTCATAGGGTATTATATGTTAACGTGGAAAGAAAGACGGTGAATCATTTCCGAAGAAATGAGAACAGAGTAAAATTATTAAAGCAAATAAATTATCGAACCAGAAATGCGGTTCGTTTTGGATCAATTGAGATGTTCGTAGTAATTTAACCTAGAACGCACAATCCAGTTACCTCACTGCGATTCCTATATAGGAACGCCAGCGTATCCACGGCAGTAGATAGTTAAAAAAAGGGATTTTTTTTGGGAAGGTTGGAAAAATTAAAAGAAGAAGAGAGAGGAGGAGGATTCATTACATAAATGGCGGCCCAACGGTGGGGAATCAAATGAGAAATAGTAGGTGAGATGATAGCAGATGAGAGAGAGGAAAGGGACATTACAGTATATTATGTTATTGCACAATTCATAAAGATCGTATATTTTAATTTACCTTCTAAAAAAAGACCAAGAAATTGATGATTTGTAATTTGATAAATTTCAAAATTTTGAACTGAAATGCTGGGGAGATACCTGGATGTGGGAAACCTCACAAGCGCCGCCGTGTACTTTGGCATCTGATCAACTGTTCCATCGGGGAACACCGCCATTTTAGTGCAACTAAAGAATGCACTACATTTAAAGAACTTGTAATCATAGCAAGTTGAGAACAGAATCGCTAATGTGGTCCATCAATCAAAATCTCTTACCAATCCTACTATCATCTCCAAATTTGAATGGCAAAATGTTGCGTGGAATTTATTGGCAGAAATGCCGGGGCACTAAACTCGGAAAACAAAAAACGTTTTTGGGTTAACCAAAATATTTGAGAAGTATTTGAACAAGATTGCTTCTAAGTAATTTTCAAGCATTATTAGTAATGCATTAAACTTTCTCGTGCGTTATCGTCTTCGAGCATGATTTTTCAGCTTAATAAAATATTTTGGCTTTATTAAGCAACGTAATTTCGCATCTTCCTATGAACGTTCTTACTTTTCGAAGTGCATTTGTTTCCGTTATGAGAGTTTACAAATTTCCCTCCGTTGTAAAGTTTCTCGTTTTGCCGCGTGGTCGCAGCACAGTCGCACGATTACATAAACGTATAATGCAAGAAATCACGTTACCAGAAGCAAATGCTCACTTATTATTACAATTTAAGGCGCAAAAATATAAATGTTAAAATAATTTCTTTTCAGATTTTATTCAAATTTGTTAATATAAAGTTAAGATACTTAATCTATCGTGAATCCTGTTATCGCGGTCGCGAATACGAATAAGTGCATAAATGTCCATATTCACGTGCGATAATCCTTGTCTAGGAGAGCAAAATGTCCAATGACCGTATGGGAGGGCATTGTTGCTGACACCTATACTGAAACTTTACCGCACCCCTCACTTCACGTGTCGAGTGCAATTTTTGAAGTCCCCTTACTTCATAGGGGATAAATAACCAAATAAACATAATTGAGTTTTACTTTCTGGTTCAATTTCAACGTGTGCGCGAGGCGTGTGCGTGCGCCACGTGTTAGCCAGCGGATTTGGTATGTAGAGCAAGTGCACAAGAGGGGGAGTCTTTCTTTAGATCAAAATTTCACATCTCTATATTTTATATTATTGAAATTGTTCATGTTGTCATTTAATACTTAGATTCAATTTTCAGTTTTACACAATGTTAATGAATTCTGATTAATCTGTTATTTGTAAATTGGATCATTTAATAAGAAAAAAAGGCTACATAAATAATTAGTGTCTTTTGTAAAATTTGTGTTAGCCTTCTCATATTTACATGCCTGTATTGTTTTAAATGTATTAAGGTTGTAAATTCTATGTATATTCATATCCGGTTCCTTGGTTTTGGTGTCACAATATAAAGTAAAATAATAATAATAATAATAATAATAATAATAATAATAATAATAATAATAGTAATAATAATAGTAATAATAATAATAGTAATAATAATAATAATAGTAATAATAATAATAATAATAATTATTATTATTATTATTATTATTATTCACGATTATTCCCATTTAAAGGGAGCGTTTGAACTTTAATTCTTTTATGATGATGGTTTGTGTTTTCTCTGGCCCATATTTTCTTCATGTGTTTACTGTGTTGTTTCTTCCGCTCTGCAGTCCATTTACATCCTGGCTTCTTCTTGCTTTCGGTTTCAAACGTGTTTTTTTATGGTGTTCCTGAATTCTTTTCTATTTTCTGCATCATTTATTGTAACGTGTGCTTGTCTGAGATCCTCCTCGACTTCTTTAATCCATTTTGTTTTTCCCCTGCCTGAGTTGGTGACTATGAGAATCCGTTTGATGACTATGAGAATTCTGTTTTCATTCATCCTATGAATATGTCCGTAGCACTGCATTCTTCTTTTTCTGAATGTGTCCGTAATCTTATCAGTGTGCTTATAAATTTCTAATGTGGGCCTCTTCATCCAAATCCCTTGCTCATGTACCGGTCCAAATTTTTTTCTGAGAAATTTTATTTTCTTGTTTCTCTATTTCTTTTATTTTTGATTGACCACCGATTTGTGTCATTTCAGCGGCATATAGTGCCTCAGGAAGTACGACAGTGTTATAATGTCTTAATTTTACGTTTTAATTAATAATGGATATGGACATTTTGTCGTAATAGTTCCATGTGAGTTTGTATGCTCTCTGCAATTTTCTTATTCTTTCCTCATTGGCCCTTAGGTTGATTCCTGATGGTTGGATGATTTCTCCTAGATATTTAAAATGCGGCACTTGTATGATTGTCCCGTAGGTTGTTTCGATAGGCAGTTTGTCTTGTGACACTCTTTCTATGTATTGTGTTTTCTCGTACGAAATTTGAGGACCAGTTTTATGTGCAATATCGTGTAATTTCTCTATGGCGTCTGTGGCCTCTTTTCTATTATTTGTGAGAATTGCGAGGTCATCCGCAAAGGCTAAGCATTTCACATGGAACCTATTCTATTATTATTATTATTATTATTATTATTATTATTATTATTATTATTATTATTATGTATATTTGCCACTGAATTCTAGAAGAAGAATTCTAGCACAGATAATGAAGTTACATTTTTGTCCAGAAGCAAAACAAGGGGCCATCTCAGCATTTGCTCAATGAATCAGGGGAACTGGACGAAAAACCTGATCGTGATGGGAGTCATTGACCGGAGGCTGCAGTACAATACTTGTTACAGGTTGTTTATACACATTTATACAGTCCAAATGGTAAATAATGCATTATGTATCATTGTTCAAATTAATGTTACTTTTCTTGTGATGCTCAGTATAGTCTCTAATTGTATAGAAACAGTTATGCAGCAGAAACGATTTCACTTGGGATTTAAACTTTTCTATTGAATTTAATCGATTAATGTCATCTGGCAAAATGTTGAAAAACAATGTACACGTATTGTATATGAATTTTTTCTAATGATCTGTTGATACTCTCACCTGATGAACATGATTTCTACGTCGAGTGCTATAGTAATAGACTTCGGCATTTTCTGAAAATATATTCCCGCCCTTAAGCAAGTCATTTTTGACAAAAACCA
Organism: Teleogryllus oceanicus; assembly: GCA_964035755.1. Lineage (NCBI taxonomy): Eukaryota > Metazoa > Arthropoda > Insecta > Orthoptera > Gryllidae > Teleogryllus > Teleogryllus oceanicus. The sequence continues at coordinate 90,518,235 of CAXIVR010000007.1, forward strand.
CTGATTAGTAAATCAACAGACCAGGTAATGGTAAAATTTCTTAATTAATGAAGGGAGGCTTACAAGAATCACGAGGTTGGGATTTGGTTATTATTCGTACAATTCGTTTTTGTAGTCTAAAAGTCTGGGAGCTATAAGATGTATTTCCCCAGAATATTATGCCATATCTCAGGCGGGAATGAATATTCGCGAAATATACACAACGAGTAGTATGAAGGCTGACTGAATTTGCAAGAATTCTGAACACGTAGCATAATGAACTTAATTTTGTGTTCAATTCATTTAAATGGACGTTCCATTTAAGGTTTGACTGAATTGAGAGACCTAAAAATTTTGTTGCCTTAACATCAGTCAATGGTACACCGTTCATTTTCACAATGGAGCACAGAATTGTTTATTTGAAATGGAAAACTGCCTTAAAACAGTTTTCTTTTCGTTTACTATTAATTTGTTATTTCGTAACCAATTTGAAACATCAGGTATTGTACTATTTACGGTTTCCTTATTGCAAATTCGTATCGACCGCAAAGAGAACCGTTCTTCCTTTTCGAATCGTCGAGGGCATATCGTTTACGTAAAGTAGGAACAGAATAGGGCCTAAAGTCGATCCTTGAGGAACTCCACGTGCAAAGGGCAAAGAGTCGGAAAGGTACGTACGTAATGTTCCATCAATCCAGTAAGGTATTTCCACTCTGAGATCGTTGTTTAAGGTACGAACATAACCAATCTAGAGCAATACCACGTATTCCATATTTATTTTTTTATTTTTTTTATTTTACGTTTTCTAAATCCATGTTGGCAGTCTGAAAGCGCGTCGTGTTTACTGAGAAAGGTTTCCATTCGTACGTAAAAAAGTCTCTCTAATATTTTTGAAAAAACTGGTAGAAGAGAAATGGGCCGATAATTTTGAATTTCATTAAAAATTTGAAAATTTGAAAAATGAATTTGACTCAAGCGCTTCAATTTTCGATGGCGTAGCGCTTTCAGCGACAATTGAAGGCAAAAATTGCCTACCCTGAAGTAGCTCCCGATCAATGTTTGTTTTATTTTTCATTTTTATTTTAGATTGTATTGTTTTAAAGGGCGTTGATTGGTTACATCGGGTTTGAACTATCACCCGTTGACTGGTGCGTCATTCGCTTTAAAGGAATACACAATATTTCTAAAGTGGAAACCTCGTTTACTTACGTGTTTGTTTACTTGACGCATTGGAGATTGCCCATCCATTTCGATTTTGTGTCGCAAATGCATGTAGAGCTCTATAAAGTGTGTCTTGATCATGAAGACTTAAGTCTTAATTAATTGACTCTGACAATATAATTTATTTGTTCGGTGGCAGACCGACTAGCGACATCTTGTGATTACTACTCGTGCAGAAAACCTACAGAGAGTGCAAACACGACTTTTGACATTATATACCCCTTAGTTTGTGTTCTTAAATCTTTGAATTCTTTCCACATGCAAATTATATAGTGTTACGACTTCAATATGGGGGCAGATCATTAGCTATATATATATATATATATATATATATATATATATATATATTGTGACATACCAATATGTGGGACCTTGTACTGCGTCACATTTATTGTAAATAGGGTGAATTGTAAGGATAGACATTTGTAAATATGGCGGCATAGCAACGGTAGACGAGTTGTCGTCAAGGTCAACAAACTACATTGCTTTGAATCACGGGGCGTGGCTAGTTGACAAAGTAAACTGTTTGAGGATTGGCCGAGAAAGCAATGACAGTCTGGGGCGCGGCTAGTTGAATGTGTAAGTAATTGGGTGGGAAGGAAATGAACGGAGTTTTAAGGGTTTTTAATTGAACATTTACTTTGGAGCGTATGATTGTCGGACTTAGCATACTGATGGAAAGTGCGGAAATTGTAACTAGGAAATATTTCGAGTGCAGTAACTAGAATTGTGAACTTAGGTGAATTTGTCGGCAACAGGACCGGGAATATTTGATGCAGATAATAGTTTGCTGAACTTTAATATTTTAAGTATATGAGTAGAAAGAACTGGGAACGTTTAAAAGGAAAATTAAGTAAGTCTTTTGAACTTATGAGGCGGTGAGAATCAGTGACTTGAAAACACTTGTGCCAGAACGGAAGAAAAGAAGATGGTATTTGGACCTGGAGCCATCGACACCGGGAAAGTTTGAAAATGGTCCTACGCGGCGACATCGGTCAATAGCATGTGAAGACGGGTACTGCAATATGAGGTTTGAGACCGGTCATGACCAAAAGTTTCATATTGTTAACAAGGAACATTGAATAAACTTACAAATTTCTGTGAATAGAAAAGATGATTTTTATTTAGCCAATTCCAGCAAATGAGTAGCTAGAAATGTATATTTGCTTTTCAGATTCCTCGGCCACTCTGTACAGATGGCAGATCGAATAATCGGCTATTAGGAGGCAATAGCGATTATTTCTTATAAGACCCATCGACCCAGTTAGCCGGATATTAATTTAATGGAAATAGCAGTTGAAGAGTAATTTTAATAATTGAATTAACGTAATATTTTCCTGGCGCCCATATTCTTTTATCAATTTGGAACGGATTACGTTGAATTAATATTAGAAGGGCAGAGGAAATATTAAATTTAAAAAAATAAATCAGTTTGTTTTAATATATATATATATATATATATATATATATATATATATATATATATATATATATATATATATAACCAGACCATAACTATATATATACTAAACTATTTCAGTATAAAGTTTAAGTCATTTTTGTTTGAAAGACATTTTGTGGCATAAATATGTTTCTTCATAGAGATTTTGTTTCTCCTAAAATTACATATTTCTCTCTTTTCCAATGCTGCTTTGAATGAATATTTAAGGTCCATGTTCAATTGAAGCTAACGTTTACAGAATTTAAGCTTTCAGACAGTTAATCCGATGTAAGTCCACCCCAAGTTCTGGTTTCCGTAAGGAATAGATAATCGTCGTCATCAGTCAGTAGCACAACAGTTCCAAGACTTCGATTTTTCTCTTCATTGCTCTCTCTAATTTGCAGAGAAACACAAGCTATCATCCTAAACACGTTCTTTCATCATTCTTCAAAAAGAACTCTTAGAAGAAGTCTTTAATGACATTGAGAAACATTGAATATATTGTATGAAGTACATTCCCTTTACCAAGTAGCCTGTAGTATTAAAAAGGATTGCTGTGCATGCAAACTTCCTTCACCTCTTCGACGTTCCAATACTATAGAAAAGTCTTCCCTCATTTTGGTAAGAATTTGCAAAGCATGTTACTCACTCATGAGTAAAGCTTACTTTGACTCCGAACAATAGTCTCTTAATAAATCACACAAAAAGCTTCCAGGACAAAGAATTCCAATCCACAAAAGCAGTTTTACGGTGTTGTGCAGACGTCGATTTTATTATTAAAATGCTTTTTGATTTGATTACAAAGATTAAAGGAAAATACGTGAAATTCTTTCTTTCCATATACAATTCAGCACACTACGTTTATTTTGGAATGCGGTGAAAAGGATGAAGAAAGAAAAACGAGAATATTTTTTCTTCTCTCCGTTCGAGCATTTGTCTCTTTCTTCGCGTGTTTGCTGGGGATCCGTCATAGAAACACGAGAATAAGCAGATGTCTGAGGTCTTCAAATTTTCGTCTGAACGCTCGACAATAAGGATTTGCTGATGAGGTTTGAGATGAGGAGATCCGGAAACGCTGGTGAACTGAGTAGGCGATCTGTTATAAAACGTTGGGATGGTTTCTCGCAGCTTTGCGAGACGTGGTAAATGTGGAAAAATGGAGATGTGAGAAAAGCGTTGTTGAGTTTATTGCGAGGAAATTCTGATATTCAAGAACGTTAACTGTTTCTCACATTCTCTTTCGAATATTCAGAAGTGAGGTATCAACATTTTATGGTATCTTTGATATTGTAAGTAAAAGGCACAACTTCTACCACACGTAAATATTAAATACGAGTACAACACAGCGGTATCATTGGTATCTTTATAGTAGATTGCCTTTCATAAATTAAAGGGCATTTTTGGTATTGAGATCAGTAAACAACGAGAATGATTTACACAACATTTTCTCCTTAAAGGAAAAACCTACTAGCTACTGATAATTAGAATAGCAAGTGTGGGCATAGGCATATAACAATACGGACATTCGAACATAAATGTTTTTTTTCGTGTCCAGGCGCGGTAAGAACACATAAAAAATGCATTGGATTACAGTGATGTGCACAAAACGTTCATTTGTAAGTATGCCCGTCTTAAATTACTCTGTTTTTAATCGTATCGTTCTTTACGTGGATTTTCAAATTTACCCTGCAGGAATTCTTGCTTCGAAAATTCTTGGAGTTACGGAAGTTGTTTCATTTATAGAAGCAAATTTTACTTAAGTTAACACGAAAAAGTAAACGATCAAAATGAAAAAATAAAAAAATAAAAAAAAACTTATTATAAAAAACAGAAAAGAATCCGTAAAAATGTTAGAAATATTGAACTTTTTGAAGTCAATTGAAAAGTATAAATATTAATTGAATATATGAGCAGTTTTGTAATAAAAGTTATACGCTAGTAGTTTTGTTTGGGTTTTCGCTAAAGTTCTCTGTGTAAAGTGTATTTTATGCATGTATTTTCACTTCTTTGATCACATGTATCACATTACTGACTAGATATATAGTTAAAGTAGATAAGCTTTTCACAGTGAATGATTATTTTAGTAAATCATTTGAGTCCTACGACAACGGAAAGGTTTATAAAAAAGAAGTTAATTGAAATTAGAACAAATTTCCGCTAGTGACTTATGAAATTTAAAAAAATGCGCGTACTTACATCCTTCCCCATAATTCAAATGACAAATTAGAAAATGGTCAGTGGTAATGCTGAAGATAAATCAGTTATCCAAAATCATACAATAATGAATATGTTATGCTATGGTATGGGGAAAAGTGAAGGCTTATCAAATTTCTGCGCTTCAGTTCTTATGAGACTCATTGGCTGAACAACAAAGTACCACAGCCTTAGAAGTTTCTTTGGGCATTAGTTACACTGGTTGTGCCTACCTTCTTCCTTAGTAATTTAATATCTCCTTCATTACAAATGCTTCTTACGTAGTTGTAGTCCGTAAGCATCAACGAAGAAACGAGAGAAGTAAAATGCCTACACTACGACTGGAGGGGCGAAAGTGGTACTGAACATTCTCAAAAAGCAGGATAAATATTTTGACAATAATGGTCATTATCAAAGAAATTATGATTGACTTTTTAAATATCTCTTCAAAATTGTCTCCATTTAATGAAAAAATTTGCAAATATATGCAAAAACTACTCATATATTTAAATAATATGCATGACCTTATTTAACACCCAATTTTGAAGAACAAATTCATTGAGGAAAATTCTATCAATATTGTAGGTGTAACGTCGAAAAAATTAACTTTTTCAATTTCCAATAATTCAGAGATTTCAACGAAGATGAGATCCGCTGTATTTTTATATGCGTACTTTGCTCTATCCGCCATGAAATGTTTGCAGCCATTTTTGAGAAATTTTTGAAAATGTTGAGACCTTATGTACATTACCCCCAAAAATAATACATAAAAAAACTAGCAAAGCCTCGAGTTTTGCCAGATCTATCGGGGAATTTCACTTTTGAAGAATTTCGTGTGAATAGCGAAAGCAGATTTAGTTGATGGTGTTGCCAAGATTCGGAGAGACAGAGAGAGGGAGACAGAAAGAGGGAGACATACGAGATGGAGTACTTTGACGCCAGATTCCAAATTCCAGCGAGGAAGGAGCATCGCTATGTCCCCATCGAGATATATCGGGCACTGCACTTGCGCAAATAATTACCATAATAGTCGCCACACCCGAAAACACTCATTAATCAATCATATTAAATTAATAGAATTTCCCATCAATTTAAAATCTTGCATTGCACTTCCTCTGTTTTCTTGCGTTTATTTTTCCCACCGGAAGAGGTGTAGAACTGCAGTGCCTCAGACCGGGAAGTCCTAGGTTCAAGTCCCGACAGTGGCAAGATTTTCCACATTAGTTTCTCAGCTAGGCCGAATTTCATCGTTGTCTGAAGGAGAATTCTCCAGGGCGACTGCTCTGATCGGTAGTTTTCCATAGTTTATCCGACCAACATCAGGCAAATGCCGGAACAGTACCGTAACAAACGGGGCCCGGACCGCGCGCTATCTTTCCTTCCTGTTCCTTGTTCTAACCTCATACCTTACACACACATTTACAGTAACATGCACTACACTACCATACACGCTGGGAGACTGGTCGGAGACTTCGAGCTTGTCCCTACTAGAGCGCTGCCCCACTGGTGGGAGAGTCCTGGTTGGGGCAAGCGCCGCTAGCCGCCTCAGCGTCGGATCCCGCCATCTAGCGGGGGAAGATCACCGCCACCTCCCTATGAAAAACCTGTACTACACTTACAGGACTAATGACCTCAGTAGTTGACGCGCTCGCCAACGCTCAACCGCCGTTATATCTCGTGTGCTCTGCATTTCACGCCCTTCGGCGGCGCACAACACGGGCCGGTGACCTTCGGGTCCCTGGAGCCCCCAGCGGCAAGCGGCACTCGTGGTGCTTTTGGCGTGCCTTCCACGGGGGGGGGACGAGCGATGCGCCCCAAGGGAGTGGTGGGTCGGCTGGAGACAGATGGTGCTCTGTGGAGGCGAGAGCGAGCGGTGGAGTGGTGGGTTGGTGGTAGCGGATAGATGACGAGAAATGGGTTGTCTGGGAGGTCGGATGACAGGCACGCGGGGGAAGATGGAAGTTGGGAAGCAAAAAGGGCGGTGTCGAGTTGTGGTGGGAAAGTGGAGGTAAGAGGTGAGCGAATAAACAGACGGAGGGTGGTCGGAAATGAAGTAGGAGGGGATATATGGGTAGACGGGAGATTGCTAGTGTTGAGCTAACAGGCTTATATAGGGTTGCGGAGGTATATTGGGCATTGAGTAGACGCATATGGTATTGGATGCACGAAGGAGAACACGTGGTAGCAATGTAGTGCAAGGTGAGGAGTGTGATGAAGGTGGGAAGATGGAGAAGGACAGACGGGAGGTTGACGTAGTGAAGGGAAACACCTGGGCAGTTCGAGGGGTGGGGAAATATGTGGGAGATCAGAGAATGGAGGTGATGGCGAGGTCTTCGGATGACGGAATAGGTGGATTATAAGGGGAGATTGACTGAAATTTGATGGGCATTGTGTCGGTGAGGTGGTATGTAGGTGCAGGGATCATGTGTGACTCGGGATAGGAAAGTTACTGGCAAGCACATGGGATTGGTTGGTTGGATTGATTGTTACCGTTTCCGTGCGAATCAACTGCTAAGGCCATTAGTCCCGTAAGTGTAGCACATGATCTTCCTCTCTGGATGGCGAGATCCGGCGCTGACCAATCGCCGACTAGAGGGATTGTACCCAACCAGGTATCTCCCACCAGCGGGGTACCGTTCCAGCCGCGACGATCTCTAAGCTTCCGAATGGTCTCACAGCGTGTAGTGCATGTTACTGTGTGTGCAAATAAAGAGTGAGGATAGGACAAGGAAGAGGTAGGGAAGACCGGGGTCCGTTTGTTAGGGCACTGCTCCGGCATTCGCCTGGTGTTGGTCAGAGAAACCACGGAAAACTACCGATCGGAGTAGCCGGCCGCTAGAATGCTCCCTCAGATAGCAACAGATTTCGTTCTAGCTGACAAGCTAGTATCGAAATTCCTGTCGCCGTCGGGACTCGAACCTAGGATCTCCCGGACAGAGGCGCTGCAGTGACATCAGTTGATGTTCACGAACACATTGGATGGCGCGTCGCAGGGGAGGGGGAGTGGGCGGGGAGAGGGTGAGAGGCGTGACGAGCCGGGCTAGAGAAGACGTCGACTGCTCATCAGAGAGCGGCATCCAATTCGGACGCAATATGGCCGTCGTGATGGATGTCCATAACCCGGGCCTTTCCATCACCCCCGCGACGCCAGCTGCTGCGCCGCCGCCGGCCCCCGCGCCGCGATGGAGTACCTGCCGCCGACACAGCCCCGCCCTGGGCCCTGGCCCTGGCGCTGGCCCGGCCCGTCCTCCTTGACAGCCATCCACCTCCCGGCGCTGCGTCCATCAAGGTCCCCGTCTCGCCCTCCCTCCACTTGCTTCGTGCCTCCAGCAGAGTCATTTATTTGTATCAATACACAATAGTCGCTAGACTTATTTTAAAGTTTATGATTTACAGGATTCCCAAAACTAATCAGAAATTTTTTTTAAATTAAATATGTAAAAAAAAACACATTGCAGGTTCAGTTTGTAATGTGGTACATTTATCACAATATTATGTGAAATGGCAATGCGCATTCACATCAAACAAAATTCATATGACAGAAACATTTGCTTGAAATAGGAGTTTCTATGATAGTACATGGGAATATTTTCGTATAGTGCATTGAATATACCTTTTAACCAATCTCTGTCAGTGATTTTCCTCTAATATGCACAGTATACACACACACACACACACACACACACACACACACCGCGCGCGCATACATAACACAACATACAAACACACCCAGTGTTATACACCTCCAATGTCACTGATTTACGTCATTGATATTTATATCGATGAGTTTCAAAACCAAACCAAAACTTTGCAGTGTCCTCACGGACATTCTATTTATCTGATTTACGGAATTTACACATGGAACGATGTTTCTGTCTTGCATCTTCTATTTTCTCACAAAAAAGCGAAAACGCAAAAGAGAGTGACGTACGGGATTTTAAAAAAACAGATTCATTTCTCTTTATTGTATTTTCTATTTTTTTAGCCCAATCAAAATGCTTGTAATAATATGTATCGTATCGCAGTTATGTATCAGCATTAGTAGTCTTCGATCACGATTTCGTTCTAAATTCACATTTCCTATTGTGACATGTTTGAAAATATATGTTGCTATTGTAAATAACTACAATCTAATCTAAAGTTTTTTCTAACTTGTCCTGCTACGTTTAGAACTGTGGGTGGAACTTCAAAATTAGAGCATTCTAACAACTGTCGCCATTCCATCGACCCCTAAAACCTTTGTATTTGAAAATATTAATATTTATTTACTTTTGCTCGAGAATTCTAGCCGTTGTATCTAATAGAGAGATAATTAAACTACCCATCCATTATGTCTAAGCATTTCGTTTCGACATGTCTCTATTTTTACTTGTTGCTTCCTCATTCGTTGTACAGACGACTCTGGTTATAGTGAACTTCTGGGGACTAACATGTTTGGTTCATCATATCAGAGGTTCACTACATCCGATGATGTCAAAATTCAATGGAATTTTTCAATAATACTTCATTTTATTAATATACAGCAAAATTCATTAACAACACCAACTGCAAATTTCAATATTTTTATTTGTACTAAAAAATCAATTATTTTCAATTGTGTGCTTCCTCCATTTTCCATTAGATCCTTCTCCAGAGGTCGTACTCTCTACATACTTGATTCTGTATGGTCCTCCGTCTCTAAGTATGCTAATGCAGTCTTGGCACTTTTCAATGCCTCTTCTACTGTAGGAACACCATCCCACTCTCCGAAGGCCGTTTCAATCGCATAACAACATACGAGATACAATTAATTTCCAGGAATTACTTCCTACGTTCACTACTACGGAGGTTCAGGTTCCTATAACCGAACCTTTTTATGCTCATTTGTAACGCAAGTGAAACGGTACCAGTGAGTTCACTATAATCGAGGGTTCACTATTTACGAGTTCACCCTAACCGCAGTCAACTGCATTCAGTTCTCCCACCTCCTGACATATTTCTGAAATCGTCTGCTTCTCGTTCACGCTTTCTTCCGAAATGTATCACCATACGTCGCTCTCGCTAAGCATTCCTGAGCCTGCAATCTACACTATTCTGGCATTCCTTCTCCTCTTGCCGCTTACCCCTCTCCAGCTACCATTCTTAATACCTTATACTATTGCTACTAACCACTACTCTTCCAAGCATCGGCGTCCACTAAATTCAGACCGTGTTTCGACAGCCGCTGAGCTTCCCACTACAATTCCAAACCATCGTTCCCTTCCCATCACATCCCCTCTTCCCGCCCTGCCCAGCGCTTCCAGCCTTCCCCGCCTCACGTTTTATCATTCATCGGTGGTTCCGCGTTGCCCGTCGCTGTTCGTTACAGCGCAATTTACGAGCGCCATATTGCCTTCCATTTTGTTCCGATAGCGACAGCGTCCTTTTTAAATTGTATTTCTCTCCCCCCCTTTCCATCTCCCCCCCGCTCGATCGAAAGCGTCGTTTTGCATCTCGTTTCAGCTCGCTGAGTAGCTGCGGCGAACATGCAGAGGAGATTCACTTTGTTGCTGAACAAAAATTGCACAATCAACAGAGCAGCCTTCAGCGAAGGGACAATGTCCCAGAGCGTTGTCTGGAGTTGAATGGGAATGTATGTACAAAGCGTATGCACGGAGACGCCAACGTAGACTTTTGGGTTTACATGAAAGTGAATAAAAATTGTCTTGAGCAGAAAGTTACACAACATACAGGCTTAAAATGAATAACTGAATTATTTATTTTAGAACAAAATATGCAAATGAGAAAATTTTTTGAAGTAGACATAAAAAAAATACTTACTAAAGACAAGTGGAAAATGGAAAATTTTCTTCAAGAATGTATAATTATTTATTGTACCAATATTTATATCTCTCATCAATTGTTATGTACCAAATTTTCACAATATTCGTATTCTAGACAATATACACACACACACACACACACTTGTACAATAATGCGCTAAGGGAAACATTTCATGTTAACTGAAAGCGCACATATTTATCCAGAAACTATTTTTATTACACAAGAAATTAACAAATGACTGACTATTTTAAAGTTAATCAACTATAAATGAAAACTGTAATGTGCAAATGAAAGTAGAGAAGCAAATTTTCCTTATTCTACCAAGTAGTGATTTTCTTTTGTCATTTTTGGGCTGCGTTGGATTTGCATGTACTCTTTACTTTTACTTTCCATTCATCATTTGCCTGAATGTTAAAGTGAGATCCCCTCTATAAAGAACAAAAGGAAGTAAGCGTAACTAAATAAAGAAATCATGTCTTAATTTTAGTTACGAATTGGGAAAAGAAGAAATTCATAATAAACCAAAGCAGATGCCTTGTAATACCATCTTGTTTTTTATGGCCTTTTTTTCCAAGTAAAGAAAGTAGAATGGAGATTGGGAAATAAATTACATTATCTTACGCACAAATATTAAGAAATGATTAATTTCTCAATTGTAAATTTTATTTTCTAATTTGTAAGGAATAAAAAATTAAGACAAAGGGCTAAATTCTTCCGAAAATGAATGGCTAGTACTACGGTATGCACTAGTGGAGCTACTCAGAATTATCACTGAAAGAAAATATTAATTTAATAAAAATGCAGCCAACTTCAATTAACACAATTTATTAACAAAAAATGCACTAATAATAATAAACAATTTAAACACCAGATCAAATTAAAAACCAGCAAAAAAATCTAAAACGTAAGATGATTTAAATCAATTTTACTCCAATAAATTGCCTCTATATTGAAATCTGAAACATCCGCCAAAAGACAACAATTATGACTGCATTTTCATTACGCAATACGAACATCTTAAACATACTTTGTTTGGCAAGATGTCTTTTATAATTGCATACTTGTTCTGTCACTGTGTAAGGAAAATATTGCTCTGCAATTCGTCAGACCTAACGTATCAAAGTAATTCGTCCAACCCGAGGTAACAGAGTAAAATGAACGAAGCACAGACATAAAAGGAATTGCGAAGTATCCAGTACATGAAAGAGGAAAGATTGAGAGTATTCGACTACGTGACAAGTTTCTTTATTCCACACAAGCAACATCCAAAGCGTCGGCCTGTATTCCGCCCGCGCAGTTGCGGGTCTGGAGCGAAGGCGGAATCGTGAAGCCGCGCCCGGACGAGGCGTCGCGGCCATCTGTGCCGGAAAACCATCCCGCGGGGCCGAGTGAGCGACGACGCCGGACCGAGGCACATCCTCGCGAGGTGATGAATTTCTCATCGGATTGCCCGGCGCCCCGCCCGGGGGCCACGCCTCGCGCAGCAATTCCCTCAAATGGCGGCGGCACCGCGGCCCAACACAGGAGGGGGCGGGGCGAGCAGAGTGGGAGGCGGAAAGGAGTGGGGGTGGATTGTGGAGGGGCAGGGATGGCTGGAGCAAGATGGGTGGTTGTTAGTGATTTCGGCAGCGTCAACTACCTTGGTTATTAATTCTGTACGTGTAGTGCATGTTATGTCCCCCCGGAAGGTGGCGGTGATCTTCCCCCACTGGATGGCGAGGTCCGGTGCCGACCTACCGTCCGCTAGCGGGATTTCCCCCAACCAAATATATCCCACCAGCGGGGCACCGGCGCAAATTCTAAGCTTCCGACCGGTCCCTCAGCATGGGTAGTAGTGTACGTGTGTGAGTAAGTGAGGGGTGCGGGTAGAACAAGGAAGAGGAAGGAAACGACGTGCGCGGTCCGTGGCCCGTTTGTTGGGGTACTGCTCCGGCATTTGCCTGGTGTTGATCGGAGAAACCACGGAAAACTATGGGGAAAAGAAGTGACGATGTGAGGTGGTATTGTCAATAATCGTACAGTGTAAAAAGGTTCAGCGCAGTGGAAGAAGACAAAGGAAAGGTAAGAGAATGAAGAAGGAAAGGAGGGAGATATCAAAGTGACGCAAGGGTCAGCACAATGAAAAAAAATGCGAGTAAGTGAACTTGGTGGGAAAACGTTGAAAGGGACGATGTTAGAAATTAGTGAAACAAATATCATAAAAGCGGGTAAAAGTGAATCATGAAAGATTCGGCACGAGATAAAAACAATAACATTCAAACAAAAAGTTTGTGAAGGGTTAAAAACTCAGCGAAAAGTGAACAAAAGAAATGAACAGAAGGAGGCAGAAGGCGGCACGCATCCTAGGAGGATGCGTCGGAGAGCCAAGGCAGACGGATGAAGTTGATGAAGCAAAGGCACGTCAAGGAATAGTGGGTTGCAAGGAAGAAAAGACGGAGGGTCGGGAGGCGTTTCGGGGCGGCCCACGTACCGCATTACTCCGGCGGCCGCTGAGAAACGGCCGCGACACGGGTGGCTTCTCATAACGGCCACGCCCCCTTCGCGCCGCCTCACCCGCGGGAAGATTGCAGGGGTGTCCCGCAAGGACGCAGCGGTTGAGATACCTCAGCGCATCAATTGATGTCGCTCCAGTGCCTCTGGATCGACGGTGGCAGGATTTTCAAAACCGGCTACATATCTAGATCAAATTCAGCTGGTGTCTGGAGGAGAATTCTAGCAGCCTGCTACTCTGATCGGTAGTTTTCCGTGGTTTCTCCGATTAACACGAGGCGAATACTGGAGTAGTACCCCAACAAACGGACGACGGACCGCGGTGCGCGATCATTCCTTCCTCTTCCTTGCCCAATCCACACCCTCACATGTACACTCTTACACTTGCATGCTTTCCTCTACCACACATGCCGGGAGATCAGTCGGAAGCTTGCAGAACGTCCCGGGTGGGGCGGTGTCCCGTTGGTGAGAGATACTTAGTTGAGGGAAAAGCCCACAAGCCGACGGTTAGGATGGCACTGGATCTCGCCATTCAGCGGGGGCACATCACCGTCACTTCTCGCGATAAAATCAAGCACTACACTTACGGGGAAATATGTCAGCAGATGGCGTGCGCGGAATCACTAATAATGGATCCAACCGCCGCTCAAAGGAGCGAGCGTCTGCACCATCGCCCTTCTTGCACGGAAGAACGTGCAGCCCCGTTTCGCATGCGCTCAGAGAACTTCAAGTTTGCTTTGGTTTGTTTTTTCGTGTTTCCGGGCGCGTCAACTGCTTTGGTCATTATTCCCGTTAGTGTAGTGCATGTTTTTTTTCTCGGGCGATGGCAGTGATCTTCCCCCGCTGGATGGCGAGATCCGGCGACGACCTATCGTCGGCTAGTGGGGTTTGCCCCTAACCAGGACTCTCCCACCAGCGGGGCACCGCCCCTGCTGGAATAAGCTCTAAGCTCCCGTCCGGTCTCCCGGAATATGTGGTAGTGTAGTGCATTTTAGTGTAAGTGTGTGTGTGTAAGGGGGAGAGCATAGGACAAGGAAGAGGAAGGAAAGATCGCGCGCGGCCCGTGGTCCGTTTGTTAGGTTACTGCTCCGGCATTCGCCTGGTGTTGATCGGAGAAATCACGGAAAACTACCGATCAGAGCAGCCGGCCGCTAGAATTCTCCTCCAGACAGCGACTGAATTCAACCTAGCTGAAAAGCTAGTGTCGAAAATCATGCCGCCGTCAAGACTCGAACCTAGAACCGCCCGGTCAGAGGTGCTGCAGCAGTTGATGCACTGAGCTACCGCTCCCGGTAGAGAGTTTCAATGTGGAGATGGTATGCCCGGGCCGCAATGGGTACTCACTGTGTTTCAAGAATAATGCGAGTTTCACTTCAGTAATTAGTCTTACAAAAAGGCAGACATGAAGCTACTGAATTTTCAAGCCTCTATACAAAACGACGGGTCTTCATTTCCGTTCTGTTAGGTATCAATGTTGTTTGAAGACGTTTATCATGACACAGCAAGATATTATGTTAAAAACGCCATTTCTAAAATGTTAATGGTATCTCAAAGTCTAAACCAAACTATAGCCCTCAATGTGAATACTCTCTATTTCAGAAAAAAAATCTTGGAGATACAGCCTTTCGTAATAATTCTCTTCACGTTAGACGATGCGACGGTTTCAATATTGTATGGATCAAATCAGTAATTAGTACAGTTACAGGTTATTTCGTTTCACTCTTATTCTTTTTAAGCATACTCTATGGACAACCCGTGCTGTAGTGGCTACACCGTTCATATTCAATGTACTTGGGTTCGAATGTTTGTGGGTTCATAACAATTTTAGCAAAATAAAGCGAGTTTACGGCGTGATTTCTCAAGGATTCCTGTTCCCACTCTCTCCCATTCAACTATTGCTCCATTTCCATTCAAATAATATCACAACTACCGATCTAAACAATTTAATCTCAGGAAGGACTGAGAAACCTAGTGTTTGAAAATAGTAATAAAGTTATCCCCATACACTGATGAATCTCTTGGTACGAGTGGTAACTGAATTCGAATTCTAAGTTCCATTCACCCCTTGTTTGCTCTAGTGATGATGAAGACAATTTTTGACAAAATGACAAAATGAGAAAACACTTTTCACCACTTTCTTCCTCCTCCAGCATACTTTTTCGATGATTTAACTATCACATCTAGGAAAAATGTAAAAATTCTGTAGTTCTCAACAGTAAGGTCAGGAAAATATAAAATGCAATGTGCAAAACAAACGTGAAAGACAAACAATTAAATGACTATTAGTCCCTACTATTAACACACACACACACACCCTTTATTAGATAATGTAATTACTATTTTTACATTTGTATTAGATCTGAAGATGAGTGTTAGGAAATTGAAAATGATTATCATCTAAAAACCTTGATAAAGACCACACTTTTATTTTTACTTCTAGATAAATCAAATGTCACGTCCTGTCTTCTTCCAACACACCATCACTATCTGCAAATTCAACTCAGTGTTTTAGCCTCCTGAACGAAATCTAGTTGTGAACTTACTTTTACAACCAGTTTTACAATTACTTCTATCTCACCCAGTCTCCCAATCACCACTTTCCACAAATGCAATCATCACCTCCACCACCAACCCCTCCGCCGCACCAATATCTCAACAGCACCATCCCACTTATTATCATCGCGCCACAATTCTCTTCGCCTTACCCGAGCAGTCGCAGCCCTCTCATCCAGAATGACCGCCGCCGGTGACCCCCTGGCACTGTCGTCTTTTCGGGGGAGGCGCATCCAAGTCCAATTGAATACCGGCGGTCCGAGCCCTTTACTGCACCGCGTCGTTCTCATCCGTGCCTGGCGTCGCCGTCGACTCCAACGCGCAAGCCTGTCCCACGCCCTCCATTCCGCCCACAAACGCCACGCCTCGTCCCGCACAACCCCCGCCTCACTGTCGTCTCCTGTCCTGGCCCGTCTTGCCCTACTCGCCCTGCCCCGCGCCGGCCGCTCCAAGCCTTCGCCGTCTCGTCTCAACACAACTGCCTCCGTCCCGCGCCCATCCCTCCCCCCCCCCCACCCCCCCCCCCCCTTTTCCCCCTCAAGCGCCTGCCCGCCCCCCCCTTTCCTTCCCTGGGACATTCTGTTTCACTCCTCCCCGTGCCGTCCTGTTTCGTCCAACTTCCCCTGTCCTGCCTTTCCCAACTCAGCCCACCCAACCGGCTCGGATAGTCTTGCCCTGTCCCGCCTCGTCCCCTTCCCGCCCCCGCCAACCTTTCCCGTGCCTGCAGCTTCTCCTCCCTCTGCACCGTTCCGCTCAGCATCCCTCACTCCGCCACGTCCCACCTACGCCGTCTACCAACTGCCCCAACCCTCCTCCTCCCGGATCGCCACGTTCTGTTTCGCCACTCTCCGTTTCGCTCTGTCCGGCACCGCTTCGTCTTCAGCCTACGCTCGCATGGCACTGCCCTTCCCGACATAAGCCGTCCCGCCCCGTCCCGCCCCGTCCCGCCCCGTCCCGTCCCGCCCCGTCCCGCCCCGTCCCGTCCCGCCCCGTCCGCCCCGTCCCGCCCCGTCCGCCCGTCTCGCCCCGCCCGTCCGCCCCGTCCGCCCGCCCCGCCCCGCCCGTCCCGCCCGTCCGCCCCGTCCGCCCGTCCGCCCTGTCCGCCCGTCCTGTCCGCCCTGTCCGCCCCGTCCGCCCTGTCCGCCCGTCCGCCCGTCCGCCCGTCCCGCCCGTCCCGCCCTGTCCGCCCTGTCCCGCCCGTCCCGCCCGTCCGCCCTGTCCGCCCGTCCGCCCGTCCGCCCGTCCCCCCGTCCGCCCGTCCCGCCCGTCCGCCCCGTCCGTCCCCCCGCCCGCCCGTCCGCCCGTCCGCCCGTCCGCCCGTCCCGCCCCGTCCGCCCCTGTCCGCCCCGTCCGCCCCGTCCCGCCCGTCCCGCCCGTCCGCCCGTCCTGCCCCGTCCCGCCCGTCCCGCCCTGTCCGCCCCGTCCGCCCGTCCGCCCCGTCCGCCCGTCCCGCCCGTCCGCCCCGTCCCGCCCCGTCCCGCCCCGTCCCCCCGTCCGCCCCGTCCGCCCCGTCCCCGTCCGCCCCCCCCTCCGGCCCCCCCCTTCCCCCCCCCCCCCCTCTTCCTCTCATCGCCGACCCCATCATCCCCACCTCTCACAGCGGGGCACCGCACCTCACTACGCTCGCACGGCTCTACAAGCCACACTGCCCCCACCCTGCCCCGCTGGTCACCGGCGCCTCCCGCGTAACTTTGCCTCGGCCGGGAAATGAAATTCTTGGCGCCCCCCGCCGCGCCTCCGCAGATTCGTCAGCTCTTTCCTCGCCGCCTCGCCCACCGCTCGCGCTACCCGCCAGCCGTCCCGTCCATGGGCGGTCAGGACGCTGCAGCCGTCGTCGGCGCCGCGGAACAGAGGCATTGAAGCTCTCCACTAGGGATTCCTGATCTTCTTCTGTCATCGACCCGTATTAAAAGAAAGGTTTGCTGTATCAACCGCCTTGATTGGTTGGTTGGTTCTGATTCCGAGCACGTCAACTAACGAGGTGGTTGTCTTTGGAATATATATATGGAATAATATATATATAGTGAACCTTTCATCGGGAGGTGGCGGTGATTTTGCCCCGCTGGATAACCAGATTTGGCGCTGACCTACCAATTGCTAGCGGGGTTTCCCGCTACTCATCAAGGTATCCACCAGCGGAGCACCGCCCTAGCCGTGACAAGCTCTAAGCTCCCGGCCGGTCTCCCGGAAAATGCGGTAGTGTAGTGCATGCAAGTGCAAGAGGCCGTAAGGAGAGGATAGAACAAAAAAGGAAGGAAAGGTAGCGCGCGGCACGTGCTTCGTTTGTTAGAGTACTGCTACGGCATTTGCCTGATGTTGATCGGAGAAACCACGGAAAACTACCGATCAGAGCAGCCGGCCTCTAGAATTCTGCTCTAGACAGCGACTGAATGCGACCTGCTGAAAAGCTAGTCTTAGAGATAATTTATACAAAAAACATGAACCAACGTACTGAAAAATTAATTTATATTTCATTAATACTACCTTTTTCCCTTTTTCAAAATACAAAAAAATTATCAGATCGAAAATCTCAGTTTCTAAATGCATAAAAGTTTGATTTTCTTTCAGGTGAATGATGTTGAATTCGAAATGAGGAAAAACATTTTAATTTATTATTACATGAAGACATAAAGAGACACAACTATTACATATCAGAAAACAAAACTACTTACTTCATTTTTTTGTGATCAATGGCATCTTAATTATATCGATCAATCGCCGGTACATACTCGCCTCACGACCCCCAAATTGTTTTGGTCATCAGTGACCCTCTACAAAATATCATCGAACCCCTAGGGGGTCGATATTGACCACGTTGGAAACCTCTGCTCTAGGGGTACTGTAATTTTCTTGTGACCTTAAGGGGGGATTTAGCCGGATTTACGGAATGTAGCATTATATTTTTTTAAGCAGCAAGGATTCGATGCAGAACAATGATATTTTGTAGTCTGAGTTTACATCTAAAAAAATGCTTATTAATAAATAGAAGTCTCCTTGAATGTGTAACTTTTGAGTTTTTTTATGTTAAACTTTACTAAGATAGACTTTTCCGTAAAACCGATCACATTTTAAATCTTAGTTTGCAGAAGCTAATAAAGTAACAATATATTTTTATATTAATTTAAATATTATATTAAATGCAAAAATTGATTGAAAGATTATTAGATAAAATCGTTATAATGAATGTAAGCAATATTTTTAAAATCCTTACATACGCATGTTTTCTTTGTGTACAGTAACTATGTACGAAATTTAGAAAATATACGTTGAATAGATTTTGAGCAAATGGTACATTTGTCCTATAAAACGAAAGCTTTGGGAAATGGCATACAAAATTTGAAGAGTCGTTTCTGGAACTTTACCTCCATCAAAACTTTTATTTCATTATTTTGCTATTGTTTCGTAACAGTAAATAAATAAATAAGTAAAATAAATAAATAAATAAATAAATAAATAAATAAATAAATAAATAAATAAATAAATAAATAAATAAATAAACAAATAAATAAACAAATAAATAAACAAATAAATAAACAAATAAATAAACAAATAAATAAACAAACATTTAGAAAAATAACTCACCTATTGCTTCGCATTATATAGTTTTGCGATGTGTAATAGAAATTGTTCATCTCGGTAGACAACAAACACCAATTTAAAAGACATACAGTGTAGAAAAACATGCAATTCCACCTTTCACTTAACATTTGATAGTATACCAATTTCAGCAAACAACATGAGAACTTCAACTAAAAAAATTCACCATGCAAGCATAGAAAAATTACGTAAACAAATCAAAGTATGTAATATTATAATAAATTATGTAATATTTCTTTTTCTTTAAGAAATCAATTTATTTTTTCTCCGTTTTGAACTTCTCAAAAAATTGTAGGAAATTCATGTAGGCTCTTCGTAATAAGAATTTACAATTATTCCATTGTTTCATAAGCAAATCAAACGTTTCTTGATACATTTTTCTCATTGTGTCGGCGCGAAATTGCGTGTTTTTTGGTGTGGAATTTGTGTTTCATTCGCCCTGTAAGTCTTTTAAATTGTCTTGTATTGTCTACCGAGATGAATAATTCCTACAATACATCGCAAAAATATATAATGCGAATCAATATGTGAATTACTTTTTGTCTATCTATTTACACTCTTAAAAAGGAATTCTCTTATATGTGAGTGTTCCCTTCAAAATAAATTCTCTTAAAAGTGAGAGAGGTCTATAAAACAGCGTGAGCGTCGGAGAGAGAGCGGAGGCGCGAACCAGGTCTCGAGAGCGAGGGCCGGTAGGTCCTCGCGAATGTAGCACGTTGGATCCGTCGCGGACCACTTGGTGTCAAAATGCATTGGTTATGAAATTTGTTGACAATAAAATTAGATATCTAGCGTGAAAAATATGAATTATCACTTCACTACATCAAAGGAAGTGTGTCCACCATAAACTTACGATTTACCAACTAGTAATATAAAATGAGTCGAATTGTGGGTTTGCGGGGTGTGTCGGAACGGCAGTAACCAATAGAGCAATAATAAATTAGTAATACAGTAATAGAGTTACCATTAAAGTGTAATAATACAATATGTTTTATGTGAAACTAACGTTTAAATGTACCGCTTAAATGTTGATTGACTGGTATCATTTGTTCACATTGCAGAGAATCGATTCCAAAAGGTCTCGTGTCAATGGAACTGAATTTCTCGCCTAGTGAACTGGTATACGTATAACGGAAAAGGTCCCAAATTATTTTTTAATATCATGTTCTCCAAATTCTTGTTCAAGAGTCTCATTGTGGCATATCATAAAACGAAGTTACGCACTATAGCGGCAACCATATAACCTGTTCCGATTGACGTGTTTTTCCCAAGGTGTTGGTTCTAGGGCTACGATAAATAGAAGTCATTCTAAACCGTAACGTTGAATTCCTACAATGTCACATCCTCTTGGTTCGCATTTGTTTTCACACCAACATCATTCATTATGGGAATAAAAAATATTAACAGCACACACTGCCCCCACGATTTGGAGCAAATTACATCATCATGAGACTTCTACGTGTAAGAACATAATACGATAATTTCAGAGAAATATCTTTTCCTGATAAATATCGTAACGTTTTCACATGTTATTTATAATTACTCTCTTCATATATACTTATCCACTATCAAAATCTGTACGAGATTAAGTAAGTAAAGACTACACGAGATAAGTGTGATAAGAGTGTAAAATTCTTATATGAGAAAAAATCAAATAAATTTAAAATAAAGCAAGGTATTCACAATCGCCGGATAAGACTCATTTGCTGCCAATACGTAATACTAATACAACACACACAAAAACGACTACTTACATAATCTGATGATGAATGCGACACGAGTACATGAAGCTGTTTTCCTTTCTTACCTGAAACAAGAGAAAGATAAAATATCATGAATCCACAAATCACAACCATTAATACTGGTATGCTCAATGACCATATATTAGCAAACAGTTTCTTCAACAATTTTTAAAAGTTTCAACTCATATTACTTCTACAATAATTAATTGTTTGTTTTATTTGGTTTTTCCAGTAAAGCACTTTCTAGACGTTATATAAGTAACTTCAAGACAAGGATATGTTTCAATGTTGAATAAAACCAACAATATCTTTATTCATAAGATATATCGTCACAAACTATAACATAAAATATGTTCTAAAGGCATTTTTATAAAACTTTAAATTTTAAATGTTTCAAAACCAATAAAAATACGGAGTAAGAATCTTATTCTATATGTAAATTCAATGACAGTGATTTTTTTAAAATTAGAATAATATTCAGTTATTAGGTTATACTAAACTTTTAACCCGTACTGCTGTGCACTTATATCTTTAGAATACATCAACCTTTGTACCACTCTGAGCAAAATGTCAAAAATCAGCTCCAAATTGCAGTTGTGAAAGGTGATATTCACATACAAATAACAAAATTTTCGATGAGTGGATTTTGGTAAAACAAAGACGATTCTTTTTTTTACAAAATGCACATTGTGCCATAGATTTCAATACTCATATCGTTGAAAATTAACCCTGACAAATGAACAACGAACCGCACAGTGTTCCACTCACTCACATGATTCACTTTCCATGCAACGCGACAGTCAATTTTTATCTTGCACAGAGCTCGCGATTGAATGTGGCACGCTGTGATAGTGCTAAATCATTTGCCTCAGACTACGATGCTAAGTATTTTACATGTAAAAGAGAAACAAGGTACCAACTGCAACTACAGTTTGAAAAGTACACGTTTGAAATTTCGTACCTACTCACCATTTTCGGCGAAAATTCCGAGGAAAATAATTGCGTTCAAAAATATAAAGGTAAAAAGTGCTTTTCATAATTTGACTTCAGTGCATGTATAGTGTTGTTTCGCCATTACAGAATTTTAGTTTCTTACAAGTACAACGAAGATTTTTGAGAGCATATAATTACGTAATTCACTAGCCTTCCTTTGAAAAAGAACAAAACTTCCCTGTCCATTTATTTATTAACGGAATATAAAGAACAAAACATGCCTCTAAATAAAATGTAAAGCCTCATGCTAAATTGCAAAACTAAAACCGAGTACAGACGAGTACCAATACACATAGTATCAGGTTTTGTGAAACAAAAGAATCGATATTAATTAATGTCTGGTGTGGAAGTAGTCAGACGGTTCCAGAACAGATTTACAGTATACAAGAATTTACAGCATAAGGTAATGGCGATGAACCATAATGAACTTATTGAACGAAGCTAAAACTGTAAAATAAGTAGACCCCAACGAAAAAGAACACTACAAAGAAAATACCCTTGATGTACCATAAATCGCTTAAATTTCCATAACGTCTCTCTCCTGATAACAAATTGCATGTCATTCGTGTAACTCTCTACCATAGGACTAATTTACAAATGCATTATACACTTGTCAAGATAGACAATAGATTCACGAAGAATGTTCCAACCAGCCAACCCGGAATGGTATCGATCCCGCGATATCACCTCCCCGTGATGAATTGTCCGAATTCGAACCTGGAGCTTTATCTACCCCTCACGGAACGGGCACTGGAGGACGGGAGAAAGACGACCGCCGTCATTTCGCTATTCCCTCAGTCGCTTGCATTTCCCTTCCCTTTCCTCCTTCGCGGCTTCCCACCTTCCCTCCGTCTGCGGTCTGTTCGGTCGCTTATCGCGGCCTCGCTCTGCCCGACATCCAACGTCGGCCCCGCCCCCGATAAATACATCCCACAAAAATAAATCTCCCGCTCAAAAATCCTCCCGAGGCCTCGGGCTTATCCCCGGGCCGCGCGGCCCCCCATTCATTACGCGAATATTTGACAGGGAGATAAATATTATTATATTCTTCCTTTGTTGCGCGCGCCCGCCTGCCTCGGCCCCGCCGAGTGCAGGCGCACTGACATTGTAGGGAGCTGCAGATTTATCCTCGTCCTCTATTCATGCCGAAGCGCCGGCCCCTGATAGAGAGATGTGTATAAACACGGCCCCTGCGCCCTCACGCGGCATATGGAGGCCCTACTCACTCACTCATTCATTCCGAAACTTACCACTCCCGTTTTCTGTTTGTTTTTTACCTCCACAGTTCCCCTTACTTAAATATCGGTGGTTGAATATGTGGTTGTCAGGTTTGATTAGGATAACTTATGCATACAATTTATAAGTAGTATATGAAATATTAACCCTGAAATTCATTGTTTCTAAAATCAAGTTCGGCACGCATGTATCGTAGTCTTTCAGGTATATGCACTCACCTCGACTGGCGATAAACAAGGTCATCTCACTCTTTCTACTCTCGTCTCTCTCACTCTCTCTCTTTACCCCTTCCTCCCTCGATCCCTCTCTCCTCCTCTCCGTCCCCCCTCTATGATTTAGAGAAGAAAATGGGAGTAATGGTTACGATTTCAACATAAAACGTCGGTATCGGGCACATTCGCCTTGGGCAAACCATCCCTCCTAATTTTAAAAATTTAACTGAAATAAGTCAACAATACGAGATGACAGGTTGTCAAAAGAATTAGTTTTTCTTCAATTTAAATGCCCTCGATCCCCAAGCGTCTGCTTCAAAGTTAAATTTTTCATTTAACTCTCTCTCTCTCTCTTAATTTTTTGACTTGTATAGTATTATTTATCTAAGTAAATATTATCTCCATGCAGCACGATATTTATTAAACCCAAGGCATTCTTTGCCTCTGCAGGGAGCTGCTTCCGCCACGAGCGGAGTGGCTGGGCGCCCCCAGCCGCGCCGCGCCGCGCCGCGCCGCGCCGCGCTGCGGTTAGGGAGGCGCTAAATAAATAAGCGGTGTATTTGTAATACTTTCATGGGGTTAATTTGATTTCTATCTCCCAGAGCAGCGTCCGCGCGGACCGCGAACCGGCAAGCCCTCTGCGTCGCACTCTCCCCACGGCTCAGCGGCCAACTCCGCGAACGAGAGAGAGAGAGAGGGAAAGGGAGAGAGAGGGAGAGAAAGAGAGATAAGAAGGGAGGGAGAGAGAGAGAAAGAGAGAGAGGGAGGGAGAGAAAAGAACGGGGATGCGAACGACAAAACCAGAAAATGCGTGCAAGAGAGAAAGAAAATGTGTGCGAGAGCAAGGAAAGATTGAATTAAAAAAAAAGGAGAAAGTAACATGGTGGTAGAAAGATAATGACCAGAAAGAGGGAAAAGTAAAAAGAAAAGGGCCAACATAACTGAGGGAAGAAAAGAGAGAAATATGAGACTTCTAGCGTGACAACAAGCGAATGTCTGCCAAATGGAGACAATAACAGAACGAATTATAATGATTGTATAAAAGAAGTAACACACTTGGACAGATCTCGATATACGATGATAAAGAGCAAACATCACAGAGTAAGAGGATAAGAGCAACATAACAGAGAGAGAGAGAGAGAGAGGGAGTTGATGAGAATGCAAACGAAGGGAAGTGCACCTCATTGGAAAGAATGGGGCATGGCAAAGAAAGAGAGAAGTGCAACAGAACTGCTCCGGAATACGTTTGGCTCGCGAAACCACTTCCACCTTTCCCTCTTCAACCTCCATACCGACCATTCCCCCAACCACGACCACTCCCAGCCACCTGGCAACGAACAAAAGAAGCCATGAATACTACCATTACTACCACTATTACTTGCATCGGCGCGATAATATGGGGTAATCACACGTTTTTTTAATCCTCCTCGGATATATATGCGCGGCTCTCTCTCCACATTAGGATCATTTTTGTGAAATATTGCCCGGTGATTTCGGATATAGGTCGCTTAATGTGCAGTGGAGTCCGTGCAGCGGGGCAAGCCCGGGCCGGGAGAGGGGATGTTCCCATTTAAGGTAGGACATTTATATTTATGAGCTGTAGATATTTCCATCATCCCAGCCATTAGCTTTCGATATAAAATACTTCATTCGGAAGACCGCGATATCCCGTCGCTGCTGCCGATTGCAATAATAAACAATTGGCGCGAGACCATGTCCATCCGCGGCGAGAGCGACCGCAGCGCTGCATGCGGCGCCGGGCGTAACTACACCGCGACTACCGTTAAGGCCGTCGTTACCGCGCGCGACACCTCATCTTCCAGACACACGACCTTCAATGCGACGTTATCGGAGTTAATAAAATGTCATATGCGTCTCTCTTTGTGACGGCTCCATTCAATGCATTCTTGATGTTCCTTTCGGCGATAGCCATGATGTTGATGTAGCTATGATGCGACAGAAATCGGATCGTTAAAGAGTCGATGAAGACATATCGACTGAGGAATAGATGTTGGTTGAAGTGATATTTGATGGAAATTTATTGGACAAAGCAAAAACCATCATGAGTAAACATGTCTCTTGAATTGTATTAAATCACTGTAACGAATTCATTTTGTAATTCATAAAACTCTAGGCCTATTGCCAATGGACTAACGTTTAAGATTATGATCAGCTTAAGTCCTTATTTATACTATCTTGAGTTATGATCAGCTTGACACCGATATGATCTGGTATTATTTTTTTCGATATATTTCAATGTAACCGAAGCTATTGTACCCATGGTTCATAGTATAAAGTACCCTTCAGAAAGCAAAAACTTTACTAAACATTGTTGTTGGTAAATATGGACGTACTTTTTCGAGTTACTGGCTCCCAAATTAAACTCTAGAATATTTGTCACCTTAAAAAAAACACTAGCGATCATCATTCTATTCCCTTCTGACACATTTATTTTGTCTACTATAACAATTGTTCTCGACATCGCCGCACAGCAACGCAAAGGTAGGAAATAAATATCCCGTCAATTACACAGCATGGCCGAAGTGCCGCGAGGTTCAACTCCTGCCCAAAGACAGAGAGTTGTGACGTCAATAATACTTATTGACGTTCGCGAGACACTCTTCTTCAATATTTCATATCAGTTTTATAATTCAATGTAACGCCGATGTTCTGGATCTTCTGAGTTTTGTTTACTATTTATTTTGTAAGTATTGCAACGTACTTACCAATATTCAGTAATAATGTCTAGAAATACGAAACTTCGACCTCACATCCGTCAGAAACACATATGAACACAATAGCGCACAAAAAATATACTATGATTTCACCAGTAATCACAACACCCACAACAACTATACGGGAAAAAAAATATCGACTACTACCAATTCAACACACGCTTGAACACACACACACACACACACACACACACACACACACACACACACACACACACACACACACACACACTTGTCACAATATATCGAAGTGTCCCCACCCTATTGCTCTTTCACCGAATGTGTCCTCACCAATAAATACCCCTCCCCCTGTCCGTCGCAGCCGGAGCCTTGCCCTCCTTAGGGCGCCTCGCGACCGCACTCCCGCAGATTACTCGGCCAGAGTGGGCGGAGGCCGCGCTCTGCCCTTCGCCCTTCGTCGAGGAAAAGGGCCCTCCTTCCTCGCGTCGCCCGACGCGGCGTCGCTAAGGCGTGGGACTCCGCAACCGCAAGGCACGCGGCGTAAGTAAAGGGAAAGGGACACTAATGGGAACGAGGGATGGCCGTTTCCGGGCTCGTTCACCATTATGGATGCAGAGGTGACGATGTTCCTCTTCCGCTGGATGGGGAGATACGGCACCGACCTACACGTTGGCTTGCTGGGGATTTCCCCTCCAGATACCTCCTCCAGTGGAGCAATCCATAGCCGTCATCAGGTGTAAGCTTCCGACTGGTCTCCCACCATAAATCACCCCCGGTGGGGGAATCCCCAGTCGTCATAATCTCTAAGCTCTAGACACGTGTGGTGCTGTAGTGCATGTAAGTGTGTGGGCGCGTGTGTAAGGGAAGAGGATTGGAGAAACTCACGCACCGGTCGTGGTCCCATTTGCTAGGGTACTGACGGGCATTCGTCTGATGTAATTCAAAGGACCAAAGAGAACTATCGATCAGAGTAATCGTCCACTAGAATTCTCCTCCAGGCAGCGGGTGAACTCGACCCAGCTATGCAGCTCGTGTTGAATATCCTGCTATCGTATGTACTCGAACCCTAGACTCTCGTGGAAAGAGTCTGCAACGACAGTAGCGATACTGCCTCTGAACTACTTCTGCCGGTAAGATTAATAGTACTAGGTGAATGTGGCGCCGCTGGAGCTGTCAACTACTTTCAAAGTATTTTCATGCGTTAAAAATGTATTTCATGCGTAGCTGTGTTCAAATACGTTCTTACTACGGTAACTGGAATTGAACTTATTATTGAAGTAATAGCTGATAATTACTCCCCTTCAAAAATTCCCAAAACCCAATGGTCTCGTGTGTTACCTCTCACGGGATATGAGCTTGCAATATCACAATTTCAAAATTATAACTGTGACAAATACTTGTAGGTATTGATGATGCGAATAGTTAGAGTTTAGTACAGCTTCATTTTGTACGAGTTTTGCTAATATGCGCAATAATGCACAAAGATCACCTGTAAGATGTTCACCTGGGTTACTTTCTAATCCTAATAAAGATCATTCTCAATTAGTTCCGATAATTGTGTCACAAAACCTTCTACATATTAAAAATATGGGAATAGACCTACGGATAAAAATTAAAATGAAAAATTCCGCGCGGTTCATTTGTTCAAATTAACTTCACTAGTTCACTTAAAGATATCGACATCCGTGTTGTCAACGTCGTGAAAGAAAACTGTGGCGTATTGAGTGAAAACTGCGTTTGAGTACTGGCGTTTAATCAACGCCACATATAAAGACATATTTAGGTGGCGTTGCTTTAATACCCGGCATACTCACGAAAATCGCAGCGCAAAAGTACACAAGTGGTCTGACGGTATTGACGGAACCGCACATATGCACTCACGCCCACTCTACGAGTTTCTCAAACAAAGTATTTATTTTATTTATTTATTTTACTTCAAAAAAACATTTAAAACTGCGTATGACGTGCTATGCGGAGAAGTGCACATTTTCAAAACTCTGTGATCCCTACACTAAGTCATATACTACATGAATTTTGAATTAAAAAAAGTTCTCATGTAATAAAATCTATTTTCAAGGATAAATAAGCAATACATTGCTCTTATCCATGATGTCCTTCGTCAAGGAATAATAAGGTCCGTCAAGGTCCTTCCTGCCGCAACAACATGGAAACGATCATTTGAATAACTATATTTCCCAATGAATTCTAGAAGACGTGCACAGATAATGAAGTTACATTTATGTACAGAAGCAAAACGAAATATAAGAACTGTCTACTTCCTACAGTTTTATAAGTCGAATCGTGTTTTGCCTTTATATACGCGTTTTCGTGGTGTCGTCGAACTCTTGAGATTTGGGGGAATGGACTCAACGCATAACGCTGACGACGGGAGTGAGATCAGAATGCGGACACATTCGGAGTACACGTGCAACGATCTTAGACATATCGCCATTTCTCTATTATTTAATGGGTAATATTTACTATTTCTCAAAACTCATCGTTTCTTCTTCTGATATTAATTGCGAGCATGTAACCAATTTGCAAATATTACTCATCGTTTTTAATATTTTTTTTTCTTTTTTTTTCACGTACAATTACATACCATCTTAGCTTTTAAATATCCTACACCACATGATTTCTACATTGTTGCCAGATATAATATCTCTTAAACCTTTTTTATCCTGAAATACGACCTTCTTTACCCGCCAATGGGGTCCTTTAAAACTACGTTTAAAAAAAATTGCATAAACATTACTAACTGAATCACGAAAAGGCTGGTGACGAACTCTAATTTATTCTTCACTCTGTATAAAGATGAGTCGAGCGACCGAAGAAGGTCATGATGATTCAAGACTGAACTGCTAAGCCTACTTAGGTAAACATAATTAATGCAAAGACCGTTTCAGAAACAGCGCAAGGCAGGGAGTGGCTCTGTTTGAAGAGAGAAAGGTAGGAATGACTGAAGAAGAAAGTACCTTTCATGGTTTTCATTAAATGTACGTGTACTACAACTAATACAGTTCATTATTGTGAAACAGAAATTTAAAGAGTGATACAAATGATGGGAAATAAATGAAATAAAAAACTAACAAAAACACTGAAATAAGTGTACCCGGAGATTATAAATATTAAATTTCTTGTCTCACTGGTGAAGAGTAATAATTCATTATCGTGGGTTATGATGTTTGTCACGTGGTATAAAATGCCTATTAAGGAGTATAATGGGTGGATTGACGTGTACAAGGTTTCTCTCCATGTGCAGTTGGAACCTGTGTTGCACTGTCGGGTCGACGTTAGGACTGCAAAGCCTCCCCTGCAGCTCAGCGAATGCAGGACGCGTATGCGGCTCCATAATTGGATCAATAAGCAGGCAGAGGTGTTCACTCTCGATGGAGTAACACAATCAGCAGGAGGCGGTGGCTCGCGTGACCAGCCTACAGGCATACGGGCGAGTAGGCGGATGTCATACACCCGCGCCAACATGCAGAGTCTAGTGAGCGCAGAAATGGGCTATAGAGGTAATGGTTCACGAGATGCAGTTTTCAAAAACAAGCATTCATTGCCGAAAGACGTGCTAAGTGTTGTGTAAATGATTGCCGTAGGTAAAAAGACGTACATTAAATTAACAAGTGACAAAGTAGTAACGTAGATAAATATTAACGAAGAGAGGCACACTGTTTTAGTAATGGTTGCAATTGCCTAAGGCAAGTAGGTAATGTAAAGTTAAGTTGTCTCTTCGTCGAAGATAAGGCGCTCGTAGGTAGCGTTTGCAGTAGAGACACGGAGCGGGAAATTTGAGAAAATTTTCACTAGAAGGAGTTTAGCGTCTCCGCTTTCGCGAAAACATCTAGTACTCGCCCTGCACCCCTGAGGTGCGACCATCTTCCGCTGTGTGCGTGGAACGACTCATGGGATGCCAATGTGGAAAGGTCATTCGAAGGGGGAACCTTTAAGGGGACGGCGGATGGCGGTCTTGATGGCATAGAGGACGGAGGCAGAAGTGCAAGACGAAAAGGAGCAGCTGGAGACGGGGAAAGAGGAGGAGACTGAAAGAATGGGAGCGGTGGTGGTAGAGTGTTCACTCTTAGCAAAGGACGGAGGCAGGAGGAGTGGAGATATAAAACGGATTAGAGAACGGAGAGGATGGCGGCAGGAGGGGTGGAGGAGGCAGAGGAGCAGACTGAAGAGAGAATGGAGGCAGAAGGAGCGGGGATAGAAGACTAGGAGACTGAAATGATGGAGGCGGTGGTGGCGGAGAGGTTCGGAGACAGAGGAGGAGACAGAGAGGTTGGAGGCGGCGGGGCGGGAGCGGAGGCCCTGGCGGGCGGCGCCGCTGTGTCATCGGCGCCAGCGCTCGATAAATCGCCGTCGCGATCGCGATTCGATACATCGCTCCTTTGGCCGCGTGCCACTGGCTGCTGCGAGGACGCGAGATCCATTACCCGCACTCTCCAAGAGCCGCCGGCGCCGCCCTCTAACCCCCAGCCCACCCACCCGCACGCTCGCTCGCCAACTCGTCCCCCCCCCGAAACCCCTGCTCATGCCGCTATAACTCGTCGCTGATTTGCACCCCCGGCCAATCCACCAATCCCTCACTTCCTTGATAGACCAGGTCACTGGCAAGCTAAGGACAATGACCTGCACCTTCCAAATATGTCTCAATTTCTGAGTGATTATCTCGCTTAATACACGTACTTACATATTTCCTCCACGTGAAACGCAATAGAGTTTGCTTTATCTCTCAGCTCATTCACTCCCTCGCTAGTGGGCTCATCGCTCTGCTTTCCCGTATTGTGCTCCCACTTCGTTCTCTTTTCGTATTCCCTCCAACAATTCTTTCTTTTCTTTGATACTTGTATTTCTGACTGATCTGTCTAGTCCCTCTCCCTCGATCCCCTGTCCGCTCAATTTCCCACTAGCCTGCGCTACCTAGCGCCAGACCACTCACTCTTTTCAACCTATTTGTCCTCCACTCGTCGGACAGCCATCTCGCCCCATCCAGCTCACTCGCCTGCCCACCGTCGAGCGCAATCGCAGGCTCACCAGCCAGCGCACTCGCAAGCCCGTCCCAGCCCACTCGCAAGATTGCTAGACAGCCCACTGGAAGGGACGCCAGCCAGCTCACTGAATGGGCCGCCAGCCAGCCACTAGATGGACCGCCAGTCATCCCACCGCATAGACCAGCCTGCCGATTAGCAGTTCCGCTATTCAGCCCACTCGTAGACCCACCCCCGAGCTCACTGGATGGCCGCCATCTAGGCTACTGGAAGGAACACCAGCCAACCCACTGAATGGGCCGCCAGCTAGCCTACTGGATGGACCGTGAGTCAGCTCACTGCATAGACCGCTAGCCAGCCGACTAGAATGTCTGCTATTCAGCCCAATCGCAGACCTACCCTTAGCCCGCTAGTTGGGCTGCCAGCCAGCTCATTCGCCTGCCCGTCGATCAGGTCACTCTCCGATTCTCATGCTCGCCCTCCCGCCCACTTGCTCATCGGAGCGCCTCCTACTCGCTCTCCGGGAGCGCGCACTCGCTCATCCAGTCGCCTGAATCCGCGCCTGCCTCGCGCAGACACGCGCCGCGCGCGGGCGAGTGACGGATGGCGCGCGCTCCGCGAGATGGCAGCTGATGGGGCGGAGCGGGAGACGGAGCCACACACATCTCGAGCAGCGGCTTCGCTAATGCATTTAACAGGCGCCGCGCCGCGGGACTCAAAGGCAAAGCCCATATAAGTTATTGTTGACGGAAATGTAGATCCCGCACGTAATTTTAGAATGGGTTCGAGGAGAGAGAGAGAGAATGAAAGATGGAGAATTTGAATGGTAAAGAGTGAAGAAATACATATACGTTGGTGTAAATAAAGAGTGAGAGTGCGAATAAAAAGAATTAAAATGGCTCGAAACTTGTTTATCTGAACATCTTATTTTTCCAATTATTAATTTTTATTATTAATAATGTCATATTAGCTATTACAGATATATAAAATACAGATATATCTGAAAATAGAGATTTAACAATATATAAATATCGAATTAAGTAGAACGACTCAGATATTAAAATTTTTTTTTAATTTAAAAATTTTCCTACAAATTAGTCACTATAATATTTCTAATAACCACATTAGAATAAAAAAGTTAATCTTTCTTGCAAGAAAAAATGAAAACTTGAAAGCAAATAAATACAAGATTTCTCGCTTTCTTAAACACATTTTTTAGTAAGACACAGTAATACATTCTAAAAATGACTTGAAAATTTTCTTACTAAACATGCAAACCTCACATGTTGCATGCAGAAGCACAGAATCAATTGATACTTCAATTTTTTCATTGGAAAAGATAAAGATAAAAAACAGTTTTGTTTAACACGTGTAGCGAATAAGCTTCCATGCACATCTAGCAATAGATAATAAAATAAATTGGTAGTGTTATTACGTATCCTTGTACCTACCTAGTCTCCTAACATAAAAGAATTCAAATAGACAAGAATCAGCATGACACGAGACGTTCATTTTTATTGCATGGTGCTGGAAGCTGGAACCGCAAGAACTTCATAAATCACACCGTAGTGCAATATCGGAAAGCAGATGTACGTGGACGTCCTCTCCCTTGCTCACTGTTGCCACAAGTTCTTCTCCACCTTTTACTACCAATCTTGAACATCTTGAATCGACCATTTGAGCAGCGAGTTCCTATCGGCCATTACTTCAACATTGCGGTATAAGTAGCGCATTTCCAGTCAAAGACATAAACGTTGCAGTTGGATGTAAAAATAAATATACCTAACGTCAATAAGCAACGTTACGAGAGTAACATCACATAAATTGCTGTCTGTATAAAGCGTGCCGATTTCTAATTTCTTCTATTATCTGAACTTATTAAAAGTTTGTTCAATCGTACTCAAAAGACAAATACCACTTTTCTCTATTCAATGGCTTTAATACCAAATCGACATCCTGGTAGTTATTTAATTACAATCTACACCTGATTATAACTCAAGGCGAAAAAAATGAGAAAAGTAGAAGGCTGATTTAAGGTTTTAGAAAAATTAAAATTTTTAAGAGTAAAACAACAATCATCATGCATTTGATCATATCCAAGAATGATTTATCACGATGAAATTCTACATTCACCGATTTAACATCAACCATACAGTGATAATTTTTCGTCGACTTCGCCACAGTATCCCTTCGGCATACATTCTCCCATTCCTCTTCAGCAAGCTCCGAGCCACCTCATATGCGCCAGCCGGGACTAGAATGAAGTACTCTGATCTGGCGTCCTCGTCACCCCGTCCGCATCATCTCTCTCGCCCGCTGCCGCCTCCCAACCCACTCCCCAACACAAACAACCCCGTCTCCCAACCTTCCCGCCACCCAACCATCCCCGCCCCAACCTACACTCCTCCCCCCTCCCCCCCCGCCGCAGCTCCGCCTCCTCCCCGCTTCGCCGCCGTCCCTGCCACCCGCTGCGCCGCACGCGCCGCCGCCCCCGACAGACTCGCACCCGCCCCGCTCCCGCTCCCGCTCCCGCGAGTAGGTAGCCACCGCACCGCCTTCATCTCAGCGCGTCGCCGCTTCCTTCCCTTCCGCTTCTCAGGCACCGCTGCCAACGCCACGTTTCCTTCCGCCCTTCCCGTACACCCCCCACTCACTACTGCCTCGAAGGCGACCGCGCTGTGCTTCCTTCTAGACGCGAGAGCTGGACCCGCACTTCGGGATCAGTTTAGCGACACGCCGCATCTCCCACTGCGTTTCCTCAGACCACAGCGACAGATTATTTTAGTTTCTCGTTTCTTATCTTTGATGTAGTATATGAACCATCCTTCAACGAAATTCATCCATCACTACAGTCTTGAAGGCGGCCGTGTTTTGCTTTCTTCAAGCCTCCAGAGATGGTTCCGCACTGGATCGGTTCACTAATCCCCGCGCTCCCATTGCGTTGCGGCACACACCTTAATACAATCCATAGCTTTCCCCGCAACATATTGATATCACTTCTCCTGACTTATGCCTTTTACAGTGTGAACCAATTTCCACATTCTCCCCTAGCATTTCAGCTCTCTCCACACAGTTCTCCTCATGGTATCGTCCCTGCATGCACTATTTGTCTTGTTAGTCTTTTGCTTTTTGTCTTACCAATTTCTCAGCATATCTCGCCTTCTCTCATCCCCCTTTTGAGTCATCGTCGCACTCTATCACATCCGTCCGTTCCTCACTCGCCTCGTCTTTTCGGAGCAATAGAGTTCTGCCGATATGTGCCGCTCTCTCTAACGGTTTGCAATAATTTTTTTATTATCGACGAACCACAGAGTACATTTGGAGCACTTACATGGGTCTTCATTACTTTCACTTTCTTTTTCTCCCATCTACCCATTTTTGAGGAGTTTGATTTCATTTCTAATGTATTTCAGCTACTTTGACAGAAACCTCATTTAAAATATACTATTAACACAACGAAAATTTGAGGTTTGTGAAAAAAATCTCCTTGTTTGGAAATAAAACAAGGTCTATTTTACGGGTCAAATCATCGTACGTATCCAAATAGTAGTTATTAATATTCACAGCGTTTACAAAGAATACGAGAACTAAAAACAAAACCGGTGCACTAATCCAAACATTTGCCATATTAGTCTAAAGTTCGGGAACTGGGACAATGTTATTCGATTGACGTTCTAACATCGACGTCAACCTTCCCTTCTTCACATACGCATTCTCTGATTCACAAGATTTACATGAAGAAAATGTGTAGAAATAAATCTACATAGGTACTAAAGTTACTAAAAATAACGTTACAGTAAATAACTAACATTCATAAATACATCAACTGTATCGGAAATACATTAATCGTATGTGTGAAAATAAATACATCAATCATCAACTGTCCTAACGTCCTCTAGTTACAGTAACGGGCACTGTGGGGCGTGTGAGAAGGGTGAAGTAACACCGTACGCACTCACCCCGGGTGTCTCTAGACGTTGATGCGTAACTACGTATTCACCCTAAATATATTAGTTGTTACTGACGTTTATGAACTTTTGTTATAATTAGTAGTTAAATTGTTGTGAATCCTTACCGGCAACGTTATCTGAAGTAGTTTACTACACTCATGAAATCACGGAGGTTAAACGAATTCGAGACTCACGGGTCCTGGATGGGTGACCGGCTGGGAACCCCGGGATCTAACGGTGTCGAACCCCTGGCCGAAGGGATAAAAGGCAATGACTGGCTGCGACGTGACGACACTTGAACAAGATATAGTAATTACTTCCCTCTCGTTGAAGTTTGTGTGAGATGAAACAGGAAGGCTGGTGACATATTTCAGAGAGATGTCAGGTTTTTGAGGAAGGAAGAATGTGAGAAAGGTGAAATATTCAAGATAAGGTGAGATGAATAGTAGAGGACATAGGTGAAAAGGTTGAGAAATACACGAAAATGCTTAGCGTGTAGTTTACTATTGTACACTAATTGTAATGTAATTAGGTCTTATTGAATATTATTAAGCAAATACAACTGTTATATTTACAACATTGTAAATATAGAAATAAATAAGATCTCATAAAGCCTCAGTGTCTCATTTGTCGACTAGTAAAATAATGAAGTTGAAGGGTGGCAACATACGTTCCTCGAAAGTGAATTCTATTTACCTCGCGACGGAAGGTCGCCGGCGAGGAAGCTCCGTTCCACACCCTTTTCCTTCCATTCTCTCTCGCTCAGCCCCTGTCCTATTTCCCTGCTCTCGGGCCACACTCCTGTTCCTCCCCCTACTCCGCGCGTTCTCGCTTTCACCATTCTCTCTCGCCCCTCCCAACCGCCTTTCCCTCCTTCCGCCCCTCCCATCTCCTTTCCTCTCTCCCTCCCTTCATCCTTCCTCTCTATCCCTCCTTTTTCGCTCGCCCCACTCGCCTTCCTCACTCTCTCTCTTCCTCGTCCTCCCATTCCTCCTCCTGTTCCCCAACTCTGCTTCCTCTCCCTGTCCTCGGCATCGCTAAAATCCCTTTCCTTGCTTCCCTAACCCCCTGCCCTCTGCCGCCCGCTGGGCAGGTCCCGAGGCCGTCCCTTAACAACGCCGAATTCAAATGGGCGCATATTTCACTGCTCTGCGGATTATAATTTCAGCTATCTGTTGTGCGTGCTCGCGTAATTCCATTAGACGTGTTGTCTGCCTGCGGGCCTGCGACCGCCCCGCCGGGCGAACTGCAGAGCAGGTTGAAAACAACCCGCGCGCCAGGGGATGCAACGCCAGCGCTGCGAGTCGGCGCGAGCGAGCTGAAGGCAAAGTTACACCAGCTTTCGCTTAGGTCAATCAATAATCTTTTGTTTCAAATTTTTCTTCCGTTGAGTTTTTTAATGTGTAATCAAGAGGTATCTAAAAGTATGTTTAAGAGATATCCAGATGTTTTCTACTTTGGCTAATTTGTCATTCAACCCTATTTATTGTAATTATTATTACAACTACAATTTAACTTAAAGGACGGGAAAAATCACATCAGTGTATCAGATGGAGCAAATGTTTAGCTTCTGTGGAGATTTTGTATTTTGTTTTTGTATAATTAAGAAATGTAAACATGTTATTCTATGTCTCTATCATGATAATTGTGTAGAAGATGCAATTTTATAACAAAATAAACTGTCAATAGTAAAAGGGATCTTTTAAATCCTAAAAAGTCTTCCAGTAGCTTCTTCACACGCGTGGTGTACGTGGGTACGAGGTTCAAAACCCTGCCTCTGAATGGGCACTAGGAGGTGAGCCGAGTGTGGTTGTGGCGGTTTTCCAATGTTCATGGAGCATATTTCGACAGAATATCCCCGAGTATACTTTCGACGCGCTCGTGTAAATGATAAAAAGTTCTGAGCTAATCAAGTGGGGAGATCAGACATGTAGCGGTGAGAATACTTGCCTTCCAGGCCTCTAGTCTAACTCGCTGTCGATCCGTGGGGATTTGTGATTCTTGAAGGTGGTTCGCAGCAGGTTTTCTCAAAATGTTTTCGTCCTCGTTGCCTCGCATTCCACCATCACTATTCCTATCATATCTTCACTATCATCATCATCGACTGCAAGGATTAGACTTCTGGATCTGTTCCGTCTCGAAATTGCCATCTCTTCACGGGACATCCGACACTTTTTTTTCCTTCAGGTGAACATTAGAGGATAATTTTACTTATCCTATATTCTGGCATTCCCAGGACATGACCTTTCCAGTTTTTTCGATATTTGTTTATTATATCTATCACATACTCAATATTTAATCCTTCTCTGATACCTACACTTTTTTTGTGGTCTAATTGTGAATATACATTCACTATCAAGTACACATCAAATCGTTCATTCGTTATGATCGAAATATTCTTACACTGGCTTCACAATAAATAAATAATATTGGGCGAGATCCACAGTATTTCAGTAATGACCAAGGTCGTTCGAAGTCGTCTGATGGTTATTGTGTTCTCTTCACTATCATCAACATAGTTTATCCAGTACAATTATATGGTCGCTTGACTTAGATGTTGGACTTAAACATTAAAATAAATAATATTATAGTCAATAACGTAGTTAAGATAAAAGAAATGTAAATTTCTCTATTTGTAAATGGACATCAGAATTACAAGGAGATGTCAACATCACATCAGCCTTTGTTATTAATTTTCCGTAGCGATAACAATTCTGTACGTAATTAAAAATTATCCTAGGTTATTTGCAATCACGGTGTTACAATGCAGGCCAGTATTTCTTTCAATTTGCTTGTCCACCCATTGGACATCAGAATTACAAGGAGATGTCAACATCACATCAGCCTTTGTTGCTAATGAGAAAAGAATATGTGTATCATCGCTCTGGTCCAAAACAAACAGCTCGAAAATATGGCAAATTAGTTAGTTGTAAAATTTGTTAGCTGTATTCTGTGAGTATGGCTGATTGACTTCACTCTCCAAGTCGCAGCTCTTTTTCATCTCAAATCTGTCAAGCTGACTGAGAATCTTCGTCAAATACAGTCTTCTAACAAACCAACATCCGTGAGTAATAGCGTTTTGTATGCTTCAATTTCAATTTGGCACGCTGCATAAGACAAGGTTTGTAAATACATGTATATGCATGTTTATGAGGTCACAAATTACATATAGGATGTACCAATAAACCACAATCAAAATTTGAGGCCAGTTCTACAATATAACAATTGTCCCGATGGCCTAATTTAACCAAAAGTGTTGGACACCTAAAGAGAGAAGACTTCGCGTTTTGTTGCGCGAGTTGCAAACGATCAACCAAAAGCAACTGACGTTTTTTAGCACTTGCAAGCAAGTGTGAACCTTCGTGAAGCGAAGAAAGCTATTTTTAAATTATAATATTGAGTGTTTTTAATCTCAAAGATTAGTTAGTGTAAATGTAATATCTAGCAGTGTCTAATGCATGTATCCGTTTACCAAAAAATGTCCAGTGCTTACAAGGCACACAAAAGAAACTAGAGGTACTACAGCATGGCACAGACTTTCTCGTAACATATGTCAGGCCAGCTGCCACATATCACCCAAAGTAGATTTTCTAATAGTAGAACCGAAATATTACTTCAAGAGTATTGAAGATGAATAAAACCTCATCCTAAATAGAAATTTTCATTGAAAAATTTGAAACCGATTTCATGAAAAGATTAAGCATTAATATTTATATAGCACATTCACTCACAAATGCAATAATGCATACAAATTGACATAAATGGCATAACATTTGTGTAATTTTTGAAAAAGCAAAAAAAGCACCAAAATGAAATTTACGGCATATTAAACACTGGAATTAGCACCGTATATTGGAAAAGTTTGAAAAAAACATCTGAAGACGTTTCTGAGCGTTTGAGCGTTTCCGAAAATGCGGACTTTTGAGCATATTTTAACAGAAAACTGTGGAGTTTTTAGAAACTTTATTTGATACTATCTAAAGCACGTGTACTCATAAATATAATAATGTTAAGAAATTGCCTCTAATGTAAATATTACCGATGTGAGGGACAAGTTACAAAAGTTTCATTTTTGACGCTTTTGAAAACAACAACAAAAGAATAAAGCAATATGACGTTTATGTCATGATATAGGGTTTATTCGGAACTACCGCTACCAAAAATTTGAAGAAAAAAGTTGGATCCGTTTTTGAGAAAATCTGGATTTGTAATGTTTTTTAAATTGCAAATATTGCATGCACCATTGCATGAAAACTACTAAAATTTCCAAAACAACGTATATTAAAAAGAACTATTTATGCACAACAAATTTCATTTGAAGAAAAATTTCTGTCTTCAAGTTTGTAGTTTTAGGAAGACGCCGAAAAAATTCAAACTTTTGCAATTTTCGAAAATTCAGAGTTAATGGCGAAAACCGATTCTATACCGCCTTTACAAGTGTATTTTACTCTTTTCTTACAAGTAATTTAAAGAAAACATTTGGAGCGGTTTTTGAGAAAATTTTGAAAATGTTCAGGGGGATTCATGTAAAGTTCCCCTAAGTTTTAAAGAATGTTTTTCGGCCCTAGAGCCATTATGACGTCAGCTATTCAGGCCGGCACACAAATTCTTTACAAACGCTATTCTCGACGCAATTATTTAAGCTCTGATAGAGAGTACTACAGCTTCCGGGTCAATGACCCCCATCTCGATCAGGTTTTTCGTCCAGTTTCCCTGATCCATTGAGCAAATGCTGAGATTGCCCCTTGTTTTGCTTCTGGACATAAATGTAACTTCATTTTCTGTGCACGTCTTCTAGAATTCAGTGGGAAATACAATTATTCAAATTATCGTTTCCATGTTGTCGCGGCAGAAAGTAATAAGAGCCAAAATTTATTGCTTATTTATCTTTGAAAATATATTTTATTACATGGGAGACTTTTTTCTCCCTTTCAAAATTCAAAATTTATTGCTTGTTTATCCTTGAAAATAGATTTTATTACATGGGAGTTTTTGTGTTTTTTCTCCCTTTCAAAAATTCAAAATGTAAGTAGTATATGACTTAGTGAAGGGAACACAGAATTTTGAAAATGTGCACACAATTCACTTTTCCCCATAGCACGTCATACGCAGTTTTTAACTGTTTTTTTTACGTAAAATAAATAAAAAAATAAAAATAGAGCGCGAGGTCGCAGACGCATCGCTAGCTTAAGTAAGCGAGCCCCCCCACCCGGCTGCCCAGCGGTGTCCTCGCTGCGCCCCGACCCCGGTTCGAGGCTGGACTTCTTGCGCGGGGCGTGATGGATGGTTTCATCAGCGGAAGAAGAGCCCGCGCGGGGAGGGGCGCCGTGCCGACGTCACCGCCCGCCGATCGGCCCTCGGCTCGGATTAGGAATGAACAAGAGACGGCCATTTGTTACATCGATTGGGGTTCGTAAATTTAACTCGAGATTTCGACCCTGTGGAAATCTTTTGCCGGAGAGATGAATGATCGATGTAACGTTTCACAGACAATAAATAAAATTAATGGGGTATATTTTATTTATGGCAATACTCAATATTTCTGGTTTCTTTCGTTGATTTTGCGAAAATTTACTGCATGAATTTTTAGTCATTTGACAAAAGATATGACAAATATTCCGATTGCCTTTTGCATCACTTCTACAATGTATACGATATCATTTTGTGTTAGTTGAATTATTTTGTAGTTGGCAAAAATATGTATAATTATTCTGATACCAAAAAGTCTAATACAATATTAAATCAACAAATATCACAAAATAAAGATTATTTTGTAAATGGAACTACATACCCCAAACTTAGAAACACATTAACTGTTAGAATTCGCTGCAACTTTTATAATTCACATTATATATATTTCTCTTCGGAAAAAACTTTAAATTCACATGCAA
The DNA here is from genome assembly GCA_964035755.1 of Teleogryllus oceanicus. Lineage (NCBI taxonomy): Eukaryota > Metazoa > Arthropoda > Insecta > Orthoptera > Gryllidae > Teleogryllus > Teleogryllus oceanicus. The sequence goes on from CAXIVR010000007.1 coordinate 90,559,228, forward strand.
TTTACATAATTATAATTTAAATGTTTCTTAATCTCTGGATTAGACATAAATAAAAGCTCGAATATCATTGGCTAACACGATTCAGCGGCAGAACGCTCGCGCCTCCACTGCATCGTCCCTAACAGAAATGCCGGCAGTCGTCGTCCGGAACCTCTCGCACGGGACACGCTCGGCAGATTGCCTCTAACACTTTTAATATCTTCATAATGGACGCTGTAGCGCAGTCGATCTTTGACTGTAATACAATCTATGTTAGTTACAAGAACAGTAAGTTCTACGCATCAGGCGCAAATGTGCTTCACCAGGATGCGTTGTGCGCAAACTGTGTTACATTAGAATAGTGGTTGATTCATTCAAGTGCTTGTGTCGGCATGACTTGCATGCATAATGCACATGCATAATGACTTCATTCAATACCTGATCAGTGAATCATAGGGCACGCAATCCCTGAAATAGTGTAAATGGATTGCACGGACTGTGTTAATTATCACTACGCGTTACGCAGTCATTGCAACTCGTATTCAGGACTCTTTATTCAGGATGCCTGTAAACGCAGACTGCTTAGGGTGATCATAGCGATGTGCCGGGTAAACCTTTGTGTTGACAAATATTCTTATTGGCAACAGTTATCGGATCGTGGCTCCAGCTGAATGTGTGCGTTTATTTATTTATTTTACGTAAAAAAAACAGTTAAAGCTATGTATGACGTGCTATGGGGAGAAGCGAATTCTGTGCACGATTTCAAAATTCTGTGATTGCTACACTAAGTCATACACTACTTGAATTTTGAATTAATAAAAAAAGCGTTCAGGTGTAATAATATTATTTTCGAGGATAAATCAGCAATATAATTTGGGCTCTTATCCATCATGTCCTTTGTCAATAAATAATATTTCCTGTCGCGACAACATGGAAACGATAATTTGAATAACTATATTTCCTACTGAATTCTAGAAGTCGTGCACAGATAATGAAGTTACATTCATGTCCAGAAGTAAAACAAGGGGCCATCTCAGCATTTGCTCAATGGATCAGGGAAACTGGACTAAAAACCTGATCGAGATGGAGGTCATTGACCCTGAGGCTGCAGTACAATACTTGTTACAGGTTGTTTATACACATTTATACAGTCCAAATGGTAAATAATTCATTATGTGTCATTGTTAAAATTAATGTTACTTTCCTTGTGATGCTCAGTATAGTCTCTAATTGTATAGAAACAGTTATGCAGCAGAAACTGTTTCACTTTGGATTTAAACTTTTCTATCGAATTTAATCGTTTAATGTCATCTGGCAAAGTGTTGTAAAATAATGTATTGAATGTTGACGTGCGCTGAGCTGCGCGGCGCGCCCACGCGCCGACGCGACCTCCACGCTCCACGTGCTCTCCGGTGAAGGCATGACGTCACGCGTGTTCCGGGGAACGTCAATCCATTCGCACCCAGCACTCGTCATCACGGATTCCCCTGTGTTCCACGCTGCCTTTTCTTTCCGTACAAGTGCAATTTGGGTGTTCTCTAGTTGAATGTCAACTTCATTAACTTGCTTTATAATTCCAATTTCACATATACCTACAGTGTAAAATCAAACATATTCACGAGAAATGCAGTTGCATCATTTCAACCTAATGTATTTTCTTTATTTATCTTGTATAATTATCTATAATTAAATGTGTTAATAATTGTTTCAAGTCTACGCCTACTTATTCACCCGAATAATGGCAACATTTTCTTAAACATAACCTATACAAAAACAAGCGCGTACGCTCCCATCGAAAGCGTAGTGGTCCTCCGAATTAAAGTTACGAAGGTTAATGTTGCGACACCAATTACTTTCTTTCAGCATCAGTCCATTGCTTTACAAGCATGCCCCCAACAGTAACCTTTTTCGATATTTTATAGATTCTAGAGAGACTTTAAAGCCTCAAAACGTGTTTTGAGAAAGACAACATTCTAAAGACTCTATATTCATAACGCTAAGAAGTTAGTGTAGAAATAACGCTTATCTGCAGCCATTCATTACAACTACATGCAGTTGGTCTTCGTGTTTTGTTATGCAAGTTGCAGACGATCAACCAAAAGCATTCCACGTTTTGTTGCGCGTACAAGTAATTGTGATAGTTCGTGAAGAAACGATACTGATTTTTAAGTTAGAATATTGAGTGATTTTACACTCCAAGATTATTTGGTATAAACGCAATGTTTAGCAGTGTCTGATACATACGTTCTTTTACCAAAAATGTCTAGTGCTTATAATTACAAGGTACACAAAATAAAAAAAATGTCAGACTCAAGACTTGACACGTGTTTCTCTCTAAGTCAACGCGCTGAATCTAAATGTGAATCCAGAATTACGCCATCACCCTCCAGTTTTTTTTATCGCAAAAACCACTGTGACATTGTATTCTCTTTGTTTTCGGGTGTTTATGTCAGTCCTAAACGCTTGACACATTTTTCTCTAAGTATGTGGACGGGCTAATTCCGACTCTGAAGCCAGATTGTGCCACCACTCTCCAATTTTGTTTATCGCGAAAACCCCCCGTGAAATTGTTTTTTTGTTTTCTTTCAGGTGTTGAGTCAGAACCAAAGACTTGATACGTTTCTCTCGTATGGCAACGCGCTGAATTGGAATCCGAAGTCAGAAATGCGCCATCACCCTCCAGTATTTTTTGAATCGCGAAAAACACAGGCGAATACAATTTTACGGTTGATTTTTGCGATTTAAAAAAGCTTGAGGGCGATGGTGTAATTCTGGCTTCACATCAAGATTCAGTGACTTGACATAGGAAAACTTGACATAGGAAAAGGGTCTAGTATTTGGGTCTGACAACAACCCCGAAAACAAATAATAATAAGTCACGGTGAGTGAAGTCGTAGGCTTCCGCAGCCAGAGTCATGTAAATGATCTTGGCTGTCCAGGTGACGCCGCGTCGAAGGCTGTGTTGCCGACGTTTCGACCTTCTTTGCGTGGTATTCATCAGGGCTGTTGTGCCAACAGCCAACCCGCACAACATCCCTGAGGAAGACCACGACAAGATGGTCGAAACGTCGGCAACACAGCCTTCGACGCGGCGTCACCTGGACAGCCAAGATCATTTACATAAGTCACGGTGGTTTTTGCCACTTGAAACAACTGGAGGGTGGTGGCGGAATTCACGCTTAAGATTCAGCGCGTTGACATGAATGTCAAGTCTGTGGGTCTGACAACCGTTTTTAATTTTGTGAATCTGTGTTGTTTTTCATTCATTGGGTTTCTCAGTTACGGTAGATATTGGGATTTTCGGCTTGTGCCTACTAGAAACATGTTGGTACATCTTGGTATATACCAAATATTTCGATTACATTTTCAGAATCATGTTTACGTTTATGTTCAGAGTAGGTAGTGATTATATTGTTACAGATTTACTCCCTTCTTTCATTAGTCTTGGAGAATAAGTACCGAGCGACATGAAACCATATTTTTGGGGGTTTTGATTTTCCTTTGGAACACGTGTAGTACTTTTCTGTAATGCCCTTCTACTCTCCTTTGTACGACGTGTTTAATCAGTTAAATCTAAAAATTGAAAATGAAATTCATGAAATAATAGATAATTCTAATGAAATATGGTGTGTAACGTATGATTGAGAGCCTTTCAAGAAATGTAATGTCAAACTTGGAAGCTTGACTATCAGTTAAAAATATTTTTCTTTCGATTGTTTCATTTCTTTCACATTTTACAAATTGTATAATACTCTACAATGGCTCTAGGGTATTTACTACGTTGAGAATGTTTATAGTAAGTTTAAAGTAACTGTTTAGTAAGTTTCTGTTAGATTCCATGTGAAGAAATAGGGTCATCACATTTATTAAACGAACTGAAGCAAAATTATCTAATTTATAATCCCTATTACAAATCTGAATAGCAGAATTGAAAATTAATTAATTTAAAATCAGGAGATAAAATAGGTATGTTCGTTATAATTCTGGAAAGATTGTCACTCAGCTAAACATTGTTGAAAACAGAACAATTATGATTATTATATGAATACCATTAAATACATTTTACTTTATGTACAGACAGATCAGACACACAGACCCGTCACACATGAAAGTTCACTTATTTAGAATCGACAGGGCCTCTCCTACAAGAGATAGTGCATATTTATAGGTCATGAATACAGGAAAGATAGGTCAGTCTAGTTATGCATTCAGTATATCAGTTACACAGGATATGTGTACAGAACAGGCAGGACATGCGTACAGCATAGAATTGTCATTTACAGTCAGAACAGATGGATGACAAAACCGAAATATTAGCTTTCCGCAAAGATAGGAAATAGACTAATAAATAAATAAACGGGCATCGTTCCTGTTTGAGAGCAAGTGCGTGTGTGGGAGTTAACGACGGGCCAGCCCCGCTCGGGCGGCGAATGAGGAGAGCGGCAGCGGCAGCGCTGGCTGGCCCTAACGAGCGCGCTGATGGCGTGCGGCGCCAGCGGGGGCGGGACGGGGTGGAGTGAGGTGGGTGGTGGAGCGGGGCGGGACGGAGCGGGACGGGGTGGAGTGAGGTGGGTGGCGGGGAGGGGCGGGGCGGGGCGTGATGGGCGTGGCGGCAAGGCGGGGGGGGGGCTGCCAACGCGCTCTGTTTTAATGATGGCGTGCGCTAGCGGGACCGCGAGGCGACGCGGGGCGCGTCCGCGGAGGACCAGAGCGGAGCGGGTGGCGCTCATGACGAATGTGGCGCCAGAAGCCCAGGCGATGAGGGTGGAGTGGACGCAACGGATGAGGAAGTGATGGCGTTGGTGGGAGCGGTGATGGATGCAGTGACCGAAGAGGTGACGAGGCTGCTGGTGGAGGTGGAGGTGGAGGTGGAGGTGGAGGTGGAGGTGGAGGCGGAGGCGGAGGCGGAGGCGGAGGCGGAGGCGGAGGCGGAGGCGGAGGCGGAGGGGGGGAGGCGCAAGGAATGGTTTCGGGGGAGCGGCGGCGACGAAATTCGTTTCAACAACGGCGAGTACATTGGGGAGGCAGCGGATGTGGGAGACTGTAGCGCCGCAGCGTGTGGGAGACTGTAGCGATTCCGCAACGAGACGGAACGCAATGAATGGGAAAGGACAAGCAGACAAAGACAATTGGACTGACGGACGGGTTGAAGTAGTCGTGGGAATTTGTTCTACATATTTCATTCGAAATGATATTTCAGGCAATGTGATCTCGATAACAGTTTGTTCAAGGCGATCATTTCGATATTGTACAGAAGTGTGGTGTGAGAAAGAACAAGTGTTACGGGAAACAAAGTTCTGCAGTGACCGTTTGATGGAGAAAACATGTGCATAAAGGATGCGTTAGGAAAATGACAATATTTCAAAGAAGTTAAATAAAGGTAGAAAAGGGAGGGGAAGAAGTTTTTGAAGAACATACGGATTACCACTACGAGTTATTTTCACTGTTGCAATTACGAATTAATTTTGGAGAGAGAAAAAGTTATTGCTCAAAAACGTTTTTCTATAAAATAAAGACAGTTCAGAATAATGTGAAGATCAAGGTATCTTTTTACAATTAATGGTCGAATGTGAATTTTCAAAACATAAAATTTCTCAATACTATATTGTGCAAAGCGTAAATCACAAAGTGAAGAGAAGTGAAATGCAATTGCAGAGAATTATTTACGAGTATGTAATTAGAGAGAATTCCTAAGAGTAATATTGAAGTGAAGCACTGCACACATAAGAGCAGCAACATGCATCATTACAAATGAATGTAAAATGTACTAGACGCAGGGACGGAACTGAAAAGGAGATGTGCAATTTCTGTACAAAATGAAACCACAGACTGCGAGAGACGGGCGCCGCTCGCCGGTGCGGGGAAGGTGAGGAAGAAGCAACGCCGAGCGCAGAGGCTGTCTAGAGGGCACTGCACACGCGGCGTTACCGCGCAGCCGAGTTGCGAAGTAACGAGATGCGCTGGACTGCCGTTGTGTTGTTGTGGCGCAGGATACTTCAGGGATACAAGCGAAGACTAGCGCAATAGAAGGAAAGAAAGTCGAAATAGCAGCGAAGCAAGGATATGAAAAGTTATGCTTATTTCTTTGCGTTACTGCAGTAAACCTATAAAAATATGGATTCATTTTCATGAAAAAGAATGTTTTTAATGAATATTGAACACAAAGTTGAAGATTTATAGTATATTTTTTTTCGGATTACAATAAGACCTAATCAAGAGGTAGGTTTGTCGTATACTCTCCATTAAATAAGCAGGCTTTGGAATAAGAAATCGTTGTAAATATGAAAATCGAATGTGAATTTTGTTATATCTCCTAGTGTTCACTAATTAGTTGCAAATTCATTGTATAAATAATTAACATGATTCACTAATATTATGCAATTCCACTAGAAATAAATTACAACTACAAGTCTATATGCAGTACAGTAAAAAAATGACAGTGTATTATTTTACACATTAAGAACGTAAAACGTTTCCAGATTCAATTTCATTGAAAAGTTTTCAATAGAATAGGAACAAAGTTTAACACCGAACACATATTACAACAACATATTACAACAACATACTACCGGGAGCGGTAGCTCAGTTCATCAACTGATGCAGCGCCTCTCATCGGTAGGTCCTAGGTTCGAGTCCTGACGGTGGCAGGGTTTTCGACACTAGCTTTTCAGCTAGGTCGAATTCAGTCACTCTCTGGAGGAGAATTCTAGCGGCTGGCTGCTCTGATTGGTAGTTTTCCGTGGTTTCTCCGACCAACAACGAGCGAATGTTGGAGCAGTACCCTACCAAACGGGCCACGGACCGCGCGCGATCTGTTCTTCCTCTTCCTTGTTCTATCCTCTCCCCTTACACACACACACACACTTACACTAACATGTACTAAACTACCACATATTCGGGAGGTGGGTCGGGAGCTTAGAGCTTGTCCCGGCTGGGGCGGTGCCCTGCTGGTGGGAGAGTCCTGATCAGGGAGAAACCCCATTAGCCGACGGTAGGTCGGCGCCGGATCTTGCCATCCAGCTGGGAAATATCACCGCCATTTCCTGGGGAAAAACATGCAGAACATTGACGGGACTAATGACCAAAACTGTTGACGCGCCCGGAATCACTAACCAACCACCCACCCAACAACATACTATTTTAATGAAACTGAATTTTTCTACTCAACAATTGTGTTATTCCACCGCAGGCGGTTTTGAAGTGTCAACACGAACGTGTCACTTTAACCACAACAAGAAAAGAAAATTATCTATTTTAATTTTACATGTACCAGCGTAATCTGCACCTCCTTAAAATATTGAAGGCTGTTAATATGGCTGAGCACTTAGAGACTTTGCTGATCCCCAGAGGCAGAGCGAGGGCGGCCATGCAGCGCCTCTGCACATCGCAGGCCGGCACACTCGCCCCGCCACTAAATATGCATTTTCTCGTTTGCTGCGCTGAGCCTCGCCGCCGACCCCCGGTGCACACCTCCAGCCCCAGCCACAGCCACCTCCTTCTCCTGTCGCCCCCCGCCTGGGGCCTTCCACCACCCTCCACCGGCTCCCAGCCAGCACGCCCCCCCCGCTGAGCCTCGCCTCCGACCACCGGTGCACACCTCCAGTCCTCCAGCCACAGACGCCTCCTTCCTCAGTCGCCTTCCACACCGCCTACATTCTCCGATCTCGTCCCCACCGCCCTCAGTCGCTGTCTGCTGCGGTAACTCTCCTGCCACGGCTCCGACCGCAGTCGCTCCCTGTCGCAACCTCATAACCTTAACGAACTCGACCTCCGCCGTTGGCCGGCTCCCGATTCCCTAAGCTTCAGCCGCTAATTTAGTGCATCAATATGTCGATGCAGTACCTCTGAATGGGACGTCCTACGGATCGAGCCTCGACAATGGCAAGAAGTTCGACGCTAAGCTAGGTGGAATTCAGCCGCTATATGCAGAAGAATTCTAGCTTCCAGCTGCTCTGATCGGTAGTTTTCTGTGCTTTCTCTGATCAATACCAGGTAAATGCCGGAGCAGTGCCCCTTAGCAAACGGGCCATGGACCGCCCGCGATCTTTTCTTCCTTTTCCTTGCATAATTACCCTTTACTTACACTATCAGACACTACACCAACACACACATTTGGAAATCACTCGGAAGCTTAGAGTTTGTCCCGACTGGGGCGGTGCCCTGCTGATGGGAGATATATTGTTGGGAAAAACCTCTCAAGCAGACGGGTAGTTCGGCGCTGGATCGCGCCATCCGGCGGGGGAAGATCACCTCCCGGGATAAAAGCATGCACTACTCTTACGGGTCTCTTCTGTGCCTTAGCAGTTTACGCACTCGGAATCACTCTCAATCCACCCCCACCCTCCACCTACAGTTTCACCCCCCGCTTTCCACCAACCACACACGAACCACCAGCATCTGGGCCTACCATTCCATCGCCCCCGCTCGGTCCTCCCGGCCCCGCCGGCCCCGGCTACTAGCCAACCTGCTCTCGCCTCGCTTCCGATCTTATCACCCGCCTTCGGGCCCAAACCTCTCGATCCTCTGTCACCCTAGCCTCCCCCGCCTCCATGTCCCTTCACGGCACACTAACCAATCTCGAAGATCCCTCAGCCCCGACTTCACGGCCCCCTCTCCCACCTCTCCCACGCGGACTCAATGGCCGTCGTCAACCTGGTCCCGACCTCACCTTTCATTCCCCGCTCCATCTCTCAGCTCCAGACCCCTCCCCACCCGTCAACCGCGTTTCCCAGCTCCCAACCTCTTCCTGCAGGCTCCTTCAACACCCACTTCACGGCCCCCACTCCCAACAACCCCGCGGACCGCTTCGTCTAGCAGAGCGCTCCCCCTCCCCGCGTTCCCTCGCCGCTCCGATACCCCCTCCCCAAAGCTGCAGCTTCAGCAAGCGCAGCCCCTGCACCCTCACGAGAGATGGGGGAGGGGTATTAAAGCAACTTCCGCACGAACACATCGCGGCTCGTTCTTCTGCTATGAATAACAGAGATTGTATTCAAATTACTACGGGGATTCCTGCATCGTGAGATAACGTGAATATAATTTTTTTCTATTTGAGAAACTTTACAAAATGTCGGAAATCTAGTAATCCGTTCCCTTCAAGAATGCAGTAAATAGATCAAAGGTTTCTACGTTGATTTACTTGATCAAAGTTTAAAAAGAGAAAACTATCTGGAGTCTGCTTCACATATCAAAGAAAAACAAAAGTTTGAATTCCCACTTATGAAACCCAATCCCTTGCTTTCCGCATGCGATAATCGCATTCTAAGCATATCAACACGGCGAAAGCACAACCAAGCCACCACGGGCGATAGCAAGGGTGCAAGCGTTGGAGACGTGAGCGAGGAAGGGGCCCCGCTGAAGCCCTGGCGGCGAGGCAAAGCTCAGGCGCGGGAGGAGGGGAAGCAATGAACAGATGGTACGGGACGGTGCGGAAAGGAGAGGTGAGTGGAGAGAGACTCATCATGCGTACGAGTAGGGAAGAGGGTAAGAGTCGGGCGGCCGCTCTGAGCGAGCTAGGTGGATGGTACAAGCGAGGTGGATGGTACGAGCGAGGTGGAAAGTACAAGCGATGTGGCGGGTACGAGCGAGGTGGATGGTACGAGCGAGGTGGATGGGTACGAGCGAGGTGGATGGTACGAGCGAGGTGGATGGTACGAGCGAGGTGGATGGTACGAGCGAGGGGGATGGTACGAGCGATGTGGATGGTACGAGCGATGTGGATGGTACGAGCGAGGTGGATGGTACGAGCGATGTGGATGGTACGAGCGAGGTGGATGGTACGAGCGAGGTGGATGGTACGAGCGAGGTGGATGGTACGAGCGAGGTGGATGGTACGAGCGAGGTGGATGGTACGAGCGAGGTGGATGGTACGAGCGAGGTGGATGGTACGAGCGAGGTGGATGGTACGAGCGAGGTGGAGGTACGAGCGAGGTGGAGGGTACGAGCGAGGTGGATGGTACGAGCGAGGTGGATGGTACGAGCGAGGTGGATGGTACGAGCGAGGTGGATGGTACGAGCGATGTGGATGGTACGAGCGATGTGGAGGATAGAAGCGAGGTGGAGGATAGAAGCGAGGTGGAGGATAGAAGCGAGGTGGAGGATAGAAGCCAGGTGGAGGATAGAAGCGAGGTGGAGGGTACGAAGCGAGGTGGAGGATAGGAGGGAGGTGGAGGATAGAAGGAGGTGGAGGATAGAAGCGAGGTGGAGGATAGAAGCGAGGTGGAGGATACGAGCGAGGTGGAGGATACGAGCGAGGTGGAGGGTACGAGCAAGGTGGAGGATACGAGCGAGGTGGAGGGTACGAGCGAGGTGGAGGGTACGAGCGAGGTGGAGGGTACGAGCGATGTGGAGAGTACAAGCGATGTGGAGGGTACGAGCGATGTGGGGGGTGCAAGCGATGTGGAGGATAGAAGCGGGGTGGAGGATAGAACGAGGTGGAGGATAGAAGGAGGTGGAGGATAGAAGCGAGGTGGAGGATAGAAGCCAGGTGGAGGATAGAAGGAGGTGGAGGATAGAAGCGAGGTGGAGGATAGAAGCGAGGTGGAGGATAGAACGAGGTGGAGGATAGAAGCGAGGTGGAGGATAGAAGCGAGGTGGAGGATACGAGCGAGGTGGAGGATACGAGCGAGGTGGGGGTAGAGAGGTGGGACGGCGAGTTTGAAGGGTCGGCGAGGATTTGCACAGGAAGTAGCGCATGTCGGAGAGGTAGCTTACGCCAGCGGAGGTGGGAAAGAGTGGTTGCACTAGCGCACGACTGCGCAGGCGCCTCTGAAAATATACAGACGCCGCCAGTTTCTGCTTTAATGAAGCGGGAGTTTACTACGCGACTTCCCGGCGAGTCTCGAGCGCTGCGAGGAAAGGGCGGGGTGGCGAAGAGTGGAGAGATGTTTTGAGAAGCGGGTAGTGGAGGGGAGGGGTTGGAGGGGTGGGGATCGGGCAGGGTGGGCGCCCTCAATATCGGCATTTGCTGCCGCTGGAATGCCAGTCGTTCTGGGTTAATGCCAGACGAAACAGGTTAGTACTAGAGAAGTTTTCTTGTTAACCCTTCTCTATCTTGAATCTTGGCTGCAGAGAGCGACGGCTCGCTTATCAGCTCTCAGCTGAATGCCCTGTTTCTATAATGCTGTAGTGTTATGACCAAGCGTAAAATTTCATGTCGCCATGACGTCTGTTGCGATGCTTGGAATACCTTTTATGGTTGTCTGTAGTGAATACATTGCAACTTAATGGCTATAAAAGATGTTTTTCGCTAATGGAAACGGATCTTGCAATTTCTTTATTGTTTCCTTTGCAATTTCATACTCATAGTAATTCTTGGCTAGTGCAATGCATTAAACGAGAGTTTTATATATATTTTCGTGGAAAATCTTGAAGAAATGTTTGCCTGAATATCAAAAATAATTGTAATTTCACTTTTTCCCTTCTTTCCGGAAATATTACTTAGTAGAAGTAAATTGTTTTACTACAGCCTTAATAATATATTTAACGAGCGCATAATGATGGCTACTATTTACGTGTTGATGTTAATGACACGACTGATGTAAGTGTGTGTCGTCCTTTCTACGAGTGAGTAAGTGTTATGCGACAGCAGAAGACTACTTCCTCTATGACCTTGAAATATTCAGAATAGATTTTGAACAGATTTTGACAGATTTCGAGTATAAGGATTACATACATCAAACAGTGCATTTACGATCTACTTCTTAACTTTAAGTAAATCTTCCATAAACTAAAGGGTTGTTGAGAAAGTTTTCAAAAGAAAAGGCCAAGAAAACTTTCTCTTTTAAAGAATTCACTATATTGCTCATTCTCCACTCCATACATGTATATAATTGTTCACAATACATCCTTAAATTTTCTGGCAAGTCGAGTTTCTGAAATGTCGAATTCAGTATTTACTGAATTTCACCTGGAGTACAAATTTCATTGTCACTGTTACTTCCTTCAAGATTCAGTTTCTGTAACGATAAATACGAGAACAACAATGTCTAGGTTCATGTACAACAATGTACATGAAACTGCAAAATCACATTTGTCTACCGCGGTTCAAAAGAAGCATGAATTTCAAAGAGAATGCAATTCTGCTCTTAGTTTTCGAAAATTCTAGGAATGTGATTCCGAATTGGAATCCACAGGGTGAGTAATCCACCAGGTCATTAATGTCATTCGTCGATTAGTAGGAATACGTGTATTATTAAAACGTCGTAGAGAAACAATTATATTTCACCCCGTATATAGAAGCAGAATAATCTTACAGGCATCTCAAAATAAACAAACTTCTAATGAATGCAGGGGGTCGAAAATCACTTTTTGTCAAAGACCATGTGATGGGAAATTTCATATACCGATATTAACAATATGACACCGGCCTCTAATTGGTGGACATTGATCAGGCACTGGTGTTTGGCGGGGTGCGTACCGACGCAGTGGCAAACTTCGTATGCCTCCTAATTACCAATGCTTACGAGTGTGCACATTCCTACATACATAGATACACACATACATACAATAGTGCGTGTATACATTGAAGCATATGTATACGCCTGGCATGTTTAATGCATATTCCTATAAGCCTTGTATGCATACATATTTCTATATGTGTGCACGTTAGCATGCATGCACGAATACAAACATATATACATACATACATACCATATCCAGAACTTTATAAACAAACCTTACAATCGAACGCCTTACACACTTAATTCGTCACTATACTACCACCGTTAACTCAAAACGCATACATACCGTTTGAATGAAATGCATATTCCATAGTGCACCGCACAATTCCATCCTCTCCACTCTTCAGTGAGTGAACGCTGGAGGTTTCTGGAATTTTTGGGTGCCCCTGTGCTCCCCAGTTCATATGAGCACGTTCTAGCCGTTCCTCATCCCCCTCTTGGCTTCGGCAGTCACTGCCTCTCCTCTCCGCTCCAATGAGGAGAATGCATTGGTCCCTTTGGCTCTCCCCCTCTCCCCCCCTCTCTCTCCTTCTCTCTCCTAATACTTTTTTTTCTAATTTCTTGGCACCCCACCTATTTTTTCCACGTTCTCTCTGCGTCACAATAAATTAATTCGCGCTCGGATTCGTTTGACAATTTTACACTTAATACATTCTTTAGAATCTCTAAAAGACCTTCCTAACGAAATTCATTGAGATTTACGGAATAACTCTAAACAATTAGTGTGTTTTCTGCAGATAATTAAGTAAATTTTTAAAACTTCTTTTTATTTGGTTATTATAACGCATTACATTTAATTAGAAAATAGTAGTGGACATTCTCATGAAGTCAGTTGCTGAAAGTTTAAATTAAACAATGTAATATCAAACAACTTTTCAACAATTCTAAAGTATAAAGTTTTCATAAAGTTACCTACCCAAAAAAAACAAAAATGAAATGTTAAAGTAATAAATATCGAAACTACACTTTATATTACTTGAAAGAATGGCACGAAATTGTATGTAAGGATTTTCAAGAATTTTGAACCGGACCCCAGGAAGCACTAACGAAAGGAGATAATGCTCAATAAAAATATGAATCTGTACGAGGGTCCACTTTTAATATTTTACTACAAAAATATGTTATGAAATAAACAAACAAAACAAAATTACACAATACCTAACTCACGAAATGTTGATAAATACAAGTAATAAAGGAAATTATTATATATTGAGTTGTAAATTTCGCTGTGAAGTTACAACTCATTTCGTCGCGATCAGCGTGGATCGTCTGAGACAAAGAACTCTGATCCGCGAGGCCGCCAAATGGCGCCGGCCTCCTCTTTCGCCTGCGTCCGACAGGAGGGAGAACTGACGCGCCCTCCAGACCGGCTGTAGATCTTTAATTTCGGTGCTGACGGCGGAAAATGGCCACAGAACGATGTCGCGAACCGCAGAAGTGAGACGGTAAGGCGAGACAGGGAGTTGGAACGCAGCGTGGGGCAAAGGTTTGCTGAAGGAACGCTATGAGCGGGAAGGCTAAGAGAAACAAGGCTAAGAGAAACAAGGCTAAGAGAAACAAGGCTAAGAGAAACAAGGCTTAGAGAAACAAGGCTAAGAGACACGAGGCTAAGAGACACGAGGCTAAGAGAAACGAGGCTAAGAGAAACGAGGCTAAGAGAAACGAGGCTAAGAGAAACGAGGCTAAGAGAAACGAGGGTAAGAGAAACAAGGCTAAGAGAAACAAGGCTAAGAGAAACAAGGCTAAGAGAAACGGCTAAAGAAACAAGGCTAACTAAGAGAAACAAGGCTAAGAGAAACAGGAACTAACAGAAACAAGGCTAAGGAAACAGGAACTAACAGAAAAGGAAGGGACGGTCTGACAGGATGAGATGAGACTAATAGGGTCATGGATATGGGTAGGGAATGCATTAGAAAGAGGATATGCGGAAACGGGAATAGATACGAAATTTGGGACGGAAATGCTGCCGAGTGCGATCCAAGAGGAACAGGGTGGAAGGACAGGAACGAAACGTGGAGCCGGAAAGAGAGAATATAAAAGCCGCCGTCGCGGAGATGGTATCGGCGCAGGGATGGCGAGGGCTAAGCCGAACGGCCTCGGCCGGCGGAGGACGGAAGGCGCGGCCCAAAGCTTCGTCCCGACGCGGCGCCGATCCACCCGTTGGCGAATCTCCCACGCGTCGTTTAAAAACCCACGGGCTTCGAATTAAGCGTGTCAAGCCACGTAAAGGGATCGCCCGCGCCTCTTTTCACGGCGCGGATAATAGGATCGCGCCGCCGGGTAATAAGAGGCGGTGGGAGAGGCGGTGGGAGGGGCGGTGGGAGGGGCGGGTGGGAGAGGCAGTGGGAGGGGCGGTGGGAGGGGCGGGTGGAGAGGCAGTGGGAGAGGCGGTGGGAGGGGCGGGTGGGAGAGGCGGTGGGAGAGGCGGTTGGAGGGGCGGTGGGAGCGGCGGGTGGGAGGAGGCGAGCGACCGTCGACGTGTCGGCACGTCCTGAGCGTATCGATTCATCGCGAGAAGGGCAGCGGTTGGAAGGGGAGGAAGCGGAGCAGCCCTTCCCGCCGGCTGAAAGCGGCTGCGGCCCCGGTGCTTCGGGGATACGCTAGATGTGGTAGGGTCGCTTTGAGGATTTACCAGGAGATCTGAAGACGCTGAAACATTCGAACGGTAAGAAACCGCTGTATAAAGCCTGGAATGACCCGAGGCGTAAATGCCTTACGTAAAAATCACGGAGATCACCGAGGCGTAAACCATGATCAGTACTGAGTTTTATATGCAAGGAACGGAATTACTGATCAATTTTGGGGAATGCATATCATGGAATTGTAATTGGTATTTGATATGAGAACAATTTATTTCTTACATTTTTCTTAATATTGAGTGTACAATTCACGAAGGAAGTAAAATATTATAACTGAAGATTCTAAAAATTATTTAAGAGAAAATCCTTCTTTATTATATTAACATGTATTAATTAGTATTTATGAACTCAAATATTGCAGTACCTCCCATTCATCAAAATTATTCCGTCAGGAGTCCCCTAGACATAGGTAGGAATGAATACTTCAAATGTCAGATTGCGAAATAATTTAAAATGAACTTTAAATGATCTTGGCTGTGCGGGTGACGCCGCGTCGAAAGCTGTGTGGCAGACGTTTCGACCTCTTTTCGTGGTCATCCACAGGTCTGGTTCGTGGACCAGTCAACTCCATTGTCAAAGCTAATGTATATTACTAACTTCGAATATACGCATAAATTGAAGGAAAACTACGTAGCCTTTAACTATGTGCGAGCTGTCGATGATTTGATTAGATTTCCAGAAAGACTCGAAACATACAAAAGCAATGGAACACATTCAATGAATGAAAATGCAATTACATTATGTTAATGCGCAATATCTCTTGCATGTTACTACTCTTTTCTTATACACAGAGAGACTGTTTAGTCGTGCTAAGTTCGCAACTGACCTCATGAGGCGAAAGACAAAGAAACACAAATTTTCACGGGTAGCGTTTCCGATCAGACACTTTGTACTGCTCCATGACCCCACTTTCCAGACACTCGACAGCAGCATTTTTGCCACTGCAGTCCAATAGTCTCAGAATTATTAACAAAGGCGAAAGAATAGTTGAGGTACTTTGAGTATCTCTTAAATGATAAATATGTCGTTACAAAGTAGTAAGTTCGTCTTTCAAGATCCCAGTACCAGCAAGCAGCCATGTATTAAGCCATAGGAGGGAGGGCGGCGGCGTGGGCGAGGGCGGCGAGGAAGGCGGTGGGGACGGCGGTGGGGACGGCGGGTGGGGCGGTGGGGGCCGGGGTGGGCCCGGGGGGCCGGCGCCTCGGGCGTTCCCCAGGGCGCCGTGGCGAGTCCGCACCGCTGGACGCCCTAACGAGCCCCGGGCGGCGGCACGCCCGCAGCGCCCGCGGCCGTGTAAACAGAGCGGCGGCGGCGGCAGCCGACAGGCCCTTCAAGGCGACCGCGGCCCGGCAAAAGCCTCTCAGGGTGGCACCGCAACCAAAGAAGAAACGGTGCAAAGAGCATATTCACAACATGTCTTTTACAAATATTATAGAACATTGGGCATGTTAAACAAGAAATCTTAATATGATTTAGGCCAAAAATCCAATAATGACTTCGGCATGATGTATACGAAAATACTCTTAATGCAAAGAGAAACAAAAATATAATGTTAATCCTCCATTAATAATATCACAAAAAGATACGAAAACAGTTGAAGCAAGGAAACAGGCATTGTTTCAGTCTACGTTCGTTGAATCGTTGGAAAGAAGTGAGCGTAACTTTTTTATTCCCAACGTGTGTGGTACACGACGTCACCGTGATTACCAGCAACGCCAAAGGCAATTGACTGGAAAGATTATGCTAATAATGGTAGATTTAAGTTTAGAAGGTACACTATTAAGAAAGAAAACGATAAATATGAATTGAAAAAGTACATTGAGAATTGAACGAAAAGGTTGAATTTTCCTAGAATAAATGCTTCTCTGAAAATGGAAGAGGATTTGTAACGTCTCAATCCACTGAGCCACAGATACACATACACTCCATCAATTGTTAAAGGTTTAAAAAAAAAATTAATTTCAGATTCACAACTTACATCAACTTCTTTAACATCCAGAAGAAACACTCGCTGCTAATGTCTTTAGCTGCAAAAAACAAAAACCCTGGAACTGAGAAGTTCTGACTGATCACCATGACTCTACAAAGTATTGTACCTGTTTATCTGGAATCTTTTAACACGATACCACTTTGATAGGTATATACAAATAATACGAGTATACAAGTATGTAATAATAACCCGCTACGTTTCTTGTCGAAAAAAAGAAACAGGGTGTAGAATTATTGAAGTTGTAGCTAATTTAAGGGTCCCTGAAGATTGTTACGATTACTGTCGTACACCAGTTTTGCCATTTCTCACATTGATAAATATGTAAACGAAAAATTTCTAAGGTGAACAATTAAGTGCTAAATGAAGTCAAGTATATAACGAGAATATCCAAGAAAATCATAATGTAATTGACATTTTAAAATATCATCATATAATACAAAAGGCAAATAGAAGAATGCTAGCACATAGCAAAAATAAACAATTTAATAAAACAAAGTTTATGAAAAAGTGACGACGAGATTAATAAGGAACGAGCTGTTTACAGGATAATGAAAGCATAGGAAAGTTGTACTCAACGATTTCAAAAAGACTAGTGTTAAATAATCGGAGCAAATCAGAAAAGAAAAAAATATTGAGTACGTATGTACATACGTTGTTTAATAGTACGCAGTTTTATAAATCACACAATATTTCTTCTACACGACTGAAAGAACGACGAAGACCACTTCAAAGAAGAAAATGCGAAAATGCCAGCGAGTAAGGACGAGAGGAGGACCAGAATGCCAGAAAGGCGTGGGGAGTGGGGGCGTGGGCTGCTGCTGTCGCCTGCAGAGGCGGCGTGACAGGCTGCGCGTCACGGGGGCGCCTCGCCCACCGCAGGCCGTGGACGGCGCCCGCGCGCCTCTGGCCGCGCGCTTTGAAGGCGGCCGTTTTGGGCTTCTTTGACGCCAAACCATGTGTGGCTGCCTCTGCACAGGTAGGCTCTCGGCGGTTCCCGGGCGGTGCGGTGCTGGCGGTCCGGTGCTGGCGGTCGCGGTGCTGGCGGTCGCGGTGCTGGCGGTCGCGGTGCTGGCGGTCGCGGTGCTGGCGGTCGCGGTGCTGGCGGTCGCGGTGCTGGCGGTCGCGGTGCTGGCGGTCGCGGTGCTGGCGGTCGCGGTGCTGGCGGTCGCGGTGCTGGCGGTCGCGGTGCTGGCGGTCGCGGTGCTGGCGGTCGCGGTGCTGGCGGTCCGGTGCTGGCGGTCTGCGGTGCTGGCGGTCTCGGTGCTGGCGGTCTCGGTGCTGGCGGTCTCGGTGCTGGCGGTCTCGGTGCTGGCGGTCTCGGTGCTGCGCGGTCGTCCGGTGCTGGGCGGTCTCGGTGCTGGCCGGTCTCGGTGCTGGCGGTCCGGTGCTGGCGGGTCTCGGTGCTGGCGGTCCGGTGCTGGCGGTCCGGTGCTGGCGGTCCGGTGCTGGCGGTCCGGTGCTGGCGGTCGCGGTGCTGGCGGTCGCGGTGCTGGCGGTCGCGGTGCTGGCGGTCGCGGTGCTGGCGGTCGCGGTGCTGGCGTCGCGGTGCTGGCGGTCGCGGTGCTGGTCGCGGTGCTGGCGGTCGCGGTGCTGGCGGTCGCGGTGCTGGCGGTCGCGGTGCTGGCGGTCGCGGTGCTGGCGGTCGCGGTGCTGGCGGTCGCGGCGGTCGCGGTGCTGGCGGTCGCGGTGCTGGCGGTCGCGGTGCTGGCGGTCGCGGTGCTGGCGGTCGCGGTGCTGGCGGTCGCGGTGCTGGCGGTCGCGGTGCTGGCGGTCGCGGTGCTGGCGGTCGCGGTGCTGGCGGTCGCGGTGCTGGCGGTCGCGGTGCTGGCGGTCGCGGTGCTGGCGGTCGCGGTGCTGGCGGTCGCGGTGCTGGCGGTCGCGGTGCTGGCGGTCCGGTGCTGGCGGTCCGGTGCTGGCGGTCCGGTGCTGGCGGTCCGGTGCTGGCGGTCTCGGTGCTGGCGGTCCGGTGCTGGCGGTCTCGGTGCTGGCGGTCCGGTGCTGGCGGTCTCGGTGCTGGCGGTCTCGGTGCTGGCGGTCTCGGTGCTGGCGGTCTCGGTGCTGGCGGTCTCGGTGCTGGCGGTCCGGTGCTGGCGGTCTCGGTGCTGGCGGTCACGGTGCTGGCGGTCTCGGTGCTGGCGGTCACGGTGCTGGCGGTCTCGGTGCTGGCGGTCTCGGTGCTGGCGGTCTCGGTGCCGGCGGTCTCGGTGCTGGCGGTCTCGGTGCTGGCGGTCTCGGTGCTGGCGGTCACGGTGCTGGCGGTCACGGTGCTGGCGGTCACGGTGCTGGCGGTCACGGTGCTGGCGGTCACGGTGCTGGCGGTCACGGGTGGCGGTGGAGTAGTGGTGATGTAGAGCCTTGGTGGTAGCAGTGACAGTGGTGATGGTGGTAGACGTCGTCGCATATTTCGCAACGTCGAATATTTGCAGGCGGTGGTGAAGCAAGAGGAACACTTTCTTGTATTTTTTCGCTGAGATCCAAATGCTTATCTTTCGACTACAGCAGCACATGTAAGAAACATTTCATTGCCTGCTGGGGAATATGACAGAACGGCTAAGAAAACGTATAGTCTGAGTAAAGTTCCTGATGTTGCTTCGTGTAATCGAAGCCAACCTACGTGAGTTTATTTACCGTACGAGCAACGTCTGTTGTTTTCTTATCATTTTTTGGCAGATCAGTAAATGAGCTTCAACAATAAGAGTCAATAGTTCCAGATACTCAATACGTAGAGTTTCCCAAAAGAAATTAATTAAGCGTCTAACCTAAAATTTAAAAAATGGCAGATTACTACAAATATTTTCACTATACATGATACTGCAACTTGGATCAGTAAGGTTTTTATGTGCTTTAAAAATATTTTCAGTATAAACGAGAAACACTTCGTTTGAGGGCAACAAAACCCCGCGTGCAGCGGCCCGTGGCCCCTCCGTTTGTGCTCGGAGGAGCGTTCCACACAAAAGCGCGACTCGGGGCAGCTTTTTATCGGGTGCGCATTTGTCCCTTGCATCGCAGAACAGTCAGGCCACGAAATTGAATCACTCTCTGCCGCAACGCCCCAGTTCGTCCTCCGACTCGGCGCTCCCTCTGCCATCGCTCCCCCCCCCGCCTCTCATCATGTCCACCACCACTCGCATCGTAACCTCTTCGTCCCCAAAGCCATTTCCATCCCCCCGTGCTCTTCCACCCACCTCCTACCGGGAGAGGTGACTCAGGGCATCAACTGATGTCACTGAAGTCGCTTTCTGACCGAAAGGTCCTAGGTTCTGGTCCCGGCGGCGGCGGGATTGTCGACACTAGCTTGTCAGCTACGTCGAATTCAGTCGCTGTCTGGAGGAGAATTCTAGAGGCTAGTTACTCTGATTAGAAGTTTACCGTGGTTTCTCTTATCCCATCAGGCGAACGCCGGAACAGTACCCTTACAAACGAGCCACAGACCGCGCGCGATCATTCCTACCTCTTCCTAGTCCTATCCTCTCCCCTTACCCTAACATGCTCTACACTACCACACATGGCGGGAGACCGGTCGGGAGCTTAGAACTTGTCCCGGCTGGGGCGGTGCCCCGATGGTGGGAGATACCTTTTTGAAGGGAAGTAAACCGCTAGCCGATGGTAGGCCGGCGCCGGATCTCGCACAAAACATGCCCTGCCCTTACGTGAAGAATCACCTAAGCTGTTGACGCGCCCGGAATCATTAACAACCAACCATCCTACCTACCTCCTCGTCCGCCACCACGCCTCCGACACCATCACCCCGGAACCACATCATCCCTCGTCACCTTTACCACCTCAACACAAACCGCACGAGTGCTTCCCTCACAATCTCCGTCGCTACCGCTCCAGACGCCTCTGCCGTTACCCGCCCCTGTAACCTCCCCCAGCATCCCCGCTCGCACCTTCGCCACCGAGCTTAAATGTCACTCCCTTCATCCGAGCTCGCAAGAGACACCGCGGAGGTCACAGGAGCACTCCGAGGCAGACTGAATACCTTCATTGGGGACGGAAAGCGAGTGCAATAAAACTACGTATACTGTGAAACGAAATAAAAGTATGATGTCTTCCACAAACACCTCTATCGTGTCATGTGCTGGTAATACTGAAGCTGAATAAACATCTGGGACGTATTATTTTAGGTTGTATTTTGTTTAGAAAAACAAAAATAGATTTTCAGTTTCAATAACTTAAATATAATTATAAAGGAAATTATTTTGCATAAAACTATGAATGTTATTCTATGCAATTTTAAGAGACAGATTTTTAAAGAATAAATATGTCTATTATATTGTGTTATAAATCTATTAAAATTTGGTCATGTTCAAGGTCAGATTAAAATGCATATTTTGCAGAAAGGGAAACAAGAGCTGGTGCACATAGTTCAAAAAGGAACCATTCCACTACAGCAGAGCTGTCTTTCTCACGGATCCCCTAGGGAACGGCTACAAAAGTTTATTAGTCCCGCACGACGACCGGTGTTCCATTCAACACGGCGTTAAAACGATGGGGGTTAAAGCCCCTGCACTACAGCGCGGTGCAGGGCGGTATCATTTGTCACACACAACGACCGCCACACGCCGCCGAACATGTGAATAAAGATGTGGAGTACACGAAGTGGAGAGGTAAAAGAAGTATTATTTAAAAACTACATTCATAAAGAAACATGGTTATATGAAACAATCAAAATATGTTAAAATTTAATGTTATCTGGTAACATAGTTACTCGTCCTTTAAAAAATGTTTAACAATTCTGAATTTACCTTTTTCATTACATACAGATCTTACATGCTTCTAACTTGATTACGCTCAGCATCCGTTTATTTTTCTTATCAGCTTGATTGATATCACGATGATTCCTGGCACGTCAACTGCCCGGTTGAAAAGAATGTTTCTCTAAAATTCCTGTGTTATGGTCCTCAATCAACCCTGTTTATACACTACATCCCTTCCTCCACTCAAAAGTTATAATCATGCTTCCATCCTGTATTCGCAACTCATCATTCCATTATAAGTTGTGGCCCTCGACCCAGTTTGCTCACCTATCGTCTTTCATCGCTTCTCCCTTTTCAATATTATCACATTCTTATCCCATCGCTTCTCAAACCCTTTTCCCACTCTGTCTCCACCTCATGTCCAACTCAAATCCTCCCACCTTTATTTAACATTTTTTGCGGTAACTCTGTCCAATGAAACCACGCCCGGGGCCCATCTCCACTCTCACTGCTGCATCCACATCCTCCCGTACCCACACTGTGCGGTGGCGCAGATCCACCGCACTTCTCCGTCCGATTCCGCCTCTTCCCACACGATGACGTCCTCATTCCGACACCCCATCACTTCATCCACCCTCGCCTATGACCTTCGTTCAGCTATCCAAGATTCCTTTTCTCATTTCGTCATTGCTCCGTCCCGACCTCGTGTCTATGTGCCCCCCCACCCCAAAGACTGCCCCGCCTCTAATCCCCGTCTCCATTCTCCCCCCTTACCTTGAATCCCCACTACTGTGATCACATTTACCCCCATCAGCTGTCTCCACCTCCCCTTTCATTGTTTTCTTCCAACATAGTTTCTGATCTCTCCTCCCATCTCCCCACCAGGCTATCTACAGTTACCTTTTGATCTTTCCTATTCGTATCCCCACCCCCATCTTCACGCGTTTCTACCTCGGCTCCCATTATTTCTTTCATCGCTTCTAACTCCTGCGTCTCCGTCCCCGTCTCTGCCAGTTCCACGCCTCCTCCTCCCCCCACTTCCGGTTCCCCCCCCCCCCCCCCCTCTCCTCTGATCCCTTCAACTCGGCCCCCGACTGTCATCGCCCTGCCCCTTCACTCACCCTCGCCTGTTACTCTTCCTGTCCCTTCCTCACCCTCTTTTTCTTGCTCTGATCCCTTCGCCTCCCCCCCCCTCTACCGTCCCGCCCCCCCCTCCTCCCCCCCGACCTCAGCGCCACCTCCCTGCCTCTTCATCCGCACTCGCTTCTGATCCTTGCTCCTCCCCGGGCCCGTCTACCTCCGCCCACGCCGTCTGCTTTACGCGCTCCCCTGCGCGGGCGGAGACATTGTTAGCCGCGACAAGTACACGCTTCGTTTTTACGACGTCGACGACGACGACGACGACGCGACTGGGTCCGCCTTTCGCGCGGCCCCGGGACCGGGTGGGGGCGGGGCGGGGCGGGGCGGGGCGGGGCGGGGCGGCGGGCGGGCGGGCGGCGGGCGGGCGGGCGGGCGGAGCGGGAAGGGGCGAGGCGGGGCGGGGCGCGGGTGTTATTTTACAATCTGCCCGCGTCGCGTCGCGGCGCTGGCGGCGGATTGCTGCTCACGCCGCCGCAGGAGACGGGAAGGAGGCGACGCGGGAGGGACGGCAGAGGATGCTCGAGGGAAGGGGATGGAGGTGAGGGGGGGGCGACGAATGATGCGACGGGCAGCGAGGCCGGAGTGCATATGGGTGAAATAGCGAGGAGGAAACGGAGCTGAATATATCGTCGTAGAATTTCAGCAGGTGGCGTCATGACCGGATTAGGATGATTGACTCTTAGTGATTCCGGGTGTCAACTTCTAAGGTCATTGGTGCCGTAAGTGTAGTGCATGTTCATCCTCTAGAAATGACGGTGGTCTTCCCCCGCTGGATGGCCAGATCCTGCGCCGACCTATCGGCGGCTAGTGGGGTTTCCGTCAACTAGGTACCTCCCACCAGCGGGGCACAGCCCCTGCCGGGACAAGCTCTAAGCTCCTCACCGGTTTTCCGATGTGTGGTAGTGTAGTGCATGTTAGTGTATCTGTGTGTGTGTAAGGGGGAGAGCATAGGACAAGGTAGAGGATGGAAGAGAAAGATACAGAAGTATTTTTCTATAGAATTAAGGGAACACTTAACTGACAGATCAATTTATTTTAATATTTTATTTCTCCCAATCAACTAATATGAAGTGTACCAAAAGCTATTGACATTTATTTTGTCAATTTGATTTTCAAAAACGATAAGTGCATAAAGATCATAAGGAATATCAAAAAAATTGTCATTATCTCTTGAAAGAAACTCAAAAACTCAGCGTATCAAAACTACGCACGGGATCATATCGCAGGATCCATGATAAAACCCGATATCTCCACACCCAGTTGCCTCGTATCGTAGAGACCAATGGCGCGATCCAAAGGGAGAGCGAACTCAGCAATGAGCCGTTGAGGGAGCTGGAGCGAAACCAACGAGTGGGAAGTCGCCCAAGTGAGCGTCAATGGTGCCGGGACGGAGCTAGTGAAAGCATGATTTTGGGCGATGACAGTGTTGCAGGGGCCAACGTAGGGTAAACGAGGCGGGGGCGGCGGCGGCGGCAGGGCGGCGGAGAGGGCTGGAGGCGCGGGGGGGCGGAGGGGGCGGCGGCGGGGGGCGGGGGGGGGCGGAGGCGGCGGGGGCGGCAGCGGCGGGGCCGGGGGGGGGGGGCGGGGCGGGGGCGGCGACACACGGAAGCCCTCTTGGCACATTACGACCGCGAAATCCCTTCTCCGAGACGTATCGTGGCAACGCGGCAAGGCTGGACGAAGCCGGGCTGGGAGGGGAGGGGGGGGCGGGGAACGGGGGGGGAGGGCAAAGTGGAGCGCCGCGGCATGAGGCAGGTCAGAGTAGGGCGGTGAAGCGAGGTGGGGTGGAGCAGGGCTGAGTGGGGTTCGTGAAGGAGCAGGGCTGAGGGGGGCGGGGATGAGGAGAATTGGGGCGTGTGGGGGGCACGGATAGAGCGGTGACGGATGGCCGGGGGGGGGGCGAGGAGAGAGGCGTGTGTGTTCTGCGCCTTCTGTGTGTGAGCGTTCCATAAACAAGGAGCGTGTCCCGTCCACGCAGAGTTTCTTTAAAGGAGAAGAATGCAATGAACTCCGCTCTGAAATCTGGATAGAAAAAATATCCTGCTTTCAATTAACATCTTTCTGCATTTTAACATCCGATTTTTCGTACATTGGAGACACTCCTCGACGTTTTATATACTTATTGTCGTGAATGCCATAAATAAAACACAATTTCAGAATTATATAATCTTGCTTATCGCGGCGCCTCCGACAAGAACTTTCATGGTTAAAACGTTTTATTTCTACGTTGCAAGTTCATTATAAAAATAAATTTTAGATATATAACAGTCACCTGCGATAAATCCTCCAATCCTCTAATAAATCAATTAAAACACTCTCTTTTGTTTCATTACAAAATTATAGTCAGTCTGATGAATCAAGTCGTAAAGATTAATGTAAATATCGGAAAGAGAGTATAGTAACAGAGTTTCACCAATGTACTCGTAGGTGCATTGAAACCATACAAACCCGTGTAATTCTTGAATTCTTCCAGAAAAGCCAGTCCTAAAGAGAAGCCGTTAAGAATTGTGCCATTAGATTTGTCTTGTTAAAAGTAACTTATTGAGCTGTTGATTACCACGTGAGGTACCATACCTCACCCAAATCGTTTTAATTGCTTTTTTAACAAAAGAAAGTTTTTAGAAATATTAAAATTTTCTGAATGAATCCTCAAAAAAACAGTTTATCATCAGGATTCGAAGACGCGTCCAATGACAAATTATGTCTCTATTGATGGAAAGGCTCTAACCGTGAAAGTCGGATGGGGTCTAACCGTGAGTGTCGGACGAATCGGGAAGGATCTAACCGTGAGTGTCGGATGGATCGGAAAGTATCTAATCGTGAGTGTCGGACGGATCGGATGGGGTCTAACCGTGAGTGTCGGATGGATCGGAAAGTATCTAACCGTGAGTGTCGAACGGATCGGATGGGGTCTAACCGTGAGTGTCGGATGGATCGGAAAGTATCTAACCGTGAGGGTCGAACGGATCGGATGGGGTCTAACCGTGAGTGTCGGATGGATCGGAAAGTATCTAACCGTGAGTGTCGAACGGATCGGATGGGGTCTAACCGTGAGTGTCGGATGGATCGAAAAGTATCTAACCGTGAGTTTCGAACGGTCGAAAGGTATCTAATCGTGAGTGTCGGACGGATCGGATGGGGTGTAACCGTGGCAAAGATTCGGACGGATCGGAAGGGGTCTTACATAACAGGGGAGTTACATAACAAAAGATGCTATATTACACGATTTAAAACATGTACTTACTTTTCAAATTGTTAATTGTATAAAATAAGTATTAAGTAATATCATTCACATTTTACTTTGATTATTTTCCTAAAAGCGTTGCGTTTCTGATTTACGGAAACAGTGTGTTACCAGGAAGTTTCGATTCACGACGCCACAAGATTACTAAAACTCGTTATATTATCGCGTTTACCGGCTAACAATGCATGCGGTGTCATAAACGCATGATGTACATCGCGTGTAATATAAAATAGTTCATAATTAAATCGTTAGGATTCGTTTATGGCCTGAAAAACATTGTTACCAGTGAGTTACACTATGCAATAAAGTGTTAGGATTCCATGTCCGATAAAATAATATATTTTTGCTATACTCGGAACACTTGGTCGGAGGTAGACTGTCAACTCTAACATTTGTTTGACGTTAAAATGTAACAAAGAATTATGACGAAATTTTTGAGAGGGTACTATATCAAATTATTATTAGTATTAATGTCATTAATATGAAACATGTAATTCAATATAATAAATCAGATAAGTTTTAAAACTCTGGCAATGTAATGACGAATTTGGAAATGACCGAAAGTTTGGAAGTTAGAAGAAGAAAGCATAGAAAAGCGAATTTTATATTTATGCCAAATTAAAGGACATAGACGTTTCTAGTAGCATAGCCATTCATCTGAAATCCAACTAATTTCTCTCTTCAAATCAAAGGTTCGAAAACTTAAATTCTGTGAGAACTTAATAATACATAAATTCTGCCAGTATTTGCATAAAATTGATTGTCCGCTCTAATTTATAGACAAAACAAAGCTTATAAATATCTTATTCAGATTGTTTTCATGAACTCTATTTGATTAACATTTTTAATCAATTAAATCATATTCACAACATTAAATACCTTTATGTAGTTTCAATGAAATAATTTCAAGCGTCAAAATGCAACACGTCGCTTGTATTAATTCGAAACAGACCAAATGTTTCTTCCTCAAAGGAACGAAACAGTTAAAATCGCGTTTAATTCCAATTTACACACTGATGATAAGTAAACAAATTAAATTCCAAAATAACATAAATAAATAGACGCGAAAGCAGTATTTGTTCTCTCTAGCATGAAAAACATTAAATATGTTCCAATGAAACCCGATTTACATTTTTTGAGAGAATTGGACGTGAAAATTAAATTACCTCTTACTCTACAAAAGACCATTTTGCGCAGAAATTCACTTTAGGTGAACAGTAGTAGTATATTTTCTTGTGACAAATAGTACTATGATTTAAAACTAAGTATTTGTTCCCGTAAAAGGTCTTAATTTCCGAGATCCAGACAATAAATTACGGAATCAGTTTTGTGGAAGAATTTCTGGGAGACAACCTAAGAAAACTGATTTTTTTCTAATATCTCTATGGCAATACATACCATTTTACAACAAAACATTAAGAGTAGGGAACTCCTTCCTAACTTCAGGCAGGTTGGACAAAGTAAAGGCAACAAAATCTATTGAAACAAACGGATGTTGATTGAGTAGCATGCTAACATATTGCGTGTTCTTTGAGCAATGGACTGATGGTACAGTAACGTCAAATGAAGAGAACGGGCAAATAGAAAAGTGCGATGCAAGCAAAAAATTAAACATCGATATAACTGAACATTTTAATTGTGTAAAGACAAGATAGGTGAAGCATGCATTTGCTCCGCACTTCTTGAATAATACCTTAATACTGTTCTTAACTGTAGACACTTTACAAGATAGACAACCCAAATTCTCATATCCGTTACTGCACTGGTCACCTTACACTCAGCATTATGATAATTTTGTTGATATTGATTTTATTTTGCGAATGTTTTGACTTTTCAAGTGGTTTTATAATACAAAGCTGTAATGTAAACGTATGTTAGATTCTTTACACACTCAAAATATTAAGATACTTTTGCTATCTCGACACAAAGATATCTCTTAAAGTTCAGAAAGGTTAAAGGTATGATGAAAAAGTGCGCGATTAATACATCATTTTCTTGGGCATTTGCTAAGGTATAGGCATGAGAAAGAAATCGAAACTTATATTATAAGATATTTAAAACAAAGTGCATAAAACGTCGTCGGTTCGTGAAGTTTACCATTTCGACAAGTCTATTAAATCTATTGATGGTTTAATAATTAAACATGATCGTACTACATTCATGACAATTAAATGTTGATAGTTCGGTATTTTGATGTGGATAGGCCGTTTAAATAATACTTTGTAGTTTAGTAAGAGGGAGTCGGAAGTTAGGGGCGTGGACGGAGGTATGGGCGTTGGCGGAGGCAGGAGCGTTGGCGGAGGCATGGAGGTTGGGGAGCTGGAGCATTAGCGGAGGCATGGGCTAGCAGGCATGGGGCGTTAGCGGAGGCATGGAGCGTTGGCGGAGGCATGGGGCAGTAGCGGAGGCATGGAGCATTAGCGGAGGCATGGAGCATTAGCGGAGGCATGGAGCATTCGTGGGGACACGGAGCATTGGCGGAGGCATGGGGCGTTGGCGGAGGCATGGGGCGTTGGCGGAGGCGAGGGCGGGGACACGGAGCGGGGCGTGGCGGGGACACGGAGCGTTGGCGGAGGAATGGGCGTTGGCGGAGGCATGGGGCGTTGGCGGAGGCACGGAGCGTGGGCGGTGGCGTGGTTGGTGGAGGCACGGAGCGTGGTGGAGCGGGTGGTGGCGGTCGCGGAGGTGTGGCAGAAGAGGCAGGGGCTTCAGCCATCGACCGCGGCCGCTCGATATCTCGCACCTGGCGCTGCTTCTTCCGTGCGCTTTCATTCCGACCGCCTAACGACTGCTCTCCGGACGAGCGGTCACCCGCACTGCTCTTTGTAGGAGATGGGACAGTCCAATTCAGTTTTCAACTCATCGGGTCTGAGTATTTTTCCCGTGAAACAACTTTGTAGGGTATTTTCTCAAGCAATAATTTTATCGTAATCTTCTTTTTTTTCTACACACGCCCACTTATTAGTGCGTAGGCTGGTCTCCAGAAGCCCCTAGCGCCTTCTTGTGAGACTTATCCTAAGCAAGTGTACCTAGAGTAGTTTGCCGTTGCTTTCCCTAGGGGCTCTAGTGCGCCAATTTTGACGTTTGATTTAAATAATTGACAGCGCAGGCCAAGATGCAATATCCGCAATCTTATCGAGTAATTCAAATGGAAACTCTGGTTTGGTGCTGAATTGATAGAGGATTTATTGTTGCCAGCATCGTCCAAGTGTCTCTCCTGTGAACTGATTTCCATGCCGACAAGCGTCCGCATGCATGCCATCGATTTTTGGCAGCTCAAAAATCCTTCTACTTTGACCGAGTTTGAATCCGCGAACTTTGGATCAGAAGCCCGACATGATAATCACAGTACCATCGAAGCCAATATTTTCTAATCGAATTTTAAAATCCCGCTAATCCCTTTATTTGATGCAACTTGGAGATGGATTTGAGATTATTGAAAATGTCTCAACATATGAGAATATTCTGTACCAACATAAATTGTTTTATCACTACATTGTACTCTGGCAACTTCAGAGTAATTAAGCGCAGCAGAAGGTCTTTTTTTTACGTATGCGACATTAATCATGCGAATTATGTAAATATTGTTATAATTATACTGCAAATATATTTGCGGTTCCATTTTCAATTAACAGCAACTTTTATTTTTCGTTACTATGACAGAGTATGGAAATAAATAATCAAGCAGTATTTTGCAATAAGTATACCACATAAATATTTCTTCTTACATGTCGACAACAATGATTGGTAATAATGAATTGTTAATGACATTTACAACTCTAATTTGTAAATGCCATCAGCAAGTTTAGTGCTAAACAAGCAAATTAGAAAACTAAATGCCACAGTTTCAATGTTTGTGTAGATGAATTTACATGGGCGATTTTTTCACGAAATTGAATGGAATTTTTTTCCAAATTGCCGTCCAAAACTTTAAGAATTCGCTAATTTAAATTGATAAATACACAAAATGCATACAAATTGTATGATTATTAATGGTGAAAAATATTGTAAATGTACTTTCTACGCAACTTTCTGTGGCGTTCGTGAAGCAGTTTTGTATTCCTTGTCTTATGGTTTTAATACATTCTTTTTCTTTTTTCGATCTTCCCCACCCGACTCTGAAATTGCATGGTGAATATTTAAAGACTGCGCCCTCGTCTCATTCTGTCCAAAAGCGTTATAATCCAAGTTTCTAGAACGTTAAAGAACCGAGAATTTCCCTTAGCAAAGGAATTTTATAAGCAACCCAAAATAGTAGGGCTAGGCAATTGCATTTCTGAAGTAGAACATTATGTGAATTCAAGAGAAAATAAATATTTTATGCAAAGGCAATTCGCGAATGTAATACCAGCCGGCGTGACTCAGGGCATCAACTGATGTCCCTGCGTTGCCTCAAGCCGGGAGGTCCTGTGAGTTCGAGTCCCAACAGCGGCAGAATTTCCGAAACGTTTTAGATCGAATTCATGCGCTGTCTAGAGGAGAATTCTAACGTCCGGCTGCTCTGACCGGTATTTTCCCGTGGTTTCTCAGATCAGCACAGAGCGAATGCTGGGGCAGTTCCCTAACGGGCCACGGATGGTACGCGATCTTACCTTTTTTGTCCTATCCTCCGCCTTTACTTACACACATTTACACTTATATGTCGGAAGGTTAAAGCTTATCCCAGCTGAAGCGATGTCCCGATATTGGAACACATCTGGATGGGAAAGGCCGACAAGCCTCCCTCAGCGCGGGAAGAACACCGCCACCTCTTGTGATACAAACATGTTCACCACCTAGGAGACTATTAACTAAAGTAGTTGATGCGCCCAGAATACGAAATAAATCAACCAACCCGAACGGGAAGGGTATTTGTAATAGTGTTAAAGCTATCCCAAGAATCGAAAATTATGTTGCACGACAGTGTACACGTATAATTTCATGCACAAAAGGTAAAATTTAAAACTTTCAGGTTTATAAAACATTTTATACTTCATTAGAAGGGACGGATGTACGGCATTACAGGCCAAAACAAGCACATGTACTTGCCCAAGCCTTCGTGCTTTACGCGAGCGGGCGTATAATCTGTCAGGCACAAGGAGGACGGGGGGGGAGCCGGGCAAGGGGGGAAAGTCGGGCAAAAGGGGGGGGTGGGTGGGTAGACCGTAAGGCAGCAGACAGGCAGATAGTCGGGCGAGAGATGAGCGGTTGTGGAGCGGTCGACCGCACGCGGCCTCTGGCGGAGGCACCGGCGAACAAAGGCCGAGCGCCGTGCGCACGGGCAACCAGCCAGCGCGAACGCAGAGATAAGCGGCCCACACAACCACACCTCTCCGCCCCTTCCCACCCCACGACGCAGCCAACGCACTGCGTCCACGGGAAAGCGCACGCAAGAGACATGCGTTTGCGGATCCCGCATTAAAATTGGGAATAGGGAAGGTGATTCAGTCACTCCATAAGTCTTCACATGAAACAGTATATAAAATGAATGCGAAAGAAATCAACTTACAATAAAAGCGAAGGAAATGAATTCCAGAATATAATGTAAATTAATGTAGATGGTCATAATAGATAATTTATTTTTACACATATGAGAAATTGTAAATATGGTTATGAAATTGGTATATTTTGGTATTTAAATAAAGCAAGTGCTAAATCCATGTAGCCATATCGAAAGATGTAACAAACAATTTTTCAAATCTTAGGAATTGAACAACAAAATATTGGAGAGACTTTCGTGTTGAACTAACTTATTTCTGAATTAGAAGTTTGATGACTAATGATTTATGCTTGGGAAAGCAAAGTCTGAGTAAAAGTACTTTTATATTACCTTAGCTTAATTAAACATACACGAATTGTTGGAAAAGCATTCCCCGAGTGCTGATAGGATAAATCACGGAAAATTACCTATCAGAGCAGCTGGCCACGAGAATTCTCCCCGATACAGCAGCTGAATTCGAAGTAGCTATCAAAACCCTGCAAACGGCGGACTCTAACGCTAGAACCTCTAGATGAGGGGCAATGCAATGACGTCCTCAGTTGATGCCCTAAGCCACTTCAGCCAGTCATCTTCCAGACAACATTCATTTTTCCACTTCAAAACTCTTGTCAGTCATCCCCAGGGCTCCCGCAAGGGCGTTGCATGTCGGTTCGTCCCACTGCGTGTCACGCGGGCGCATTGAACGGAGGGCCTCAGCCACCCCCGCCCCCCGCCCCGCCCCCGCCCCGCCCCCGCCCCGCGTCAACGAGCGCCGCTGTCCGGGACGTGTCGCCAGCTGCGGCGCCGCCCCCGTTCCGCTCGCGGAACGCCGCAGCCGACGCCAACGACACGTCCGCACTCGCCCCCGCCCCCGCCCACGCCCTCCCCCGCCCCCGCGCTTCCCCGCCCCGGTTATTGTCCTGCGGTCGCCGCTGCACTCGCCGCCCAGAAGGCGGACAAGGAAAACCTGAGTCTTCAAATGCATGGCCGGCGTTCGGTTAAACAAGATACACTCAAAGGATGTCGTAAAATTTTTAAAATACTGCGGTAAAACCTTTGGTGACATGCATTTGACTTATTAAACCGATTTGAAGTGTTAAGTTCTTGCAAAATTCTTTGATTGGTTGATTAGTGATTCTGGTGCGTCAACTGTGGCTCCGTCAGTGAAATGTAGGTTGTTATCGCGGGAGGTGGGGTGATGTACTCCCGCTAGATGGCGAGATCCGGGGCCGATCTACGTCGGCTGGCGGGCATTTTCTCCCCAGCAGCGAGGCACCGCCCAAGCCGGGACAACATTAAAGTAACCCCGCTTCCGACTGGTCTCCCTGCTCTGCTGGGATAAGCTCTAAGTGTCTAACTGGTCTCCATGAGTGATGCTGTAATAGAAGCAAGTGCAAGTGTGTTTACTGCTCGTCAAAACTCCTGCAACTTGAGGAAGAAACAACGAATAAAATGAAATAACACGAAATACACAAATTATTGTCCAGAGGTATATTTTCAGGGTTCAATAATGGCTATTTAAATTCGCGTAGTATTTACAATATTACTATGTACCTCTTTTGAAGAAAATACACAATTCACCGTAGGAAATGTAATATGGTGTTGACATGTTTCAAACTAAAAAAAAGAGAAAGTGGATCAGTTTGAATAATTTTATATTAATGAAGTCATATAAAGCTTTCCAGAAAAGAGTTACGCAACATCCCTTTGTCTCCAATACGAAAATAAAGTTGAACTTCAAAATAATTATAAGCACCTCTCGTATATCTCTTTTAGGTTGTTTCATGACTGATTTCATTTCAATCCACCATGACCGAGATCATGCGTTTGAAATACTAATATACTTTGTGCTGGCAATGTTCCAATTTTCAAAAGTATAATATTTCCTGGCTAGAGTTGACTGAAGTATTATTTCAACCTCACTTTGTAACCTACATCTTGATCAGTGTAGTATATTTAGTTACCGCTGAAAGCAATTCGGTTGCTCATGCAATAACATTTACAACTGTAGATGGTATTAAAACTTATTATACCAATTACTTTAAAAAAATAGAGATTGCCACTTCATTTAGAGTAATTTCCATTTAATAGTTTTTATCATACTTCAACAATGCCAAATATCATCATTCGAATTTCATTGTCACTAAGTTTTGAATCTGAAAACCAATTACTCGTTTAATAACTACGTCTTTACCTAAGAATTGATTAAAAGATCAAAATGAACTGGCGTGGAAAAGTATTCAACAATAATCAAATTGTATTTTAAACAGTCTTGATTCATTTGTTTTATACTTTCAATATTTTAGAATAGAAACTTTTCTGAAAAAATCAGTTTGTTTACTAAACCAATAACTTTAGGCTAACATTTAAATAGTTGTCATAACTCACTAAAATACGATAATTGCACTACAGTGTATCAATTAACTGATTTTCAAAAGATCAATTGCAAAAAATATTACCTTGAATTTTACAATAGGGCACCGATTAAATAATCAGATCCATTTATTTGTGTGGTTCCTTAACTCACTAATTACAATGTAATGCACTTTGGCAGATGAGTATAAAACAAAATTTAATGTACAATTTTTGAAATATTATCCTTTGTAAACTTTGCTTATTTCGATGTATCAATCAGCATTCCTCCATGTTTTCTTATTTTTGGGGGAAAACGATCAAAAACTTCAAACAGCAAAGGAAGTTGAAATAAAGTACACAAATGTGGCACAGGTTTCCTTCACGTCGACGGATCTCACGCCCTCTCACTCCTCTTCTCTCTTCTTCTTCGGCACATTCTTACAAAGGATGTCGCAACTTAGGAGCTTCAAGCCAGTGAGCGCGGAAAGTTTTGATAGTTTCAAGTGCTTAACAAGTATCTTTCAGTAGTAGAACTTCCAAACTCCTCTGTCATACATTTGCAGGAATTTAATCAGGGTTTCTTTGAAGTAAAACTAAGGTAGCACTTTCCAATGTTTTACGTCAAGGAAAGTCTAATCTCTGAAGTAAAAACACACAAAAATGTTTATAGAAGTAAGCTACAACTATTAGCAGGTCTGGGATAATCAAAGGAACAGGAGAGAATCAAAGGAACAAGAAGGATAACATTACGATTCTCCTTGTGGCGATTAGTTTGTCAACTTAAGTAACATTCTCATGACCGTCAAAAACGTTCTCATAAAAATTATTTTTAAAATAACTATTTCTTCACAAAAAAACCGAAGAGAATAGTCAATGAGGAAAAGAGAAAAGGGGAATGTTCACCATCAAACTGTGCATATTTTGCCAAATTTTTTATTGCTTTACTTTATGGTATTTAAATAGTAAATTTACACTCACTCAACATATGTTTGTTGACTTTCTAACTAAACTAAAATTAATCTTGCAGCTAGCTTTACGGCTGAGGAAAACTAATGGTCACCCTTAATCGGGATCCATTTCAGAAAATATTTTTAGGAATATATGAAAAGGGTACTTACTTTTTATTCTTGCGGAATATATGGGGTTTCTAGCTAGGTTGAATCCGGTTAAATTTGGTATCTGCATTAAGTTGGAGTATAATTGGGTGAATAGGTATAGGATGTGCTGAATTATGGGTTGGAAACTGAATTCTTGATGGAGCTGTGCATTAGATATGAACCATGGTGCATTGGCAATTGTCCTTAAAACTGATTTTGGATAATTTTTATTTTATTCACATTGGTCCTAGCTGCATTTAGTCATATTGGGAATACATACACTAGGAGGGTCTAACTATTGTTTTATACATTGCGAGTACGGTGACATATGGTAGATGGCTGTTTCTGTTGATTAATGGTTTTAATTGTAACAGTTCGTTTTTAGCCTGTATTACTTTATTGTCAAAATGGTGTTCCAAGTTTAGTTTTATATCTACGTTTAGACGCAAGTATTATATTGACTTGTTTGATGGGTACCAGATTAGCGTTTCAGTGTTGTATATTAATGGAGAAGGATAAGCATATGTTCCAAGTGCCAAAAGTTAAGGTGCAGTTTTATTTTGACTTTGCTGCTCAGCTTTCAATAATATATATATTAATATATATATATATATATATATATATATATATATATATATATATATATACACATATATATGTATGTATATATACATATTTTATTACAGAACATTTGTCGTAAATGGGCGAAATGGTTAGGGCAAATAATAGGCAATATGGCGCCTTAGTAACGACGTCGTGGTTGTTGTCAGGATAAACAAACATTCATCTGACCGTGGAGACGACGGCGTGAGCAGGAGGAAATATAAGAGATTTGGGGATTGGTTGAAGAAGCGTCGACTGATTATTAAAATGGAAGTTTTGGCATTTTGTCGAAATAAAAGAAAGGCGAGGCAGAGCGTTTTAAAAGAGAGAATAAAATTCATTCGGTCGCATGTCGTGACGGTGAGCAGTTCGCTCGCGAATACATTAATTTGTGCATGTTAGAACTTGTAAAAATTTCGGGGGTCTACAATACGTGTTCAGGCTTTGAAATTTTTGGACATATTCGGCTTGAATATTTTCGTGGCAGAACCAGAAGTTAATTAATTGGGGGTGCATCAAAATAAGACTTGGAATTCTTTTCGCGAGTGAACTCTAATCATTCTTGAACTTAGAAATGTATTCGGTTCACAAACGATACCGGACTTTCCATATTTTCTTGCTATAAACGGAAGATAGAACTGAGAGATTTGTTTGCGGGGTAATCATAAAAGCACTGGATATTTACACGGTGAGAACGGGCATCAGACATAATATAGTGGAGCTGGAACAAATATTTGAGTGGTGTGAAGCGGTGAATCGGTGGTGTTAGTTTTTAAAGAAGAGAAGTGGATTCGTGGTAATTGGACTTAGAGACTTCGGAGCTTCGAAAAAAGAAGGGAAGGCGTTTCTTCGAGGTAGCATTAATCACGAGCACGCGAAGACCAGAATCGCCGTATAAGGTTCGAACCAGGTCATGATTAAGAAAGTTTCTTAATGTAAATTTTTTACATTTTTATTTGCTGCATTTGATAGGAAATAAGCATTAAGATTCTCTTGAAAGAAAGATAAAATGATTTTCATTGGCCAATTCAAACTAATACGTAACTAGATCAAATAATCTCTGTTTTCAGATTCCTCGCCATTCTGTATAGATGGCAGATCGGGTAATCGTCTATTAATAGATAATAGGGATTATTTCTGACGTGACCCATCGACCCAGCTAGCGGGATAATATTCAGTTTTTATCAGAGTAATAATAGTTAAAATATCATCGTAACATTTTTCCCGGCGCCCATGTTATTAGAAATTTGGAAACGGGTTACGACGAATCGACCAAGAATTGTAGCAGTTAGGGGTATGTTTCAATATATATAATCATATATTGTATATTATATATAATATATTCTATTTTTGATTGCTGTGAGTGAGGTTCCAGGTGAGTAAATTGCTGTGTGGTTTGCAAACTGGGCTATTTGTATGGAGTTTAACTTCGGAATGTTTGCTACATATATGTTAAAAAGAGTGGGTGAGAGAGGGGATCGCTGGGGTAAGCCTGCGTTAATTTTTTTTGGGGGTTTGAATAGTAATGATTGACTCCTACTGAGAAAGTTCTGTTTTCTACGAATTTCTTCATGATTTCCGTTAAGTAATATGGCGTGCCGCTTTTTTTTATTTTGCATACTGATGCTTGGTGCCAGATTCTATCAAATGCCTTGTGAGATGTCTCAGATTATTGCTATTGTATGATTTTTTTAAAAATGATGAGTATAAATGTTCGGAGATTTTTAATAATTGGTGTTGCTTTGAAGTACGTTTCGTAAAGCTGAATTGTTTGTTGTGTGTGTGTGTGTGTGTGTGTGTGTGTGTGATTAGTAACAGCTATATGTTTGGTCAGTCTTTCTAGGATTTTGTTTTAATTTTTAAAAGAGAAGGAAATAATGTTCTGGGCCTGTAACTGCCATCATTGCACGTAGTGATAAATCAACACTTTTCTAATCGGCTAAATTCATTTTTCATTAAAGCTTTGTTTTTCAAATTGTGTCGTTCCAGACGAGCAGTGTTCTCCAGAGCTGTGAACATAGCGAGTCCCCAGTAACGCTATCGCAATGCCCGCGAGGGCATTTCAACAGGTCGCGAGCAATTCCCATTCTCATCGGAAGAGCGTTTGGCAGCGCCCTCCCTGCGCGGACCGGAAGCTGCCACTCGTTGAATCTCAGACACCGACACAGACACCGCAACGGCGGCTGCGCGTCCCACAGCACAAACAGCGGAGCGAGTGAGGGGCTGAGCCCTCTCCAACCCTCTCAGCACCCTCCCCCCCCCCGCGGTCATTAAGCCGTCCTTCCACGCCCTCGCGCGGAGCACTGAGCCACTTGAACTAAGCCTAGCCCCGCCCACACTCCGCCCCGCCCCGCTTTCATACCCTCTTCCTGCCCCGCCACGCCCCGCCACGCCCCGCCACGCCCCGCCACGCCCCGGCCCCGCCACGCCCCGCACGCCCCGCCACGCCCCGCCACGCCCCGCCACGCCCCGCCACGCCCCGCCACGCCCCGCCACGCCCCGCCACGACCCACCACGACCCGCCACGACCCGCCACGACCCGCCACGCCCCGCCACGCCCCGCCCCGCCCCGCCACGCCCCGCCACGCCCCGCCACGCCCCGCCACGCCCCGCCACGCCCCGCCACGCCCCGCCACGCCCCCCCACGCCCCGCCACGCCCGCCCGCCCCGCCCGCCCGCCACGCCCCGCCACGCCCCGCCACGCCCCGCCACGCCCCGCCACGCCCCGCCACGCCCCGCCACGCCCCGCCACGTCCCCCCACACCCCGCCACGCCCCGCCACGCCCAGCCACGCCCCGCCACGCCCCGCCACGCCCCGCCACGCCCCGCCACGCCCCGCCACGCCCCGCCACGCCCCGCCCCGTCCTTGCCCCGACACCCCCCCTCACCGCTCCCGCTTGCCCATTCCGTCCAGGCGCCGCCTTCGCGACAAACAACAGCCCCCTGCCCTATTACATTCAACTTGCCTAACTCGAAATGAAGAACGGGCTAATTTAAAGCGCGGGGCGCTGGAGGTCGATGTTAGTTACGTAAGTGCCGGCTGCGGCGCCGGCCGGGGGGGGGCGGGGGCGAGAGCAGCGCGACCTCCAGCGCCGGCCACGCGCGGCCCCCCCCCCCACCCCCTCCACCAATGCCCTCGCACGTTCCCAGCAAACTACCGTACACAGTTCGCTATATTCGAAAATGCTCCTCCAACATACAAGTTGTTAAGTCATCGCCAGACCCTTTACAAGATTACAACATTCAAGCACGTTACAACGTGAGGGATATTATCAATGAACTACGAAATTTTCAGTACACGTTGAACCACGTGGTTACAATTTTTTACCTCTTCTATGGACAAAGTTAAATGTTAACGAATTAGGATAGCGAATTGAAGTAGAATTAATAAGCTGAATCTAAAAGCAATAGGAAAGGTAAACGGGGGTCTGTTTTTCAAAAGTATGTAGCACTGGTAATGGAAAGTTACTTTTGCATGGCAGTGTCCGTAGAAAGATGTGTGATTTAATAAAGAAATATTTTAAACAAAAATACCATATCTCAATTTTTTGTTATTGGTTGTTGATTAATTCATTGATTGTGATTCCGGACTTGTCAACTACTCAAGTCATTAGTCCCGTAAGTGTAGTGCGCTTTTTTTCACCGGGAGGTGGCTGTGATTTACCCCGACTGGTGAGATCCGGCGCCGACCTACCGTTAACTAGCAGGGTTTTCCTTAAACAGATATCTCCCACCAGCGGGGCACCGCCCCAGCCGGGACAAGTTCTAAATCCCCGACGAGTCTCCCGGAATGTGTGGTAGTGTAGTGCATGTTAGTGTACGTGTGTGCAAGGGGTCAGGACACGGCAAGGAAGAGGAAGGAAACATTGCGCGCGGTCGTGGCACATTTGTTAGGGTACTATTCCGGCATTCGCCTGGCGTTTATCGGAGATACCACGGAAAACTACCTATCAGAGCAGCCGGCCGCTAGAACTCCTCCAGACAGCGACTGAGTTCGATCTAGCTGAGTAGCTAGTATCGAAAACCCTGCCGCCGTCGGGACTCGAACCTAGGACCTCTCGGTCAGAAGCCCTGCAGTGACATCAGTTGATGCACTGAGCCATCACTCCCGGTTTATACGTTGTAAATGTGCCTGTCCCACATATGTCAAATTTACGTTTATTCATTCAGATTTTGATGGAAACATTTTGAAATGCCAAACTGTGTAACACGCTCTTTCACGTATTGCCTACTTCATTAATTTTCTCTTTTCGTTGCGTTCAATGGGAGAATTTTATCAATTAGTGATACATTCAAAATAATGTTTTCTCTCAAAGTATATGGAATCCAGTGAAGCGCTTTTAATGATACCTTAATAAAATCACACCCTGCCAATATATGCACTTCAAAATCAAATATGCAATATTAGCCCGAATCAAAATGACGTCAAAAGAAAATCCAGGCAGCGAACGCGTACTACAAGACATATTTAATTAGTAGTATTGTTGAAAAGAATATGCCAAAACTAACTCAACAAGCACTGCGCTGTGCTGAAGTGCACTTTGAGGCGCAACATACTAACTGACAAAAGATCGTGGGGCGTGACCAGCTGTAGCACCCCAAAATAACAGAAATAAAAATTCACTAATAATAATAATAATAAATAACGATAATAAATAATAATAATATTAATAATAATAATAATAAAATAACAATACGAATGTATTATTGAAAACACTTCAATATAATTCAATATAATTTAACGTTACAAGTGACAGCATTACACCCCACAACCCACTATACTGCACATTCAATGCGCTTAGTGCACTTTAACATCACACATTTGTGACAAACACTATTTTTTTCCTAGGGCTTTTATCCAGCCAACAGCCGGTTACCCTACACGTCCCGATGGGACGCATATTCGACCATACACTAGACCAACACACTTGCGGGCTCCTCTGATCTGGGGTCAGCAGAACGCGAGGCCCTCCGCGACAACACACACATACAAAGACAAGAGACAAACAATCATGCCCAAGGCGGGACTCGAACCTGCGACCCTTCGGACCGAAGCGCTGAGCCGGTACTCGCTCTTAGCCACCTCGGCCATCCAGGTGAGCACAACCACTATTTAATTTACTTCATTCTTATTTTGACTATTTTGTTCAATACTCGTCCCAGTGTTAATAAATTTATCTCTCAAACCACCGGCACAGAGTTAAAAGTGTTGAAAATTGCTGCAACCAAACTGATGCTATCTCTTATTCTATCGACGAATAAAATGTCTCCAAATTCCCTTTGCTCTTTCATAAACACTCTAAGGATTTTTTGCAGCGCATTGTGCCCCTCTGCGGGGCGACTACATGACCCACATCCGATCGGCGCGCCCCCGTCGCCCGGGGCTGTGGGGCGCGCGCAATGATTTTTGCGCGGGCAGTTAGGCAGCGCCCGGCCCCGCGCCGACCCCGCGCTCCGCCGGCCGCAGATAAAGCTGCCCCGAGCTAATAGAGTTGCCGCTGCGCGCGCTCTCTCGCCCCGGCCCCCTGCATCACCCCCCGCCACGGCCGCCTGTATGCGCTGCATGCACCCGGAGGCCACGTCCGCGCGCCGAGCCGCAGGGGCGCGCCCCGGGCCGAAGGTCGCCGCTCGTGGGCCTTCGCGCGGCGTCAACTGCTACGCTTTTTAGTCCCGTAAGTAAGGTACAAG
Organism: Teleogryllus oceanicus; assembly: GCA_964035755.1. Lineage (NCBI taxonomy): Eukaryota > Metazoa > Arthropoda > Insecta > Orthoptera > Gryllidae > Teleogryllus > Teleogryllus oceanicus. Next base: position 90,600,579 of record CAXIVR010000007.1, read on the forward strand.
TTTGATAGCAGTGTTCTTCCCACGATGGATGGTGCGATCCGGAGCCGGCTACACGTCGGCTGGCGACGATTTTCCCCAACCAGCAGCAGGGACCACCTCTAAGCTCCCGACTGGTCTCCTGGCTAGTGTGAAAGTGTAGTGCATGTTAGTGTAAGTGTGTGTATGTAAGGAATGAAGATAGGACAAGGAAGAGGAAGGAAAGAACGCGTACGATCCGTTTGTTAGGATACTGCTCCAGCATTCGCCTGGTGTTGATCGGAGAAATCACGGAAAACTACCGATCAGAGCAGCCGCTCGCTAGAATTCTCCTCCAGACAGCGGTGGAATTCGACTAGTTGTGTAGCGAGTGTCGAAAATCCTGTCACCGGTGGGTCTCAAACCGTCGGATCTCGCGCTTGGAGGCATTCCAATTTGTGTCCTGAACCCTTTTAGCCGGTCCTTCTCGTGGACGCTGAAAGGCATAAAATGGCGTCGGCGGGTGGATGAGGGATATGGCGTGATTTTCGTCATGTTAAACTTTTCGTGAAGTGGGTCATTTCAGATTCTTATTAAATACTCTACAATGGAAATTTTCTAAGTAGAACAACACATTCAAAGCGCGGGAACAACTTCAATTAACATTACCACTAATTAATTTAATTGATAGAAATAGAAATCTGTACGGCTCTCTAGTTATTCGTCAGTAAAATGGGTGATGATAACTAATATTTCTGCATTTGTTAACATTATATTTCACTCTTAAATTGTGGGTATCAATAAAAGAAACCATGTGTTGACAAACTGAGAAAAAATGAGCTGATATCTCTCATGAACTAACTGTAAACTTTCTGGACTTTACTGAAAACGTGTTTCTTTGACTGCTCTCCTCTCCGATCCCGGTTCTTCTGACCAAAGGATTTTGCTTAATTTGTGTAATAACTTCATGATCATATTCCAATTCTATCCACGCCGATGTTTCTCCTCCCTTCTAATGCAAACCCACCGCACGTGAGACTTTAATTTTCAACCACAAACACAGTAAATCTCAAGTCACGTCTATTTGTCATCCTTTATCCCCATCTCTGCATTTTTACTCCACCATTTCATTTAATCTCATCCCACGAATTACTCAATTCCTCTATTTTCTTTGATCTACACTATGTTCATTATTGTGACGCCTGCATTAGATACTTTCTTGCAACATTAGATACTTTCCTGCTACGAACACGTCCCTCCCTCTCTCTCTACCCTTACACACCTATCTCTAACCATCTCTTTCTCCTTCCCTCTCCCCCTCCTCCAGCATATCTCTCCCTCTTGCATCCAAGTCCCTCCCTCCGTAATGAGTACTTCCCCGCACCCCAATCCCTGCAACACGATACCGCTCCGGGGTGAAAGTTCCCGCGCCTCGGCAACATGCGACGTGGAACGCGAGGCGACTGTGACAGCGGCGCCCAAAATACGCACGGACAAGGCCCCACAGCGCGTGCACGCACAGCATTAGCTCACACCACACACACACACACACACACACACACACACACACACACACACACACACACACACACACAACATACATACAACGTGCTCACACCACACACACACATATACAGCGTGAGCTTACATCACACATACACAACGCGCTCACACCACACATACACAACGCGCTCACGCCACACATACACAACGCGCTCACACCACACATACACAACGCGCTCACACGACACACACATACACACACACAGCGCGAGCTTACATCACACTCACACACTCACACATACACAGTGCGCGCTTTCACCATACACAGACAGCGCGCTCACACCACACACACAGATATATATACACACACCCTCAATCGCCGGGGCTGGCAATCAGTAAGATGTTTCAGTTCGTTACGGTGGCCGGGGGCGTCTGGAATTTTAAGTGCAGTTTTACTTTGGGGTTTACAGCGTCCGTTATGGAAATGCAGCCGGTTTGCACTTCTGGCGGCGAGCGCTCAAGTGCTACTTTGCATGCAAATCTGCAGAACGGGTACCTTTCTGTGTCCAAGGACGCGGCGCCGCTCCGCTGGCCGAGACCCCTTGCGCGTCCCGTGTTTCCAAATTATTCAAGGTAAACGGCGGGCGAGCGGTGTTGCAGACGGATAAGCGCCCTCCAAACGCGGCCCGCAGGGCGGAGGCCGCCGCCGAAGGGCCGTACGGCCACGTGTTACCCTGCGAAGCGCGCGGGCCAAGGGCCGCTGCGCGGGCCGGTAAACAAAAAGGGCAGAAGGAGAAGTTGCGAGGAACTCGCATACGGTGGTGCTCGCGAGAAATTGAAACAAAAAACTGCACTTCACTTCTACAGAAGATTCAATTTTTTCCAGGTGCAAATGAAGTGAAAATATTTTATTTTTAAGCCAGGCTATTTTATCTTCCAATAAAAGCAATACGCGTGTTTATCATAGGTAATATTATGAGGGCTTTGAAAAGGAGGGGATTTATCACAAAATTTCAAAAGCAGGAGTGGTATTTATTAAGACTAATCCACGAATGAAATTAATTCCAACAGAGTTCCAAAATGCGCCAAATATTGAAAATAACTGAAAGCATGTTAATATCAAAGAGGTTATGTTATAGTGCACACGCCGTTTATTGCACAGCCACACAGCAATCCTCCTCCTAAGGTGGACGAGTCGCAGCGTATTATTAGCCGTTAGTGTGGGGGAGCGTAAGAAAAATCGGATATGAAAACCGATAAATTTCTTGAGATACACCAGCCTGACTGCGGCTTTCCATATGCATAGTTAAACACTATTGGCTTTAATTCCATGAGAGGAATGGTCATTATAATTATCTATTACTAACACGTACCCCAAAAGTCGTTCAGGTATGACTCCTAATCAAAATAAAATAAAAATCAACTAAATTCTACTTTTTTTCAATTTATTACCGTTCGTCGGTGAGTACTAGAAAGCTGTGCAAGAGCTCCAGTGATGGATAAAATTCTGAAGCACTATATACGATGAAGAAAGTTTGAAAATGATTGTAAATACTACTGCATTCTTGCATATTTTAACTATTATTGTACAACTCTATATTGAAAAAATATGCGTATGTCATATTTGAGAATCTTTATAATTATATATAAATCATGATATCGCAATGAAGTAGATATGTATATTTTAAATTTTAAATACGAAAAAAGGGACTGCGTATGATCTTTCTACAAAAATTTAACAATCACAAATAAAATAAGTAAAAGAATTCTTTAGATTTGAAATTTTATCAAAGAGTGTTCGCGGAGGGTTAAATTATATCAAATCGTAAGAAGATTGGGAGGTGAATTAAAGAGTGGACACAATAAAAGAACGGATTGGGATATTGTCAATGACATAGTTTGTGAGAGTCAAAGAAAAACGGAAGCACTGCTTTATAGCAATGTCGGAAACGCAAACAGATTGAGAGATCGAGGATCAGGTGGAGGGAAGAAGGAAAAGTGGATGCCGCGACGTAAAGTCTGTATAGAAATTAAGGGTATGATATTTTCTCAAATAAGACTTGGCATAGTGGAAATGGATCGTGTTAGGTTAGTAGATAAAACTCACAGAAATGAACAAGTAGTTGAAGTTTTCAGAGTGAGAACAGAAACAAGCATGATATTTATTGTCAAAACTAATTAGTAGCAGCATGGAAATAATGTAAAACGATGACTATTGAGTAAAAATGGAGAGAAGGAGCATTGAGAGCGCAGAAAATAATGATAAATTATTTTGAAGAAATAACATCAGAACATATGAATACGTATAGAAAAGTACAATGAGAACGCAAACCTAGTTTTGCTGAAGGGTAAGAAGTATTGGAGAGAATTGCAACGACGCAGAAATTACATTTGAAGCTGTACGTTTTTTGCACTTTCTTGTCACATAACGTTTAACATTCACTGCTCTGTGTCGGTTAGAAATTTCTTGAATCAGTAATAAAGAATATTATGCTTCAGAATAAAAATCCTGCAACCCATAAGCGACATCGTATACCGTCATTTCATGCACTATTTCCAAGAATCAGACCAAGAAAACAAGCTTGGCTAGCGGGAAAATGAAATTACATGTTCGTGTGTGTGGTTTAATAATCCCTCCTCTCGTTTAGACATTTTAATACGCTCAGTTCTTGAAATGGAATCTAGTAGGGTACAAAATGAATTATATGCATTATTCAAGTCATTTTAACAACAAGATTTGTGGGATATTTGATATTTTCACGGCTGTTTTCCTTCAAATTAAAATTAACTTACTGATCATCCTTTTGTAAACACACAACTATGTTTTAATATCGAGTTGTAATTTATCTTAAAAATATCAGAATTTACTATTTTCTTTACAAAATATTAATAAAATAACAGTTTAACAACATATAAAGTTAACTCAAAGAACTCAGCTTCTTTATTGCTAACATTTTCTGACGAAAAATACGGCATAGTAAATAACCTTGGGAAATTTTCTCACGGGAGAAAATAACAATAAATGTTCTGTTATCTTCTCCAGGAACAGTAAGGGCATGCCCTTATTCTCAGGCTCCCGGGAATCTGCAAGGGAATGTCTCGAGAGTTGAGAACTTTCCGGTTCTCATTTTCTCATTCATTAAAATTTCATTAAAATCTGGAGGAAGCTGTCATCTTCTTCAAATCAGATGGAAGGTTATCAAAGACGTTTACTTTTGTTAATGAAAACTGATGACGAGAAACGGACAAGGATATAAATCTTTCAGTAATTTCTTGAGACCTGAATTAGACGAGTTCCCTTACGGCGCAAATATATTTTCCTTATCTTAGTGTCCTTAAAAAGGAAACAATTATTTTGTAGTTAAATATCAATGAAATCAACTATAACTACTCAATGTGAAGGTACACAGATTGTTCACGGCCTTTCATTTAAGATACAAGCTTTTCCAATGTTGTTTTTAGTAGCAAAATGCATTCTCATTTCCCCCAGAGCCTCTGCAATTAATTATTCCCATAGTGGGCGAGCATATTGCAATGGCGATGACGTGTTGTGTATCGAAGGGATTTCCGAGCATTTTATATTTCTACTCAAAATGTAATTTCTTTTTTCTCTACAGTCCACTGCTGACCCAATAAATGACAATTTATTATAACTTTTCAAATGTAACAATTGAATTTCGATTAGGCATCATTGTTGTATAGTGCACACCGCTGTCATAGGACAAATAGTGTCAAGTCGATAACTGATGCTTTGTATACAACTGCGAAGACCATTATCCCCTTAAGTGTAAAGTATGTTTTCCTCAGAATGTGGCGATGGTCTTCGCCCGCTGGATGGTGAGATATGGCCCAAACCTACGCGACCGCTAGCGAGGTTTTCCACAACTAGGTATCTCTCAGCTAGGCACTGCAACTAGGCACTGCCCCAGCTCTAAACCTCCGATTGGTCTCACGGTATATATGATCATGTAGTAAATGTGAGTGTGTGTAAGTAAGGAGTGATGAAGTGACTAGGAAGAATAAGGAAAGATCTTGCGTGATCTATGTCCCGTTTGTTAGGGTCCTACTGCGACATTCGCCTTGTATTGGCCGGACAAACCACGGAAAACTGCACTGCAGCCGATTGCTATAATTCTCCTCCATACAGTGGCTGAATTCGACTTAGCTATCTTGCTAGTCTCGAAAAACCTTTCATGGCTGAGAATCGAGCCTTAGATCCTTCTGTTCAAGGTCATGCAGTGACATCAGTTGATACCCTCAGCCTCCTAAGTCAGTCGAGTTTCGAAGGTAGCGGATTTTTTGAAATCAGGTTCAATTGCTTTTACGTGTGTATCCACTTGGTTTACGACAAATCTAAGAGGTCCGTTTTTCAGATTTCCCTTTCCGTGTGTTCCTTTGAACAATTCCAGGTGGATGTTGGAACAGCAACTCAAACAACAGGTGACGGAACGCGCATGATTCTTGCTTTCTCACGTATCTACGTCCCTTCAAAGTCGGACGATAAGTTTATCACCGCCTCCAGACCGTCTTTACTCCACGATGTAGAAAACTTTGACAGTAGGTTCTGCCATTTTATACCAAACTCCTGAAGATTGTAAAGCAAAAGAAAGAAGAACATTAAAAATACAGCATACAATTAGTTCAAGGAATTTATTTATATTAACTATAGATGATGGCTGTTTGTTTGAAACTTTTATATCAGGCATTCAAAATGATAAGGAGATAAGAGATTGACAAAGGTGGCTTAGGACATCAAAAGATGCTACAGCAACGCCTCTGATCGGGAGGTCCTAGGGTTTGACTCCAGACTGTGGCAGGATTTTTGACAGTACGTACAAATTGAGAGACGAATTCAGCCGTTATCTGGAGAATTGAAGCGGCCAGCTGCTCTGATAAGTAGTTTTCATGGTTACTCCGATCAACACTACGCAAAGGCCGGAGCAATGTCCTAATTAACGGGCCTCTGACAGCGCGCGATCTGCCCGTCCTCTTCCTTGTCCTATTCTTACACTCACATACACTACACTGTCGCATTTGTCGGGAGACCAGTCGCGAGCTTATTCCGGCTGGGGCTGTATCACGCTCGTGTGAGATTTACTAATTAAGCTATTTATCCCTGGGTTATAATCTCTCCCCATCAATTTGGATTTAAATCTGCTTTTTGTCCATCATAATATTTTAGAATTATCCGAAAGAGTTTCTCCAATATCAAGACCCTATAGTCCTTTCTCTTGGCAAAAAAAATCATTTGAATGTCATATGTTTAACAGAAGCAACAAGAAATCACAACTTCCCTCAATATTTATTTAAAATGAAAAAGAAAATTGTATTACTACTCTTCTAAAATTAATAAGTTTTGTTACGTTTATACTGTGCTTTTTGATTCTTTTTCATACAATACCTCATAAGATTATATTTTAAAATAAATTTACCTGAATCGGTGAGCAAGATGAAGAAATAATACGCTTACCTAGAAAAAAGAGAAACAATATTTTAGAATATTTGAAGGCAGACTCAATAAGTAGAAATGATTTTCCTTCAGTCACTAATATTAATGAACGAAAAGTAAAATGGTACATTCGTTAAAAGAAATTAAAGTTTCGAATAAATTAACATGGATTCTATCTCGGTAACTAAATAATATTTTGATTATTGAAAATCGAAGCAAAAAATAGTATGTAATAGTTTTATTTGACCGAGCATGAAAGCTAATATTCATGAAGTTTAATTTTTCTTAAAATCTGTACGTATTGAAAGAACGTTGGTGAAAGTGCGGTAGCTACTTGGCTGACCGCGAGACGTCGCGTGCTGGGTGCAAGGGTCAAGTTTCGGCTGCCATTCTGCGACCTCTTTCAGGGCGAAATACAGGCTGAAGAAGGTCTCAAAATGGCGGCCAAAACACTGACACCTGTGTCTAAGGCGCGGCATCCCGCGGACTGCCAAAAATAACTACTGACTCCGGCCGCGGAAGTCTACCATCTCACACTCAGTGTAACCATTATGTTATCATATGTTACACACGCAGCATATTGAAACATACTTTTTCTTTTAAATTAAATACACCTTAATCATTTCTTACATCTTCATTTCTTAATCTGTGTTCTCGCTTAATGTTGAATAATAATCGCGTGATGTCCAACAATCTAATTTCAGAAACTTGAATTCTGCTGAGGAATTTGGTATTTAGGTCCCACGTTTCGCTTCCATAGAGACCAGCTGTCATAGGTAATGTGTTATAAAATTTTAAGAGGGCATTTTGGGATTCTTTTAATTGTTTCTAACATATGAAAAAACACTATATTTGCCAAACTACATCAACTTTCCTGAGTATGACATCATAACAGAGAAATTTAAAAATGCAGTCTTTGTGATGTACAATGATTAATCACTTATTACAAATTTACATCTTACAGGAAAGCTACCTTGAAAAATCATTGTCTTTGTTTCGTCTACCGAGATTTGTATGTTATACTCTGCTGTTTTCAGCTGTAATTTAAACAGAGGTCTCTCATTGCCTGCAACCTCATTTCCCTCGTTTCTTTTAGGAGCATTTTTGCCCGCAATTCAACCCGTGCGTACGGCAACCGCTGACCAGGCAATACGCGGAGACCGCTCTTCCCCCACCCCAACCACCACTCCGCGCTGCATATCGAGGGTCGCCAACGCGAGGGATATCGCTCGCGAATTGGCCGAGCGGCGCAATTCACCTGCTCGCCATCGGCGCACACGAGAGGCAGCTTCGGACGACTCGCTGCTCGGGGAACGCCCCCTCCCGAAATGTTCTCTCTGAATGACCACCAGCCGTCTAGAGGAAAACCACGCGCCTTTTGTATGACGGTTGCAGCTTTCGGAGTTGCTAATCATCTCACCACGTCCCTCTCCCGTGAATCCATTTCGAATATGGAAAGACAAATTTGTTTGGATCGCTTGTTGTTCAGATAATATGCGTAAGGCCTGTAGAATAGATAACGGCCTACACATTTGCAATTTTAATCGCATAGTAGTTCACGAGTGACACTATTCACTTAAATTTACCTAAAGAAATTTACAATGTCTGAGCTTTTAGAAAAAATATACTTTTGTTTCGTTTTTTTGGAACGAATAGCTAGTAGGTTGAGATAATTAGCCTAAACTCTTCTCTCTCACGTACAGCATCGTCAACCAAAAACTTACTTCCGAAATTGTCAAATTTTCGATTATTGTAATTTTCGTAAAATCTCAAAAAATTTTCATTTTTTTATTGACTATATGCGAGTGTGACTGTGTGTCAGAAGTGTACTCCTATGTAAAAGTGTACGTTCATATGCATACTACTCGTTCTTTGCATTCATATTGACATTTTATCTCTTGGTAGGTTAATTAAAGATGCACAATCGTACAAGCTTTTTTTTTTAACAGAATCACTATATAGTTTTAGGTTGTTTCTTCAACATTTGAATTCCCCATCCACACTTTCACTTCACAAAACTAGACGACACATTCACCTGGCTTTCTTAGGTTTCGCTACACAGAAATTAATATAGTTTCTTGGCATAGCTTTTCACTGCACTTAACTGCACTGTATTTTACTACGTCTCTTTTACACTTTACTTCAATGGAATTTTTGTTCAGCTGAATTAAACGGTAGATTACATAAACCTCTTCAGTCTTTTATTATTATTATTATTATTATTATTATTATTATTATTATTATTATTATTATTATCAGAATTTACAGTTCTCGACTGCACATTTTTAAAACATTTACACATATTATGACCTTTTTCAACATTTCAACGTGAACCCTACAAAACAGTGTGAGTATTGTGCATTATAAATACCAATCACTTTTCTATTGAGAGAAAAATACTGATATCTTTAACCGAAAATGTAACATTTATCAACAGAAGTTGTAATAAAATGCTGCCTTGGTGTCTACTCTTTCAAGTAATAACAATGTGTTTTTCTGGTAAAACCAGCAGATGGACACTATTGAGTCGAATTTTTATTTTCAAAGGAAAATAAAACCAGGTAGAGAATAAAATATAAAAATGACTACAAAGTATTTAAAAGAAATCAAATAAATGATTACTCTGGGCTACGCATGGCATCGAGACAAAAAATAATGTCATTCTTCATGTTAGTAGTAACTGTTTGGTATTTTAACTAAAATTATTTAAACTTCTCCGTCTCCTAAGAGGTAATTAATGAATTATTCACATAGAACATTTTTAATTAATATTACTGCATCATGCACAGTGACTTGTGATTATGTAGAAATAAATCGACGTGCAACCACAAGTACGATAAAAATAATTATCGAAGTAAAAATTGACAGGTTTTTTTTTCACTGAACTGAATCCAATATTCCATTGATATACTATTAAATTCTGTAATGTACCAGACAAATGAAAGAAAATAAGATAGTTTGGGTTAGTTTTTTATACTTGGGTTCTATGTTTTTATAACGTTGGACAGAATACAAGGTACGCCAAGAAGATTTTGTCTGGGTACATGGAAACATGTGTTTTAAACGAAAAATATGTAAAAATTCTGACTTTCGTAGGTTGTAGGGATTATATGAAAATAAATTTTTTCAGAGGAATGTCAATGTTCATACTTTTTCATCTCCACTCTTCTGGTTTTCTGTCCATCTCTAACCATTGCTGGAACTGTTTCTAAACTTTTGAAAAAGTGTTAATGTGCAGCAGTTGCAGATGGTGGGAGATAATCTATGTTTGACTTGAATCCGAAACCACATTTAGCACTCACATCTCATGGGCTGAGTAAATGCACTTTCTTTCTACTGTACCCCAACATGTACCGCAAACCAGGAAATGCTTTCCAGCAACAGCAACAATTTCCTTCGTCGTGTTGATTTTTTTATATTTTTATTGAGTAACCAAGATTACGGTTCTTGGTCAGACAGACATAATTCCACATTTCTGTGCTTGGCCAATACTGAGGTGGTTTTTCCATCACTAATTGAATGTAAGAAAATAAGTATATCGGTAATTGTTTCACTTAAAGCAGCGAACGGGAAAATGTGAGTCAATAAACTTTGCCATTTTCTGGTTTCAAAAAGAGCACATTTTCATTATTGCAAAGAGGTATCAATATTACTAACAAATCTTCCTCACCAATTACAAAATTGATCTTAGTTTCGGAAACTATAGACAAGCCTGCACTAACAAGAGTTGGACAAGCGTATTAAAACAGAGATTGTTTGATGGTTTTGCATAGTAGAAAGATACATATGGTAGAAAGAGAAGAATGACGGTTTATTACGGGGACGGAGTTGGTGTAGTTTCTGACTTGAGTCTAACACTGATGTGGTTCTTCCATGTTATATGAGAGTCAGGATGTAGTCCAAAAGAAATCAATGAAACGTGCTTGTAAATAAATAAAGTTGTGCTTGGGAGATCAAGGGCTTTCGGCGTTAATTAGATTTTGTCGGGGTGGATGGACTAGATATCTTATGACTAGCTATCGATTTTGTTGTATTTAATTTGATTCTTCTCTTTTTATTTCGACTTTCTAACGGTCGTAAATGGCATTGCAGTGTAGTCATGATTGTTTGCATACCGTACCCTCATTTGTAAAGCACTGTATTGTCAGTGAAAAGAGCAATATTTGTGCCAACCGATAGCAGCCCGTGCTGAAACTGAGATAGTCTGTCCGGTGGGGAGCAATACAAACAGCGCTTGTTATTTCTGCTGATAAAAATGTTGTAATCAGCATAGCCATCAATGGTGTTTTGTTATTCGTGTTAGAAATTAAAAAAATATTTGGATGTCGTTGGCATAATTTTGTCGTCAAATACTTCGTACATCCGCACTCCTCAGAAACGCTAGGGGGTGAGCAACCATGTGACCGCCAAGATAAGTTAGCGAAGAGGAGAAGAGATGGAGTTCGTTTCGTGATTGCCTCGCGTGTGGACGCAACTGCTGCCCAGGGAGGCGGATGCGTATTCCTCGCAACACTGCGAGTGCGTATCACTGTGTGTCTGGGCATCGGCGCGGTAAAGAGTCTGGGTGGAGGATGCACTAGCCAAGGGACGGGGAACAGTGTGCATGGAAATCACGATGTTGAATTGCGAAAGTAATCCCAGAAGTAATCCCATAGTAGAAAGATACATATGGTAGAAAGAGAAGAATGACGATTTATTACGGGGACGGAGTTGGTGTAGTTTCTGACTTGAGTCTAACACTGATGTGGTTCTTCCATGTTATATGAGAGTCAAGATGTAGTCCAAAAGATATCAATGAAACGTGCTTGGGAGATCAAGGGCTTTCGGCGTTGATTAGATTTTGTCGGGGTGGATGGACTAGATATGGTAGATGGACCGCTTAGCCGGCGGCGCTAGCCGAATGCGTTTACTACGCTCCGTGAAGTCACGAAGGTTAAGCGCATTCGAGACTCGCGGGTTCGTGGTTGGGTGACCGGCCAGGAACCCCGGGATCTAACGGCGTCGAGCCCCTGGCCGAAGGGATAAAAGGCACTGACTGACTGCGACGTGACGAGACTTGACTAATATTTAAAAAAATAATAATGCACATTAATGGAGGATTACTCCCAAGGGCAAAGCGCTCAACGCCCCTTAAGGGGCTTGGAGACGCGTTGCGTCAAGGAGTGGACGCAACAAATTAAAAAAAAAATTAAAAAAAAAAATTAAAAAAAAGAACTGTACATAGTGTAAATCTTGTAAATAAATAAATTTTTAAAAAGATATATAGTCAGAGTTTTCATTTCGCTTCCACAACGTCATACAGAGAACATTTTCACAAATAGTACATTCGCTGATACAATCCAGTTGCTTCACTCGAACTCAAAACGCGCGAGCAGCACAGCGAGCTGCACGCGCCGCGCGGAATGCCATGCTGATTGATGGCGGAGAGAGCTTGCCGGCGCATTATGCAAAGCAGGGAAAGTCAAAAGGTGCGCGACACGTGCAGGGAAACGCGACCCGCGCTCCGTCACCGGCATTGCACTCGGTGGCGCTGCAAAATGCACAGGGTCCAACCCAGTTGGCCTCCGACAAAGACTTGCGTGCGCTGCGTTGCATCGTTTAATGCGAATCTGCATATTCGCCGCTCCAGATGGCCGTATTACCGTGAGAACTGACAAACTAGGGATTTTGTGATGATGTGAATGTGCTAATTATTATTATGACAGGGTGTAATAGATTTTATTAAATATATACAAATTTCTTACAAAATACATTAGTTCTTTGTAGCATTAATCTTTTATGTTACTTATAACTGTGAAGTAAACTTATAATAATTATACTGAAATTTTGTGTACTATAGTTTCTTGTTTCAAATTTGCAGCGCCTTAAGTTGAGTAAGATCTGTCAGTTCACAAAAAATTTGTGTCTTTGTTTTGGGAATAGTGTTGTACGCAGACGGACGGACAGACAGACAGATTGACCGACGGATGGACAGACAGATTGACAGACGGATGGACAGAACGACATACGAGCGGAGGGGCGGAAAAACTAACATGAACTGAAAAGGGATCTGCAAACCAACTTATCTGATTTTTTTAAAAAAGAAAACAGTTGATAATTGAGAAGCCAAAAATGCGTTTTCCGTGAAAATCTGGTCGTGACTTTTTGGAAGATTTGTATTTCACAACTTTCTCTTTAAGAATTGCCTTAACTAGAAAGTAAAAACTTTCCTTGATCAATGAATGAATTTCTCCTACTCTAATATCCAATCGTTATTATCGGCAAATATTTGTGATAGTATATTTTAATGATAGATTAGAATATTACAAAAACACACTACCCTTATATTTAGGCAGAAAAATATTTTCTGCGAATGGCGCTATGACCCGCTTTAAAATTAGCATCATCTCAATTTTAGCAATGTCCTTTTCAAACAAAGTGTGCAGACATAACCGAATAAAGTTTATTACAACTAAAGAATTATGTAAAGTAATACAGAAGGACCTGCCTTGCAGAAAAGCACCAGGCTATGACCTCATCACTGCACAGTTGATAAAAGAACTACTACGCAAAGGGATTGTAGTAATCACAGCACTCTTCAATGGGATAATACGCACTGGACATTACCCCGCCCAATGGAAGGTTGCCCAAATTCTGCTATTCCTAAAACCACGCAAATCCCCACACGAAGCTTCATCATATCGTCCTATAAGCCTACTTCCAGTTTTATCTAAGGTATTTGAGAAACTTCTCCTAGCAAGACTGCGACCTCACATCCGTAACATTGTTCCCGACCATCAGTTTGGATTTCGCCAGCAGCACTCCACTACCGAACAAATAAACAGGATCACATCATATATAGATAACAACTTCCAAAACAAGCAATACTTTTCTGCTGCCTTTCTTGATGCCTTCGATAAGGTATGTCCTAAGAGCCTCCTGTACAAATTAAAACTTTACCTACCACATTCCTTCCTGGATATTTTCAAATCTTATCTTACGAATCGACAGTTCCAAATCAAATATCAAAACGAACTCTCAGACCTTTATCCTATTCAATCTGGGGTACAATCCAATTCAATCTGTGGTATCAAAGTAGCGTACTTGGTCCAGTGCTATACCTGTTATATACAGCAGATATTCCTGAAACAGAAAACACATTAATCGCGACATTTGCTGATGATACAGCCATATTAGCTTCAGACCCTGATCCTAGAAGAGCATCGGATAACCTGCACGACCATCTCATCACACTCGAAGAATGGTTTAAGAGGTGGAGGATAAAAGTAAATGAGAACAAGTCAGCTCACATTACATTTACTCTCAGGAAAGAAACGCACGCGCCAGTAGAAATGAACAGAAAAACAAAACCGCAAATCGATTGCGTAAAATATCTAGGTCTTCACTTGGATAGACGTCTCACCTGGGAAAAGCATATACAAGCCAAGAAGCAACAGCTCCAACTGCAAACAAGGAAACTCTACTGGCTTATTGGCTACAGATCCAAGCTGTCCTTGGAAAATAAATTGCTAATTTATAAAACCATCCTAGTTCCTGGACATATGGAATCCAAATCTGGGGCACAGCCAGCAGAACAAATGTATCAATTCTTCTAAGATTCCAGTCAAAAATTTTAAGTCATCTCATCAGCAATTTGGTTCATGTCTAATGCAGCACTCCATCGAGACTTACCTTTTTGAGAATAGCCAAGAAATATCTCGCCTCAATAGAACCTCCCTTTGCAACTTCCTTACCACTTTAGTATTTGACATACACAACCCAAAAATAATTCTCCGTTTTGTGTTATTATTATTCTAATATTTGTTTCTCTTTTCTGTTATAGTCCTTGTGTATTGATCCTGGAAAGTACCAATAAGGGACTTTTCTGCAAGTTATTGTTTGTTTAATCATTTATTTAGATATTGTATAAGCAATTAATTATCATATTTAATTATTATTTCGGAATGAAATATATCGTAAATTTCCATTGTGTAAATAAAAACAATAACTGAATCAGGCCATTGTTACGGATGAGAGTGGGCACAATACGGCAGAGAGGAGTAGAACAAGTAGTATTACTTCGCCACCATCGATACGAAATTTATGGAAAGTATGATTAAGAGGAAAAATATTAGCGTCCAAAATGTTCGTCTTCGTAATAGTATCATTTGACTCGTATTTGCACTACGTGTAAAATTCGTTACCATTAGAATTCTAATCTAGAATGTTCAGCTCAACTCTCGACACTTTCTTATGTACCCCAACATCAATACAATAGTACATACGTCTTCAAATACGCTAGATTTACGTGCATGTTTTGTGGAATTTTGATGAAACCAAAACCCTGAACATTTCGAAACATCAAAACATTATCAAATTTTATGCAATAAAATGCAATTCATTCATAATATGAATGGAATTATTCTCCCTAAAAATTGTAAATTAAATACGTAATACGCACATGCATTCCATGTGTACCTGCATTAAACAATATGTTTAGTGAAGCAATCCGCATTATTCGATGGTTAAACGTCTGGCTTAATCTTATTTCGAGTGCGCGTTGCATAGCTCGTTCCGTTCTATCGCTTCAAGGCATCGCCAGTCCAACGCGTTCCGGGAGCGTGGGCCTGGGGATGTGACGGCCGCCGCTGCCATTGTGCGCGAGCGAGCCACCGACGCGGCGTCGGGCGACATTCGACATAGACGCGGACTACGCGCGCAGCCGCTGGCTCCTGAAAGCGCAGAAATACCGATTCTCCCGGAGGTAAATTCCTATCAGCGAGACAAGAAAGGGCTTTGTTCGGCGCTTCGGGGGCGGCGAAATCGCGTCGCGCCTGGCCCTGACAGCGCCGCGCTGCCGTGGCTTTGGGGCGGGGCAGAACGGGGTGGGGAAGAGAGTGAGTTGGGCGGGACGGGGCGGGACGGGCGGGCGGACGGGCGGGGCGGGACGGGCGGGGCGGGACAGGCGGGGCGGGACAGGCGGGGCGGGGAGGCGGGGCGGGAGAGGCGGGCGGAGAGGCGGGGCGGAGAGGCGGGGCGGGAGAGGCGGGGCGGAGAGGCGGGGCGGGAGAGGCGGGGCGGACAGGCGGGGCGGGAGAGGCGGGCGGGACAGGCGGGGCGGGACAGGCGGGGCGGGACAGGCGGGGGGACAGGCGGGGCGGACAGGCGGGGCAGGGAGAGGCGGGGTGGGAGAGGCGGGGCGGGAGAGGGAGACGGGACAGGGGGTGAGACAGGGGGGTGGGAGGGGGGGGAAGGGGGGAGACAGGGCGGGGGGGGACAGGGGCTGGGCGGGGAGCCAGGGGGCGGGGCGGAGCGGTTGGAGGCGGGGCAGAGGAGCGGCGCGATCGGTGAGGTGACAGCGGCAGAGGGGACGCAGACGCAGATGTAGCTGCCGCTGGCGCGCTGAGGTGATTGTGAGTTGAAAGGCGACAGAGATCAGATGCGTCATCAGGTTGTGACGCCACTGCTGTTGTTGGAGTTGGGGTTGTGGACACAGAAGCCGTACTTTTTAGGTACCAAAGTTCAATTAGTGGTTAATTATGCCTCCTTTTCTTTGCCAATTATACGCAATAATGATAATCCCAACCAAATATACAGGAATTTTTGCCATGCATGGTAAAGACTCGTTAAACAGATATTTCAATTATTTTATTTATTCTTATTTAACGTGAAAACAGAACAAACTTTCAAATGTCGTAGGAGAACTACATTCACTGTAAAGAAACAAAGTAACATACTAGCATAGTATTTACTTTATGTCTCAATTAAAAATAGAAGGAAATTCAGATGAAGTTCATCAAGGACTAAAAATTCTCTCTCTGTAACAGAATAAAAGTTGTACAGTTATAGAAATTTTACAACATAAATAGGATTATTTATTTCTGAAAAAATGTTATTGTAAAATTACTTTCAGAGGCAGATTTCTTCTAAAATATTCATGATTTTAAATTACCAGAAAAAACACACTCAATCTTTTTACATGAATTTCCATCATATCCTGATAAGGTGTTAGTGCTCAAGTACAGATAAGGAAATCTAATGTTTTTGTCAAATTACAAAGTGATGAATAAACATTACGCGACGATGATAACACGTGTGAGTTCGCATTTGCCTTCTAAGTTAAAATTTCATGATGAAAACCATCATGTTTCGCAAGGATCTCAAATCTATATCCCGAGCTAAATGCCCCTCTACCGCATAACACAAGTTTCTAAAAAACAGGGAAATATTCAAAAAGGTTTCAAATAACCATTTCGGCTTAGTCGTTAAAACCAGTCTCTGGAATTCATTCATGTGATGAAACCGATGTATGTGCCGAAAGATTGCGAGGAACAGGGACAATTTCAGTGGGCGGGGTGGGGCGGCGGACGAGGGGCGCGGGCGGGCGCGGGGCGGGGCGCGGGCGGGGGCGGGCGGGCGGCGCGGGCGGGGCGCGGGCGGGGCGGCAGGGCGCGAGGGCGGGCGCGGGCAGGGCGCGGGCAGGGCGCGGGCAGGGCGCGGGCAGGGCGCGGGGCAGGGCGCGGGCAGCGAGGGCGCGGGGCAGGGCGCGGGGCAGGGCGGGCAGGGCGGCAGGGCGCGGGGCAGGGCGCGGGGCAGGGCGCGGGGCAGGGCGCGGGGCAGGGCGCGGGGCAGGGCGGTCGGGAGACAACGGGGCGCCCGCAGGTCGCGTCCCGGGGCGTTGCCTTCGATCTGGCGCTTCCGCCCCGCCCCGCGCAGGGACGCGTACCGCAACGGGGGCCACGGGGGGCCATATACGAAAATAATTATATTGTCGTTGAAATAGCATTTGCATTTTTAATTCACCGTTTCATACTGCTCATTACACTAATCGATATTATGAGCCATTGTTTCCTGAATTGTATCAGGCCAGATATTCTTTTCCGATCCGGTGGCCGTGACCGCTAAGGCAGTCGTCTCGTAGCGGGTTCCGCCTTGGGCATGGTTGTATTTGCGTTCGTCTTTTCACTCCTTATCATCACCATATCGTTTCATCTTCACAGTTACCATTCCGTTAAGTCCAATAGTGGTTGCTAATGATCTACATGTTGATGCGATGATAATGTTTACGTTGATTGTAATTAACAAAACTGTTTCATCCAAAATAAATAATGTGTGTGGTTAAGGTAGAAACTATTTTTGAACACTTCTGTATGTACAGGATGCTTAAGTAAATGAATTGAAACAAAATCATTCTCATCGGTACATACTTTTATTTCAAAATTAGTAATTGATATATCATCATGATTGTAATCAAACGTTAAAATATAATAATTCTAAAAAAACAAAATAGACAAAGCGAAACTTAAGTGTCCCCTTACGATAATCGTTTCTCTAAGAATTGTAAAAAGACAGAATTCTAAATTTTATACAAATTTACACGCTTTAGCTTCTAAGATGAATAAGAAATGACTTTTTCCTTATTTTGAATAATGGATGGTTCACCAATGAACACATATTACACACGGACTTCCTTAATTTGATTTAAAGAGGAGCAATGGCGTTTATTTAAAACTCGAGCTGAACTGGAGCCTAAGGTTTCCGAAGTCAGCGGATGTCTTGAATATGACCTTTGGTATTTCTTTAACATTTACAGAAGGATGCCGCGGCGCCCTTTCGTTTCTTTTCGTGTTTCCGAGGCGCAGCGAGTCTTGCCCGGCGCCGAGGCCCCGGGGGACGCAGGCAACCGGTCCACTGGCGACTTCGTTAGCCTGCACGTTCAACCGGACTGCGCCGCGGCCGCACACGACGACGCGAATCCCGCTGCTCCCGCCCCGCCCCTCCTCCCCCCCCCCTCCCCCCTTTCCCCCCCCCCCCCCCCCCCCCCCCCCCAAGTCACCTCTTCCTCCCCCCTCATCCTACTCCTCTTCCTCCCCTCCCCTCCTCATCTCTTCCCTCTCTTTATCCCACACTTCCTCCCCTCCCCCTCCTACTCGGCCTTTCACCTTCTCCCCTTCCCCTCTTTATCCCACTCTTCCTCCCCTCCCCTCTCCATCCCCATCGTCGTCCTCCCCTCCCCTCTTACACCTCTTTCTCCACCCCTGTTTATCCCATTCCTCTTCCCCTTCCTCACCTCCCCTCCTCCCCATCCCCCTTTCCTATCCTCCCCCCTCCGCCTCCCTGGCGCTCGTCAGCGACGGCGGCCTCCCGCTGCCCATTTGCCGGGAAGAAAAGAAAGACCAGACAATTTACAATTCAGTCTCATTAAAGCAGCGTGACTTGTTTACACGGAGGCCTCGGATGTCGAGTTACTCTCGCTCCGCCGGCCACGACAAACAACCTGCCCCGCGCGCGCGCCTCGGTTCGGCTCGGCTCGCGCGCTCTTCCGCACAAGAAGCAGACGAGCAGCGACGGCTCCACGAAGCCGTTCTTTAAATACGCATCTGACGGTGACAGGGGATGAGGAGGAGGTGGGGACACGGCGCGCGGCGACACAGCCCATTAGACGCAACGGGGACCCTCGCACCGCGACCGTCGAACTCCGCGCCGCCCCACTGGCCCGCGCGATGGAGGCAACCCGCCGTACTGCTCAGCCGCCCGGCGCCTGCCGCTCGCGTGGGCAGGCAATGCGCTGCGCAGTGATGCCTTGCGTGCTGCGTCCTCCCGTATTCAAGGCGCACTACCGCGGCGAGCCCGTGGCTTCGGACGCCGATCAGCCCAATGCGCCTATTTGTATTCATTTCGAGCGGCTCCGCTAGGATGCGATTGAAAACGAAACACAGACGATTTAGGCGGAGCACAATCCGCTTCTTCCGGCTACTGCACACTCGCGGCGCCGCGGGCGCAGCCGCACCGACATGGCCACAGTGGGCAGGCAGCAATACCAAGGCCGAATTTGCGAATACCTGCCCACAAACACAGCGCCAACCTTTTGTTAAGAAAATTTGGAATTTGGAGTTCTAATTTTTTTCTCTCTTAGGAACAGTTTTCCGAGAAAATTTTACTATAGATTCTACTTTCTTTTGAAGGTACTCCATTTCCGATCAAATTATATAATTCATTTACCTAAGTCCATTGTGTTCTTTGATTTTTATAGTGATTGTGCTTTAAATCACATACACATTATTATCACACAATACCTCTGCAGAATAAAAAAGGTTTATAACAGACGCTAAGTTATAAGTCAATGATAACAAAAATTAAAAAATCAGAAATACCACGTATTTCAATATTTTTCTTCTTTTAACCATTTAAAACTTACGTTTTTACCAGTATTAGTTTATCCCTTCAGAATTCGTTGTGATTATTATTTTTTTCGAAAAACATTGCAAGTGGGTGTAAGTAAGTATTATTCTCAGAAACTGGAACTTCACTTACTATAATTACTAAAGAGATTAATAAAATTCTGTAAAATCCAAACTTCTGATAATTCTAATAATTAACATCAAATACATGGAGAAATAAGACGAAAATATGTTTTTTCGTCTTACAAATGAACCAGAAAAATATTTTCATGTTCACCATATTTCAGTTATTATCACCCATCGTTTATTAAAAAGACTGTAGCGATTTGAAAAGTTATATTGGCACTGATTTTTTTGAGGCACACAATGGCAAAATATAAACTTATCCTTTGTAATCGTACGCTCGTACTTTTATAATTCGGGATAAATGTAAGAGGTTTAAATCATGTGTTGGGTATACCGGTGCTTTCCCACTGTTAGTAATAAACGGAACAAAGAAGCTGTTTCATTGTTCAAGCTAGTTTAAGTGCTGCATGTTTTGCTTCTGCCAAATCTGTTCATTTGCGTTACGTTGAGCTTTATTAGAATGGTACAGCTAATAACTTAATTGTGATGGGCAAGATTTAGAACAATAAAAGATCATCATGCGTTTGCAAGAAAGATTTCGTTGTACTTTTCGCCAAAGAAATGAAGACATTTAATTATTAGTCAGATTTTAATACTTACACTTTTAATTTTTACTCTGCTGAAAATGCTAACACTTCTCTTTTGCATCCCCACAAGTCCAAATCACAAATAATATATTCAAACACGAACGAAAGAGTGCACGTAGTTTGTGACGTTTCGTGTACGAAGATTAATTTTAATGTTTTCTTTTCGGATAGCAAATACTTTCTAAGAAAATGTTCTACTTATATATTGGAGCAAACGACGCGCCCCTCTCTCTTTACTCGTATTTTTATCATCGATTTAGTTTTTTTGTTTGCCTACCTCTTTCATTTCCTCCAGTTTTTCCGCCATTGTCACCAGTTACTTCTCATTTTTTTGTTTTCTGAGCTTCTCTGTTTTCCTCGCTCTGCAAATCATTCACACCACGATTGCATCACACTGATTAGACAAACTTCCTGACATTCGATTACAGCAGTAATCCCTAGCCAAGAAAAGTATATTTACTCATTTAAATTATATTCTTATGAAAATAAAAAAATAAAAATAATGTAACCATTTTTGAGTAAATGCTTAAAGAGTAGTTTTAAAAAAGGTCTGAATACTCCACAATAGTTTTAGAGAAACATAACGATAATATTTTCAGGGATGAAAAACATTCGGTTAATAGCAGTTCTTTATACTGCATAAAGATGCTTTATCTTACCAAACTTGTTAACATAAATTTCAATAAATAAATTAACCAAATATTATCAAGATATATATAATTTAATCATAACTATAAATGTGGCATTTCATGGACTTGAGTAGAGAGCCGAATAATTGGTATCGTTTTTATACTTCCTTCATTATATGAAATGTTTGTAGTATGCAAACTATCCTAACTATATTAAGTTTACTGAATTACCTTTTTAACGACTACGAATGATAATTTCCTCGCCTCTGTTTACTATCTAAGGTGTAAATACAAAAAGAGTAGTTTCGTAATAAATTTTATGAGAACAGTTCAGTTTATTAGAAAAGACGTTCTAATGATACTTGTCATGGAAGATTATTTCTATTTTACCCATCTATAACTATCCACAATACAATGATTTTTTTCAACCAAACATACGTCATATAACAATAATCATACTGACATGTCTTATTATTGCTTTATGCTCAAACGTAGCCTCACAGTATCGTTTAAGATTTTTTACGAAAGTTATTTCATTCCGCAGATGGGCACACCGGTCGGCGATATAGTATTCACGATACGAGCGTCTTGTGTTGGCAGCAGCTTTTAATTTTCAAACAAATGGCCACCGCCCCAGCCGGGACAAGCTAAGACCCCGACCCGTCTCCCGGTTTGTGTGGTAGTGTAGTGCATGTTACTGTAAGTATTTGTCTGTGTGTGTGTATTTGTGTGTGTGTATTTGTGTGTGTGTGTGTGTGTGTGTGTGTGTGTGTGTGTGTGTGTGTAAGGGGAAAGAGAATAGGACAAGGAATACGAAGGACAGATCACGCGCGATCCCTGGCCCGTTCGTTAGGTTACTGCACCGGCATTCACCTGGTGTTAATCGGAAAACCACGGAAAACTACCGATCAGAGCAGCCGACCGTTAGAACTCTTCTCCAGGAGGTGAATGCAACTCCAGATTCGTCCAAACTGACACTGTCAAAAATCCAGCCGCCATCGAGACTCGAACCTAGGACCTCCCGGTCAGAATCACTGCAGTGACATCAGTTGATGCACTGCACCTCTCCCTGTTATCTCCTCGAGAAAGATACCTCAACAACTGCTTGACCTCTCTCCAGATAGACCCTTCCGCTCTTAGATAACATCTTTCCTTCATCGTCTTGAATAATGGATCACTATTTACACCTGTCACAAAAGTTATATTTTCTCTCTTAACTGAAGTTTCTGAGCATTCACAGCGGCCATGCGCAGATAAGCCGAGTACTCGTATGGAGCCCCCGCCTGCCGGCCTGGGCGCCCAGACTTTCATTTGGCGCCGGCGCTGCGCATGAAGACGTGACGCGCGCGCCTTCAAATCTTCTCCCGCCTCCGCCGCCGTCGCTTTTACAGCGGTGCTCCGGAGGGCTCGGGGCTTGCGAGGGTTTCTGCGGCGTCGACTCGGCGCCCGCGGGCGACGGCCGCCCGGCGACGGCGCGAGGCGACGCGGCTGTCGCAGCGAAGGTCGTAGGGGCGATAGAGATAGTATCTGCGGCTGTCTTCGGCTACGACAGCGGCGGAGGCCACGGTAATGATAACTGCGACAGCGGTTGTCGGAGGAAAAGGATGCGAATGATGTGGACGGGGATCGCGGCGGCGGCGGCGAGGGCGGCGGCGAGGGCGGCGGCGAGGGCGGCGGCGAGGGCGGCGGCGAGGGCGGCGGCGAGGGCGGCGGCGAGGGCGGCGGCGAGGGCGGCGGCGAGGGCGGCAGCGAGGGCGGCGGCGAGGCGGCGCGGCGGCGGGGCGGCGGCGAGGGCGGCGGCGGAGGGCGGCGGCGAGGGCGGCGGCGAGGGCGGCGGCGAGGGCGGCGGCGAGGGCGGCGGCGAGGGCGGCGGCGAGGGTGGCGGCGAGGGCGGCGGCGGGGCGGCGGCGAGGGCGGCGGCGAGGGCGGCGGCGAGGGCGGCGGCGAGGGCGGCGGCGAGGTGGCGGCGAGGGCGGCGGCGAGGGCGGCGGCGAGGGCGGCGGCGAGGGCGGCGGCGAGGGCGGCGGCGAGGCGCGGCAGGTGGCGGCAGGGGGCGGCGAGGCCACGGGCGGCGCGAGGGCGGCGTCGAGGCGGACCGTGGAGACCGGACCGCGTCGCTACGGTTGCCGTGCGGCAGCGCGAGTATGGTAGGAAGTGTCACTCATTCACCCAGTGCCTTTAACCTACAATTGAAAGTGTTGTAAAAACCTAATATATAAAACTATGACACCCTTCGTGTTCACCCAGTGCCATGTTTGCAATTATGCAAAAGCTCACGCTCTACACAAGTATGAAATGTTAGAAACGCTGGAGAATATACACACGTACGTTTTAACCTACAATTGAAAGTGTTGTAAAAACCTAATATATAAAACTATGACACCCTTCGTGCATTTGCATTAACTGATCATAAAATCATAAAATATTATTGCATCTCGAAATAGAAACATAATTTTTATTCAAATGCATTTTTAACAATTGTTAAATTAGTTTTTTTTATTTCTTTAAACGTTTTGAACGAATAGTGCTTAATGCTCTAAATAACATGTCAAATATATCAATTTGATTGAGTTCTTTTGTTCATTGAAAATTTACATTAAAATATTTTTAATTATCTCTTACATCGTTAATATTTGCATTATAGGTGTTTGTATATATTTTTGTATTATGGATTCAAGTTCTTTAAAATATTTCTAATGAACTTCCTCGAAAACTCAATGAAAATGAGCTCAGAATCTATCATTTTCAAGAACGTTCAGACGACGTTTTCTCATAGAGCAGCTTCAATTTTTAATAAAGTGTGCTTACAGAAACAGGGGTTACTCTCCCACAGTATTATTAAAATTGAACTACAATTCCTCTAAGAAGTACCCAAAAAAATTGAAAAGCCCGAAAAAAATAAGGAAAAAAATATTTTAGGAGTCGGTAGATAGCAGTTGGAAAGTTGATGGGGTAAACCCGAAAAGCCGTAAATCGAAAGTATATATGGTAGCTGTTTTTTTTTTCAGTGATTCAAATTAATTGATTCATTTGAATCATGAACTGATTACTTCAGTTCGTACTGAACACACTAGAAATCTAATTTAATAAAATATGCAATTTTAAAACGGAAACTATTTTACAATCAACTCATTTTGACACCAAGTGGTTTGCAACACGTAGACTCACATCGCTATCTGACATACTCGTATTCTACGTGCGGCTTTCGTAATGTCCTTCAAGATGACCCTCGCAATCGGGTTTAAGCGTGCGTTGCTGCTCCGAAGCTCACTGTTTTATAAAACTTGCTTACCTTCAGAGAACTTTACGAGAAATAATTATTCATAAAAGGAACCTAGTTCTAACAAATATAATTAAAAATATTATGTCGCTGTACTGAAAAATTAATATTCTCTGTGCTTTACTTTGGGAATAAAATGCATCATATTCCACAACCAAAGAACTCGGAGTAGATTAGATTCCACCAGAGATCACAACTAATGAAAGCCAATTTTGAAATTTCTAGAATATCTTTGAGTAGTACACAACTGTTAAGCACGAAATCTGTCCGAGGATTCCTTATTCCAAAAACGGGAGTTCCAACTTGAAAGCTGAAAGCTAAACATTTCGTACGTTTTAAGCGCAAACAACATAGACCTGATGAGCATGATTCAGCGGTGTGTTTTCTCAGTTTGTTTGAAAAACAAACAGAAAGGAGAAGAACAAATATAGTACTTTGTGCGCAGAAATATTTGTTTTGAGAACATAAGATGATTTGTTTTCCTAAACTCTTTGCAAGAATCCGAATAAATATGTGTTCCTATGGGTTATTCTCGAGGGAGAGATTACAAAGACAACTTTGGAGATAGTCCACAACATGTGTCCCAAAATCTGCGGCAGATGCACGACAATAAATAATACGTGAATAAGAGAATATGGTATGAAAAGAATGGCGTTTGCGCCGTTAGATCTAATCATCAAAAGCTTATTTTACTTTAGTAAGTTCTGTATGTTCTGTTGACTGAAGATTTAGTTCCTTTTCATTACATTCATTAGCAGAATAATGCTAATTCTGTAGGAGTAATAAAATACGTTCTTACAATTGTTCTAGATATATAATGTTTTCATCTTGTAGTGAAAATGTCCTGACAATTAGACATCTAAATGTCCACATCCGAGAACACCGCTACTAAATTATCACTGACAGAAAAACCAAGTTCTATTGGTAGTCGGCCCGGTGGTGGCCGAGATCGCTAAGGCTAGAAGTCTTATTTAATAAAATATTTTAGGAGTCGGTAGATGTAGTGATCTCGAACCGAAGGGTAGCGGGTTCGAGTTCCGCCTCGGGCATGGTTGTATTTGTGTTCGTCCTTTCACCCCTTATCACCATTTCGCTTCATCTTCATAGTTATCATAACGTTAATTCTAATAGTGGTCGCTAATAACATAGATGTTAATGAGACCTTAAATAACCAATTAAAAAAATAGTATTGGTAATTAAACCATATTATCTTCCACACAATAAAACCAACTAATCATCGTGAACAGATTGTTGTTTTTTTTATTATGTCACTCTTTAAACATTAAGATTTCTCAATGGGAATTGACATGCAGTCTGGACAAAAACACATCTAACTCGTTAAATGCTCAATCCACAGACTATATATTGACGAAACTTATTTCACATCAGAAGTTGCTTTCAGAATTCAAGTCTACAATTATTTACGTAACTGCTGGACGAACCATAAGATGTCCTTATTATCCTTTCAATATTAATGTTTTCCATTATTATCCTTTCAACGTTTTTTCAGGAATATTAGATTTCGCCCACCCAACCTTCCTACTACAATAGACCTCGTACGTTTTTCACGAACTCGATTCCGACCACAATTCAATATTAATGACCTCTTCAGTTTTCTGTCGCCCTCTTTCTCCTCACCCCACACTTTCAATCTGTTCCATAAATCTACTTGACAATTCAAATAGAAAATAATGTTACCTTCCAAAAGAAATCCTCAATACACACATGAAATTGACATTGCAGTTTCGTGTATCCTTTACGTATTCGTCTACAAATTCCATAACTATAGCGGCTATCGAGTTCACATCAACGCGCCCTTTACCTCTTCAAAAGTGTTTCAAAACCTCCTCTTCGCAAATACATACAAAACAATTAAAGAAAAGAACTTAATCATCAGAAACTAACACATGTTTCCACATCTAAAGAGTGCACTCAACCGTATTATTCGATGCATTACAAGACTACTATTTGAATGAATTTGAAATGAATATTTGACTACAAGGTGTAACACATTCAACATTTTATCTAACGCGACAGTTATTCATAATTGACCTTGTCCTATTTTCCGCCCACAATTCATCCAGCAGCTCCTCTCCAAACCGTACGCTTTCGTAACATCAGAACGCCCTCTCCACTGCCTTCACAGCCCGTTGGATCACCATTTTCCCCGTTTCCCCACCAATAACCCCTCCCCCCTTCCCCGTCAATGGCCCCATCCGCCCCTCTCAGAACTCAGATTCCCTATTCCCCCTCGAATACACGCACCGAATCCTACGCCGGCATCACCTTTAGGAGACTATATCCTCAGAGCTCCCTTCTCTTTCCAGCAGCGCCACCGCCGTCGCCACCCCGAACACCCGCGTTCCTTCACGCAGCCGAAAGAGGCGACGAATATAAAAGAGCAAAGCAAACGGCTTGTTTACGAACTCAGTGTCGCCAGCTTTCCCCGCTGATTGGGTCCCTTTGTGAGCGCAACCTCTCCCCTCCCCCCCCTCGGCGCCCCGCCCACCCGCTGCCGGCGCGCAATCTCCTTGCTGGGCGGTAGGAATGGGGGGAGGGGGCCATTCTACGTGGAACTCCCGTGTGTTCCGTCGCCACCACCGCACAAGGGCTAATTGCATAGAACGGCCTAATAAAGACGCCAACTCTCTCGATACGTCATTCGTTATTTATACGCGACGTGTGCTCAAAGAAGGCAGGTGCGATTACGCCCCGGGCGAGCAGGAAAGTCGCCGGCAGATTGCTGCAATTAATCAGTTTCGTTTCCCCTCCCTCTCCACTCGCTCCGCGTGCGTCATTCCGCAGCAGATCGTCTTTGTCCGCCCACCTCCACCCCTCCACGCTCATCGTCCACCGGCCCGGGCCGGCCCTTGCACAACCCCCCCCCCCCTCCGGCCCGCCCCGCCCCGCCCTCCCCTCCCTCAGCGCGTGTCGCCGCCCCCCCTGCACCTCCCCCCCCCCCCCCCTCCACCGCTTCCAGCCCCCCCCCGACACGGCAGACCGCAATGGACGGTGCCTCCTCGCGCCGCCGTGGCGGTCGGCTTCATTTGTTTCCTCCATTGTGACGTCACGCTCGCGCGAATAATCGCCACGCGATCGGCGTCGGAGAGCGAGGGAGCAGGGGGGGCGGGGGCGGGGTCCGCAATAACGAAGTCCGCAATTGATTGCGCTTCCCAGCACGACAAAAGAAAAACCGTTGTTTGTGGCACGGTATTAGCAGTGCGGGCGGACGCCTTTTGCATCACAATCGGGCGCCGCGACGCGACGCGCCGCGTGCTGCGGCCGCTGCAGCCCAACGGCGCGTCCCCGACGCCGTGTTTTTGCCTCGTCCATCGCCCCGCCACACCCCCTCGCGAAGACTTGCTTCTCAGCAGTGGGCTGACTCAACCCAGGCGACGAACCAAAGCACAATAAACTTTTTTTAAAGCACCCGCTTTGGTGGCTCTGGGCATCAATGGATGACACTGTAGTGCCTCCGACCGGGAGATCCTAGGATTCGATGGCAGAATTTTCCACATTGGATAGATGGAGTTCATCCGGTGTCCGGGGGAGAGGTATACCGTCCGGCTCCTGTGATAGGTAGTTTTCCGTGGTTTCTCCAATCAACGCCAGGTGAAAGTCGACGCAGCACTCTAACAAAACAGGGTCACGGACCTCGTGCTACCTTCTCATCATCGTGCTTTTCTTATCCTCACCATTACTTACACATACTTACACTTACACGCACTGCACTTCTACACCTGTTGGGAGCTGGGCACGTGCTTGGGCTAAACCTCGCTTGGGGAAAGTCGACGTGTATGTCGACTTCCCCCATATCCAGTGGGGGAGGATCAGAGCCATCTTCCGTGATAAAAACCTGCACTTAACTTATGGAAACAGTGACTATAGCTGTTGAAATGATCGAACGTTCGAAATAATCAACAAACGAGAACTAATACAATTTCGTCTACACTAAAAAGGTTGCTCTCATTTTAAACACACTTCACACAACAGCAGGATAGTTTAAAAAATATTCTACAACAAGTAATCATAAAAAGTATTTGAAAATTACTGCACAGCAACCTGAGGATCATTTCTTGAATGCACTTTGAAAGTAATAATTAGTTAGTTAAGATTAAAATTTTTTATTTAAAAAAATGTATTAAAAGACTTGAAAACAAATGAAGGAATAGGAGAGTATAAGTTGGTGGTTAGAGAATGCTGAAGTCTGTAACATACCTGACTTACGAAACTTACTTACAAAACCAACAAGAACACTTAAAAAATGTTGTGAAGACTCAACAGTCATGTCGATAAGAGGCAGAACAAGAAAAAGAAAGTGACTGTGAAGGAGAACAAAGATGAGAGCAACTACGAAGAGGATAACAACGACGAGGAGGAGAATGACTACATAGGCCAAAAAAATCGAATCCTCCAGCAACTTTCTCGACCCCCGTATTTCACACTGCGATGCAGCGAACTCCACAGTGCGGGCACGCGCCACTGGCCCTTGCGGCACACCCTCTCCGCATCTGCGACTGCCCCGCGGCGCCGGGCGGCGGCTGCAAAGCGAGACAGAGAGCCTTCAGCGCCCCCTAAGATCCGCGGGAAAACAAACATTCATCCTCGTTTGCGCTCCCGTCCTCCCGTCCTCGCTGCGCCGCCGCCGCGTAAATTGAGGGATTAGCGCGGAGGACGGGCTCTAATTACACGCGTGCGACCCCCGTCGCCGTAAATATTAATTATTTTATAAATTTGGCGTTTGGATTTAACCGGCTGCGTCCGGCCAGATTTCGGACGGAATTTGTTTGATAAACAATCGGGCGAGAGTTGCAAGCGTAGCTAATGCCGTTGGCTGAAGAGGAACTCCGATGGATTTGGTTGCATTCGAGGATGTTAAAACCCTTCGTGGAGAGGACAGTAAAGACGTTTTTTGAAGGCAAATTGAGGAACGAGTATGTTCCATTCAGTGTGAATTGCTTTTCCTGCATCATTTTCAGTATCTTCCTGCTCCAATGCATCTTAATTTTATTATTCACTCAATATAAATTGTTCCGTTTTCCAGGTGTAAAATGTTTTACTATCTCTCAATTTGATAAGTATTTCATTTTTGATCAAATAACATATAGTATTACAATTCATCATAACCAGTGGTAGGTGACTTAAGTGTACTTAATTTGTCAACAAGGAAAATTCATAATCATTTTTAAAAATTAAAAATAAGTAAATGTTAGTTGCACAAAAATTACTTACAAAATCAAATGAGCAGTTACCTTCAGTACAGTCATTAGCCAGTACTATCCGCTGATTTTTACCAGAACTGTAATTTGTAACGTAATGAAAATTACAATAGTAGAAAAATAAAATTGAGGTTTTGTATTAGTGAAGCTTTTGAAATGAGAATGAAAACTTCATTTCAAAAAATATAAAGTATTCTAGTTCAAAATGTTCTGCTCATTTTTTAATCATTTCTTTACGTTACATCTTATCAACCAGGATCTTGAATCTTCCTGAATTATATTATCTTAAAAATAAAGTCACTTTATGAATGTAATGAACACTTTCTCGTGAATGTGATTGCATTCGCCACTTTCTCTAGCATTCAAAGACGTCTTTCAACCGGTGTCGTGCCGCAATTTAACCCTTTTCTTCCTTTGCTCCGTCCAGTCCATGAGGAACACCTGCATTACGTAGTTAATTCGAAAGAGGCGCGCGGAGCCCGTGCCTCGAGGTTCTCGCCACATCCGTCAGGGCGACGGAGGGCGGGGGGTCGTCGGGGAGGGGAAGGGAGGGGAGGGGAGACGAGGTAATTTTCTCCCCTGGACGCGCGCCTCCAACGCGGGCTTCCGCCGCTCCTTTATCACGCGTCGCTAACAGCCCTCGAGCGCGTGGGGCGGGGGCAGGCGGAGCGGTGGGCGGGGCAGGAGAGGAACACACTGCGGGCGGGGGCGGGGAGGATGATTGATTGATTAATTGTGATTCCGGGCGCGTGATCTACAAAAGTCATTACTCCCGTAAGTGAAGTGCATTTTCTTCTTCTTCTTCTTCTTCTTCTTCTTCTTCTTCTTCTTCTTCTTCGGGAGATGCCACTTATCTTCCCCCACTGGATGGGACGAGATGCGGCGGCGACCTACTGTCGTCAAGCAGGATTTTCCACAACCAGGTATCTCCCACCAGCGGATATACCGTCCGAGGCGGGACACGTTTTAAGTCCCCGACCGGTCTCCCGCCATGTGTGGTAGTGTAGTGCATGTCAGTGTGTGTGTGTGTGTGTGTGTGTGTGTGTGTGTGTGTGTGTGTGTAAGGGCTGAATATAGGACAAAGCAAAAGGAAGGAAAGATCGCGCGCGTCCGTGGCCCGCTTGTTAGGGTACTGCTCCAGTATTCGCCTGGTGTTGATCGGAGAAATTACGGAAAACTACCGAGCAACTATTACAAAAAATGCGAGACTAAATCTAGCAGCCAGTCGCTAGATTCCTCCTCCCGACTGCGACTGAATCAACCTAGCTGACAAACTAATGTCGAAAATACTGCCACCGTTGGGACTCGAACCTAGAACCTCCTGTTGAGAGGCCCTACAGTGACATCCGTTGATGCACTGAGCCACCGCTCCCGGGTGGGAAAGATGAACGGCGGGGAGAAGGGAGCGGCGCTGCGGTGGTGCTGCTCGTTCGCGAGACAGATGAAAGACGCGAAACAGCCAACAAATGGCCGGGTGCCGAAGGGATGTGAACAAACACGCGTAATAAGTTCGTTTCTTAGGCACGCTGAATGCCCATTGCATCCTCCAGTTAATTCCTGGAACATTTTCCTTCCATACGTGAACCACTAGACCCACTAGAACACAAGAGTGGGGATTCGAGGGGTGGCTGAGCATGAAGAGCCGTGAGAAGGTAAATGAGGGCGACGCTGTGTTGGTAGCGCGAGAGGACGAGGTACAAATAGGACATCAACTAGCCAGGAAATGCCATCTTCGAACCAATTCCTGAAACATCTTCCTGTCGTACGTGACCCGCTGGACTAGTTCACAAACTTCAGCATGGTGTATACAAATTGGTCGTTTTATTACATTTGACTTACACTAAGAGAACTAAACTTTCATTATTTTGTCACATCCATCGTGCAAACCAACTGCTGCTGACGTTAATTGTCATCCTCCGCGTCACATATTAAGAAATATATTAAGAAATCCAAGCTAGTAAAACATTCAATGAAAAACATATGTGTTAATAGAAATTTTCAATAAACAAATAATGATGTAAAATGTCTAGGCTTCTTCTTACTGAATAAAATCCAAATTAATGCATATAATGTACAATTTCATTCGCTCATTTATTATGAACAAGTGCACTGATCTTATTGAACAGCATATTGAAATATCATTTAAAAATTGTTTCCTCGCGACCACTTAAGAAAATATTACTATTCGATTATCAAAACTATTCTGAGAGCTCACAAAACAGAAAATGCCAACAGTTTAAAGTGTATGTTCCTTTCCCGAACACAGGTACAGCAGCAAAAACACTGCAAATATAAATTCGAAGGTTTAATTACAAATAATTAACTTAGAAATAAGGCATCACTTGCAGGTTAGAGCGAATGACAACAATAGTTTTAAAAGACAGATTTAAAGAATGAATACCACGAGTCAATGTTATTCCATCATATTTGTTTATAATTTAATAAAATTACATCAATTATTTCCATTATTAATGCTATTGCAAATTCGTCTATACTTTTTTCGTGAAAAATCAGGATTATCTTTCATGGAGTGAGATTTCCAGACAAATTATAAAAAATGTATTGGTAATATCAAAATTACTCGGAGTTACATATAACAAATTATCCCTTTAAATATGATATAGTTAAAGCTCAATTCCCATAGAAATTTTCTCGAACACACGAACCATGATTTTAATGTAAAATATGTTTTGCGAGACCTGATACGAAAATCAAAAGACCATCAATTGGAATTCGCGTATCGATCTGGTGTGAGCGCCACCTCGCGACCCTTCCTCCCCCACGGACTCCCTGGACATTCAATTTCCGGCCGCCGACCGGACATTGAAAAATAATGCTGCAATCCCAGCGCCAGAAATGACAACAGTATAAGCCGTAGTGTCATGAAAATACATAGTGTCAGGTGGTCACATATTCGTGTAATGACTGCTTAATGGTGCTTGTTCCAGCTTGCAAAACTAGTCAATTGCTAATACTAAACAGGGTATTGAAACAGCTATGAAAAGTGCTGACGAAAATAAAACGACAATGTGTGTTATAAAGGTATTTCAAGTGTTTTATTGTTCGTGATAAACTTGTAATGCCATGATATATTATACACACAATAACGAGTTCTATGCTATATTTAATATTTATTTTATGATAACTATTATAAATGACAACATGCGTTTTGGAACGTGGCTACTCAGTGAAAGTAACAATACTTGTTTCACGAAATATGCTTTAGAATCATATAAATATGGTACTCAAAAAATGTAAACATTCGTGTTCATAAAAACGAGTTTAACAAAAAACCTAAATAATTATAATTATTTTCAAGAGTTTGCGGCAAAATAGTAAAACAGGCTTTTACCTAAGTCACCTAGGCTGAGTCATTAAGTATTGTAATTTTTTAAAAATAAACTTAAAGTAATGATTTTGATGTTTTTACAGACTACGTTTTTATCGTTAAATTTGTTACTATACAATACCCAAATTTCGAACATTTCAAATAGTTCAACCTTATTTTGTGATATGAAAAAAACTTTGAATATATTCAGTTTCTAAATACATGTTGACTTTTAGTAAATAATCATACAACAGAAACTTCATGAATCAATCACCGACATTAATATATTACCTACAAAAATTAATATTAAAATTTAAAATACATTAATGTCTGATTTCGATACCAGTGTTGCCATTTTTATGCCCAATTTTCGATGGATACAACTCACACTTTTTTATTTACGAGATTATAAGCTTCCAATGGCTAATCCATTATTTTCCGACCGATAAAGGGCATCAAAATATAGTAATATTTTAAGTGAAAACGGCATATTTCTCTTTTACTTTGTCCCTACGGAGTAAAGAGACTTAATACAGAGCCCTGGTAGCCAACAAGTTGATAGATCCAGTTGCTAAATTTAGAAAACAATGTTCTAACACGTGGTGTGGACCGAATCCATGTTTTGCGGGTACCGAAAAATCGAATGACAGAGAAACGTCTATCTGTCCATCTGCCCTGTCCATCCGTCTGCAAACAAAGCTAGAGGCCACACTGCACAGCTGATTGTCGCCAAAATTGATATTTTAATTTCAATAATAGATTTTTCAATTTTGTTGGATAATTTACATGACGCCCCTGGGACATTTTTCTAATTTTCAAAAAAAGGGATCCATCGATTTTTATTAACTTTTGTTGTTGAATAGTGTGAAGGACGTTTAAGAGAATGGTGCAGGTGTCACGTTCCTCAAAAACCCTCATTTTTCATAAACAAATTGCAAAAGTCGAAAGTTTTTCGGAGTCTTCCTACAACTAAAACATTAAAGATAGAGTTCTCCCTTAATAAAATATATTCCTTTAAGTTACATTTTCAAGAAAGGTCATGTACAATTTTTCGAAAATTTTTACTATTTTGTCGACAATATTTCTCGTAATTTTGCGTGAAAATGTGGAGGCAAAGTGCGTGGTCTTTTAACACCACTATTTACTCTATTGAAATAACCGCACTTCGTCGCAAGATGGATAAATCTAATTTACGAAGCCACTTTTCGTTCTCTGGTGCGCCCTCGGTGTAGGCCTCAACCTCCGCTCGTCCCGTCAGAGAATCGGCGAGCGCGAGGGGCGTATCTCAGGCGTATCGGTGTCCGCGCCCCTGGCGTAAGCGGCGGGTCACGAGCAACACGGCGCCCGTCGCCGCCAATAAACAAACGGAAGAGGCGGCGCGGAACCGAACGGGGCCAACTTCCGTCCAACAACTTCCAACTTCACACGTAATTTTCGGGGAACTTCGCTCCCCAAAAAAAAACACACGCGCCCTCCGTCGCCGCCCCGCCATGACACGCTCAGCCCTGTCCCACACGGCCTCTCCCCGCTTCTGCCCACTCCAATGCAGCCCAGTCTCTACCAGCCCCTCTGCCCCGCCCAACATGCCCCCGCGCAGTCACTCCATCGTCTCTGCCTTCTCCACGCCACTCGACACGCTAAGCGACATCCATCCACTCGGCGCATTGTCTGATTATCACCGTAGCCTCTCTCCCCTGCCTGCGCTGGATGAACCAAACATCATGCTATCAACTGCTCATTCTTAACTTAATCCTTTTTCGTGCCTCATTCACACCGCTCACCGATTGCATTTACACCTTTTCTTCTATCGCCTTTATACCGTACCTTCCATTACCTGATTTTCTCTCTATTGATAAAGTGGTAATTATTTTCACCATTGGCATTGTCCTAGATACACTGGGGCCCGGCTCCAATCGCCCGGCCCCCAGTCGCCCGGCCCCCAGTCGCCCGGCCCCCAGTCGCCCGGCCCCCAGTCGCCCGGCCCCCAGTCGCCCGGCCCCCAGTCGCCCGGCCCCCAGTCGCCAGGCCCCAGTCGCCAGGCCCCAGTCGCCAGGCCCCAGTCGCCAGGCCCCAGTCGCCCGGCCCCAGTCGCAAGGCCCTACTCGCCAGGCCCTAGCCGCCAGACCCCAGTCGCCAGGCCCCAGTCGCCAGGCCCCAGTCGGCCGGGCGGAAAGGCGGGTGAGCGGGAGGCCGTAGGGCAGCGACCGGTGCTCCAAGATGATTTATTAGGCTGCCCTGCGCGACGTGCGTCTGACGGGAGGGCGTGCGGGGCCGCGCGTAGGGCGCAGGGCGCGCACGCACCGAGGCGTCAAAGGCAGCGTGGGCCGCGCGCGCCCGTCCGCATCGATGGGCGATTTCGCGAGCGGAGGCCGCGGACGCACCTCCGACGCGCCTGCCCCCGGGGCCCTGCACGCGTGCTTGTGACACGGGCCTATCACGCTCCGCAAACAAACCTCCATTCGAAGGCTCTCAGCCAACTCAAAGCTAGTATTCATTTTTAGTTTCAAACGCGGTCCTTTGCAATTTTGCGCCTACCGTTCCCATGGCAAAATTGTATTATTTTTATTCATTCAGGTCGTTTCTAATTTCTATAATTCAATAACGTAGGAAACCCAAAATTGCAATATTGTAACTTTTTTCAGATATATGGAGGGAGAATAATATTTTAGATTATTTGTGAATGAGGCTTTTTTACCATTGGACGACTATTTGGTGATTTGTGATACCTTCTCCGTGGCTGTCATTATCTACGTTATATTTCAGATCTTCCGCAATATCACATACCTACCACCAACGTTTTACTCGTAGCGCCCATCACAATCGGGAATCGCCGCTCGAAGCACGTCCAAACACCGGCAGAGCAAAGCAGTTTTTTTGATTGCGCGTCATTCGTAGAAAATGGATATTTGGTGGTTAGAAGATATTTTACGAAAAAAATAATTAAATTTTCAGAAGACTTGTTGGTTTCATTCTATGAATGGTTCCCACAGATCAATTACTTCCACACACACTGAACAGTCCAAACCATATTTCTTGTCATCACAATTAAATACCGAGAAGAAATTCTTCACACACTTTATCGCGAAAGTAATATCACAAAAATAAACGTCCAGAGAATGTAGGTGCTTTGGTAAAAATATCATTAGGTTCAGGTCCTTTTATATTAATCATAAGTTATTGATAATATAAGCCGAATGATAAATGTCATTTTCAACATGTGAGAATTTTCTACGCTACGATAATAGAACGCAAAGAATAGAAAATGAAATACCCATTAAATAGTAAATCTCTCGGTACTCGAAGAATGTCGAGTCAATAATAAAGACGAGACAAAAAACAGCAATTGGTTGATTGTTTCATGTAATGAATGTGCTAGTTCAAATATTTCACAAAAGTTCTTAAAATATTAATCTCAGGAAATAGATAATGTACGAATCTGCCTAGGAAAATAATTGTTTTAAAAATTCAAAATTAGTTACAGTATGTTTTTTCTTTATTAAATCAACAGTCGCGAAATTCATTTATATCGAGAATTGATGTGAAATATTATGATTTTCACTAATAGAAAATATTCACTCGTGTAACCTAGTCTTCAGTTTCTTCTTGTTTTCTGTAAATTGAATTGGTTATTTAAAGCAAAGAACTGAAAAAAAATTCAATGTTGAATAGTTTCATATAAGCCTTTAGTGTAGCCCTCTTGCCAAGTCTCGCAATTGCCTTTAACATACTTCCCGTTACATCACTAAAATTCAGAAAAACCATGATCAACATGGAATTGTCCATAAATCATCCCCTGATTGTCGTGGTTGCTCTAAATCAGAAATGTATGCTTAAACCGGTACAAATGCTTTTTATAAACGACGCGCTCTGATTGAAAGCAATTCAGAGCTACAATTGCTTGAAAAACAAAAAGGGTATTTACCAATAATTTACGTCCCCATTAACCACACTAATAAAACGAGATTTCTATTTCTATTCGCACGCATAAAATTCTGGAAAATACGACGCGTTCGATGGCCGGCAAACTCCCCCGCGCGCGGCGGCACGCACTGCTCGCTGCCGGCCCTGCGTCGCACGCACCCCCACGCACTATCGCGCGGGGGATCGGCGCGGCGTCAATATTATCTCCGCCCGATCCGTCCGCCGCCTCAGTTATTTATTTCACGGCGCGTGCCTGGGGACGCGGGCGTATTTCTGCGTCGCGATTTCCTGCCCCCGCCCTTCCACGCCCCAGCTCGTCTCGCTCCGCCCCGCTCCACCCCTCCCGCCCCCGGCCCCCCCCCGACCGTCCCCTCCCGCCTCCTCTGGCCCACTCGACCACGCTCGCCCGCACTCCTCTCCTCCCAGCCCGGCCCCGACCTCTTCTCCCTGCTCCTCCCCGCCAGGGTGTGAAACTGGATGACGGCACGGCGTGATGCGAATGCCAGTGGAGCTCGGATGAATACAACGGTAGTGACGCATCCGGTGCAAAGCATATTTGCGTTTGTGAGCACAAAGCCCACAAAATGGAATAGAAATTTGATAACTGTAAGGGTTACTTAAAAGTATATTATTTAAGAAGTATAAGAATTGTTTTCAAAACGATAGCTTGTGAAGGCTGGTTCAGAGCCATTTGGTATACGTGACCGTACGGGCTACGTGACCGTAACCCCTAGCCACGTGGTTACGGTCATGTAGTATACGTTTGTCTCGTAGCAAATGAGCAAAGCACAATCAACGTTCTTTTACAATAAAAATATCTATCAATTCCTCGGGCAAATCCAGGCATCTGTTACCCCTGATGTACGTAACATCGGTCAGACATAAAGCCCCTTTTTGATTTCTCACAGAGAACTCCCTTTTCCTCCACAACAATAACTCATAACAATCCTGAATTTTGCTTTCTGCTAGGTCGAATTCAGTCGCTCTCTGGAGTAGAATTCGAACAGCCGGCTGCTCCTTTCGGTAGTTTCGGTAACCACGACTCTCCCACCAGCGGGGCACCGCCCCAGCCGGGACTAGCTCTAAGCTCCCGGCCGGTCTCCCGGAATATGTGGTAGTATAGTGCATGTTAGTGTAAGTGTGTGTGTAAGAGGGAGAAGGAAGAGGAAGGACAGATCACGTGCGGTCCATGGCGCGTTTGGTAAGGTACTGCTCCGGTATTCGCCCGCTGTTGATCGGAGAAACCACGGAAAACTACCGATCAGAACAGCCGGCCACGAGATTTCTCCTCCAGACAGCGACTGAATTCGACCTACCTGAAAAGCTAGTGTCGAAAATCCTGCCGCCGTGGGGAGTGTAAGCTAGGACCTCCCGGTCAGAGGTGCTGCAGTGACATCAGTTGATGCACTGAGCTACCGCTCCCGGTAGGGAGGTAGTGGTAGGGGAGGGAGGTCGGAGGGGGGTGGAAGGTTGTGGGGAGGGAGGGGTGGGATATGCGAGGGAGGTAGGGGTATAGGAGGGAGGTAATGGTAGGGGAGGGAGGTAGTGGTTGGGGAGGGGAGGGGGGGGATGGGAGGGGTAGGGGGTAGGAGGGGGAGTGGTAGGGGAGGAGGGAGAGGAGGGCTGGGAGGGTCAGCGGCTCCTGGAGGGCGAGCGTCGTCTGGTCGCCGGGGGGTCGCGGTGCCACGACTTCGCTCGCCCTTGAAGCGACGTCCAGCAGCCCCCGTCCTCTCGCCGCAAGCAAACTCGCGCTCTTCTTGAACGTGCTTCTTCGCACATGCCCCCGGCCTGACGAGCGCACGCCAGCCACCGCTCACTTCAATTTTCACCGCTCATTTTCCATTTGCCGTCTGTCTGTGGTAGGGTGAACCATTCTTCAAATAATTCATTTAATGGATTACAAACCGACATTGGTAGAACGACATCTGCAGAACTTACCAATCTAGTGTCCTTCATAGAAACATTCGAATTTTTACCAACTAAAAACTAGTAAAAATGTAAGCCGCAAAGAACAGTTTAACACAGCGAGAATAATCACCGGTCATAATAATTGAGTAATTTGCGCTTCATAACGCGCAGCGCCCCACCTAAAAGTGTAACCGTAATGTTCCACTTAACATTATTATTATTATTATCATCATCATTATAATTATCATTATTATTATTATTATTATTATTATTATCATTATCATCATCATCCACCTGGTTTAATCCCATTAAGGACAAAGGCCTCCTGCATACAGGGTGGGTGGGTGGCTTCTTATTAATTCTTACAATTATTGTAGTTTCATCTATATTATTCGCTAGTCACTTTCTTTTCTAAACTTCCTTAACACTGCACAATTTCTATCACTTTGTTGCGTACTCTTTCTAACTCACTGGACACTTAACACTTCAACACTAATGATAAACTCGCTTGAACAGGGCTGTTTTTTTTCTCAATATCAGTTATCATTCTATACCTCTTAGGTCCTTTTTATTTTGACTGAGTCTCTCTTTGCACTTTTCTGATCTATAATCTTACGTGTAGGTTCTTTCCACACTTCTTGCATGTTTCTCTTGGCCGCGTGTCACTAAGTACTTATTTGGAGGTATTACCTTTTCTTGGTTGTTACCTGTCTGGATTATGTCTTCTAGGGGTCGTTTGCAGTAGTGAAATTGGCCCTCCGCGATTCACTTAACATTAATAGACAACAAATAAATAAATTTAAAAAATATACATTCTTCAAAGTTCAAATTTTCCGCTATATAATGTTATCTCGTGGGTATCAATCCAGTCCTAAATTCACAAATTCCAATTCACAAAATATGTTAATTAATTAACATACAAAATATACACAAAACATTTCTATTAATTTTTGTTTAATACCAAAAGTAACACGGTGTCTTAAGAATGTCGCAATTCTTCATAATCCAAAATTAAGTATCCTAGAGGGGTCTCGAGGGAGAACCCGGGCCCCAGGCGTTACTTTTTCATGTATGCTACAATTTTTTGAGAATATTGAATACTCTTGTGGTTTCCAATACTTTCTCACTAATATTTTATCAAAAATCCATTTCACATCGCGTGATCGCAGGTTGTCGGCCACTTCTCTGAAATGCATTTCCCCACGTGAGTGTCTCTGGAACCGTAACGCTCTCTCACATCCTGCTTCGTCAGATCTGTGTTGACAAACCGGCGCATAAGCAACGGAGACCGTGCGATAACCGCAGCCCTGTCACAGAATCCAAATAGGATCTATCAACTTTCTGAATGGCAAAACATTGAAATTTACAGGCGTCGCCAGAAACGAGAATTGCAGACGGACGTTTGCATCGTATTCGTCTGCGTTTTATAATAAAATCAATACTAAGAGAATTGTCACGAGAGTTATCTAAAATAGCACAAAATTTGCATTCAGAACAAACTAAGTAGAAGTTCTATAAAGAAACCTAACAAGAAAAGATGTGTAATTTGTTCACGAAATTTACACACAAAAGCATCCCGTGATTGTGAAAAGTGCAAGAAAATTAGTTGTGTTTATTACTGAACTTCACACCTACATTCTCTAACATTTAAATTTCATTCGTGTTTAAGAACTTCTTTTGCATTATATGAAAGAAAAAAAATTAGGAATTTATTCATCAAGTGTTCTTTAATATTTATAAAAATAATTATAAATAAAAAAGTACTCGATTAAGAAAGTTATTTATGTAATAATAATTTAATTACCGAATTATATAAATTAATTATGTTATAAGATCTCTATGAAACGGAAATTACTCTGTGCTCCGTTTTCTTTCAACGCGACTCGTTACGTTTGTAGGCAAGACACGACCTCTACCAGGTTAAAAAAATGTTTATCTCGTAACCAGGCAAATGACATGCCAAACACCAAGTCTTTCTTAAACCACTAAATATTTTAAAAAATACTTTAATTCGTAGAGGAGACCTAACTACTCTCTACTCCTTTTGAGGCGGCTGACAGAACTCTTGCCACTCAACAAACCTTGACCAAGTGCTTTTCGTTGCAATCTACACACACATATTATTTCAATGTTCGATACATTAATCGCTTCTAATTTCATAATAAATTAATACCATCCTCATTTTTTGGTTTTGGTTGTCTTTATGGTTAAATTATAAAAGCAACTGGGCATAAACCAGGAGAGTTAGTTATCAATTATATCAGTTAATGGGTTGGAAAACTGAAAGTTTTAGTGATTGTTGTTGCACGATTACAGAGTCACATTATCAGTTCGGAACATATTTCCGACGTATTTTGCTTTCCAAAAGAGTGAGAAGGGGTTAAAAATGAAGAACTAATATTTTACATTTTTACAATATGTCATTAGTCAGTTGTCTAATGGCGTTTTCCAATCAGCGCGCTACTTCGCACTTCATGTGCATTCAGGTCATCTATCGTGTTCCAGTTGACCACAAAGGAGCACGGAACAAAATGGCCCGAACCTGATCTGAAGACCTATCAGTGCAGCCCGGTGCACCGAGCCGTTTTGAGGTTAGGTATTGATTGTTGCGAGAGCGAAAGTTATGAATAATGAAATAATGTTCATGATATTAATTTACGATTCTGACGCACGGAGACTTTGAATGACAAAGAATACCTTGTTTTACTACAAATATCTTAATAATCAAGATTCAAGTTATAAATGTGGCATTTTACTTTGCCAGTAGAAAGTGTTGCAACATGAGGCCGATATATCGAGTGGTACAAATCGACGAGGAACATAAAATCATTCTCAACACGTGTGTCGTACACTATGTTTAGACAGCCTTAATGGCATTTATTTTAATTTTGCCAAACAAATCACTATTTACGCCTGAATAGCCAAAGCTGCTAAGTTTGAAGGGCCGTAGCTGCCTCGACTGTAAGAGTCGCGGTTTCGAATCCCGCCTCGTGCAAGGATGTTTGTGTGTGTTCGTGTTGTCCGTACGAATACCTCCTAGCCCCCCCCCCCAACATTTAATCAATCACAGTGATCGCTGTTTACATTAAAGTCAGTAATAGATGATTCTATCAGACGACTGTTTCTTCGTTGCCTCACAATTTTATCCGAACGTTTGAGAATCTTCTAACTTACGCACTAGTTTTAGCGATTTTTTAAAATTATTCATTACATTTATGAAGACAATTGCTAGTTTGTCAAGTGATGACAACCTCCTGACGTCTGTTGTAGTGTTGTGTTACTGTGGTCCAGTTATTAATGGGTTTGTATGGGACATAAGATGAAGTACATGGAATAATATAACTATGCGGAATACCTTTGGAGGCTTGGACCAACTACATGTCACTGACCGTGGAAACAATATTATTATGTTTAATATCACGTCTATATTTAATAATATGTTTGAATCCGCCACGGTATGAAGTGCAATATCTAAAATTACTATTTAAATCTGATGATTCAAAACAAAGAGTCAAAAAGTCATGAAGGATTATATAACATGCATGGATAATTAAAGTCTCTTGGTGTAATGTGTACGATAATGAAAGTAGAAATTCAGTTGAGATTCTTTAAAATATGTCAACAATCGAGCTTGTTAGACCAACTTCCAATCATTAAATTTTTACAATCGACTCGCAATATCAACACAAAGTATAGAGTGCTTAAGAAACCTTAGCTTAAGAAACTTACTCGTATTTTTCTTTCCTTTGTATTAACCGGCCCGTTCTTGCAGTGTGGGAGCTTTCTTACTTTTAAAGAGTTTGCT
Organism: Teleogryllus oceanicus; assembly: GCA_964035755.1. Lineage (NCBI taxonomy): Eukaryota > Metazoa > Arthropoda > Insecta > Orthoptera > Gryllidae > Teleogryllus > Teleogryllus oceanicus. Next base: position 90,643,449 of record CAXIVR010000007.1, read on the forward strand.
TTTAGCCCAAAAACAAATCTTTCTAGTTGAACACTTCTCTATACATTTTTTTAAATTATACTTCAAAATTAGAATATGTTTAATACAAACATTATTCAAAATGTAAAGATACTTCAATTACATACTCCGCTATGCACCTTCTTACTTAAAATTAATATAATCTATTTTATTTTATAGTATGACGTACAGCGATATGGAAAAATGCAGTTGCCTTTTTATATTATTTTTGTGTGTGTTATCGCAATGCTTAACTACTTGTGACTTAAGAAATAACTTACACAGACCGAAGTAAATTCTTGAATGTGCTATTCTCAAGAATATTTTTTCTTATCGTTCTCAATTTAAATTGCAATGACTTTGAATAAACAATGAGAATAATTTTCGGAAGTAAATTATAATCTTTTAAAATGTTACAGTGACAAACAAAGTAATTGCTGTATGCTATTGACAGCCGTTTTGGGTCATCTTCTGGTATGGGTATTCCAAATGTAATGTTGCACTCAGAAAGATTAGTATTCGCACAAATTAATATTCCAAATATTTTATCTCACTTCAAACAGCAAAGCGTTGTGATAGCTGCACGCTCGTAAGACCTTTAAAACATGCGTTCGAATACACACACAAAAACAAAAAAGGATTTTAATCGTTCAGATACTTCTGATACTAAAACCGTTCGTTCAAATAAACAACTTTCATTAAGAAAGTAACGATCAATTTTGCACTACAAAGGCACTAAAGTATCTTGTTTTGCAAGTCGTGCCATTGCATTACATTACCATGTTTTGAAAGGCGGTATAAAACTCTTTATCTTCACCCTTTCTTGAATTGCAAATCAAGTATCGATATAGACCATCTTGCTCACGACTGATTTCAAAATTTGGGAAGAAATCTATAGGGATAATCCGCTTTTTCCCTTTTCTTCAATTTCGTTTGAAGAACTCTGTTTTTGACGGCGTCGGGGTGCGTCTAGCAATTGTGCGTTATGAAGAAAAGGAAACCTTTTCCTTATAAAATAGATATCAAGACTTCCGCTTTCTGCATGCAATTGTATAAATTAAGTAGTATTAATGATTCATGCATTTCTTTGGAAGTTCATTCACATTTACATTAACGTTTTCAACAACTTTTAGAGCACAATAACAACTTTTACCAAGAGTTTATATCCAAGATATTGAAACATTCAGGCATCAAAACACACACACACACACACACACACACACACACACACACACACACACACACACACACTTACCCACATACATGCACATAAATTCATTTACAAATAAAAAATATTTGCTTTATCTGATATGTTTTTAATGCTAATGAATTTTAATTGATTTTTTTTATAATCGGAAGACAGATTACCGGGTTTCATGCCGCTTCAATCAAGTTTCACATGAAGGTGAAATTTTCACGTCCACCAGCTTCAAACTTCTTTTAAAAACGTTAAGATAGCTTGAGAGGAAGAGTACCCTTTACAGGCTCAAAATAGTTCACTTACTCGTCTCTCTGAATTTTCTGTAATCTTCCGATTCTCAGAAATGGTCGTAGGACACAAATTTGCAACTATAATTAAATTCTTCTCATGAAGATATTCTACTTATGTTTCATTCTAAAGAATTCAAAAGCGATGTTTCCTACCTCAAATCCTCTTCGCTATTTGCTCTAAACATCGCAAAAAGCTTTAATTTTCCACTCTCTCTCTTCCTACTTGAGTAATCCGAAGAGCAACGAAAGAAGAATCACCTTCCAAGCAGAGATTCCGCTCTTTCGCGACCTCAACCGATATACAGGAAGATACAAAACCTCTCTCTATCTCGTTATTCAATTCCTCTCATCTCTCTCAAGCGCTACTAATCCTGGTTTAAAAGGCAGCTTAATAGAAATATGGTTCATATTCTTCGAACGACATCCCAAGCGGAGCCACGTTACGCTACGTCGCAAGAACGCGGTACGTTCCAGGTCGCGGAGGAAAATTTTTAACCTAAAACTCAGAAACTTCAGTGTAAGATTTATTTTAAGAAATAAATATTTGAGATGTGCGATATTGAATATAGAGCTAGGGATACTGGAATACACTATCTGGAATATCTCATATCTATCTACATTGGAATACACTATCTACCTAGGGATACTGTGAAAAAAAACAACAGAATTACTAAAATCTTCAACATTATATTTGAAAAAGTATCTAAATAATCAGGAAGTATACCCCCCCCCAATGATTCCGAAACTAATTTACGAGTAGTTCACTAACCTTTATAACGGGGTGGTATCAATTATTGACATTTGAACTGAAAAGTAAAAAGGGCGTTCAAGGTTTTTTTTTAATACTCTGATGGTTCAATCTATTTAATTTTTGTAGACACTTCAAATCGCAACAAAGTTTTGAGAGTGCGAATGACTCTCGTAACGGGCACTATGCGTGAACGTTGTGATGTTTGTAAAAGTCCAAGTAACTGAAGTTAGCATTAACAAATATACTATTTAAATAACTTTACGGTAGAGTAAGTTTCAGCATAGGTTACATGTCGCGATCTGAACACAATTCCTACATATAAAGGTGGTATTTTGCATCTAAGACGAAATCTCTTAAAGGCTAAAATAACAAATAATATAATATATCTAATCAGATAAAAAGCATTTCCTAAACTCATCTAATTACTTCAATGGTCATAACGAGGAGTTTGAGAAAAACGAAAAAATACTGGAAAGAAATACCTTCTCTTTCTAACATTTTATCATTCCATTTTACAATTAATTGAAAATTTTATAAACATAATTGTACTTACATTTATTTGTACAGAAATATAAGTAAAGTCTTATTTTAAATGGATCTCCCTAGGTTTAAATGGATCTCCAAGTGATGTTGGAGAACGCATTAATTAATTAAAATTATTACGGAATTTGAAAACAATTAGTTTAATTATAAAATCAAAAATTTAACGGCAGTTAGAAATCACATAAGACAGCTTTATTTCAAATCGGAAAAGACATCAAAAACTACCTTTAGTTTAAATTCTTTCATTAGTAACATTCATCACTGAAATCCTCGAATACATTATTTCACGAGATGAAATAATACAATTCATTTATATTTAAAAGTTAAATTGGAGTCAGTTTAACATTATAATCTCAAACAGCAACACCTAAATGTAAAGTATTAACATGCACATTGCCATTTGTCACGTGTGTTCAAATAAAAGATGTCCAATAATGTGAGTTTTCGTTTTGATGAATTGAATCCCACTTTCGAATAAATTACACTGCCTTGGCTTCATCTGTGTGCTTAATGTCAAGTTTTCTCGTACGTGGTTCAAAAAAGTCTCTTCTGCAGAGCAGAATTAGATTTACTCGTAGTAAAACACTCTCAGGCAACCCTACACACAATGAAACCTGTGTTCTTGGTAAAGGGTTAATTGATCACACAGTGTCTATGGTACCAACATTTAATTTGTGTTAAAATGAAAATTTCACAAAATTTAAAAAAAAAATGTTTTACATCATATTTTCACTCTTGGGGTGCAATGCATTTGTTTAATGTAATTTTGCATTGAATAAATGCCGTGACAGTATTTTTCGTGTGTTTATTCTGATACTGACAAATGTCCACGATTAAAATCAATTACACTGGTATTCCAAGTGGCAGTCTTCACTCATTAAACGTAGTGTTTATTATCAACCGTAGGAGCATTCACTCTCTGAGTATATTTGGCCTAGAGCTCATTCGTTACTTTCACTCTACTAATAGTCGCAAGAGTCAAGGAGACGTGCCCAGCGACTCTCCCTTCAGTGGCCTTCACGAGAAACGACCTCCCGCGTGAAATGAGATTGCGTCTCTCTCAAAATTGAGCGTACGCCGGAGGCACAGAGTTAGAGATGTATTGACGCAAGAGACTGTAGGTTTGATGGAAGTGCTAGCCCTCGCTTTTGGCCCCACCAGGCGGAAGGTCGTTCTACGCCCTTGCCCATTCGCCGCACGTGTAACTAGAGCAATGTGGTATCTTTCGAGTAAGAATGTTGATGTCACACGAAGAATATTCGGACAAAGCAACTATATCAAAATCGGACACATTATTTCTCTTAGTTTAGAATGATTCACTTCCATTCTGTGCTAACTCCACGGAATAAAATTAAAGTTCCGTAGGGTAGTCATTCAAATAATTATGTAGAGAAGCGCTTCATATTTGTTTACAACTCCTTTCGTTGAAGAAGACACACGAAATCTAAGTATGAACCGTAGCTCTATATGTCTGCGTTCATGGTATCGTAGGCATACGTGCGGCATTCCGTTGCCTCGTACTGCTCCCCCGCACTTCCTGCATGCCCAAACGCACGTCGGGTGGGGCGGAACGGGGCGGGCTCAGATCACGGTGGGGGAGGGAGCGGCAGACGTAGGGCGCCAGCGAGGCGCCAACCGGACGGACGACGCCGGCGAGGGCGGCGGAGGGGGGGTGGAAGTGAGGGCGGCGGCGGCGGCGGCGGCGGCCGCCACGTGAGCGCCACCGCACCGCCGTCACCACCTCCACTCGCCACCGCCCTCCCCCCTTGCACTGCGGTCTCTTCATACACCCGGCTTTTGGTTTTTATTCGATGCACTGGCACTGCGGCAGCTTGTACTTCCAAACGAAACATCCAACGCCCTTTTACGATGTGGTCTCATTCTATTTGTATTGGCCACGGTCGAAATTGATACCCAAATCGAGCCCTGTGGAACGCCCGGGTCACTCCAACGTAACGGCTACTATCACCTCATTACGCATTCACGATTTATCGACGGGGCTGCCGTAAATCTCGTTCCAGCCAGAGAAGGTACTAGCGGAGTAGAGGGCGTGCGCCGGCCGCATTCCCGCGGGCGCCACCCGGGTCGAGGTCACGCTATCGACGGCGCCGGCGGCGGCGGCGGCGACGACGCCGGGCCGCCCGCCCGCCCGCCCGCCCGGCGCCCGGCAGGCCACTCACCTCACTGGAAGCGCACTCGGGGCTCCGCCATGGCACCGCGGGGTCACCGCACCGGCCGAGGCCGCCCGAGCGCCGACGCCGTCTCCGCGGGCCGCCACCCCCCGCCTGCGCGCCGGAGCCACCCCATCGATCGTGCGCCAAAGGCTGTGTTCTCTTCCGCGCCACGGCAGCTTCCGGGCGGCGGCGGAGGCTCGCGAGGGCGTGACCCTCCCCCCCCCTCCCCCCCCGGCGGGCGAAATTTGAATTCGACCCCACCCGGGAACCGATATCGGGAATTAGGCCGCCTCGACATTCATAGGATCCGCCCGCCCCCCTCACGCCCGACGCGAAGTCTCCGTCGCCGCCGACGAGCGATCGACTCCCCGCCACGCCTCCGCGGTGGCGCTTGTTTTGTTCCGACTCCGATGGCATCGCCCGCTGGCGGAGTGCCGATACCTGTCGGTGCGAAGAGGACATATTTCGATAAATCGCCGGTTACTGTTTTTCGTTGCAGATGTCTGGAGCAGATTTTGGGTGGTCGTCGCGATCCTTTTTTCAAGACAGGATATTCATTTTTGCCGATCTAGGAATTGATGATATTCCATTTGTTGTTGTTTTTTCACTGTTCTTTCTTTTGGGCTATGGGTGTCACAGTTTGTATCAATAACGTTTCTCTGGATCAATCGAGACCCAAGTAATTAAATATTAAATGTTCTTTACCGTTTAAGGTATTTTCTCAGAGTTCAAGTTGTAAATTACAAAGGGCATTACATAAATATTTTAGTTTCTAGTCAATACTTTACTGTATGTTAATTCATGTAATCAAAATATGTAAGAAACAATATTCATCATATAAATTGAATCACAATTTCCAGTTCGCAAAAATGTTGTATAGAACATTTTTTTCACATTTTCTTGAACTACTGAAAGTACTGGAATTCTACATTGGACATTTTATTGCTAGTTGATTCATTTATTGTCAGAGTTTGAATTTTGATCCGAATAGTTGGGGAACATTTTTTTATATTGTCAAATGTTTACGTGAATATCCAGGTATGCGTGAAAAATGTACTAAACTAATATCATGAGCCCAACGTTTACGTGGATATCTCGCTCGTGATCTCGCTTACTGTTCCTGCTGCAAAACAGAACAACCAGAAGTTAAAATTCACGCCTCCTGTGAAAAATGGCAGTGAGTTAATAGGTCTACAGATCAACTCTCTGAATATTCTCCTCTAGGTGTAGTACATGAACGCTCCAATATGGTTATTTATCTTAATTATGATAATCAATGCTGTTTAAAATGTCTTAGGTTCGAGTCCTGAAGGCGGCAGGATTTTCGACACTAGCTTACCAGCTAGGTCGAATTCAGTCGCTGTCTGGAGGAGAATTCTAGCGGCCGGCTGCTCTGATCGGTAGTTTTCCGTGATTTCTCCGATCACAACCAGACGAATGACGGAGCAGTACGCTACCAAACGGGACACGGACCGCACGCGATCTTTCCTTCCTCTTCCTTGTCCTATCCTTTCCCCTTACACACACACACACACACACACACTAACATGCACTACACTATCACATATTGCGGGATACCGGTCGGGAGCTAGGAGCTTGTCCCGGCTGGAGCGGTGCCCCGCTGGTGGGAGAGTCCTGGTTAGGGGGAAACCCCACTAGCCGACGGTAGGTCGGCGCCGGATCTCGCCATCCAGCAGGGGAAGATCACCGCCATCTCCCGAGAAAAACATGCACTACCCTAACGGGACTAATGACCAAAGTAGTTGTCGCGCCCGGAAACACGAAAAAATCAATCCATTGTGCTTGCTCAAAGAGTGGTTTGAAGGAGTTTAAAGTCCCTCTCAAACAAGCGGTGTCGAAGTTGCAAGTTCGCAAAATAGATATGAGGTGACTGCCCTTGATTCCCGTTTAGGCTAGCACCAATCTGATTTGTATTTAGAGAGACGAAGTAAATGTGTGATTTGAAGTTGCCTACTTATGATTTTCAGCAGAAACGGACGCTTGAAAAGTTTAAAGAGCACGCTAGAGGAATCTCGCGCAATTTTACGTAACCAAGACCTTTTGCGGAAGGTCAGAAGCAATGTACTGTAAGAAATTCTATCAGTATTTCATTGCTTTTTTTTAATTCTGCTTCCTTGACAGTCGTCAAAGTGGCTTTGCTATCTTCACAAGGTAGCATTCTCAATGGTCTTCGCTTTTTGACATTAATAGTCAAAATTCTCGATGAACTCGATTCAGCACATGTGAGATGAAATCTAATTCCTTTTTCATATTTTACATTGCTGTAAATTCTCCAAATATATTAGTACGGTGCATATGGTGACAAAGATTTTGCTGAATTTCCACATGCCGAAAACTGTGAAATAACCACTTTATGGTAATGTATTATATTTCTGCACTTGATGCAACAGCTCAAACACTTCAAGCTTTTTGAGAAGTTACAGGAACTTTATTTGTAAACTATCTCTTCTTTTCGAGTTCTTGCTCTGATTATCGGCATTAAACATGCGATATGAAATAAAACACAGGGATACCAAGAGAATGAAATTGATTACCGCAATTAATTTCGCAACTTTGAATCTATTTCTTTAAATAGAAGAGAACGTCTGCTTGAAATCTGCGCAGTCACGCAAGCGTCGAGTCCATCTTCTCTCATTTCGAGGGGCTCCCATCATTCTTCTGGCAGCGAGAGGAAGAAACCAATCAATCTGGTCGTACATCCCGATACTTCGCGCGATAGGTTTGGCAGGTGATGACAAATCGGCAAGGCCAACACACCTGTTCGAAACACTTCAAAACAAATTTAAAATCACGTTGGAAAAATGATTGTATTCGGAAATAGTTTCCCGGAGGAGGATGAAAATAATTTTAAAATTGACAGTACTTTTTTAATATTTCTTCTGTTTCGCAAAAAAAAGTATTTTTGATTGAGTAGATGCAATGGAGATGATATCTCTAGTTTTTATTGACTTAAACATATATTTATTTTATACGATCTCTTTGACGGGTGGAATCGAAATAATTTATGCTATAGAAATATTCAAAACTCCCTAAAATTGTTCATAAAATCAGGTTGGGTATGTTTTTATCATAATTTTAGCTTCCAAGGATTTCATAAAATTTATAATAATAACAATATATTATTATTCTTTTCATACGCAGATCTCACTATTTAAAATCTTTCGTACCAATAACAAAGATAAATTAGTGAGTGGCAATTTAGAGTTGACATCATTTGTATTGGAAAATGAAATACAGGGTTTCATTTCGTGTTTAGTATAAAACAGCAAGAGCACTGAGGACACCAGAACCAACTTATAACCGACGCAGTTCTAATTTATATCGGAAAACTAGTTCGATACAAGAGTTTGCAATATGTCCGGAAAGCATTAATATGGGAATCGATTATATACGGTGATCATTTTTCTTTTCAACATTTATTGGTTAGTTTATGGTAATAATTGAGATGTTGTTTCTCTACAATAAAGAAAAGTCCACAGCATGAAGCACATAAGTTGGCAAAAGCAAATATTTTCGAAAGTGTTTCAGGTATCGGAATGCAGTTGGCGACAAATTTTTGCAGATGATGGGGAAAATAACATATTTTCTTTTCATTCTTGTAATATATGGTAGTTTGGAGATATCGACACATCTTATAAATGAAAGCCTATATTCTTTCTCCTAGCACAGTTACTTTATCGAAGATACGAATATAATTATTGTTAATATTCGGAAAGAAACTGCTGAAATGGCTTCTATACATGTATTTTTAAAAACAACAGCGCTTGCGATTTCATATCTCTACTTCTCAGTACGTGATCTCGTTTTTGCAAAAACTCCGAACACGAATGAGGATACGTTACATGTTTCTTCAGTGGATCCATGACACGATATCAAAGTGGCAATTATGATGAATTAAAATCCTAAAATGAATTTAATGTGCTATAGATTCATAATGATAATTACACATTTTGGTATGGGGCAGCGAAGGAAAACATTGCCTTCATGAAATTTTAAAATCAAAAAGGAGGTGGATTGCGTCGCATTGACCTGGAGCGGGAGCTCAGTGCATCAAGTGCTGTCACTGCAGCGCCTCTGACCGGGAGATCCTAGGTTCCTGTCCTGACGGCGGCAGAATTTTCGACACTAGCTTTTCAGCTAGGTGGAATTCAGTCGCTGTCTGAAGGAGAATTCTAGCGGCCGGCTGCTCTGATCGGTAGTTTTCTGTGGTTTGTCCGATCAACACCAGGCGAATGCCGGAGCAGTACCTTACCAAACAGGCCACGGACCGCGCGCGATCTGTCCCTCCTCTTCCTTGTCCTATCCTCTCCCGTTACACACACACTTACACTAACATGCACTACACTTAGAGCTTGGAGGGAGCTTAGAGCTTGTCTCGGCTGGGGCGGTGCCCCGCTGGTGGGAGAGTCCTTGTTAGGGGGAAACCCCACTAGCCGACGGTAGGTCGGCGCCGGATCTCGCCATCCAGCGAGGGAAGATCACCGCCATCTCCCGCGAAAAAAAACATGCACTACACTAGTTCATGTTATGGCTCAATTCGTGATGAGCTAGATTGTGCTCAGGAGGGTATACTGTAGATCAATTCATAAAATCAAAATGGTGTCAATATTTCAAAAATCACATTCTGTTAAAATAAGAAAACGAAGTGTTATATCTCCTACTATCTTTAACTTGACGTAAACCGCATTTCGAAAGCTCAACCCATTCTGTGATTACTTTGGTACCTCCCGTTTCGTACGTTAATAATATTATGAATAATCTTACTTGCAACAGAGGAAGATAAACAACGACAAGCCCAAATAAATGTTTTGGGGAAATTTAATGTAGTATATATGAGACCGCGTCTTATTCTTCAAAAGACCAAAGTACCACACGGCTTCCTGCTTTTGTCCAGTAGCCCCTAGTGGACATTGCCAATTGTTCCGCGTCCGCACGCATCGCGAGGACAGGGAAACGAGCAAAGAGTAACCGCGAGGTGAAACCCGCGGGCGTTGGCTGCAATCATCAATCTCGCGGACGCGACGCGCCGAACAAAAGACAGTCAATCGGATTTTTTGCAGTAATTTATGACGCCGCGACCGCGTGTCCGCACTGGGAGCCGCCCTCGCCCTCGCCCCTCCCCTCCACCCACTCCGTAGCCTGGCCACACAGCCAGCGCGAGCGCTGCGGTCTCGGGGCAAACACCGCCCGTATCAATAGCTTCCTCATTACTCCCTCGATCCGCTTTCAACACCGCCTCGTGACACGTTTTTATTTTTCGCTTTGGGCGAATTAAAATTTTTTCCAAGCGCGGCATGTTTGATTGATTGATTAATTAATTATTTCGTGTGCCCGGGCACGTCAACTGCGATGGTCATTGTCTCCGTAAATGTAGTGCATGTTTTTATCGCGGGAGATGGTGATATTGTTCCCCCGCTGGATGGCGAAACCTACATGCGGACTTGCGGTTTCCCCGTCTAGGTATCTCCACAGCAGAGCACCACCGCCAGCTATGACAAACTCTGTTCTCCCAACAAATGTGGTAGTGGAGTGCATGTAAGTAAAATATGTGTACGCTACGGGTAAAGATAGGATAAGGAAGGAAACATCGGGTGCGGTCTTAGTCCGACATTCGGCTGGTGGTGATCGGAGAATACACGGTAAACTGCTGGTCGGCCAACAAAATTCTCCTCTAGAAAGCGGCAAATTCGACCTAGCTACCTAGTAACTTTCGAAAACCTTGGCAAAAACGGGATTCAAACCCTAGACTTTCCTGTCAGAAAGACTGCAATTTCATCAGTTGATGTCCTGAGTACACCGCAGTAGGTAGGCTGTGACGTCAATGCTTGCAATCTTATATTGTGAGAGTATTGATCAACCAGAATATTTCAGAATAAAAAAATTAATAACACTGTACTTCCTTCATGGGAGAGGGGAAGTAAAAAAATATAACTATTGATTGGGTCATTTAGCAACTGAAGATGACACGCGACGAAGTCCTCATAACTTAGGGATTCTCATTTTCATACTACGTTTTAACATTTCCCATTTTTCTTCATTCATACTTCAATAACATGCCTGCGATATTCACTGTTGTGGTTATATATATGTGGCCAGGATGAAGTTGCAACCAGTGCTTGTGCAAGCAGTCCGTTGAAGAATTATTTGCCGACATCGTGACGACTACGTACTACCACGCAACGGCTTTTGGCATCATTGAGAGTTGTTTATATAGTACCTATTAAATAAAAAATGCACCTATAATATTTTTCATTGGTTGAAGATAGTGATGAAATTTTCACCAAACGATTAAGGACACACAGGCTCATCAGTAAGCTTTTTGATGCCATTTTTTAAATATATAGGGGTAAATCCATTTAAAACGGAACACCATACTTTTTTAACGATTAGACGAGAAGACAAATTCCGCAATATTACATTCATTACTATTTGATAAACATTTATAAACGTTTATAAGTTTTAAATTCCAGCACTGTAGCAAGTACGGAAAATCGCAATGCGGCTGGATTTGTAAATGCTTTCATGGCCTATATCATTCACCGTTTCAAACCCCAATGGATTAAAATGTCTAGCGCGTGTTATGACATCTAAACGCTAATCCACACTGCGATACACAAGTATAAATGAGGCTGTTTCGAAATGGCGAAAAATACGTTTGTCCTATTCAGAGCTGTGATTTGTGTCCCCGTGGCGAGTTGTTTCTATGGACCGTTAACGAAATAGGTTTAGAAATTTAATTTACTATTTTCATTAGACTGATTTGTGTTGCTAATTTCAGTGAAAGTTATTTGGTTTTATTAATTGTTTAAGGCAAATTCACGACGAAATACTGAAGAAAATTGGAGAGTTACAACATTAAAAATACTAGTGTACATACTTACATATATAAACCCTGTAATACATCTTTTCCTTCAAGACTCTCTTATCCTCCGTCAGTTGCTCTACACGTCTCCTTGTAATTGATAACAATATAATAAACCTTTGTCAACACAAACTTTTCATATTTAACTTTATTACCGAGCAAATAGGTACACCTGTGTAATTCGGTTGCATAGAATATGAAATAATTGGTTTCATTTCACTTACAGTTGCAGATTCTACAGGCTCTGAACAAGCGGATAGACTTGATACTCGTAAGTGTCGAACCAGCAAAATTGTAACAGGATGTTTAAAATGATCTTCATTCTGCAGATTAGGGTGTGAGGAACGTTTCTTTGAGGCCTTGAAACTCAAAATTTTAGATTTTAAGGCACTAGAACGCTTCTTTTAGAAGTTATATAACGATATAGATTCAAAGATGCCGGTGGGTGTGGCGGGTTGCATTTGGCATGGATATTTTGGTGCGGTTTTTTCAACAAATCCTCCATAATTTTACAGTCAAAGAGTAATTCATCGCGTCTTCCTGGTATTCTCTTTCTTTAGAGATCTCACTTATAAAGATTGGTTGTGTGTGAGAGCCGCAAAAGGTATGCGTACTACTGAATTAATATAAGAGGCAATTTATGTCGCGAGGGATTCACCGGAGCGTTCATTCTTTCACTTTCCATTGTTCCTCACCTTTGACAGCTCTCAACCGGTTTTCGAATGTCTACATTTTTGTCAAAATATTTGATTTTTTTATATTAAGGATACGGATACGAAATATTATATATTCGATATCCTTTTTGAATTTGGATCGGATCCAAGAAAATTTAGGATTCGTCCGAGTTGTACTCTAAACTGAAGAGGAATAAATTTCCATTAAGAGCGACGTTTCAGCCGGGTTTAAAGCGCAATGCGGGCGTGAAAGAGATGTGCCGTCCTCCTGGCCCTCTGCATTCCACGTGACCGATTCATTCCGCCCCGCCCCCATCTAATTGAACCTTTTGAAATTCGCGCGGCGGGAGGGGGCGCGGCCGCGCCGGGGCCGGGGCCAACGTTTCGATAATTAATTAACTTGGAAATTGCTGCGAAAGAAGGTGGCGGCGCGACAAAGTGGACGCCCCGGGGAACTCACTCGCAGGCTCGCAAACCGTAAACTCGGGAATAAACTTTTTAGCTGCGGAGGCAACACGATCACCCTCCGGAGATACTTGGAAAGGAAGGGGCAATTTCAACGTCGGTACTACATGTTGAACGTGAAGAGAAATTGTTTACATATTTCATTCTCATTTGTTCGAAACAAACTTCAAAACATCACAGTCGTCTTTCTTTATCAGTCAGTCTTATCAACTTCACTGTTCTTTGACCTTTTTCTGGCCAAAATTTTACGTTTTTCCTTCTCATTGATAAAAATCCCTACCCTATACTGTCAGAGGAGCGGCAGAAAAGGAGAGGGTATGCAAAAAGTAGAAATATTATCGAGGAAACAAATATTATTCTCTTGCTTGGGGTAGGTCACAATGTCATTTATTCGACAAGGAGGTTTGGAACCATGAAGATTGTGATGGTGGCATTGGTTGTGGGTGACAAGTGAAGACTTGGCCGAGAGTGCTTAGGAGGTGGACGGTTTCCATAGCAGTAAATATTCTGTTCCAGAGAATAAAGTGAATACGCATTCTCAAAGTGACTCGCTCACTACACGTATAAAAATCATGAGCTCTGATTATGGACATTAAATGACAATAACAATTACTGAGAAAATAAGAAATTTATCTTCTGATTTTGGGACAGTGGATTAAATGTTAGGTGTTCATAACTTTTTAGCCCTTTTTCGTTCCTATAAATTCATTTATTGCATCATTTAACCGTTATAATAAACACCTGTTCTTTGAAATCCCATGCATGATTTTTCTTTCAAGAGATTACTCTAAGATATTGCCTGGTGAACGTCATAAGCGTATGTTGTGGAGGTCACTGATACATTGAATAAAACTGGCAAATAATACAAATAAGTTGTCGGTTCAGGACATGCCTTTTTAAACCCCGTCAACAAACTCATTTTTATGTCACAAGACATTGCACTCAGACTTTTATGTAAACCTTGCAAACAATGCAGCATAAGAAAGAAAGCAACTTATAAATAATAAGTTCTAAATCAAATGATGAAATGTTTTAAATTAAAATTGTTCATTTTCTCAAGCAAAGAAATAAAACATCAACATGTCCGCTTGTACATTTCCATTTCCACTATCAGACTCGGAAAGAACTAACAGCAGAAAAATATTAAATTTTCTATTACTAAATTATTATATTAACAAGTATTTAATGACGATATAATTATAACAAAATAAAATTGAATGGTTATTAAACGTTCATAAAACAAATGTTATTTTCCTGGGATAAATCCAAGGGGGCTCCATCGCCCATCCTTTGAACGCACTGCAGACTTTTTTCTTTCCTGTACATTCCGACCCCCACCAAGGAAGCCCCCTCGCCGCATGGCTCCTTCCTCGCTCGCTCGCTCTTCTCTTTCGCTTTCTCTTTCTGCCCTCGCGAACGCCCCGGGGGGTGGGGCAAGGGAAGGGAAGGGGCCCGCCCACGCCCACGCCGTCGCCCCTCGGCGCCCCGGGCACTCCATGAGCACGTGCGGCGGAGGGCGCACCTCTCGACAAGTGCGTGTGTGTTTCACACTGCGGGTGCAAAAATACTGCTGAACAAAATCACACAAAATGGGTTTTCCAAAAAGTAGCAAACACTGCTCGAGAACAACAACCGGCTAATATGTCTCACAACACCAATTGATGTTACTCCATCAATGGTGGTGGTTCGGACCGGGAGGTCCTAGGGCTCGAGTCCCGAAGGTAACGGGATTTTTGACAAGTAACTAGAGAGCTAGGTCAAATTCAACCGCTGTCTGGAAGAGAATTCTAGCAACAGGCTGCTCTGATCGGTAGTTTCCCGTGTTTTTTTTTTCGATCAATCCCGGGCGAATGCCGGAGCAGTACCGTAACAAATGGTGCATAAACCACGCGCGATCTTTTCATCAATTTTCTTGTCCTATCCTCACTCCTTCCTTATATATACTTACCTTACACTTACATGCTCTACAACATCACGTATGTCGGGTATCAACTGATGTCACTGCAGCGCCTCTGACCGGGAGGTCCTAGGTTCGAGTCCCTACGGCGGATTTTCGACACTAGCTTTTCAGCTAGGTCGAATTGGAGGAGAATTCTAACGGCCGGGTAAGGGGGAAACCCTACTAGCCGACGGTAGGTCGGCGCCGGATCTCGCCATCCGGCAGGGCAAGGTCACCGCCATCTCCCGAGAAAAAAACATGCACTACACTAACGGGACTAATGACCAAAGCAGTTGACGCGCCCGGAAACAAGAAAAAATCAATCAATCAATCAACATCTGTCGGAAGAGCCGTTGGGAACTTAGAGCTTTTCGCTGCGGGTGCGGTGCCGCGCTGGTGGGATACGCCTGGTTTATTTATTTATTTATTTATTTTACGTCAAAAAAACAGTTAAAAACTGCGTATGACGTGCTATGGGGAAAAGTGAATTGTGTGCACATTTTCAAAATTCTGTGATCCCTACACTAAGTCATATACTACTTAAATTTTGAATTTTGAAAGGGAGAAAAAAAACAAAAACTCCCATGTAGTAAAATCTATTTTCAAGCAAAAATAAGCAATAAATTAAAAATTTTTGGCTCTTATTACTTCCTGCCGCGACAACATGGACACGATAATTGGTAATAAACGATAATTGAAGGGAAACCAGTGTGCCGACGGGTAGGTCGGCGGTGGATCTCGCCATTCAGAGTGGGAGAACATCGCTACTTCCCGCGATAGAACATGCACTACGCTTTCGCGACTAATGACTAGTAGTTGACGTGCCCGGAAACATAAACCAATCAAGAAGAGACGTCCCTCAACTCCAGACAGAGGAGCGCACATGATTAGTAAGAAACAAGAGGCATGCAACAGTCAAAATGCTGCTGAACAATACAACTAAAAATGGTTTTCCAAAAGGGATGACGCACACTGATGAAGAACAGCAATTAAATAGCTCGCGTAGAACACCGCAGAAAATTAAATATTTTAACATTCTTCACTAATACTGTATACTATTACATAGTATACTATTTGTACAGTGCAAGTTTTATACATACTACCAAGAATTTCAAAAACGTATTGCTTCATAATGTATCATGTGAATAGCAAATATGTAACACGAGCGGAGTCTTCTTCGAATCCTTGCCGACGCATCGCCTCAGCAGTGATGCTCTGAGTATGAGAATTCAGTCGGTATGCGCAGTATTAGAATAGGCATTTCAAGTTAAATGAAATATTGCATTAAAACGGTATCTATGTAAATGTTCACTTATTTTTATTAAAGACTAGGATTTTTATTTTTCTATGTTCCCAAAAGCTTGGATTGTATATTAAAAAAGAATATTATTAAAACACACGCCACATACAAAAAATACAAAATAGAAGTAGACAGATAATAAATTATAAACCCAGTATTACTAACCATCACAACTGGTTGTCGATGGTTAGTAATTTTCACAAATGTACATGTAATGTACATTATCTCTATAAAACAAGATGGAAATAAATATTATTATTATTATTATTATTATTATTATAACATAATCAAATATTTGCATTTTTAGATTTTTCTGGGTGTTTGTGGGTATGTAACAAAACCATGAACGTAGTATACATACGTGGCCACAGGCTGTTTAGTTTTCTCTCAATTTTTGAGCGCACACAAAATTAGTGATGTAGATAAACATGGCATTTTTTCTCTCATTGAGTCTCACTTTGTGGCTTCCGAACAATTGCTAGAAATCATTGGTAAAAATGAGAGATTCCGTTTCCTCATCGTGATAAAGAAAATCTCAAATTCCTTAAGTCGTCAAAACATATTAGGAGATTTACTTTTGTCAGAAAGAAAGCCTTATCCAACGGTACTCTGCGCGGCTAAAGAATTTACATCTCATCAAGAAGACAATTAAACTCGAAAATAATAATTTAGTAGACTGGAGCATTACACAACACTGCCCAGACTTTTGAGATTCTGAAGTATTTATTCCAAAGTTATAATGAATAGTCAGGATTATTTCCTCTATGTTGCCTAGACAATAAAGATAACTAATAACACCACGCACCAGCTGTTGAAGAATTTTCTCCATAGGTTTAATTATTAATTGCGAAGTAAACTCAGAATAGCCGCCCAATTGCATCTGCTGCAGCGAGTAAATTCTCTTTTCTTGGGTGTTATAGCAATCAGATTATTATTATTATTATTATTATTATTATTATTATTATTATTATTATTATTATTATTATTGATTGTGTTTCCGGGCACGTCAGCAACTGAGGTCATTAGTCCCGTGATTGTAGTGCATGCTTTTACATCGGGAGTTGGCAGTGATCTTGCCCCCACTGGATGACGAGATCCGGCGCCGACTAACCGTCGACTCGCGGAGTTTTCCCTATCTAGGTATTTCCAAACAGTTGGGCACCGTCATAACCGGGACAAGCACCAAGTCCCCGAAGCATGTTAGTGTAAAAGTGTGTGTAAGGGGTGAGGATAGGACGAGGAAGAGGAAGGAAAGTTCGCGCGCGGTCATTGACCCGTTTGCTAGGGTATTGCTCCGGCATTCGCCTGGTGTTGATCGGAGAAATCACGGAAAACTACCGATTAGAGCAGCCGGTCGCTAGAATTCTCCTGCAGACAGCGACTGAATTCGACCTAGCTGAAAAGCTAGTGTCGAAAATCCTGCCGCCGTCGGGACTCGAACCTAGGACCACCCGGCCAGAGACACTGCAGTGACATCAGTTGATGCACTGATCCACCGCTCTCGGTTTAATAATAAGAATAATAATAATAAGAATAAGAATAATAATCATCATCATAATCATCATCATCTTAGAAACACTGACAGCGATGAAAGGCAAATTGATTTTAACGAATACAGCCCATTGTACAATAGGGTCGTGTCGGGATGAAGGTTAACAGGGGAAATAGTAGTACGCGGAATGAAGAGCTCCTCGGTGGAAATCGACTTCAAATCCCCTGGCCTTGCGAGAGTCATTACGTTCAGCGCGGAGTCTTTCGCGGCCTTCGTGAGAGAGCGCTACGTTTGTGCATTCTAAATACCATTGAGCCTCATTTGTAATAATGTTTATAGCGCGTGCTTTTCATTCCCAAGAGAAAACAACTCATATGCATTTCTCACAATAAGCATTTGTTTTGTTTTTTTTTGTTTTTAATTTTCTTGAAGCCAAAATGATATGAATATTGCTGAATAGGGAACCCTCATATTTGTAGATACATCAAATAATTTCACAAGGACAGCAAAATGTGTATAGTTTACCAGCGTTCAAAGAAATATATTGTACGATGGTTTAAACAATTTCTGTTACGCCATGAACGGCGCCAGACGCCACGAAAATCTTTAAAAAAATTAAATCAACATTCCTGCAGGTACTCGTGTGGTATCAAGGTTTCTACCTTGCTTTGAATTTCTTTTCCTGAAAAGATGTAACTCTTAGAAAATGTGATCATATGTTAAGATTAACTGATTATCGTTTTTAAAATCTGAAGTGATCAATACACAATATTGCAGATGGTTCTAAGAAGCGAATAAAAAGTCTTAAATCCCCTATATACTGAAGTGAAACGAAACAGAAATAAAAGAAACTGGTGGAATAAAAGAAAGGAAAGGAAAAGCCGAAGATTAAAGTAAGATTAAGAGAATGCGCCTTGATTAAATTTTGTTTTATTTATAGCGCAGAAATTACATCTGCCATAAAAAACCGAAAACGGTTTTCAGAAATCTCTTTGACACTACGCAGAAGTTTTTTCTTAAGTGTTTGAGAAGAGAGTGTCTTCATCCATAGATGACTATTCGATAAAGAAAGTTAGGAAGTGGAACAAACCCAGTCACGGGAAAGAAACTCTTTTGGAGCTTTTTGTCGTCTTCGTCATTGTGCTCTCGAGTTGATAAAAAGTTAACTCATTAACGATATTGACTGTTCAATTGTCGAAATAATGACAGTAAGCACTGCTCGCCAAGTAGAAGATATCTGAGTTTCGGGATGATTCACTGCTTCATTTACAGTGATGGATTAACCCGGCTGGGTTTGAGCACTTCGCGATAAGCTTCTGTTAAAATATGAAAAATTGAGAACGTTTCAAATTGTGTAGAAATGCTACAATTAAGCCGATTTAAAAGTGATGGAATAAGTCAGAAAATACTATTTTGAATGTTTACGGGGAAAAATTCACTTGGGATGTAGTTGTTGTAATATTTTTTTTATTTCTTTACATGAGTACTTTTCTCTCAGAATGTAATTCTCTTTGCGTAAATTAATGTGAGTTTATAATACAATTTACTTAATTTAATGAATCAATGGGAGAACTAGTTTATTGACATAATTTATAATATTCTCGCTACGTTAGTCTTCAACTAATATATGACATAGTGTGAAACTGGACTACGTAAAATTTAAGCAATCAATAAAAGAAAAAAATTCTTAGGAGCTAGTTTTGTGGGTGAATGTTAAAAAGATAAGCTCGGCAAAACATTCTGCAGTGCAAAGGAATAGAACTTTGTTAGATCAGTCTCTTTTACAAAAGACGTTCCTGGAGACAAACCTTGTCAAAGGTTTGCAGCTAAATATCTTAAGCATTTCCTTTATTAGGTAGATATATAATTAACGAGAAAGATTATATTTAAAAACAATTAATCACCCACAACAAATGTTTATAGATTTCAATCAAGGAGCAACCTATCGATAATAATCAACAAATAAGATAACTAAACTACTAAAACAGAAGACAAAAGGCGGTAATAATTATACAGACATCTCGTCTATAAATGTGGCACATAACTACTCACTACCCAAACTGTTGTCACAACTATAAAATATGTGTTGCATTTGCATATGGCTGAGTGATTCTATGGAAACAATAAGCCCTAACAGAGAACACAAATTCAATGACATGTAAATCACATCACTGGACAATAGCTAATATCTTCTAGAACCTATCTATAATGCAAAGGGAAGATCAATAGGATCTCCGTTATGCATCGGCGTCATAGGCGTCGTTAATATCATTATCAGCTTTGTTATGAGAGTCGTAAGAACTTTCAACTTGTTACGTGCTCTAACAGAATACCAGCTCTTACAGAAGCAGGTGTTAGCAAGCCTCGATTCTCTGACTTCCAAATATTCAAATGAATTACCCTAAATGACACGATAACATTTTAAAATAAGTATCTGGCATAATTTTAGAAAAGAGAGATATCGTTTCATGATAATCGGGTAATCCGCGTGCGTGCATCCGTCCGTCACTCACAGTTACACTCCTCCCGGTTAACCGTTATGGACAAGTGATCGGACAATTCGACTCGCCTCGCCATGCCGGTGGGAAATGGACCTTTTTTGATCGTTTGAGAGCTGTTATATTATTAGTTGTTCTAAAACAGCACACTTTCTTGCATTAGTGACGGTTACGTAATAGTAAATTATGAAACGATGATGTAATGATGGGTATTAAAACACGAGTGTGATATTACAATACCAGCGAGGAATAGCGAGTATCGTTAACTTCACACTAGTACATTAATACCTATTACATCAAGTTTCATACAGTACTTTTTCTACGACTCATAGTAACTTTTAAAAGTTAAACATTTACATTGAATAGTTTCGTGGCGTTCGGCATGTAGGATTCTGTCAAGGCCACCTAGCGAACAGCTCTCTCCCTACCTTATCGCAGGTGGCTTTGGTTTACTGCAAGTCAAATAGGATCAAGATGAAACTACGATCTAAGTTATTTAATTAATATTTCACGTAAAAATACTAATAATTGAAGAAATTAAACTGACAAGCAAAATATAAAATTAAATTCACTTTTAATGTGCTCAATCGAACGAAACATTTATTATCAGAACGATTCTTAATGATTAATTGTCAATATTTGGTTGGTAGACTTCTCTGGGATTGGTCGAGAACCTGCATCACAATTAAATCCGTATCGAAATGCGTATCATTATGCAACGGGTTGCTGCCATCAAATGACAGAATTATACAATGGGAAAAGAAAAAATTATAATACCTCAATTTCTGTCCATATTAACACATCTCAGACATCACTTGTAAAAACTCATTAGCAATCGTAGTGTATTACGCGCGAAAACTTACTTCATCGTTTCAAATGAAAGCTAATACATCAATACAAATTCGGCAGTTCCAAACTCCGTTTCCGCCGGCAATGGGCAGCTATTCTGAAAATTTCAAACCGTGATGTCGCGGCGTGGCCGTCTTGCATTTCAATTTGATAACTACTGAAACCTTCTATCTAAAAATATATTTAATTAACATTCACAAAAAATTGCAAAAAGCCTCAGAAAATACTCATATTTTCAAACAAATGTACGTGATCGTATTTAAAATTCTAATCTTGAAAAACAGATTTTATGAAGTAAAATATTTCTAGCAACAATATTGTAGTTTGGCGATCTTATTTTTTGCAATTTTCAAAAATTTGAAGACTTCGACGAAAATGTTTCTTTACCGGTTTTTTGCTACATAGTGCAAGAAAAATTTTAAAAAATTAAAAAAATTCTTTTAAAATTGCCTATATTTCACGTAAAATTATGCAAAATCTAATTATGTTTTTGAAAAACTGTACGTGATCTTATTTATAGATCTGTCTTTGGTGCTCAAATTTTATTAAGGGAATAATGTCTGTCTTAAATAATGTAGTTGTAGGAAGACGCGGAGATTTTGAATTTTTACAATTTACAAAAATTTAGAGAATTCAACGAAAATATAAGCTGTGTCATTCTTTAAGAGTCTTTTGTTATATCCTATTAAAAATTTTAAAGAAAAAAATTGAATATGTTTTGAGAAATGTTTGAAAATGTTGATACTTCATACAAAATTACCCTTCAAAAAACAGCACATTATCCGCTTCAAATTCAAGGGGACGCAGCATCCCCCAGATCAATTGAATTTCAATTTTGTTAAAAATCCTACGTATAGTTTTGCAGCTAGCATTGTTCACAGGGATAAACGGTCAGACGTTTTGCCGTAATTTTTCCCTATCAAGATTCCACAAAACTTGGATTTTCCCTTTACAATGCATTAGAGAAAGTAATTTGCTATGCGAAGGAAAAAGATTTATCCACATTTTCGTTATCAAGGCGCAACAATATGAGGTTTTCGGTGAAAAGTCTACGTTTCTTCCCGCAGCACTACGCACACTACTTTCTCTATAATCCGTAATAAATACGCGAGAAAGTGAAAAATAGACCATCTACACGAAGATGTAATCGTCAAATATGGGAAGCATGAAAATAATTTGTTATATTATAGGCACCTTTCGGTTCACAATTTGGAGCAAAAATGAATCAATCAACACAACTTTGTCTGTTGCTGTGAAAATTGCATTCTATATTTAAATCCTTGTAATCTAATTTAAAAAGTGACATTATTAAATAAGAAAATACTTTAAAACTGCTTAAATCATAAAAGGAGTCATGCTTAGCTAGTTGTCTCGATTATCAACGAATGTTGTTCATAAATTGCAGTGACGTCATAATATTAGTTCAATGTAAACGGCGACACTTATAATATGGCTTCAGAAAAAGATATGACATAATATATCTTTTACATAACATATCAATTATAAGTAATATTGTATTTGTAGAATGATATGGTTCTGCAAAGGAACAATACATGTTCTGCGTCTTACACTCTGGCAATTTTAATAAATAAGGTTACAAAAAACGATAATTTAAAAAAGTATATTCATTTTATAAATATTGTTTGTTGAAAAATACGTCTGATTTACGCTGACCCAAATATTAATTATCATGAAACAAAAGGCGCGCAGCAATCAGTTTCGCATAGCAGTCAGTTTCTTGACAAAAATCTTACGTAATTGTCGATGGGTCATAATGTCTCAAAATCTAGTATTTGAGACCGAAAACGTTGAGTACTGTTAATCGTGTATAAATCAGCGAAAGAGATTTCTCGCACGGCTACACCAGTTATAACTTATCTCAGTAAAATATGTTTATGCAAAGAAAGGTGTGTTCAAAGCTACACGTACACAATATTCAATAGTGATACAATACATAAATGACCTTCTATTATTTACGAGCAGGGTATCCCAAACAGAGTTCCGCAAGCCTCTTGAGTGTTTTTATCTGAAATTCCTTTAGATCGAGGGACATTCAAATAGCTACATATCATTGTGAAAGAAAAATTTTGCGTTATCTTCAAAGGAAACGATGTACCGCAATATATCTAGTGCCGCAGTTATCACGAGCTTTAAATTTTCACCGTACTTACCCAACACTGGTAAACGAGAAAACAATAAATCACATTGAATTCCCATGTGCATCATGAATAATTGTTGAATCTTGGGCATGAGTGTGAAGTGTGAAGTGTTCATAAACGATTTCATTGAAAATAATATTTTTCACTCACTTAAGCTAGCATTGTCGTAAGCAACTCAGTCATAATTAAACAATATTTATAAAGTAAACATATCAACAGTAATATATGACTATTGAATTTTACACAAATGTAATATTTTTTTTATCGTGGGAACGATATTTGTTTAAAACCGCACGTCTTTCATGGCGAAAACGTTCAGGAAATGGACCGGGAGCGGTGGCTCAGTGCATCAACTGATGTCACTGTTGCGCCTCTGATCGGGTGGTCCTAGGTTCGAGTCCTGGCGGCGGCAGCTCTGATCGGTAGTTTTCCGTGGTTTCTCCGATGAACACCAGGCGAATGCCGGAGCAGTGCCATAACAAACGGGCCACGGACCGCGCGCGAACTGTCCTTCCTCTTCCTTGTCCTATCGTCTCGCCTCACACACACACTTACACTAACATGCACTACACTACCACATATTCCGGGAGACCGGTTGGGAGCTTAGAGCTTGTCCCGGCTGGGGCGGTGCCACGCTGGTGGGAGAGTCCTGGTTAGGGAAACCCCACTAGCCGACGGTAGGTCGGCACCGGATCTCGCCATCGAGCAGGGGAAGATCATCGCCATCTCCCGAGAAACCATGCACTATACTAACGGGACTAATGACCAAAGCAGTTGACGCGCCCAGAAACACGAAAAAATCAATCAATCAATTCAGGAAATGAGGTTCAAGATGAAAGAAGGAACTTGAATGCATAAGTCGTTTGTTTTTCTAATTTAAAACCCCAGACTGCATGTTAAAAGTATTAGCAAACACTGGCGATCTTACGAAACAGCTGGTTTGCAACAAGCGACAAGCGACATGGCGTCTCTCGCCGGCGGCGGGGCGCAGCGCAGCGCAGCGGGAAATCCCGAAAGCCCCGAACAGGCGGCGGCGCCCTCGCAGCATGTGCGAACGAGAGTGAACGGTCGAGAGTCGCGTCTGTTTTAATGAACGAGCCCAGAGGGCGCCGCGCGCCGGGCGACGGGCGAGCAAATTGGATCCGGCGGCACGATCTCCGGCGGGTGGCCGCCTACTTAATGAGCCCGAAGCAGCCTTGCTCCGCCCCGCCTCCTCGCCCGCGACACGCTAGCGTCGCGGCGGCGGCGACGACGCCGTGCGCCGAATCGCTCCCAAGACCAGGCGAGATTCAATTCATTCCCTCATTTTATTTCTTTCAGCTGGAACACCTCAATGGGTTGAGATACCCTTTGGACCACGACGCGTCGTAAGCTGCTGCGCGAATGTCTCTGCCACCTTACCATGGCCTTCTTCAGGCATTGGGTAAAATTCAACTCAGAAAAATTGTTCATGGCAATTCATTCTAGGATGTTGCATCCGTAGAACAGAAAAAAGAACCCTACAACATTTCCCATGCAAATATACTGCACTTCTATTGCTAGTAGCACTATGCACTGAGTCCTACATGATCAATAACTTATTTGCCACGCCGCACTTTGAAAGTCCCTACCTGATTGCAAAATATAGAATGATAGAAATTACCATACCACGATTCGAAAACTTATTAACATATTAACATTTGCCTAGTGTCTCTTTTGCCGCAGAAGCATGAAAGTGACTATGACTAAAATTATAAAAATAGTAGGTGCAGCTTTTGTGTATTTCTATCCCCAGATCCCACGAGCCCGCATATGTGATCCTAAAGCAGGGCGTGATAATAAAATATGATCCTAAAACATCCTAAAATAGGCGGCGTGTATGCTAAGTTCAAATCACGTAAATATTTTCAGACGAAAAGTGGGTGTGCAAAACAAATAACCGTGGGTTCCAAGGGTGTGCAAATCAAATAACATAAGTATTTGGAAAAATCTTTTTTTTTTTCCTCAATGGATAAGGATGAAATAGATAGTTGATTGTTATGTTTTCATTTACTTTATCGTTATTTACTTATTATACTTTTATTTACGTTAAACATCGACAAACGTTGTAATATCACTATTTGTGTTTTTTCTTTAAAAAACTATTGATAACGAAAAGTACACAGTACGTGTGAATACAGTGGTCTAGAGGACTTCCTGTTATAATTTACATGGCAATTTGCATCGAAAAGAAAAAAAATCCTAAAACTAGGTTCGCGCTATCAGTAGAGCTCCTCAGTAGTGTCTCTGCAGATGAATTGATTGATTAGTGAGTCCAGGCACGCCAACTGCTAAGGTCGTTAGTGCCGGAAGTGTAGCGCATACGGATTTTATTGAGGAAGGAGGCGGTGACCTTCCCCCGCTGGATGGCGAGATCCGGCGCCGACCTACCCGTCAGACTGTGGGGTTTTCCCCAACGAGTTATCTCCTAGCATCGCTTGACCGTACCAGTAGGGACAAGCTCTAAGCTCCCAACAATGTGAGTACATGTGAGTAAGTGTAAGTAAGGGATTAAGAAAAGTCAAGGAAAGAAAAGAAAAGATATCGCGTGGTCCGTGGCCCATTCGTTAGAGTTCTGTTCCGGCATTCGCCATCGGAGGAACTACCGGAAACTACCGATCAGAGCAGCTGGTCGCATGAATTTTGCTTCAGACTGCGGCCGAATTCGACGTAGCGTGACTATGCAGCCCGGACGACACATTCAGGGGCCACAGATTATCTGGTTTCCTAAGTTCAATCCCACAAGCGGATGCCAGGGCAGTGCCTTAAACAATAGGCACGAGCCTTCGCGATCCTTATTTCACCACTGTGGCGAAGATGCATCCTTGAGGGATGGGGGTTGAGGGATGAAGCGATCACTCATTCGATTGAATTAGTGGTATTAGAGTGTTTCAACAGTTATAGTCATTGAGCATGGGAAAGAAATGAGAAATATAGATGAAGCGAGGTTCGTGGCCTCTTTTAAATGGCTCTGTTTGGACGGAAACCTCTAGTCACAGCAGGCGGTCTACGAATTGGATTTCGGCAAGCATCCCAACCTTTCAAATGTTAAAAACGCCAAGAAAATTCCTGGAATCTTTCCTGAACTCAATTCGAAACCTCTCAATCTCGCTTGACCCTAAGTCAATACTGTGTACTCTCCCTCTTTCGCATATGGTTCATCTGTATGATCTCGAGCTCGGTCTAACGCCAAAGAAAATGGGGAGTCCAAAAAGGGAAAAAGAAAAAACTCTGTACGTTCAAACGAAATCGATATCTTTAATAAACTAGTAAAACATTAACAAAAAGTGTAATTATTATTACTACGAAAATTAATGTTACTACACAAATAATTTTTCAAAATTTTGATTTACATACTTTTTCTCTTTTTAATTGAATGAAAAAACTATTGTAGAATTTTTTCGGTTTATTATCGACCTTACTGTATGGTATTTCTTCATTGTCAGCATTAATACAGACAATAACCATTTGAATTTTTTTAGTACATCTCAACAACACCTGCCAGTGGTACAAGCATCGATTCGCCTGGCCGTCATTCTCCGCGCCGCCACGGCCGCCTGGAGCCAGCGCCCCCTGGGAGCCGGCCGCCTGCGTCCCGGGGGCGCCTCGCATCTCCTGGCGCTGTCTGGCGCCGCCGCTTGCCCGACCTTACGGCGCTGCCTCGCCGTCAGTCCTCAGTGACCTCCGTTGACCCGCGGAGCGCCCCGGCTCAGGCGGGGCCGCCTTCAGCGAAGCAAGGGCTCCTCTCACGCGCTCAGTGGAATCATTCCTTGGGACAGATCATAGAAAGGAATCTACAAAGGTATCGTCATTAGTCGCGTAAGTGTGACGCATGTTTCTCTTCGGGAGGGGGCGATAGTCTTCCCCTGCTGGATTGCAAGATCCGATGCCGACCTACCGTCGGCTAGCGGGTTTTCCCCAACTAGATAACTCCCACCAGCAGGATACCTCCCCAGTCGCGACACGCTCTAAGCTCCCGACCGGTCTCCTGGCATGTGCGGTAGTGTAGTGCATGTTAATGTGTGTGTGTGTAAGGGATGAGTATAGAAGAAGCAAAAGTAAGAAAAGATCTCGTGCGGTTCGTGGCCAGTTTGTTAGAGTACTGTTCCATTATTACCGGATATTATACAAAAAATGTAGCAGGCAAAGAATGAAATTGCTTTTGGAAGAATTATTGCAATTCTGTTTCATCACACAAACAATGGTGTAGACCGCATGGATTCCGAAGAGTACTCATCAGACTTCTTAGAATTGTACCTTTCCCCCACATCGA
This sequence comes from Teleogryllus oceanicus, assembly GCA_964035755.1. Classification (NCBI taxonomy): domain Eukaryota; kingdom Metazoa; phylum Arthropoda; class Insecta; order Orthoptera; family Gryllidae; genus Teleogryllus; species Teleogryllus oceanicus. Next base: position 90,670,955 of record CAXIVR010000007.1, read on the forward strand.
TTCTTTAAATAAACTATTTCATTCCTGCGAAAGTGAAAGGCTATCGCAAACATTTATAGGTGACCAACGAAATGTGTTAGATCCTCTAATAAGCACACAAAATAGAATAACACAAGCTGGGAGATTAGAAAAATGACCGTACGTTGGTAGAGTATAGACAGGTTTTGGACAGTTGGATGGTTTGGATATTGGACAAGTGTTCTTTGTCAACTATCAGCGACGCATGAACTTCACTTGATCTTATCAGATAACGAAAGGGTTGTTAAACACAATAACAATTTTGGTTATCTGAATCTAATACAAACTTTCACAAGAAATTTCGAACATCCTGAAAACATTGAAAGATCTGCCTGAATGTGGATGAGCTGCATTTCAAAAATTTGGAGGTAGAGTAGATTTGGTAAGCCAAATTATCTACATTAATGCATCGAGCTGAAACGAGTATATATTTGACTTTCTACCAATACTCAAATATATTATTAATTATTTGTATGAAACAAAAATTCACATGTAAAACAGTATGAAACAGATTGGAGTATTTGGCTCTTCTCCTTCAGTGTTCAATCGTGGTTCAGCGGTGGCGATGGTGTAACAGTTAGCGTCTCGGGGTGTTATACCCAACTTTGCGGATTCGAACCCGATCGAAGCCGTGGATTTTTAAGAGCGAAAAAATTCTTCGTACGCCTTCCTTCGGAGGGGAAGTAAAGCCGGCTGTCCCATGTTAGATTTACTGCATGTAAAAGATCCTCAAGCCTAAATGAAGCCTCTGAGCTAAATTCAGATTGCCTGTTTCGTCGCCCAAGTAAAACCTTCTTTCTCCCCTTGTAGGTGAAAGGAGCCTATCGAAATTTGCGTGGTCAGATGGAAGAGCAGGCCTCATGGCCTGAGTCTCGCCTCATGAAATATGGTATTTATTCATATTCATGTTGATTCAAGACTTGGCACGTACTCTCTTGTCCGTTATTCTTTCTCTAAGCCTAACAGGAGCGAAGGCTCCATTTCAAACATTCATCCAACAGGCGCAGTGCTTTCATCGTTCCGGGCCGAGGCTTCTGATCGTCCACGGGCGGCCTTTGCAAGAGGGTCCGTCCCCCGCGGAGGGCGAGGTAGGGGACCCTTCCTCCCTGAGGACGTTCCCCAACCAGCCGCTCCCGTCCCCGGAAGGAAGCCAAAGGGGGGGATGCCGGGAGGTGGGCATTTGCGAGCGGTGCCCAGTGACGCGTCGTTAGCGAGAGGGTGCGGGTGAGGAAGAGCATGAGAATGTAGGTGTAGGTTGGAGGCAATCACGGCTGACTAATTTGGCTATGATTAGGGTGGGGGCGGAAGGCAACATAGCAAATGCAAAGACAGCGCGTCTCTTTTCTGTGATACTGTTATGAATAAAAAGCAACAATTGCCGATCCGGTGGCTGAGATCGCTAAGGCAGTAGTGTCGTAGCGATCTCGGGCCGATGGATCGCGGGTTGAAGTCCCGCTTCGGGCATATTTGTATTTGTGTTCGTCCTTTCACCCCTTACCATCACCATATTAATTCATCTTCACAGTTACCATAACATCAACTCCAAAAGTAGTAGCTAATGACCTAGGTGTTGATGCGACCTTAAAAAAAGATAAGATTGGACTTTTACCGGGAAATACAGTAAACATAACTTTTTGTGTGGAGAGTTTGTATCTCTGAATCTAAACCAATACCGCTAGGAAGCATATACATTGTTATTTCATGAGAAGATATCGGTATTTCATTTTTTTGGATTAATGTTGCAAATACGTAGTTATCAGCGAATTTTGAAGCATTTTTTTCTCTAGTCTTGTATCTGTATTTTTGCTTTTCATTTTGTGTATAATGTTTAAAAGAACACCGCTGTTTTTCGAGTTGAGTTCCCTAAATGACCATCACTCTTCAACCACAATACGATAATTGTGCTTGAACACAAAATGTCCCAGCACTTTCCCAAATAACGCAAATTTAAACTTTAAAAATCCATTTTAATAAATTAAATAACAAAGAAAAGTAATTTTTGATATAAATTGCAAGGCGATATTACTAATCCTCGATTAATGGGATTCGAATGAAGTTGTGGGAAAATTAAATTACAGTATCTTCAACATAAGAAGTTTTTACATTGTCACAGTACACCGGAAAAGAGACGAGCAGTGAAGATGGAGGTTGCATGTGTGGCAGTGCAAGAGGGAAGGGTAGAAAATAATCATGGCTAAAGTGGTGAGGTAAGCAGCACGGAGGTGGAGACAACACAGAAGGGTAAGCGAAAGATCAAAATCTTTGTCGGCGAGAGGATGGAAGAGTGGTGATTCCAGTATTTGGAGAGATGAGACGTAGTGATGGGGTTGATGTCGGAGGAGGTGGCAGCGGCTGTGGACGCAGCATTGCTGATAGTGGTGTTGGTGGGTGGTGAAAGTGTTGAGGTAGAGGTAGTGGCGGCGGCGGCGTGGTCTTGTGCTGGGTTCAAAGGGAGAGACGGCAGTGTTAGAGGCTGCGTTGGTGGCGGCAGGAGAAGTCCGCAGCGAAGGCAGGAAGACCCCGCCCCTCCCGTGGGAGCGCGCAGCCATACGTTAGCAGCTCGGCACCTGGAGTCGGCCTGCAGGTTCGCCCTCGACGCCCTATCCCTTTCCCTGTCCTCCCCGCCCTTAGCCGTGCCCTCGGGCGTGGGCTGTCGTCGCTCCGCCACGCCCACCCTTGCCCGAGTTCGCTTGGACCTTGGAACCTCGTGCAGTTGTGGCTCCTACACCGTCCAATTCTTCAAGTATTCTAGTTCTTTAATATTGCATGTCTCAGTTTATTAATACATTTACAACTACCTTCTTACTCTCACATACCACCTTTCATACTACATGAAAGGATTGCTAATAACCTTGAGTACTGTAGTCAGTTTCAATGACAACTATATTTCCATGAATTATAGAAAATAATTATGAAGAAGAATTATTCCTATACACGCTAAATATTTGAACACAGACAATTCAATCATTAGAAATCACTTAATTCCTCTTCCAACAAATTACAGGTTCTTATTTACCCTATCTCACCCATGTGCAATTTCCATGAGCCGCCGTACACAACACCATTCGGATCTACTGCTTTTGCTTATACACATCTTCCAAATCTCTTTCCTACCTTCTCGCCACAAGCCCATTCATACATTCCCGATATTACGTCTTCCCTTGGCAATCCTTCCTACGCAACCTGATGTTTTTCTGCGCATTTTTTGCCTCCACCTTCGTGCACTAGTGTCCTTAGTTCCGCCTCCCTCCTGGCCTCTGGGGGCATCGCCCCGCTGCCTGCCTCGGCCGTCCCCACCCCTCCCTTCGCCCCGCCACCGCGGGCGCCTGCAAGAAATCGCGCGGACCGCGCCCCCCTTCGGCTCCGCGTGTCGCGCGCCCCATGCGAGATAAGCGGAAAGTCGCGGCTGAGTTTTACGCCCGGGCGCGATTTATGCTAAGGCGCCTATCGCCCTGGGCGAAAGGAAACAATTTACGAAGCGCCGCCCCCATTTGTAGCCCCCGGGCGGCCGCCGCCGCCGCCGCCGACGCCGACGCGATGCGGGTGCGACCTGCGCCCACACTCCGTTGCCCATGCACGCCATATCGACGTTTTCTCCTTACTCCGTTCCCTTTTTCCTACAATGTTTACTTCTGCTGCTTCTCCTTCAAAAGTTTCAAGTTCCTCATTCTCAAGTTTCAAGTTCCTCATTCTCAAGTTTCAAGTTCCTCATTCTCAAGTTTCAAGTTCCTCATTCTCAAGTTTCAAGTTCCTCATTCTCAAGTTTCAAGTTCCTCATTCTCAAGTTTCAGTTCCTCATTCTCAAGTTTCAAGTTCCTCATTCTCAAGTTTCAGTTCATTCTAATTTTCCTCATTCTCAAGTTTCAAGATTCTATCCTGAAGTTTCAGGTTTCTAATTCTAAAGTTTCTCCTCTCACGTTTTTCCATAAATTTTACCTCCTCAAGTTTCCCATTTTCCTTTTTCTTCTTCTGTTGATTCTCTTTTCCCCACTTCTTTTTTATCCTTTTCCGAGTCTTTATCTGAGATTTCAGAGCTCCGCAGGTATTTAAATTTCATAACGCTGATTCGCAGTGTCTTCACGTTAATAATAAATCAAAAGTATCCTCCAATCTCATTGTGTAATTTAACGATGAACAAAGTCTACCCTTCAGTGACAAATTTCAACACAATGTAACCGACAACGACCTTTTAACCAATAGAGTATTCGCAAGGTCCTACACTTGCTGAAAATGTACCGTCGCTTGCACAAAAAATGGGCGATGTCCTGAGCCGAACTTTACCAGAGTTTTCCGACCCCTGACCCGCCCTGCGGGATCGAGCTGACCAATCCGCTTTAGCTTCATTTCAGGGAGGCGGGACTTGAACATTACATCTTGAACATTACAAAATGGCGGTGATCGCGAGTTATATTATACTAAATATTTGAATATAAACATTAAATCAACCAATATTTTTACATAAATTTATTTAAATATAAATATAAGCTCCATGTCTACATTTCGTCGTTTATTATTGTAATATTTAATATAAAATGCAAATAATTTGCATTGTATGCATTGTCTAACCTAGTTATTTTATTTGAAAAATTAATAACTCAAAGAAATACGTTTTAGAGTCAGTTGCACAAACACATCTCCGAGATAGCAGCTTTCAGTTGTGAAATACTTCATCATCAATTTCTGAGATGACCGAATTAAAAATTGTATATGGTCACGGACATTAATATTGTAATGAAATAGTTTTGATATGTAAAATACTAAATAAACTATAAGTGTTTAAAGTTCATTTAGTCACAATACAAGTTTTCTACTGCAGACATTATGATTGGTAAGTGCAGCTGTAAGCAAATGAATGATTTTTGATCTTTTGTTTTGGGAACCACAATTAATTATTTCTTCAATATAACGTTAGGGCGATTGCATTTTACTTGTGATACCTTTAAGGATTTTTGCGTGAGAATCAAAAACGTGATATGACTCTTATATAACATTTTTATATCTTAATGTTTGCAAAGGTAGAAACACCAGCTTTTGTCTATTGCGTGAACTTTGGAGGAACACACACACACTCATATCAATATATTACTTACATGTAATTTATGTATGATTTCCAATCCAACGCAATGAAATTAATATATTTATATTATTATAGCAAGTATATTTTTACATTACGATATTTTTATTTTCGAGAGACGAGCAATGCACACAAAGTTTTTTTACACGCCATCGAAATGTTACACCCACTTAAGATTTTAAATTTAAAATTTAAAATTTTAAAATTGTTGAAAAATAGAATTTTGTCTATTTTCATACATTTTTTATATTTCATACAAAAATTGCTAATTTATTGGATATGTGTTCACTAACATTTAATATTTATTATTGTTGAAACGCATTGCTACTATATTCCAAAGTAACGCTTTAAAATGTACTGCCCATTGCTTAATAGTTTGTGTTCGTATATAGTATATCTCACGCAGAGACGATTTTACAAAGAAAATCTAAATGATAACGAAATGACCTCAAATTCATAATTTATTCACATTTGGTCGCACTCTTCGGCGACTACTTTAATGCAAGGTCGGGAAGAAGGAGAAATCTGCGTTATTGCTGTTGGGTTTGTAACCAAATCTTCAAGGTCACCATTGCGTTCCTTTTACTTAAGTCTTAGAATTCCGAAAGTGATACTAGATATTTCAACTTTAACTTGAGAATACATGTTGCATACCATAAGAGAGAAATGATGAACAAATTTCTGGAAGTTTAAAAAACATCTGCCTTTGGAATACTGCATCAAAAGTGCTACTGGCTATTGTAATTATATTTTCTGTCATTTGTCGATAAAATGCCGTACACTTTCCGGTGAATTATGTTATCGCCGCTAAAGCGAAAGATTTCCAGGCTAAAGAGACCCACATATGTTATTGGTGGGTCGAAAATAGATTTTAATTGCGGAATTGACTCTATTCATTGGTGCAACATACAAGAAATGTGAATTTACAATTTGTGATAGTTTTCTCTTTTTACTTCAGTCCCGTAAATTTTTCGAAAACATAATTCAATCATTTTTTTTACCTAAATACTATTTACTTTTCGACCTGTAAGTTCCAAAGAATAGTTGTTCCCATTGAAAAAGCGATAATACCAATAAATGGACAAAGTTTACAAATATTATAAATACCAAATAGAATAACATCTGATATTTGTTATCTAAAAGACTCCCCTCTAGAAAATAATCAAATTTAATATTTTCAAACAAGAACGTTACTTTGCTTTTGGTTTGGTATTCCGGCAAGATCTGTTAGCCTCGCTTACTTGAACTAGCACATAATAATAAGGCTTCTTCATCCGGTATCTTCCACTTCGGGTTTAAGGTAATTGTTATTCATTCTTAAGCGAGTATTTTACAGTTCTAATGACCGTTTTTCGCAATCTAAACACCAATGTTTTTTATTCCGTCAGGCATCTTCCTCTATTCTTCTGCCCTTCATTGTCGATTCGATGACGTACATACAAGATTTCCTTGGCCTTCCGCGTTTTCTTCTTTCGAAAGGGATTCACTCAAAGATAATTTTTGATGTTCTGTCAGCATGCATTCTGCAGCATACCATTGGAGTTGTTTGGATTCTACATTTTCGATCACTTGTCTCTCAATCATTATTATCTGTCTAATCTCTTCGTTTGGTATTCTATCCAACAGTGTACTGACAACATCGTCTCCAAAAATTCATTTTCATAGCATTTAACCCAGAGTTTATTGCATCATTTTTAATCCAAATTTCTGATCCATACGTAACACAGCTCTCCACCATTGCCTTGTATAGTGTCTCTTAGTTTTCTTTCAAAAAATTCTTGTTTTATAAAATATTATGATGTCTTCTAATAATTGGCCTTCCCTTGCTTATTTTTTTAATAAAGTCATTATTATTAGATCCCCCTGCTCTAATAATCACTCCGAGATATTAAATTCCTTTACTTCTCAAAATATACCTATTTCTGTTCTAGATCGTATTGAGATTTCCCTACAACCATGTGTCTTGACTTTTCATTATTTATTTTGAGTCTCCATTTTTTATATGTTTTATTAATTTCAGGATTAAATGTTACAGATACCAAAAATATTATTTTTCTACCTATTTTTCAAGTGATACGCTGACTCCAAAAAGCGGGAAATCGCTTATGTATGGATTTAAAAGGCTTTGCAGCCGTTCTCGAAGTGTTAAACGATATCACCAACATTTTTTAGTTATTTGGATTATGCACTAAACAAACCTTTCAACATTTTGTTTTACCAGTCTTGCATGACTTATTGGGTGTCTCCTAAAATAATGTAAAAATATTACAACGTCAAGTTAAGGGTTAAAGAACTGTTTCTGATGAAATAATATTATATAAATAAAAGATCTTCATCTTCATTACTAGTTTACCACTAGTCCATTATGAGAGATAAATGAATATTTTTTAGGGTGAAGAGAGGGCACGTGACCCTGAGTCTGTTCTTTTGGATCCGCGGTTGGTATAGTTTAGTAAAATAGTTGTAGCATACTCTTGAATGAATGATTGAAAAGAATATTTAATAATAGGCTTGTTTATTAATTAATATAAATCACAACAATGTAGCCTTTTAGAATATTTGCAAATGGGCATGATAAACATATTTACTTCAACTAATAATCGAATATTTATTATATAAATACATGGATCTAAAAACGAAGAATTATTTTTTTCAACTTCATCACTAACTCATTCCTTAAAATTTATTTGCGTAACGCATGTAAACAATTTTAAATTTTTTTTATTTTTAACAACAGGAGTAATAAAGTTCTGTTTAGTTTTAAGTGATAGTGTGATACGTCTGTTAAATGTTGAGTTTGTGTTATGCGATTGTGCTGGTTAGTTCTCTCTATTTTTGATTTTGAATCTCTTGCATGTTTTGACCATTACGAATTAGTTTTTACAATATTTCTTAATTCGTTTTCACATTCAAAATTTGTTTCTTGGTGTTGAAATTTAGAACTGAGTGTTTTCTATTGATTGTATATGTATTTTTGTAATTGGTTGTAGTGTTTTGAGGTCGTTGGTACTCTTTAGTAATATAAGCAAATGTCGTGCGGGTTGCATAACTAATTGTGGTTGACTTTTTTTTTTTTTTTCGTAAACCGCTTTAGTAATGACTTTCATTTTAGAGTAATAAATTAGTAATAAATGTGCTCTAAACATTCGTATTAGTTTGGATCGTTTGTGCTCATTTTTTGACTTGGGTTGTGCTAGCGTGACAGTCACGTAGCACAACCACCTTTTTTTTTGGGTAATAAATTTGTAATAAATGAGTACTAAATATTCCACTTGGTTTGATATGATTGTGCTATGGTGGTTGTGCCATCTTGACAAGGCCAATTTTCAATCAACTTGTGTATTGCAATTGTATTTGGAAGTGCCTCAAATGACTTTAAATGATCTTTGAAAACTCAACATTTTCCTGTGAAAACGAGCATCAAATTTCACATTTAGGGTAATGTCAATCACCATTTTATTAAAAATGCCTTTTCGAAAATATTAAAAAATTGTACTGCGGGCAACGATAGACGGCAGCTGTCCAGAGGACGAGGAAAATCGTCAAGGCAATAAACACCGAGGAAATTAGAAAACAAAAGAATCTGAAATACGAAAGTGTACGAGAAAGTCTGTGACATTCTATAGCACCAATATTTACTTACGTATATAGGGTATATGTATGTACAGTACTCGTATACGTACTATATACCGAGTAATATACGTAGTATAGAGAAAGTTATGTAATGCTGTGCGAGAAACCGGCGGATATTCGGCGGAAAATTGTTTTGGCCGGGATCTGGTAACAAAAAAGTGCACGAAACCAGTTGTTAAATTAAGAAAAAATCCACTAACACGTGGTTTAGCCAAAATCCCTGTTTTATGGTTCCTTGATGTCGAAAAACCAATTTAAAGCAAAACGTGCGTCCGTCCGTCCGTCCTCCAAATTTTTTCTTCAGATTTTTTCCAACGGATAATAGTAATGGCAATGTTTGATATGAAGTAATGTTTATTTTGTGGTATTCTTTTGTTTTTTCATAAACTTCAAAAATGTATTTTTTTCAAATACGTCTCACGCCGTTAAAAACAAATTCTCATTGATTTGTATACATTTGTGTATTTGTGAGTGGATGTGATTTAAATTAATTTAAATGCAGTTCTTGAAAATCTCAATAGATTCATGTGAAAAGAGCTTCAATTTTCGCATTTGGAAATTTCGCACATGCTTAATTGCCATTTTCTTAAAAAATGCTTCGATTTCATTAATGAATATTTCTATTTGGGACGATTCTTAATATTCTTGAAGAAATGTGTTATTTCTGACATTAAGCAATTGAAAAGTTTAGAAAAGGTAAAAAAATGTTCTCTGGGTGACAATAGATGGCAGCTGACCAGAGAATAGAGCAAGACCGTGATGCCAGTCCACACTTAGAAAATTAGAAACAAATGCTGGGAGAAAATCAGTGCGATTTTGTAGCACCTTTAGCTTGTTTCTGTGTTATTTTTTCTTTCTGAACAAATATATTTATTTCTTTGCAAATAATAAACAATTTGCATGTTTATGAAGTGTTTATGTTTCTGCAATGCAAATTTTTGTATTAAAATTATTTTTCCAAATCAACTTTTAATGCTTATGCGGCTCGCCATTCGGAAACCCAGGTTATTTAGACAAAATATGAGTAAAATTGTCTTAAGAGCTTATTTTCAAGTTTTGAAGTGCCTTCCCGGTCATTCTGTATAAAATTCTGAAAACAATTATGTGAGAACATGCATTTTATTTTTTAGTTTAGAATTATTCATATTTTTAGTTGTGATGTGCATGAAGTTTGGGGCGGGAAGTGAGAAAGGCAGAGAGAGGTTGTCAAATACGGGGTGAGGATACAATAAAATACATGTGGGCTCCGCGGTAGGGTGCGAATGCCTCTTCCTGGTTAATACATTTTTGTGGAAAATTAGCCGCCAACGCGGGACACGTGAGGTAGTGGATACGACGAATTATGAGAGGAAAGCCACGACAACTTTGAAAAGTCTCGTGACGGACGCATTTATTGATGTTTTCGGGTACGACATCTGCTGTGGTCATAAGTTCCGTTAGTGTAGTGAATGTTTTATCCTGGGAAGTAGTGTTGATTTTCTTCTAACCGGATGGTGAGATCCGGCGTTGACTAGCATCTCGGCTTCTGGGGCATTTCCACTTTCACGTACAAATCTCCAAACTCTCGACTGCTCTCCCGTCGTATGTGGTAGTTTAGTGCATGAAGTAAGTTTGAGAGGAAAGGAAAAGGAAAGGGAAGAATAGATCGCGTGCAGTTCGCAACCCGTTTGCTCAACTACTGAGGTATTTTGCTCCCATCGAATACCATGGGGAGTAACCCAGGGAAAATTCAATATAGGTTTAAAATTTTTATCGTAAATGTAATATTGTTTTGGTTATGCCGATTAAACATTATTTAGATATATTAATAAAACATTGAGCGATTTCAACAATATATTTCACAAGCAGTCTTCGTCCGCGGCGAACAGCTCGCGGATGCCAAATCCGTCACTTTTAGAACACATTGTACTATTTGTATTATCTTTCACGTGATACTCTTCAGCAGTTGCGAGCTGTGTATGCGCCATAATTCACGTTTTCCTAGTCTTCGGCAACCCTTGTAACTTCTACATTCTCATAAAACAATCTGTACACTTCATCATCCTCTTCATACAAGTTGTCTGGATTGTGAAGAATTAATAACTTTTTAAATCCTTCAAGACTGTAATCCTTCATGTTCACATACTAACGCACAACTATTATAATAGCACTTCGTAGACGTGTCCACTACACTACATCCCATATCCCGCTGATAACATAACCTCAAACCATGTTAGTAAATACCACACGTCCATTACCGGGTGGATAGGTGTATAACGCAGTAACTCCAGGTATTCATGCCGTAAAATGACTTTACGCCAAAAAAACAGGTTCTTGAAACAAGATGTTTTAGGTAGATAAATAAAAAAACTACACAAATATCACAATTGTTAAAAAATAAGATGAAAAAATTATACCTTAACTGTCCAAATTATTTTTTCGAATTTTTTTTTCTGTTGTATGTCAATAAGAAACACATATCAATAAAGGGGAAAAAATAATTTATTGAAAATATTTGTAACTTTTCTCAAAAAACCCTGTGGCCATATGGACACGCTGGGCAGTTATGGAGTCATCTTGAACAAAAATCTGACACATGTTTGAAAATGTTTTTTAGGAAAGAAAATTAACACTAAATGTTATAAAATAGACTGACACAAAACATATTTTCAAAAAATAAAAAAACATAATAAAATTATATGAAAATTTTAAATGTACTGCTCTCATTCGGGTGTGTGATGGACTTCAAAACATTCAAAGCATAAACCTACATCACATTTTGCACACTTCGTGCGCACTGCCGATGTTTTGTTTGAATAATGGATACCCTTGCAACTCCTCTTCTTTTCAACTTTTTTAATGTAATGCTTATAACCATCGATCTAATCTCTTCTGGAACACTGGCTTTGGGGATGGCCGCATCTTTTACTGGACCCATGTATCTTGTTAAATAAACTTAAAAGTTGCCGCCTGAATCAAGCTGTCATTTTCCCCGCTTTCTTTTCTGTAGGATATTGGAATCAGGAAATAAAAAAGGATTTTTTAATAGCGACCAACTGCTGCAAATAGAAGAAAATAAACATTTCGAGGTGGAAATAGGTCTATTTGAACATCCACTGTACAAATTAAATCCAAAGCCCGTTTTCCGTCGGAAATTCCATTACTTGTGAGAAAAAGGTTTTGTTATAGAATTTTAACAAAACCGCTAGTTGCACTCTTAAAACATAATTCAACTACACATGGTAAAAGATCTAGAAGTTTGAAGCTCAAGAAAACTTAGTTGGCCTGGCAGTTCTATTACACGTGAAGGATTTTTTTATAGAATTTTAATAAAACCCCTAGTTGCTCTCTCGAAAATATAATTCAAACCTACATGCTAAAAGAGAGATCTATGATTTCGGATCTCAAGAAAACGTAAGCGAGTAACACATTTAAAGGCACCATAAATTTCGCTAGTCATCAAACTCACCTCAGTTGTGTGTCCTAGAACCACCGCTCGCCACCGCCGTGTCCACAGGAAATAACGCAGTTCGAGCCCAGCTCTCGTCGAGGCAACACCTCTCCGAGCGCTCCGCACGCTTAACCTTTCGCGTTCAGTAGTCACAGTCTGAGTTATAGTATCAGCTTATCAGTTGTAACCTAGGACGCGCGCAGTGATTAACGCACCAGTTCTGGGCGGCCCACGCCAAAATGCTGCATTGCAGCATGAAACGCCAATTTAACTGAAAAGTGAACGTTTCCCGAGTGTATAGTGAAACCAGTGTCAACTTTGAAAGTGATCTCGTGATGGAAAATATAAGTGCCCACGAAGTAAGCTTAGCAGAAACCGGCTCTCTGGTATCTCAAGCTATGAATGAAGCAATCCCTCGCGATATGGATGTGGAAGAACTCATCCACCACCAGCAACTACAACAACAATTACTACTAGCAGCAACAACCTCAACAGCCTACAAATGGCTATACGCCATTACCGCCGCATTACCAACCAACGCAGCTCCCGCAACATCAACAACCTGCAAGTGCAACTCAAAACGTAAACATTAATGAAATTAACAACTCCAACTCCACAAAAGTTGTAAGTACTTACCAATCTACTGAATCAGAAGAGCGTAAAAGACTTAAAAGGCACCATGATAGTGAACACGTAGGTTATGCCGTACCAGTGAGTAACAGATATGAACTACTTCAAACAAATGAACCAGTTAATAACAATATTCAACTAAATGAAAATCTAGCAACAAAAATAAAATCCCACCAATAATAATCCACGGGTTGAAAACTATAACCGCCTTATCAATGACATTAAAAGTGTTACCTCAGGAAACTTTCACACAAAAACTGAAAATAACAATATTAAAATATTTTCCAAGAAATTAAAGACTTTCGTGATTTCAGACATTTCTGTGATCAAAACAATGTACAATTCCACTCCTATGGGGACCCTACAGTCAAAAATTTGCAGTTGTTCTCAAGGATGTTCCCACGTACTTCAAAGACGAAGATATTATAAACGAACTCAAATCTAAAACTTTTCAGTATTAAAGTGCACCAGACTTTACAACAAAGATAAACACCTATGCAAACAGTGGCAGTAGATCTTATTGACAATGAAGAATCCAGACAAATATTAAATCTTAGTGAGCTATATTATTGTAGAATTAAAGTATATATTAGAACTAATACACAGGGTCCAATACAATGTAAAAAAATGTCAGCGTTATGGCCACTCTCAAGCTAACTGCGGCTCAGCCAAGATGCGTCAGATGCATAGGTAATCATCATTACTCAGAATGTAAACTACCCAAAAAATGAAGCAACTCCCAAATGTGTTAATTGTTTTCAGAACCACACAGCTAATTATAAAGGATGTCCTACATACAAAAATTATGCCAAAACTTGAACAAAACCGTAAATTACAACTCTCGAAACACAAATAATAAACTACCTCCTAAAATGAATACATTTAATCACTCGGTTCCACCAATGCTGATTTTACACACACAACTTTAGTCAACATTTTCCTCCACTTCCCACTAGACCAAATATTGCAAATTACACCCCAATTAACGCCTCAACTAATCAATGGAATAACCACACAAGTAACCTAGAAAATTTACTAACTAACATTATTACAAAAGTAGTTACCCAAGTTCTGTCAACGCTAATGCCCCAAATTCAAAATCTTTTGTCGTCAATCAATCAACATGGATAATACAACGCAATAAACATACTTTCTAATCACTCCAACACAGTTTCCTCTTTTCCAACAAGTTCACTTATCTTAAATATAGATCTATGATAACAGTGAAGAATTTATGTTCTATATTTGGAAAAATTACAAAACTTCCTAAAAATTTTTCTGCGTGTTCTACAATCCTTCATGAAAGCGATAAAATCAATAAATTTAAGAACCTCAATATTTACTTCTAACTTATATCCCTGCCTATTAGCAATATCACCCTACAATCCAACAATCCAAAATGGATAATCCAAGAGTTTAACTATTCTTAACTTCAATGCTAACGGTATTAAAAAACAGGATACTCTCTTTCACCACTTCTTACACCATCATAACATTCACGTTGCCTGCATCAGTGAAACCCATCTTGTTCCAAAAGAAAAGCTAAAGTTATACGGCTACAAAATATATAGAAGTGACAGGTCCAGACTAATTGCCTCTGGAGGGACAGCAATAGCTATTAATAGTAAACTAAAACACTCACAAATTCATTCACCTACAACTAATAACCTTGAAACTGTAGCAAAAATTTATACCAATAACGGACCAATAAATATCATTGCCGCCTACAGACCACCAAACCAAAAATTTCCTACTAATGAACTATGAAATATTTTCTACAAACACTTCAACTTTAATTTTTGGTGATCTCAACTGCAAAAATCAAGCCTGGGGATGTAACTCAACGAATTACCATGGCAAAAGACTACTCAAATACAGCCTTACCAACAATATATATATTCATGCTCCAAGTTCCCCTACGTTCTTTTCTAACAATACAAATGTACCCCCGATATACTCGATTTAGTTATAACTAAAAATTTCTACCAAACAATTCAACAAATAGTAATAGCAGAATTAGACTCAGATCACCTACCTATTAAAATTACCATTGACATATCAAATGACACTATTCACCATCAAAACACCAAAATAAAAGGTTATACCAATTGGAACTATTTTAAAATGTTAATTAGCTCAAAATAATCTTTCCAACTCGTATACAAAATAATGATGATCTCAAAACTCAATCATGAATATCATTCAAACAATCACAAAAGCTCCTCGAATCAACTACTCCTCACATTACAACTAACAAACCAAATGCTGATGCACTTCCATATTATATCATAAATCACATTAAAACCAAACGGGCCATTAGACGCAAATGGATTTTAAACCGAAACGCACACGACAAAAAGAAACTAAACAAACTTACCAAAGAAATTAAAATCATGATTACCAATCACAAACATGTCAAATTCAGCAGCATCTTCAACAACTCCACCCAAACTCTCGACAGCAATGGCAAACTATTAAATACTTCACTAAAGAGAAAAGCAATGTTCCTCCTCTTATTTCAAACAATGTATTAATTTATCCAGAACATCAAAAAGCCGAAATAATAGCAAAACACCTCTCTGAAACATTCAAACCAATTCAATAATTAACCAGCAATTCAATACAGAAATAACAGAATTTATGAAACAATCACACGCCACAGTTCCACACCTATTCATTTCATCTCCCAGTAGAAACCCAAAAATCATCAAACAGCTGAAAAACAAAAATCACCTGGACACGACAACATTACAAACCAAACACTTAAACAACTTCCCTTCAGCTGCATTGCAGCCATACACCACCTTCAATGCTGCACTCGAATTGGCTGCTTCCTCAAACTTGGAAACACGCTATTATATTACCAATCAATAAACCAAAAACTAATCCTAATGACCCTTCAAATTACAGGCCTATTAGTCTGCTCCCAACAATAGCTAAAATTTTTGAAAAATTAATTCTCAGTCGCCTAGTTCATTTCTTAAACTCAAATGACACCATACAAAAACACAATTTGGTTTCAAACCAAATCATTCAACAAATCACCCTCTATTACGTCTAGTCGACATATAGCAAATAGTTTCCATTCAAAAGAGCACACAATAGCAGTCTTTTTAGACATAACTAAAGCATTTGACAGCATTTGGCATCAAGGTTTACTTTATAAAATTCACCAACTAGGTACTCTGATTATCTTCAAAAATTATTACAGTTATCTTACAAATAGAACTTTTCAGGTCAAAGTAAACCACATTCTTTCCAACACACACAGCATTCTTGCAGGTGTCCCTCAAGGATCTGTACTTGCTCCCATTCTTTTCAATATCTATACAGCAGATCATCCCACATCATCAGATTCTAACATAACCTTATATGCAGATGATACAGCATTATTCTCATCTCATCAAAACATTCTATTAGCATATGACCATATTCAATCCCACCTTCACACTCTCACCACCTGGTTCCATAAATGGCGACTCAAGATAAATCCCACAAAAACACAAACAAAGATTTTCACCCTCCCAGAAACCAAAAAACCCACCACCCTTTAAAAAAAAATAATTCACAACTCCCTGGTTAAACAATTCCACACCACAAAATATCTGGGAGTACTAATAGATAGACGTTTAACATGGAAGCAACACATTAAGGGAGTATTACAAAAGCAACAGCAAAGCAGTCAAACTATATCCACTTATTAATTCCTCATCCACTTTAAAAGTTGAAACTAAATTGCTCCTCTACAAAAGTATTATCAGACCCACCTTGACATATGCCTGTCCAGCCTGGATAAACGTTGCACCCAGTAATATAAACGCTTTACAAACTTTCCAAAACAAATTTCTCAGAAGACTCATTAACGCATCATGGTTTATACCCAATAAACAAATTCATTATGAACTCCAAATACCATCAATCACTGATCATCTGATCAACTTATCCTCCAAATTTTTCAATCTCTTACCATCCTGCCCAAGTACAGCCCATTTTCAACTAGGACAACAAGCAAACTCCCCAAACCGAATCAAATCTAGATTTCCTAAAGACATTTTCAAACCGCCTTAAAAACAAAATCAACAAAATCTTTCAAACCTTTATACCTATACCAATCCTTACTCAAAAATCTTTCCACAGCTAATAAAAAATAAAATCAAATTACAATATTATATATTACTTGCCGAGTAAGAACACTCGAAAAAACTTTAGGAAGTTTCCATAATGTTAATTAATAAATAATGTTCTCACTTCTGTAAGGCCATATGGTCGATCGGATAAAAATAAATTAAAAAAAAAAAAAAAAAAAAGGAAATAACGCGGTCCCATGGTCCTCGCCGCAACAAGACGATGCCCCTACTCGATTTTTCTCGATACAGTCCGATCGCAGAGCAACTCGGCGGAAAGCGAGTGAACGCGCGGACTATTCAAATTATTCTATTTAAGCAGGATGTAATAATTGAAGTCATCATTGCCTATTTAGATTTATTGATACAGCCGGTTTTTCACGGGTTCCCCTTCATCATTACCCTAAATACAAATAAATGCAAAATCTTAAAACAAATAAAAAAAGTTAATACAAATGTATGTAGGTATTTGTGGTTACTGGGTCGGGTATCCGACTTCCTCGGCCACATACTAATATCCCTTTTGTCTGGTCCTAATTAAATTCCCATGTTTGGACATAAGAGCAGCATGAGGCGAAGATGACGTATTCTCTTCACCGTAACTAGCACAATTCGCCTGCTTGAGATTTTCTTCGTTACACTGCTACAGAAACTGGGACGATTTTACAGGAAAGCTACAACTAAATTTTTGCCTCGACCGGGAATCACACCCGGGGACCACAGCACGGAAAGCTAGTACGCTGCCCATGAGCCATCCCTGAGCCTTAATACAAATAATAGAATTAATACAACTAATGAAATTAACATTAGTATTTTTAAAAGGTTTTCCAAAAAGGGTTTTAAATGGTTTTCCAATTACAAAAAATTAATACATGTTTTAAAATCAATTTCAAATGAATCGCTTTCAATAAATATAAGATAGCAAAAATGGCTTTAATTATTTTTTATATCATCTATTTAATTTTCATTTTATTCTTCCCGAACATTTGGAAATCCAAATGTACATACTTTTCTGACCTGTAAAGATATCTTCCATTAATGATTAGTTCTAATCAATATTTTTCAATAGTTGCGCAAACAGAACAATACATTACAATTATTATAACAATAATACAAATACAAACATACTTACATTGGAATGAGCACTGTAAAACTATTAAGATCATTTAATCTACAATATCAATTTCTACAAAATTTTATTATTTACATCTGTGGCTTAGGTCAAGAGGATTTAGGTTCTGAATATTGTCTGGAGAGAACAGTCCTTAACTTGTTTAAACCCTTGTGTCAGACTTTGTCAAAGACCTGCCCAACGTCTAAGCAAATTGTAGAACAAATCTTTTTTCTCTTCTAATGACTTTTCAATGACGTTGTGAAGTGTATAATCAGTGCACATGATCTATTGTGAAGTGTGTTGTTCTGAATCCAAACTGATCTTCTGGTATTGTTTTTTGTCCTCAATAATTGGTTTTATTCTTTTAGGAAATAACTTCTCAAAATGTTTAGTCAAATTAGGTCACAGTGAGATCTGTCTGTATAACGTAGCATGTAGCCACATGTGATTTCCCTGATTTCAATATCATAGTTCGTGCCACTTTCCAAAATCTGGGCATATATTTCTATCTTAATCCAGAATTGATAAGCTTTGCCAATTTTATTATACATTTCTCGGCAATTCTTTTAGGCCATCTGCTGTTATTAAAAGTAAATCCTGGAGATTTTTTAAGTTTCAGATTTTGTATTTCTTTTTGTTCTTCAGATTGGGACAGGGGTAGTAATTTCGTAATCTTCCTGGCTACTTCGATTTCAATTAATTATTTCTGCTTCTTCTTTCTCCTCATAAAGCTGGAATATTTTGTCTAGCTGCTCTGAAAATTTATCCGTTTGTACATTTCATCTATCCCATTTGCCATCTTTTGCGTTAATTGGAGAAATTCGAGTTATAGGTCTTGTTATTTTTCTTGATACTTTCCAGAGAGAGCAATTTGTGTTTTTTTTAAATGTCAACTTAAACTTATTCATTCGTTTTTAATTTTTCTGATATTTTTTTGAGTTGTTGAGTGATATTGTTAAATTTAATTTTATGCTGTGGAGATCTTTTTTGTTGCCGTCTATTGTTTATGTTCCTATTTCTTTTTTAAAATTCCCAATTTAGTTTTTGGATGTTTACTTTATATTTAAAATTGGACAGTACATTGCTAAAATGCTGTTTTTTGTCAATCTGTCACAAACAGTTGAAGAATGAATGATCTGAACTTAAGTGCATCGTTCTAAATACTTCAGTATTTAGTGTACATTTTTAATTGCAAAAGTCATTAAATCTGGATTTTGGGCGTTACCATTGACAGAGCTTATCAATCACTATTATGGACTTAATAATCTAACTTATGTTTTGTTAATCTAAATTCTAATAGATATTTTTGGCATTAAAATAAATCTGTCTCAATTGACTAAGAAATTGTAGATAATCATGATTCTTTTATGAATATTTTGGAGGAAAATAATATATTTTAATGGTAATTCTTGCTTTAACGAATACCTTGGTATCGGTATTTCTTTTGTTTTGTATTTAACTCCTTAATAATGGCGAATATTTTCTTTGATTATCATAGCGCTTCCTCCTCTAGCAGAATTGTTTGGATACTGGATACTATACTGTGACATACCCATATGTCACATTAAAATAAACTAACATTTATTTGTAGTCTATATGGTGGACCATGTATTACGAAATATCACGAGAGCTAGAGCTTAGCAACGGCCGTGAATAAACAAGGTAGTTTTTGTTTTTTGTATAGGCATTAAGAGGTCTGGATGCCGAAAGTAGAAAATTTGGGATTGGGCGAAGAAGTTTAGACGATTGAAAGGTCAGCTACACCAAAATATAACGAACGTATGGATTGGCTGGGTGAGAGAAGGACGGTCAAATGTTATGAAAAAAATGAAGGTAGTTTAATACGAAGTCTTCGACGGGTGAATCATGCAGGAAGATTTCATTCTGGCTGGCATCGCGCTTCTGAACTGATCGTAGGTTCGTGAGAGGGAATGAGTACAATCTAGATAGAATTGGGTTATCAGTGAAATTTTAAGGACAGTGAATGATATTGCAGATATTTTCATGTGGAAGCAATATTGATGTATAAATTGGAACTTTGTCGGGAGTGGTAATCGAGTTCGGGACTATGTCATAGGACGTAATCGGGACTGATAATTTTGATAGTTTGAGACCAGCTTGGATAGGGGCAGAAGAGGATTTCGTGGAACTTTGGACTACGGTAAGCTCGCAAGATATTTCGACTGAGAAGTCTACGAGGGACATCAACGAAGAATAGATAAGTTAACCGCGGTATAAAATGGTAAATTAACTAAATTGTTTGCTAAAAAGGTAAAAATAAACTTTGTTAAATTTTGTCCTTTAGAAAAGAAAGTGATCTTTCATTTAGTCAATCCAAACAAAAATGAACTAGGAATAGAATCATTCTATTTCAGATTCCCAGCTGCGCTGTATAGTCGGCGGATCCTATAATCCATTATAAAGGTAACAAGGATTATAATATATCGTGACCCATTGACCCAGCAAGCCGGACGCTAAGATCTTTGGCAGATATTAATGTAGAGAGAGGAAATTTTGTATATCTCAATACTTGTTACTATACTTGGATACTATACCTGTTATAATCTCTAAACTTTGTGAATGTTTCCTTGATGAAATGTAGATATCAAACAAACATTATTTTCTCAGGGTCAAGGTTTGCTTGCAGTTCATTGTGATGCCGCAGCAGGCTGTTAGAGTCCCATGACATGATTTTAAGTGTCCTTTTTTTAAGTTTTAGGTACAGCTCTTTTGGTGCGGTACTCTAGATTCTTTAATCTCTCCTATAGGGTAATGATTATAGATTCTAGGATATTGAGCTATGCTTTGTCTGACTTCTAATATCTTATTCACAATAACATTTTGTTATTCTTTTATCAGCTTATCTTGGGTCTGTAGTTACTTGTGCATACGTTCTGATCTCTCGTTTATTACCATTTTTATATTTTTTATCATTATTTTCCTTCACAATTTTATTACATGTCTAAAATAAGCTAATTTTTGGGGATTTTTCTTCTTTTTTATATCTCTATAATTCTTTTGATAGAGACCAACCCCTATAACTCGCTGGATCGACATTCCCAAGTGTTCACATTTTGTTTTATTGTTGCATTGTTTAGAACGGTGTTAGCATGCGTATATTTTCGCATCTCGAATCAGAATTACAATTATTTTGAGTAAAAGCTTGTCATGTTTTACATCTATGGATTTTACCTGCGTATATTACTTTCTGTGGTGTTTACCTGTACATTTCTTTTACTATGGTGTTTGCCTGCACATTTTACACATCTTGAATCAGAATTACAAAACTTTTGAGTATAAATAAAATTTTATCCTATTTTACATCTTGGAATTAATATTAACTGCTTAAATTTCGTACTAGGACAATGGTATTGAAACTAATCTGGCCCAAGTCGAGTACCGCAAAAATCAACAGTCGAGGGGCGTATTTTAACACATGTCGACATAAAAGAAATGGAAGAAAATCTCCATATCTCCAAAACTATGAACAATATTTCCATTTTCATGGCACAGTTACAAAATTTCATCTATTAAATAGGGCGAACGGGGGTAATAGTCCCTTTTTGGTTTTAAAAAAAATCATTATGCATGGTTACTATGAACAAGTATGAGTTTCAATTTCAGAAATTGGTAATTAAGCCCGCAAAAGACTACACCGAGGAATGTGTTGCCAGAAATGTGCGACGAGAAATGCGGAAAGAGGCCAGCAGGGTCGCGTACACACACTAGAAAGAAGTCATTCCATGTCTCGAAATGCCACAATCGAGGGATTCCATACCACTGTATACGTTTTGGTTTAGTTCGTGACACTGTGCGTCGTGTTAGCGGGCTTTACGAATATGAGATTAGCTGAGCTCCAATTGTCTCATTTGATGCTTATTTAAACAACTCAGCATGAACGATGCTGAGATAAATAAAAGGGAATCGTCAGATAATGCAGAGTCCGAAGAATAGAAAATAGTAATGCTTCATTTAATGTGTAAACAACGACTCCCAAGCCGCTTTCGCGAAGAAAAAGGCCAATCCCACTGTCTGGTACCGGTTTTAGATGACGCGTATTTCCGAAAATATTTGCGGGATACCAGAGTTAAATTTCTGGAAAAAGAAAATCCGTTTTTATAAATATCAATACTCCTTTTATTGAATCTTATTGAACTTTTTTTGAATTGAATTTATTAAAAGAACCATCTTATGTTCTTATTATTAAAATCGAGCCATTAAGCCTCAGTCTAAACGAAATATGCCGTTGGTATTTAAATTAAGTTAACTATTTCTAAATACAGAAATGCTAATTATGATTCCAAATGTTTGCTTTCTTCCATTTGATGCGCCGGACAGCTCCCTCGTCGTATCATCCTTCAATGTAATATTTTGGTACTCTTGATTACTTGTTTCGTACAAATACAGGTAATTTTTCACACTCTCTTAATTTTCCCAAATTCATATATACTGCACGAAATTTCACTTCACAAAACACTCCAATATCTCGCTTCTCACCGGCTTCCTGCTTTACAAAACGATCGCGCCAATTTGAACCTCAGGTAAACCCAAGTATAGAAAATTTAAAAAAACAAATGAAGGAGTAGAAGCGTGTCCGAGAAAACTCGCTCGCCGACTGACTCGAGCGAGGAATCTTTGCCTTCACAGACGCGAATGAGACAACTATTCTAGTGTGTGAAGGTGGGTAAGTGTCCCTTGTTTCGATTTTCAACATTTCACGTCGCACTTTTTCTCGCAACGCATTCCTCGGTGTAAAGTGTTGCGGGCCTAAAGGGCGATTAAGAGAATGGTGCAAGTCTCACATCGGTTGAATCTAGAATCTTTTCGAATATTGCAAAAAGTCTAATTTTTTGGTGCGTCTTCCTACAACTTCAATATTGAAGATAATGTTTTCTACTTTCTCGCTACGGAGTAGAGTGACAGTTATGTAATGCTCCGGAGTCATTAAATTAGCCCAAATTTATGGCGAAAGAATTTCTAAGTTTTTAGAAATTGGGGTGATATTGGTTTTCTGTTTTTTATTTAAAGGTGATTTTCGAAATTTGGAAAAGTGGCGCACAGGAACCCAAAATTCACTTGTGGCACCCGAACAAAAAAATTTGAATTTTGAGTACGTGGACGTGCGAACTTTACCAACCCCTATATTGAAACCAAAATTTCGGGGTGTGGTTGGGTACAAAAAATATTGTTTTTTTCTGTCAGTGATGAGCTCAAAACTACGGCGCCAAAATTTTTTTGAGTATTGAAAAAATGAAAAATCTTAATTTCAGGATGTTGGGAGATACCCCAAAACTTTCGTAAAAAAACGCGATCTTGTCACTTCGGCCGACCGGCGGCTGGGGGATGACGACACAGTGTGAGAACATCACGGATACGTCACCTGAGCTGGACATGGCAGGCCGGAGGAGACGAGAAGAAGACAGTGTGTATTGCATAAAAAGAGCCTACCCCGAGCCATCCTCGGCGGAATGCAAACTTTGGCCGTGTGTGACATTGTAGGCTAGCAATTTGGCGGCTTCTCAGGGTATTTAATATTTAGTCAAAATTCAGTAAAAATATGTGACGTATGGGGAGATTTTCTACGCACGCTTTCTTAAGTTCCAAAATCCCTTCCCAACTTATGAACTATAAATAATTGCAAGACGTCATCGTGGTCATCATCATCATAACCATCATCATCATCACCACCACCACCACCATCACCATCATCATCATCATCATCATCATTATAAAATTTAGAAATGCACGAGATCACCAACATTTGAAAAACTTCACATTTTCCTTTCAGAGTTTTAGAAAACTTATTTGCAAAGGTAAACCAACAAGAGATTTGATTGTTCTGCATTGCTAACAAAATAGTAACTCACCCTAAGCTCTACTACCACTACAAGTAAAACAATAGCTCAACAAAACGTGCGCTTAGTGAAGCTGCATTTTTGTCTGGAAGTCGCTGTTCGAAAAAGGCACCTAAAAGGAAAATCAAAATTTTCGGCCAATTTCTTGTCTATGGTTTTTTTGCAAATATATTAAACAGACTTTTTTACGTGCGAATGGAAACCTTTCTCAGAAAACACGACGCGCTTTCAGATTGCCAACATGGATTTAGAAAATCATAATCAACGGAAACAGCTATATTTTCTTTTCTTAAAGATGTCGCCTTATCATTGGATCAAAACGAGGCACCTATTGGATTATTTTTAGACCTCCCAAAAGCTTTTGACGTCATTGATCATGACATTTTACTTTGAAAATTACCTTCATATGGAATCCATGGTATTGCTCTAGATTGGTTATGTTCGTACCTTAAACAACGATCTCAGAGAGTTGAAATACCTTACTGGAATGATGGAACATTACGTACGCACCTTTCCGACTCCTTGCCCGTTGCATGTGGAGATCTTCAAGGATCGATTTTAGGCCCTACTCTGTTCCTACTTTACGTAAACGATATGCCCTCGACGATTCGAAACGGAAGTACAGTTCTCTTTGCGGATGATACAAACATCCTTTGCAATAAAGAAACCCTACATAGTACAATATCAGATGCTTCAAATTGGTTCCGAAATAACAAATTAATAGTAAACGAAAAGAAAACGGTTTTAATGCAGTTTTCCATTTCAAATAAACCATTCTGTGCTCCTTTGAAAAAAGGCCATTAAATGTTAAGGCAACAAAATTTTTAGGTCCCTCAATTCAATCAAACCTTAAAGGAAAAAAAAAAAGTTCATTATGCTACGCGTTCAGAATTCTTGCAAATTCAGTCAACCTTCATACTGGTCGTTGTGTATACTTCGCGAATGTTCATTCCCGCCTGATATATGGCATAATATTCTGGGGATATACATCTTATAACTCCCAGACTTTTTGATTACAAACACGAATTGTAGAAATAATAACCAAATCCAACCCACGTTATTCTTGTAAGCCTCTCTTCATTCACCTAGGAATTTTACCATTATCTTATCTGTTGATTTACGAATTAGTGTTTTTTTTCAAAAATGACTTGCTTCAGGGCGGGAATGTATTTTCAGAAGTCTATTACTACAACACTCGACGTAGAAAT
Source organism: Teleogryllus oceanicus (assembly GCA_964035755.1). Taxonomy (NCBI): domain Eukaryota; kingdom Metazoa; phylum Arthropoda; class Insecta; order Orthoptera; family Gryllidae; genus Teleogryllus; species Teleogryllus oceanicus. The sequence continues at coordinate 90,696,041 of CAXIVR010000007.1, forward strand.
CATATTCATCAAGTGACAGTATCAACAGCACATTATACAAAATTCATACAGTACATTATTTTACAACACTTTGCCAGATGACATTAAACAATTAAATTCTATAGAAAAGTTTCAATCCCAAGTGAAAACGTTTCTGCTGCATAACTGTTTCTATACAATTAAGGACTATAATGAGCATCACAAGGAAAGTAACATTAATTTTAACTGGGATATTTAATGTTTTATTTACCATTTGACGGTATAATTCTAAACAAAATGTAACAAGTATTGTATCGCAGCTTCTGGTTCAATGACCCCACGATCAGGTTTTTTGTCCAGTTTTCCTGATCCATTGAGCAAATGCTGAGATGGCCCCTTTGTTTTGCTTAGAGTAACTGTGGCATAGAGTAAGCTAGGAGTAAGTGTGGCGCAATTACCATGGCAACCCCTACTCCCACTCGACCCCTAGTTTAAGCTCGGAGTAAGCGTGGAGTAGTGCGATTTGGTGGCGTCGTCGCAGTATACTCTCTGGTCGTCGCAGTTATAACACGTGTTTGCGTTTGTCGAGTTTTGTGGTGGTTTTGAGTGCGAGTTTGAAGTTGAAGCGAAACGTTGAGAATGGATAAGAGAAACAGAAGTGAGAATTGGGAAAGCGATGAGAAGGTATGTACATTATTTAATACTAATGAAACTTTTTTGTATATTTTGGAAACTTATTTTTCTTCAATAACGAGAACGATTTTAAGCACGTGTTAATAACTTGACTGATATTGCTCTAGAAATTGTTGACCCGCATTCGGGAAGAAAAAGATACATTGAATGCCAAGGGCAATAATACAAGAATAAATAAAGCCAAGGCAGAAACTTGAAAAAAAATCCTGAGAAGTATGTACAGCAATGCGTATCCATTTGCTTCAGTGTATTCTGTTCTCTTTTATAAATTGGTATGCTTTACATTTGATTCGGTTTAATAATTTGAATTCCCGAAAGAGGGAGTTAAGTCAAATTAAAATTCCATGGAAGACAATGAAAGTTAAATCGAAGAAGGAAATCGCCCAGTATAGATGCGAACAAACAAAAACCGGCGGTGGTCCCATGCCAATGGTTCAGCTTCAATGGCTTCAATTTCGTTGAAAATATCCATGCTGACCTACGATCACTCACAGCTGATTCACAACAACAAACTGCCAAGGACAGACGCCAAACGAACGAAATCGATTGAACATTCGATTTGAGAAGTCGACACGGGGTTTTTAGACGTTGCCAAACGTTGATTGTGGAGTAACGCTGGCGTATTTACAAATCGCTTACTCCGCAATTAGCAGAAAACTTACTCCACGCTTACTCTGCGAGTAGTTACTTTCGAAGTAAATATGTTACTCCTGGCTTAAACCAGACCTTTATTATAGACCGATTTTCCTAAGGTTGAGCCAAAGTGACAGTTCGAGAAAAACAAGTGAACATCACATGTATTTCAGAGAAGTATCCCTCCGCCGCGACAGCTGTTCAGCCACGCCCCTTCGTAAAGTGCTAATGGCTCCTGTGAAAACATCCCTACACAGAAGTCTAAGAGTTTCGCTGTGGTATATGCGCGTACGCGAGTCCGGGAAATATTTAAACTTTATTACGTATGGGGAAAATCACGTTGTTACGTTACTGCTCTCACAAGCAGTCAAAGAATACTGCCACGAATGTAAATAGAAAGAAAAATAATTTTTCATGGGACGTTCAAATACCTATTTTGCACGTTTCACAGCAATGGGCCAATGCATTTTGTTAGTGAAGCTAGTGGTTTATATATAATTATACCACCCCGACTATCCATACATAATACTGTGCTCTCATAACTCAAATGTGCCTTAATATTTTTTTTACATCAATAATGTTCTATATGACAGTGCATTCCATAGTCTAATATGCCTACTTTCACCACTTCTTTCTTGAATGAATGATAGGCACATTCTTGAAAGTCACTAATTAAAACACAAACAGTGAAGACAATTTTTACTTGTATTCTCAACTAAAGGTTCTACTAAATTCCCTCTAGAGTTGTTTCCTTTACAACCATCAAATGAGTATCTATTTTTAAATACTTAATTGTTAACTGAATATATCTCAATGTTAAAGGAATTATGGGTATGAAAACTGTCCTGTAAAGGTACATAAAAAAATTAAACTTCACAAGAATATTTATTTATCACTTTGACCAATGATGTGGAATTGTTCATTCCATTACATTCCGGCACCAAATTGGGAACGATCCCAATATTTATGAATAATAATAATAATAATAATAATAATAATAATAATAAAAATAAAAATAATAAAAATAAAAATAAAAATAAAAATAATAAAAATAAAAATAATAATAATAAAAATAATAATAATAAAAATAATAATAAAAATAATAATAAAAATAATAATAAAAATAATAATAAAAATAATAATAAAAATAATAATAATAAAAATAATAAAAATAATAATAAAAATAATAATAATAATAAAAATAATAATAATAAAAATAATTAATAATAAACAATAATAAACAATAATAAACAATAATAAACAATAATTACATTTTACTCATTTTCACCCAAGTTAACAAATTCAGCACATGAACCTGAATTAGCAAATGCGTTTGTTAGGGTGCAGGTCAAGCACGCTTATAATGAAAACAGAACAGATATGGTATAAAGACAACAATTTATAAACAAGTAACAGTTTTACAAAACAGTATCCTATCACAAACAACATACAAATTTAAAGAATGACAATATACAAATACAACACAAAATGCATCTATACCACACAAAATGCATCTATACCAAACAAAATGCATCTATACCAACCAAAATGTATCTATACCATGACATTTTACTTTCCAAATTACCTTCATATGAAATTCGTGGTATTGCTCTAGATTGGTTATGTTCGTACCTTAAACAACGATCTCAGAGAGTTGAAATACCTTACTGGAATGATGGAACATTACGTACGCACCTTTTCGACTCTTCGCCCGTTGCATGTGGAGATCCTCAAGGATCGATTTTAGGCCCTACTCTGTTCCTACTTTACGTAAACGATATGCCCTCGACGATTCGAAACGGAAGAACGGTTCTCTTTGCGGATGATACGAACATCTTTTGCAATAAAGAAATCGTAAATAGTACAATATCAGATGTTTCAAATTGGTTCCAAAATAACAAATTAATAGTAAACGAAAAGAAAACGGTTTTAATGCAGTTTTCCATTTCAAATATACAATTCTGTGCTCCTTTGAAAATGAAAAGTGTACCATTGACTGATGTTAAGGCAACAAAATTTTTAGGTCTCTCAATTCAGTCAAACCTTAAATGGAACGTCCATTTAAATGAATTGAACACAAAATTAAGTTCATTATGCTACGCGTTCAGAATTCTTGCAAATTCAGTCAACCTTCATACTGCTCGTTGTGTATACTTCGCAAATGTTGATTCCCGCCTGAGATATGGCATAATATTCTGGGGAAATACATCTTATAGCTCCCAGACTTTTAGATTACAAAAATGAATTGTACGAATAATAACCAAATCCCACCCACGTGATTCATGTAAGCCTCTCTTCATTAATCTAGAATTCTACCATTACCGTGTCTTTTTATTTACGAATCAGTGGTTTTTGTAAAAAATGACTTGCTCAAGGGCGGGAATATTTTCAGAAAATGCCGAAGTCTATTACTATAACACTCGACGTAGAAATCATATTCATCAGGTAACAGTATCAACAGCTCATTACAAAAAATTCACATACAATACATGTACATTATTTTACAACACTTTGCCAGATGACATTAAACGATTAAATTCAATAAAATTTAACCCAAGTGAAATCGTTTCTGCTGCAAAACTGTTTCTATACAATTAGAGACTATACTGAGCATCACAAGAAAAGGAACATTAATTTTAACAATGATACATAATGCATTATTTACCATTTGGACTGTATAAATGAGTATAATCAACTTGTAACAACTATTGTACTACAGCTTCCGGGTCAATGACCCCCATCTCGATCAGGTTTTTCGTCCAGTTTCCCTGATCCATTGAGCAAATGCTGAGATGGCCCCTTGTTTTGCTTCTGGACATAAATGTAACTTCATTTTCTGTGCACGTCTTCTAGAATTCAGTGGGAAATACAATTATTCAAATTATCGTTTCCATGTTGTCGCGGCAGGAAGTAATAAGAGCCAAAATTTATTGCTTATTTATCTTTGAAAATAGATTTTATTAAATGGAAGTTTTTTTTCTCCCTTTCGAAAATTCAAAATTTAAGTAGTATTAGACTTAGTGTAGGGATCACAGAATTTTGAAAATGTGCACACAATTCACTTTTCCCCATAGCACGTCATACGCAGTTTTTAACTGTTTTTTTGACGTAAAAAAAATAAATATACCAAAATGCATCTATACCAAACAAAATGCATCTATACAATTTACAAATTGAAAGAAATTAACAAGGTTAGGAAACATTTATTTTAATGAAATGTGGTAAATATAAAATTGAATTGTTCTCTTGTGTCAGTGGTAATTTCCTGGAACAAAAAGAAGTAATGCATTAGTATTCTTTATAGTTAACTGTTAATTAGTAGTTTATTTTTTAATTGAATATTTCTTCTCATAAGGCATCATGGCTTGTTATTATTGGGGTTCAAGAAAATACTTCCCTAAAATATCAATATTTATCCAGTCTCGAAGGTACAATTTGAAAGAAAACAGATGGTCTGGAACAAAAAGACAAAATTTCATTAGTATTCTGTATAGTTAACTGTTAATTAGTATTATATTTTGTCCCCTCTTAAAGCACTACAGCTTGTCATTGGGGTTGAAGAAAATACTTACCTAGAAAATCAGCAATATTGATTTTGTCCCCAAGGTACAATCTTGATGATGGTCCGGGCCAACTGCTTCATCCTCAGGCAACAAAATTTGGATCTATTGAAGATAAAATGAAATTTAATAAAGAAAAAAATTGCAATATTTGTAATTAAAATATAATGAAAGTATTCAACAATAGGATCTTCTTTGTTAATTTACCCATAAATACAGTACACTTCTGGTTTTCCTGTAAAAATAGAAAGAAAAATGTATATGAATATGGACAGACATTACATTAATTACTATACAAATATTTAAGATTAATTTCAACTATACTTACAGTTTTCCATATTCAACAACCTTCTCCTGATGGTCCTGGTAATGGGATAGCCAGAGGTTCACCGTCATCTTCATTCTCTTCTTCACTTGAAGTGTCTTCTCCTATATTGATGATCATGGGTTCCACATTCAAATTGTCCCATTTCACTTCTCGACTCCCATCTTCTTCAACAATTTTTTCAGTGTGTGTAACATAGTTTTCCCATCTGCATCAGGTAATATTGATCACATTTAACACAATATACATTTCAATGATTTGCTTAGAAACAGTGACAAACTAAAATATAATATGATTATAATTCACTTACTTCTCAGCTGTAACTTGATAAAGGGCATTATGCCAAACCTGCTTCACATGGGCACAATCAAACTGGCTTCCAACATGCGTTTTATAATATCTCTTACAATCGTTCCATACCATTTCAATTGGGTTGTAGTGGCAGTGATAAGGTGGCAGTCGCAACACCTTATGCCCAGCAGCATTAATGATCTTGTCCACACGGTAACTATAAATATTTTACTGGCATGAAAATATACTATTTCACAATATTCTGGATATTCTCAAGAATGTCATGCTTCTTTTTTATCAGTAGGCTTAGTATTATTGGTCTTTTAACACATTATGAAGTGTTGTGTTAAGAGTCAGTATATTATTGAAGAACAAATACTATAAATACAAATTAAGAAAATCAGTAACGTATTAATATTTAAATTTGCTGTCAACTATATATCTGTGATTGTAGGTTATTTATAAGTGGGAAAATGATTCACAGAAAATACATACTGTTTTTCAGGCTTGTTTGAGGAAGCTAATGCAAACAATTCATGATGAAATGCATCAGCTCTAAATTGCACGTTGTGATTTACAAGGAAAGTTTTCAATTGTGTTTTATTCCACTTTCTTGTAGGTAATCTCTCTAACTATAAGTAAAGAAAATACAAAATTATTTCTTTTATTTCCTTTATGGAAAATAAGACATCTCTGTTTTGCATCTTGAAATTACATAAATGAGAATATTGCTATTATATTGTTTCTTCAGAATAATGTAATTGATATTAAACTGTTACTTACATGAACACTGTGATAAGACGCATTATCTAGCACAATAACTGATGGTTCTTCAAGTTTTGGAAGCAGATTATTCTCCAGCCATTCTTCAAACATCTCCCCAGTCATCGTTCAGTGGTAGTCTTCCGTACTATTTTGCGATGGAAACACCAGTTCAGCACCATCCACAAATCCCTTCTTACCTCCCGCATGTAGAACTATATATCGTTGCCCTTCACTAACATTCTTTCGCACACAGCTGAGAATACTTGAATCTTGCCAAGTTTTGGAAGCATAACCTAACAAAAAAATTGTACAAAAACATAAAGGATATTTGAATAGATATTATAACCTTACTTTGTTCCTTGAGAGCAATGAAGTAAAACAGTGTGACTAGGATTAAGTAACTCTCATGATTCAAATATTACATGGTAAAAAGCTTAATGAAGTACACACACGTATGTCTGCAATTACCTTTCGAAAAAAACAAGTCTCATCTAAGAAAACAAAATTCCATTCATTATTCTTCAATTGCTTATACTGCCTTAAATATTCAGTCCTATGTGCACTAATATCAGCTCTTTCTACCAAGGCCCTACGATTATCGGTCTTCTCCCATGAAAATCCCATCTCCAACAATAATTTTCTTAAACTTGACTTGCTACCATAAAATCCTACATCCTCATTTTTTCTTATTTCCACTATCAAAGAATCTAATGTCACATGTTCACCTGAAAAGAAATGATCATCAATTCAAATGTGAACTTCAATAGAAATAAACTGCTCAAGTAATTAAATATACATTAAAACTTGCCCTTTTCACACATCCCGTAAATAATTTTCGGATTATCCCTGCCAAAGTAAAATAAGAAATTAAGAAAAATAATAATTTAAACTTTGTTGATTACAGATGCTTTTCTATTTCTCTTCTTCTTGGGAGTTCTTAATTCATTGATATTGTTCTTATAGTACCTAAATAAACAGAATTCCTTCAGTTACACTTTCATTAATCACACAATACCAATCATTAAAGAATAATAATAATTACAATAATATAAATTAAGTAATTATAATAATATAAAAGCTTACTTCATAACTGTATTCTTGCTCAAATTTAGCAATTCCATCGTTAGATTCACAACCGATCCACATTCCAATCTTCCTTCCCTTTGCATTTTTTCAATTTTTTTTAGATACAAAAATGATGTATTCTTGTCGCTGACGTGAACAAGGCGCACGCCTTCTTCGCGCCTTTGGGCTCCTCATTTCTTCACAATCGTGAGTTATATTAAAAAAAATAATATAACGCACAAAGCACGTTATATTAACCACGAAACGCTCGCAATCACAGCTCGCTGCACAACAGAACAAAGGCCGGAACCATGTGCAACGGTATCTTGCATTCAGGTCTCGGTTTTAAAATAAATACAAGATTTATCACACAAAAAGTAAATTCAATGTAATATATAAAGAAAAAAATAATTTTTACAGAAGAGCATATAACACTGCACTTCCTAATTTCAATTATTTATCGCGGTGCACTATATTTTTGTCGGACGAGGACATAACAAAAGGAAGTCGAAGCCCTTTACAAGTTAGCCAACTGCAAACGAACGAATGCGGGAAGGGAGTGCAATGGGCTGAAGGGCACGACGACCACCGAATTTTCACTTAGGTTGCCAGCAGTAGCTGTCACTTTGGCCTCAACCTTAAGAAAATCGCTCTATAGTAAGGCGGAATAGTTTTCACTTAAACAAGCCAAAAATTCCGCATTTTGAAAAATGTTCAAACGATTTTTCTCAAAAATCGCTTTCGTTTTTTGTTCAAGCTCTTTCAATACATAGTGCTAATTGCATGTTTAATATTACGTAAAGTTTGTTTTGGCGTTTTCATTTGATTTTTCAAAAATTTAACAAATGCAATTTTTAAATATATATCTTGCCGTTTACATGCACATTTCCATTGAAATGAAGATTTTTGAAAACTCAACTTCTTGTGAAAACGAGCATCAAATTTCACAATTAAAGTAATGTCAATCACCATTTTCTTAAGTTCATTTTCTTCAGTCGCAGGAGATTCTGTACACTAGAATTAAGCGCAACGTCAAACTGAGTTTGGTTCTCCCTAATTCCGCCCCACGGCTTGAGGTCCCACCTGGCGCCGGCCGCGAGGAGCGCGCGCACCGCTCCCTCGTTGCCGCAGGACGCCGCGTAGTGCAGAGGAGTCTCTCCATCCTCATCTCTCGCGTCGACGTCGGCGCCCGCGCGCAGCAGCAGCTCCACGCGCTGCCAACTCTCGTGGTTGCACGCAGCCCAGTGCAACGCTGACTCTCCACCGACGTTGGGAGCATTCACATCAGCGCCTCGTTCCAGAAGAAGCGACAGCACGTCCGCGTTCCCATACCAGGCTGCTTCACTTAGAGGAGTTTCACCACATGTATTTATGTGGTTGACGTTGGCCCCAGAGTCTAAGAGGCGACGAACCTCACTGAGGTTTCCCTTAAATGCCGCACGACAGAACTGTCCCAGAGGGGAGGGAGATGTTCCTTGCCTCTCCATCTTCATTTTCACCTCCCGCACCCGGAGCTCCACCCGCTGCCTCGCGCCTTCTTCCTCGTCGGCCGCTGGGGATTGGGGCTCCTCCAGTCGGTTCAACACAGCCTCAACGCGGGGCATGAACGTCTTCAAAACTCTTTGCAGAGAGGCCTCGACCTCATTTATACGGCCTTCCAGACGCTGCAAACTTGTTTCCCCTCCAGGACCCTCCGGAGTCGTCGTTCTGTCCTTCACGGCCGTCTCTCTTTCCTGGGTCTCTTCAAGTCGCTGCTGTAGAGCGCGGATGGCGTCTTACTTCTCCTGCAGCTTCCGCTCCATCTCGCGCAACGCCGTCGTCGTTCTTGAGGCGCAGGGCCTCCTGGACCTCGCGCTCGACCTCCTGTTTATGGAGGCGCAGGGCCTCCTGTAGCTGCGTCAGCCCCTGCGCCACCAGCCGGAAGGCGTCGCCGAAGGCGTCCGCGCCATTCCTTGTGCCAATGGCACCAGTGCTTCTGCGACTTGCCATGTGTTATTCGAAGCTTCTGAAATTAATGAAATAAACCCCTTATTAAATCCTATTGTTTCTTTATTAAAACAAATATAAAAGAAGCAAAATCAATTTTCTCGTGTTCACAATGCTAAATTGATTTTTCTATCAAAAAAGAATATTAAACCATATTCGTTATATATATAATGAAAGAAACCCCTGATTAATTTTTTTTTATTAAAACGAGTATAAAAGAAGGAAAATCAATTTTCCAGTGTTCAATATGCGAAATTGTTTTTTTCCTTCAGAAAACATCTTAAATTATGGTCGTTTATATATATATATATATATATATATATATATATATATATATAATGTGTGTAAATTGGATGCGGATAATCAAATAATAGAACAAGTTCTAGTGATTAAATATTTAGGAATATCATTAACAAGCTCAGAAAAAAACGAAGACATTAAAGAGCAAATAATAAGGAATAAGTTCACTTCATGTCTCAACTAATCAATATGGTATAATATACATCTAAAAAGGACTCCAAGATTAAAATATACTCTCTCAGACTGAATCAGTGAAACTTCACTATTTGAATCGTGAAAACTTGAATCAGTGAAACTTCACTATTTGAATCAGTGAAATTCACTATTTGAATCAGTGAAAACTATTTGAATCGTGAAACTTCACTATTTGAATCGTGAAACTTCCTAATTGAACCAGTGGAATTAATAGCTGTTGCAATCAGTGAAAGTAAGGCTTCACTTATTTGAATCAGTGAAGTATCTCATCGCTTCTCCAGTACTGTAATGCACAAACCCAAAAATCCTACTACTGAGAATCACTGTATCGCTTTAAACAAATGCTTCAGAAACAAAAATTTAATAAATACAATAAATATAATAATAATTTATATCTGTATTTGAAGTATTTTTCCCTTGATATCTCAATAGTAGGATTTTTGGGTTCGTGCAGTATAGTACAGGGGTAGCGACATATAGTCTAAAGAAAGTCAAAGTTAATTAGGCACAAATTTATTAAAGATTTTATGGGAAAATAACCTTACATATTAAAACAAAACAAAACAATAAAAATACATATTATGGCAAAGATATTGAGTCAATATCCTAACTCAGAAAAAAAATTGAAAATTGAGGTAATAACAGACCTGTATTCTATTTCTTATGAGCAATCCATATATCTGTTCATTTATTGTCTTCAACATTATCACGTAGAAAAAATTGTCCAATGTTATGGTTTAGTTCCTTAAGTCACATTATCCTTGGGGTATGAAGAGTTTTGTTACATCATTTACTTACAAACAATTGGCTTTTCAATGAAAGGAATACTGGTAAAGAGATATGTTGGAATTAAGGTAATTTTAAAGGGAGATACTGCCTTTTTAAGTGAGATAGGAGAATACAAGTCTTTATTTAAACCAATGAAAACATACAACAGAAGAAAACCGCTGTTCAGGAACTTTTCAAAACTCACTACAGAGAAAAATTGGCCTGCAGTTAACACTCTTCATTTTATGTACATATTATTGACAATTTCGGTGACAATACAACAAATTCTGAAAAGAAAGATGGGAAGAAAGTAGTGAAAGAAAGGACTCTTATAATTTAAATATATATAAATACATTTCAATGGATTTTTATGTGAATTTTACAATAAGAATAAATAAAGGACATTAAATCTGTCAAAATTTTTAAAGTAAAAATACAAATAAACATTTAGTATTATTACAAGTATGTGGCAAGTTTTAGGGCAACTTCATCAGCTTCCTCTGCTAATTATAATTTTCATAATTAAAATCAGCAGCATTGCCAAACTTAAAATTGGAAATGCTAACAGCACTGCATGCCTTTGTTTCTATGTACACACACATATATATATATATATATATATATATATATATATATATATATATGTATATATATTGAAACGCACCGCGTTTCCACCCAAAGAAACGGCGAGACATCAAGCAAGAACACGGCAGAACGGTTGCAAGAGGGCACTCGCTAGCCAAGAAAAACGGTTACGAGCGGCGAAGGGTGGTCGGTTGGCCCAGAGCGTGGGAACGACGCCGCGAGGAGGCAGTGTCTGGCTGGCCGCCGGCGAGGAAGGACGTATCTGGGGCTGCTCCGCGATCGAAAAGCAAACTAGTATCGCGAACGAACGAGTGCAGAAAGATTAATTGACGGACAATTTGTGCGTGATAACCATCAATAGTCGATCGGACATATTGCCAAAGTGATAGCTGCTATTTGGAGTAACACAGATCAAAAGAACTTGCGTGCGAGGATACACCAAGAGACTAGTGGCCCGATGACGTGGTGATACACGTAATAACAACTGTGGTTTGAATCATTTGTGGCGTTCATCAACTCGCGGAAGGTGACGTCGAGTGGATCGGAGAATGGAAAGGAGCACAACAGGAAGGCGCGGTGGCATCGAGGGAAGATTACGCCGAGAACGTGCTGAAGCGCAGCGCCTCACCTCGGCTGGTCCCAAGTGAAACGACCCCGGCAGGCAGCGAAGGAGCGCGAGGCAACCCGAGAGTCCCCGAAGCCGCCGACGCTCGTAGAGGAAGAAGTAAACGGTAAATATTTCATCGATCGATAAGATCTAAAGACTAACAGTGATTCTGGGTTATATGAAAGAAAAGGGTAAAGACCACCATAGATATTGTATCATTAGTGATTTGTATAGAATTAATAAATAGTTCAGTTTATTTTGTTCACGGAACAGTGGTGTTTGATTAATAACCCCGAGCCCATTCACGAGAAAGAACACCTGTCCCTTACAAATAAATTTACTGAGAACAAGCCGGCCTACCAGTACAGTCACAAATATATATATATATATATATATATATATATATATATATATATATATATATACATACATACATATGTGTATAAAGAAAACAAAGACTTGTGTATTGTTTCCTAAAATTTCGAATCTGCCATGGTACTGAACAAATGACTGATACCTGACACCGCAATGGAGGCACCTGGCTACTGATTTCAAAGACAGGAATACAATTGATGAATGATGATCAAGAAGCGCAAGTTCTAAGCTATTAATTCACTTGAGGTAAAAATTTTAAATGGCTTACCAGATGAACTCCAAAACACAAACCTTCACAAGGAGCTAATTATAACAAATATTTGGTAGGGTAAAAAATACTTTAAAAAAAGACAGATTAAGTTCGAAAAGTCTGGATTTCTTTATCAGAAAATCTATCAAAAGTATATTTGGATAAAGAGGAAAATTTGCAATTTTACAACTACTACATAGAAGAGAGACTACAGAGGAAAAGTTGAAAATCTACCTGAGTACTTCAGATGAAATAATTGAGAAACGTTTAAAGAAAGTTTTAGAAGATAAGCAACAAATATCTGAAGTAAAAGATTTGAGAAAAATTGCCAATGATTTTATTATCAATATATTTCAATGGATAAACTCAAACGCATGCCAATGGATAAATGAGTGTGAACGCTGTTTTGTGGAAGAGAAATTGTAAAATTTTCCCTTGACAGAT